>CM072542.1:25215833-26541666 GCA_036898165.1 Silybum marianum | reverse complement strand
ATGAACATTCATTTATGTACGTCAATGTTCATTCATATTTGTTTATATATAAATATATTTATTTATTTGTTTTTTTTTGTTCGTTCGTTTGTGTTCATTTACTTTTGTTCTTTTAGCATCTTGAGGAAAGAAACAAACACGAACAAACACATTTTCTTAACAAAGAATATGAACACAAAACATATCATTCGTTCATTGTTCCTATTGTTTGTTTTTTTTAAGTTAAACGAATGAACATGAACAAGCTTTCGTTCGGTGTTGTTCGTGTTCATTCGGTTCATTTACATTGTGCATTTAAATTAAAAGTAGACATGGTTTTATATTGTCCAAAGGTTGTAGTTTTGGGATTCTCCTCATAGATCACCAGTCCGAGTCCTGAAAGACCACTGTGGATTTTTCTAGCTATTCTCCAGAACCCCTAGAATTAATCGAGATGCTTGCAAGCCGGCCAAGACACTCACGGTTAACAATAAAAAAAGGTTTTCAATGTTTTTTTTAAAATTAATCATCCCCTACCATGCTCACGAAATCCCTTCCTCCTGGTCCGACTCCCTCATGTTTTCCATGATTCACGCCCTCAACATTCCTCCCCCCCCCCCCCAACAACCCCCCTCTTAATTTTACCCCCATGTAAATAAACCCAAAAAGTCTAAGATTAAGTGTTCCCCATCCGTCTCTCGTATTCCCCATAACTGATTTCGATTGGAGCTCAAATTTCTTAAGGGGGTGTTCGGTTCATGGATTTTTGATGGAATTAGAATGGATGATTAATTTGACCTTTGGTTCATATAATGAAAATAAAGGAATACTTTGAATTCCTTAAATTAAAGATTTCAACATTCCATTGGATATTCCAATGAATTCAATTCCTTCCAAATCCAACCAAATATATGATCAGATTCCATTCAGATTCCTTCAAACTCAAATTTCTTTGATAATTTCAATTCCAACCAATTTCATTCTCGAATCAAATGCTCCCTTAGGTTTTGTGAGAATTAACTTTATCATTTCAAAGAAAAAACAAACTATTTTGGGTAGTGACGAATAATGGATATGAGAATTGTCAAAAACAAGAAGTACTCTGAGAAACTATATATTTATTAACTTTGAGTTGCTAGAGGATTTAAACAAAATAGTGACTTAATTGTATTTTTCTCCTCCATTTCTACAAAAAGGTTATGGTGTGCAATTTTGTAGGTTGTTGAGTATGCCGTTTGGGCTTACCAAAATAAAATGGTCAGGGACGGAGTTAGAATTTAATTTAGAGTGAGCCTGTCTTTTGAGGTTGTATTTTGATGTAATTAGTTATATACTTGTACAATAGAAATAGAAAGGGATACAAGATTCTTAGTGTTAACTGAAAATGAAAATTAATGACATCTTTCATATAAAAATATGATTTTTTTTTAAAATAAAGTATAAATTATAACGACGATTGAACATATGTTGCTAATTTGAAGATCCAATATAAGAACAAAAAAAATTCAATATTCGTATCAGTTTAAAGATAAAGATGTAATTTATTTTACATTTCGTATAATTTATTTGCTTCAAAATTTTATTATAATTTAAATATTTTAGATTGAAAAACAAAAATGTAATATGTTTTAGCTTTGATGATTAAGTAAGTCTTACTAAAGATAATGATTGAGTATCTTGTTATTTTCAATAGTTATTCCATAATTAAATGTACTTATAAGTTGATTATTCGTTAGCTTTTTTAAATTCAAATAGTTTTAAAAACTTTAAATATGCATTAATTACTTTCGAAAAAAAGATTGTGTGAGAATAGTAGCTAAGTAGAGATAGGTAAGAACGAAGTTTGACCCTTGATCACTTTTAATTTCAAATACATCCTATAAATTGTGTTTCTCACGATTGATCTGGTGTATCTCACTAGTGTTGATATTTAATTCGGAATGATCCAAAAATGGAAATCTCTTCCTATCTTTCTCA
This sequence comes from Silybum marianum, assembly GCA_036898165.1. Taxonomy (NCBI): domain Eukaryota; kingdom Viridiplantae; phylum Streptophyta; class Magnoliopsida; order Asterales; family Asteraceae; genus Silybum; species Silybum marianum. The sequence continues at coordinate 26,539,710 of CM072542.1, read as the reverse complement.
CCGAAGCCAAACCTACTTATAATATACTTAAAATTTGAAGGTTTACACATTACTGAAATTAAACATAACAGTGTTATTTTAAAATTTTAGCTAAATACTTTAATTTTAGTATACGTATAAAAAATTAATATTAAAAAATTTTAAATTTTAAAATAGAATTTATTTTTATAAAAAAATCATAAAGAAAATATGATCGGTTAGCTTGGGGTTGGCGGTTCTGAGGATATCAAGTAAAAAGGTTTTCTAAACCAATTGTTACATGGGTTTGACCGAAAGTTGGGGGAGGTTGGCCATCGGCCTGCCCCCCTACTCCCTCCGCCTCTGAAAGTGGTGTTTTATAACGCGGCCCCTTCTTAATGTAACTTGGCCTTTGATATTCAGTAATTATCATATTCATGGATAGCTAACTGTTTAACAGGTTTTAATACATTGTGGATAGATTGATTCTGATGTCCCGGAGGCTAATTTTGTTTGATTTGGTTCTGTTAGCTCGATTTCTAGGTGGCTTTGTTTCTGCTCTAGTTCGTCTGTTTTGTATGTTTCTCCGCTCGGTTTGGTCCAGTTTTCTGCTTGTGTTTTGGATGGTCATGTTTTGGTTCGATCTAGTCTGATATGTGGGTTTCAAGTGAGTCCGTTGGAACATGGTCCTATGGCTTGCTAACTCTTGGTTTTGTTGGAATGTAGTTTTTTACCTTCTTTGTGGGCTTCTATCCTTTAGTATATACCTTTTATTTGGTTTTCTGCCTCTATGTTTTGGGTTCTTCATCTTGCAAAATGATTGCTTTGGAGGTGTCCAAAGTTGATGGCTTCTTATGATAGAAATGGCTTTTTCAAACAAAGAATTATATGTAATATTGGATTTAGACAAAATAAGGACTTTCTAATTGTAACTTTTGCTTTTACATGTATTATATTTTCTTATTCTTTAACATAACGATAAAATGTATTAATTTTCATGTTTGTTTAATATTCGTGTGAGTAAGCAACAAAAACTATCTATTCTAGTTCTATTATCAGCTATGGGCTTGAATATAATAAAAATTCTAGATATCCTTTTGTATTTGTGGGATCAGTTTTTCCAGACACTCTTGTACCAGAAACTTCATCACCCAATCTCATGGAACTTATGCGTCGAAATCAAGAACTTATGGAACAACTCATGACAGGTTCTATTGGTATGAACTCTCAATACTCGTCTACTTCAGGTAACTTGTGGCTTTTTGATTCAGGTTGTTGTAACCATATGACGTCTTATACTGATAGGTTTGTTTCTAAACAAACCTCTCAGAACTTTTCATCAGTCCGAACAGATGACAACACTAAGTGGAAACTTTTCCACTACTCACATACAATTGCCTGATGTGTTACAAGTTCCCAAATTATCTATAAGTTTAATCTCCATCACTCAACTTATGGAATCTGGTTTGATGATTTTGTTTCATCCTTCTGGTTGTGTTGTGTAGGATCCAAAGACCAAGCAGATTCTTGGATTCGGCCGTAGAGTTGGTCAGATGGTTGAAGTCACTCATCTTCGGCTTCCCTTACAGTTATCGAATTTTGTTGCTTCCGTTTCTAACGCACCTTCCTTTGAGCTATGGCATGCTCGACTAGGACATCTATCTTTAGCTAGAATAAACTTGTTAGCCAATTCAGGATTATTAGGCAACACTTCTTCTGAAAATGTTTCCTACTTATCATGTAAACTTGGCAAACATCATGCATTACCTTTTGAATTAAATGAATTTCAATCTAGTTCTTCGTTTGATCTTATTCATTCTGATGTATGGGGACCAACACCACATCCTTCCATGGGTGGTGCTCGGTATGTTGTTATTTTTATTGATGATCATACACGCTTCACATGGATATATCTCATGAAACATCGTTCTGAATTACCTCAAATCTACATCATGTTTGCTCGTATGATTCAAACTCATTTCTCCAAACCTGTAAAGGTTCTTCGTGCAGATAATGCCATGGAATACAAAGATTCCTCTCTCCTGCTTTTCTTCAGTCCCAAGGTACTCTCTCTCAGTACTCTTGTCCAGGGTACATCACCCCAAAATGGTCGCGCTACGCAAACATCGCCGCATTCTTGATACGGTTCGTATATTTCTTATATCTGCCAAATGTCCAGAACGGTTTTGGGGTGAGGCAGTCTTTACAGCTATTTATACAATAAATCGACATCCCACTCCTGTTTTGAAACAATATTTAATCTAATTTTTTTATCAGAAAATTAATAGGTTGACAAATTTCAATTATTCATAGGCCTTGTCAATTTTTTAGCTTACAAAATAAATCAAGAACCCTCTTACGATTTCTCTTGAGTGTTTTCCAGTTTTGTGTTTGTCCATTTCATTATCGACGCGATTTGCATCATTATATTTTCATAAATATAAATTATATATGTATCATCAGTCTTAATTTGAATATATATAGAGGAAAGTTCAAATGTGAACTCAAATTTGGTTGTGAACATGAGGACAAATGAGAGCGTGACACGTGTCTGAATATAGATTATTCAGACTGAATATACAAAGAAATATTCAGACTGAATAAATATTATATTCAATCTAAATATTTCTTTGTATATTCAGACTCAATAAATACTATATCCAGTCTAAATATTTCTTTGAATGGGACACGTGTCACGCTCTCATTTGTTCTCACGTTCACAACCAAATTTGAGTTCTCATTGAACCTGCCCCTATATATATATATAGGAGAGGGATCATACGAGAACCACTCATTTTAAAAAAAATAAAGGAACACTTTGTGGACCACATATGATGTGAGTCCCACATAATATTAAATCATTTCTGATTTAATATTAAATCATATTAAATCAGAAATGATTTAATATTATGTGGGACCCACATCATATATGGTCCACAAGGTGTTCCTTTATTTTTTTAAATTTACAAAGTTCTCATTTGAACCTTCCTCTCTCTCTCTCTCTCTATATATATATATATATAGTGGTTCAACAATTTAAAAAAATACAAGGACAATCCTCAGTCAATCATTTGTACCTGAAATCTTTTTCATGTACAAAATCATAAATGATCCGGACGACTTTCCATACGACTTAAGTGGCCTCAAAAGTCGTCTACTACCCGTTAGTGCAAAATCACATATGATTTTGTACATAAAAAAAGTTTCTCGTATTCTCGTAAATAGTTAACGTTCTCGTATGAACCCGTCTTTATATATATAATGTTTAAATATAACATTAAATTAATCTAAACAATGAAGCATTTTATACTGTTTTATAATCTCATCCAAGTCTTTTAAATTATACCGATACCTTTTGGATATGATTTTAGAAAATCTTTCCCAAATTTAAATCAACAAAATCTTGATAAATATATAAAAATAGGATAGCTTGTATTTGAAACTCAATTACTCATATTTGTTAGAAATAGGAACGAATGTGAAGATGAATGTATGAGACGAGTGGTGGTGCCGAATGGTTTTCAGTTTTTCTATTATGATTGAGAGAATACGTACAAGATGAAAGTGAAAGTGAAAGTGTGTAACTTAATCTAGCTTATTACATAAGAATATATACGTACAAGATGAAAGTGAAAGGAAACTATACAATGATGCCCATGGGCCTTTGGGCCTGTATATCTTAACTATACGCTAACACCCCCCCACCCCCCCCCCCCCTTCAAATTCAATCGGGGGAAGAATGAGTCAGATTGAGTTTGGAAACAAGATCTCGAAAACATACGGGGAGATGAGCTTTGGTCAAGATTATGGGCTTGATTAAAATGACAATGACGATTATAGGCATGTACCTTTGTTTTTATGAACTGTTTGATGAGGGTAATTATAAATTGCTTTGAAAACAAATATAATTGATAGTCATTTAGTTCCAGATTTTCTACCAATCAATTCATAATCTTGATCCGTTCAAAAATATGATCTCATTCAATTCATTTAGTAACAACAAAACGTACCTCCAATCACTACATCAGTTTGATGAAAACTTAGGGGTCGTTTACGAAACATTTACCTGAAAAAGATGTATTGGATCAATTACCTTACCAGATAAACATAATAAGGACCAAGAATCGGTAAGAACAATAGTAGGTAGGACGGAAAGTTTTGTAAAGTAAGTGAGGGTGATGACTGTTACGGTCTTATCCGGTTCGTGTTTACCGGGAAAATTCTTGCATAGGATGTTGTTCTGACCGACTAGAATATTACGCGGTAATATAAACGAGAGCCGGGAGCTCTTACCACTAAGCGTTTAGGTAAACAACCCCTAATCGATTTTAACTAGGAGTGTTCAAAAAACCGTTGGACCGCTCAAGCCGGTCGAACCAAGTCCAACCAGACCGTTTTTGACGGTTTGAATGATCTAGCGGTCTAGTCCAGTATGAAAAATAGTCAAACTGCTTGGTCCGGTCTAGTTTGCGGTTTGAACGCTTTTTTAACGGTCTAGACCGAGTTAACCGCCAAAAATACACATGTATTAATTATATTAAATTTGTATTGTTGTAGTTTTTACTTTTATAACGTAGTTAAAAACAGTCCGTCAAAGGCAATATGCTTTTAGTTTTCATTTCTTACTTGACTGTGTTATCTAAATTGGCAAAATTCCGAAACCGTCAAAAATCAAATCAAAATTGTCTTTAATGTTGCTCAATGTTTGTCCAAAATTTCAACTATTGTTAGCGGATTTGTGTAACTTTTTTTCATTTGTTCAATATTTTTTTTAGAGATAAATGTTTTTTTTATAATTCGTTATACTTTTTTTTTAATAGTGCTATTATTGATAGAAATTTTCATTTTATATATTAATGTAATATCTTTTTTTAGTTTAAAGCCCGACCCGACCGTCAAAATCGGTAAGACTAGACTGCCTTTTCTGGTCCGGTTTGGTCAATTTCTGTTGGAAATTTTCTAAACCACCATTGCGGTTTGGTTTGTGGTTTGGGTTAGGGTTAAACTGTTCAAACCGGACCGCGAACACCCGTAATTTTAACCATTTATGCTTGTTTTTCAAAATTATTATACTTGAAGGGTGCTCTGGGATATTATAAAACACAATAAAGATCAACTAAAAAACGGAAAAGTTATTTCGAAATCAACTAAAAAACGAAAAAAAAGTCCCACGAAAATGGAATTCAGCTAACACGCATCGGACGACTTAATTTGTAGGTTTTTGATCCACCTTAAAATGCACCCGTTCGGCCCAAAAAATTCCGGATTAGCCACTTGAAGTTTTTTTTATGTCCGCCTCAATTTATCTATACTATATTATAAAGCATTTGGCCAAAAACTCTTAAAAACAACTTTTTAAGCGTCAGGTACTGCTAATTAATGCTAATTACTTAATTTTCAAGATTACAAGTAGATGATGCGTAAGTACAACTTATTAAAACTGCACTTTTGAATTCGTCTAACTAACTACAGATAATTATGATCAAATACAGGATAAACATCTAATTTTAAATATAAAAAATTTAAAATATAATTAAGATAATTATCAAGTTTAATTATTGTCTTTATCAAAAGTTATATTATCAAAATAAAAATAAATTATTTCGTTATTAAATCCAAAATAGAGTATGATAAAAAAAATTGAATTAAAGAAATTACATAAGAAATGGAATTTTTAAATGAAACATTAAAATCGTTTTCTTAAAACCACATAAACCATTAGAACATCGATAGAAACAAAACTTAAAATGAAACCTAAAATCCAGATGTATCTCGCTGCATTGCGCGAGTATCTTTCTAGTGTTTTAAATTATCAAACCATATCTCTTAATTACATGGTGATTAGTAATTTAATATAATATCTTGGTTTCTTAATAAATATCCAACTAAAAAAATCTTATTCAAAATTAAATCACCATATATAAATAATTCCTATAGATATCTACTAATAACCAACTTTTTATTAAAAAAAACTTTTCGAATTTATCTCTAGTCTTATATATAATTAGGGTTTATATATATATACACCAGTCATGTACCCGCTACAATGCAGCTAAAAAATGTTAAAATTTTCTTTTAAGCAAAAAATAAAATACAATTGCTTATTTTAATTTCCAAAATTTATGTTTGAATAAAATAAAGCTACAATTTTAAATCTTAATAATTAGTATCATTTTCATTAGCACGATCTAAATGACTACAATATAAATTGTAATATTTATAAGGATCTGTGCTAAAAGTAAGAAAACAAAAAACTCATTTATAATCGAAAATTCATATAAGAGCCTTTCGTTTTGCTCTCAAGTGTTATTATTATTAAGGAATATTGGGGGAAGGAAAAAAAACGTTGGTTTATCAAGTTTTTTTAAGGATCAAAAGGAAACAAAAATGAAGGAAAATAACATTGATTTCCTCCCAAATGTGGGACAAAAGGAAAGGGAAATGAATAAATGAATAATAACAATTATAAACGTCTATAAAATTATACACCTACCCATAAATTATAACCCGTTGGAAAATAAATGAAACATCATATTTTTCCTTTCCTTTATTTCTTACTCAAGAACACATAAAAAATTTAGTTTTCCTCCTTTCCTTTCCCTTCCACCTAAATAACATTAAAAAAAATCCAGTCCCTTTCTTTTCCATCATTTTCTTTTCTCTTATTTTATTCTCAAATTTGAGAACACCTAGTTGGTAAACAATCTTCGTGATCATGTTAAAGCATATCTGTAAAACGTAAATAGACCTAGAGAAGATTGGTTATAAAGTTTAATATATAAACAAAGGTGTGCGTTGGGATTATTTTCTACAAAACTATCAATAAAGAGATGATATACGAAGGTCTCGCTATAAGCCACCCCGACCACTTAGTAGGAAGATGTTTAAATCCATGTAGTATTATTTCATGCAATGACACAGCAGAAGAATGAAATATAGTGAAGTAATGAAGAATATAAAATGATCCAATCATACATACATACTATCACTACTTCATTTATTCAACATCCATTAAGCACCTAAAACTCCTCCAGGGGATTCAAATTCACAAAAACCAAAGCCCTTAAAACCCAAGTATCTTTATTTTTTTGAACGGCGGCGACAATTTTATTAGAAAAAAAAGCTAGCGAGAGGCTAGAGAAGGAGGATTACAAATAAGGATAAGAAAAGGGCATACAACACCAAACGAACCAATCTAACTTAAACTTGAGCTTCTTCCTCGAGTTAATCCAAAAAAAGGAGTGGGCTTGAACATGTTTACAACTTTTAACAGGCCTGCAGAGCTTCAATAGACATTTCTGAACATTCAATGCAATGAAAAGCTTTATACCTTCTATTTTGGAAATTGCAACTAAAGTGGCCCTCCCTTGTGTTTGAAGAGCTATTATGTAAAAATATAGCCTAACAAAAAAGTCAACAAATGAAATGAGCATGATAAGAAAAGACACACATGATATTGTAAAATTTCAATGTTTACCTGATTCAAACCGGAAAAACATAAGCATAGGAGACTGAAGTATAGGTTCTATGACCCTATATATAAAGTAGAGAAATAACATTAGGCAGAATGGTGAGTGGATTAGTTTTAGCAGAAAGTTTGACAATTACCCAATTTTCATCATCATCTCTGTAAACAATTCCAAATATATATTCAACAAAAATCAAATGATCATCGAGGACTTAAGCAACTACTTACATAGCTTTCCAAGCATAGACTATGCTTGGCTTCATTAGTTATCAAAGGTACTTCAAGATGTTTTGAATATAATGATTACCAATAATAAGGTCAAATTAATACGGAAGTTGGGATAAAAATTGTTGTAATTAGCAAATATTTAAAGAAAATTTACCTTAGCAATAAGTTGTCTGGCAGACTCTAGCAATATCTGGAACCCAACAATTGCCATTACTGAAGCAAAAACAATAATGCCTTCAAGACACCATATATATGCAGATAAATAATGATGGAAGAGGTTGCATGCTTACAACAGGTTGCATCTTGTTCTTTCCAATTGGATAGTGATTTTTTTTAATGGCAAGATAAGTATTATATTAACACATGGAAATAAACAGAACATAGTTCGGGAAACCGATCAAAACACAATAATACAAAAGAGCGGACATGCCCTATCCCCGATACCTCCGTTGAACCTCCCCCCGACACGACAGTTTACGAGAAATAAACTACCACCACCCTAACAGATTAAGACTCCCACTAAGCTGAGCAGAAATCTGAGGCCAGGCGGCTTAACGCATACGCAAGCTTAGTGCAACAGCTTTATGCAGACGCTTATCCGACATAAACAGTTTTCAAGCAACCAAGTGCAGACAGCTAGGTGTGGAGACTGTTTTCAAACAAACGAGTACAGCCAGAAGGCGGTAACTGTTCGGCAGCTTAATGCGGACAGCAGCTGGTTACAGCAGCTAACCATTTCTGCTGTTGATGAACCACCCAGATGTTGCCCCGTCACCACTGTTTTGCACCTGTTAGACTTTCAGAATCTGTTTTTTTTATCTTCCTGCTGCAACCAGACAGATTAGACAGCTGATTCATTAAGCTGATCCAATAAGTCATTGTGAACTTTGATTGGGGTTTCTCATGGCATGTGAAGTAAACCATAAAATAAATCCAGATAACAAGTCCAAGAGTGAATCCAAGATTGATGCAATCACAGCTAGAGATCTACTTTCAATAGAAGCATAAACTTTTGCTATGAAAAGGACCAAGTTAGCCATGTTTGATACATAAATGGCCATTCTCTCATTCTTAGCCAGATTATTCATTTCATCCTGCAAAAAAAAATTGGTACGTAATATATCTATACTATATATATACATATTGAACATTTATCTTTAATTAGTATCAGCAAATTAAAATACTTGGAGTTGGACCAAATTAATTAATGGGTGGATATAAACAATTAACCTATGTTAAGCTTCCTGGTAAACACCCTCTGTCAAGGAGTCGAATATGTTTCTTGTAGTACTCTTGAACCTTTCCATGTTTTCCTGATCCAACCAATTACACAACTCACTCATTAATTTCACTCTTGCAATGAATCTATATCTATATCTATATCTATATATATATATAAAGGAGAAACATTGGGAGTCCACGTGGCGAAACATTGGGAGTCTACGTAGCGCCTCCTCCCGTTTTCTTGAATTTTTTTTAGTTTTTACATTTAATATATATATATAGATTTAGGTTGAAAACCTTTCGTTTTTCCATTTTCTCATATTAATTGTCTTTTATTAAGTCATAAAAGTATAGACTTTTCGGTTTTTCATTCCGTTTTTTATCCCATCTATATATTATATCTCATCTAACATTTTTTTCTTTTGTTTTATCGAATCCTCCATCATATTGCAAGGTATACAATTGAATTCCTAATTAAGATGGAGGCTACAATTCTATGGTTTATTTTTTAAGTGAGTTATGTATTGTTATTGATGTGTTTTGTGTTTTTCTTTGCAACTTGTTTTATCGAATCCTCCATCATATTGCAAACTATACAATTGAATTCCTAATTAAGATGGAAACTACATTTCTATGGTTTATTTTTTATGTGAGTTATGTGTTGTTATTGATGTGTTTTGTGTTTTTCTTTGCAGATTTTTTTTATCGCCGATACTGTTGTCCTTCTTTCGTTAAATCCATGTAAGAATTGTTTCATTTTGTTTTATGATTTGTGTGGTTTAAATGTTATTGATAACATTTTTTTCTTTTGTTTTATGATTTGGTTTATATGGTTTATTTTATGTTTTTATATGAGTTATATGTTGTTATTGATGTGATTTGTGTTTTCCTTTGCAGAATTATTTTATCCTGGATACCGTTGGTCTTCCTCCATAAAGTCCATGTAAGAATTATTGCATTTTATTATGATTTGTGTGGTTACATTTGTTTTTCTTTGTGTTATATGTTGTATTTATGTGTTTTTTTTATCGAATTTTTTTATCGTCCATACCGAATCTTATTCCTAAACTTTCCAAGTAACAACTATTACATTTTTATTATTATTTGTGTAGGTTATATGTTGTTGTTGATGAAAGTTTCGTTTCAAAATTTTCTTTCTTGTTCTTATATTTTATTCACAAAGGTTTTTCATCTCTCATTTTTTTTAAGTTATTTATGTTGTGTATGTGTGTTCTTTTTATTTATGTTTTTACTTTGTCTAGTTTTGTTTTACTTGTGTATCTATATAAAAGAAAAACTCACCAAGATGATATGACATCTTTTTTGAGTATGATTATTCGTTAGGAATTTTGTGGTTTTTTTGAATGTATAACATATATTTATATATACATTAAATGAGTGATGACATGACATTCTTAGGGAGCAAGATTCTTGTTTCTAAATTTTCTCATATATTTTATTTTTAAAAATGTTTAATATATTAAAGACTTTTATATCCCTACATGTAATTTATGTTTTCATAGAAGTATAAAGATTTTTGTAATTTTACATGCACATTGCAATTAGTGTTAGTTAACTATTTACTTTCTCTTCTTTATGTTAATTAACTTTTCGTTTTCTCATATATAAGTTATGCTACAATCTAATGGGATCGATATCACTCTCATCAATGTTATAGAGAATGAAATTGTAACTGTTGAAGTGAATGAAGATGGTAAAGATCCTATACACATGAAGAATGAAAAGGTTGAAGATGCTGAATAATTTTATGTAATCGAATCCAAGTGGCATATGTATCAATGAAAATTTTACTCATTAACAAGACAGATTCATAATTTATGAAATTGTTGAAATATGATTTAGTTTAATTAAAGTATAATTAAATTGTATGTTATACAATAGTATTTAAACTATAGTTGTTATTAATAATTTTCATCATACATCTTTTGGATCATACATCTAATATACTTTATAGTTTATAACCCTATTAATTATGCCGGTTTTTATATGCTAAATTGAGAATAATAATAATGTTCAACTACGCTCAATTTCATTGTTAAAAGATATTGTATATAACTTTACAACATGTTTATAAAAATAATCAGTTAAAATAATTTGTATATTTTTTTCAACATTAATTTTAGTTATTGCGCATTTTTCATTCTTTTTTAGTTTTTACATTTAGTCCAAATTAAAAACACTTCATTTTCTACGGTTACACTTCTTTGATCTTCTCCATCAAAAAAATTATGCAACCCTTTGTTTTATTTTTGGCTTTAAATGATGAAATGGCCAAGAAAGACCCATATTCAAAACGGACTCTTCATATCTCTCCTCCAAGCATCATCGACTCCCAGTATCGAAGCTCAAATTTTGTATTGTAAGTTGTTTTTAAAAGTATTTACATGGTGAAAATATATTCAAATGGGTTATTTAAAAGGAAAACCTACAACTGATGAAACAAAAAGGCTTCTTTGGTAATTTTACTTGCAATTTAATTAGTTTTAACTTTAAACTACATAACTTCCTAGAGTCATTCATTATATAGTTTTTTCATCTTTCCCTCTATTAACTAAAGAAAAGTCTATAATAAATAATATGGTATTTTTCTTTTTCTTAATTATTTGTCTACATTTATGTATAAACCACCATGTCCTTTCAAATGGCAACTACCATTGAATTTACTTACTCTTTGGTTCTAATGCAATTAAATGAATAAGTCCAAAGGTTTTCATTAATTTTTCAAGATGTCAAATGAATGCTTCATTTCTCCATCTTGCATATAAAAGGAAATCATGATTGTTGACATCCATTGGAACATGTTAAATACTTATTGAGATACAAGATGCTTGCACTTCATCCCACCAAGTCATTGTTCATCTTTCTAAGGTTACTTTTGCATGTTACAAATATGTTTTAGGCTATTTATTTGCTTTGTGTTTGTTAACCTAATATATGTTAGAACAGTTTTCTTCCAATATTTTGATTTTTTGCTTACATAAGGAGTTTTGTAGGTTATCTTTGGTTGTTCAAAGGTTTACTACTTATTTTATTGTCAACCCAAGTATCCCCATAGATCCTTTGTAATTGATCTTCTTACATAAAATGTAAGTTGAACTTTTGGAGGAGACAATATTCTTTTGTAGAGAATTTTGATTTTTGAGTTGTATCAATACTAAATATTGATGTTTATTGTGTAAAATTTTTGGTTCCAAATTTGTAATTTTAAGATGTGACGTAACTTATGTAAGTTAGAAAATTAAGTATTAAAAATGTAAAATATGTTTTGTAATGGTCATTGAAAATTGATATATGAAGAATTATAAAAAAATTCGTAATAAAAGAACGAATTGTATTGTGTTATGATATGATATATAAACACTTATATTTTGTTTTTCTAAATATTTTTGTAGTTTGACAATATTTTTTATGGAGATGATGATTTAATATTCAATTAATAAATTCCAATTACTATTCAATGCTTATATCATTGTATAAACCGGTTGCGCGAAGTCAAAGACTAGTTATATATATATATATATATATATATATATATATATATATATATATATATATAATGCATATGCTTAACGTACTATCATAAATTTCAAGTTGATATGATGGACTTGAACATAAATTGAAACTTTGAGCAGAAAAGCCAAAGTGTTCATCTTTTTATCCTAAAAAATTAAGCAGTAAGAAAAAGAAATCTCCCATCCATAACTCCTAATCTACTTGCCAAATGAGTCACCAATAACCTAGATGCATGATTTGCAAAGATAGGATAATTTTTCAAAAAATATATACAAATAAAAGAAATAATAAATTTATTCTCTCTTTGAATACAATTAAGCATCCATCCAACCACTTCAAAAGCAATAACAGAGAGAAAAATAAGAAGATACATAGAGCAAAAACCAATCAAAATAAATATTAAACTGGACAAATCAGAATAATTTTAAGTTGCAACCGCAAAATAATAATAATCGAACCTAAAATCACAAGCCTTGATAGCAATTGCTTCCTCGGAGCTTTTCCATCTGTATACTTGCCTGTTGCCACTAAATTGAGTTTCAGATTCATAAAGATTAAGAGAAAAGTAAAATTTCAAAATCAAAAACAGCAGCCTGAAGCTAAAGGGGAAGGAAATCCAAGACAAAGACGATCTTGAAATATGCAGATCAAGTGGTTCTTTGAAATCGAATAACTCCGACAAATCAACTACCATAGTTGCTTCTTCCTAAAATTAGTAAACCAATAAAATGTTTTCTTATAACTAAAATTTAATAGTAAACAAAAGCACAACACATACTAATGAACAAAAATTTTACCTTTTTGAAGATTTGTATTGGGATCAATGCGTAGCTTGTACTTTTCTCTGTTTTTCGAATGGTCGTTGGCTCTAAATTGTCGTTTAAGCTACCAAATCCATGCATTTGATGTGTACTTGAGTTTGAATTAAACAGAAAGTGAATGGGATCGAAGTGCCTTTTCCTCACAAGGTTCACCGGAAACTGTATGATGAGAAGCAATTATATGAACCTGATGGATGATGTAAAGAAACATGTGGCATATCACCATGAAAATTTCAGGTTCAAAGAATTTTATGATATGAGATGAAAATTAGATAAAAGAATTTTATGATATGAGATGAAAATTAGATAACTTACTTAAACAATTGGTACAATATTTTCAACTTCGGGTATCCTTGGAAATTATGGTTGTAAAGGATGATCTTTATCCTCTTGAAAAATCTTGAGATTGTTGTAGCCGAGGGGAGATCATACTACAAAGAAATTTGACAAATATGACTACAATTGCAGAACAACAAACCACACTTGCAGGCATTCGGAGAGAAAACGATTAGAATACATAGGGTTTGGATGAAAAAGAATTTGAAATGATCAAAATAAAAAAAGGTATGCCTTGATACGTACCGATATTTGAAGTTCACATTAAGTGGAAATTTGATCTAAAAAAATCGACGAAAGAAGGAAATATATGGGTCGCTGTTGGAGCAAAGTGAAGAGACAGAGGTTGTTGTTAAGTTGCGAGAGGTTGTTCTTAAGTTGCGGTGGAGGGATAGTGGGAGAGGAATTAGGGTTTTGGAGAGAAATGAGGACGGTTATGGAAGAAACGTGGAGAAGTGGTCAAAGGGAAGTTGAAGTGATTACAGGGAAGGGGTAACGTGGCTTTAGAATTTGTACATAGTGCAACATAGATTGTACCTCTTAAAGCGTATAAAAAGGGAGTGCTAGGGATAAGGCTTCAGATGGTTGTACCTTATTGAAAAAAAAATTGTACCTCTTAAAGATTCCAACTTAACTGATTAGGCTGCTTATATATATAGTATAGATATATATATAGGGGTGGTATTATTCAATATTCGGAAACTTGCAAACTCACCATTATCCAATAGAAATAAGTCATGTGGATAATATTATTTTAATTTTTTTAATAGTTTATTAATTCATTGCGGGTATCATCGTCATTTTATAATTTAACCAATTTTAATTAATATTTATTAATTTCCTGCAATGAACACACTTTTCGACGACTTCGTCTTATCCGGCGAGTTTTCCGGCAAGTTTCGCCATTCATGAATACACTTTCGTCATTCGTGAATACACTTTCACCATTCGTGAACACTTTCAACATTCATGAATATCCACTTGGTGCTTTATCATTGTGTTCACTACGAGTTTGCACAATTTACAAAAATCGATTAGTTTGCAACGGATAACACCCCTATATATATCGTACAATGAAACCATTAGGAGAAATATAAAACAAAAGATCGAATCTTCAATTGAAGAAGTGATGAAGAACTGGGAAGAGCTTCTACCAGATGTTCTTGGGTTAATCTTCAACAAATTATGTTTAAAAGAAAAACTTACCGTTATTCCAAGAGTCTGCAAATCATGCAACCATGTCGTTTTGGGTACAAACTGTTGGCAAACGATCGATATTTTTATTTGGTGTTGCACTCGAGGTTTCTCGAACCTGCATCATGATGTTGATAAGATGCTTCGATTTCTTGTTACCCGGAGCTACAGTGCCCTACGGGAATCATCATCGGATATAACCTAAATGATCTCACTTTCTCAGACCGGAGCTCCAAGGAGCCCACTGAATTGTAAAAAAAAATTATATAGAGTAAAAAATATCAAAAATACGAAATTTAGCCTTAGATCCCTCAAGTAAAAATTTCCAAGTGACCCATCTTGCCGGCAATTGACAAGAACACTAAAAAAGTATCTTGAAATCAATAAAAATGGAAAAAATCGGCAATTGACAAGAACACTAAAAAAGTATCTTGAAATCAATAAAAAATGGAAAAAATCTTTCGAAATCCACAAAAACACTAATAAAATCTCTTGAAATCAACTAAAAAACTTACAAAAATTCCTGAAACGCGTCGGATGCCTTTACGCGCCTATAGTCTACCTTAATGGGACCCCCAGTGGACAAAAATCCTAGATCCACCACTCTCAAGTTTATGAAAGAATGAAAAGAAATCTAAATGTTCTATAAATCGTCCTGTGGATTATATTATAAGTTATATTTACATTAGTTTATATACATCTTATTTTTATGTTTCAAACTTATATAAAATATTAGTAATTTAAAACACAATATATATATAACATATCCATCTATGTGTTAATCAAATCATTTCGTACTAGGTATAAACAAATCAAAGATAAATAAGGGACGTAGTGCATTAATCGATGGATTATCTATGAGAAAACTTTACGATACTCAAATGCATATATGTGTGTCATTTCTTAAATGTGTTTTACTATGGAACTCTTTTTTTAATAAAATGATAAATGAATTTGAACATAATGTACAAACAATTTATTCTTGTTGTCAGTGGTGGATCCAAAAATTTTGTCCACTGGGGTCCCATTAAATTAAGTTAGACTAAAGGTGCGTAAAGTCACCCGACATGTTTCGAAGGATTTTTAAAGTTTTTTAAGTTAATTTCAACGGATTTTCTTAGTATTTTTGACCATTTTAAGATTTTCTTAGTGTTTTTGTCGATTTCAAAGGGTTTTTTCGGTTTTTTTATTGATTTCAAGATACTTTTTTAGTGTTTTTGTCAATCGACGGTAAAATAGGGTCTTTTGAAAATTTTCACCGGACGAACTAAGGTTAAATGTAGTATCTTTTATTTTTTTTCACCTATATAATTTTCTTTTAACAATTTCAGTGGGTTCCTATGACCCAAACACACCCCCCCTTCCCCCCCCCTCTATGCATCCATCTACATCCGCCCAGCTTGATGCAGTTTATAACATAATAATTTATAAGGTTAATGGGTTGAATTGCAAACAACTAATAAATATAAGGGAATTTAATTATTTTGACCAAATTCTAAAATGGGTTTACCAATTTGACCAAAATCTTACCCTGTTTACCAAAATGACCAAAATTCCTTCGAAATACATAGCGATTAACACATCTGATCGAGTGGAAGTCAAAAATGACCAAAACGACGTCGTTTTGGCCCAAAAGCCTCCGCCAAATATGTAATACCTCCGCCACATGGCGGAGGGACCCAAAACGCCGTCGTTTTCTATGGTTTTTGCCGTATTTTTCGATCGTATACGAATACCTCCGCCACGCCGTATAAATACCTCCGCCATGTGTGGAGGCACGCCAAAACGATGTTTTTATAGAGCGGTAATTTTTAACTGATTTTTATATAAAGCCATGTGGCGGAGATATTCCTACGGTGTGGTGGAGGAAATCATATACGCGAAAAAATGCCCAAAAACGACGTCGTTTTGGGCCCCTCCGCCATGTGGCGGAGGTATTACGTATTTGGCGGAGGAATTTTGGCCAAAACGACGTCGTTTTGGGTGTTTTTCACTTCCACTCGATCAAATGTGTTAATCGCTATGTATTTCGAAAGAAATTTTGGTCATTTTGGTAAACAGGAAAAGATTTTGGTCAAATTGGTAAACCCATTTTAGAAATGGATCAAAATAATTAAATTCCCTATATTTAGGTAATTGGAAATCTCTTTATGTTAGAAATAAACTAATATACTTGGAATATTATATATATTTGGTGTTAAAATGGTCTAATTTCATCGAGATGAATTACCATTTGTATTAAAAAAAATTCATCATTTTAATGTAAGAAATAGTACGAACGATCTGAGATCACATTAACCCCATTTTTTGTTTGCTAGTTCACTATCACTACGAACCTTGGAAATTCCTTAGTGTGGAGTTAGCGATTCAATCATGGAACAAGTAGCCGAAAAGCTTTCTATCATAAAGTCACTCATATAAACTTGTGCCACTGTGTGATAAAATCATGGAACAAGTCACTCATATAAACTTGTGCCACTGTAATAAAATCGGGGTCAGAGGTTTAACGGCCATAGGGAAAAACTGCAGATCACTTGTCGGTCTCAAGCGAAACATGCATCAAACTGAACTTAGACTTGAACAAATTGGGGAGGCAGCGGTAATCGCTGCTACCATGCCGAGATTGAAGCACGTCGAGATGACCTTCAACTTATTATTAGAGAGTTGTCCCGAGCTCGAGTTCTTGGATGTGAGAGGGTGTCGGGATGTGGATCTAAACCCTGATTGGCTCCAAAAGTATGCTCCCAAGGTTATGGTTTTGGAACCCTATGTTGTGCATCGGGATCCGTATCTGGTTGATGATTGGATTACTGGTTCAGAATATTCGGATTGGGAATCGTATTACCTTTATGATGACGTTGATGATGATGATGATGATGTTGATGATGATGATGATGATGATGATGATGATGATGATGATGATGATGACGACGACGACGACGATGACGAGGATGGTGTTTGATGAGTGTGAGGGGATGTATTGGGGCCAATCCTTTTCTTTACAGTCTTATTATGATAAGAAAGCGCTCTTAGTTCAGTTATTCTATGAATAGAAAATCCTCCATCGGGATTGGATTTTGCGTTTTTTTTTTGTTAGGGTTAAAAACAAAGTTCATAGTACAAGTTTTCTTGCATAATGTAGAGGACGTTATAGCGTGGTTAATTGATTATCATTACCTTCTACTCTTTCTAATTCGATTTAAAAAGATGAATGTTTGTAGGGTTGTAAACAAACCAAACATTCAGGAAACCGTTCGTGAACCGTTCAGCTGGAAGTTCGTTTATTTAATAAATGAATGAATATAAACACAATTTTTTTTAATTAATTAAATAAACGAACATGAAGTTACAAAAGACTATGGGTTTCAATGTTTTGTGTGTTTCTCCCCTCACTTTGGTCCATTTTTCTGCTTGAGTTTTGGATGGTCCTGTGTTGGTTCAATTTCGTTCGATCTATGGGTTTCAAGTGAGTCCGTTGGAGCTTGGTCTTATGGCTTGTGGTCTTACACTCCTAAACAAAAGACTTTTGTCTATGTATTTTTCCCTGGGAAATCTGTCGTTAAAGTGTGATTCCTTACAAAACCGTCACAAAAATTGGTGTCTAAATTGCCGGTGGGTAATTCAAATCAGTGACAGATTACCTAGGGATTCTCTGGATGATCCGTTGGTATTTTCTCGAAAAACATTGATTTTACCGCACCATTGGTATTTTCTGGGTGATCCGTGGGTAATCACCAACGAAAGTTTCTCTGGATAATTTTTATGAGTAAAAATCATTTGTTTTGTAGTGTTGCTTGGCTTGCAAATCTTGGTTTTGTCAGAATGTAGTCGTTTTTACCTTTTGTGGGCATCTTTCCTTTAGTATTTATGTTTTATTTGGTTTTCTGCCTTTATGTTTTGGGTTCATCATCTTGCAAAATGATTTATTTGGAGGTGTTCTTTGGTTGATGGCTTCTTATGATAAGTGTGGCTTTTCAAAAATAAATTATGGGTAGTATTGGATTTAGACAAAATAGGGACCTTCTAATTGTAACATTTTGCTTTTACATATAAATATATATTTTTTCTTATTTTTTTTAAACATAAATAACGGTAAAGTGTATAAATTTTCATGCTTGATTTATAATAAAAAAATTACTACCAAACTAGTCGTCCAATAAATAAGGACAAAAAAGTAAGAGAAATTATCAACCTCTTTTGTATATGGTAATTAAGATCAAACCATATTTAAAAATATATATATCAAACGTACAATATCTCTTAGTTATTTAGAATAATATCTTTGTTTTATAAATAAATACCCACAATGAATGTTAATAGGGTAAGAGTAAACTCTAATTTTGGTTTCCGTGGTTTAGTGAAATCTTTTAAAGTGGAACTTAAGGCTTGATAACTCTAGAAATAGTCTTTGTGATTTTCATTTTGTTTTAAAAATGATCCTCCGTTACTAACTTCGTCAACTTTCTCACAGGGACATTTTTGTCCATTTATATTTCTCATTAAGGTAGACTAAAAGCGCGTAAAGTCACCCCACGTGTTTCGAAGGATTTTTAAAGTTTTTTAGTTGATTTCAACGGATTTTCTTAGTGTTTTTGACCATTTTGAGGGATTTTCTTAGTGTTTTTGTCGATTTCGAATGATTTTTTCGGTTTTTTTATTGATTTCAAGAGATTTTTTTAGTGTTTTTGTCAACCGGCGGCAAGATTGGGTCCTTTGAAAAATTTCACTGGAGAACTGAGGCTAAATGTAATATTTTTTATTTTTTCTAACCTATATAATTTTTTTTTAACTATTTCAGTGGGGTCCTGTGACCCCCCTTAATATTCTACATCCGCCACTGAGTTCAAACCCCTTCACTTAAGGGGGCCTTTGGGATTGCTTATTTGAAACAACTTATTTGAAACAACTTATACTTTTTCCGAAAAAAAATTATCAACTTATATGATGAGAAGGTAGGTTTAGAGTTAAAATGGTAAATTGGTTTCTATAAGTCATAAGTTGGTTTTCATAAGTTAAAGTTTTAAACTTACTGAAAACTCCTTTTCACTGGTTTCCTACTGGTATAAGCACTTTTCTTTCTTCCCATCTAAACACTCAAAAGTGTTTTTCATCGATTTGACACTGGTATAAGTCAATAAGTTGTTTTTATAAGCAATCCCAAACAGTCACTTATTCAAGCACATAAAGCTACTCAGAGCTTCAATACAGCAGCTTTTGGATACCAGAATCTATCTGGTCTACGACCACAGCAACAGCTATAACCACAAGACTGGATTTTATAACCAAATACCAGTAACCATCATCCCATAACAGCTTTATCCACATCTGAATAGAAAACCAGAATTAAGATAGAAGACCAATACAACAGCTTTTGGAAAATCTTGATTAAGACAGCAACAACTTGGCCAGAAGTCATTATAATCAGTCTTAAATCCGGATGATTATTAAAACAATACTAGACAAGAATCATGATAGCAAACAAACTAGAAACCCA
The DNA here is from genome assembly GCA_036898165.1 of Silybum marianum. NCBI lineage: Eukaryota > Viridiplantae > Streptophyta > Magnoliopsida > Asterales > Asteraceae > Silybum > Silybum marianum. The sequence continues at coordinate 26,519,453 of CM072542.1, read as the reverse complement.
ATAAGGAATTGTCATTGTTAGAGTCCCACATCGGCTAGACTTGGACCATTTCTCCTTTATATATGTTGGAACCTCCCCTTTCTCCTCAAGGACTCTTTTGGAGATTCATCTAGGGGTTCCACATATTCTAATATCGTATCAGAGTCAAGGTCTACCACTCTAGAGATTTGACACTTCTAGATAACCCCCTCTGGACAATTCAGTTTCCATCTAGCCTTGTTGGAGGGGGCCTGTTAGAGTCTCACATCGGCTAAACTTGGACCATTTTTCCTCTATATATATTGGAACCTCCCATTTCTTCCTCAAGGGCTCTTTTGGAGATTCATCTAGGGGTTCCACATATCCTAATAGTCATGGCTGTTCCAGAGATCAATAACGTCCTCAAAATTGAAAACCAATAAGGCCACGATGGATAGCCATTTTTTAAGCTCTTAATCACATGTCTGATTCGTTTAGACGTTTCATAGCCATTTCAGAACTGGAATCAGATTTCAGACTTCAGCACCTCTCAAAAAACAAATGCCACCTTAGATTCCACTCCTATGTTCTAGTCCTTTGGTTGATAAAAACCCTGGTTTGCGTTTTATGATTGAATTAGGGAAGGAATGCAGGTTTTATAAATCAATTAGATGAGGGATGGATTGATTGACTTCAACAAGGAAGGAAAGTCAGGGTTTTTTATCGACTTCAACATGAACGATCAACGGTATATGGATTTTTTTATTGGGCCTCATTAAAAAAAATGAGTGAAATCTAAATGGACAAAAATACCCCTACTACTAACTGAGAAACTTAACGGAGTTAGTGAATGCGGATCACTTTCAAAGATGAGAACCACATAGACGATTTTTAGAGTTATCAAACCTAGGTGCTAGTTTCAAAGATTTCACTAAACCACGGGGACCAAAATTAGAGTTTACTCATATGGTAGTTAGTAATTTAGCATAATATCAAACCAATACCTCTTAATTATATGGTAATTAGTAATTTGGTATAATTTAGTACAATTTAATTATATGGTAATTAGTAATTTGGTATAATATCAAATCGTATCTCTTATGTTGTCTTTCCGAAATTGTGGAGAAAAGAAAAAGAAAAGGAAGAAAAAGAAAGAGAGAGAGGAAAAAGAATTATTTGTGTTATTGAAAGTCGGGAAGGAAAAAATAATAAATTTTTGCATTCTTAAATACGAAAGAAACGAAAGAAAAGATGTCAATTTACCAATATATACTTTTTAAAAATATATCATTTAGAATGAAAAATTGGATAGTTTTATAATTTTAATAATTTAAAAAAAAATTAATGTCCTTCCTGTCCTTTTCTTTCTTTCCTTTCTTTTCCTTTCTTTGTCTTGTGTCCTACATTTGGAAGAGAAATTTTGGAAGAACATTTATCATTATTTTCTTTCACTTTCCTTCATCTTCTAAACAAGTTTAAAAAATACGAGTGTTTTACTTTCTTCTCCTCTCCCTCCTTTCCTTCGTAAAAGAAGTTTCAAAAACACAGGTTAATTATATGCATTGGCGGACTTACTCAGATGGGAGTGGGGGAAGGGACCCCGTTAAAAAAGAAAAAAAGAAAATTTTACAAAGGTTAAACATATTTTAACTTCTTACTTAGATTCCCCTATTGAATTTTTATAAGGGACCTCACAACCTTAGCCGACCATTACCGACTCAAAAATGTCTTTTGAAATCAACCAAAAAAAAGAATTTTCTGAAATCAACCAAAAAAAATTCTTGAAAAACCGAAAAATACTTCAAAAACGACAGAAACACTAAAGATATCATCAAAATCAACCAAAAAAATTTAAAAAATCTCTGGAAACGATGTAACATATGGTAATTAGTAGTAATTTAGTATAGCATGGTATAATTACTAATTTAATTATATGGTAATTAGTAGTAATTTAGTATAATATCAAACCAAATCTCTTACCTATATGGTAATTACCATGCATATACACATACATATATGTATATATATATATATACATAAAATCATTTGTTAACCATCATCTCGGATGTCTTAGTCCCTTTGGTCAAGTTTTCAATGAAGAAATAGGAGAACCTTTCACCCGATAGTCTTGTGTTAATCTTTAACAAGTTGTGTTTTAAAGAAAAACTTGCAATTATTCCAAGAGTCTGCAAATCATGGAACCATGTAGTCTTGGGTCCATACTGTTGGCAAACCATCGGTATTCTCGACTGGTGTTTGCGTCGTGAGGACTTGAACTTAGATCATGACATCGATAAGATGGTTCGGTTTCTTGTTACCCGGAGCTCGGGCATCCTTGGGGAAATCATTGTCGGCAATATCCAAAATGATCTAACTTTCTCATTCCTTGTTGATCAGTAAGCCACCTTTCCTGCTTTTGAATTGAAGTTTATGTTTATATGTTACTACAAGCCCTCTACAATAAAATTGGATTTATAGGACGCCAACAATTTCAGTGTATCTTAATATACTGTTTTATGAAACTTTATTTATAAGGGTCGTATCTAAAAAACTTTATAATAAGTTTTTTAGGACACTTTTAATACAAAACGTCGCATTAATTAGCTGCTATTTGAAAAAGTGTATTATCAAAACAAGTTTCTTATAAAATAGCTCATGAGACGCTTTGTATTAAAGAATGTTTTAAAACTTGTTAAGACGCACAAAACTTATTAGAACCCCTTTAGATAGGACCCTTTATTTTTTTATCATATAAATAGAATCTTATAAAACAGACTGTTACACTTTGAAATTGGCGGGCGGCGTCATGTAATTGTTGTAGTGTGTTGAATAGATTTAGCGATACATCTAGCATCGTCAACATGTTATTTTACAAATTTATAGATTAGAAAAAAAAGTTGTTCCTACAGCTATACTAAATTTCTTTAAATCTATAAAAAAGAAAAGTAAAATATATAAGGCTTTTTCTGTAAAACAGATTCTCCAAAATAAATCAAGTAAGAGAAAGATGATAAAATTCTTCGAATTTAGTAGAGAAATACTTTTTATTATTATTATTTCCACTTACAACACTTCTTGAAATTAAATAATAAGGAAAACAAAATAATTTTTTTATTAAACGTCTTGAATATTGTAAACTTTAAAATCTCTTGGAGTTAAATGTATATTTCTTTTTGGATATTTTGATTTTTTTTTCATTTTAGAGGAATTTTAGAAAATCTGTTGTAGATGCTCTTTACGTTCTCTTTTCTTTTGCTAGTTCACGATTACTACGAACCTTGGAAATTCCCTGGTCTAACGTTAGCGACTCGATCATGGAACAAGTAGCCGAAAAGCTTTCTGGAGTCACCCGCATAAACTTGTGCTATTGCCGTAACATCGGGGCTCGAGGTTTAATGGCCATTGGGAAAAACTGCAAATCGCTTGTTGGTCTAAAGCGAAACAAGCATCCCTTGCCCAGGAGCAAATCGAATATTGAGGAGGCAACAACAATTGCTGCTACCATGCCCAAATTAAAGCACCTCGAGATGACCTTCAGTCGTTTAAACACCAAGAATGTAGTGAAGATCATAGAGAGTTGTCCTGAGCTCGAGTTCTTAGACATTAGAGGGTCGTATGTGCATCTAAACCCTAATTGGCTTCAAAAGTGTGTGGTTTTAGGACCCGATATCAATAATCGTGATCGGTTTAAAGTGGATGGTTGGATTAGTAGCTCAGAATATTAGTCATGTTACCTTTTCGATGGTGGTGGTGGTGGTGGTGGTGGTGGTGGTGGTGGTGACGACGACAATATTAGTCATGTTACCTTTGGGGTTTTTGTTTATTGTGTTGCAAATAAATTTATCGATAGGGGTTCAAGTTCAAACTCCTCATTATCATGCGTTAACTAACCGTCAATATGGTTAGGAATTTTCTAAAGTTCAACGAGATTTTCAAACATGTATTTTTTGAAGTGTATTTAATTGACCAAATTACATATTTTCAAGTGTATTACTATAATACTTTTCTATTGTTTAAAAAAAACTTCAAAAAAAAAACGTAAAAAATCGAATTTTAAAAAAAAAAATACATAGGACCGGTTTAGACCAAGCTAAGAACCGGTTCTCATAAGCAGTTACAAAGTAGCTTTATCGGGCCATGAATTTTTGGTCGGGACCGGTTATGGGAATAGGTTTGGAACCAGGGCCGATTTGAGCCCAGCTCGACCGAGGACTGATTTTTGCCCATCACCGGTGTGACCTAATAAGATTGGTAGTAATTAAATCATGTGTGTGGCCCTCAAAGTTATATATATGTGTTGCACATGCCAACCAAAACAAACCAAACCTCAATTCAAGAAAATGTCCAACATTTTCCATCTTTGAATATAAATCAATGTCAATTATGTTCCCAATGGTGTGGTTTTTTTAAGCCATTTTGAAGAATCCAAAAGCATAATACAATTAAAAAGATATCATATCTATATAAAATCTTTAAAAAAAAATTAAAACTCCTAAAAATATTAAATTATAAGAGTATAACATAACGTTTGTTTTACATTATTTTTTCATCTAAATATATTGTTTGATATATTCATTAACATGTATTTGTTTCATAATGTGTTTCATTTATATGTATTCGTTTTAAAATGTAAAAACATTTTATCATGCATTTTTTATTTCACAAATACGTCAAAAATGTTCACATTATGAACCGAACACATGTGAAACAATCGTCTCATAAAAAGAATATATGTTAATCGATATTCTAAATCCTAGTTTTGGATGAAAAAAAATAATATGAAATAACAAGTGATGCACTAATTCGTAGGGTTATCACAATTGGGTTCTCAAAAGAAAGGGCCCCAAGTATAAAGGGGCTTAATAATTTGAGATCTCCAAATTTTATGAGATCTGTGAGCACTTCAACATTAAGGTTTTGTTTCACATTATTTTTTTCATATAAATATAGCATTTGATATATTCATTAAGACATATTTGTTTCACAATGCGTTTACTTCATATATACTCGTTTCACAATATGAAACATTTTTACTTTCATTTTTTTGTTTCATAAAGTACGCCAAAAATGTTCACATTGTGAACCGAGTACATATGAAACAATCACATCGTGAAACGAATATATGTTAATCGATATTCAAAATTCTACTTTAGATTAAAAAATCATATAAAATAACACATGATGCACTAATTTTCAAAATTATCACATATTATTTGAATTCTCAAAAGAATAACCCCTAAAAATAAATCATCAATGATTTTAACAAGTTATAAAGTAAAGGTATATGGGTTTCGGATACCCCATCTCACATCCATTTCGAGAATAAAAATATCAAAACAACTTAATATATTTAGGGGTTGTTTGATAGTTGCTGGATAGTATAGAGCTGGATGGTATAGAGGCTCTGTCTGATATAATGCAGAACGAAAAATGGTTGTTTATACTTCCCTATAAAAATTTACTAATGGAAAACACTAGTTAATTGCTACGGTGGCCAGCATATGGATCCAGTGCTCCTGCGGTGCCTCCTTTGCCATCGGCATCTACTCAGCAGTCCTCAAATCTAGCCAAGGTTATGATCAATCCATTCTTGATACCGTTTATGTCTTCAAAGTCATCGGCTCCTTTGTCGGTGATTGGAGTGATCGAGAGGCCTCCGGTGCTGGTGATGTGCATCTTCATGTTCATTGGAGTGAAATCGAACTCCATTGTAATTCGTCTTCCTCTTCTTTGTCTTATGTTCCTGCTCAGCTCGATCGATTTGCAGGTCGATTTAGGGTTAGGGTTCAGGTCGATTTGCAGGGAAGATGAAAAAGATTTGCAAGTCGATTTAGGGTTAGGGTTCAGGTCGGTTTGCAGGGAAGATGAAAAAGATTCGCAGGAGAAGAAAGGTGTATGAGAAGTCGTGGAAGAGAAGTAGTAGGGAGAGATGAGAGAGTATTTTGGGGAAAATAACATGTCTGAACCATTTTGCAAGGAGCCAGATGAGTTATGATCCAGAGCCTTTTGTTACGCTTCAGACCTCCATTTTATTTTGCCAAACACTCTGAAAGCTCTACGCGATTCAGAGGTACCTCTGTATGGTATCATAGTAAACAAACAGCCCCTTAGTCATTTTATGTACAGATGTGTATGAGTACATATAGTTATAATTTATGTTTGCTCAAACATTAATTTTAAAAGAAATTACATCACACATTACGTCAATATTAGGTTTACAAGATGCATAAAAGTTTAAGCGTTTTAATAAAATGTTTTTTAAGTCTTTACAAACCAGAAAAACGTGATATCTAAAAGTGTTACAATAGGTGTGTATAAATGTTTTGAAAGTTTTAAAAAGTTTTTTCAGACATTTTTAATACAAAATGTGGTATTAGTTATTTATACGACACTATTTGAAAAAGTGTTCTATAAAAAGATGGATTTATAAAATATGTTTCAAAATTGTCCTATAAAATAGTTAATACGATAGTTTATTATAAAAATGATCAAAAAGACTTGTTAAAACATTGAAAAAAAATCCTATAACATACTATATATACTACTTTTAGATAGGTTGTTTTATAACTTGATTCTATAAACTTAAGTGGTATAAAATATTTTATTATAACAAATAAATATTTTAAATATCCTATAAATCCAATTTTTCATGGTGACCGAGAGGGTTGTAGAAGTAATGAATATTTATTTATTTAGTTTATATAAAAAATATAATAAAATCAATGGATAATCTATTAGTTTGTATGTTAAGTTTTCTTTCTTAAGAATAATCATCTTCACAATCCATTAGCATTTTCACCATTATAATGGAAACTCAATTCTGTGGATTAAAGCCCTTCTTTAAAGAAGTCCGATCTGAAATCAGAAATGAAGGGGAAGGCATGAATGCTAGGTAAGTATGAATGCTAGGACTCACATATTAAACCAAATCAAACCCAAAACGTTTGTCTTTTAGGAAGTCCTTAACATTACAATGGCTAAATTACAAAGAAATCCTTTTTCACTTATTTTTCCATTTATTATAATCTAGCTTTAAAATTAAGGCTATGTTTGGCAAACTAGCTGATAAGCTAGCTGATGACTGATAAGCTAGCTGATAGCTTATAAGTTATAAGCTAGCTGATGACTTATAAGCTAGCTGGTAGCTGATAAGCTAACTGATAAACAAATTATGTTTGGCAAAAACTAGCTGATAATCATTTAAATGACTAAAAAAGACATCTTGAAAAAAAATAATTAATATTAATGAGGGTATAATCAGAAAAGATGACAAAAAACTCCTCATAAGCTACTCAAAGTAGCTTATCAATAAGCTAGCTTATAAGTCAACTTATGTGCATCCAAACATGTACACTGAAAATAAGCTAGCTTATAAGCTAACTTATAAGTTAGCTTATTTTTGCCAGACAATGCCTAAGTAGGATTTTGATATTAAAATCGGACTATTTTATGAAAGATATAAACACGAAGATAGAGTTCATTATTTTATGCTTTCACTATATCATAACTTGATTTTTAGGATGTTTTTATATAACATTTTTAAAATCGTCATAAGAAAGGTTAATAGTATCACTACAAAACAAACGATTTTTACCCACAAAAATTACCCAGAGAAATTTCCGTCGGTGCTTACCTACGGATCACCCAGAAAATACCAATGGTTCGGTAAAATTAGTTGTTTTTCGAGAAAATACCAACGGATTACCCAGATAATCCCTGGGTAGTCTGTCACTGATTTGAATTACCCACCAACAATTTAGCCATCAACTTTTGTGACGGTTTTGTGAAGAATCACTCTTTAGTGACAGATTTCCCAGGGAAACGTTCGTAGGCAAAAGTGTTTTGTTTAGTAGTGGGTGATCTACTTCTTGAATCCTATTCGGTTATCAAATTGCATCATAACGACTTATTGTTTTATTAGGATAAAAGTTATTAGATTGTCCAACTTTGTCCTAATATTTGATTATAACGTTTTTGTATATGGTATACAAGTCTTATAAACTGTAAGTCCTATTATTTTATTGGAATGCATGGTTGTGGCATCCTACTAAACCAATTTTAATATAATAATTAAAAACTAATGCCTGGGAGGGTATCTTTCTCATGAGTTTATTTAATTTCGGTTTATAGTGGCAATGAGAACTAAAACGTATGTATGTTAATATGGTTTGTTAGGTAGCATTTGGTATGTAGATATGTTTGTATACAACTGAATTGAATAGAAAATGAAGGTATTGTCGTATTGGACAAGTTGTCTATCTGGTATTTGGCACAAGTAAAACAAGACTTCAGAAGTTGTTTGTATAATGTTTGGCAAGTTAGGGACCATTTACCAAACGCTTACCTAGTAAGCGCTTACTAGCCGATAAAATTTAACACTATCAATTTATTTACCGGGTAAGATTTTAGTTAACAAAATTGGCATAGCATGTAACAGTTTAACCGGTAAGCGCCAACCATGGTAAGAGTCGTCACCCTCGCTTACCGGGTAAGACTCCCAGCCGTTGCCTCACTTTTACCAAGTAAGATTTTTGGTTGTTGGCATACTCATCCGGTAAGGTAATGTGACTTGGTAAGCGCTTACTTGAGTAAGATTTAGTAAACGGCCCCTTAGACAACACAAGGCAAAATAGTTAAAATTACCATATTACCTCTAAATTTTGTTTGATGTTTTTATATGTGAATGTGATAACAATTACAAATGACACATAATAAGTAATGTTTAAATAAATAAATTTATAAATATTGTTACAAAATTTTCATATATATATGGTACGAAATTTAAATGAAAAATTTGATATAGTTGATGTTAACCCTTTTTTACAAAGGAAAAAACAATGTTTCATTTAGGTGAATGCTCCCAAAGAATCAATGGTAGTAGGAGGAAGAGGTGGTGGTTGTAGCGACCGACAATGGTGCTAGTGTAGATGGTAGTTGTGGTGAAGGTGGGGGTTATGATGTGATAGGCAGTGACGCTGGTCAGTGGTGGTTGTGGTGGTTGTGGAGGATTTGGTGGGAGTTGTTAGGGGAAGTATTGGTCGTGGTTATGATGGATTTGGTGGTGGTAGTCATGGTGGTGGCAGTGGAAGTAGAAGTGGTGGCCAGTGATGGTTGGTGGTGATTGGCAGTAGTAATGACTAATGATAATTGAGGTAGAGGTGGTCATTCCGTTAATACTAATTAAGTCGAAGTCTAAGACATTATCTTAATTCTATAATGACTAAAAATGGTTAAGTGAGCAACTTTACACCGAGTCTCACAGCTTACCATTCCTCTTGCTAGAAGTCTAGAACCTTTAACTTAATACTTTCCTAAAAAGTTTCAGTTTTAAAAGATAAGGTTATACCAAGAGGTCTAGTGAATTTCTTTCTAGTAACATAAGTAATCATCATAAACTTGAACAACATTTCATTGCCACATATTCAAATGAATGCATACTCAAAAGAATACAAACTCACTCGACTACCTATACACCACGGGTGCATGCATATTGTAAGTCACTAACCAATTGTGACTTTAGAATCTTGCTACCATACTTGTGAGTTCCCTTGTGTAACGTGAAACGCATTCAAATGCAAAAATAAGATAATCATTCCCATGGTACCCTACTTTTGTTATACAAGTTATCACCCTACCACACCACCAAAGTGACTCCAAAGGATTACACGCACATAGACAATCAATATGAAATATTATATGTGCATGTTCTACAATCTAACACTTCATAAATACAATAAGCAATACAAGATATGTCATTTGCAGTGCGAAGCCCTAAGATAAGCTTTAAAGGCCAACAACTTCCAACCAAACACCTGGATTGAAATAGTGATATTGCTTTTACACACCTACACACATATGACAATTGGAACCAAAAACAAGTATACAATATGGTCCCAATATCGTCTTTCAAGTAATAGAATGGTAAGAACCAAGTATCGTATTCCATAAGGATAGGTATCTTAAGTTGCAAGATCTCGAGTTTGACAGACTAACTTTAGTTGGCGAATTTGAAGACTTTGTTTTGGTGTTGAGTTAACATTATTAAAATAACATAACAAAGAAAGGTAACATGGGTGTAAGACTTTTGGTATAAATACAAATTCCAGCAGAAAATGTTGTAGTCAGCCATAACTAGTTCCACCATTTACTTTGAGGGTATTCCTTTCAAACTTCACCATTGCACTAATATTATAGCTTTCAACCCATATTCCTATGTGGTATCAGGAACAGTAATAATGTCGAATGGTGTCCTCAAAATATATGGATTAGCAAATTCCTTTGTCTAAAAAATCACTTTTCCGAGCAGATTCTCATATCATTCAAGTTGGTGTGTTCTTAGTGGATCATTCCTGAGTCCACTAAACTTTAATACGTTGATAAGCGACCAACCCGTCGAGAATAATTCAAGTTGAAAAACATAGATGACAAATTCCTTTATCAGTAACTCTTCCAAGTCTACTTCCTATATCATTCGAATTGGCGTGCATTTCGTGGCTTATTCCTAAGTCCACAATACTTTAACACTTTCAAAGTGATCAACTCGTCAAGAAGTGTATTTGGCTATATAAAACTTGAATGAAATAGTGGAACATTGTTATTGGGAAACAACGTCCACCTTCCTTTGGTTTAAAGTCTCATATTTTCGTCTCACACCCAAGCTAATAAAATTAACTACTCATTACATAAAACAAATTGCAATAAATATAAATTACAGAAATTAAAGACATGAATTTAAATTAATTGAATAATAAAATGCATAAATTAAATAACAAGAAAATATATAAAGTAAAAAAAGGACAAGTTTAATGCATGAAATTAAATGAGTACAGAGAGAATTAAAAGTAATTAATATTAAAGAGAGAGTTTAATTGTATCTAGGAATCCAAGTGTGACTACAACAACCTAAACCAACTAATTTATACTAAACAAGATGGACAAATTAGTAAAAACAACAAAGGAAACAAATAAAATGAAAAGTCAACACATGTGTCGAAACTCCAAAACAAGTTAACTTTAAAGTACTGTCAGTGATTTTAGCGTCACCGGTCCATTTATGTGATTGGAAATCACATGATACCTATATGGGTTTTATACTCTGATCTAATTCAAGTTAGGTGGTGCGGAGTGCATGCTTGTTATAAGGCGAGTATGAACCCGGTAATGACGAAATGGCGACGATCAAAGGGGTTGCGCCCCTTTGCAGGGTCCAAGGGGCAGAGTCCTTGGCGGTGGTCCCACTGTGGAAAAGTTGGAGTATATTGGAAAAGTTGATCAGAAATAGGATACAGAGCTCGGATACAGAGCTCTGTATGGCATGATCAGATCCCGAATATAGAGCTTTGTATGCTTGATACAGAGGCTCTGTATGGCTTATGCAGAGGCTCTGTATGGCTTATGCAGAGGCTCTACATGGTTTGATCAAAGTGTATTCAAGACTTAGAGTTTTCTGGACTTAGGACCAGAGCTCTATATGAAAGACCAGACCTCTGCATGTATGGACCAGAGCTCTATGTATGGACCAGAGCTCTATATGGTCGACTATGATCAGTTACTTCTGAACGGTTACTGTGCTTTAAAGTTGCAGTTATTGAGCAGTTACTCGAAATTGTGTAACTGACCACTACTACTGAAATTCAGCTATAATTAATATTTCAGTTTCGTTATTATTGGGTATAAATACGAATTTATACTCATGAATATGGACACGGTTTTGAGCACTCATACAATACTATCCATAAAAATTGGCTTACGCTTTTGTGCCTAAAAACGAAAGTGTTTTCAAGTCTTAACATCTATTGAATTTTGTGAACCCAGCCATATGGTCGAAATATCAATATGGAAAGTTTTCTCACACGATTCTCGATCAATCTAGTGATCGATTTACCCTATATTCCACCACCTGTTCCTACAAGTACAACTAAGTAATCATAATGTTCCCCAAGTAGCCAATAGGAAGAAACAAACCTATTGTCGTAAAAAAGATGCAAATACTTTATCCAAAGGTCTCCTAAAATCGGTCTTCTTATCCAAAAAGTAGCTTAATCAATCAACTCTCCATAAAGCTCCATCAGCTGGTCTGTCCCCCGATGTTCTAGCACCATAAGAAGACACAAATCTGCCAACTTTAAGTAATATTAGCCTAGTAATAGAAATAAAACAGGAAATTCATATCACCTAGCTTCATGACTCCATAAGAAAAAAAAAACATAAGAAAAGACTCAAAGTTGGGATATAAAAGGTAAAACAACTATCTAAAGGACACTAAATGGGTATTAATGTATTGAATAATCAATCAAATAGATGAAGTTTTATTGTGGTAAAACTCACTTAGATATCACTCTAATTGCAATCATTAACTTTCTTAATGATAGTCATAATCCAAGATCCAACCAAATTCGAAAAAAAAATTGGGAAAAATCAAAATCTCATAAAGTAGTGAGTTACACTACAGTCCTGGTTACACGACTTATTGGAAGCCACTTTGGTGACTTGCCTCGTGACGTCAGATTATGGTTGAAGTCGCTCAAGTCAAAGTTCGACCTTCATTTTGCCAAACTCAACCTAAACTAGCAAATCATTTTCCTCAACCCAAAATGTCGAAATCCAAGGTCTTCCAACACCAAACCAACCATCCCCATGAAAAAATTACTCCCGAATTACAATGTAAACACACAAATCTAAGAAAAAAATAACCCAACACCCAAATCCTTTTATTAATCTTCCATATTTGAAAAACACATAAAACCCCTGAAGATTTGCATAAACTCAATGAATCTACATGATTCAATCCAATGAAACTCGAAACACCACTAAATTGAATCAACTATAGAGGTTTATGTCATGAAAAGCAACCTTCCATCATTGAAGAATCAATTCAAACTCTAAATTCCCAAAATAGCTTAAGAATCCATTAATGGAGGAAGCTAGAATAAGAAGGGGGATAAAAAATTTCCTGAAATGAAGATCCTTGTTATGTAGAGGACTCACAAGTACAATTGAGGAGGGGACTAGCTTAAAATCGCAAGAAGGCACAAACATAGAATCACACGACTAAAGTCTTCGGATAAGTCGCGTCGAACATTGGAAGAGAGAACAAAAACAGTGGCTACCGCGGGTGTCCATGTGGCTAGACCCATGACTGAACCCACCTAAGACAATGTTTTACTATTGCGGGTATCCGCGGAAAAACTTTCTCATACTGTCCACGCGGGTTCGATCGTTGTTCCAAGAACCTTTCTCCACCATTATCTTTTAATTATTTATTACGTCTAAGTTGAATTACAATTGTTTTAGTTTTTATTTTCATAGTTATCCTTTGCTTAGATTAAACTGTAAATATATTTATTTGCTTCATTGTTAACCAGATTATTTATTAGCAATGTAGGTTTTCTCTTTGAGAGTATTTTTTTAGTTTTATTATTCGTAATTTTCAATCGTCCAAGAATTTAGACGCTTCTTGATCCTTTCGCACTTCCTACTATGTCAGTTGGTATTAGAGCAGGATCCACCTATCCTTTTTACTAACCATGGCAGATCTGCAACTCGTTACCAAAACTGTCTTTTTTACTAACCATGGCAGATCAACAACCCGTTACCAAAACAGACCTGGCCGAGATAACTGTGGTCGTTACCACGACTCTAGCTAAACTGACGACGCTTGTCAACCGACACTTTGTCCAACCCCACAACGTCCACCGCCCCACGAGGGAAAGATGTGAAGAACCGATTAGAGTTCCGCCCAGAAAAAATCGTAATTGGATCAATCTTTCAAGTTCTGATTCCAAAGAGGAGGAGGAAGCTGAACTCTTAAGCGCAAGAAGGGACGATCACGATTACCGGATGAAAGTGGATATTATGTTTTTCATTGTTAATCAGATTATTTCTTATCAATAGAAATCTTTTCTTTAAGAGTGTTTTTTTTAGTTTTACTATTCATAATTCTCAATCATCCTAGGATTTAGACGTTTGTCGATCATTGGCCCTTTCTTTTTTTCAAATTTTCTTCAATGCTTCCTCGAAACTTAATTTCCCTTATAAAAGCTTCTTTACGCACACATAGTATAACATATATGTATGAAGAGGTGAAAGAAACGGGATGCAAGCCTCATTAGGTCGACCCCTAAATTCACTTTTGATCCCCCAAGATTTAAGGTTTTACAAAATGATCATTGCAATTCCAAAAACAATTGCCATTTAAACCTTCTCTTTGTGATTGTCATTTGAATCTAAAAATAATAATGGCTAATGGAAATGGAAATGGAAATGGTATATTCTTTTCATTTTATTGATTTATTGTACTTTGTTATTGATTTATTGATACATCGACATAGAAATGGTATACAACTTTTGTTTTACAAGTGTAAGAATCCATTCATTAAAAAAAATCATAAACTTAATTACTCAAATATAGAAGTCCGTTGATTTTTTCGGTTTCAGTAAGTTCACAAATTTATTTATTCGGTTTCATTAAGTGTAAAGGCTTATTTGTTCAAAGAAAAATATCCAGAAATTTAATCACTCAAAATATTAAAGTCCGTTGGGTTTTTAGAACTTTTCCCTCTATATAATATAGTAAATATATGTTTACGGATAATCGGATAAAATTGTAACGGTTGAACTTCAAAGAAATGGTAAATTTATTTATGTAACGATTCAACATTTAAAACGGTTATATAGAGTTTAATTAAACTTAAATAAATGGTAAGCTAAAATACGTAACGGTCATTTTTTTATATTTTTGTAAAACCTTTAATATAAGGTATATAATATTGACGTATTTTAATTAAAAACGAAACTTTGTTCCTACCTACATTTAAAGAGTAAAATGAACTCTAAAGTAGGTAGACAAGTTGTTTAAAAAAAGTTGTCTAAAGTTTTCTTACTTTTTGAAATTCATCTTTGAGTTGACGGGTTATAAAATAAATCATTAATAATGACTGAGATATTGATATACGAATCGGTCAAAATATTGTTTCTCTTTCTAGTAAATGCAATTAAAAAAATCAAAACAAATCTAAAAAGGCAATTATAAAAATTTAAGAGTGAATTACACTGCTGGTTCTTGTAATTTGCTTAAACTAGTGAGAGATCCGTGCGTTGCACGGTGACAATATTTTTTTTAAGAAGTATTTGATCGAGATAAGATAATATATAATTTCTCGTTAAATAAATGAGATATAATCTCAAAACAACGAATGAATTTCCATAAATGATTAATTCGCATTGATGATCATTTGTTGTTATGAATAGTTCGAGAATCATCGATAGTAGTTTTATTAGTATGTTATTTATAATCCAAACAACATATCCCCGATCATACATCATATAGTGTGTGTGCATGCAAAAATTATGTTTCATATTTATCTTATAAACAAACCCTAATTTGTAAGGTAATTCTATTAAAATAGTTCGTAGATACAATTAAATAGACACCAAATAGTTCTATTATATATATCTATTGTTTTTTCAGAGGGATTAAGTGAAAAACAACCAATCCATAAGGCTAAATGGTTAGCCAAAATTAGCCAATCACATGAGTATATAGGGTCAAACAAATCAAGATAAACCCCATGAGTTTCCACAAAGTCCTTACCTTCTCCTAATATACACCCATCATTCTTCATTTTCATCATCTTCTCACCTACGTGGGATCTACAAAACACACCACATTTCAAATTTTGAGGAATACTCAAATCTTATTAAGCCACATCATTATCTTTTGGTTGTTGCTTTAATGTTACTCAAATGTTCTTTTAACATTGTAGTTTATGCTTCTGAAAAAGAAACGTTGAAATGAGAATTAATGTAATAATAAATCATGAAATTTAAATAAATAGACAAAATCAAGAATACATAGAAATTGAAGGAGTATTGGAATGAAAGACTTACATGTAGTAATAATATGCGTGTCTTGATGATAAATCTTTGGTGTTTTTTGACATATTTAGCAATATTTAGAAAACTTGTTTTTGTTTGTGTCACCTACTACAAAAAAATCAACATAAAAACATATAAAGTCAAGACAATAACAAATAGATTAACAATAAACAAAAATTCATATCAAAAATTTATCTTTTAGTAAGACAAATATAGTGAAAGAAAATGTGTTACAACTTAGACGGAGAGATTGAGAGGTAGATAATTTTATCACAAAAATGTTAAAAACCAATAACATAGCCAACCAAAAACAAAAAATCACTTCTACTTTAATAAGGGGAAAACAATAACTTACTTCAATAAAGAAAAGAAAATGAATGGTTGGTTAGTAACATAAAGAAAGAAAAATAAAAAGTTAATTTACATAAATTACAATAAAACAACTCATTAATTAAAATAAATAATGGAAGACGAAAAGTTAATAACATAAAAATATTAATTGAAGAGTGAAGAAAATGAGGTTAAATAGAGAACAAAAGAGAAATAAGAAAAATGGATTTGAAGTATTTAGAATATGTCAAGTAGGATTCTTTGGTTGTTCTTTTAATATATATATATATATAAAGATATTTTTATTTTATGTATATTGATTGCAATAAGATTTTTTAAATTGTATTAAATTGACGTGATTAATCGTCATCGTCATATTATTTTTATGTTTAGGTCAATTATAATCAGTTTTTTTAATTGTGTTCAATTGTTATGTAAACACAAATATATATTATTATATTCAAGTGTCATGTAAAGAAAAACAATTGTTTTCAATAAAAGTTAAAATGATCAGTGTAATTTAATATATAGAAGACGGAAAAAAGAACTCTAAAATCCCAAAAAATAAATGTATACCATATTAGTTTTCTAGAAATAAACCTGAAAAAATAAAACTAACCACTAAAAAAGAAACAGACGGATGTTTATTGAGGTTATATCATAGATTGTAATACGCAATTGCAAGATTCATGTAAATACAAACATACATATTATTATATTTAAGTGTTATGTAATTCTTTTTAATAAGAGTTAAAATAATTTGTAAAATTTAAAACTTGGGAAAACAATAGAAAAAGAAAAAAACTCTAAAATCGGAAGAAAAGTAAAAAAGAAACGTATATCCTAATTGGTTTCTCGAAATAAACCTGCAAAAATAAAAATAACCATTGAAAAGAACATGTCGAAGTTTGTTGAAGTTATATCATTGATTATAATACATACTTGCAAAATTCGATTATCGATCCAAAAGTAAAAAAGAATGTATACTCTGATTAGTTTCTCAATGAATATATTGAAGTTTGTGGAGGTTATGTCATAGATAGTAATACTTGCTTTCAAGATTTGATTATCGAATTATTGTTGCCATCAAAACTTTAAACCCGCTACCAAGAACGAACTCTCAATTCCATTGGTAAAAACTTAAGAAATATATATAAGACAAAAGCTAAAAAAAAACTCTAAAATTCCAACAAAAGTCAATAAGGAATAATACTAAAGTTATATTCTTAAAGTAAACCTGAAAAACGATTTTGTTAAATATTAACAATTTGTGAAATGAAAAGCAAATGAAGTGATCGAGTGGGAGAAAAAGAGTTTACCTGGAAAACAATGTTGTTGAAGAATAATTGTTTGTGAAACAAATAATACATCAAGTGATGGAAATGAAGAGCACATATTTGATGGACAAAAGATGATGAATGAGAGAAGGGTTAAAAGGTTTCATCTTCAATAATGAATATATTAAAGATTTGGAAGTTTCAACTTTAAAATGAAGATGAAAAGGTTTGGAGGTTTCAACTTTTTAAAATGACCAAAACAACTTTATCCTAATGAACTATTTGTTTTTAGTATAAGGGCGAAATAGTATTTAACATATCTTCTATTTTAAAAAATCAAAAAATTTAGAAAAAAGAAAGGCATGCTTATGATGTTTAGAAGAGGCCATGTCATTGTTTTGGTTATTGTTTTAATATATATATATATATAGATATAGATATAGATATATAGTATATATATATATATAGATATAGATATATAGATTTTGCATTTGATCCATAAAGCAAACTATTTTTACTGGTGGTCCCTAACTTTCTATTTTAATAACAACTACGGTCCCTTCATTAATAATATTGGTTAGCAACCGTTATGAAGAACTGGTCGATCGTTAAACAAACTATAGGAACCAAAAATGTAATCTGCTCTAACATTTAATGTGATCCACGTTTTTTTATTTTTTTTATTAAAAACATATTTAATATATCATATCACAAATCAAAAAATTTAAAAAGAGTACATATAAAATTATATTTATATAAAAACTATTAAATTTACAAAAAAAAATATTAGCGTTAAAAATATCAAGTTAAAAAAAATAAAGAAAATCAATATAAATTCACACATCTTTTGGGTTGGAAATTGGAATATATGAGCAAAATATTGAAATTTAAATTTGGTTAACACGAAAATTAGGACGTTTAATTTTTTGGCATCATATAAACTTAATTTTGTTAGTAATAGTATTTTTAACTGTTGAAAAAATCAATCTTTTTTAACCTTAATTTATAATTTTTATTTTGTTGTCGTATTTATTATTTGTAGTTTGACTAATAATCTCAAAAGATATTTTCAATATTTCCCTCCCTCAATTCCCAACTTAAAAGATATACAAATTTATCTTGATTTTCTTTGTTTTTTAAACTTGAAACTTTTTAATGTTGAATTTTTTTTTATAAATTTAATAATTTTAAATAAATATAAAGATTTTTATTTAATATGTACTCTATTTTAAAAAAATTTGATTTGTGTAAAAAAAATGGAAATAAAAACGCGAATGACGTTAAGTTTTAAATCATATTACATTTGTGTCCCTAAAGTTTGTTTAAAGACCAATTAGCCTTTTATAATGGTTGCTAACTAACATTGTTAAATGAGAAGACCATAGGTGTTATGAAAATTAGAAGTTAGAGACCAGTAGCATAGTTTGTTTTAAGAATCAAATCCAAAATTTAAGCAAGCCACAGACCATCAGTGTAATTCACTCAAAATATAAGTAGGTAGAGGTAGTTCCCATTAGAAACTTTATTTTCATTGAGAATCGGAAATCGTTGAGAGCATGCCACATATCCATGTACCTAAATTATAGACGTAATGTTTTTAACAACATGCGTGTTAAATATCATGTTCATATTCATCGTTAATACTGAAAGGTGGTACGTTCTCAGTTATTCACTGATTCTTAATAAAAATGGGTTCCTAACCCCTAAATAATTCATAACTATTTTTAACTAATAATAAAATTAAAATATAAAAATACACATTTTTTGTTTCATGTTCATTTTTCCAATGTTTTAAACCCCGGTTAACCCGACCGGTCGAACCGGTTGGAGCGGGACCCGGGGTAGTGACCGGGTTAACTAACGTCGGGTTAATGCATATGACCGGCACGTTTCAACCCAGTTGAGTTTCTCAAAAACCCGGTTAAACCGGTGGTAAACCCCGTTTCTCAAACCAGGTTAACCCGTTTTTATATTAAAATTAAAAAAAAATTAAAAAAATGTGTGTTATGTGTGATTTTTAATGTATTTTGATTGATGTAAAGTTTGTCGTTTGTTTATTTTTAATGTTGGAACTTGTGGACATCAAATTATTACTTTATATATATGTATGTACGCAGGAAAATAAAAAAAATACAAGAGATTATGAAAATTATTAAAACCCGTTAACCCGGTGGTTGAACTAGTTAACCAGGGACCCGATCACCACATCGGATCAACTAAAAACCCAGGTTTTAAAACATTGCATCTTTCATAGAACTTTAGAAATCATTATATTTTTAATATTTTTTTAGATATCTTTAATTAGGGGTGACAATTCTCGACACGACACGAACCCGACACGAAAATAAACGGGTTAGAGTTGAAGTTTTTGACACGCCAACCCGTCAAATAAACGGGTAGTGCTCGGGTTGACCCAATCGTGTCGCGGGTCGACCCACCAACCCGCCAAGCCATTTTAATTTTTTTTTTAAATATTTTATATTTAGTTATTTACTTAAAAATTAAAACTCAAAAAACAAAAATGAAAATCGTGAACGTTTTATGTGTTTGTTAAGATTTTTGTTGAAAATTGGATGTTTATATCTGACTGAATTTTTAGGTGACCCGTCAACCCGTTTTTGACCGGCCAACCCGTGACACGCCAACCCGAACACGACACGATTGTCACCCCTAACTTTAATGATGAAATTAAAAATAATAAATAAATATGTTACGAACTATTATTCAAAATAAATTAAAATAAAAGATTAATAAAGCAGCCTTGAAGGGAGTAGGTAGGTAGGCATTTGGCTTAAACCAAACAAACATTGACTTGAACAATCATATAGTTCATGATATAACAATAATTTGTCTATTTTACTAATTTACCAAACTACCCTTCCACCTAACCCTCTCCTTCACCTATATTTATTTTTCAAGTAAACTACAAATTTGGTCCCTATAGCTTATCGAAAGTAATAACTTTTCGTCTTTACAGTTATGAAATTACAAGATAATCATTATAGTCTGTAGAAATATCTGGCTTTGGTACTTATCTTTGATGATCGTTAAAAGTTCCATGCAATAAGGAGCATTTTCGTTCTTATATCAATTTTTTTTGTTTTTTAGCAAATCAAATCGATTTTCTAATTTAGTTTATATTGTTTTTTATTGGGTAAAAACTAGGAATAAACATAACCGGGTACCCGACCATTTTTCATCGAACCGAAACCGACGGGAACGGTTCCGGTACCGAATACCCGCCTTCAACTTTTTTAAAATTTTAAATTGCATATGATAAAAATAAAATTATAAACTACAAAATACCAACTTAAAGTAATAAATACAACAAATGATCAAAACTAATCCGATAAAAACTAATTATTACATAAACAAACTAGAAAATTTGAGTTTTTATTTATTATTTATAAATATATAAAATATTTTTTATTTAAAAGTGGCGGGTAGCAGGTATCCAGTTCCAAATGCGGGTACCCGGTTCCGATGCTCATCCCTAATAAAAACAAAAAGAAATAGATAAAAAGACGAAAATGTCTCTCATTTAATGAAATTTTATTAATGGTCGTTAAAGAGAATGACCAAATTATAATGATAATTTTGTAATTTTAAAATAAAAAAATGAAAATTGTTTTTTTAACAAAGAATAGGGACCAAATTTGTAGTTTACTCTTGTTTTTTATTTTGTTCTAATTATATACAATTATGATTTTTGTTTCGTTTATTTAAAAAATGCCTTGTGTTTTTGTGAATCATGAAATAATGATTCGTTTTGGGTATGCCGTTGATTTTATGTTAGTTTTTTTATTAAATGTATTTTAATTTTTTTCTATAAGCCACTATTTATTTTTAAGCCATCACTTTGTTGTGTGGTTGGTGAAAGAAGTGGTTTATCTTAGGAACAGTATTTTATATTTTTTTAATAAATTAGCTAAATAAATAACCTAACAAAACAATTACCTCCAACGTAAAAAAATAATAAAAAAAGCATTAACTTAAGACTATCTATAGTAGTGGAACCTCCAAAAACCTTACTTGTCATATTTTTTCCTGTCACATCATTAACATATCAACAAAACAAAAACCTCCATAAAACTCTACAATAAAGATTCTTACAAAAACTTCATTTTCCTCATTTTTAATTTATAAAATAAAATAAATTTTTTAGATTATTATATAAATTTAATATATATATATATATATATATATATATTGTAAAATTATAAAAAAAATCAGATAAAATTTATTACTTTTTTATATTCATTTTAATTTGTTAATTTATATATTTTGTTGAGATATTTGAAAAAAAATTAAAACATAAACATAAATTTATATTGCAATTAAACCAAATATATTCAACCAAGTTGAATCAGAGTGAATATATAATTTGAGATAATTAAAAACTTTGTACAATATTTTACAAGAAACGAAAAATAAAACAAAATTAAAAAAAATTATTTTATAATAATTGTTTATATGTTTTTTGTATCAGTTTTAACTTATATTTTTATAGATTTATTAAATAAAATGTTTAAGAAATAATGAAAATAATAAATAAATAATGGAGTAACAGAAAAGGAAACTATGGAAGAATCTGAGTTCTTGTTCAAACGTCTGGGTTCTAATAAGAACCTGTGACTAGACAAGAACATCTGTCCTACAGTGAATGTTCTTGTAAAAACCTTAAAAAAAACCTGATCAGGAACTTCTATTGTGGATACTCTAAAGACATGTTCTTTTAATATTTATCGGTTACAAAGTTTTCTTTTTATATTTCTTATTTGATATTTGAAATATTAAGACCCATAAAACCTATATGCTATGGCCATAATTTGTGTAGTCATTTATCATTTTTATAACCATAAATTTATTTAGTTTTTTTAAATTTATTAAAAATCATGTTTTTTAAGTCATAAGTTAATTTTTTAAAAATGTTATTTCAGATAATGTTTTAATAAATTACATGTTTTTTTAACTATATCTTTTAGCATCTATAACATATTTTAGAACTCAAAGGAAATGGAGATTTTGGTTATTTTATCTACTTTTATCCAAGACCTTATCCTAAATTCATAATCTAGGAAAAAGAAGATAAAATATCTAAATATGAAAAACTTTTAAAAATGATTTATCAAAAGAGAGAAGTATATTTTTTGTTTTTTTCCACTGGTAAAGTTTAATGCATTATTATTTTATATAAAATTTATTTAAAAATTTAAAAAGATATTAAATGTATTGAATATTTGATAATATAATTAATGTTGAAATCTCCAGATTTTTTTAGAAATTTTAATTTGAGTAAATTAAGCAGTTTGTTAGTGTGGGTTGGTCCAAATTTGGACATTCTCTCTCAAACATATATCTACAATAGTGGTTTCTAACCTTTTATTTTCATAACACCGGTGGTCCCTCAATTTAATATCGTTAAGTTGAAGTCTGATAGGGACTCCATGTGTTGTGAACACGGATTTTATTTAAAAGTGTTAAGTCGAAAGACCACTAGTGTTATGAAAATGAAAAGTTAGATACCACCGATGTAGAGTTTGCGCTTTGTAACAACCTTGATTCTAAAATATCGATAAAACATATCATTACTCTAAAAGTAGTAATTACAATTCAATAGGTCCCAAGCTATAACTTAATCTCATAAGTTCGCAGCAGAAATAAAATATAACTACTGAGGTTTAATACAAAACAAACTCTAACTAGGCCACTAACTATACAAGTAGCGCCTCACTTCTATGCTCCTCGAGCTCACAACTTTCACTTCCCCTTACTTGTGCTTTCAATCATATGCCTTCCTGAAAATGGTTTTCAGTTTATAAAAGAGAGGGTTAGACCAAAAGACCTAGTGAATTCCCCCAAAAACAACAGTTAATATGCATGACAGTTATAAGAGAAAACGGTTAGTCATGGCTATTAACTCACACCTTTTTAAACACCTTTCACGTACCTGTTGCAACAGTATAATACACATTTCATCACACACGCCGTGACTAGTGTAGGCCACACACACCGTGACCATTAACGGGCCCACACCGCCCAAAAATCGGGCACACGTTGCCCATTTTGAATGATTTAAGAACATTTCAATTTAAAACATTCATTTAATAAAAGAAGCACACGAAAGGGAACTCACCTGAATGCCAAGCCATTAAGCTCACTTATGTCCTACGGACTCACCAACCGAACACTTGAATTGAGGTTACCAAATTATAAGTTTACCAACCCAAAATAACCCCAAAAGACTCATTTACAAACCCCTCAAACAAGAACCCAAGCTACAACCCCAAACCGGACTTAACGAAAAACTGAAAATTTCAAACAGCCGCTAAAGTCAGTCTAGACTCGACAAGGACTCTCCGAAGACCCGCTTTAGTCACTGGTTTGCCTAAATTTTTTTATTTCATGAACCAAACCCCAAAACCAAAACCCAAATCAATTTCCTTCACTTTTAAGCCATAAACCTCAATCCCAACACCTTAGAATCATCCCCAAACATTTACCAATCCAATTCCATCCATGTGAATCCATGGATTAAAGCCTCACTGAAGGTTCAAGGTCCATCCATGGTGGATTCTTATTGATCGCAAACCCACAAACAAAAGAGACAACGCCAAATATGAAGAAATCAATTCTAAAACATTCACCCACTTCATATATTACTGATTTGAAAACTTTTAACAAAAATTCATCTCTCAATTTATAAAACCCCATGGTTTCTCATCACCCATTTGACTCAAGAAAGCTTGAAGATAAAGGAGAAGAATATCCATACCTGAAATTTGAAGATGGGACATTTGCTCTTTACAATTTCTTCTCTTCTCCTCCTCTATTCTCCCAAATACACCTCAAGAACACACACAATGATTTCAGCCGACATTTGTGAGAAATGAGGGTTTCCAACCCTTATTTGACATACTTTACACACTATACAACTTCAGTCCCTAAAGTTGGGAAGGTTTGACTCCAACCATGCAAATAGCAATTATCTTTACAAGACAAGATTCCGGGTTATTACACGTTTGAGGGACCATATCCAGATTTATAGCAAACCGTAGGGACCAACGTTGTAATTTACTGGTTTAGTTTTTATTCTCCGTTTTAGAAAAATAATGGAAAATCGATTGGAAATACTCTCTTATATTTTGGAATCAATAAACTTTTCAACGGTGTAATTTTTTGTTATCATTACCATCTATCTTATCAACTTATCATCCATAATTAGTTTATAAGCTAATAGTAAATTTTTATCGTAAAATATAATTTTAACATCATATAATTACCATCTTTAAAATATCTTATCCTTAATTTTTTATTTAATTGAAATTTAATACAAAAAGACCCCTTTAGAAAGTAAAATACTTTATGTTGAATTGGGAAAAACATTAAAATCAAATACTTCTAATTTGATGATTTTTCTTAGAGTAAATTATAAATTTGGTCCTTGTGGTTATATCAAAGTTATGTATTAGGTCCCTCAAACGACAAATATCAAACCGTGATTGTAGTTTTGTTTTGCATTGGTCATTTGCTCTAATGCCGTTAACCTTAGATCCGTTAAGGCAAGAATAATACACTCTCTTTCATTTTCACTTACTTTTATAAGAAATAAAAAAATAATATGGTATATATTTTATATATTAAGAGAATCTCTCTCTCCCTCTCTCTGTTACAACATCTCCTTTATTAAATAAAAGACTACAACATCTTCTTTCTCACAGTCGACTAACAATCAATCATCTGAAAAACAAAAAAAACTTGATCTATGTCTCTAACTATGACTGTGATTGATCTTTTTTTTGCAGATTTGATTCGACGGGTGGTGGTTATCGAGGAAAAGAGGAGGGGGGGGGGGGGGGAGAACAAGGAGCAATGGGTTTGGACGGAGACAGGGGCCAGGGGGTCTATCGAAGTAAAGATTGTTGTAGGGAAGAAGTAGAACAAACTTTAGTCTCTACATGTATACATACATATGATATCTACGTATAACATAACAGATGTATAATGTAATAATTATATAGATGTTCTATATAAACATATACCTTGAAAGGAAAAAGTAAAAAAAAAACATAAATACCATTGATTTAAAAAACACTAACATTAAGGGCATCGGAAAAAAGACCCAATTGATAACAATAATGAAACTACGATAACCATAAACGTAATTATTTTATTTATGGGACCCAATCAAAATTTTCATAAAACCACATAAACAAATTTTATAATTTACTCTTTTTTTTTTCCATTTTCCTACCAAACCCTTCCTCCACCCACTTGGTAACCCCCACCCCTACCCTACCCCTACCGCCCCACCCCCCACACACCCACCCACCCACCCACCCATTATATAAACCCCTAAAGACACCCTATGATCACAACCTATTTCCCAAAATGGCACTCTCCACCACCAACTCTCTCCTCCCCACCAAATCTTTCCAATTTCAATCTCTCCCACCACCACTCAAATCTTTTCCGGCCACCACAACCACCACCACCGCCGCCGCCACCAGACTCATCCAACCAATCTTCGCCGTCCATTCACTCGACCCATCAAAAACCCCCATCGAAAAATCATCATCATCATCATCAAAACCCGCCTCCCCTGCCACCGCCGCCACCGCCACCACCACCACCGCCACCACCACAAAAAACCCAGATACCAAAACCCTTAAACAATGGTCAATCGACAGCTGGAGAACCAAAAAGGCACTTCAACTTCCTGAATACCCAGATCAAAACGAGCTCGATTCCGTCCTCCAAACCCTCGATTCCTTCCCGCCGATTGTGTTCGCCGGAGAAGCTCGAAACCTTGAAGAACGGCTGGCTGAAGCCGCCATGGGGAATGCGTTTCTTCTTCAAGGTGGTGATTGTGCTGAGAGTTTCAAGGAGTTTAATGCCAACAATATTCGTGATACTTTTAGAGTGCTTCTTCAAATGGGTGTTGTTTTGATGTTTGGTGGTCAAATGCCTGTTATCAAGGTCAAAAATCTTTCTTTATTCTTTATTTTTTACACATTTTTTTATGATTTTGAATTTGAATTTGACCCTTTTTGATTTTCTTGATAATTTATTCAATCTTAAATTGAATTATAGTTTTTGATCATAAGTTTTGATACTATATGAAGATGAAAATCTTTTAAAGTTTAAACCTTTATCTATATGGTTGTATTTTCTCCGCCTAAAAGTTCAATATTTCTGCAATTAATTAGATATCTTTAAATTTTTAAATAATTCATATGTTTTTTAGGCTAAAGACAATATGAAGATGAAAATCCTTTAAAGTTTAAACCTTTATCTATATGATTGTGTTTTTCCTCTTAAAAGTTCAATATTTCTGCAATTCATTAGATTTTCTTTAAATTTTTAAATAATTCATATGTTTTTTAGACTAAAGATACCATCTTGATTTCATGAAAAATGGTAACTTTTTCATGGTAAATCAGCTGTTTTGCCCATAGTCAAGTGAATGGATGATGTATTAGATGAATTATATGAATAGATTGAAGATCTTATTTGAATTTGAATTTGGATTTTTGAAATTTGATGAAAACAGGTGGGAAGGATGGCTGGTCAGTTTGCAAAGCCAAGATCAGATTCTTTTGAGGAGAAAAATGGTGTGAAATTACCAAGTTACAGAGGGGATAATGTAAATGGTGATGCATTTGACTTGAAATCAAGAACACCAGACCCTCAAAGATTGATTAGAGCATACTGCCAATCGGCCGCCACTCTTAATCTCTTGAGGGCTTTCGCCACCGGAGGTTATGCCGCTATGCAGAGAGTAACTCAATGGAATCTTGATTTCACCGATAAGAGCGAACAGGGTGATCGGTATGCTATTATTATATTAAGTTATTCTTTTATTCACATATGAATAGTTTACGTTGTTCATTTATTCACACATGAATAGTTTAACTTGTTCCTTTATTCACACATGAATCATTTAAGGGATTCATTTATTCACACGCGAATCATTTACTAATGTATGATTTAGATGGTATTTAGTGATGAGACTTTTGGTATGTGGTCTTTAGGTATCTTGAGCTAGCTAGCCGAGTTGATGAAGCACTTGGGTTCATGTCGGCCGTTGGACTTACGGTGGACCACCCAATCATGACCACCACCGATTTCTGGACATCACACGAGTGTTTGCACTTGCCATATGAGCAATCTCTCACTAGATTGGATTCAACTTCAAGCTTATACTATGATTGTTCGGCTCATTTCCTATGGGCCGGTGAGCGAACCCGCCAACTTGATGGTGCACACGTTGAGTTCCTTAGAGGAATCGCGAACCCACTTGGAATTAAGGTATTTTGTTGTCATTGATTTCATCTTTCTTGCACCCTTTTTGTCAAAGAACATGAACACGAAGGTGAAATTACTATTTTGTCCCTATAGGTGAGTGACAAGATGGATCCAAATGAGTTGGTGAAGCTTATTGACATCTTGAACCCTCAAAACAAGCCGGGGAGGATTACAATCATAACAAGAATGGGAGCGGAAAACATGAGGGTCAAACTTCCGCATCTTATTAGAGCGGTTAGAAGGGCCGGTCAAATCGTGACGTGGGTCAGCGATCCTATGCATGGCAACACCATTAAGGCTCCATCGGGTCTCAAAACTCGACCATTTGACGCTATTAGGGTAACTTACTCATCTCATCACTTGTATCAACATTCTTTACTTGCATCATAGATTCATAACTTAAAAACCAAAATCATATTTAGGAAATTGTAGTGAAACAAAGAAAAATATATACTTAACATCCTTTCACAAGTTAGTGGTTTTCATGGAAACAACTGGTGTACTTTTGGAGTAGAGGTCAGGTCTGCATACATCTTACCCTCCCCATACCCCACCTGGGATATACTGAGTTTGTTTGGTTTGATTACATCTAACACTATGAAAAAGTGTATTTAACGTGTGTTCTACTTATCGTGTGGCCCTTTGTTAGCATATATACGTAAGGGAGGTGTGCATTTATGTATGAAATGTCAAGAATCAAGTCATTATCAAGTGAATTATAGGAGGCCTTCTCTATCATCATATAGTATCGCTTGATCATCAAGTGAACACGTCATATTCCTTGAACACGACAATAATTTTGTCGGTGTTTGCCATGTACATTTATTTTAAGGTTAGGGTCCGTTTATTGAAAGTACATTTAGTCGTGGAATCGCTATGTGCACATGTTGCAAACTTGCAATTCTTTTCGATTCTCATTGTTATTGTTGGAGTCCCTAATCGGCTAGACAGAGACCATCGAACCTATATATATATATATATATATATATGTAGGAACCTTCCTTCTCTCCATAAGGGTTGATTTAGAGAGGAGCAAAATATGTTTTTCGTCCCTGTGGTTTGTTAAAAATTGCAGATTTAGTCCCTGTAGTTTCAAATTTCAGTTTTCATTATTATGGTTAGCTACTCAATTCTATTTTCATCCATGAGTCCAAAACACTACTTCTAAGTATGAAGGACTAAAATAGAAATGAATTATAAACCATATTGATGAAAATAAGCATTAAATTTTATATCATAAGGACTAAAAAGGTAATGAATTATATAAACTATAGGGATGAAAAATGAAATTTTAAAACCACAGGGATGAAAATAGAAATTTTCAACAAACCACTAGGACTAAAAACGTAATTTACTCTTTAGAGAGAGATACAAAAAGGTTTCACATATTCTGACATGGTATCAAAGCTGGTGTCTAATAAAAAGTTGTTTATAACAGGCGGAAGTGAGAGCGTTCTTTGATGTGCATGAGCAAGAAGGAAGCCACCCCGGAGGAGTTCATCTTGAAATGACGGGCCAAAATGTGACCGAATGCATTGGTGGTTCAAGAACCGTGACTTTTGACGACCTTGGCTCACGCTACCACACCCACTGCGACCCTAGACTCAACGCGAGCCAATCGCTAGAGCTTGCATTCATCATAGCCGAGCGGCTCAGAAAGAGGAGAATGGGTGTTAAAAAATCTTTGGCTCTTTGAGACACCATGAACTAACTAGTTATGGTTCACTTATGTTATAAAAGTTTGCTTGTTTTTTACTTGAAAGAATGTATGGTTTTGTGTTGTATTTGTATACTTGAAGAAGGTTAAGGGGTGTTTTTGAGAGTTTGATGAGAAAGTGAAATCATAAAATTATGTATGAATTGATACAACAAAATATCATTAAAAGTTATTATAATATCATATGGATTATTATTTAGATTGCCCACATTTTTCACAAGTCACAACCATTTTGTCCTTTATGAGTTATGACATGGTGTGTACATCTTATTTTCAGACCATACTTTTCGGTAGAAAATACTTATTTGGTTTAAATAAATTAAACACTTGTAATTAAGAGGTTGTTCCGAATGATTAAGAGGTTTTTATAATATAATGCAAAATAAAATATAATTGTTTGGTAATTGTTTAGAATGCAATTAGAGTTCTGAGTGGTTAAGGGATGTCCCAGATAAAAAATAATTAAGAGGGTTTTGGAACAGTTAAGAAACAAACTTGTTTTTTTGTCAAACAAGATTCATCTCTTAGCGATTCAGAGTTTGCCTAATAATGAAACTATTAAAAGGTAAACAAACGGCCCATAAATCATTTTTTTAGGTGTTCACGTGTACTGTCATTTAGATTGATCACAACTTTGCACAACTTGCAGATAATATCGTTCTTTTCTTAATGGTAGATGACAAAATGGCTTTCTAGCACCTCTTGACTTCCTAGATAGGGAGTATGACGGGTATAAACAAGAATTGAATACATCTTATTTATAGACCTTACTTTAACTACGATATACTGATATGATTTGATTTCAGTTTTTAATAAATTAAAGACTTGTCATTAAATTATTGTTTTATATCATTTATATTGCTCATATTTTTGCACAAACTGCTATAACAACCATTCTGTCCTTTATCGAATATCGAACAAGATAAGGTTATGTACATATACATTTTTAGATCCTACTTTCAAGTAAAATATACTGATTTGATTTGGTTTATTAATAAACTAAATATTTCTAATTAAATTGTTGTTTTTGGTGTTCACTTTTTGCACATAGCATGTGGAAGATAACATGCGGTTTGGCTTTACATGGTAGTAGTAGTTGGAACTTGAAACTTGGAACTTGGACCATATGACATGGATCATCATTCATCATACAATCATATAAAAAGGGATCTTTGTTTGAGATCCATTGTTCGATTGAGATACCATTTTTAAGAATCTTCAATAATAATCAAATAAAAAATTCCAAGATTTCTAGTAATGAGTAGTTAAGATTGGAATAATTATATAATTATATATATATATAGAGGGAGGTTCAAGGGAAAACGCTAAAAAAAGAGAAAACTAAAGAACACCCTAGAAGACTTCTATGTGGACGGTATGCACTAATGCATAACGGTGATTTTTGTTCCTATGCATCAAGCATCTATCATTAGAGATGCATTGATGCATATTCACTAATGCATGTTACAAATTACCCATATGCATTAGTGCATACCGTCCACGTGGAATCTTTTCAGGGTGTTCTTCGGTTTTCTCTTTTTTTAGCGTTTTCCCTTGAACCTCCCTCTATATATATATATATATATATATAATCAATCGAAACCAACTCGTTTTAAAAATTGTTTTTAAGAATCTTGTTAATTTAGTTTACTTATATTGTAATTATTATCTCATTAAATGATAAGATCAAAACATACCAAAAACCGCACCTCCCAGTGCTCCCAGATTTTAGATGGTTTAATGTGAACCGATAAATACAAGTTACACTAAGGGGCTTCTTGACAGTTTGCTAAATGGTTTGGTGCAGAATGATTAAGATGCTCTTGTAATTGTTCAGGATGTAATTAGGACTTTCATGGTTAAGTAAGGTCCAGAGTACAAAATGATTAAGAGGGTTTTGTAACCACATCATATGTGATCCACAATGATCAAATGAGAACCCTACTTTTTGTTTCATAAATGATTTAATATTAATGTGAACCTTTTTAGCATGTTTGTGAAACAAAAAGTATATGTAAAAATGTTTCACATCGTGAAACGAATACATATACAACAATCACATTGTGAAACAAATATATGTTAATCAATATATTAAATACTATATTCAGAAGGAAAAAATCATGTTAAACAAAGCCTTAAAATAGAAATTTACAATCATCTCAGAAATTTTAGCGTTCTCAAATGATTAACCCCCGGTGGTTTATTATATAAACTATCCTATTTGTACAACAATTGCAATTGAGTCTCAACCGTTTATCTAGTCTAACGAATATCTGGTTCCATAAATTCATCATGTACCCTTATTATCCGTAATTGTCACCGACCCAAAACGCAAACTAAACGAATGGGGTGGTGGAGTTCTTATATTAGCAACCGAAATGTAAGTTTCGAGATCCTTAATGAACCTTAATAGTGCGGTCGTTGATTTGTGATGTGACCGTCTGTTCTATGGTGACTGAATCTGTGGTGTGGTGAGCGGAGGGTGCTCGTCGGATCTATGGTGTGGTGACAGGAGGGTGGTCGCCGAAAAACAGGGGCAAGGGGAGATGGATGTTCGTTGGACAACATGGGTATGGAAAACATAGGAGGGAGGTTGCTCAACCGTTCATAGGATGATAACAGCCAAAAATCGGTCGGCAAACTCGTACTTTCTCGTTGAAACCCGATCTTGGAGAAGAAGGTGGGATATGGATTTGATCTTGGAGAAGAAGGTGGGATGCGGCTAGGGTTTCAAAATGAGGGGAGTGGCGGAGTAATAATAACATTAAATATAATTGACATATTACTTGTCACTTTTACAAAATTACAAAATTATCCTTCTAGTATTAATTAAGTCAGAAAACAATTTAATTAAAATGGGTGGCTTATATTGGATTTCAAGGATTTTATAATTTGCGAGGTTTTCAAAAAGATTAAGCCCCTGTATATAGATATTACTGTTTATGTTATATATTTTCGTAAAACAATTCATTTGGAATGGAAGAACACGTGTAATATTTGCTTGTTCTGATCGAACTGCAATAAGCTCGGCTTGTTTTATCTCTGATTTTGATACTCTGCCCAAAGACCAACCAAACGGCCAACCTAATCTGCAATTAAAGATTAAACCTAACTCGTCAAGTCCCCAATCCAACCCTAATGTTAAGTTAGGTTATATTTTTAAAGAGCTAGATTGGATTGGATTGGATTGAAATCTTTTCAAAACGCTATAACTTATGGGTAGTTTTACCAAACACTTACCTATTGAGCGTTTATACATCACCCTCACTTAGCTTATTGTGTAAGAGTATTTTCTCTCACTTACCCGATAAAACGTCCGGTTCTTACTATGCCTCTTATCAAGTAAGATCGTCGGTTATTTTCATGCTCAATCAATAAAATAAATGCTATCGATAAACGTTTATTCAGTAAATGGTTAGTAAACGACCCATTAATCATATTATTAAAATGTAATAAACCAATATGCACCCCTAGGTTTTGGATCACAATTATCTAGAGTTCTTGAGGGCGGAATTCAAGACAAATGGGCTTCTTTTCTAAGTGTTCGGTTTTAAGTACTTGTCGGTTTATACAAATTGGTGAGCTTTTTGTAATGTAGTTTGGTCATTGGTGGGCTCTTCAGATATTACATTTTTTTTAGGTGGCGTTTGTTTTTTAAGAGGTGTTGAAGTTTAAAGTCTGATTTCAGTTCTGAAATGGTTATGAAATGTCTAAACGAATCAGATATAAGTGGTGATTAAGAACTTAAAATGAAAAAACAAACAAGACCTTAGTTTTATGATTCATTTTAAACGGATCTTGTTTTTACTTAAAAAAAATTAACAAAAATGCTTATATGGTCCTATATTTTAACGAATGGATTCACGTGGTTGTATTTTTAATAAGTTAGCTCTTTATAGATTGAGTATTTTAATCGTTTGGGTCTGTGAATAAAGTAACAACCTAAGTTTATATGGTTGCAATTGTGTGTGTGTGTGTGTTTTTTTTGGGGGGGGGGGGGGGGGGGGGGGGGGGGATTTCTAATTCTGACTTTACAGCCAATCAATCTCTAATATTAGAAAAAAGTTTCATTAGGTCGGATATAGGAAAAGGAAATTTTTCCATTTTTTCGAAAAAAAGCGATGAATTGTTACAAAATGCAACCACATATACTTAACTCATTAGTTTTTTAAAATAAGGACGAGATTCATTAAAAATACCAAACCATAAGAACACAAAATGTATCTCTGTCTATATGTATAGTATATGTATATGTATATGTATATATAAAGGCCTAATTAAATGAGATCTAAGTAATTTATTATAACTGTGAGATTCAATATGAACCATCCATTTAAGATATTTAAAAATAATTCTTAAATAAGGTAAAAGTGTAATTTAATAATTTTATTCGTAACAAGTCAAAAAAAGATTTAATTAAATATTTTTTTGGAATGAAACATTTAATTAATCTTAATTACATAATATATTAATTACCTAATATGTATTGTATTTTAATAATGTTTTTGAATTAAAGTGTATCACAATGATAATGTTCGTAATGTATAACACTGTATTTTCTTTGTTTTATGAAGTGTATTACAACGTCATTTTCGTTATTCTTATTGTTTTACAAAGGGTATCGCAGTGTGCATCTTGTATGTATATCTGGGTATCACAATGAACATCGTTTGTATTTATTTTTTAACGATATTTTTTAGGTATCAAAATGTGTATGTTGTGTTTCATCTGCCTAAAGAGAGGAGAGAGGAGAGACGATTTTTAAAATCATAAATTACCTTTGATTAATATTTTAAGTTTAAATTACCAAAATGAATATTTTTCTAATTTAGCCTTTGACATGGTTATCACAAATTGCTGAGTTCTCCATTGAATAGCTCATGTATATGTATATGCATATGCATATGTATATGTATGTCTATATGCATATGCATGGGGGTAATCAAATGAGAATTGTGTATTTTGTGATAATCATGATATTCAATATGAACCACTCATTCGAGATATTTAAGGATATTACTTAAATAAGGTAAAAATGGTAGTTTGGTCATTTTATTTATAACAAATCATTAAAAAAACAATTAATTTTTCAAAGAAAATATTTAATTAATTTTAATTACTTAATATATATTTTCTTTTAAATATATTGTGGATCAAAGTGTATGTAATAACCCTAACCTTAATTTGGATTTGGACTTTTAATAAAAACGAATTTGGGCTGATTTTCAAGTATCAAGCCCTAAAGCCCAATGTATATATAAGTATTTGTAGGTGGAATGTTTGGTCAATCTCCTCATTATCAGATATTTTGTGTGTGTGTTTTGAGTGTGTGGGACGTGCATAGCAAGCAAAGAAGGGAGACGAACATTGTTGAAGAAATCCATTGAAGCACCAAGTATTTTCAGGTATAAACTTCATCTTCTTCATCTTCAAGCTTAGTTAAATCTTATGGGATGATTAGGAGTTATTGGGGTCTTGCATTTTGATTTGGTAATCATTAAGTAAAGGTTCTCAAATCAATAGATATGAGATGTGTAATCATTGTAGAGTTGTTATTTCATGGATTAGTATTTTTTTCATTGCATTTGAGTTGTTTTCAAGAAAAACCCACCATGGATGAACTTGGGTTCTTCATAGAGATTAAATCCATGGATTCAATTAGATGAAATTGGATTGGTGTATGTTTGGGGATGATTATATAGTGTTGGGAATGAGTTTTATGCTTAAAAATGAAGGGAAATCGGATTGGGAGTTGGATTTTGAGTTTTGTTCACGAAATGAAGTTGTGCAGGAAAACAGAGACTAAAGCTACTCTCAAGCGAGTCCTGACTCGCCAAGGATTCGCCAAGTCCACTGTTTCCCATTTTTCAATATTTTTGTTCAGTAGCGGTTTGGGGTTCTAGCTTGAGTCATTAGTTAAGGGGGTTGGTAATTGAGTCTTTTGGGGTTACTTTGGGCTTGTTAACTCATAGCTTGGCAACCTCAATTCAGGTGTTCGGTTGGGGGATTTCGTAAGACTAAAGTGTGTTTAGTAGTCGGTAATTCAGGTGAGTTCTCTTGACTTAAACTACACTTTTTGGCAAATGTTGAATTTATGAAACTGATCATGATATTAAATTGGAAGCATGCTAAATTAATTATATTTTCGTTTGGACCGTATAAATGTTATATGTTAAACCGGCCTGGATATCGCGATATGCCTAGGTAGAATGTACATGTACATAGAAGAGTGGGTGTACCTCGAGATGGTGCAGATCTCTTGGGAGTTATATTTCGTACGCCTCGAACTCGTTTGAGGTATGCGACGTACCCGCATGTGGCAAGTTTGCGGGTAACGATTAATGAGTTATATGTGGCAAGTTTATGACTTACATGGTTGTTCTACTATCCTTGTACATAGTCCGTATTTAAACTCTTGCTTCCTAAGTTTTAACAATTTATTTCTTCGGATTTAAATGTTTTATTTATATAACTGCGGTATGTTTGGGAATCCACTAGACCTTGTGGTCTAACTCTCGCTTTTCAAAAATTAAAACCATTTTCAGGTAAAGGCTTGGTCGAGAGTTCGTCCAAGGGAAAGGGTAGAATGTGAGCCGGTCGTAGAGGAGATCGGATGGCATAGAGGCTTACTTAGTTTAATAATTCTCAGTTGTGGATAGTTATATTTTTTTCCGCTGCTAAACATTGAGATGTAATAGATATTAGACTCGTATTGGTCTTTTAATTGTCTAATTTTTTATTGGATTGCACTTTATGGTATTTGGGTTGTTACAGTGTATCACAGTAATAATGTTCACATTGTACCATAACATGTATCACTGTACTTTCGTCGTTTTATGAAGTGTATCACAGTGTGCATTTTTGTTGTTTTACAAAGGATATCACAATGTGTGTTTTTGTTATCTTAGTTGTTTTACAAATGTATCACAATGTGCATTTCGTATGTATATCTAGCTATCACATTGAATATCGTTTACATGTATATTTTTTAATAGTGTTTTTTAGGTATCACATTATGTATCTTGTGTTTATATAAAGTTCGTCGGATTAAAGTTCACCAGAATAAGGTTGGTCGGAAATAGGAAATATGATAGATGGGAGATGAGAGAAAAGACTTTTAAAATCCCTAAAATACCCTTAATTAATGTTTTAAGTTAAAATTAACAAAATTATTAATTTCCTAATTTAACCATTAATTTGTGGTTGAGATTGGATCTCACGGTTATCACAAATGACTAAGTTCTCCCTTGAATAGCCCCCTGCATATGCATATGTATATGTATGTGTAAATGCATATGTATATATAGAGAGAAGGGGTTCAAATGAGAACAATATCGATTTACGAGAATGCGAGAAACTCTAAAATAGACAACAATCACATGTGATAAACTTGTGATACACACATGATGGACACAGGCGACCTTGGCCGCTATCCAAGTCGCACACACACTATTTTGTCCCCCTGAACAGTGTCACATGTTATGGACTATAGTACTATAACATGTGACATATGAGCGTTCTCACACTTTTGTAAATTGAAGGTGTTCTTGTCTGAACCCCCTCCCACCCACCCACCCACCCACACAACCCCCCCCCCCCCACACACATATATATATATATAGGGTTGGGATCACGTGAGACCACCCTGTTTCCGTGAGACCCGTGAGACCATTCTTTTACACTTGAAACTTCATAGTAAAAACATTGTGAAGGTAAAAAAAATATGATGGGTTCACATGAGACCAACCTTTTTCCGTGAGACCCGTCGGAAACCCGTGAAACCACTTTTTTACTCTTGAAAACTTCACAACAAAAACACTGTGAAGGTAAAAAAAATCTGAACTTTCACAGCAAAAACACTGTGAATGTTACCTTCAGAGCAAAAACACTATGTAGGTTACTTTCATAGCAAAAATACTTTAAAGATTCATATTTTTTTTCCCTTCATAGTATTTTTGCTGTGAAGTTTCAAGTGTAAAAAGGTGGTCTCACGGGTCTCACGGAAATAGGGTGGTCTCACGTTATCCCAAGTCATATATATTGTTAGTCCCTGATTAGAGATGGCTATCTAAGAGAGAGTTTGTAGAAGGGGGGGGGGGGGGTTGAATACAAACACACAAAATTTACTTTTTTAAAATATTTTAATATAAATATTAAAAATTCACACACAAAAGTTTGTTGCGGAAAAGAACAGACACACTATTCTAACAAACTTAAACACATGAAATTAACTTGTACACTAAGGAAGTTAATTTAACAATAATTAACTTGTACACTAAGGAAGTTAATATAACACTGTTAGAACACACAGGATTGCCGGAATCAAACAAATGAACACACAGAGGATTTGTTGAAAGCGTGAGATTTATGGGAAGGACTTCATCTCCTTTTATAGTGCCAATGCATGGGATGCATGTGGACAACTGTCAAGGATTCATTAGCTAGAAGTATATCTGATGGACAAAGGAAGAGGCCACTCCCTTTGTACTAGGATAATGGATGAACCATTCTTTGTAGCACGCAATGTCAGATAACTTTATCTCCTTTTCTTCATGCTCTGTGAAGTCCCATCAAACCTTTTAGCTAAAAGACAAACATCCCTTTTATAAGAATAAAGAGAATGTCTTTATTTAAGGTTTGCTTCCCAAGTTCTTGCTGCCCACGTATCTTGCATTTATTGCGAGTCAAGAACTTATCTCTGAAAATTGCTAAGGGATATATGGAACCATGTATCACATCGGTTAGTGCCTTGTAAGGTTGGAATTGATAAGTGTACACATTGCTTGGTGATCTTCATTTTTCACTAAGTGTTGGCAAGTGTACATCCTTGTATTTGTGACTTGTTATCACAACCTCAAGTAAAGGCAACTGCAATTTTCGGTGACCATGTGTACATCATCGGTGACCCAATGCATGAATCGGTGACCCAATTCATCGGTTACCCAATATACATCGGTGACCTTATCTGTTACGTCGGTGACCTTCATCCAAGATCGGTGACCCAAACTGTCAGGTCGGTGACCTGATTGGTGATCCAATCTGTCAGGTCGGTGACCAATCTACACTGGTGATTTCGGCAACTGATCTGAATATTAATGTTTGTTCATACATCAAAAATTCCACATTTTGATGTACAACCCTTGATTGGATAGTCTTTGATTCTCCAATACTTGAAGCATATTTCAGACCTTCAAAAGAACTTGTAAAAGATCAATCAAATAATAGAGAAGGTTCTTCACCAAATCATTGGTGACCCAATATATATATATATATATTATATATATATATAGGGGAGGGATCATACGAGAACCACTCCTCTTTAAAAGAACAAAGGGACACATTGTGGACCACATATAATGTGGGTTCCACATAATATTAAATCATTTCTGATTTAATATTAAATCAGAAATGAATTAAAATTATGTGGGACCCACATCATATGTGGTCCATAATATGTCCCTTTGTTCCCTTAAAAACAAAATTTCTCATTTGAACCTCTCCCTATATATATATATATACATGTAAGAGAGAGCAGTGGAAGCTTAGTTGCAAAACTGCTTTTCGTTGTTAATTGGGGGACAAAGGAGAGTACCAACGTATTCCCAATTGTTCACATTATTAATGTATAATGAATGTGAACATTTCATGATGAATACTACATGAACGTTTTGACATGTGGTCCTTTGTCCCCTAATTGACAATGGAACTTAAATTTGCAACTAAATATATCCCTATACACACACAAAAGGAAGATGAATTATATGAAGCATGTCATATGTATATGTATGTGTAAGTATTTAAATAAAATAAAAAAATCACTTGTTACCTCTTCTTTGTTTCTCTCTCGATTTCTCCAATCAAATTTCAACATGCATAAAGATACAACACCATGACATAATTATAGAGGTGATTATGCAAATAAAGGGGAATCGTTATGTAAACATAAACGATGGTTGGAGAGAAAAAAAAGATAACATCTCAACGTATTATATAAAATTACATACAAAGAATATGAAGAAAAATTTCACTTTTTTCCTTTAACGAACTATATATTCACTATATACCAAAGACTCGATCTAAGGAGCTGTTTGTTTAACTCTTAAAAGTTTCATTAAAAGACAACTTATAAATCTTATTTGGTAAAAAAAAGTCTTTATCTCTTTCTAAAACTATCTGAATGATTTTATATCTTGGGCCTCCCTAAACCATGCAGCCCCTTAACTTTATTCCGAACAATTACCAAACAACCGTATTTCATTTTACATTATATCATAAAGGTCTTTTAAGTACTCTCTTCGTCCCAAAATAAATATCCACAGTTGAAATGAAACACAGTTTTAGACATGCATAATTTTACACTTTTTGATTAACCAAATTACATATTTACCCATATTTAATTTCTCTCAATTCACAACTCTTAAATATTTGTACATTAATCAAGTGTAAATTTGAGGATTTGGTTATTTACTATTAAAAATGGACACTTATTTTAGGACAAATATAAATAGAAATATGGACAGTTAATTTAGGACGGAAGAGTATTATGATCGATCACTTAATCATCAAACTATTCAATAACCATCCTGACATCTTAATCATTCACTAAACCATTCAGAGCATCTCCAACAACTTCTCTATACGAGCAACTCTAACAGTATCTCTAAAATAGAGAAAATCGAGATTTTGAGCAACCTTTTGCTCCAACAACATCTTCAAAACTTTCTCCAAAATGGAGAAAGCATGAAAGAGGTTACAAAAATCTCCAAATTT
Organism: Silybum marianum; assembly: GCA_036898165.1. Classification (NCBI taxonomy): domain Eukaryota; kingdom Viridiplantae; phylum Streptophyta; class Magnoliopsida; order Asterales; family Asteraceae; genus Silybum; species Silybum marianum. The sequence goes on along the minus strand of CM072542.1, from coordinate 26,479,217 downwards.
GTAGACATCTCCAAAAATGATTACAATGAGAGAGACACTATTTTTATTATGTTTCACCAATAAGAAAAATTGAAATTAAATGTTTAGATAAGATAAATAATATTTTATTAGAAATATAATATATTTTAATAATATAATGAACTTTGTAATCTTCAAAATAGAGATGTTGTTGGAGATGCATGAATGTAATACTTTTTAGAGATTTTTAATAGTGATTCTCCATTTTAGAGAAAATTATAGAGATGCTCTTGGAGATTCTCTAATTTCTCTAAAACAGAGAACTAAAAGTTAAGCTCTCTAAAATAAATTTCAATCAACTCCAACAGGTTCTTTATTTTAGAGATTTATCATCGATTATAGTATTTAAATATTCTATAATTTTATGATCTCAATATATTTTAAAAACTATATATATAATGATATTAATTTCACTCTTATTGGTAGAATGAATAAAAACCTCATTTATCTCTTTCTTTTTAGAGTTTTAGATAATTCTCTATATTTGTAGATTTCTCTAGATAATGAGATAAAGAATCTGTTGGAGTATAATAAAGAACAAAAAATTAATTTTCTTTATTTTAGAAAAGCTGTTGAAAATGTTCTCCGCCAGCGCAAACCCTAATACTCGACAGTCAGACAATTGTTTTATACCTTAAATTATCCTCAAAAACGACAACTTAACACAAATAATCTTATAAAAAAAACCAATCAAAACCTAACAAACCTTTCATATTCATATCATTAATTCTATTCAAAATCGCCGGCCGGCCAAGTCCCTTTGTCCGGTCACCGTACTTCTTCTAGATTCCGATCAAACCCATCTATAATTAGAAATTAACACCAATTAAAATCAATCATTAAACCAAAAACAAAACAGCTAGCCATGAACCCACATTCACTATTTCTAACACTATTTTTCACCCTCATTTTACCCTCCAATTTACCGAAAAACCGAGCCAAACCTGGCCCGGAATGCTCAAAAACTTGTGGTAATCTCACTATTCCGTTCCCTTTCGGGATCGAAGAAAACTGTTATCTCGACCCATCTTTCATGGTCGATTGTAGACCAATCTCCAATACGGCCCGAATAACAAATATGAACGTAGATATGGTAGATATATCGCTCGATGGCCATCTACGTGTTCTTTCACGCGTTTCCGAAACTTGTTACAATAATAAATCCCGCAAGATTTCAGCTGAAGATTTGTACGTTAAACTATCAAGATTCCCGATCTCGGTTGGCCGGAATATGATCACGGTTTTCGGTTGCGATACTCGTGGGAACATTAAAATCGGCCAAGATTATCAAGCGGGATGTCCAACGATGTCCGGAAGTTGCTACCCGATCGTGAAATCGTGTTCGACTACGATCGGTTGTTGCCAAACGACTATAGAACCTTCCGGACTCACGAGCTTTCGGTTTCATGTGGAGAGTAATTTCGGAAATGTTGGGATGGAGGATTATAATAATTGTAGTTTCGGGCTTATTGTTGAAGATGGTCGGTATAATTTTTCGATGATGAATTTATTTGAATTGAAGAAGGAAGATCTTGAATCGTATGAAATGGTGCTAGATTGGACGGTTGGTAATACGAGTTGTGAAGAAGCTCGAAAGAATTTAAGCGGTTATTTGTGTAACGAGAATAGTGAGTGTTTTGATTCTAGTAACGGTTCGGGATATCGGTGCGGTTGCTCCGATGGGTATCGCGGAAATCCGTATCTTCAAAACGGTTGCCAAGGTATTCATCTCTCTATGCTACAACAAAATCAGTCTTATAGGATATGCGTTTTTGCCCTAAATAAAAGGTTTTATAGGACTTAGGTTTATACGACCAAACAATTTTGCATCATGTATATATATATATATATACATAAAAGACTTTGGATCATGTGAGACCAGACTATTTTCGTGAGATCCGTGAGCCATATTCTTACACTTGAAACTTCATTGAAAAACAATGTGGAGGTAACCGTCATAGTATATTTGGTGTGAAGGTTCAGATTTCTTTTTACTTTCACAATGTTTACTGTGATGTTAATTTCAAGTCTAAAAAAGTGGTCTGAAGGGTCTCATAAAAACAATTTGGTCTCACGTGAATCCAACCTATATATATAAAGGTGTTATAATAAAATGTTAAGATGTATTTGCACATCTTTAACAAGTTTTTGTTAGTTCACTTTATAAATAGTGTCATACAAGTTTTTCATAAAACACTTTTGAGAAGTATCCAACAAGCACGTTTTCTTATAACGCACTTGTGTTTATAAAATAAAATTTCAAAGAATATTATATAAAAAGGTAATAAATTCATTATTCAAAAATGTTCTAAAAAACATGTTAGGTTAAGTTGCCAAAAATGTCTTTATAAACTTCAAATGTAACCATTTACATATGATACAACTACTTGATCCTATAAACTTAACTAAATCTATTAATGAGTCTGTTACGACACTTAGACATAATATGATATGACATCCCATAAATCCCATTTTTTTAATGCCAAAAAACCAAAAAACCGAATGTGAACTAGAACGAGAATTACCAACATACATGATTGTTCTCGGTCTAATCTAGTTTATTCCGGTTTTGGATCCATTACTACGACAAAATTAAGTTTATAGGATGCCTGTAATCTAGTTTATAGGGCGCCTATAATGTTTAAACATCCTAATAGAGTGCCTTCTAAGGTCTTTATTTTATTGGATCAAAAAATAAAACGTCCTATCTACAAGTGCTACGATATTGTTTAGAGGACATTCTTCGGCGTTGTAACAAGTTTTTTAAGATACTTTTAAAGTAAAGTTTCATATTAGTTATTTTATAAGACGTTATTTGAAAAACATCTTATAAAAACAAGTGTCTTATAAAAAGATTAGTTTATAGGACACTTCTCAAGAGTGTACTATAAAATAGCTAATACAACAATTTATTTCAAAATGGTCCTAAAAAGCTGGTTACAACATCCAAAAACGTGCTATAAGTAACGTTTGTAACTCAATTTTGTTGTAGTGCATGATCTGTTGAAGTCTACCCCTACGTTTTAAGTAACGTTTGTAACTGTTTGTCTTACTTTTTTCTATTGATCAGATGTAAATGAGTGTGAGGACGCCCGTCTAAACGGTTGTACACATCTTTGTAACAACAATGCTGGAAGTTATACTTGCTATTGCCCGAAAGGTCACAGTGGGGATGGTCGAAAAGATGGAACCCGATGCATAAGAAACCAATCAAATGTACAGAAACTCGGACTCTATATTGGTAAGTGCATCATCCATACGCTTATAACTCATTCCACTATAAGAAAATCGGTTTTAAAGTACGTGAAATATGTTTAAATGTCCTAATAGTCTGTTTTTTTAGGATTTACGTATATATAGCACTATTCAAAAAGTGTCTTGTAAAAGCAAATGCCCTATAAAAGAACATGTATAAATAGTTAATATAATACTTTATTTTAAAAAATGTCATACTTTTTTTAAAACGTTAATAACTCATTGTAATTCTTTTAAATTGAACGTTTTATCGGTCGACTCTATAAACTTAATTTCTATAAAGTAGTCTACAAGAACACTCATATATAATTGGCATTCGATAAACCCGACTTTCTCATAACGGTATTTATACATTCTCCTGCCATGTCTAACCCTAACACATACACACACAAAAACACTAAGGCTATGTTTGACAAAAGTAGCTTATAAGGTACCTTATGAATTATAAAGTAGCTTATCAAAACCTAACTTTTATTAACCTCTTAATAAGGTACCTTATAAGGTACCTTATAAGTTAACTTATGGCCATCCAAACAAATACACTAAAAATAAGGTACCTTATAAGGTGACTCATAAGTCACCTTATTTTTACCAAACAATGTCTAACAGAACACTAAAATGGTGTTTTATAATACAAACGTTTTTCAACTCCAATCACAGATTAAAAAAATATTAAACAAACATGTATATTATAATGAATTGAAACTAATGTTATATGATTTACATGTTAAAAAACACAACATGTTAAAAACACAAGACATACGATTACTTAATAAAATAAATAAATAATATGATATAAAAATATTAAAATAATAAAGATCCAGGACGGCCTATGATGATGGAGATTGGAATCAAAATCACACGTTGGAAGGTAAGGAGATGCTATTTTTAACATTTATAAAATAAAATGTTACATTGAAATTTTTATAGGATATTTTTAAGATTTTTCTATCGAAATTTAATAAACCGTCTTTTCAAATACTATCATATAAAAATATCAATAGAATACGTTATTCTAAACACACTTGATATAACATCATATCAACGGATGGTAACACATTTATATAATATTTACAGTTGATAGTTTTAAACAGCTTATTAAAATACATAATATGATTTGTAGGAGTTAGCATGGGCGCGATTGTCACATGCCTCACGATGCTATTATCCTACTATTTATTGAAACAAAGACGAATTGCAAAACAGAAAGAAACGATTTTCAAGCGAAACGGAGGTACGATTTTCGAGAAATTACTTTCAGAATCCAAAGGATCGACACAAATCGTCAAGATTTTCACCGAAGAGGAACTCAAGAAGGCAACCGATAACTTCGACCCGAAAAACGTAGTTGGTCAAGGCGGTTTCGGGACGGTTTACAAAGGGGTTTTAACGGATACCACTATTGTCGCTATAAAGAAGTCGAAAATGGTCGATCCGAACCAAATCGAACAGTTTGTTAACGAGGTCGTACTTTTGTCACAAATCAACCATCCAAACATCGTAAAACTCGTGGGATGTTGTCTTGAAACCCACGTTCCGTTACTAGCGTACGAATATATCGTTAACGAAACGTTGCACCACCACCTTCACGGAAAGGGTCGTGGATCGTCGTTAACGTGGCGAATGAGGTTAAATTTAGCGGTGGAAACTTCACAAGCCCTAGCTTATATGCATTCTTCTACAAAAATCATACATAGAGATATTAAAGCATCGAATATACTTTTGACCGACGACTTCACGGTTAAAGTTTCGGATTTTGGGATTTCACGATTGGTTCCGAAGGACCAAATGCAAGTCTCGACGGCCGTTCAAGGGACTCTCGGATATATAGATCCTGAATACTTTAGTTCAGGTATTTTAACTGAGAAAAGTGATGTTTATAGCTTTGGGGTTGTGCTTGTGGAGCTTCTCACAGGGGAAAAAGTGAACTCCGATATGGTCATTAGAAGAAACCGATCGCTCGTGGATCATTTTGTTTTTTCGTTGAACGAGGGCCGTTTGATCGAAATTATTGATGATCAAATGAAGTTGGATGGTACTGTTGAGCAACTCGATCGAGTTGCTCAGCTTGTTAAATCCTGCCTGCAGCATGCAGGCAGGAAAAGGCCTACGATGCAAGAAGCAACGGAGGAGCTCGTGGCTCTATAGGAGATGGGTTTAGGTTTTCCGTATGCAACTCCGGAAACCGTGAGTTTATGTTCAGCCGACTCGGATGCACCAGAAAACTCTAGTTCGAAATTATTGTTTTGAAATCATATTATAAAACCGCTAGTAAATAATAAAAAAAGAGAAAATATATTCTAGTCGATTCAAATAATTGTTATGATAAGATGCACCAATGTATCAGGAACAAAAATGGTGTTATAAATCCACAACCGATGATAAAATACAAGATAGGAGACATAGGGCTAAAGAGAGAGCCAAAAAAGGATCTTTCGTGTATAATCCTGCATAATCTCGAATGTTCTCAGTTCCGGTACGTAGACCAAATAAGACAATGCATAGGATCCCACCTTTGAGACTCAAAGAGATTTAGAAGTTATTTGTCAAATACTGAACGACAGAATAATTAAGAGATTATGTAAGAAATAACATAAATATACAGGTGTAAATGTTTCATTATGACCATTTAATCATTAAATATCAAGAAAGATAACTAGAACTTGCAACCCGTCATATACTTTAGCAATAAAAGCCTAAAATCAATTGGTTACTATATATTGTATCAAAATAAAAATGAACTCTCTTTTAATTCTTAGTTTAGAGAACTTTTAAATTGAACCAGTGGCGGAACACGATGGTGGCCTATGGGGGCCATGGCCACCCCGCTTTTTTCCATAAATAGCATTTAAGAAGTTTTAACTAAAAATGTATATTGTATCAAAATAAAAATGTACTCTCCTGTATCAAAATAAAAATGTACTCTCTTTTAATTCTTAGTTTAGAGAACTTTAGAGAACTTTGTGTAGCTGGATTGGTTAACGCTTTGTGGCCCCTGTGTCAGGTCCTGAGTTCGAATCTCACGCATTGCACCTTTTTTTTTCCTTTCTCATACTATATATTATTAAATTATTCATACTCCTTTCCCATACTATCTAATTATATTATTAAATTTCCCATACTATATATTATTAAATTATTGATACTCCTTTCCCATACTATATAATTATATTATTAAATTACTGATACTAATTGTATGTAAAAAATAATTTTTCATAGTGTTTAATATTAAAAAAAAATTAATATATAAAAATAATGTTTAATAGACTACATAGTGTTTATTATTAATTTAAAGGTTTTTTATATTAATTTATGGTAGTCCAAAAACCATAGAAAACAAAATTGAGTTTATAAAACATCACTAATTTATAGACATTTTAATAGACTATTTCATTAGACTTGGTTTATAGGACCAAAAAATAGCGTCATATCATCAATTTTAAGCATCCTAATAGAATCTTTAATAAGACTTCATTTATAGGACCAAAAACTAAAGTATGATATTTAAAGACGTTGTAATAAGTTTATAGGACCTCCCTATATGTAAGAAAAAATATATTATAAACTAGCGTAGAAAATGACCGGAATTGTGTTTTTATTAATTTGGTTCCCTACAATTGTTAGTATGTGAATACATGGAGCCGAAGATGCTTTGATGAGTTTATATTTCTCATTCATTATTAAATAAGATACACTAATGATCAGGTTGAAAAAAAATTTATTATATATTTTTATGAGATGTATTGATAGGTTCGGCCCCCTCGATATAAAGACTTGTGTTCCGCCCCTGAATTGAACACTTCCATTTTGGTGATATCTCAAACAAAAATATCAGGAGGGTCATTTCTTGAAAATACCAATTATAATACAATACGTTTTAATTAACTTTTAATTTTAATCCGTTTCATATATAGGGTCATTGCAATCTTGTTGAAGGCCTACAATAGTGGATAAACATAAAATAAAACATAAATGTTAATATCATATATCATATTAAAAGTCTTACAAAAACAACAAATTAAAAAGTTTTAACAAAGTAAGATGTGGCCGGAATTCACTTAGGGGGTGTTTAGGATTGCTTATCTGAAACAACTTATAACTTTTCTACAAAAGTGCTTTTCAGCTTTTGATAAGTTAGAAGGGACCTACTTCTTAAAAATCTCCTTATCACCGGTTTGGCACCGGTATAAGTTGTTCACCCAAACACTTAAAAGTGCTTATTACCGGTGCCACACCGGAATAAGTCAATAAGTTGTTTTTATAAGCAATCCCAAGCACCCCCTTAAACGTCGAATCAAATAAAAGAATAAAATTCCAAAACATATATAATTTATAACCCCAAATTCTTTTGAGACCCTTTTCCATATTTTTACCTTTTTATTTGGATTTTTCTTATTTCAAGCATAAAACGGCAATTGGGGGTAAAATGGTCATATGCATGGTTAAAGGACCAATTCAATATTCTATAGGACATTAAAACACATAGACAACAACAAAAATCTATCTTTGTTTTTAGCATATTCTAAGGTCCCTTTGGATTTAAGAAAACATTAACAAGTTACATACTAAAATTAAAACAAAAAAACCGGCCATTCCACATCGGTTCTAGCGTTATTCGGCCATCTTAATTAGGTCGGTTGCAGAAATGAAAGCGTTTTCACGACAAACTAAGATCAATTCCAACTCCATTCACAAAAATAGGTGGACTCGCTATGAAAAAACTTCATAAATTTTTTTCCCATTTCACAATACTAATTGTGATAATACTATCAAGAACTACGAAATCCGCCTCGGAAGCCGCTCAATCCCTGCCCGGTTGCCCGGATAAATGCGGCAATATCACCATTCCGTACCCTTTTGGAACGAAGAAAGGTTGCTACTTGAGCAAATCCTATCACGTCAAATGCAAGACGTTAACGATCGCGAGCCCTAAGTTCAAATTGGTAGATATATCACTTGACGGTCATATGCGTGGCTTCTTGCCAATGGGCTATCGTTGTTACAACAAGACTCGCGGTCTAATCCGCAAATCCGAACCCAAAATAGACTTGGGTAGGTTCTCTATTTCGAGCGCAAATAACCTCTTGACGGCGGTTGGGTGCGACACTAGAGCCAATATCAAGTCTTTTGAGGGAGAAGACTACATAACCGGATGTCTATCAATGACCGGGTGCGATAGGTTATTCAACCATTCATGTTTAGGCATGGGTTGCAGCCAGGTTCCGGTCCCTTATGATGTGAACAAATTTCGGATCCACGCACAAAGCAACACGGGGAAAGTCGGCAAATGGAGTTACAACAATTGCACATACGCTTTTCTTGTTGAGAAAGCGAGCTACATGTTTATGAAAACGGATCTAGATAATATGCGGAATCGGGCTTTTACGGTGGTTCTTGAATGGTCAGTTGGGATCACAATGTGTAAAATAGCTCAAATTAACAAAACTACTTACCTTTGCAAAGAGAATAGTGAATGTTATGATTCTTCAATGCAAATCTTCAATCAACGTTTTAAGGGGTATCATTGTAAATGTGCGAAAGGGTACCGGGGTAATCCGTACCTCCAAAATGGATGTCAAGGTAACGCTCTATGTGCTTAATTACTTAAGACCACGACTACTTAGCTGAATGACCTTCTCAAAAACTGAAGTTAAGCTCTAGTATATTTCTAATGGGCTGTTTGGTAGTTGCAGAATGATTAAGTGGTCAGAATATTTAAGAGACTCTTATGATATACTGCAAAATGAAATATAATTGTTTGATAATTGTTCAGGATGTAATTAGGTCTCTTAATGGTTAAGGGAGTTCCATGATACAAAATGATTCAGAGGGTTTTGGAACCATTAAGAGGCAGACTTATTTTTTGTCAAACAGATTTACCTCTTAGCGATTCAGAGACTGCCTCTTAATAGAACTGTTACGAGGTAAACAAACAACCCCTAAGTTTTTATAGGAAAGAATGTTTTGAACCAGGGGTGGTGGGTCAGAGGAAAGTCATTGAGCTAAAGTAAGTGCTTCTGATTTACAAATAGTCAGTCGTTGGTGTAAGACGGTACTACAGCAAAATTGGTTCTATTGGACGTTTAAAATTTATAAGCTTTCTGATAGAATACTTTATATAAAACTATAAAACATCTTATTTAAAAGTGTTACAACAGACTTATAGGATGCTTTGGGACGTTTTAACAAGTTTTTTTTATTAAAAAAAAGTGTCTTGTTAGCTATTTTATGACACTTCTGAGAAATGCCCTATTAACCCATCTTTTTGACACTTGTGTTTATAAGACATTTTTTTCAAATACTATCGTATAAAATAACTAATACGACATTTTACTTTTAGGCCGTTCCAAAAAGAAATTGAAACGCCTAAAAGCGGCCTGTAAACCTACTGTAGAACTTTTTTAGGCATGATACTTTTTGGTTTTTCCTATACACTTAAGTCCTATAAAGTATTAAATTAGGACGCTTAAACATTTCTTTTGATTACCCTGGATATCCAACCCGCTATCCCAGACATCCTATAAAACCAATTATGTTGTAGTGAAAACTTGAAAAGACGCTAGAGCAATTCCTATGGTTAGTTTTATAAAAGGTAGGTTTGTAAGCTGAATAGCCTTCTTAATAATGACAGACATTATTAACGACGATTTCTATATTTTCAGATATCAACGAATGTGAAGAATCAACAAACGATTGTGTACATGCTTGTGGTAACACAAACGGGGGCTTCAATTGTTCATGTCCGTTGGGGATGGGTGGCGATGGTAAAAAGGATGGGAGCGGTTGTTCTTATTTAGAAGCAGTTAAAGCGCTTAAAAGTTCAGTCTCGCTTCGAAGTTCAGTCTATCTTGGTTAGTATAAACTCCTTTCTAACTTGATCTCTTCTATAAACATTATAAGCAAACATGGTCGCCGACAGATGTGTTTCTAATCGGATGCGTTGGATATCCGAGTCTTCAATTATCAGCATGACCTTCTACACTTTTTTTTACCTCAATGACCTTCGCCCGACCTATCCCTCCTTCTCTGGTTCAAAACAGTATGTCACTGACTCACTGGTCCAAAACAGTCTGCTCCCATAAAAACTTAGAATATGTTTGGCAAACTATCTGACAAGCTAGCCGATGGTTGACAACTAGCTGATGACTTATAAGTTAGCTAATTAACAAATTATGTTTAACAAAAACTAGCTTATGTGCATGTAAAATGACCAAAAATGGCATCTTGAAAAAATAGTTGATTACAAACATGTCATGATATAAATCAAGTATATTTTTAATAATATAATTAAAACAAGTTTCTAATAATATAATATGTTAATTAATAAAAACAAGATAGTAAAAAGTTAAATAATATAATATATATGTTGATTCAAAGAATTTAAAATTGAATATTATATATAGAGAGAGACAAAAAAAAGTTCAAATGCACACTCGTTTTTCATTGTGCACATGAGGACCAATTTCGGCCCTCCATCTAATTTGATCTAAGTCATCTAACAACGCACATTAAATATAGTTTTTAATTTTAATTTATTAATTAAGGTGATTAAGGGTAAAAAAGAAAGTTAATTTCAAGTTACGCCTACCAACTTTGATTTTTTATTTTATGTTTTCATTAAAAAAAATTACCCCTTTAAAGTTCAAAACAAATTATCTTAAAATTTACTAATAATAAAACAAATTACATAAAAAACGAGAGCATTTCATACTCTTCGATATGACATCCATCTTGATATAGTTTTTCCTTGTTTTAACAGTCTTTTATGTGTAATAGTATACATGTGTTATATTCATTATGAATATTTATGTTTTTTCATGTGTGTACAACAACTCGAGACCGTTAGTTTGTAACTCGACATCACCTTCTTCAACATCGTAAAGCACTACGTTCTTCATCACCAAGTAAATAAAATTACATGTTTGTGAAGAGTTATATTCATTTTGATTATCTACTATTATTCATATTGAATAAAGGTAGATGTTCAAAATGAATATCACTTCAACCTGTAATCTAAACATTTTATTCAGACTGAATAAAATAAATAAATGTGATTTATTATTATTTCTAAAACGTTGTTATCATGTTTGTAAGGAGTTATATACATTTTGAATATCTATCTTTATTCGTTCTGAATAATGGTAGATATTCAAAATGAATATCACTTCAACCTTTAATCTAAACATTTTAATCAAGATGAATAGTATGTATATTCATGATGAATAATGTGTATATTCATAATGAATGTTACAGTGAAAATGTATATTCGTGACCAATATCATATTGATATATGAATGTTGAAAAGTTAGTGTAAACACGTGAACATATATAAATATTCATGATGAATAATATGTATATTCATGATGAATAGTATTTATATCCATGGTGAATGTTATAAAGAAAATGTATGTTAACGATGAATGTGATACTGATGTATAAATACTGAAGATTTGTTGAATACACGTGAAAATACACAAGTATTCATGATGAATGTCATACTAAGTTGTATATTCATGATGAATATCATACTAATATATGAATATTAAAGAGTTGTTGTAAACATATGAACGTACATAAATATTTATAATGAATAATACACAGATATATTGTTTGACGTAAAATACATTAAAAACAAAAACAACTATATCGAGATGGATGTCAAATCGAAAAGAATGGAATGCTCGCTTTTTTTATGTAATTTTTTTAATTAAAATACTAATATTTTTTTGATAATTTAGTTTAAAACTTAAGGAGTAAAAGTTTTTTAATTAGAAAAAAAGTCAAAGATGATAGATGTGTATCTTAACTTCCATTTTTCCCCTAATCACTTCTCAATTAACCTTTTAATGTTTTAACCAATGATTAGTTTTCCTAAATTTTGATCAACTGCCAAAATTTATTCTCATTTGCACAATGAAAAATGAGTTTTTATTTGAAGCTACCCCTATATATGTACTATAAATTTTGAATTTGTTAAAACAAATTTTAGAAAAAATATACATTAGTCTATAATTTTAAATAACAATTACATATCATAATTAATTAATATTTTGTTAAGATATAACTAATAGATAAATTACATATTTTATTATAATTATTTAGCATATTTTTATAATCTATGAAATAAAATAAGTATGGCTTTAATTTTTATGTATTTTACATAAACTTTTTTGGAATTGTTATATTGCCTTTTGATATCTAAATATATTGAACAATAATTAAAAAATAGTTGAAAGAGTAGTTAATAACATTTATAAATAGTTACATGTTATTAATATCGATTGTACAAATAAAATTATTTAATAATGTATAATTGAAATTAATTAATTAATTGTAATAAATTTTAATTGTTATAAATTAATATTCATAAATAATTAATATTTATTTATAATTAGGAACTAATATTTATTTATAATTAATAATGGAAAAAGTGTCAAAAATATCTCCATAAGCTACTCCAAATATTTTATCAATAAACTAGCTTATAAGCTGATTAATATGCATCCAAACGATTACTTAAAAAATAAGCTAGCTTATAACTCAGTTTATAAGCTAACTTATTTTTGCCAACAATGCGTTAGAAATACAATAGATAATTTTTCTGACAACCGACTCTACCAAATGACAAATGACAGGAATTAGCATGGGTACCGTGGGTTCAGCTGTGTTAACACTTATCTTATATTGGGGAATCAAACAAAGGCAGATCATGAAGAGTAGGGAGAAGTTTTTCAAGAAAAACGGCGGATTGGTCTTGCAGAAACTACTCTTTGAATCTAAACATATGGAGAATATCATGTTTGCAGCACGAGTTCTTGAAAAAGCAACGAATAACTTTCACAAAACCAATGTCATCGGTCAAGGAGGTTTTGGAGTCGTGTATAAAGGCATACTAGGAGATAAAACAAGCGTTGCCATCAAGAAATCTAAGTCGATTGACGAGAATCAGATCGAACAGTTTATAAATGAAGTGATCATTCTATCAGAAATTAGCCACCCAAATGTGGTCAAACTCTTGGGTTGTTGTCTAGAAACGCAAACCCCTCTACTAGTTTACGAGTTTGTAACCAATAAGACCGTTTACCACCACCTACACGAAAAAGACTCGATATCTTCAATGGCGTTCGAAAGGCGTTTAAACTTAGCCACACAGATTTCTGAAGCTTTAGCTCATATACACTCATCTACAAAAATCATTCATAGAGATGTTAAATCTTCCAACATACTTTTGACTGATGATTTCACTGCAAAAGTGTCGGATTTTGGGATCTCAAGGTTTATTCCAATTGAGGAGACTCATTTACAGACGTTGGTGCATGGAACTCTAGGGTACATAGATCCCGAGTACTTTCGTTCTGGAATTTTGACCGTTAAAAGTGATGTTTATAGTTTTGGGATGGTTCTGGTTGAGCTTCTTACGGGTAGAAAAGTATTTTCACCTGATGGAACCGAAAGTGAGTTGGGTCTAGCAAATTTTTTCGTTTCTTCAATGGAAAGGGGTCGTTTGATTCAAGTTCTTGATGATAGGGTGAAGAACGATGGGGTTAACGAGCATATTGAACGTTTGGCAAAGCTTGCGAAAGATTGTGTGGAATTGGAGGGCAAGAAAAGGCCTACGATGGAACAAGTGAAAGAGAAACTCGAGGAACTGAAACAATATTACTTGAAGAGTTGTATCGTGTCCACGAAAATTAAGTTTATTGACTTTGACGAGCTTCTCTTGTTTAATTGATAAATACCTGTACTCACGTCACAAGTCATATACATGTCACGGTTTAAATGAAGTGACTTCTCAAGTCGTGTGCATGTCACTTTCAATGTATTTATTGGTTGTGATAGTATGAAGAACGTTTGCAGCTTCTCATATCCCTACCCGGCTGACACAGTAGGAACGGTAAATGATTTCACAAACATCTAATCCTAAGGAATCTAGAACTTACAAGAACACTCTGAAAGGAGAATTTTACTAAGAACTTGATAATTGATAATCTGATTAAAACTGAAAATAATGTATCCTATTTATAGCTCAACTAACTAAGAGATTAGGGGGCCTTCTTTTGAGAACCCATGAAATTGTGATAACCTTGAGATCTTGTGCATTATGTGTTATTTCATATTTTTTTTTCATCTAAGACTAGAATTTGGAATATTGAATAACATGTATATTTTTTTCACTATGTGTTTGTTTCACTATGTGTTTGTTTCACATGTACTCGTTTCACGATGTGAATTTTTTTGGAGTGTTTGTGAAATAAAAAATAAACATAAAAAGTTTTCACATTGTGAAACAAGTACATGTGAAACAAACACATTGTGAACAAATATATGTTAATCAATACATTAAATACTATGCCTGTATAGAAACAAAATCGTATGAAATAACACATAATGCACAAGTTTGGAAGGCTATCACAATTTCATTGATTCTCAAATGATTAACCCCTACTATAAAACCATCCTAATTGTAAATGAATAATAAAAGTAAAGATAATCTTGAATTGAAATATGGGAATTAAAATATGGAAATCGATCAGCTTGAGGAAACGTTCGCAGGGTTGGTCAGGCCATGTGAGAAGTTGTGGAAAATCTTTTTTCATCATCCAGTATGTTGCGCGACTTTCCCGGCGGGGTTGGATCATGCGGGAAGTCACGGGATCTTCTGTTGTGGTCTTTTCTTTACATTTTCGGCTCCGTCTAGTTGTTCCTCGATCTGGGCTGCTATACATTCTACATCATCGGTTGCCCGGATAAATGTGGGAATATGATGCACGTGTCGTTAAATGCACAACAAGGTTTAAATTTATAAACCTAACTCAAACCGTAAAGTGGTAAGTCAAGTATCGTTCTTCTCAAGGAGTCAGCGGTTAAGTTAACAATGTGTGTTCAAATCGAAAGCATGTGTGTCACAAAGATTGATTACTCACGTAATCAATTAAGCTTAAAGACAACTAACTAGAAAACCGAAATCTAATTATTACAAATGACACTACTTCAATGTTTTGGGAGTTTGGAACATTGAATTAAAACACTAAAAAAAACTAAAAATCAAAACATTTTATAAAAAACGAAAATCAAGATTGTCCCTTAATCATTACCAACTCAAGTGTTTCAAACCCTATAACGGCAACCTTGGGGGGAGGGGAGGGGGGGGGGGAGGGTGCACATTTTAAAAATAACGACAATTTTTAAGATTGTTTCGGTTGCAAGCACACTAAGGCAGAAATGCTTGAATCAAAGTGTTTAGTATAGCAATCAAACAAACAATAATATAAAGAGATAAGAGAAGAAGAATCAAACTTCGGGATCTAGAGTGGTTCACCAAATGGCTAATCCACTTTGTCGAGCACTCTCGACACACATGATCCACTAATATATGAGTTATTTATGGTAGAACCAACTCATTGTAAGAACCACTTCTTTTACAATGAAGATGAAAAGATTGAGTAGGAAATCAATCTAACTCTTCCGAACTAGATGTATACTAGTGGATCTCACACACTCAAATTAGAATATAGATGAATATCAATGGAAGCATTGAGTGGTGAATAAATCTCTGATGTGGATTTCAGCATCTTTTAAGTGAAAACTTTGAGAAGAATTGAAGAACTTTGAGATAAAGATAAGATCTTGATGTTTTCTTGCACCTTAAGCTTCAAAACGAACCGATATTTCAACCCTACACGATCAATCCAGAAACGTGTACTTTGAATCCCAAACACTTAGATCAATCCAGAAACTAAGGTGTTTGACAACTCTAAACTTCAAAACAATCCAGTAATTGAAGTAAAGAAAAGAAGAATAAAACTTATGCTTGATGCACAAGAAATATCTAATAAAACGAAATTTTCATTGAATGAATATTGATATTACATGATTGATCCTATTTATAATGGATGATAAAGAAATAGAAAATAAGGAAATCTAGTAAATAAGGAAACAATGCGAAAATAAGTAAACAATTTAAACTAGGAAAGAAATAAACTTAATAAAATATCCTAAAGCCAAACCAAGTAAAACGAATTCAAGTGAATTCCAAAACCTTGGGGCAAAAACTAAATTAAAGTTATAAATAGATAGAGTAGAAATTGATCGGAAATCAAATTCTAACCTAGATATAGATCTAGGGTTTTCCTTGCTTGTTCTCCAAGAAACCTAATCTTAGGTTTTTCACCTTGCTCAATACTTGTTCTCCAAGTTAGATTTGACACCCATGTATATCCTTTTGAATTCACATCAATCTCCCTTTATAATCTCTCTTGAGAATAACGAGCTCAAAGTATAATATTAGAGAGAATAAGTGAAGTTTAACTCTTGAAGAGTATGTTAGAACGGAGAGAAAACACTTAGAATTGCTTAAGAATGTTGTAAATTTGATATGTTTGAAGTCCCCAAAGGCTAGACATTTATAGCTAAAAATAATAATTTCCGCACCTGAAATAGATGTTCGCTTGGGACATCAAGTGGACATCCACTTACTACACATTCGAACAATGTTGAATTGCTTTCTTTAAAAAGCAATTAAACTTATCTACAAATGGTTTGGCAACCCAAGGTACATAAAATCTCTAGAAAAAGGTGTGTAGAAGAAGAGAAAGCAACCATGGAATATTTGAATCTTGCTTGGGGAATTAGGGATGAAAACTCACCATTTTCTCCCATGTGTTGTAAATCTCCAAATGAAAGTGTCCCGAAATAACCCAAAATCGATGCTCCAAATAAGAACCTTATTGATTCAAGAGGAAAACAGAATTGTCTATTGAAAAACTTCGATGAACAAACAACCCCATAATCGAAATACCAACGCACGTACATAAATAATTGCAGAAGATAATTGTAGAGACGATATCATATCTACGTGGAAAACCTAAAACAGGAAAACCCACGGTCGAAAGAGACCACCGATAAGTCCACTATCAATGATGTTGAGTACAATGCTTGGAAAAGAAATTACAATGGAGATAACCATAGCATATCTAGCCATATGTGCTAGCCTACTTTGTGTGTGTGTGTGTGTGTGTGTGTGTGAAAGAGAGAGAAAGAGAGAGAGAGAGAGAGAGAGAGAGAGAGTATGTTTAATTTGGAAGAAAACTATACCTTGTAGAAAGAAACCCCCGTCCCATGATTCATATATAAATGTGTGATTGGAAACCGTCCTATTTAATGGAAGAAAACCAATAGTCGCATTTAATGGAGGAAAAAAATAGTCATGGAAACCGCCATAGTATTTAATGCCACATTTTAATGTTGGCTTTTGGAGACAAAATCCACACCATGCATGGTTGATACATTGCTCTTTTTCATTTATGGTCAATAGAATATATTTTCTATAAGCTAAAGTAAAAATTAACTTTGTAGCTTTAGAATATGTTTGGAAAACTAACTGATAAGTTGGCTTATGACTGATAAGTTAACTGATGATTGATAAGCTACTTGATGAACAAATTGTGTTTGATAAAAACTAGCTTATATACATGTGAAATTACCGAAAACGGTATCTTGAAAAAATAATAACAAACATTTCGTAATAAAATGCAAATAACTTTCCAATGATATGATTAAAATAAATTTGTATCTATATATCTATATAAAGCAGAAACATTGGGAGTCCACGTGGCGAAACCTTGGGAGTCCACGTAGAGAAACATTGGGAGTCCTCGTGGTGCATCCTCCCATTTTCTTGATTTTTCCTTTTCTTTTAGTTTTTACATTTAATCTAGATTGAAAACCCTTTGGTTTCTATTTTCTCATATTAATTGTCTTTTATTAAGTCATAAAAGTCATAGACCTTTCGGTTTCCATTCCGTTTTTTTATCCCATCTATATATTATATCTCATTAACATTTTTTTCTTTTGTTTTATCGAATCCTCCATCATATTATTAATGTATATACCAAAAGCCCATTATTGTATCTAGTTTAGTCCAGCCATAACCCATTGATCCCCTTTGTAATTTGTATATATTGTAGTTTAATGGAATTGGCTATTCATGGAAAAATACACACTCTAATATGGTATCAGATTATTGAACCCTAATTCTCTCATCTCTTGATCCTCGACCTCTCTTCTTGCCCTAACCCTAGTTGTCGCCGCTGCCGGCCACCCTAACCCTAGTCGGCGCTGCTTTCGGCCACCTCCGTCTCCTCCCTTTCTCTCTGAATCTCTCTCATAAATCTGCTGCCATGGCCGATCAGAACATCAGAAACCGTACGGCATCACCAACTTCAAAGCATACGAAACTCTAACTCTTGATCTCAATGAGTTAAATTACAATGCGTGGAGAGAACTTTTTGAGCCCAATTGCACCGGCTTTGGCGTTCTCGGTCACCTTGACGGCTCCTTTACCCCGACCGACAACGCCAATACCGAATGGCATAAACTTGACTCTCTTGTCAAAATGTGGACTTACGGCACAATCACTCAATCTCTCCTCACCATGATTCTCAAGAAAGGCGATACCGCTCAATCCATTTGGAAAAGCCTCGAGGACCTCTTCCGAGATAACAAAGATGCTCACGCGATTGAATTAGACCATGAACTTGGCTCCATGGTTCTTGGTGATCGCTCGATTTCTGAAAATTCCCAAAAGATGAAACTTCTCTCCGACCTTTTGGCAAACATTGATGCCCCGGTTACGGAGAAGGCCCTTGTTTCCTACCTAATCAACGACTTTTCTCCCCAATTCGACAACGTTGCCACCGTACTTTGCCACCGTGCACCTCTACCTACTTTTCTCCAATCCCGATCTATGTTACTCTTGGAAGAACAACGTCTCTCTCGGTCTCGACCGCAACAACCTACACACTCAAACCACTCTTCCTCCCTTACGGTTCTCCACACAGGTTCGTCTACGAACCCGCCACATTCTCGCTCCAACAATGGTAACCCTCGCCGTCAGACCAACCGTCAAACCGGAAACCCTCGTCGCTCGAATAACGGGGATAACCGTCGATCTGCTCCACCTTTCGATCGACAATCGTCTCTACCATCTTGGCCGATGTATCCCATGTCGTGGCATCCCTACGGCTGGTCCATGCCGCCAACATGGTCTTCGTTTCGGCCCCCTCCGACTTCACAGCCGAACCACACCTCCACAGCTGCCACCGCAGCCCGACCTACTCGGTGCAGCTCCTGTCGCCGCTCCTCCGACGGCCTTTCATGTCGACTCTACGACATTGACCCCCCCTTGGGAATGGTTCCGCCCAACGCAACCTGATCAGGCCACCGACCTCACCCAAGCTTTCAATGCGATGTCTGTCAATAACAACCCTACAGACGGCAATTGGTACATGGATACCGGAGCGACCTCTCACCTTGCTTTGGACTCAGGTATTCTCGATTATCTTAGCAATAGAAGTTATATTAATTTCATACTTTCTGGCAATGGTTCTCACATTCCCGTTACCCACACCGGTCAAACCAAAATCCCTACCGAACACCGTCCCTTAGACCTTAACCGCGTCCTTGTCACACCCAACATTGTTAAAAATCTTGTGTCTGTCCGCCAATTTGCCAAAGACAATAAACTCTCAATTGAATTTGATGAATTTGGATTTACAGTGCATGATTTTTTCACTCGACAAGCCCTAAGGTATGATAGCACTGACGATCTTTATCCGGTCCTACCGCTGTCTCGCTCTCCGGTTGCTTTTCTTTCATGCAATCCGTCTCTGTGGCATCGACGGCTTGGTCACCCCGGCTCACGTGTCCTTCAGTCTTTAATTTCTAGTAGTTTTATTTCCTGTGATAAAAATACTAGTCATTTTTCATGTAATGCATGTCAACTTGGCAAACATGTTCGATTACCATTTTCTAGTTCTATTTCAAATGTTTCTCGTATGTTTAAAATTGTTCACTCGAACTTGTGGACATCTCGACTTCCTAGTGTCAGTGGCATCAATCATTACATATTATTTTTGGATCATTTCTCTCATTTTGTTTGGTTGTACCCTCTTTGAAATAAATCAGATGTTTTTTCTAAATTTCTTCATTTTCGCGCTTACGTTAAAAATCAATTTAATTGTGAAATTCAAACTTTCCAATGCGATCACGGGGGCGAATTTGACAATCACTATTTTCACTCCCTCTTTGATCGTAATGGAATTGTCTTCCGTTTTTCATGTCCCTGCACCTCACAACAAAATGGGAAATCCGAACGCATGATCCGCACATTAAATAATACTATTCGTACCCTTCTCTTCCAAGCCCACCTTCCACCGAATTATTGGGTAGAGGCTCTTCATATGGCTTGTCACCTGCTAAACCTCACGCCATTCACTTCCATAGGCAACCAAATCCCTTTCATGAAACTTTTCAACAAACCTTCCTCTTTCTCTCATCTTAGGGTCTTTGGGTGCCTATGCTACCCCCACATTCCCACACCCAATAAACTTGCACCTCGTTCCACTCGTGTCTTCCTCGTCTACCCATCCCAAAATCGCGATTTTCGGTGTCTCGATCTCTCCACTCGTAAAATCATCATATCTCATCACGTTGTCTTTAACGAAACCACCTTCCCATTTCATTCCAATACACCCACTCCACCTCCCTCGTACACATTCCTTGATGACACCATTACCACATTACCTATCGCCCGACATTTCCTTGAGTCGGACCCCCTCCTATCCGGTGTTGTCACAATATCGCCACCCACCCCATCTCCCGGCCCCACCGTCTCCCGTCATCTACGACCGAACCCAACCCCCTTACTTCCCTTGACGGTCTACCACCTACAACCGCTATCCCCCCTCACGCTCCCCAACCACCTCCGTCCATTCACCCTATGGTCACCCACTCCCAACGTGGAATTTCCAAGCACATCCAATGCCTTAACCTTTACACCACCACCGAATCCCTATCCCTGACCCTAACTAGAACATTGCCATGAAGGATGAATTTGATGCTCTTATTTCTAACAGAACTTGGAAACTTGTTCCGAGGCCCCATGGTGTTAATGTGGTTCGATCCATGTGGTTGTTCAAAAAGAAATATAAAGTGGACGGAACTTTGGAACAGTATAAACCCCTCTTGGTTGCAAACGGTAAAAATCAGCACCCCGACATTGATTGCGACGAAACCTTTAGCCCGGTTGTCAAACCGACTACAATACGGACAGTCTTAAGCATTGACATCTCTCACAAGTGGCCAATTCACCAGCTCGATGTCAAAAACGCTTTCTTACACGGTCATCTAAGTGAAACGGTCTATATGCATCAACCTCCGGGTTTCCATGATCCGGCTCATCCTGATCATGTTTGTCATCTACAAAAGTCGCTTAATGGCCTAAAGCAAGCTCCGAGAGCCTGGTTTCATCGCTTCGCCTCGTATATTACTCGTATCGACTTTGTACACAACAAGACAGACTCCTCTCTGTTCATCTTCATGAAGGGGAACGACCGAGCTTACCTTTTTTTATACGTCGACGAGATCATTCTAACCGCATCCTTATCGGACCTTCTTTGCCGTATGATTTCTTTATTGTCTACAGAATTCGCCATGACTGACCTTGGTTCCCTGTCATACTTCCTTGGCATCGCTGTGACCCGATCTGACAAAGGCAACTTCCTCTCGCAGCGCAAGTATGCGTTGGAACTTCTAGCAAAGTCAAATATGTCAAACTGCAAACCCTGTCGCACCCCAACCGACACTCAATCCAAACTCAACCACACTGGTTCCCCGGTTGCTGATCCACTTTATATCGCAGTTTGGCAGGCGGCCTGCAGTATCTGACATTCACGCGCCCAGATCTGACTTATGTTGTTCAGCAGATTTTTCTATACATGCATGACCCTCGTGAGCCTCATTTTGACGCTCTCAAGCGTATTCTCCCGTATATTCGTGGGACGCTTGATTACGGTCTAAAATTTCACGCATCAACCACCTCCGGTCTCATTGCCTACTCCGATGCAGATTGGGGGGATGTCCTTCCTCTCGTCGCTCTACGAGTGGTTATTGTGTTTTCCTTGGTGACAACCTCTTATCTTGGTCATTGAAGCGGCAACCGACGGTCTCTCATTCAAGTATTGAAGCTGAATACAGAGGTGTTGCCAATGTCGTAGCTGAAACCTATTGGCTACGAAACCTTCTTCGCGAACTGCATTCTCCTCTTGACAAAGACACAATTGTTTATTGTGACAATGTCAGCGCCATATACTTATCTACTAACCCCGTTCTACATCAACGAACGAAACACATTGAGATTGACATTCACTCTGTTCGGGACAAAGTTGCTACTGGGCAAGTCTGTGTCCTCCACGTTCCTTCAAACCTTCAATACGCCGACATCTTTACGAAAGGTCTCCCGACGTCTCTATTCACGGATCTCCAGTCCATTTTGAGAGTATGTTCGCGACCTCCCCCTCAAACTACGGGGGCGTATTAATGTATATACCAAAAGCCCATTATTGTATCTAGTTTAGTCCAGCCCATAACCCATTGATCCCCTTTGTAATTTGTATATATTGTGGTTTAATGGAATTGGCTATTCATGGGAAAATACACACTCTAATACATATTTCAAATTATACAATTGAATTCCTAATTAATTAGATGGAAGCTACATTTCTTTGGTTTATTTTTTATGTAGGTTATGTGTTGTTATTGATGTGTTTCTGTTTTTTCTTTGAAGAATTGTTGCATTTTATATTATGATTTGTATGGTTTATATGTTATTGGTAACATTTTTTTCTTTTGTTTTATCAAGTCCTCCGTCATATTACAAATTGTATAATCAAATATCTAATTAGGATGGAAGCTACATTCTTTATGGTTTATTTTATGTTTTTATGTGAGTTATGTGTTGTTATTGATGTGTTTTGTGTTTTTTTTTTTTGCAGAATTATTTTATCCCGAATACCGTTGTTCTTCCTCCATAAAATCCATGTAAGAATTATTGCATTTTATTTTATGATTTGTGTGGTTTATATGTTGTTGACGAGTGGCTTTTTACTCCATGTTATTATATTTTGTTAATTAGTGTTACATTTGTTTTTCTTTGTGTTATATGTTGTATTTATGTGTTGTTTTTTGTAGAATTTTTTGATTGTCCATATCGGATGTTATTCCTAAACTTTTCCAAGTAACAACTATCACATTTTTATTATTATTTTTGTGGGTTATATATTGTTGTTGATAAAAGTTTCGTTTCAAAAATTTCATCCATGTTCTTATATTTTATTCACAAAAGTTTTCCATCCCTCATTTTTTTTGAAGTTATTTATGTTGTGTATGTGTGTTCTTTTTATTTGTCTTTTTTACTTTGTCTAATTTTGTTTTACTTATCTATCTATATAAAAGGAAAACTCACCAAGATGATGTGGCACCTTTTTAGAGTAGGATTATTGGTTAGGAATTTTGTGGTTTTTTTGAATTTATAACATATATTTATATATACATTAAAGGAGTGGTGACATGGCATTCTTAGGGAGCAAGATTGTTGTTTCTTAATTTTCAATTTGACACAACAATGTTAGGGAGCAGGATTGTTGTTTCTAAATTTTCTTAAATTTTTTATTTTTAAAAATGTTTAATATATTAAAGACTTTTATATCCCTATATGTAATTTATGTTTTTATAGAAGTATGGAAATTTTTGTACTTTTAAATGCACATTGCAATTGATGTTAGTTAACTATTCACTTTCTCTTCTTTATGTTAATTAACTCTTCCTTTTCTCATATATAAGTTATGCTACAATCTAATGGGATCAACATCACTTTCATCAATGTTATAGAGAAGAAATCGTAACTGTTGGAGTGAATGAAGATGGTAAAGATCCTATACACATGAAGAATGAAAAGATTGAAGATGCCGAATAATTCTATGTAATCGATTCCAAGTGGCATATGTTTCAATGAAAATTTTAATCATTAACAAGATAGTTTCATAATTTATGAAATTGTTGAGATATAATTTAGTTTAATTAAAGTATAATTAAATTGTACGTTATACAATAATATTTAAACTATGGTTGTTATTAGGGAATTTAATTATTTTGACCAAAATTGAAAAGTGAATTACCAAAATGACCAATTTCTTTTTGAGTTTACTAAAATGACCAAAAATTCCTCGAAATACACCCCGAAATACCTTATTTTCGATCATATGTTCGAGGCTGTTTAGTGCATTTCGAGCATGCTTTCGAGCATGTTGAATACAGTATCGAGGGGGTTTGACATAGAGTATCGAGGGTGTTCCAACAATTATCGAGGGTGTTTAGTGTCATTTCGAGGGTGTTTTCGAGCATGTTTTCGAGCATGTTCAAGGCATTATCGAGGGGGTTTGACATAGAGTTTTCGAGGGTGTTACAAGCGATATCGAGGGTGTTATGGAATTTTCGAGGGTGTTTAGTGTCATTTCGAGGCTGTTCCATTGTTTTCGAGGGTCTTCTTGTGTTTTCGAGGGTCTTCTTGTGTTTTCGAGGGTGTTGACATGGTATTTTCGAGGGTGTTCAGCTTTATCAGTATTTTTTGATAGACTTCTTTGACCAAAAATTTTGTTTTTACCTGCATTGGGAAGAAGCAAGAAAGGTGCCATGCAAACCACTATTCCACCCGTGAAACCTCCCTCCCATCTACCTATTTAAACCCTTCCTTCCTATCTCATTTTCTTGCCAAACCACATATTCTCTCCCAATCTATTTCATTTGTAACAATACCTGTGATTTTTTACGTATCATTGTTTATTTGAAAAATGTCTAGAAACCGAGGTAAGAGATCACTTCATCAGGCTGAAACTTCTTCAGGTTCACATAACAAACAAGTTTTGAACGATGGAAGGTTTCGGGTTTGCTGGAAAGCGCCACAAACAGACGAGGAGTGGAGTAACTTTAGTAGAAGTAGGGCCGACCATCCAATAACGGATGAGGAAGGAGATGAATACAGTGCGGCATAGAGGCAATATAGAAGGACGCATGACGGCAATACTCCAACACTGTATTCAGATAGGTACTTTGTGGGTCGTGATCCAAATTGTCCGGCGAGTCAAGTAATGCCATCAAAACTTAAAGACTCGTGTCGCGAGGCAGACAAAGAAATTGAGCGGTTGGCAGAGGAATGGGTAAATACCCGAAAGGCTCAAGTAGAATTAAAGGCGCAACTCGAAGAAAAGAAGCGTCATCGAAAGGCCATACAACGTGGAATATGTAAAGATGAGTCGGAGATCAATCTCATGAAACAAAGGTACACAGAATTGGAGGAGCTTATCAACAAGAAGTCTGAGTGGATCGTCTCCTGTCAGCATCTTTATCCGAACTAGATATCTCTAAGGATTTAGGTGGTTGTTTATTATTGATGCAATGTATCATTTATGTGTTCTTAATAAAAAGATGTTTTAATTTATCATGTGTTCTAAGGATTGATGTGATTGTCCAACTTCGTTCTAATATTTTATATTTTTCTTTTAATTATAAACTTTCGAAAGTATATAATTAAATCAAAAAATAACAGAAATTTTAAATATCTTACCCCTAAGCCGCCATTTTTTAAAGTTAAAGTTAAAATGTATAAATATTTTAATTTAATATTATGTGGGATCCACATCATATGTGGTCCACAATTTGTTCCTTTGTTCCTTTAAGAAGGGGTGGTTCTCATTTGATCCCTCCCCTATATATATATATATACCTCTAACATGTCCTTTTGGCATTGTTGGTGACAATTTATTTGCACGATTACATACGTTTATCTGATAAGGTAAGGGTGTAAAACGAAAATTTGAAAAGTAAAGGGGTAAAACATGTAATTACTCAACATCAAGGGAAATCAATGTTTAGATCATAGCTATCAAATGTTTGACTACTTCAACCTCTATTCCTAGGCATGCTTGAAGGGGCAGGAATTGAACATTCTCCTTGAGTATGTCCTACTGCTTCACACCGTCCACATCTTCTCTGAATGGGACATTCACCTTGAGATGGACGTCGATCGTTGTTACGTGGTCTCCCAACACGTTTCTTAGTTATTAATGGTGGATGACATGGCATAAGGGGGACGTCTGGAAAGACCCATGATTTAGGGGGTCCAGCTGGCATTATCATCTCTCGATATGTTGACCGATAGGTTTCTGAGCTAAAATATTACCGAGCCAACCCGCTACGATCTGTACGCCCCTTATGTCTTGCAGCAACAATGGCATGACCACAAGGTAACCCAGATTTATTCCATTCAAGACATGTACATTTGCTATTGTGCATATTGACTACTGCGTAGTTATGATCCTACCCTACCTCGAACGTGTCATATCCAATCCCCCGTACCCTCCATGTTGTAGACATTTCCGCTCTTTTTTGAATTATCTCCTCCGCCTTCGGTGTGAGTGGATTTTGCATTTGATCTACAAATATGTGAAAATTGTGTTACATTCAATTTATAGTTAAAGAAGACGAAAATATATGATGTACAAGTTCAAATTTTATCAACCTCCCTTTTCCATCCGAATTAGATATCAACACTTGAGGGACCTAATCCGTCAATTCTTAAATTTTAGGGACCTAATTTGTAAATTTTAAAAGTTAAGGACCTAATACGTAATTTTTTAAAGTTGAGGGACCTAATTTGTAAATTTTAAAAGTTGAGGGACCTAATACGCCAATTCTTAATATTTATGAACTTTTCCATGATTTTTTAAAGTTGAGGGACTAATTGGTAATTTTTATAACTTGAGGGACCTAATACGTAATTTTTAAAAGTTGAGTGACCTAATACGTAATTTTTAAAAGTTGAGGGACCTAATGCATAATTTTTTAAAGTTGGTAAACCTAATGCATAAATTTTAAAAGTTGGTAATTTTTAAAAGTTAAGGGACTAATTGGATAGTTGCTATCTAAAAGTGTTACATTAATAAGTTTATACGACACTTTTAAACTTTTTAACAAAAAAAATTATGTCATTTTAAAAACAAGTGTCATATTATTTATTTTATATGACATTTTAGGAAGTATAATACACATTTTTATTGAACAATTGTTTTTCTAAGACAAAATTTTCAAATAATGTCCCATTAAATAGTTAATACGACACTTTATTTTAAAGTGTCTTACTAACATATATGTTAAGACGTTTTAAAAACATTCTATAACTTATTGTAACAGTTTCCGGTTAATTTGATATCGAGCTCCAAAAGTTATACGTACATTAGATACTAAATTTACGGGTACGTAAAATCTAAAATAATACAACTTAATGCATACATAGCAACACACACGTAACGATATATAACAACAACCGTTTTTCAGATAAAGTTTGATAAGAAAAACTTACATTACGCGCATGAACCATTTTGAAACCTTGCCAACTTCAATGTCTTCGAAGCGTAAAGAATCACACGTATCTTACACGATCACAGGTATTGTTACAAATGAAATAGATTGGGAGAGAATATGTGGTTTGGCAAGAAAATGAGATAGGAAGGAAGGGTTTAAATAGGTAGATGGGAGGGAGGTTTCACGGGTGGAATAGTGGTTTGCATGGCACCTTTCTTGCTTCTTCCTATGCAGGTAAAAACAAAATTTTTGGTCAAAGAAGTCTATCAAAAAATACTGATAAAGCTGAACACCCTCGAAAATACCATGTCAACACCCTCGAAAACACAAGAAGACCCTCGAAAACACAAGAAGACCCTCGAAAACAATGGAACAGCCTCGAAATGACACTAAACACCCTCGAAAATTCCATAACACCCTCGATATCGCTTGTAACACCCTCAAAAACTCTATGTCAAACCCCCTCGATAATGCCTTGAACATGCTCGAAAACACCCTCGAAATGACACTAAACACCCTCGATAATTGTTGGAACACCCTCGATACTCTATGTCAAACCCCCTCGATACTGTATTCAACATG
The DNA here is from genome assembly GCA_036898165.1 of Silybum marianum. Lineage (NCBI taxonomy): Eukaryota > Viridiplantae > Streptophyta > Magnoliopsida > Asterales > Asteraceae > Silybum > Silybum marianum. Next base: position 26,451,107 of record CM072542.1, on the reverse strand, counting down.
CTCGAAAACTTGCTCGAAAGCATGCTCGAAATGCACTAAACAGCCTCGAACATATGATCGAAAATAAGATAATTCGGGGTGTATTTCGAGGAATTTTTGGTCATTTTAGTAAACTCAAAAAGAAATTGGTCATTTTGGTAATTCACTTTTCAATTTTGGTCAAAATAATTAAATTCCCTTGTTATTAATAATTTTCATCATACATCTAACATACTTTATAATTTATAACCCTATTAATTATGTCAGTTTTTTATATGCTAAATTGAGAATAATAATAATGTTCAACTACACTCAATTTCATTGTTAAAAGATATTGTATACAACTTTACTAAATTATGTGCATTCAAACGATTACTAAATTGAGAATAATAATAATGTTCAACTACACTCAATTTCTAACATACTCCATGTAATTTATCAATAAGTTATCTTATAATCTGACTTATAAGCTAAATTATGTGCATTCAAACGATTACTAAAAAATAAGTTAACCTATAAATCAACTTATAAATTAGTTTATTTTTATCAACAATGGCTTAAGCAACTCAAGTATTTTGGGTTTTAAACATTTTTCTTTGTCATTTTGTAAGGAATTTTTATTTTTTTTAAGAAATAATAAGATTTAGCAGTTCAACATAGTTATTTTTCTTAAAAACGAACAAGTAGTGAAAATAATACAACATACAATAAGAACCAAAACATATTTGATGAAGTAGGAAAAATCTTAAAATGAATCGGTACACATGGCAAGAAAAATCATTACTAAAGATAACATTTAGACAAGATTTGCAAAAGCATTAAGAAAATATATGTTTTTTCACAACAGTAATTGTTTTCTACCCTTTCTCACACTCACAAGATGAATCAGAAATATATGTGTTATTGATCCTTAAAGCCATAAAATTTCGTTTAGTTGTTCTTTCAGACCCATATGACTAGTCGAAGTGTGTGCAAATGATCCGGACCAGTAACACAACCTCATAGGGGCCTTTGGCGTCCATAGCCTCCCTGTTTTTAGATTTATACTTGAACTTTTAGGAACATATTCATATTTGCAGCTCAGTTGGTTACTTGGTTAAGACTTGATATGTACTATCCTTAAAGTCCTGATTTCGAATCCTTTCCTTGGAAAGTTTCTTGTCATTTTTCCCAATCCACTACATACTAAAATATTATTTGTATGTAAAATTTAGTTTTTGAAAAATATAAAGAAATAAATTTGTATTGCTATTTTTCGGTTAACATTTTGAATGTTTTAGTTTTGGGGCAGTTTATGAAACACTTACAAGGGTGACGACCCTTACCATGATTATCGCTTACCAGTTACCAGGGTAAATTGTTGCATACGTTACCGTTTTTGTGGACTAAAAGCTTACCATGTAATTAAGTGATATTGTTGTATTTTGCCGGTAGACACTTACTTATGTGAGCGCTTGATAAACGACCCCTAGGAATCTTACCAGGTAAGAACAATAGCAATGACCGAAAGTCTTACCCGATAAGTGAGGGTGACGACAGTTAGCGTTCACCCCGTTCTGATGGACTAGAATGTTACCAGTAAGATAAGTGATATGTTGAATTGTACCTGTAAGATAAGTAATAGTGTTGAATCTTACATTTAAGCGTTTACTGGTAAACATTTGGATAAATGACCGCTTAAGTTTCACATTAACCAAAAAAAAAATTAAAATTTAATAGTAGATCATAGCAACAACAAAAAAGTCAACTACATATCATTTAGCTCTTTGAATTTTTGTAATATTTGCATTGCAAGGGTACATAACTAGTATTACATTAAAAGTGTTACAAAATAAAACAATAAAATTGTCTTTATAGTCTTTTAAGAATAAGATAACATATAAATTTCACTTAAAAAGTATCATTCTTCTAACGTCATAATTGAACCCCAAAAAATTTGGATTCCATATCTTAAATCTAGAACACTACCGAACAATCGTTTAAATAAAGATTTCTAGTTCCAAATCTCATGTCTTCTTCGAATTCCACCAATCATTAGGAAACACATGATTACTTCATTCAATATAAATTTATATAATTTTATATATTTATTTTTTCAATTTTGAAATAAAAAATGTACTTGGTGACAAAATATTCATATGCTTGATTAAAGGACCAATTCAAATTTATTTCTATAAGACATGCAAACACAAAGACAACAGCCAAATCTAAATCTTTGTTGTTTAGCATATTCTAAGGACCCTTTCAATTAAGATTTAAGAAAAAGTTAAACATCTTATGTCCTAGGATTAAGACAAAAAAATCGGCCATTCCACATCGGTTCTAGCGTTATTCAGCCATCTTTATTAAGTCGATTACTGAAATGAAACCATTTTAACAACAAACCAAGATCAATTCCAACTCCATTCACAAAAACAGTTGGATTCGCTATGAAAACACTGCAAAAACCGTTTTCCCATTTCACAATACTGATTGTGATAATAATACTATCAAGAACCACTAAATCCGCCTCGGAAACCGCCCGATCCCTGCCCGGCTGCCCGGATAAATGCGAGAATATCACCATTCCATACCCTTTCGGAACCAAAAAAGGTTGCTACTTGACCAAATCCTATTACGTCAACTGCGAGAATCTAACAATCTCGAACTTTAAATTCAAATTATTAGAAATATCACTCGACGGTCATATGCGTGGCTTCTTGCCGATGGGCTACCGTTGTTACAACAAGACTCACGGTCTAACCCTCAAGTCCGAACCCAAAATAGACTTGGGCCGGTTCCATATTTCGAGCTCACAAAACCACTTGACCGCGGTCGGGTGCGACACTAGAGCCAACATCAAGTCATTTAAAGGTGAAAACTACATAACCGGATGTCTATCAATGACCGGGTGCGACCGGTTAATCAACGGTTCGTGTTTAGGGATGGGTTGCAGCCGGGTTCCGGTCCCTTACGATTTGAACAAATTTCGGATCCACACACAAAGCAACACGGGAAAAGTCGGCAAGTGGAGTTACAATAATTGCATGTTTGCTTTTCTCGTTGAGAAAGATCGTTACGAATTTGTGGACACGGATCTTGATAATATGTGGAATCGGTCTTTTCCGGTGGTTCTTAAATGGTCGGTTGGAAATACGGGTTGTAATATAGCTCAAATGAACAAAACTACTTATCTTTGCAAAGAAAATAGTGTATGTTATGATGCTTCGAGGAAATTTAGCGTAAAGATTCAAAGTTATCGATGTGAATGTGCGGAAGGGTACGAGGGTAATCCGTACCTCTCAAATGGATGTCAAGGTACGTCAGTCGTAACGATCTCTATGTTCTTATAACTTAATACCAGATACTATAATAAAATTGGGTTTATAGGATGCTACTAATAAATAAACGTTCTAATAGACCACTTTATGGGATACAAATTATAGGACCAAAAAATAAAGTGCCCTATTTAAAGGCGTTGTAATAAGTTTATATGACACTTTTTGGCGTTGTAACAAGTTTATTATGACACTTTTATTAAAAAAAAATTGTCATATTAGTTATTTCATAGGACACTATTTGAAAAAATGTCCTATAAACACAAGTATCCTATAAAAAATGGGTTTATAAGACACTTTCTCAATAGTGTCCTATAAAAGTGCTATTGCGACGTTTTTTATTAAATGTGTCCTAAAACATTTGTTACGACCCCCAAAAGCGTCTTATAAACTTATTAAAACGCTTTTATATAGGACACTTTATTTTTTTGTCATATAATTTGTGTTCTATAATTGTTGCGTTTCAAAAAAAAATTGTGTCATATAAAGTGGTCTATTAGGACGCTTATTTATTGCTGACGTTCTATAAACTCAATTTTGTTGTAGTGAGGGTTATCTAGAGTGATTCTTGAAGTCAATCTTGTAGAAGGTTTAGTAAGGTGAATAGCCGTCTTAATAACTATACAGACATTGTTTAACGATGATTTCAACTTTTTTTTTCAGATATCAACGAATGTGAAGAAGCAACAAACGATTGTGTACATGCTTGTGGTAATACAAATGGGGGATACAATTGTTCATGTCCGTTGGGGATGGGTGGCGATGGTAAAAAAGATGGGAGCGGTTGTTCTTATTTAGCAGCGGTTAAATCACTTAAAAATTCAGTCTCGCTTAGAAGTTCAGTCTATCTCGGTTAGTATCAACTCCTTTATGGACTGCTTTATAAGATCTAAGTTTATAGGACCAAATAATAAAATGTCATATCTAAAGATGTCATAATAGATTTATAGCATATTTTTGGCGTTTTAACAATAAGATTTTTTTTTATAGGACACTTGTTTTTACAAGACACGTTTTCAAATAGTGTCCAATAAAGAAGATAATACGACATTTTTTTTATTAAATGTCCTAAAAAACTTGTTACGACTTCAAAAAAAAAGTCCTATAAACTTATTACAACAACCTTTAGAATGGACAATTTATTGTTTGGTCTTATTAATTAAGGTCTGTTTGTTAGCAGCTTAATGGAACTCGCAACGTATTTATTCAGCTGTACATCATGATTGTTTGGTAGTGGTTTAATCCTATAGAAAGTGGCTTATTCAATAAGCTTCTAGAGGGGAACTTTATGCAAAAAAAACCAAGTTTTTTTCCAAACCTGTCATTCCTAATTAAAAGACATGCTTGTTCCATCTTCTGAGAAAACATATCAAAACAAAAACCTTCCCAATCTATACAGACAGATTATATATATATGACTTAATGGAAAACCAACCTAACAGCCTCTAAGTCTCGTATAGTAGTATATTATGATATTTAGACATTTTATGCTCCTATAAACCCATTTTTTGTTGTAATTGTGTTGTGTTTAAGTAGTACATGTTTTATGTAATTGGGTCTTTTCGGATAACTGTGTTTTCAATTAGCAGCATGACCATCTAGACTTTAAAAACAACGTACCCCTAGTTTAAAACAGTTTTTCTCCCGTGAAAACTTAGAAATACGGTATAAAATTTAGATTCTTAAATTCGGTTTTTCTAACAACCAACACGATCAAATGACAGGAATCAGCATGGGAACCACGGGTTCAGCTGTTTTAACGCTTATCTTATATTGGGGAATCAAACAAAGGCAGATCATGAAGAGTAGGGAGAAATTCTTCAAGAAAAACGGCGGATTGATATTGCAGAAACTACTCTTCGAATCTAAACATATGGAAAAGATCATATTTGCAGCACGGGTTCTTGAAAAAGCAACGAATAACTTCCACAAAACCAATGTAATCGGTCAAGGAGGTTTTGGGATCGTGTATAAAGGCATACTAGCAGATAAAACAACGGTTGCCATCAAGAAATCTAAGTCAATTGACGAAAACCAGATAGAGCAATTTATAAATGAAGTGATCATTCTATCAGAAATTAGCCACCCAAATGTGGTCAAACTCTTGGGTTGTTGTCTAGAAACACAAACTCCTCTTCTGGTTTACGAGTTTGTAACCAATAAGACCGTTTTTCACCACCTACACGAAAAAGACTTGATATCTTCAATGGCATTCGAAAGGCGTTTAAACTTAGCCGTACAGATTTCTGAAGCTTTAGCTCATATACACTCATCTACACAAATCATTCATAGAGATGTTAAATCTTCAAACATACTTTTAACCGATGATTTCACTGCTAAAGTATCGGATTTTGGGATCTCAAGGTTTATTCCGATTGACGAGACTCATTTACAAACATTGGTGCATGGAACTCTAGGGTACATAGATCCTGAGTACTTTCGTTCTGGAATTTTGACCGTTAAAAGTGATGTTTATAGTTTTGGGATGGTTCTGATAGAGCTTCTTACGGGTAGAAAAGTGTTTTCACCAGATGGAACCGAAAGTGAGTTGGGTTTAGCAACTTTTTTCGTTTCTTCAATGGAAAGGGGTCGTTTGATTCAAGTTCTTGATGACCGGGTGAAAAACGATGGGGTTAATGAGCACATTGAACGTTTGGCAAAGCTTGCGAAAGATTGTGTGGAATTGGAGGGCAAGAAAAGGCCTACGATGAAAGAAGTGAAAGAGAAACTCGAGGAACTAAGAGAATCTTATTTGAAGAGTTGTATCGTGTCCACAAAAATTAAGTTTATTGACTTTGACAAGCTTCTCTTGTTTGACGGATAAAAAGGCGACACATTCATCCTAGCCGTAGCGGTATTCATGTGTTTGGTTGAAAGAGACATTGTTGTTTTAAACAAATCTGATTGGTTGGTTGTAAGATATAATCTCTTTTCCTTGTTAACTGTGGGTGACTGGAACAGTTTTTGCATAGCACAACTAATCTCACAGGTCGGGCCCTAAAGATAACAGCCAAGAAAATAGGAAGAGATTTTACCATTATTACATTTATTTGTTTCTTTTTTCACCATAACCCCAAGGGAGAGTGATGATGTCGTAAAACGTCATGATTTCAATAGTTATCTTACGCAAATGTATCTTCAAAAAGCACGTAAAACGTCCTAGCAAAAGAAAGTACTAAATTTCTATCGGTAAACGGATAATATGATGTATATGCTATAGCTATTTAATTCGATATGCTATAAAAAACAACTGTTTACTTTTCTAGTATAGGTCAGGTCTGCATACATCATACCCCTCAGAGTCTCAGACCCCATCTTCAAGTGAGATATACTGTGTTTGTTTGGTTTCGGCTGGTTTATATACTACAACATATGGAAAAGACGGCTAACAAGATCTTATTACATAACAAAAAACTAAAATTTCGATAATCACTCGTAAATAAACTCACAAGTCATCTCCGATGATGATCGAAGTAGCCGTTGACCACTAAAACGCGCCATTTTTGTTGTCTTTTCACAACGAACAAACATAATCGTCACTTATGTTGTCTATATCTTCGATATCCGAATCATCCAAATCATCAAAGTCCATACTATCGCCAAGAAGTTGTGCCGGTCCATCATTAAGCATCCCGGGATGTGTTCTTGCCTCTTGTATTATCGACAATATTTCATCAACGCTTTGATAAGTATCATTTGAATTCGTGGCGTGAGAGCTTCCTCCGAGCATTAAATCCGACGGCAAGTTCTTTAAGAACCATGGGTGCATTTGGATTTCTGGAATGGTTATTCTCTGCACAACCCCCCGAAAAATAAGAACAAACAAGTTAATATATGTTTGAGTCCTATATGAGCGAAAACAAACAATAAAACGTGCACATCTATATAGACTCGGGTTCAGAGGAAAACTACAAAAAAAAATGAGAAATTGATGAACACTGTAATATAATCATTCATCTATATGCTATGCACATGTGCAATGTGTAAAAGTAATTGCAAATGTCTCCTGGTTCTTATACACGTGTGCATACCGTACAGGCGTACAAATGAAGATGAATGGTTATTAGGGTGATCATCAGTTTTCCATTTTTTGTGGTTTTCCCTGACCTTACACTCTCTCTCTCTCTCTCTCTATATATATATATATATATAGGGTTGGGTTCACGTGAGACCAACTTGTTTTCGTGAGACCCATGAGACCACATTTTCACACTTGAAACTTCACAGCAAAACACTGTGGAGGTAAAAGAAAATCCAAACCTTCACAGCAAAAACAATGTAAAGGTAACCTTCAGAGTGTTTTGCTATGAAGTTTCAAGTGTAAAAAATGGTCACACGGGTGTCATGAAAACAGTCTAGTCTCACATGATCCCAAGTCCCTCTCTCTCTCTCTCTCTCTATATATATATATATATATAGAGAGAGAGAGAGAAAGAGAGAGAGAGAGAGAAAGAGGTAGGTTCAGGGGAAAACCTCAAAAAAAAACCTTAACACCCTAGGAGCCCTCCATCCGGACAGTATGTTCTTGTGCATAGACGGTATGTTCAAATGCATACAAGCGATTGAAGCTGTTTTTTTATGCACGTGTGCATGTTACCAATTACCGATATGCATTTGTGTATACCGTCGAGATGGAGGCTTCGAAGATGTTCTTCAATATTATCTGTTTTTTAGGTTTTCCACTGAACCTGACCCCCTGACCCTATATATATATATATATATATATATATTCTCCCCTCTTCCTATAAGGGATCTTTTAAAGTGGTTCCACATATCCTCACATGGTATTAGGGCAGGCATCTAGCACCACCTATGGACTCTATACACTTTTTCATCTTTACTTGAGGTGGAATGTTCGAGTCCCACGTCAGCTAGATACGAACCATCAAACCAGCAATTAAAATTGCAACATTTCTTTATTTATAAATATAACAACATTTAAAGTTCTACCTTCTCGGGATTTGCAACGAATATCCGATACAGAAGATGTCTACATTCCAACGAAATTTCTACACTATCTGGAATCGCATATTGGACACTAAGTATCCGCTGCCATAAAAATCAAACTAAATTTTAATCAAATTCTATAAATAAATAAATAAAACATTTTTAACTTGTTAAAAAGGTTAAAATATTATTACGCACACAAACAGTTGTTCGAAAGTTCTTTGGATCATCCGGATCTCCAAATGGATATAACCCGACTAGCATCACGTACAAAGTAACCCCACATGACCAAACATCTGCAAGCTACAATTTCCCAAGGGTTAAAAACGTAAATTTCTAAAAGACTCGTTGACTTTTCAAATCATCGTATTTGGCCGTCCATTAAATACAAACTATCTTTCTTGTAAAAATATAACGTCACTTTGATGAATGAGCAATTTTGTAAAAATATAAGTCATAGAGGCTCGTTCATTTAGAAATTTTTTAAAGAGTAGAAACTCGTGGAAACCAATATAAAAATAATTTTTTTTTTCATCAAATGTTAAGATTTAAGATATTGTTTCACATATGTTTGTGTTCGTATGAAAAAAAAAACATTGGTTCACTTTCACATATGAAACAAAATTCATATGGTGAAACAAATAAGTGAATCAAAGTTTTCGTTTCACTTGTAATATTTTTTTCATATCTGAAACAATATCTTAAATTATAACATTTGATGAGAAAAATTATGAAAAAGTTTACTTTTATATTTAGAAACTTTTTAAAAAGTAGAAACCCGTGGAAACCAATATAAAAATATTTTTTTTCATAATTTTTTTCCATCAAATGTTAAATTTTCATAATTTTTTTCCATCAAATGTTAAGATTTAAGATATCGTTTCACATATGTTTGTGTTCATAACAAAAAAAAATATTACATATGGAAAAAAAACGTTGGTTCACTTTCACATATAAAACAAAATTCATATGATGAAACAAATAAGTGAACCAACGTTTTTTTTCACTTGTAATATTTTATATGAACACAAACATATGTGAAACGATATCTTAAATCATAACATTTGATGAAAAAAAAATTGTGAAAAAAAATTATTTTTAAATTGGTTTCGACGAGTTTCTTACTTTTTAAAAAGTTTCTAAATGGACGTCCCTCTTAAGCCATAATTGGCAACCATTAAGCTAGCTTAACCAAAATTTAAGCTCGCTTTTGAAAATTTTATCAGCCAACACCAAACCGTTGTAAAATGGTGTCTGTATGGATAAGTCAAGTACAACGGTTTTAAAAAATCAATCAGCCGACTATTCAATGATAAAATAAAACGCAAAGGCGTCACCTTTCCATCATATTCTTTTCTCGAGAGAACTTCAGGTGCAATGTAAGCTGGTGTCCCCACTGCTGATTTCGGTTGAGAATGCAGAACCGCTGACTGAATTGCATAAGCCACAGCAATTCGATAATCAAATTTTCAAACGACACTACAACAGAATCGACTTAATAGGAGACCATATATGTCTAAAGGGCAGTTTGGTTGGTTCCCATTAAGGGGCGGTTTGGTTGGTTTTCCATTAAGTCCTGTATAGATAAAGCTGTCTGTGTGGATTAATCTATCTATATATATTGAGAAGATTTATGTTTGGGAAGGTTTTTTTTATAAATGAAATGAGCAGTTTTTTAATTGGGAATGGCAGGTTTGGGAAAATTTTGGCTTTCTGCATAAAGCTCCCCTCTAGAAGCTTATTGAATAAGCCACTTTCTATATCACTAAGCCACTACCAAACAGTCATGTATAGCTGACCGAATAAGCTGTGAGTCTCATTAATCCCATTAAGCTGCTAACAAACAGGCCTCCTGTATAGATAAAGCTGACTGTGTGGATTAATTTGTCTTTATAGATTGAGAGGGGCTTTGTTTGGGAGGGTTTCAGCGTGTTTTTTAATTCGAAGAGGTAAGTTTGGAAAAAAACTTGTCTTTCTGTATAAAGCTCTCCCTAAAAGCTTACTGAATAAGCCAGTTTGTATAGCATTAACCCACTAACAAACAGTCATATATAGCTGACCGAATAAGATGTTAGCCCATTAAGCTAGACATGTTTTAACATAATGTCATTATATAAAAAGACTAATAAGATGTTTTATTTCAAAAGTGTCTTTAAAAAATTGTTAACATCATATTATAACACCTTTACATATATTTGGGCCTATAAAGCAGTCTATTAGGACATTTAGGGGTTGTTTGGTTGTTTTGCATTACGACCTGTATGGATAAAACTGTCTGAATGAGTAATCTGTCTATATAGATCGGGAAGGTTTTTGTTTAGAAGGGTTTTTTCATAGACGGAATGAGTGTGTTTTTTAATTGGAAGGGGAAAGCTTGGAAAAAAACTTGGTTTTCTGCATAAAGCTTCCCATAGAAGCTTAATGAATAACCACTTTATATATTATTAAGCCACTACCACATATTCATGTATAGTTGACTGAATAAGTTGCGAGTGTCATTAATTTGAAGGGTTTCGGCGTGTTTTTTAATTGGAAGGGGTAAGTTCGGAAAAGAAAACTTGCCTTTCTGCATAAAGCTCTCCCTAACAGCTTATTGAATAAGCCATTTTCTATAGCATTAAGCCACTAAACAAACAGTCATCTATAGCTAACCGAATAAGATGTTAGCCCATTAAGCTCATTAAGTTGCTAACAAACAGGCCCTAAGGGGCTGTTTGGTTCGTTCCCATTAAGCTCATATAGCTGTTAACAAACAAGCCCTTAGACATATTTGGCATCCTATTAAGACGATTTTAATGAAAAAATGGTAAACGTATTACCTTCGAGTACCCAAAATCACATATTTTAACACGAGGAGCTGTATTTCCATCCAGCAGTGTGTTTTCGAGCTTAAGATCTCTGTGACAAACTTCCTACAAAAAGACAAATTTTTCGACATCTAAAACCGGGGGCCCAATAACGTTGTGAATAGAAAGGAAAAAAGAAACATATTTAACGAATGTAAGTTTATACCATCGAATGACAGTAGCTAACTCCCGATATAAGTTGTTGAAAGAAAAATCTCGCCTGTTGCATTTACAAAAAAAAAACAAGATCAAAAGGTTATATATATATATATATATATATAGAGAGAGAGAGAGAGGGTATAGAGGGTCAGTTTAACGATGGCAAAGTTCATACATTATTCAGTATGAATAACACACATTCATAGTGAATAACACAACATTCAGTCTGAATATATTCAGACTGAATGTGACACATGTCGCGCTCTCCTTTGTCCTCCAAATTTGAGTTCGCATTTGAACCTGCCCTATATATATATATATATATATATATAGAGAGAGAGAGAGGAAGGTTTAAGGGAAAACCTAAAAAAACCTGAAGAACTCCCCGGTTAGCCCTCCATCTGGACAGTACGCACAAATGCATACAAACGATTGAAGCTGTTTTTTTTCTATGCATGAGTGCATATGCACAAATGCAAGTTACAAATTATTAGTATGCATTTACGCAAAGTGTCTAGATGGGATCCCAAGGTGTTCTTCAGTTTTCTTTTTTTGAGGCTTTCCCCTGAACCTATTATATATATACATATATATATATATAGGGTTAGGTTCAAATGTGAACTCATTTTTGGTTGTGAACGTGAGGACGAATCTCAGCCACACATCTTCGGTTATGGTGGACGCGATCACGGAGGATTGACGCGATTCATGGGAGGGTGGAGATTATTAAAGGAGGGGAACCAGATCAAAGCCGCCTTTATTGACCGGATAAGTGGCTGAGATTCGTCCTCACGTTCACAACCAAAAATGAGTTCACATTTGAACTTTCCTCTATGCCACTAATGCATATATATATGCCACTAATGCATATATATATATATAGAGAGAGAGAGAGAGGGGTTCAGGGGGAAAACTCTTGGGAGTCCTCCATCCGGAGGGTATGCACAAATGAATACAAGCGATTGAAGCGGTTGGAGGACTCCCAGGATGTTCTTCAGTTTTCTCTTTTTTTAGAGTTTTCCCCTTAACCTCCCTCTCTCTCTATCTCTATCTCTATCTCTATCTCTATCTCTATCTCTATCTCTATCTCTATCTCTATCTCTATCTCTATCTCTATCTCTATCTCTATCTCTATCTCTATCTCTATCTCTATCTCTATCTCTATCTCTATCTCTATCTCTATCTCTATCTCTATCTCTATCTCTATCTCTATCTCTATCTCTCTCTCTCTCTATATATATATATGGGCGGGTTCAAATGAGAACTCAAATTGGGTTGTGAACGTGAGGACAAATGAGAGCGTGACACGTGTCATATTCAAACTGAATAATCAAAGAAATATTCAAACTGAATTTAGTATGTATTCAGTCTGAATAATCTACATTCTAACACGCGTCGCGCTCTCATTGTCCTCACGTTCACAACCAAATTTGAGTTTGCATTTGAACTTTCCTCTATATGTATGTGTGTGTGTGTGTGTGTGTATATATATTCATGATATTTGACTTCAATCGGCATTCAAGAATTAATTCCGTTTGTATGTAGACAACTTGCCTCATTCTCACTGAATTTACCCGCATTGCATATCCTCTCGAAAAGCTCCCCACCAGCAGCATACTCCATAACTATTGCTAGATGAGTCGGTGTTAGCAAGACCTAAAAAACCCGTAAACAAATACATCTCATTAAGCTGCTAACAAACAGGCGCTAGGTCATGTATGCAAAAAGATGTCTGTGTGGATTAATCTGGCTTAATAGATTGGGAAGATTTTTGTCAAGAAGAGTTTTTTAGTCAATGAAAGAAGCGTGTTATTTAATTGGGAGGGGCAGGTTTGAAAAAAAAAACTTGGCTTTCTGCATAAAGCTCCCTTTAGAAGCTTATTGAATAAGCCACTTTCTGTTTCATTAAGCCAATACCAAACAGTCGTGTATAGCTGACTGAATAAGCTGAGTCCCATTAAGCTCATTAAGCTGCTAACAAACAGTCTGAATCTTCTTTGAGACTTTTATAATATTTGAGGAATAAACACTTTACAAAATCCAATGAATATTTGAAGTCAAAATTTGACCTTTTTGGTGCATTTTCAATAAACGTCTGCTTCATTAAGCAGTGCTTAACGAATCAGATCATTTGCAATTTTCAAATCAAAAAACAGAAATATGCAATTCAGTATATATATATATATCAAGTATCTACCTCTTTGAATCTGATGATATTTGGATGCTTCAAAGATCTATGATTCATAATCTCCCTCTGTACATGTTCATCAATCTGCAAAATTTTAAAAATCTTAATCAAACTCAATAACAATTTGCATCAAATTAAGACACCCAAATGAACAAAAACATCAAAAAGATTGAAAAAAATCAAATCTTTATGAAGAAAAATATAACCTTTTGGCCTCTTTCAATAAACTTAACAGCAAACAGCTCTTTGGTTCCTTTATCCCTAACAAGCTTGGCTACCCCAAAATTACCAGACCCAATTTCTTTAACAAGTTCATATCTTTCCATTTTTGCCCTAATTTTCAATCAAGAAACTCAAAAATCATCAACACCCACAAACCCTAAACCCTATTTTTTTTAAATCAAGCAATACCCACAAACCCTAAAGATTGTTTTTTAATCAAGAAACTGAAATCAAACAACACCCACAAACCCTAAAGATTGTTTTTTGATCAAGAAACTGAAATCGTTAACACCCACAAACCCTAAAGATTGTTTTTTGATCAAGAAACTGAAATCAAGAAACACCCACAAACCCTAAACCCTGTTTTTTAATCAAGAAACTGAAATCAAACAACACCCACAAACCCTAAAGATTGTTTTTTGATCAAGAAACTGAAATCAATCAACACCCACAAACCCTAAAGATTGTTTTTTGATCAAGAAAACTGAAATCATCAACACCCACAAAACCTAAACACTAGTTTTTGGTTGTAGCAGAGATATGATTTTAACAAAAATGGAAATTTCTGGAGGTTAGTAGATGATGATGAAGTGTTGTATGGGTTAGTAAAAGAAGAGCAGACTTGACTGATGACTTGCTATATATAGAAATGTTGATGGATATATAAAGATAATATATATATATATAAAGATATAAAGAAATAAACAAGAATCTCTATCTTAATATACTACCCATACCTTGCTATTATTGGATGAATATAGTGCCTTAGGTGTCCATACCAGGTTCACCTTTTTTAAGTTTTGTGTTGTTGTAATTCCTCTGCTTCCAAATTTAGTATTTTTTTTACAAACGTTTATCGATAAAATTTAATGTTATCACTTATTTATTTGGTAAGATTTTAGTCCATTAAAACGGTATTTTATACAACAATTTGTCTGGTAAGCGATTACCATGGTAAAAGTCGTCACTCTCACTTACCGGATAAGATTTTTGGTTCTTGTCTTACTCTTACGAGGTAAGATTTTTGGTCATTATCATATTCATTCAGTAAGATCATGTGATTTGATAAGTGTTTACCCTGGTAAACGGCCCTTAAATTTAGTACTTTTAAGCGGCGTTTTTGTTTACCTCTTGACAGTTCAATTAAGAGATATGCTCTGAATCGTTAAGAGGCGAATCTTGTTTGGCAAAAAATAAGTTTGCCTCTAAATGATTCCAAAACCTTCTGAATCATTTTGTATCTTGGACCTTCCGTAACCTTTAAGAGCCTTTGTTACGTCCTGAACAATTACCAAACAATCATATTTCATTTTACATTATATCGTAAAAGTTTATTAATCATTTTGGTCACTTAATTAATCATTCAGCACCAAACCATTCAGCAACTGCAAACAACCCCTAAAATACATTTATGTGTAATTTATATACCTTAATCAAAATTTAATATAAGTTTATGATGTGGTTTATTTATTTTTTGAAGATGAATCTTTCAAAAGGTAGTAATAACATATGATGAATCTAGAAACATATGTGGCAAGTTATGGAATCCATCATTTTGGAGGAATTTGTTTGTTTATTAAATAATTCTTTTCATCATATAATCTTTATGTTACACCTGTAGTTGAAGACATTTTAAATATATGGTGTATAAGTTTTCTATTTTTTATTTCTTTTATTAATTTTTTTTAATTAAAGTTGTGTGTGAGTGAAAGCGAACAAATTTATATAAAAATCTTAAAAGTATGTAAAAAAGACTTGAAAATTGATTTATATAATCTTTAATCAATTGAATATTCCATTATTATGATGTTGTTAGAGATATTGGGATCTTAAAAGAACGATTTTATTCGTTTTGAAATTAACTCTTTTATCTTTATGTTTAAGATAGAATCATACTTAAAAGGTAAGATTTTTTACAGAAAAATGTCACATATACAAAAATAGGTTTCTATCAAGTTTTTGACTTTATCAAGAAAACATTTAGTAAGTAATTAAATCGTCATTGCTTAACCTCAAAAATGATATAGCTAAACGTACTTACGAGCCATGATGAATAAATCATCGGTTTACAGGTATCTAAATATAAGTGTAACAGTGTTATGTATTAGGCATAAATGAGATGGGCATCGATATGCACTCTGTTTTATGCCCGAGATATGGATCGACTCCGGAAACGATTGATCATGCCTTATGGAGTTGTCCGGAGGTAAAAAAATTGTGGAGCCTGATCGGTAATTGGTGGAACAAGGATCTGCGAAATATAGACACGGTTCGAGGGCTGTTACAAGACGGAGTTGACGAGGTCACAGGGAAACCGAAGGAGCCGCTATGGGACAGGACTGTTTGGGCATTTCTATACCTGTCATGGGCAAACAGGAACATGCTCGTGTTCAAAAATGAGAAGAGAAAGTTAGCTGATCAGTTTTATGTATTCCAACACACCATTTTCGAGTGGATCAAATGGAGGAATAAGCTACCTGCGTTGGATGTAACGACCTGGTTAAACGACCCGAAAAGGTTGTAAATGTGGTCGATGCAGCTGGGGTGAATTGTTGTTCGGATCAAGCTTTCGACTGGGAAAGTTTTTCCCCTTGCAAAACTGATCCTATAGAAGCTGATAGGTTCTATTTATACTATGTAGTGTAGTCCCTTCTGTTCGATACCCTTTAGGTGGGTGTTTGTTTTGATTGTAATTGTGTAATACACCTTTCGATTTTATATATATATACTTGCCTTTCAAAAAAAATGAGATGGAACGGTTGTTTTCAAAAACCATCATCGGTCTAAGGCACTGATGATCCTAGATGCCTTAGAAGAAAAGGAAATTTACAATAAAATGACATAATACGGATTTTGTCTGCTTCTTGGTCTGAAGATGTTATAGGGTTTTCGATCTTCGAAACCTTTGTCATTCCTACTCTTCACGACATAACTTCTTTAATGTCTTAGAACTTATGTTCATATGATAATTCAGTAGTTATTTATTCATATTAATTATAATCTGGATACAATAAAATTTTATATCTTATAGCGTATCGGGATTTTATAAGATTTGGAGAGATTTAAAATTAAATAAAAGTTTATATCTTTGAAACATCTGGTTTGTAGGATTTGATAAGATTTGGAGAATACTTAACATGATTTATTAGAGTCTTGTTTGGTTTGCAGGATTTGATAAGATTCAGAGATATTTAGAATTAAATTTCATTCCAATCCATGTTTGGTTTGAATGAATACTTGAATTTGAAATCCCACAAACATGAGATTTAGAAATCCCATAGGCTAGTTGGTATTTTGCGGTATTTCACAGAGTTTATTGTAATGTTTTAATTTGACGTAAATTATAATATGTTGTCAATACCGTACGAAATGTCAGAATGTGGTTGGGGATTCGGTATTGGGTTTTTTCCACTTTCGGGATTCGGTACTTTCGGTATCGGTACCAGTACTAGTCCCAGTAATCCCGAACTGGTACCGGAGAATTTAAAGAGCCACTTTTAAATTAAATTGGTACTAAACCCTTTTCCTTTCCGAACATGATATCTTCCACTTTTATAGAAAATCCACCTAAATATATTATAATTTTCGGTTCTTGTATTTTCCATTCAAATACTGATTATCTTTTTTTGCAATTCCTCATATTTTGGTTCTTGCAATTCTCCAAATATCAGTTCCGTAATTTCTCCAAAACCCGGTTCTTGATTAAGTTGGTTAATTTATTTTGGTCTTTGTTATTGCATCTAATGGTCAACGGTGAAAAACGTTAGTTGTCCCAAAAATGGTACCAAATGGTTCTAGTCCCGAAAATCCTGATACCAGTACCGATTTTCACTAATCGGCTTGGTACTCTGTATTGGGTTTTTCCACTTCCGGTTTCGGTAACGGAACATCCCTAGTATCAACAAAAAAAAAGCTGATACCATATCTGTTGGGTCACCGATGATTTGGTGATGAACCACCTTCCTTTATATGAATGAATTTTTACAGGTTCTTCTGAAGGTCTGAAATATGCTTCAAGTATTGAAGAGTCAAAGACTATTCAATCAAAGGGTTGTACATCAAAAAGTGGAATTTTGGATGTATCAACCAACTTCAATATTCAGATCATTTTGCCAAGTCAAGATTGGGTCACCAATATAGTGGGTCACCGATGGTACACTCAAAAGTCATCAAAAGTACTAAGGACATCAAATAAGATGAGGTCATCAAGTTTGATGTCATGGTCACCGACACTATAATCTTGGTCACCGAAATTGCAGGTATATTTTCTAAGGCTGTGATATCAACTCACAAGGGTATACACTTTTGTCACTTAGTGAAAGAAGAAGTTATCAAGCAAAGTGTACACTTATCAACTCCAGCCTTATAAGGTATCCACCGATGTGATACATAGTGAGATGTATCACTTAGCAATTTCAAAGAGATAAGTTCTTGACTCACATCAATTGCAAGACACGTGAGCCAAATAAGAACTTGGGCACCAAGCCTTAAATAAAGACATTCTCTTTTATTCTTATAAAAGGAATATTTGTCTTTTAGCTAAAAGGCTTGATGGGACTTCACAGAGCATGAAGAAAAGAAGATAAAGTTATCTGACATTACGTGCTACAAGGAATGGTTCATCCATTATTCTAGTACAAAGGAAGTGGTCTCTTCCTTTGTCCAGCAGATAATCTTCCAGCTAATGAAACCTTGATGATTTGTCCACTTGCATCCCATGCATGGACACTATAAAAGGAGATGAAGTCCTTCCCGAAATCTCACGCTTTCAACAAATCTTCGAGTGATTATTTGTTTGACTGTGGCAAAGCTGTGTGCTATAACAGTATTGTTTTAACTTGCTTAGTGTAATAGTTAATTACTGTTATCTGTGTGTTTAGTTTGATAGAATAGTCTGCCTGTTCTTTTCCGCATCAAACTATCTGTGTGTAAATGTTTAATATTTATATTAAAAAATTTAAAAAGAGTATATTCTGTGTGTTTTATATTCAACCCCCCCTTCTACAAAACCCTCTCTTAGTTAGCCATCTCTCTTTAGGGACTAACAATTGGTATCAGAGCAGTTGGTTTAATCTCATAAACTAGATCTGTGATGGCTACTACCTCAAATGTTGATGGTACCTTGCAGACCTCTTCCAATAATACATACGATTTAGGATCTTTGGCTAAACCCCCAAGATTCAACCCAAACAACTTTGGGTTATGGAAAAATCGCATGTTATTATTCTTGGAAGGGATCGATTGCAGGTATCCCAACATTCTAAATGAGGGACCTATTGTTCCTAAAATATGGGCTCGCTTTGGCCCTCAAAAGGACGTTGAAGGAAAGGACATAGAGTCAGATGACGAAAGAAGTGAAAAAACTGGTAGATATATCATCAAACCTTCTAACAAATTTAGTGAAGATGATAAACGCCTAGTCGCTTTAGATACTAAAGTCAAATGCAACTCTTCTTGTTTCCTTCTACGATGATGTGTATCATTTTCTTCTTAACCTTCCCACTGCTAAAGAAATGTGGGATACTTTGAGTGTCTTATATGAAGGCACCAAAGAAGTAAAGAAATCTAACAGGATCTGTCTTGTTAGAAAGTATGAACTCTTCTCCCATGAAAAAGGAGAATCTCTTTCTACCTACTTTAATCGTTTTAACTGTCTTCTCAACGATCTCAGAGTTCTTGGCCGAGTTTATGATAATGAAGAAGTTCTCTGCAAGTTCATGGATTGTCTTCCGCATTTCGGGAAACTATCTGTACTTGCATCAAGCAAACCAAGGACTTAGAAATAATGCCTTTAACTGCTCTCTATGGAACTCTTCTTCACTATGAACAAACTAAGAACCAGAGAAAGTCTCTTATAAAGGATATCAAATCTTCTTCTATTGCTTTGATAGGTGATTCAAAATCTTCTTCTTGTGTTCCTAGAATCACCTATCCTTCTTCTGATTCTGAAAAAGATATTAAGGAAGACTCTTCTCATCCGTCGATGCATACTATAGTCTTCGCCGATGATGAAGGAGAAGAATCGACCATTGACATACTTTCTGATAGTATGGCAATGCTTGCTGGAAACCTTAAGAACAAAAGATTTTCTTCAAACCGCTCCAAATTTAATAGAAAACCTTTTTCTCAAAAATCCTCTTCTGATAAAGCAAATGAAGAATGCTTCAAGTGTGGAAAGAAAGGTCATTTTGCTTCTGAATGCAGATCAAAAGCTTCTTCTTCTAAACCTTCTTCTTCTTATGGCCATGACTTCTCAAAATCAGCTTCTAGGAAGCATGAAGAGAGAAATAGCCAATCCTCTAAAGAAAATTCTGAATCAAAAGAAACCTCCAGGTACAAGAAATACAAAGCCAAATACAAGAGAGAAAGGAGAGAAACCAAGGTAAAAATAAAACCTTGGTTGCTGAGGCTCATTGCTGGGAAGATGAGCAAACCTCTGAGAGTGAAAGTGAGTATGTCACTAAGTGTCTCATGGCCAAAATCGATGAGATAGAAGACATGGAGAAGTCACTCTACACCACTCTTGTATCTGCTGAGGGATCCACTTCAGGGACAAAACCTCAGGTACATCCTTTTACCTTTCTCTCTGATGATCAAAAGGCTGATGCCTTTGATTCTTTAACTGTTGACTTCTGTGACTTAAAGATTCAAAAGAAAAAGGCTGATATACACATAAAATGTCTAAATGATCAACTTCTCTCTTGCTTTTCAAAACTAAAAGATTTTGACAAAATGAAAGCTGATCTGGAAAACCTTCGGTACTTAAACGACGGTCTTCGAGGAAAAATCAAAGATCTCTTCCACTCTTGAAAAGGAACAAGAGGTTAAATGTCTAAATGGACTAAATCCTCTAAGAATCTTGAAAGGATCCTTCAAGATCAAATAACCGACAAGGATAAGTCCGGCCTTGGTTATGGAAAAGATGTTCCTCAACCTTTTGATCTTCCACTCCATTCTTCGAGTGTCAAGGTTTTCCTTGGTTTCCTTTCCGATGACGATGATGATCTCTTCGGTTACTCATCCGAGGATTCTACCTCCGTTCACTCTATAGATCTACTTGACATGCTCAAAGTAGAATACGGTTCTAAAAAGTTTGGAGTCTTTGTTAAAGCTAAAGAAATCTCTTCGAGTCTTCAATGGTTTCAACTCTTCCAAGCTCTTCTTCTTCTCCCAAACCTATCCAAAGACTTTTAAATTCCTTAAGTCCGCATGAGTCAAGGTACTCCCGTGAGCAAATTTTCCGAAGTTGCTTTGAGTATCCTTCTTCAAAAAGATTTTCTCCTCGAAAAGAAAAATTTTTCTAAATCAAATTTTTCATCTAAAAGGAAATCTCAAATAGCTACCGACTTTATTCCTCGATCGGTAAACTTGAAGAAATCAAGAAATCTCGGTAAAGGTATTCTTGGACCAAGACAGTGTTGGACACCCTTCTTCTTCTCATTCCTCAACCTGTCCAAAGTTTTGATGATAGGGATTTTAAAAAGGCCTTTCCTTTAAAGAAGTGCTATAAGCGTGGCAACACTCTTCATCTTGCTAAAAATTGCCCAAAAGACTTGGTTCCTTGCAAAACTAAAATGTCTTCTAATCCCAAAGGACCCACCT
This sequence comes from Silybum marianum, assembly GCA_036898165.1. Classification (NCBI taxonomy): domain Eukaryota; kingdom Viridiplantae; phylum Streptophyta; class Magnoliopsida; order Asterales; family Asteraceae; genus Silybum; species Silybum marianum. The sequence goes on along the minus strand of CM072542.1, from coordinate 26,429,847 downwards.
CAAAATGGGTACCAAAAGTCTAAATTTATTTAAGGTGCAGTGTACCAAATAAAGATCACATATGGTACATGGATAGTGGATGTTCAAGACACATGACCGGAAACAAACTTCTTCTCTCTAACTTCTCAAAAGAAAAGGGACCCACTGTTTCCTTTGGAGGAAATGGAAAATGGGTCACCAAAGGATATGGTACCATTTCAAATGGAACCATCACTTTCTCCAGAGTAGCTCATGTTGAAGGGCTAATGTATAATCTTCTAAGCATCGACCAAATATGTGATTTGGGCTATAAGGTCATGTTCCGGTGTGTGTGTGCTTGGTCTTTGATGTACGTAACAAGATTGTACTAGCAGGAACCCGACCGAATGACGTGTACATAATCAACATGAAGGAAAGTGCAATAGGAGAAGTTCGTGTGTCTCCTTTCTCAAGAACTAGCCAAACAAAGTTGTTTGTGGCATAAAAGGTTCTCTCATCTAAACTTTAAAACCTTGAACAAACTCTCCAACAAGGAGTCGGTTGTTGGAATGCCAAAAATAGCTTTTGAAAAAGAAAATTGTGTGGGGCATGTGAAAAAGGAAAACTCACCAGAACTTCCTTTAAAACAAAACAATGCTCTTCTATCTCTCAACCTCTTCAAATGCTTCACATGGATCTGTGCGGTCCAGTAAGCACACCCAGTCTGGGTGGTAAAAAGTATATGCTAGTAATCGTCGATGAATTCTCTAGATATACTTGGGTGTTCTTTCTGAAACACAAGAGTGATGCTGCTGAAGAAATCATCAGGTTTACAAGAAAAATTGAAAATTTGAATGGTAAACTGGTGAAGTCCTTCAGAAGTGATAATGGCACAGAATTCAAGAATGCTGTTCTGGAAGATTTCTTTGACCTAAAAGGAATTTCTCAGAACTTCTGCCGTACGCACTCCTCAAAGAAAATGGTGTTGTTGAAAGAAAGAATAGAACACTATGTGAAGCTGCAAGGTCTATGCTGAGTGAATCCAAGTTGCCAACCTATTTTTGGGCAGAAGCAGTTAACACTGCATGTTTTACTCAAAATAGGTCTATCATAGTCAAAAGGCATGACAAGACTCCGTATGAAGTTTTCCATGGTAGAAAACCTGCAGTTGACTTCTTCCATGTGTTTGGCTGTGCATGTCACATGCTAAATGATAGGGAACAACTTGGAAAGTTTGATCCGAAGTCAGATGATGGAATTTTCATGGGCTACTCTCTCTCCTCAAGAGCCTTCAGAATTTTCAACCTAAGAAGACAATGCATAGATGAATCCATGCATGTAAAGTTTGATGAGTTTGAAACTTCTTCATTATCTTGTGATGAAGAAGAATTAAACCTATGGATAAATTCATGTGTTGGTGAAATTTCATCCTCCTCTCAAACCAATCCTCCAGATAGCAACTCTTCTCAGCCTCTCATAAACACCACCTTACCTTCAGAACCATCTCTTTCCTCTCCACCTCCTGAAACTAACTCTTCAGAAGACCTTACCCACCAAAACACCATATCTCCCTTAAACCTTTCTTCACCATCTCAAATTTCTACCTCATCCTCTTCTCTACCTCCCTCCTTACCTCCTGCACTAAAGTGGACCATGGATCATCCAATAGATCAAATCATAGGTGATCCACAAGTTGGTGTAAAAACCAGAAGAGGCATAAGCAATCTGTGCTTATATGTCAACTTTGTTTCCATTATTGAGCCTAAGCTGATAAATGAAGCCCTAGCTGATCCTAGCTGGGTAATTGCCATGCAAGAAGAGCTCTCACAATTTGAGAAAAACGAAGTCTGGAAGTTAGTTCCTCGTCCATCCAACAAAACAATTATTGGAACAAAATGGGTGTTTCGAAACAAGATGGACGAAGAAGGAACTGTCATAAGGAACAAGGCAAGGTTGGTTGCTCAAGGATATCGGCAAGAGGAAGGAATTGATTATGATGAAACTTTTGCTCCTGTTGCCAGATTGGAAGCTATCCGAATATTTCTTGCCCATGCAGCTTACAAGAATTTTCGGGTATTCCAAATGGATGTCAAAAGTGCCTTCTGAATGGTGAATTAGGCGAAGAAGTGTATGTGAAGCAACCTCACGGGTTTGAAGATCCGATCCATCCATATCATGTATATAGGCCGGATAAAGCTCTATATGGACCGAAGCAAGCTCCACGTGCTCGGTATGACACTCTCTCAGAATATCTACTTAGAAATAAGTACATACGAGGCAAGGTTGACAACACTCTCTTCTTCAAGAAATCACAAGGTAATATCATTCTTGTTCAAATCTATGTAGATGATATTATTTTTGGAGCCACCGATGAATCCTTGTGTGATGAGTTTAGCTCCCTCATGCAAAAAGAATATGAAATGAGCATGATGGGGGAGTTAACTTTCTTTCTTGGTTTGCAAGTAAAACAATCTTCAGAAGGTATTTTCATAAATCAAAGTAAATACATTAAAGATCTTCTCGAAAAAGTTTCAATTTGATACTTGCTCTACCATGAAAACTCCTATGGCTCCTCCTCTTAAACTCTTTTCGATCCCGATGGCATTTACGTAAATATTACAAATTATAGAGCCATGATAGGATCCCTTCTCTATCTAACCGCGAGTAGACTCGACATTATGTTTGCTACTTGTTCATATTCGATACCAAGCAAATCCTAAAGAATCACATCTGGCTGCTGTGAAAAGGATTTTCGGTATCTGAAAGGTACCATAAATCTGGGTCTTTGGTATCCCAAAGACTCAGGTTTCGATCTCATAGGGTACTCTGATTCTGATTTTGCAGGTTCAAAAATAGACAGAAAGAGTACAACTGGAAGTTGTCAGTTACTTGGTGGAAAGCTTGTGAGCTGGTCAAGTAAGAAACAACATTCGGTGTCTACCTCTACTGCTGAAGCAGAATATGTGGCTGCTGGAAGTTGTTGTGCACAGATATTGTGGATGAAAAATCAGTTGTGTGATTATAATCAATTTTTCTCAAAAATCCCAATAATGTGTGACAACTCAAGTGCAATAGCCATTGCCAACAACCCTGTGCTTCATTCAATATCTAAGCACATTGATATCAGGTATCACTTTATAAGAGATCATGTCTCTAAAGATGATGTGGAGCTTCACTTTATTCCCACTGATTATCAATTAGCTGATCTGTTCACAAAGCCCTTGATGAAGCAAGGTTCAAGTTTCTCATCGGTGAGTTAGGTATGGTAAACATAGACTAATATATTTTATATTTATATATAATGTATGTTTTATATATATATATATTCCATATATATATATATATATATTATATACATTTATATATTTATAACTTATATATATTATATGTTTTATATATATATATATTATATGTATACTTTATAGATATATTATATATTATATTATATTAATATATTTATATAAAAAGAAAAATAAAAGGAAAATAATATATATATATATATACCTAAATGTCGGTGACAAGGTCACCGACGGTATCTATCTCTCTCTCTCCTCTCTTTTCCCTAACCCTAAAACCACACAACCACAAAACCATACCATCCACCACCGAAACCACCCACCGACGGCGTCCCACCTTCGCCGACCCACCGACGGTCGCCGCCGTTAACCACAGTGACACCATCTCACTAACCACCGAGAGCCACCACCAAAATCATACCCACCATCGGCGCCCAAGCCGCCGACGGTCCCCTGCCTTTCCGACGCCGACGACCATCGCTGCCAGATCCATTCATCCACCGACTGATCCACTCACCGAAGTCAGCCACTGACGTCTTGCTGACATCAGCTTTCCGACAACCACCCCTGAGCCACCGACGTCTCACTTGCTGACGTCATCACCTTCCGACGTTGCTCCCTTGTTCTAGCCACCGACGTTGCTCCCTTGTTCTAGCCACCGACGTTGCTCCCTTGTTCGAACCACCGACGTCACCAGTCATCCACCGACGTCTCTTTCTCTCTCAGTCAATCCACCGACGTTGAACCACTCACCGAGGTAACCATTACAAACCTTTCACCTTCTTAACCCCTTAAAAGATAACTCTTGACTTACCACTCTTGATAAGCAAGATTATTTGTTCTTATCCCTAATGACATCATCAATGTCAGACCATGCGCCGAATTCAACCCTAAAACCCTTAGAATTCTGACCTTTCAATCACCAAAAGTAATCATTACTTTTGAAAATTAAAATTTCTCTCTCATATATAACCTCTTCCCCCACTACTTCACCACCTTTCTCGCACCCACTCTCCTTCTCCTTCAATAGCAAGAACTTCAAACCTGCAACTCCCATCTTCTTCAATGGCTTCTCCTTCAAAGACCTCTTCTGAAGAACAGACCATGACTTTTGGATCCCTATCCTTTCCTGCATGCAATTATTTTGGAAGAATAGGAGTTGACAATGCTCATCCAGAATACAATGATGTTTGCTGGTTTCTTCAGAGATGCCCTCTTCAATATGCAATCACAGCAAAACCCAAAATGAGTAAGTTTCTTCTTGGAAACTTTTGGTTGACTTGCACATTTGATGCCTCTTCGGATCAAATTCTTGCATCTGTTCTAAGTAATGATGAACATGATGTGATCTTCAATGTGGAAGATGTTAGAAGCATTCTTAAGCTTCCTGTTTATGATTCCTATGAACCATTCCCTCTTGGTAATGAACATCAAATGGTGGTTGATGTGTTGAACTACTGGAAGAAGAAGAAGGGATCAAAGTCAAAGGGTCCAGGTACTTTCATCGCGCAAAAACATGGGAAACATATGGAACTTCCTTTTTGCTCATCTGATTCTGTGCCTAAGCAAGAAGACAGGTGGCCCGGATCAGTCACCTTCCCAAGTAACAGAATTGGCACATGCTCTAATATTTCAAAGGAGAATAGACTTTGCAAGCTATTTCTTCAATGAAATGATCTCCTCATTTTCTACCATCAGACGTCCTCAGGTACCCTTCCAACGACTTTTCTCTCTTATTATTAATGCAAAGTTGGCAGAGAAACTTAAGAAAAGGGATGACATCATATATGATCTCCCTCTCCACCAAGTGGGTAACCGGATCATGAAAAAGGTCGTCTTAGCATCGTACAACCCTCTCAGACCTTCTATGGTTGAGTTTGCAAGGAATGCAACTCTTGCTTGGGGAGAAAATGAACCGCGTCTCCAGAGAACTTCAGGTATGTCTTCTATCCCCTCTGTACCTAGAGTCATTGGTGTGCCCAAATCTCTTAAGAGATCCAAAGCGTCGGGCACATCTACCTCCGCACCCACCGATGCTACGAAGCCAAAAGAGCCTTTGGCTTCCACCCAAGCATCCAAATCCCATGTCGGAGAAACTCTAAAAGCCCCCCAAAGACTTCCTCAAAGAAGTCTAAGGGAACCCAAAGGGTTAAAACGCATGATCCATCTACTGGCTCCCAAAAGCCAGTAGATGTTGAAAAGATCCTCACAAAACCCAAGGAACACTCATCCATACCTAGCTCCTCTAGGCCCTCTCAAAAGGACTTGGTTGTAAAAAGGGACACCCTTACTATTCCTTCATCAACTTTCTCACTAGTTGATGAAGATGACTTGGAGTATCCCATCCAAGGTACCTCTTCTCCACCCCCTGAGCTCTCACAGCTCCTTTTCCACACTCCACGTGAAAGTGCATCACAACCAGGTGCATTTGATGGAGCAACCCACTTTACTGATTTTCTGATGTCCGACACTATCCTCGGGATGTGCACGTCTCCGTACATGACAAGGGTGTGGAGGAACCCATTATTGAGAAATCCCCTCAAAGACACTCTCCTAAGAGTGTCTCCCCCTCATCTCCTAAATCCCCCCCAAGAAAATCTACAGGTTTGGTGGATTATTCTTCCAGTGATGATGATGATACTGATCAACCACCAAAGCCTCATCCCTCTGCTCCCATGTCTTCAAAGCAAGGGAATGACCTTCTACAAGCTTTCACCACCTTTACCAGTGATACTATCAAAAGGGTGGAGGCCTTAGAAGCCCATGCATCAAAGGAAATGGAAAGAATGGCTTCACTTTCCTCTTCTCTCAGATCTAACATAGAAGAGTTGTCGGTGAGTCACCCAACCCTAATAACATGTTTAGATCTCCTACATATGGACGTCCTTGATCTTCAGCAAGGATTCTCTTCAAGCCAAGCTTCTGTGCTTTCATCCATTCAGGATCTTCGAAGCACCTCTTCTCAGCAAGCCACCGATATCTCTACTCTTATTGCAAATCAACAGGCAATAATGGAGTCTCTCTCAAGTCTACACACCAAAATTGATAAAGTTCCAACCTCTTCTCCAACGATTGAACTTGATATTGGTGATTCTTTCTTCCAGGATACTGACAGGTTTGTCCTTCAAAGGGTAGAGAAGAAACTTGGGGGTCTCTGCTCTGATATAGGAAGAGTGAAGGAGTTTCTCTCTTCAGTGGGTTTCAAGGGTTCAACCACTGAGGGGGAGAAAAATGAGAAGACCTTTCAACCAGCTACCAAAGCCGCCGACGCCGACACTGCCAAAACAGCCGCCGACGCCAGCCAGCCAGCCACCGATGTGGCCTCTCAAACTCATCCAGCCACCGACGTGGCAGCCACCGACGTGGCAGCCACCAAAGTGGCTCTTACAGCCACCGATGGTGGTGTGGTCACAGAGGTGGTCCTTGTTCCTTTGGTACCCGAAGCAGCTGTTGAGGGGGAGAGTGTCAGTGCTCAACCCCTTGAAACTGAAGAAGAAAGAAGAAGAAAAGAAAAAGCCAAAGGAAAGAAGCCTCTTTCCTTTGAAGAACAGAAGGAAGAAAAGAAGAGAAAGAAGAAGATAAGAGATCCTCATGCAGACACTCTCAGACTTCAGCCTGCCCCTGCACTGACCGATCCTATTGGGGTGATTCTTACTGAGGCTGAAAAAGAAGAGGCTATAAGGGCTCAGCTTGAGTATGATCAGACTAATGTACTCAAGCTAGCTCATGATGAAGCTGTTCATGCCAAAGTCACCGATGCAATTCAAGCTCAAAAAGATGAGCTTGAAAATATAAAGAAAGAAATGCGGAAAATTTGCAAAATTGGTAGATGAGGCCAAGAAGGCAAAGGAAGTAGAGTGGTTTAAAAGGAGATTGAAGAACAGGAAGGATGATTCCAAGATTATCAATGCTACCATCCAACCTCCAACCAAGAATTCTCCCAAGTTACTTATCACCCTTAAGAGAGCTGATACTTTATCAAAATTATATGAAGCTGAATGGTTGGAAGTTCTTGGGATGACTGAGTGGATGGAAGTTGGTAAATGCATCTCCAAGAGCAAAAGCAAGTACAAGGAGCTGGTACTTAATATTATCAGAAAACTCTTCATCAAGATGCTCAACATCCAAAAGGAGAATAATATTCTTGTGACATACCTTGAAGCACAACAAATGTACTTCATTCAACAGGGTCTTAAAGGAGAGGTCATCACTGCTCCTAAAAACAAGAAGAAGGGACATTTTGTTATGCTTCATGAAAGGGGCATCCAGATAAATGCTTCGGGTATAGATATTTCCATTCCTACTTCTATTGCTTACCCGGAGCAAACCATGCTGACTACTCCAGAGCTTGGGGTTTTCTTTGAAGACATCTTTGGAAACATCGGTTTCTTCAAAGCATCTGACATCCCAAGGGCTCACAGCTCTTTCCTCTCTGCTATTCTAGGAGTACCTCCTGTTGAAGACCATGGAATGACCAGAATGATCTTGGATGAACTTAAACGAAGAGAACCCTCAGATCCATGATCTTGCAGACGTATAGTACAGTATGAACTTTATTAATCATGTACGCTGATCAATCCTATGTGTTGATTAATAAAAGTTCATACTTTTCTTCCATCCCATCTCTTGTTAATATTTTTACAAGCTTTGCACATATTTAAACTTATACTTATTCTTTCATTTATTTTATACTCTTATACTGTACATACTCAGTTAAAAAAAATCAAAAAAAAAAAGTCTGAGTCAAAAGAACCCAAAAGAAAAATAGAAAGGGTCAAAAAGAATTCTTTTCTAACCTACAGGTATCATCATCAAATAGGGGGAGATTGTTGGGTCACCGATGATTTGGTGATGAACCACCTTCCTTTATATGAATGAATTTTTACAGGTTCTTCTGAAGGTCTGAAATATGCTTCAAGTATTGAAGAGTCAAAGACTATTCAATCAAAGGGTTGTACATCAAAAAGTGGAATTTTGGATGTATCAACCAACTTCAATATTCAGATCATTTTGCCAAGTCAAGATTGGGTCACCAATATAGTGGGTCACCGATGGTACACTCAAAAGTCATCAAAAGTACTAAGGACATCAAATAAGATGAGGTCATCAAGTTTGATGTCATGGTCACCGACACTATAATCTTGGTCACCGAAATTGCAGGTATATTTTCTAAGGCTGTGATATCAACTCACAAGGGTATACACTTTTGTCACTTAGTGAAAGAAGAAGTTATCAAGCAAAGTGTACACTTATCAACTCCAGCCTTATAAGGTATCCACCGATGTGATACATAGTGAGATGCATCACTTAGCAATTTCAAAGAGATAAGTTCTTGACTCACATCAATTGCAAGACACGTGAGCCAGCAAGAACTTGGGCACCAAGCCTTAAATAAAGACATTCTCTTTTATTCTTATAAAAGGAATATTTGTCTTTTAGCTAAAAGGCTTGATGGGACTTCACAGAGCATGAAGAAAAGAAGATAAAGTTATCTGACATTACGTGCTACAAGGAATGGTTCATCCATTATTCTAGTACAAAGGAAGTGGTCTCTTCCTTTGTCCATCGATAATCTTCCGCCTAATGAAACCTTGATACCGTCCACTTGCATCCCACGCATGGACACTATAAAAGGAGATGAAGTCATTCCCGTAAATCTCACGCTTTCAACAAATCTTGAGTGATTATTTGTTTGATCGTGGCAAAAGTTGTGTGCTATAACGGTATTGTTTTAACTTGCTTAGTGTAATAGTTAATTATCGTTATACGTGTGTTTAGTTTGATAGAATAGTCCGCCCGTTCTTTTCCGCATCAAACTATCTGTGTGTAAATTTTTAATATTTATATTAAAAAATTTAAAAAGAGTATATTCTGTGTGTTTTATATTCAACCCCCCCTTCTACAAAACCCTCTCTTAGTTAGCCATCTCTCTTTAGGGACTAACAATATCAAATCTATACCGGTTTATTTTGGAACAAAAAGAATATTAGGGGCGGGTTCAAATAAGAACTCAAATTTGGTTGTGAACGTGAGAACAAATGAGAGTGCGACACGTATCATATTCAGACACGTATCACGCTTAGGGCTGTAAACGAACCGAACGAACACGAACGGAGGCTTGTTCGTGTTCGTTCATTTAACTTAACCGAGCAAACGAACGGACACGAACGGTAAACGAACGAAATTTTTTGTGTTCGTGTTCGTTCATTTAACTTAACCGAACAAACAAACGAACACGAACGGTAAACGAACGAAATTTTTTTGTGTTCATTAAGAAAATTTGTTTGTTCATGTTCGTTTGTTAAGCTGCTAAACGAACGTAAACGAACAAACATAAATGAACGTGAATGAAGATAAACGAACGTAAGCGAACATAGATGAACATAAAGAACAAACACAAATATAGAATAAAACCACCATTACTTATCATTTTGTTCCTAAAAAGTAACAGAACAAAATGAAAAATCGGGTAAACTTAGTAGCCATAAAAAAGAAATTCTAAAAATTTAATTTAATTAATGATTTTACATATTAATATCATTATATATATATATAAACGAACATAAACGAATGCAAACGGACAAAAACGAACATAAATGAACGAACGTTCACGAACGTAAATGAACGAATGAGACCATTGTTCATGTTCGTTCGTTTAACTAAACGAACGAAAAAATGTGTTCATGTTCGTTCGTTTATTAAATAAACGAACATAAACGAACTTTTTGCCGAACGCTTCACGAACGGTTCGATGAACGTTCGGTTCGTTTACAGCCCTAATCACGCTCTCATTTGTTCTCATGTTTACAACCAAATTTGAGTTTGTATTTAAACTTTCCTAGAAATGGTGTAGAGAGATTTTTGTCTTAAAAAATGGCAAATTAAAAAAAAAGCAAATTTAAATATAAAAGAAAAAAAGGGTCAAGTGGCAGTGGGTGGGGGATTTGTATGCTTTTGCCAGTTGCCAAATTGCTAGCGACAGGTCCATATGTCTCCTCAGTCAAACCCACTAATGCGTCCAACCCATCCCATGCCCTTCAACATAATTATATATTAAAAAAAATTATTTAATCCTTTTGCCTAATTTTATTTAAACAAAATTAAAAATCTTTTTTTTTAGTTTTTTCCTTTTCCTTAAAAGGGTATCTCAGTCTATGCATGGATTAATCCCGATAAATTATGACTGTAAGAAATCAATTCTGATAAACTCAGTACTAACAATTGTAGTGTACGTCTAGTTGAAAAAAAATCACATGTTACCTCTTTCGTTGTTTCTTTACGTGTTCCTCCAATCAAATGTTGACATATGTAATGGGATGGACCAGTATGTAACTATCAGGAGTGGTTAAGTAAATATACATAATGCATATGTAAATTAAATGGCAGTAGGTGAGTGAAAAAGATAACATGTAGACGTTTTATTGGAGGAATATAGGGAATAGGGAACCAGTGAGAGAAGATTCTTTTTCCATCTGCCTTCCCTCCTCTCACAACCCTTTCCTCCCTTTGTTGTGATAAACATCCCCTCCTCGATCCACTCTGATAAAAAACACATTGTCCTTCCCTATGTTGTGGATGTATCTCTTTGATGCCTGTATTGGTTTTGTGAACTTATGATCTGAATATTACAGTAAAAATAGCAGAAGTCTAACCATGCAATCTTTTACCCTTCCAGAAGATAAAAAAAAATGAACTATAAACCGGTTAGTGAATGGATCATGTGTAGAAGTTGTTTGAAATTATTTGTATTTTGAAATCAAAGTTAAGTTGTGTGTTGCTCTTAATGAAGAAGAAAGTGAATGCATTTTATATGCAAAATGGCGAATGTAATTTAGGAAATTCTTAACCGAACACATAAGTGAAACTCTGAAGTAAACAATAGTAAAATTAACTTGTTGGTTTAAGAATACTAATGTTTTGAAACGTCTCATAATGATATATTTATAGCATGTTTCTTATATATAACCTTATTGTTACAAGTTTGAAAGGACTAGGTAGACGATATATGGATGAATAATACAGCCAGAAGATTCTTCGTGCCTTGCCACCAAATATTCATGAGGATGCCCAAAATCATATCCCTTGAAGATTCAAATATTTTGTCAACCATGATGATGGTTTGATCAAAAACTTGAAAGTGTACGAAGTTGCTTTCAAAAGAAACAAATATCATCGCAAGAGAAAAAGAAGTCGTTGGCTCTCAAAGCAGAGCTGTTCATGGGAGCGGTACGACCTGCTACTCGTCCGACCCGTTAGAAAAGCGGGGTTGGACTACCATTTTAAAAAATATGGGCGGGCTCGGGCGGGACTATTCAAATTAATGGACTGACTTGAGCAATGAAAAAATAAATATGGACATGCCCGTTGATAACTCTCATTTATGAGAGTTATTAATTACTCTTTTCTAGGATTTTTATATCATTTTTTATACCTATTTTGCTTATTTCCCTTTCATTTTGTCTATTTTGCTTTTAAGAGATGATAACAAGCCAAGAAGTGATTTTTATGCAAAAAGAGGTCGCCACTGTGCAGTTTGCACACTAATATGCTTACAGTGGGTGTTTATAACTGGTCACAAATATTTTTAAACACTATTTGCTTATCCTTGAAGGCATGGTTTGGCATATTCAGCATGCTCGAAATTTAGGAAGTATGGGACAAACAGTGAAAACTATTTGTACTATATTACTTCTTTATTTCTTGTCATGCTTGAAGAAGACTATAAAATGAGGCTTTGAGATGCAAAGGAAAGACACCAATTCACACCATTATCTATCTTTTTCATCTCCACCAAAGTTGATCTTTGGTGGAAGACTACTTTTGGTATATATTTTCTGTATTTAATTTCTGTAATTTACTTTTATGCATTTAATTTATGTAATTTACTCTTTCATAATTATACATTCGGCTCACAGATCTGTTCCCAGTGGACACCGTGTGACTTTTAAATTAATGCAATTTCCTTTCAAGTATTTTTTTTTGTTTCTAGTATGAGCTAATTACCTCATTGGGTGTGAGTGTGAATCAAACTTAAGGCTAGTTGACAACACTCGGGTGTTGCCATAATTGATAATTCTTAAGTTTGATCACTTGAGTCGAGACATAACTCAATGTGGATAAGGCGATCACTTTGAAGTGTTAATATTAGATCTTAGACCTCGAGAGGGGCGGGTTCGAAATACGGCTTAAGTGATGTACAAAGATTTGAGAGAGTCTTTGATAACCACGTAGAGATACGGGTTTTGTATGATTTACTAAGGTTCAAACTTTAGTCGAGTATTGTATCACAAAGAGATTTGGGTATAATACTTTATACTAATCGAACTTGATTTTACATATCAAACTTAGTTAAATCGGCAAGCTTATTAAGAGGTAATTATGGAAACTTCATAAGTACTTTGTAAAGCACGGTTTATATTTATTCACTTTCGAGAGATTGGAGTATTTATAAACCATTCTAGTGATTTACAAAGTATTTAACCATTTGTTTTCACAAAATGTCTTAAGGAAAATTCACCCATACCTATTTTTAGTTGCTTATTTAGATTTCGTTGTTAAAATCATCAAACTCAAATATATTTTCCTTCTCTAAGAGAAATCGTTGTATTCTCAACTTACTACTCGAAACTTTGAAGTCCAATTCCTGTGTATACGATCGTGGTACTATACCACTTTATTACTTGTAAGCGATCATAGTGTCGGCGTGCACTTGCACCGCCACTTTGGGGACTTCATACCCATAGTGTGAACCTATACAATATTCTGCTATCACCCGTCCGCGGGTACATATAATTATATTAAGTTAAATTTCTTATATAATTAATATTTTATTAAAAAAAATTAGAAGTGGTTTTGAGTTAGACTCCCTTTATTGGGTATCAAGTATCAACCACCTCTAAAATATATGATATATGTCATATAATACGCCTCAAATCTCGATCTTGAAATATTGGATGGTTAAATATTTGTCATTGAAAAATTCAAATTTCAAAGGGTGATAATTCTTGAAAAAGAAAAGCCCAACTCCATATTTTATGAAAAATATTTTTTTCTTATTTTGTGCATATTATTTTATATTTTTTAGTTGGAAAAGAATAATGTATTTTGGATATTTTTACACGCCTTACCATTTTATATAAGTTTGTTAAAATGTGATCTTTTAGGCCCGTTAACCTTTTGGCAACCCCGGCCTGCTTATAAGATGGGTATGAGCAAGTTTCAAGCCCGAAAAAACGGGTTTGGGTTTACTATATTAGGCCCGTTGGACAAAAAAATAAGATAGGCCCGACTCGTGATCCGCCCAAACCCGTAAATAATCACCTCTATCTCAAAGCAAGTACACTGGTTGCCAATAAGGGAGAGAACCCTCAAATAGGGATGCTTACGGGTTGGGTTGATCGGGCTGAAGGCATTTGATCAACCCAATCCAACGTGTTCGGTTTGAAAAATCTCAACCCGATCCAACCCAAACTAAAGTGTAACCCAACCCAACCCAAACCGTGCGGGTTGGTCGAGTTAATACTTTGGTACGTTAAAAAATTATCCTAACTTAAAATATGTTGTTTTCTCTACTAATAATTTATTTTTCATCAGCAGCCATTTGGTATATTTTATGCATACTTCTTAAATATTAAGTATATAACATTAATTATTTCTCAATTTATTTATGTATATATATATATATATTAATAATAGTAAACATATATACAAATGCATTATTTAAAGATGAATAATAGATTGAAAATATATGTATATGAAGAGAGTACGTGATGGTGTAATTGACTAATAGATATATTAATAGAGACTTAATAATCATATTAAATAAATAAAAAAGGATGTTGGATTCGTCGGGTTGGGTTGGGTTCAAATTAACGTAACCCGACATCAATCTAATAACTGCAGTTTGAAAATTTTACAACTCGATTAGACATCGGGTTGTTTCAAATTGAGTTATTTTATGTTGGGTTGGATCAGGTTGGTCGGGTTTTTAAGCACCCATACCCTCAACGTCAAACATACATGAAAAAAGTTTTGAACTTGAGACCTAGCGTGCAATAAAAAAAATTATTTCAACATCATAACAGTTCAAACGAAAATTGTCACAAGCCTTGAAAAGTTAAACAATATATTAGTATTCAAAAGGCACCAAATGATAAAAGTGGCTTGATTTTTTATTGAAGTATATAATATTTATATACGAAAAATACAACAAATAAACCCACACACTCTCATCACATTTGGTAAGATTTAAACCTCTGACCTTTTAAAAAGATAAGAGTTACAATACCACTGGACCAAAGACCTTTGGTAAATGGTTTGGAATTGGATAATATTAAATGTGAACCATGTATTGTAAGTGGCTTTAAAGAAGTAAAGTTCATCAAAGCAATATGAAAATTATGTTCATGGCCACTTCCATGATAAATAGTTATATTGGATTTTATTATAACTATGATAACATAAATTTTATGAGAAATGTGTTATCATCATAATTCGTATAAATCAGGAAATTTGGGAGTCCATTGATAATTTCCTAACCTATGCACAAGTTCCGCGAACATAGACAGATCAGTAGAGATGTAAATCTCGACCCGACCCGACCCGAATTCAGTTAAAGTCCGAATCCGAATCCAGTCAAAGCACGATCAGATCCGAAACCGGTAAGGCCCAGGTTTCGCCCCACGGACCCGATCCGGTTTATATTTTTGATGTTTTCTTCGTCGATCTGATCCGACCCGAATCCGGTTTTCGGCCTGGTTTGAATCCGGTTTCCGGCCCGATCCGATTTTGTTCAAAATTTTCAAAAATATAGCCGTTGGAGGTAACGGTTTATGACCGTTTTTTTTTCTTTCAAATATAGCCGTTTTTATGGCTTTTTATCACCTCAAAATACAATAAATACCATATATGTTGTATGCGTTTAGACACCAAACTCACATAGCAAAAAACGATCACAAATTTCTCTATAATTACAATGACCGGAACTTTTAACGTCATACAACCATACGATTCCGACGATGAGGATTATTGAGTGATAACTTGTATTTTTTATTTTTTTAATAATTAAATGTAATTTTGCAAAGATGTTAGTTTGTTACTAAATATCAATTATACTAAAACGTATTTTTAAAGTGTATTTGAGTGATCCACTAAAATATCTTTAAAATATAAAATTGTAATTTTTTTTTCAAAATCGAGCAAATCCGATTGGACCCGGTTTTTGGCCCGATCCAAATCCGGTATCGAGTATAGGTTAAATGGGCCGGGATTTTACCCCCGAGGCCCGACCCGAATCTGGAACCATTCTTTTTTAATAGTGTTTCGGTCTGAATCGGTCAAGACCCGCCCGATCTGGTCCGAATCCGGTTTTTTAGATGTACAACCAACAATTGGAGGTCGATTGGCCCTCATAAATTTTTTGTAGCCTAAATTTTATTTTTGTTTCATATATTTCTTTATTTTTACTTCCAAATAAATTCAAATTCCAACTTTCCTTACCAAAATTTCTAGACCTGCTATTGTTTGCGGGTATAAGGTCCAGTTTTCTAAAAACCATTTTGGACATTTACAAGGGACTCGTGCAGATATCTCACCTTTTTGAAAAATTTTATTTCATGTTTTGCATGCATTGCTTTATATCATTTATCGCCTTATACAATTATATTAATATATTATGACAAATGAAATATTGGGTACCTTAAACAAGTGTTTTACATGTTTGTAGAAAAGTAAATCGATGATATCGAATATCTTGTTTGGATACTCGACAACAAATGCACACATCACATGACCAGAAATAGAAATCTAATCTCAACGTACGATAAATATGACCTGAAAACAAATTGTCTTCGGTAATACCAAAGGAAAGGTAACATAAAATGCAATAATTTTACTTTTCTAAATGTTGATCATAAACTAAAAACTGTAGTATTTGAAGTAAAAAGATTCAAAATCGACAAAGTTCTATGATTAATAATCTCAATGTGTACGGACCACGATAGAGAATTCAACAGTTGGAACATATTATGACAAATTTTGTATTATTCATATTTTTTAGCACTTCAAACTCCTCAATCTAATCGGGCTGTTGAGAGAAAAAAAAACAATTTTTTGTAAGAAATAAGTGTACAATGTTCAGCGAACAATAAATTCCTCAAAAGTTTTAGTATGATACTATTTCTACCTCAACCAATATGATAAACAGTGTTCTTAAAGTATACACATATAAGACGTAGAACAAATGTTTTAGGCGTTGTTTGACAAAAATAAGCTAGCTTATTTTTTAGGTACATGTTTGAATGGACTCACTAAGCTAGCTTATTGAAACGTTAGTTGTAGTAGCTTATGAGAATTTTTTTATCACTTTTTACCATTATAATTCTTATTAATATTAATTATTATTTATACCGTTAGTTATAAATAAAAATTAATTATTCATAAATACAAAATAAAAATAAATACTAATTAGTATTAGTTGAAAACTATTTATTAATTTCATATTATAAAATAATATTAATTATTAATTCTCTAGGATTAATACTAGTTATATCAATTATTTTTATATTATTATTCAATATATTTAGTTGATAAAAAATATATAACAATTCTAATATTGTTTATGTAAGTTATACAAAAATTAAAGTTATACTTATTTTGTTCTATAGATGATAAAATTATGTTAAGTGATTTTAGTAAAATATTTAATTTAATTATTAATTATAGTTTTTGAAAGATTGCTATTTAACTAGAATATGTGAGGTTAACCAATTTCTTAGTATATGTAATGTTTATTTAAAATTATAAATTAATATAGGAAATTTTTCTAAATTTCTTTTTAAGAAATCCAAAATTTATAAAATTACATATTTTAATTTAAAAAATTCTTTTAATTAAAATATTATATTGTTTTAATTTTTCTTTACTATCTTGTTTGTACCTTATATTATTGGTATTTGTTTTAATTATACTATAATTGACTAATTTTCAAGATTTATACTTTTTGGTTATTACATGTTTATCAATTAGTTTTTGTCAAACATAATTTTTTTAATCAGTTAATTTATCATCTTTTAGCTAGTCTGTCAAACATAATTTAATGCTATTTATGTATTTATATGATGCACTATGAGAATCGCTAAAAGAATCTTCAAAATAAAAAAAAGTTTGTGATTTTAGGTTTTTTTTTTCCTTTAAACACGTTTTTTTGCATATTCTTTAAAACGGAAAAATAAAGATAAAGATAGGGAAAACTTTTTCCATATATATAGGAAAGAGAAATATTCTTTAAATTAAATATTGAAGGAGGGTGAAAAAAAATACTTTTATTGTTTTTTACTTGTTTTAGAGAAGAAAAGGGCAAAGCGGAATAAAAGAATAATATATTATAGAAAGTTATTTAACGTATTAAATATATTTAATATTTTAATAATATAATTTTGTTAGAATATTTAAATAGATAAAATTTTGAAGTTTAATGCAATTCTTTTCTAGAAGTCACATGTTCTGAATAATTTTTTTAAATAAAAAAATTAAAAGTTAAAATGTCTAAAAGGTATTGTGATCAGTTCTAACAAATGTTTTATTTTGAATATTTAAACAATAATTATATCATTAAAATATTTTATATATGTATAGTCCCAAAAAATTTAAGAAAACTATTTAAAAAATCTTTTTTTTACATTTAATTTAGAGAATTCTTTAAATTTAGAATTTTTCATGGAGCATCTCTAACGAATTTATTAAATAAAAAAATTTGAGATTTCAGAGATTTTTTTTTTGCTATAACTTATTCTCTTAAAATGAAAAATAGGGAGAAAATGTTGAAAACACCGAAATAAAAAAAAATGTTGTAGTTGAATGTGACTTTTTTATTTTTAAGATTTAAGATTTTGAATTTTTATTTAACAAAAATTAATCTCTTTTTGTGGAAAATTATTCATACCTCCTCCTCACACACAACTCATTAATAAAAAATCCTTAAAACATCTATTATATTCTATTAATCACTTGTGAAAAATTAATGCAATTTATTGTGTAATTTTTTTAAAATTTTATATTTGAACAGATTAAAAATAAGAATTATCTATAATTATATATATATATATATATTTATTTATACATTGTAATCAAATTTGTCACAGTATTTTAATTTTTTAATCTTTTTACATATAACAAAAATAATATCAATTTTTATCAAAAAAAAAAGTATTGTTTGGTAAAATAAGCTAGCTAATTTTCTGAGTAAATGTTTTGATGCACATAAGCTAACTTATTAAAACACTATTACTGCTGTCATTTTTTTTCCAATTATAACTCTTAATATTAATTATTATTTATTAATATTAATTATTATTTATTAATATTAATTATAAATAAATATTAATTAAACTTAAATATTGTTAATATTAATTAGTACAAATTGAAAATTAATTTAATTATACATTATTCATTAATACCATTTTTAGTTATTACAACAATTATCAATCATATCAATTATTTTTATCTTATTATTATTATTTTAATTCTTATTCAACATATTTATTTATCAAATAATAAATATAATAATTTTAAAAAAGTTTATGTAACATAAAAATTAAGTTGTATTTATTTATTTTGTAAAAATTAAGTTATACTGTTCTTTTATGTTCTATATTTTATTATAAAAACATTTGTTTTACCAATCCTACATAGTTCAATCATATCTTTACCAAACATTAAACAATTATTTTATTCTATAGCATCCCGTCTAGATACCAAACTCATCCTTGTAAACATGAAACCCACCTATGGACAACATATGCTTCATGTTTTTTTTCTTAATTAATCAATACTATCACAAATTTAATTTTCTTCACATAATTTAAATTTAATAAATAAATATCTACATATATTTCAATTGAGGTTTTTTTATGAACCATCAAAATATTGTAAATCGTGTAATATTTATGAAAATGATAAGGTTGCGTTTATTATTATTTAAATATCTAAGGAATATAATTAGAATTTATTACTTATAATTAACATTTCGTATTAGAAAATAATCCATATATTTATAGAATCAAATATTTGTTAAACTAAATGGATGATTAACATTAATTTATAAGATTTACAATCTTTTGGTGATTTACAAAATAAATCTACTCTCTATCAATTAAATATATATATATATATATAGGGGAGTGATCAAATGAGAATCATCCCTCCTTAAAGGAACAAATGAACAAATTGTGGACCACATATGATGTGGGTCCCACATAATATTAAATTATTTATGATTTAATATTAAATCATATTAAATCATAAATGATTTAATATTATGTGTGACCCACATCATATGTGATCCACAAGTGCCCCTTTGTTTATTTAAAAATACAAAGTTCTTATTTGAACCTTCCCCTCTCTCTCTCTCTCTATATATATATATATATATATATATATATATATATAGGGTTGGGTTTACGTGAGACAAGTCTGTTTCCGTGAGACCGTGAGACCACTCTTTTACACTTGAAATTTCACAGCAAAAACACTGTGAAGGTAAAAAAATATGATGGGTTCACGTGAGACCAGCCTGTTTCCGTGAGACCCGTCGGAGACCCGTGAAACCACTTTTTTACTCTTGAAAACTTCACAGCAAAAACACTATGAAGGAAAAAAAATCTGAACCTTCACAGCAAAAACACTGTGAAGGTTAACTTTACAGCAAAAACACTATGTATGTTACTTTCATAGCAAAAATACTTTAAAGATTCATATTTTTTACCTTCATAGTGTTTTACTGTGAAGTTTCAAGTGTAAAAGAGTTGTTCTCACGGAGACATGTTTGTCTCACGTGATCCCATGTCTATATATATATATATATATATATGACAGGTTCAAATGAGAACTCAAATTTGGTTGTAAACATGAAAACAAATGAGATCGTGACACGTGTCATATTCAGACTGAATAATCAAATAAATATTCAGACTGAATATAATATATATTCAGTCTGAATATTGAATAAGCATTATTCAGACTGAATAAATACTATGTTAAGTGTGAATATTTTTTTGATTATTCAGTTTGAATAATCTACATTCAGACACGTGTCGTGCTCTCATTTGTCCTCACATTCACAACTAAATTTGAGTTCGCATTTGAACTTTCCTCTCTCTCTCACTCTATCTATCTATCTATATATATATATAGAGAGAGAGAGAGAGGGGTGGTTAAAATACAAACCAATTGAAGGGTACAAACTATACAAAGTGGTTCAAATTAATATAAAAATAATTTTTTTCATGATTTTTTTCAATCAAATATTATGATTTAAGATATTATTGCACATATGTTTTTTTCAGCTTCTAAAAAATTACATCTCAAAGTTTTTAGCATATAAATATTGTTATTTTTTTACAAAAAAACATGAAAATATATATATATATATATAATATTATTTTTTTACAAAGGAAGATGGAAAAGAGCCTATTTTTAGCATTATAAATAACTCCTTCCTTCGGTTTCTCTCAACCTCTCTCTCACTCCATATACTTCTCTCTCTCTCTCTCTCTAAAAAACTACTCTTCAATTCAAAAACCTAACACACAGATCCCCACCCTTCTCTTCTCCGATTCATCAATGGCGCGTGAAGAAAACGTCTACATGGCCAAGCTCTCCGAGCAAGCCGAACGTTACGAAGAGATGGTTCAATTCATGGAGAAAGTCTCCGCCGCTCTCTCCGACTCCGAAGAGCTCACCGTCGAGGAGCGAAACCTCCTCTCCGTCGCCTACAAGAATGTCATCGGTGCTCGCCGTGCTTCATGGCGTATCATCTCCTCCATTGAACAGAAGGAGGAGTCACGCGGCAATGAGGACCATGTCTCTGTCATTAAGAGTTACAGATCGAAGATCGAGAAGGAGCTTTCCGACATTTGCGATGGGATCTTGAAGATGCTTGATACGAAACTCGTTCCGTCGGCATCTACCGGCGATTCGAAGGTGTTTTATCTCAAGATGAAGGGAGATTATCATCGTTACCTTGCTGAGTTTAAGACCGGCGCTGAACGTAAAGAGGCCGCTGAGAGTACTCTCAATGCTTATAAGGCTGCTCAGGTTAGGGTTTCCTTTTTTAATTTATGCGACATTTTGTGTGTTTCATTGACTGTTATGGAAATATGTAGATTTATATATAAAAATTGCGTTTTGAGAATCAGGTTAGTTGATTCCAGATTTGAATTTTAATGAATACAACAGTAATTGCTTTGTTTTTATGTAATTATGTGTGTAGATTTGCTAGTATATAACTTGGAATTTAGATTATGTTTAGCCTATGCAATTGTTATTCAATTTGCATCTGAAGAAGATTTTGATCTGTTCTGTTGACTCTGTAGATTTGCATATGTTAATTAGGAATTCCATTTAACATTTATTTAGGTTTCACTTTCAGTCATTGATCTAATCATATTAGATTTACTTATGTGAACCACAGTTGTATGAAATTGTGCACATACATTTGTTCATTCAGTTCCCAAATTGGAGGTGCTTATATATGTATATTCAATTTTTATGAACTGATTTAAATGTTTATATTCAAGCTAGTTGATTGAATCATATTCAAGTTGAAATGTATCACTTTTAATTCTTGGAAGTCCAATATATGCTCTAATTTGATATTGAAAGGAGTAGTAGTAATAAACTAGAAAGCATGTTTGCCATTGAATGTAATTGATGAATTACAGCTTTCTAGTTGAGCATCTACTTGATAGATTCGGATAAATATATCTAATTTTTTTCTTGCAAATCATCTGTAGCAACTTATGCATATAATATAACCATTTGTGTCGTCAATTTCTCTCTTTTAATACACTGTTCGTTCCACAACAAAGTCTTGGCTTCCAAAACTGTATCATGAATAACTTCTGTTATCCAAGTTCGATTAAACGAATGATTAATGGGTCCTCTCTTATTTGAGAAGACTGTCATTTTCTTTTAAAAGAAGATGTCATTTTCTTATAAAGATATCTCCCTTTCTGTACCCTGTTCTTACGACTAAAAGTCTAAAAGGGTAAAATTTATTAATCCAGCTGCAGATTGTCCTGCATAATGTGGGAGTAATCTATACAGTTAGGTGACATCCATTACTACCAAATAAAGAAGATCAGTTCTTTTTTCTTCTTATTTTTCAATCTAAAAACTGTAAGTAATAAATGGTCGGCCCTACTTGAAACCCTGAAAGTGATAGTAGGTTGAAAAGATGTACAAATGAAGTACTTTCATGTAGTTATAACTTATACTGAACTACTCATTAATTTCTTCATATAACATTTTACCATTTTGTGATTCAACTTCCATATCTCCATGATGAAAGCCATAATTGATAAAATAACGAAAAAACAACTTGTGGGTATGATTTAAAACTATCTTTAATTTATTTTATTTTTAATTTAATTTTTTTGTAGGATATCGCGAACACTGAACTTGCACCAACACACCCAATTCGTCTTGGACTGGCTCTTAACTTCTCAGTGTTTTATTATGAGATTTTGAACTCTCCAGATCGCGCTTGCAATCTTGCCAAACAGGTATATAAATATAATAAAAATCTTTAAAAGTTTAAGATTATTTAAAATTTAGAACATTTGGGAATAAAGATGTATAAATGTGTGTTTCTGTGTGTGTGTTTTGTAGGCTTTTGATGAAGCAATTGCTGAGTTGGATACGTTGGGTGAAGACTCGTACAAGGATAGCACTTTGATCATGCAACTTCTTCGCGATAACCTCACTTTGTGGACATCCGATATGCAGGTATGATAAATAAAAACAACTTCTTTTTATTTCATGATTTTTAGCTTTTCGGATTAGCTTTTTTAAGTTATATCATTAAAAATTAATAAATTGCGAATCAATCCTTTCCTATCCCATGGCGTGTTAAAATTAGAGTACATTTAGAAACCAATCGGCCACACTTTTAAAACAATTATTTTAACTTAGAATCAGGTCTAAACTAGTTGTTAGCTGATAAGCTAGTTGTTGGCTAACACTAGCCGATGGGTTGATAAACTAGATGATAATGTCAAAAGACATTTAAAAAAATTACTCAATTCTAACATTATTGGGGCGTAATTGAAAAAAAAGTGTATATATATATATAACCCCAAAAGTTTATTGAAACGCCATCTGAAATAGTTTTTTTTAAAGCTAGCTTAGCAGCGCTCCAACAGATTTTCTAAAATTTCTTTAAAATAGAGAATCGAAATTAAAAATCTTTAAAAAGGTTTACATTCAACTTTGTATATTTAATAAAATATTATTTTCTCTTATGGTAATATTTTTGGTGAGTTCTCCAAATTTCGAGAATTTTTCACTCTCATTCTCTATTTTTTTTAAAATATGTTGGAACAAAAAACTCGTCTACAAATCCCAAAATCCCAATTTTCTCCATTTTATAGAATCTGTTTGGAATATTTGAATTTAGGGGCTTTTTGTTTACCTCTTTAACATTTCCATTAAGAGACACTCTCTGAATCGTTAAGAGGTGAATCCTGCTTGACAAAAAAATAAGTCTGTCTCTTAATGGTTCCAAAACCCTCTGAATCATTTTGTATCATAGACTCCTCTTAACCATTTAGATCCTTGATTTCATTATTATTATTACTTACCAAACAATTATATTTCATTTTGTACTATATCATAAGATTCTCTTAATCATTACGACTGTTTAATTATTCTGTACCAAACCATTCAGTAACTGTAAAACAACCTCTAACTTTTTATGTTATGAATTTGCAACAGGATGAGGGTGGTGATGAAATCAAGGAAGCAGGAGGAGCAGCAGCAGCAGCCACCAAGCAAACTGAAGAACAGAAGGAATGAGAAAAAAGATTATTATTTTTTTATCATTATTAGCCTTTTGAAAATTGGTGTTTTTCTCTAGTTTTACTTGCTATTATTTCAAGTGTGTTGAAGAATAGTGGTTTTTTTGCCCAATTAATTTACCATCATCTTTAAACTGGTTTAAATTGCTTTTATTTCATATTCATATTCTTCTTCTTGCTTTTTTGCTTTGCTTATTATGTTCTACTTTTTTTTTATTAAACAAAATAAATTTTGAAAACACTTTTATTTTGGTCATATCAACATTTTTAAGAGCTATCTGTTTTTAAAATTTTATAAATAATAAAAATGGTTGATGATGATTATGATGTTATTTCTGATCTATGGTTTGCTATCTTGTAGTAAATGCTTAAAAAAAATTAGAAGTTTGAAGTTTTCTCCAACATTTATCTTCTACTTTCTCAACTCCATTTTTATGATTTTTAGAATACAGTATTTATTTAAAGATGAATTATGTTCAAATTTATGTGAAGTTTGTATCCTTAGAAGTTAAATCAATGGGAATTATATCCATACCTCCTCCTATAAAATGTATGTGAGTGAGTAGATGGGGTATAAAGTATAGAGTAGTATAGGGTATGTGAGTGAAGTAGGGGTAAAAAATAAACGAGTTGTGTGTGAAAGGAGGTAGGAATAACAACCCCCTAAATCAATAGATTTTAGAAATTTTAAACAAGTTTTTTGTTTCAACAGATTTTTCGGAACCTTTTTCGAAATGTAGAAAAAAGTTCTCCAAATTGGAAAAAACTTTGCAAAAATAATTACGGTGAAAAAGAAATATGTTTTTTATAGTTCCAATAATAAGAATATTTAAAAAAATCTATAATGTTTTATTGAAAATATAGAATATATGAATATTTAATTAATGTTGTAATTTTCAATAAAAAAAAGGCACGGGGGTTAATGTATTATTTTTAGAGATTTTGAACTTTGATTTTTTTTTTTTTTAAGTATTTGTTTGAAGTTTTAAAAATTTAAGTGTTAATGTTTTCGGGCATTCATTCCGTATGCATTTGAACATGCAAAGTCTTGAAACGGTCAAGATCAAAACTTATTTTTTTACATTTTCAAAATACTGATTTGAACAAGGTTTGTTTCCAAATCATGTCACATCATATTTCTTTTTTCCTACTTCAATCATGATTATAAATTACAAGTTCTAAAAAAAAGAGCAGAAGAAATTCATTAATTTATTAAAAACAATGTTGGGGCCATATTTTATTTGGTTTCATACTCGTGTAAACAGTTTTTCTTTTTTCCAAACTGATGTAGCAATATACCAGTTTTGTCTCACTCATCACATATATCATTGGAGATATCATTAAATCTCACATACACTCACCGTTTTTTCTTTCTTTTTTCCAAACTGATGTAGCAATATACCAGTTTTGCCTCACTTGTCAGGGATATCATCGGAGATATCATTAAACCTCACATATACTCACCGCTTTTTCTTTTTTCCAAACTGTTTTAGCAATATAACAGTTTTGTCTCACCCATTGGAAATATCATTGGAGATATCGTTAAAACTCATGTACACTTGTTACCTTTGATTAGTCGTAAATCCCTGACTGCTAAACAAGTTGAGATATGTCGGTAACCTGAATACTATTAGACCAATTCACCCTTTGGTTGGCTTAAACATTTTGGCTTAGCCACACCATCACTATCCAAAGACCATGGCTGAATGAAGGTATTAATGAACCGGCCAAATGCAGTCAAACCATGAAGGGGGGACCAAACCAGCCATGGGCAACAATTTATTGCTAGATTTGCTTGCAACTGCCATAGATTCTAACCAAATGTGTATCATGTGCAAAAATATGTTAAATTTGCATAAATAGTTAAAGCTGATAGATGGTTTCACATTTTAACCATTTTCCAACCCAAATTCACTGTTTAGACAATCCTTATACAGAAGACTTACTCATATGTGTGAAGACCGGTCTCTGGCATGTAGCTCAGTTGGCAAAGGAATGGGAAGACTTTGTCCAAATACATAACATGTCTTGGGTTCGATCCCAGGCCCCCCGCTAGCCTCAGCTGCTGAGTAGGCCTTTAAAATGCCCACTCACATTGGTGTCTTTGGAGGCAGATTCCGTGTGGGGCCAGTTGGGATTGCCGGTAATCAACTTTTTTGCGTAAATGTGTAAAGACTGGTTTTCGTACTAATAAAAAAAAGGAGGTTTTTGTGTAGGGATCCATAAACCTTACCATATGGTAAGGATTCTTATTTTCTTTTGGCCGAAAACCAAACCCATATGAAAAAGTCTTTTGTTCTGTATAAGGATCGACTAAAAAGTAAATTTAGGTCAGAAAACGTCTATATGTTGATTGGCTATTTCCGTCGATTTCCCCAAAAATACACCCCTCATTAATATAACAACAATATACCACTCACTTTCATCGGATTCAAGCTCGTTATCAAAAATGACGTAAAAGCCCCTAAAAAGGATCACAATTCAGCCAATATCGACCTTCTGTTTCAAGCTAAACATAGAATAAACCAAATAAACGCAACCGGAAAACATACCAAAAAAGAAGCCATAGTTTAAGGATGCCTTTGAAATGCACCAGAAATGATAAAAACTTGCCATATAGATCCAAAGACTTGTGTTTAAAGTTCTAAAAAGATTCTTAAAGAAACAAACTTGAAGAGAAAAGAACATCTAATTGTGTAGGAAAAAAACCAAACATTTTTGTTGTTGTTGTTGTAGGTTTGTGGACAACCTTTATGGGATACAGACGATGAAACCAAAACAAACAAACCCAGTGTATCTCATGTATCTCAGTATCCTATTTGAAAAAGTAGGATCTGAAAGGTAGAATGTACACAGATCTTACCACGTCAAATACCATTCAACAAAATCAACACACATACATTATGGTCACAATTTTTGATCTTATAGATGACTATAAAATAAGTAAGTTCTTGGAAGTGAATTAACCGTTCTATAAAGTCTGCCGATTGTGGAAATCTAACGTTTGTGGTCAATAAATACCGAAGATTGTCCAAATCTCATGTATGTTGGAACGTAAATATTTGTTATTATAATTCCATCCCTACCCGCGTAATCTAGTTTTCGCGCTTAAAAATCTTGAAGATCGAGACTTATCAATGACCCATGAATCTTTTTCTATTTTAATCATGGGTATCTGGGTCAACTTGCATACAACTCGACTAATCCCATTGAACCCTGAAGATAACAGCCAGAAAAATCCCCAGTAGTTTCTATTATCTAAAACCAATATTCTACATTAGAAGTTTCTAACCAATCCTATAACAATTCGAGCAAACTAACAAGAAGGTTAGTGCTCATCTCCACAAGTATTTACCTACGAATCTATATATCATCAATGGTCACGAAATCTTGAAGTTCAAAGAAAAGTTTCGACCTTTCTATACGTGAATCTAACGTTTGTAATCAAGATTCTATATTTCTATTACTACCTAAAGAAAGTATTGCCATAATTAAATCTTGAAAAGCCGAAACTTATCAAAACCAAAGTGAAAAAGTTTCGATCTTTCTATATAAGAATCAAGATTTCTTGATCAAGATTCCAACCCGCATTACACAATCTAACGTTCCAATTGCTTAATTACAAACAACCCACGAAAAAGCTTCGATCTTTCTTGCATTTTGTTCTTCATATTAGTATCAATGATCACAATTTGCCATTTTCTTGAAGACAAAATAACAGGGGAAGATCATATATCATATATATACATAAAGGATGTTAAAATTGAAGAAAATGGATCCATAATTGTAAAGAAAGATGCATTAGAAAACATAAAAAAAAACTGACTACAATTTCACCAGAAAAAAAAACTTGAGACATTTACCAGAAATCAATCATGGTGAAAAGATAAAAATGAAAATCTAGGGTTTCATGTACATTAATTCATATATCAAACTATTCTTGCATACTGATCTTTATAACCTTAATT
The DNA here is from genome assembly GCA_036898165.1 of Silybum marianum. Taxonomy (NCBI): domain Eukaryota; kingdom Viridiplantae; phylum Streptophyta; class Magnoliopsida; order Asterales; family Asteraceae; genus Silybum; species Silybum marianum. The sequence continues at coordinate 26,401,770 of CM072542.1, read as the reverse complement.
GAAAAACATGAAGAACATATACATATACATATATATACAGATATGTATATGTAATTTCTCTGTAATAATGTATATCTATTTTAAGATCAGTAACCCCCCAAAAAAAACCCTAATTTTGAAAAACTTACGAATTTTGCTTGATTTCTTGATTGATTGATTGATTTAGAGGGATTTCCATCTAGGGCTTGGCGCCGGTGGAGTCGGAGATAATGGCGTTAGTTGTTGGAATCCGAATTGGTTCGCCGGCGAGAATGGAAATCCAGGAGATAGCATCGGAAACTGTGATTTTGGCGAATTTAAACATCCGAACGGAAGTGGAGACGACGGCGCCGGAAAATCAGTTGCCGGTGGTTGTGGTTGTAGTTGTGGTGGCGGAGGAGGCGGTGGCGGAGTGAAGCTGTTCCACCGTGGAGAAGGTCCAGAAATGGAGTTTCCGTTGGTCTGAAAACACCGCATGTAAGCGGAGATCGGCGATTCCGCCGTCGCGTGAACCGCCGGTAACGGCGGAAGCGGAGAAAGCGGCCGTTGATGATTGTTGTAAAAGTTACCGGAAACACCTGGACGAAAGCTAGGGTTTATGTTCACACCTCCTCCTCCTCCACCGGCGGCGACGGTTCCAACGGCGGCGGCGTTAGGTGGCGGACGGTTTCCGACGTGTTCCAACGGCGGTGGACGAATCCGTTGTAAACGTGAGCTTTGTGGTTTGACCACCGGTTGAACCGGATTGTTAACCCGTTCGTGAGCCGGTGAACCGGTGAGTTTCTGAACCACATCTCGGAAATCGCTTTTGCTTACATTATAAACCGGCGGTTGATGCTGTTGTTGCTGGTGGTTGTTATGGTGGAGATTGGACGGCTGAGATTCATCCAAAATCACCGGCGGCGGCGACGGCTGATGATGATGATGATGATGATCAAATTCAAAGGGTTTTCTAATCGGAGGTTTAGAAATCTTATGAGATAATTTATGAAGATGTTTCAGGTACTGATCTTTCCCACTGATGATTACAGTACTAGAATCAAGATTATTATTAGGGTTTATAGCAGAAGATTCTTCACCAGATGAATGACAGCTTTTATCCATCATACACACAGTGAAACACACACAGAGTGAAAACTTTCTCTCTCTCTAGATCTACACACAACACTCTCTTCTCTCTGTATATATATATATTCTGTATATATATATATATATGTGTGTGTGTGTGTGAGTGTATATATATGTGTATATATCGATCTTTTGTGTATAAATTTGGGATATTTGTTGCAGATTTTTGAAGGGGTTTTGGAGAGATGATTGATTACTTTGGTGGGACGAAAACTTTAATTAAAAAAACAGAGTATAATCTAATCTAATCTGAGCTCAAAAACAGAGACAATCGAACAATATTATATATATAATTATATATATATATATATATCTATTCAGACATCTTTTAACGTTGTAGATATGTTTGTGTAGAGAGAGAGAGAGAGAGATTAGGAGGAGAGAGCAAGGGACATCACTTGGACCATAGACACTTTTGACACCAATGTTTGTTTTCCAAATGGGATATGTTTATATGTATATATATATATATATGCAATATTTTGACATGGGTAAAATGGTAATTTTATGGAAAAAAAGCGTGAAAGTGTCTGTATACGATGGATTTGGGTGACGAGAGGTCGTAAAGGATTGATTGGATTCTGAGAGATCGATTGGATTTGATTGAGGATGGAAGAAGAAGAGTGATACGTATTTATATAACTGTATTGGTAGGGGTAAAAAGGTAATTTTACGAAAGGGAGTTATATTGTAGTCATGCGAATGCATGGATATAACGGATTTGATTGAACTGATGTCATAATAGGATTGATCAGATTTTGAAAAAACGATGAAACATGTGGATGATGATGATGATTAAAATAGGATAGATACACAGAAGGGAGCAACATACATTACATATGCCTAAAGACTGATATCTGTTCTACCAAAACGACAAAATTTGGTACACTGTATTGGTAAAGGTAAAATTGTAATTTTTCAAATTACGTCACATGATAGTCATGGAAACACGTAGATTCATTATATTTAATTGAATGTAGTCATAAAAATATTGACTACGTTCAAAGATTTTGAAATGGTCGTGAAAAATTCATAGTTCTTTTTTGGTATTTGGGGGTTTTATCAATTTATCAGTTAAAGTTAACTTTAGAAGTTTTATAATGTATGGATAATTATATCAAATACCATATTTTATGTTACAGTTAAAAACTTTATTTAATTAAAAATGTTCTTTAAAAAGTTGTAATTATAAATAACAATCATATATAATTAATCTACATCATCGTTTTTTATTTTAGAATTATATATTCTTTTTTAAAAAATTGATTATTAATTTGCAAAACAAATTCTTTCTTATCATCAAGAAAAATGCAAAGCATATGTTTATCACGTTTTTGGTTTAGCAATATATTGTAACTTTATAGAAATGTTTATCCTTTTTAATATTAAATAAACAATTACAATTAAAAATAACATTTTGATGTGATATTTCTTTAAATTAATTAATTTTAGAATTTTCGACACTCTTTTCACATTTTTCTTAAAATAAAAAAACTACATTTAATTTAAAATTTTCAACATTAATTGTATTATTAAGATATTTAATACATTTTATTATTTCAACAAACTTTTAAACTTTACCGGATAAAAACAATTAATAATACTTTTTACCATAATTTAATCTTAAAAGATTTTTTTAAATATGAAGATTTTTATACTTTCCTTTAATTTTTTATTTTTGGAAAAATCTATTTAGAATAAAAAGTTAAAATAAAAAACTCTAAAGTATTGATTTTCACTTTTTAAATTGCTCTCATAATTTATCCATTAATGATTAGTATTATATTAATTTGTTTTAAAGAAGTTTATTTGATATAAAACTTAATAAAATTATTTTAAATTTGAGATTAATTATTTATTAATTAATAAAGGGTAAATTGATGAGGTGAAGTTGGATTTGAAGGGTAAAAATGGAAAGAAATTGGTCAAAAATAGCAGTTAAAGTAGTATCTGAAAAAGGCCAAATGAAGAGTCATGATTTGTTTGCCTTTTTAACTCCTCGGGAGTATATAAAATTATTTCTTTTTTATTTTTATTTTTATTTTATTACCTTTTTCTTTATTCATGTCTTTTGTTGCTTCCCATAAACATGATGTAACTACTTGTGCAATGACAAAAAGGGTATTTTAGTAATTTCTTATTTTATGTCATTTTTTAATCATTTATTTTTGATGACTTTGCAAAGTGATGTTTATCATATGCTTTTTATTTTTATTTTTGTATCATAAATTATGTTTTTCATCTTTATAGTTTTAAATTTTCGGTTTTCATCCTTATGTCTTGCAATTCATTTCTACCTTCGTCCATAAAGCTAAAACACTACTTTTAAATATGGGTGCTCAAAAAACCGACCAGTTGAAGAAATTAAAAAAACTCAACCGGATGTCATCCGACACATAGTTGATACAAAATTAAGTCAAACTGCATCTATTGGGTTGGATTCAAATTGGGGTAATTTAAACCCAACCCAACTCAACGAACCCGACGTTTTTATATACTACATATTTATTATAATTGTTAAGTCATTGATTAATATATGCACATTAGACCAACCCATAATTAGGCATATTCAAAATTATTTCACAATTTCAACCGTCAGTTTACTTTCTTATTTTATTAATTTTCAACTTTTTTAGAGTTTGTTAGTTTTGTTTGCATGTTCTTATTTTAATTTTACTATGTTTAAACAAAACGTTTAACACGATTGTAAATGATGTACCAAAGTTTCAACCCCATCAACCCGCATGTTTTGGGGTGGGTTGGGTTGGATTGAGATTTTTCAAACCACAAACATTAGACTGGGTTGTTCAAATGTCTTCAACCAGGCCAACCCAACCCATGAGCAACCTTACTTTTAAGTATCAAGGACTAAAATTGAAATGAATTATAAACCATAGGGACAAAAAAACAATAAATTTTAATTCATAAGGACAAAAAAGGTAATGAATAATAAACCATAAGGATGAAAATTGTAACTTCAAAACTAGGGATGAGATCGATACCGGTACCGTACCGGCAGGTATAGAAACTTTTTTTTTTGGACTAAATATGAGTATTGGAATAAAGAACATAATGTATCAGGATGAGAAATTTGGTGTCAATACCACTTAGTACCGAAATTTAAAGTTAATAACGAAACAATCAAAACCAAATCGCTAAAGTTCAAGAATCAGAAGTTCAACAATCGCGAATGTTCAATGTATCAAAAACCAATCTCAAAAGTTCAACAACCTAAATTTCAACAATCTTCGGTACTGTTTCTCCCTTTTCCTTTTTTGGTCGTTTATCACCTCTTCAACAATATCGTTTTTTTTGAAGTGGCCGATTTTTTGAATTCAAATGGAGAAGAGATGGATTTATTAAGAATAGATGTGGATTTATTAGAAATAGATATTGTTTAGTTTAGGAAGAGATGATTAGTTAGGAGATAGAGGTGGAATTTGGAATCGGAATATCCCTTGAGTTACCCGGTTCGATACTAATATCGATTTTTTAGGTATAATCCTGGTACCGAATACCGATTTGGAGGAATTTTGGGGACCGGATATGAGAACTCGGTATCGGTTCGATACGAGATCATTGATTCGGAAAAGCAGTATGGAAGGCTTATCGCTATTCAAAACCATAAGAACGAAAATGAAAATCTCCAACAAACCACAGGGACTAAAAACGTAACTTACTCTAATATAGATAAATATGAACAATAGATATTTGGTATTTTATTATTATTGTTAACCATTTAATTTGATGATTACTTTACTCTAAACTATAATATATTTGTAGATGCTAGTCATTATCAAGTATATGAAGAAAAAAAAATCTAAAATCAAACAAAGAAATCTTTGATAGAGAAGATATAGTTCAAGATGGATAATGATTGTTTTAAATATCTGCCACAAATAAATTCAACAAACTATCAGTTGATCTGATATCTACACATAGAATAAACAGGCCTTTAAATGGTGGATTGCCAAAATGTTCAAATGGTCATATTATCCTTAACCGAAATATATTTGTTGAGCCACCAATTATCGACCATGAATAAACCTACGATCAGTTGTGACGTTATTTATGTACACGTTAATTTGTTATCCTTATACAACAAACCTTTTCAATTATTTCGAATAAATTTGTCTCATAAATAAATAGTAATGTTAAATTCAATATCACTCCACCATACATTTATTGAAATATACTTCACGTGAATATCAATGAAGTCTTCAACGGAGGTCTCGTTATGTATCGTTTTTATCTGCATGTTTTCCAAGTTCATCCCTAGGCTTGCATAACTTTTTTTTAAATTTCATTTTAACACTCAAGCGTATTCAAATGTACTCCTATGAGTCACAAATACTTGAAATACAGACTCATTAGAACAAACAAAAAACAGTTTATAATTACAAAACACAAGTAAAATGTAAATCTGGATACAACCGAAATTGAAACCAACACAAAACTAGTTTTGCTTATTTTCAAGCGCTGTTTTTAGTTTCTAATGCTCATAATAGTCATTCATTATGCATTTTCTAAAACCCTCAAATCACAAGATCTGTCGAAAACACAGATTTTCATAACATAAATTAAACGCTTATCAACAAAGAATCGATGACCGTAGTTACAACTTTACTTTTACATCATTGGATTATTGTTGAATTTTTTTTTCACAGTTTTATAATTATTAATTCATAGTTTTTGATGATAAATGTCAACTAGTGCAACCCTCCTACAAATACTAGGTCAAAACATTTTATAAAATGGTAATATGGTATGATCTCATCTACTAGAGCTTTTTCATTGTACTAGCCTCATATGTGATGATAAAATTGTGTGTCTCAAGAGTATATGGCATGTTCCCACATTGGCCTTATGAAAATGGGGCCGGTGGTTTCCAGACCCATTTTCAAGGTTGTCGTAATCTTTTTGAAGGCCCTGTTACACTCATACTAAAACTATATATAGATCGTCTTAAATTAGTAGTAAACAAAATAAAATATAAAAATTCATATCATATTAAAAATCATATAAATTAAAACAAAAACATGTTTAATATGATAAAGTGGAAGAATATCAAAGAGCCGTTTTGATCGGAAAATTCTCAAACTAAATAATCGTTTTTGATTTTGAAATGAATTATACAACCGTTGGACTATATAAATTCGGACCCAGTTGCAAGTAAAATTGGGCCCCAACATATCGGGAGCCCTGTTCAAAAACCAAGATTTAACATGCTAATCGACGGCCTTGCCCGTTTTACACAAAAATATCATACATGTTTTTTTATAAGTACAATTTTTGAAATTTAACATTGAAATACACTTTAAATAATACTTTTAGATGGACAAAATCTTTAAAAAACTTCAAAATTTTTAAAGAAAAAAAGACTTAAAATTTTGTATTTACAAAAACTTGAATTAGTCCTATACATAGCCGATCTTGGACTGGACCATGAAATTCCATAAAATTTGTAAGCGATTCTGGATCGTCAGGCTCTAATGGATCCTTACCAGTCCTAGATCAGGCCGATTCTCACTCTCACGCCAAACCGGGCTCATTTCCATCTTCATGTAGATGATGCATGAAGTCGAGGGTTAGGTTCACGTGAGACTATCATGTTTTTCATGAAAATCGTGAGACCACATTTATACATTTGAAACTTCACAGTAAAAACATAACGAAAGTAAAAAAAATGGCTTCACAACAAAAACACTACGAAGGTCACCTTTACAATGTTTTGATGTGAAGTTTCAAGTGTAAAAAAGTGGTCTCACAGCTCATGAAACACAATCTGCTCTCATATGATCCCAAGTTATGAATTCAAACCCAAACCTTCCGCTCATTCATGGGGAGTTTGGGATTGCTTATAAAAACAACTTATTGACTTATACCTATAATAAACACTTTCGAGTGTTTGGATGAGAAAAAGGCTTGGGGAATCAATGATAAGGAGTTTTGAAGAAGATAAAAGCTTCTAACTTATTGACAACAACTTATGACTTTTAGAATCTAATTTACCAATTAACCCTCACATAGTCTTCTTCTTTGATACATTATCTGCATAAACTAGATTGAAGATTTAAAGGGAACCTTTGAAAACACCTGCAAGCCTTCCTCAATGATAACACCAGCTTTGTCAATCTCGTCAAGAAGCTTCCCAATCAATTGAAAATCGAATGGAGCGTCCAATTGAAAATCGAAATCAACGGTCGAAATCAAAATCAAATAGAAATCCAATATCGAAATCAAGGGTCCAAAATCAAAATCGAACCAGCGCCTTCTTTTTCTCGATGTTCGTCATAACACAGATTTCTCCATGGATTAGAGTTTTGGCGTGGAAAGGAGATGGGTTGGTCCCTGTTGGCCGACGATGGGTTGTTTGGCAGTCTTTTGTCATTTTACATTTATATGTTGAATTTTCCAAACACTACAAAACAACTTATCAACTTATTTCATTTTGCTACCACTATAAGTTAATCCAAACACTTTTTATAAAACGCCAATTTAACATCGTATTTAAGTTAATAAACACTTTTATAAAAAAAATATAAGTTGTTTTAAATAAGCAATCCCAAATAGGGGTGAGCATAACCGGGTACCCGACTATTTTCCATGGAACCGGAACCGGCGGTTCTTGGAAATCCGGAACCGGAACCGCTAACACCGGTTTCTTATATTTTGGAACCGGAACCGGTTCCGGTACCGGGTACCCGACTTCAACTTTTTTTTTATAATTTTTTTTACATTGCATACGATAAAAATGTAATCATAAACTACAAAATACCGATTTAAAGTAATAAATACAACAAATAGTCAAAACTAATCCAATAAAAACTAATTATTACATAAACAAACTAGAAATTTTGAGTTTTTATTTATTATTTATAGATATATAAAATATTTTTTTATTTAGGATTGACGGGTAGCGGGTACCCAGCGGGTAGTTCCAAAAAAATGAGAACCAGAACTGGTCTTGATCGGTTCCGTATTTTAGGAACCGGAACCGGAACCAATCACAACGGTTCGGGTTCCGAAACCGACAGTTGTAAAACGGTTCCGGTTTCAAAGGCGGATACCCGATTTCGATGCTCACCCCTAGTCCCAAACACCCCCTCAGTAATCGGTAGTTCGGTACTGAGGCAGGCTAATTCTTTGAAAACAATATTGGGCCAAACTGTAATCCACATATATTGGGCTAAGATATGGCCCCAATCACTTTCAAAAGTCAAAATAAATCAATTTTAGGATTATAAAATTCATTCCATTTTCTCTGCCCATTTTGATTCTCTTTTGACACACTGCATCTTTGTAATAGCGTCTGCTTATCTGAAAACCTAACCCTTCTTCTTCGTTCCGATCGAATCTTCTACTGCCGAAATCCATCCATGGCGGAATCCGATAAGACCAACTCTTTATCTCAGGTATAACTCAATTCGATTCTCCTGTTTTTCTAGATCTTAATTTCTATCATTTCTTTGATCTGATTTCTGTTTGATTTTATTATGTTTTTGTATTTTGGTTTGAAGTTATGATATTGTTTGACTTGAATCTTAATCGATCGAAGTTTTCTATTTTTGTTGATTTTGCTTCTATATGCTTAATGTGATTTACTGATTTAGCATGAATCGGATTAAGCACAGGTGCAGAACTTTTCAATGTAATCAAACTTCAGATTTCGTTTTTGAAAACTCTGTCAACTGTAGTTTGCTGCTTTTTTTTTTCGTTTTAGGTATGGAAAATAGCATCAATTGGCTGTATACCTCTTTCTTAGAAATATGCTTGATTGATTTGGTAATCCGTTCATTCACAAAATTAGAGTTCTGTTTCTGAACCTTTTGTTATGAAATCGGATTCTGTATGTCTTTAAGCTTACCACTTGTGAAAGAATATACTTTGTTGCTTTCTAGGGAGTGCACAATGATTGACTAATGATGTATGAATTATGATTGTATGGATTACTGGTATAAGTTTGTTATGCCGTTGTCAGATTTAGGTTAAAAATGGAACAATTATATAAGTTTAGTCTATTTATGAGCTGATAGAAGGGAGGTGATAACCGGTATATGTATACAGCATTAGTTAAGCAAAGTCGTAACCACATCTCTTGCATTTCATTGTCCAAAATTGGAGTTTCATTCCCTAAAGACTTTCATGGCTGGGCATGTAATAAATTAAAAACAATATGCATTTTTAGAACAGGCTCTATTGGCCATTCCACGCCCTACATCATGCTCTAATTTATTCTAAACCCCCCTCATTTTGGTAGATTGCTCAATGAATTGAATAGTACAATTTTCTTAAGTTAGAATGAATTGGTATGCATAGGTCTTTCTAGTTATACCCTGGATTTTTTACTAAATTCATCTGTCTAGAGTTTCTGCTGTGTTTATTGCAAGGGTTTTGATCATATAGACTCAGACTTATGGCATTCAGAATCAACAAACTTGCTTTTTTTTTTCTTTCACATCTCCCTTTTGCTCTTTTCATTTCCTTTTATGACTTTGGCAAGTATTTCCCGTTGCCACTTTGGTAGCGGTGTTCTGACTTATCTGTTTGCTCTGTTTTTACCAATCTCTGAATGTTCTCATCTTTTTAGTTTTGTTCCCTTTTTTCACAGAAAGAAGTTTCAAATACCTCAATTAGCAAAAGCAGAACTAGTTAATTAAATAAAAAGATAAGAAAATTTTTAAGTTTCAGGAAAAAAAATATTACTATAATAATATAATAGGCGCTAATCACATAAGTTTGTTAACAAATAAAGACTTAATAACGCTTATACCCGGACTTGATCAATCCTTGTGGTAATATTTTAATGCTGAGACCACATGTTCGTATTACTTAATTATTTTTAAATTGTCAACAAACTGACAACTGATATCTTTAACGAGACTTGAAGTCACAACATAAGGGCTGTAGAGATCCATTTATAATACCATTGGGTGAAAGGACATTTGGTCGTATTACTTAATTTACATAAAATAGGTCTAACCCATATTTATGTTTGCAATTGTTTTAGCAAGTATCTAGATATTTTTTTTTTCTAAAAAATCATGGAATCATGGTACTTGATTACGTATTATAAGATCATGATATCGGTTTACATTTAGGGTTAATTAGTAAAATAAGCATTACATGTAGGGTTAATTAGTAAAATAATAGTATTTCATTATTTCCATAATTGAAGTAGGTAACAATAGTATTTCCATAATTCAGTAACTATAAATATCGATTACGAAATATTACGTATTATACTTGAATGCAGGCCAAACTTTTGTTATCATTTGTGTTTGACTTTAAAAAATTGTGTTGGTCGTATTTTGTGCTTATTTTCAACACCTTTGCAGGATTATCTTCTTAAGGATATAGAAGAGAAGCTGAATGTAGATACAGAATCTGCGGACAAAAGTGCTGAAAAGGATGTTGTCACTACAGCTCCTGCTGAATCCCCCGCCACTGAAAATTCAGTCGAGTCCTCTGACAATTCGGCAGCTGGTGAAAACGTCACTGAATCTGGAGATAGCAGCCAAGGTTCTGATACTGCTGCTGAAGAAAATGTGGTGGAAACCGAAAAATCTGAGACAGACGCCCCTGCTGAAGAAAGCAGTGAAACTGCTGAAGAAGGAAACACCGATGAAGAAAAACCAGAGATAAAGGTAAGTTTCATTAATACATCCATTGAATTGTTGAACATTTAGAGGCTGTTTGGTTGGTTTTCCATTAAGTCATGTATGGATAAAGTTGTCTGTGTGGATTAATCTGTCTATATAGATCGGGAGAATTTTTTGTGTAGGATGTTCTTTTTCATAGATGGAAAGAGCTTGTTTTTTATTTGGGAGGGACAGGTTTGAAAAAATTTGTCTTTCTGCCGAAAGCTCTCCCTTAGAAGCTTACTGAATAAGCCACTTTCTATATCATTAAGCTACTACCAAACAGTCATGTATAGCTGACTGAATAAGTTGTGAGTCCCATTAAGCTCATTAAGCTGCTAACAAGCAGGCCCTTACTACTAATATTTGGTAGTGGCTTAATGATATAGAAAGTGGCTTATTCAGTATGCTTATAGGGGGAAGCTTTATGTAAAAAGCCAAGTTTTTTCCAAACCTGCCATTTCCAATTAAAAGACATGCTCGTTCCATCTATGAGAAGCTATCCAAACAAAAACCTTCCCAATCTACAGAGACCGATTAATCCACACAGACAGCCAACACATGACTTAATGGAAGGGCCTGTTTGTTTATCTCTTAACAGTTCCATCAAGAGACAGCCTCTGAATTGCTAAGAGGTGAATTCTGTTTGGCAAAAAAATAAGTCTGCCTCTTAATGGTTCCAAAACCCTCTGAATCATTTTGTATCTTGAACCTCCCTTAACCATTTCGAGGCCTAATTTCATTTTGAACAAACAATTATATTTCATTTTGCACTATATCATAGAAGCCTCTTAATCATTCTGATCACTAAATCATTCAGCACGAAACCATTCAGCAACTACCAAACAGCCGTATTAGTCTTCTATACTTGATAATGTGACTATTTGAGGAACATGAGTTTTTGACTTTTTTTACTAATGTATATATATATATATATACATACGTAATTCAATATGTTGTTTTTAATAACAGTTGGAGACAGCACCTGGAGATTATCGTTTTCCAACTACAAATCAAAGCAGGCACTGCTTTACCAGATACGTTGAGTATCATCGGTGAGTCTTGTTAACCAATCACAACAGACTTTTAAAACTTTTATTTTTTGTTGGGGGCTTTTTATAAAGTTTTTATTTATTTATGTTGATTGATGATTGATTGTTATATCAGGTGTGTGGCTGCAAAGGGAGAAGATGCGTCTGAATGTGATAAGTTTGCAAAATACTATCGCTCACTTTGCCCTGGTGAATGGGTATGTAAACTTTCTCCCTACCCCTGTCTTTTGTGAGCAGAAAACCAGAAAAACTAACATTAAAAAGAATGTGGGGGCAAAAGAGTCATTTTGGTTATTACTAAACCTTGTAACAATTTGGCAACTGATGTTTAGAAACAGACAGCTGGCTGAACGAAGATTATTTTTGGAAACTCCATCAGTCTCGATATTCTTTTTCTTAGTCGTTACTGTGAAGTGTGAACCCTAGAAATAAAAATAATAACAATTATGGCAACTAAACTCTTGTTTCACTTAAAAATTGTTGGAACCTGCATATATTCATTAGAAATAGTTGCATATTTGCTAAGGCATTAACATTACATAGTTATGGGTTTAAACTTTTAAAATAATTTTATTTATTTTCTGAAACCTATAAAGACAAAACCCTAATGACTGCTTTCTCGATTCCCGTCTGTGTGAAAACTATAAAGACAAAGCTTTTACCACTATTTTTTTTTTCTTGATTCTCGTCTTCTTTTTGCTCCCCTGCCATATGAAAAATTAGCATATCATTTGTTGAAATAACCCAACTCAGCTTTGCAGAACAGACCTAAAGTTACTTAACTATGAGGAAATGTTTTGAAACTTGGTGAAGGACTGCCACACATATGTATATATTTATGTATAGGGTCAGGTTCAGGGGAAAACGTCAAAAAAAAAAAACCCTGAAGAACACCCTGGACATTATGCACAAATGCATACTGGTAATCTGTGACATGCATTAATGATGCACTAATGCATAGGAAAAAAAACAGCTTCAGTTGCTTGTATGCATTTGTGCATACCGTCCAGATGGAGTGCTCTCTGGGTGTTCTTCAGCTTTTTTGTTGAGGTTTTTCCTTAAACCTCCTCCTGTATCTACATATATATGATATATGTCCCAAGTATTTCAAAAGGTCCTTGCTATAGTTATATATTATATATATATATATAGAGAGAGAGAGAGAGAGAGAGGCTGGTTCAAATACAAAACCAGTTGAAGGGGTACAAACTATACAAATTGGTTCAAATCAATATAAAAATAAATTTCTTCATGATTCTTTTTTCATCGAATGTTATGATTTAAGATATTATTACACATGTTTGTTTCACCTTGTAAAAGTTTCACATGTATTTGTTTTCATAAGTTGAAAGTTTCTCATTATTTTTTTATGAAAAAGTTTCACATGTATTTATTTCATAATGTAAAAAAATATATTTTTATATTGATTTGAACGAGTTTGTATAGTTTGTACCCTTCAACTGGTTTCTATTTGAACCAGACTCTCTCTCTCTCTCTATATATATATATAGGAAAGTTCAATTGAGAACTCAAATTTGGTTGTGAACGTGAAGACAAATGAGAGTGCGACATGTGTCATATTCATACTGAATAATCAAAGAAATATTCAGACCGAATAAAACTGAATATAGTGTTTATACATTCAATCTGAATATTTCTTTTATTATTCAGTCTGAATATGACACGTGTTGCACTCTCATTTGTCCTCATGTTTACAACCAAATTTGAGTTCTTATTTGAACCCGTCCCTATATATATATATAAATATACATATATGCAAGTAGGTTACAAAAAAAAAATGAAAATCTTAAGATACAATACAAGTGTCATGGATAATGTTTCTATCATAAAATTATAGCTTCTTGTTGATTGTTGATATGGTTGCAGGTTGACAGATGGAATGAACAAAGGGAGAATGGTACATTCCCAGGCCCTCTGTAGAATGAATTCCAGATATCTTGAGATTTTACAATGAGAAAAAAACTTTAATAAAACCATGTTTTTTTAACCCGAATCGGGTAGAGTTATATGACCATTTTGATTTTATGCTATATGACTTTTATCCCCCTTTCTTTTGTAACATTGAGTTTCATGATTGAACATGATGATATATCCTTAACAAATTATAATAATCCTTTTGTTTTCATGGACCATATTATTTCCCTTTCTTTTTTTAAACAAAATCAATATATGTTGATAATGTTTCTAAACTTAGGCTATGTTTGGTGAACTAGCTGATGAAAGAAAGAAATCATGTTTGGCAAACCTAGCGTATGAGAATGTAAAATGATCAAAAGAGTATTATATTGAAAAATAAAAAATTAATTATTAATTGGAGAAAATGACAATAAGCTTTCAAAATGTTACTCAATTAGCATTTCAATAATCTAGCTTATGGTTTGTCAAATGTACACACTGAAAATAAGCCAGCTTATTTTTGCCAAACATAGCCTTAGTTCAGGATTTTTTGGATAAAATTTTGCTTAAAAATCTGTAGAGTTCCTCGTAACCTTTGAAAATAGTCTAATTTGTATGTGAAGACATAAAAACATTACGTATTTTAATCCAAAATAGTCTAATTTGTATGTGAAGACATAAAAACATTACGTATTTTAATCCGATTTAAAGACATAAAAAACACAACGTATTTTAATCTGATTTCTAGTTTACATAACATTTTTCTACTTGCACTACCTATGTAATTTAACGTATTGTTTGGTACACAAATATGGTTAAACAGGACACAAGAGCAAGATATGACAAGTCATTTGTCTAGTGTTAATAAGACAACATTTTAACATTAATATACAGTTAAAATTTACACTCATCATTTTTGGTGAGGTTTAAACCTCCTATTTTCAAGGAATGTTGGATTAGTGAATACCGCAATGACTCTTTAGGGGGTGTTTGGTTAATTTTACATAAAGGTTTTTATAGATAAAGTTGTCTGTATGCATTAATCTGTCTGTCCAAAGAGATGTTAAAGAGTTTTTGTTTGGAAGACTTTTTTCATAGATAGAAAGAATGTGTATTTAAATGGGAGGGAGGGTTTTTTATTTTATTTAAAAAACTTGGCTTTTTACATAAAACTTAATCCTAGAAACTTACTTAATAAGCTACTTTCTATATCATTAAGCTACTATCAAACAATTATGTATAGCTTATATCATAAACTGTGAGTCCTATCATAGCCTTCTTTGATAATTCTAGAAACAAGCACATATGGCCAATAAAAGTATACACACAACATAGAAACTAAAAAACTCTTATTTAACCATCCATCCATCTACCACCAAACAGACACATTTCTACCATTAATCAATCAATTAAGCCCTCTCCCCTTTAATGCGCCTAGCCAGCTGAATATCTTTCGGCATTATTGTCACATGCTTAGCATGAATCGCACACAAATTCGTGTCTTCAAATAGCCCCACCAAATACGTTTCAGCCGCTTCCTGTAACGCCAAAACCGCATGGCTCTGGAACCGCAAATCCGTCTGCATATAAAAAAAACCAAATTTCATGAATAAACTTAAGCCGTCTTAATGATAGATTCCATCTTAATGATAGTGTGAAAAGTCGAAAATGACCTTGAAATCCTGAGCTATTCACGAACAAGCCTCTGGAAAGGTAGTTTCCTGATTAAAAGTTCGGTACTCTTCTGGTACTTGCGGATTTCACTGATTTAAAAGATCCAAACTTGTAAATAAGAGACGTGAAAATAAATAAAAAAATGTCGGAAATTAAAGAAAACTAGAAAGTTACTCGATTTTGATATTTCATTTTATTCTTTATCTCTATTGATGTTATAGTATGGTTTTATCCGGTTTTGAGAAAACGATAATGTTTTTATTTTTGAACAAAATATAAATTTAAAGATATCATAAAACTTAGAAAAAATTATATCGATATTATTATTAAACTAACTATTTAAAAGTTTTTTTTTATGTAATTTCTTTAATTCAATTTTTTTAATTATCATTTAACTTAGAATTAATAACAAAAGTAATTTAATTTTGTTTTAATAATATAATTTTTTATAAAGATAATAATTAAAGATTCTTTTAGATGTTAATGGTTATCCTAATTATATTTTATATTTTTTATAATTGTTTATGTACAGTTAGTCACGAATTCAAACATGAAACTTTTAATAAGTTGTACTTATTACACAATTACTTGTAATCTTGAATTTTAAGTAATATGCATCAATAAATAAGTAATCCATGCATAATAAAAAAATAGTTTTTAAAAGTTCTTGTTAAATACTTTATAATATAGTATATATATATATATAGATATATAGATAATGAGTTACAAACCGAAGGGCGACGGTTCCTGGTCTGTATCTATTAGGCTTTTTCACACCTCCGGTGGTTGGAGCAGATTTACGAGCAACCTGTGGTAAAAAAAATACGATTTTTATCGACACCCATCTCGAGAATCAAGCATGAAAGTGAAATAAAACACTTATAGAAACTAAAATCGTATATTCAATTCATGGATTTAGGGGTAGATCTTATTAATTAAAAGTTATTATTCCTTTATAGTTAATAGAAGTAAATTTTGCTAAAAGCATCACTTGAATGATATAACAAATTGAATAACATAACTTGATTATATTTATGGTAAAATAAAATAGATTTAATCAATTTAATTCAAAGGGTAAATGAAAATTGTTAAAAAGATTTAGAACATCTCCAACAGCTATTGTAAAATAGAAAAATGGAGGATTTTAGCAATTTAAGTGCTGCAACAACTATGGTATATCAATTGCTAAAATAGAAAAATGGAAAAAAAGAGAAGAAAAATCTCTAAATTTAGAAAATCTCTAAAAATATATAGAAGAGAGAGAGAAACAATATTTTAATTATATTCAACCAATCAAAATAATTGAAGTTAAGTGTGTAGGAAAGAGAAATAATATTTTATTAAATGATGAAATATTTTATCAATATTGTTAATGATAAAGTTGCTAAAATAGAGTAGCTGTTAGAGTTAGATGCAAATTATTATAGAGATTTTAACTTTTAATATGTTATTTTAGAAAAAATTTACAATAGCTGTTGGAGATGCTCTTATTAGTGAATTTGATTGAAAGCATGTATATAATATAGATGATGATATTGATATTGATACCTTGATGGCAAGTTGCTTCCTAGGGGTCTTCCCTCCGCGGTTTGCTTAGTACGAGCCATCTACAATCAATTTCACCACCCCAATTTCACTAAATAAAACACAGATCAAATGCTATATCTATCTATATATATATATATATATACACATATAGACTTGGGGTAACATGAGACCAACCTGTTTTCGTGATATCAGTGAGATCATTTTTTTTACAATTGAAACTTCACAGTAAATCACATGTGGTCTCGCGGGTCTCACGAAAACAACCTGGTATCATGTGAACCCAACCCTATATATATATACCCACACACACTATATATAAACATCTATATATATAGACTTGGGATAAAGTTAGACCTGTTTTTACACTTAAAACTTCACGACAAAACATTATGATGATAGAAAAAAATAGCCTCATGAGTCTCATGAGACTACCTGCATCAGCGATCTCATTTTTGAGATTGTCAATAAGACAAAAAAAAAATATATTAAAAAAAAATCAAAAATCAATTGTAAGGAACGATCTCATCATTCAGTGAATATGAGATTGTTTATATAATATTAATATATATGTGACAAGTGTCACAATTCGATTGGCCATTTAGATTTTATTAGGATAAGATTTATCTAATTAAAAATAAGACTTTTATAAAATAAATAAAATTAAAAAAATATATCAAAATTCATGGTTTTCAATTCCCTACAAATAGAGACCAATGTTGATGCATTTTCATCACACCAATTTTTCTCTCTATTTCAATCCTCTTGTAATTTCGTACTTATTTTATATGTTGTTTAATCTAATTTCAGTTGTATGGTAAGTTTTTTATAATTAAAGTTATGTTTCAGAATAGGTAATTGTTCATTCATCTTATCTATTTACATATTTATAATTAAAAATAATAATTATGTGTATAAAAAATAAAAAATATAATTTTATAAAATAATATAATAGGTGAGATTGGATTGTAAAAGATTGTGGTTGGAGTGTGAAAATTTTGAGATTGGATTGAAGTTGAATATTATGAGGTAGATGAGAGAGAAAGTAATATTTTAATTTGAGATTGGATTGGTTGAGATTGTGAATGTGGATAGTCTGAGAACCGGTCTCAGATGAACCAAAATATATATATATATATATATATATACACACACACACATCAAAATCTGAAATTGAAACAAACCCTAATTGCAAAAATCAACGAATTTTGAAAAACCCACATACTAATCATAACATCATGAAACCTTATAAGCTAAAAACGTAGCATATTAGATTATGTACAGAAAGAACCCTAAATTGAAAACCCACGAACATTAAAAAAAACATAAAATGGCAACAGATTTTATCAACGAAATTGAAATTAAAATTAAAATTGAAATTGAAATTGAAATTGAAATTGAAATTGCAAAATATCATACCCTTTACGATCTTGGTAAGAATCTGAATGAAAGAACGATTAGAAGCGATTGATTGATTAGATTAGGGGTGAAATAGGAATGTGTATATATTATAGGGAAATTGGTAGAAATGACCATTTGACAAAAAATATTGTACATAATAACCATCTCTCTCCTCATTTGACAAAAATAACCAAAACCTCCGTTAAATACCCTAAATCTCTGTTAAATACCCTAAACCTCCGTTAAATAGCCTAAACCTCCGTTAAATACCCTAAACCTCCGTTAATTACCATTAAACCTCCGTTAATTACCATTAAAACCTCCGTTTAAAATTGAAACCTCCATTAAAACACCATTGTGTAGAATTTTTTATCAAAAATTTACAATTTTAACCCCTATAATTATGTAATAAATTACTTTAGGTCCCTTACTTTTTAATTTTTTATTTTACACCCTTATTACATTAACATACATTATGATATATCAATTAAAATACGTCTAAAAAATACGTTTTTATTTTAACAAGTTACACCATTATAATCGTCTCGTCGATACCTTCGAAATGAGTCTAATATTGAATATTTTTTGATTTAGTTATATTATTATATATTATATTTTATATATAATACGAAAAAATGTTTTTAATATTTACAATTTGTACGTTTATCTATACTATAATATAAAATTTTCATATAAACTCTTACGGACAACTTTTTAAACATTATGTACAATAAATTAAAGTCAAATTACTTAATTTTCAAGTTTACAAGTTAACTAAGCATAAATACAACTTATTAAAGTTTCATGTTTAAATTCGTATAACTAACGTAGATAAACTTAATCAAATACATGATAAACATCTAATTTTAAATATTAATAACTTAAAATAATTATTGAGTTAATACTTACGTTGTATTCTCGAAGCTCATTTAACGAAGGAAATTAAAATTATTTAAAAAATTAATAAAATTACCAAATCTTTCATTATATTCTTATAGTTATTTATTTAATTTGTGATATATCATTTGTTTTTTCGATTAAAATACGTATTGTTAATATTTTGTTAATTGTTAACAATATAAAGTTAATATATGATTATAATATATAATAATATAACTAAATCAAAAAATATTCAATATTGGGCTCATTTCGAAGGTATCGACGAGACGATTATAATGGTGTAACTTGTTAAAATAAAAACGTATTTTTTAGACGTGTTTTAATTGCTACACCATAATGTACGTTAAATGTAATAAAGGTGTAAAATAAAAAAATTAAAAAGTAAGGGACCTAAAGTAATTTATTACATAATTATAGGGGTTAAAATTGTAAATATTTGATAAAAAATTCTACTGTTAGAGGGATTTTAACGGAGGTTTCCTAAACTTAGCGGAGGTTTCAAGTTTTTCATGCCAATCTTCGTTAAAAGTGGCCAAAACGACGTAGTTTTGATATCTCCTTTAATTTAACGGAGGTTTTGGTTATTTTTGTCAAATAAGGAGAGAGATGGTTACTGAATACAACAATTTATCGAAATTGGTCATTTAAGCCAATTTCTCTATATTATATCGTGACGATGACTTTTCTTGTGCTGATGAGACTCCGTTTTGAAGCCCACGTGGGTTCCTCTTATTGGCTCCAATTAACTCCTTAGAAAATATTTAAAAAATATTATTTTAACAATTCTAACATTACTAGTTACACTTAAATAAATAAAACATTGTGAAAGTTACTTTCATATTGTTTTACTGTAAAGTTTTAAGTATAAAAAAAATTATATTACTTGATCCAAAACTCTTAATTATATTAAATATTTAATATATTTAATAAAATATTTTTCTCTTTTTAACATTTAGAGTAAAGTACGGTTTTTGTTCCTATGATTTGATGTTTATAATGATTTTCATCTATGGTCTAGGCATTGTTTGGCAAAAATAAAAATTTAACTTATAATTTTTATTTTTGAGTAATCGTTTGGATGCGCACAAATAACTTATAAGTCAACATAAATTTGCTATCGATAAGCTACTTGGAGTAGCTTATGAGGAGTTTTTTTGACACTTTTTCCAATTATACCCCTAACTAATATTATTTATTTATTTTCAATATGCCCTTTTTGGTCATTTCACATGCTCATAAGCTAGTTTTTGCCAAACATAACTTATTCATCAGCTAGCTTATAAGTCATCAGCTAGCTTATAAGGCATACGCTAGCTTATCAGTCATAAGCTAGCTTATCGGTTAGTTTGCCAAACATAAGCCTAGTCTTTAAAAACTGCATTCTTCCTATGGTTTTCATTTTACTTTTATTTTCGTCCATCCATCTAGCTCTGTTAGAAACAACTGTTAAAAATCGAAAAATGTTTTTGAGAAATTACAGATTTAGTTATTGTGTTATATGGAGTTTTAAATATTTGTCCTCAAATTTCATTTATTATTTTTTCTTGAGTAAATTCACTTTTGGTCCTTAAAGTGTCCTAATTTCCAAGTGGGATCTGAACCTTATTAACTCATTCTCCTTTTGGATTTTGTTTTGAGAATGGAACCTAATCACTAACTTCGTTAATTATGTCTGTTAGAACCAGGGGTATTTTCGTCCAACTACGTTTTATCCTCTCCTTTTACACTTTTTTTTTATTTTCCTTATTTTTATAGAAACCATAGTACTATAAGGAGCTCTAGGCTCCCTTTTTGGGCTTCTGTTTTGTCATTTTGGGCCGTTTTTTTTTAATTTGAGTTAGACCCAATTTTTAATAAAATGTGTTTGAGCTTTAAATATGGACAAAACATTAATTTACTTAAATGTTTCTAAATAAATAATAATTTTTAATTATTTATTATATTTTTTTTTATTTCAGAAATTTCATTCAATTAAGTTAATGAGATTTTTTAAGTTGATTTTTTCTATAACTTAATTTTTCTATTATTAAATTACTTAGGAAGAGTAAATAAATTAATAAGATGTTAGAACTTCTATTTTATTAGGACTTTTTTAGGATTGTGTCAAAATGTATTAAATAAGAAATGGATATGCTTTTGTTATTAAGGCAATTATAGTTAGGCTTAAACTCTAAACATTCCTTATATAGATTAATCCTACAAGTATATATAGGGTCCTTGGGTCCTTGGGTCATTGGTTTTTGTGTACTTCATATTAAGAGAGGGATAAGATATATTGCGTGCTTACATTGTATTCATATTCACAAGTAAGATATATGATTTCCGAAGTTCTTTAATCGTGTTCTTAATATTATTATTGTGTTTTGCTTACGTGAATCCATCATTCTGTTCGTACTTGATCATTCTGTGATCCACAATTGGTATCAGAGCAGGCCGATCTGAGCTTTGGACCAATTCTGATCGAATTCTCGAATCAAAAGGTAAAAAATCTCGTTACTGCTGTTTTGATGTTTTATCGGATAGCCTTACCCGACAAAACCCCTTACACCCTATTTGTTGATTTTTTGTCGCATCATGAATACCATTATTAGAATCGATATCTGTTTTTATCAATTTCTTTCTTTAAGTTTAATCAAGTCTCAAATCCAGTAGTATCAATCGACAAATAGGTTTAAATTTTCTTTAAGGTGTTATCGAGTCACGCTGTTTAAAGTTCTGATTTTGTTTCACGTTTTATCGCCTCTTAAACACCCGACATTCATTCAAACTTTCTCTGTTTTAATTTTTATCGCATCAATAGCAATTTTTAAAAACAAATCTGTTTTCACAGTTAATCTGCAAACCACTTTCGCTTATTTTTGCATTACTTTTGCTATTCTTTTTCAACAGAATACTCAGGATCTTTGACTCTTGCAGCTTTTCTGAATAAAGAATCCTCTAGTAAACATCTTAAGCCTTAGGAAGTTTGCATTAACCTTAATTGAGAAAACCTGAAACACAAGAACTTAGCTGTTCTTTTCCTTAAAAAGACTAGATAACTCTGTTACGCTAGATCTTTTGGTCTCGATAATCCACGCAAAATCTCCAGGTATTGCCCCTTTTTTTCACCAGCAACACTGGAGAGGCATAAGAACTCACACTTGCCCTGATAATACCACTTAACAACATCTCCTTGACCTGTTTTTCTATCTCAGCCTTTTGGATGTGGGGGTATCTGTAGGGTCTTACATAAGAACCCTTCGTTTCTTAGCTTTCTGGTTCATCAATGAAAGACCAAAACAAATTTTTTTTTCGCATCTGCTATTCAAATTTTTTTCTCGGCTTTACCCTACTCGGCAATCCATCAACATTTAGTTTTTATCGAGTTTAGGTGGCCCGACATAACCCGATAATCATATCATTTGTCTTACCCGATATTCCTTTTTATCGACCCTTGAAACCCGATAAACTCATTTATCGCGTCCTAAGAACCCGATAAAAACATTCAGAACAGTTACCCGAGATAAAATCTTACGTTCGCGAAATCTCGGAATTTTTTCAAAACTTTCTGATCGAGATCAAAATAAATTCAAGTACAATGACTTCACGTGAAGCTATGGCCATCGGTACCGATACAAGACCTCCAATTCTTGTTTCTAAAATCAATATAATTACTTTAGTTTAATCTGTGGTACTTTTTGCTTCACTTTTATTAGAAAAATCAGGGTCTCTAACTTCTGCAACTTTCTGGTTTAAGGGTTCTTAAGTACACGCCTTAAACTTTAGTAATTCCCCTTTTACTTTATTTTAATATTTTTAGGGACTCGGGAACTTACATCTTCTCTTCCATAAAAATACTTGTTCTTTTTTGTCGATGAAGGCTTCGTTCCTGCTCTTCAAAATTTTAAAATAAAGATAAAACGGAATTTCGGTATCTTGTTTTTATCGCTCCTTTAGACCTGATATAAAAGATTGTAGACTACCTTAGACCCGATAAGAATTCTTGTCGATTCACTTTGTCCCGACATAAAATCTTGTCGAATCCACCTTAACCCGATAAGTATTCTTGTCAAGATACCTTAACCCGACATCAATTCTTATCGCATCCTTTAAAATCGACATCTTTTTGGATTTTTTGTCAATCGAGATAGTTTATCCTGTTTTTTTAAACTCTTAGATTTTTTTTTTCAAAACTCACCGATCGAGATCACTTTATCAGGTAACCGGTGCTTATATTTTTTTTAGATGGATTCTCAAAAACAAATTTCTGAGCTAAATGCTAAAATTGTTAAACTCGAAGCAAGACATACAAATAACATGAACGTGCTTGATGAACTTTTAAGAGAAAATGTATATCTAAATGATTTCAAACACAAAAGTAAAAAGACATACAAATCATATGAAATATGAAGACTTTTGTAAAAAGAAAAATCTTGATCTAATAAAAATAAATTTTGAACTGAAAAACAAGATTTATGAGCTAGAGAGGATGAAAGATTCTGCAACGACTAATGATGAACTTGAAAAGTTTTTAGATTCTGAAAGAACAGACTTTGAGAATAAAAGTAAGATTTTTTTTGATGAGAATCGCAAGTTTGAAATTGAGAGAAAAGCCTTTGAAAACAAAATTAGAACTTGTGAACTGACCATTCAAAAACTTTCTAAACAAGTGTCAGATTTCGAACTTAGAAAGAAAATCATCTAAAATAAAATGTTTGAAGCTTTCAAAACAAATTTCTGAACTTCAGAATCTTTTAGAAAAAGAAAGAAAAATGTTTAACGGTTTAAAGAAAAGTGTTTTAATTTTCAATAAAAATAAACGTTTAGAAAAGGAAGTTGAAGATAAAAAGGAAGTTTTTGAAAAGGAAATTTGTAAACTTTCAAAGAAATTGTCTGAATTACAATTAAATCTTGTGATTGAAAAGAACTTGAGATCTGAATTTAAAAATAAATATGATTTGATGTTGAAAGAAAGAGATCATCTCTCAATCAAAATCAAAGAACTTGAAAACGAGATTCCAAAGCTAAAACGATTGCATAAAGAGAATTCAGAATCATTCAAACAACTCACTCCCGAACAAATAAATGCAGAGTTAGATGACCTTGTAAAAATGATTTTTCCTAATGATTCTGATTCTGCTTCAAGTTCAAAGATGACTCGTCTTTCTCCTGTTAGTGTCTGTCAGAATAACTACTCTTGAAGTGTTAAATCAAATGGTTATTCTCACAACTCCAAATCATATGATTCTTCAAATTCTTGAACTCATAATTCTAATCGGTTTCACAATGATTTTGTTGCTAATTCCGGTAATTTAAGAAGTTTAAAATGGTTTGGAGGAAGAAATCAACTACATATGATAGTGTTGGAAACATGCCACATACATCTCCTGTAGTTGATACAAGATCATTTGTTTCCAAGACTAACTTGCCTTATCTGGTAAGATCTATCAATCAACTAATTAGTCGAAGTGCCACAAAGATTTGTTGTTCTACTTGTGGAACAAATGATTTTGTCAATCAAAGATTCATTCATAAATGGTATGGTACTTATGGTATCCCCACTTCCCCATTTGTTACATCTAAAGCTAACCTTCGAGGACCCAACAAAGCTTGGGTACCAAAATCTTGTTAATCTGTTTTGTAGGTACGTCATGTATGGTCAAAATTCCGAATATTCACATCACATGACGATCTTTACTATTTATGTAAATTTCCATCGGGTGATATTCCAAGGTGTACCAGAACTGTTGCAAGTAAAACACAGGAATCCGGTGTTCGAGTTCGAAAGCAAATCGAAGGGGATGATTGCGTATAATCTCCATGATCACAGGGTGATCTAGGCGCATGTCGAAGTTGAGACGATGGTTGTTTGGTTTTAACTCCCGCGATGTACCCGTGGGGAGTAAGATGTCATCTCGATTGGCCGCGTTGATACTGGGTGCAGTTGAACGCTCAGAAGGCATAGGGTTCTCGTCATCAGACATGTTAGCATCTTGGTGAGCCGCAATTGGAACTGAAAGCACAAAGTTAGAAAACCATGGATGGCAAATTAGTACTCAGAAGAGAAAGATTTTTTTTTTCTAAGTATAGATGTCGAGGATAGTAGAGGCGATATAAATTTATTTGGGTGTAAGGTATCGATATAAACACTTGTTTATTATTGTGAAGAAAAACAAGTGAGAATGTCGAGCCTTATAGAGCCGACATACATAGATGTCGCGTGTAATGGGCCGACAAATTTTTGAGGGGGAGTACTAAATTTTTACCATTTATTTAGCTTCATAGCATCTCAGCTATGGACCTGGTCTTAATTTTAGCTTCATAGTATCTCAGCTATGAACCTGCTCTTAACATTATGACATCCGAATACTTCAATTCAGAACTCGGACTTCAACTGTTTCAACTTCATATAAGAAATAATTTTTTGTGTGATAGGATTTTGAAGTTTCAATGGTCAATCCAGAGCAGGAAGACCTACCCATGAAACACATCCCTAGGTTAGTTATTTTGAAAGGGTATGTTTAAAATTGAGTGCTTGTGAGATAAAAGAAAAACGTGAGAGTGTGACGTGACTTAAAAGAAAATTGGTCCTTACCAAACCTAAACAGTTATCCGGGTAGCCACACAATCTATTCATTCTCGCTTCTTTGGAGATGAATATTGAAAATAGACATGGACCCAATGTCGATAACTTGTGTCACCCCACCCAACTACTCAAGTATCTCACAAAAGATATTTGTTTCATATATCACGAAGATTTAGCATATCATCTATCTATTTTTCACTTGGAAGATTTAGATATTGAAACAAGAAGACGCACATCCGGTCTTCGAACTTCATATTCTGTGCAAAATCGAGTCTATTTTGAGCCAAAATATATATATTAATTTTTTTCACATTGCACGAATCTTTGTGATTAAACAAGCATAACTTCGAGTTATTGCCGGAACGATTTGAGAAGTTAGTTTTCTAACTTACTTCAATGATAACTAGAAGTCCTATCAGAGATTCATCATTACCAACTCTGAAAATAGGCCACTTCAATTGAATTTATTTTGATTAAGTGATAACAGTTGCTTACGTGCTTCTGTATGTTAGTTTTTACACGCTTCATTAGTTAACTATTTTTTTTGTCTTTGGTTATTCATAATGATCCGGATTCTCCTTATCATTCCGAGGGGGATAGATTGTATATCAAAGACACGACATGCTCAGACATGTTTATTTGGGAGAAAAGGAAGATGACAAATGATAATTTGTTGAAGACTGATTTTGTCAAGTTTCCTTACTTGATATTTGAAGAAAATGTGTTAAATCATGATTTTGTCGACTGCTGAAGAAAAAGTTGAAGACTTATCGAGTGCTTAAGACTCGACATAAATTTTTGGTCAACTCATCTTGGGCCGAGATCTTTTTATGTTGACCCGATATTTTTTTAAGCCACATCTGAGCTTATCGAAATGGTTGACCCGACAAAGTTTTGAATTAAGGAAAATACCCTACGACTTCAAGGCTCCTTCAAATTTCTTTTCATGCTAATGTTAAAGGGGAGCTTCGAAGCTTACAAGAGATCATTTTCGTAGGGGGAGCAAAAGAATCAAGAAGAAAGATTTGTTTACAAAAGTTTCATGATCTTCAAAAGAAGAGTGCTGATTTGCTGAATTGTAATCTCGAATACAAAGGGGGAGATTGTTAATTATGAAATTATTGTATCCGAGATGACAACTATTGAAGACATGAAGGACCAAAAGTGCAAAGTCAACAAAGTCATTAATTAGGAAGGTTTAATACAAGGAAAGGATAATTATCTTGTAAATGGCAATTGTATAATGCCTAAAACACTTACCTTCCTTATATAGATTAATGGTTTAATATAAATAGGAGTTTCGGCTATTCATTAACGTGGGTGAGAGATCCGAATTCATTAGAGAGATTATTAGAAAGATCGTGAGTTAAGGTTTTCACTCAATTCATTGTAACCATGATTATCAAGTTAGATATGAGATAAGGTTTTCTTCATGTTGTTCTTAATATTACACGGTTACTTGATTAATCTGGGATCTACATGAGAACATCTCCAACAACTTCTGTAGAATAGAGAAAACCCCATTTTTCTTCTCTAAACTCCTCCAACAACATCTCTATAATCATTTTCTAAAATAGAGATTTCTCTATATCTCTAAAAGGATGAGAGAAAAATATTATTTTAATAATTTCCACCAAAAACAACCATTAAAATTTTAGAGAATTTTGAAATAATAAATTTATTAAATATTTTAATAATATATTTTAATAGATTCTCTAAAATAGAGAAGCTGTTGGAGTTGGAAGATAATAATTTTAGAGATTTTGACTTTACATCCTCTATTTTAGAGAAAATTTAGAGAAGCTGTTGGAGATGCTCTAAGGTGAATAAAACATCATAAATTAGCACAATTAAATATTTCAGAAGCTTTAAGATGACAATGTTAGAATCCCGATCATAAAAATGTTAACTTAACGTTGTGAGTTATTACTTAACTTGATATTTAGAGGTTGATCGTAGTTGACTATGAGTTGACTTTTAGGGGAACATAGTCGCTTATTTAATTATTATGATTATGAATTGTAGGTTATTAGTCGGAGCTTTTTACTAAGTGACCTAGGCTGGGATGCAAACTTGTATACATAATCTATTTTTGGCATGTAATGATTATTTTGCACGTATGCGTGGTGATTAATTTTAAATACATGTTATGGTGTATTTTACATGTATGTGACTGTTGGTCCCAGAGGAGTCTACAAGAGTTCAAAGGATATAGAAACAGTTTGTAGAGGGGGGGGGGGGGTTGAATACAAACAGATAGATTTTTACGTTTTTAAATAAGTTTATATTGAATAAAATTTTTTACAGCTACAATCGAATTAGAACAAGTTAAATAACCAATTCTATTGTAACTTAAGAAACACACAGATTTGATGCACAAGAAATTAGAAAGAAATGAAGCAGAGCTTCAAGGAGAGTAAGTAGCATGCATGAGGATGAAGAAGATATCTTCCTCCTATTTATACCCGTTTGCATAACATGCAAGACACAAGGTATTTTGCCACGTGTCAAGCTTTTATAGGAAGCTTGTCCTTTGTCCAAAAAGGCAGCCATGCTTTGGCCGAATATGAACAGTATCATATCAGATTTGATGGGGACATAAGAGACAAGCCGTACGTCCTTTTCTGACATAGTATAAGGTTTTGACTTTTGTGCATCGAAGATAAGATCAACTTTAATCTTGTTTGAAGTCTTCATTTGATCGCTGAACTTGAAATCTCAAGGATGAACTTTCGAAGTGTCGCTGAGACTTCACACTAATTTAGATAATCCTTGCTTTCACTGAACCGCTTCAGGTCAGTAGCTGATTATCTTTTTCTTCAGCTTGGTCTTCGACTTCGCTGAATGTTCTTCTGGTGTGATAGCTGATCTTCAGGTCTTCAGAGATAGACTTAAGGTTCCTGAGATTTCAGCGATAGCTGATAGCAATCAGCGTATGCTATCGCTGAAATGAACTTGAGTCTACAAATGGGATTTTCACTGAGTATATAAAGGAATCATATTCAAATCACTGAGAGGAGTTATGATCAACAGTGACGTTTATGTGTAATTTCATGCTATGTGTTATATATTTTTTTTAATCTATAATTGTATACTTTTACTGGAGACAATTCCGTGGCTAGTTAATAGGGATGAGTTTGGATGCTAAGTCACATGAGTGATATGACTAGTAATGGACAACCCAACAGGTGTGAATCGCTTGACCTAGGGAATGCCAGGTGACGATAAGACCCATACCGTACAGGGAAGGTACGAGATCTCATTTATTTTCAGCCATACATGTTTTTTTCAGCTTTGCATACAATTTTACATCGGAGCTTGCATGTTTAATATTCACGATACAATTTTATCCATGAAACCATGAACTTATTGAGCTTTATAAGTTGAGTATAGTATGCATCTCAAAAACATGAACTTCAAGAGTTGACAAGGCAAGGGATAAGTCTAGAGTCTTGCTGAATATTTTATCTGTAGACTTAATTGCTAATTTTATTTTGTAACGTAACACAGTATGGGACAAGTTAGTACTTAAGCTACACTTACTCATTTTATCTGGAGCTTGCATGTTTAATATTCATGATACAGTTTTATCCATGAAACCATGAACTTATTGAGCTTTATAAGTTGACTATAGTATGCATCTTAAAAGCATGAACTTCAAGAGTTGATAAGGCAAGGGATAAGTCTAGAGTCTTGTTGAATATTTTATCTATAGACTTAATTGCTAATTTTATTTTGTAATGTAACCCGGTATAGGACACGTTAGTACTTAAGCTACACTTACTCATTTCGTTAAGACTTTTGTTGTAAATGGTTTTAATTTAGCCATTATTTTGTAGTATTTATGTATTATGACGTGACATTACCCAAAGGTGAAAATATGGGTGTTACACCACACATATTGCTTCCCTAACAACTTCCAACAACAACGCCACTAGCGGATTGGCGTCTACTTCCATCTTCGCTACAACAACACCTACGATCCATTCGGCAACCCTGACGCAACCTATTGATCTCTCTTTAGAGGCATGACATATCTTGCACCACCACTAGCAACCCACCCCATGTCAGCACATGCCAAAGCCGGTATTTTCAAGCCTATACATGTT
This sequence comes from Silybum marianum, assembly GCA_036898165.1. Taxonomy (NCBI): domain Eukaryota; kingdom Viridiplantae; phylum Streptophyta; class Magnoliopsida; order Asterales; family Asteraceae; genus Silybum; species Silybum marianum. The sequence goes on along the minus strand of CM072542.1, from coordinate 26,371,859 downwards.
GTCAACCTCACCTCTACTAAACCACTTTTGGCTCTTACCGTTGCTGTTCAGCCGAGAGGATTTAAATCCACGTCTAAATATCGAGAACGTATTGTTGCCATGGATGAGAAAATTGAAGCCCTTTGTACTAACGAAATACGGGAACTCATTCCATGCCCTCCTCAAGCTAATGTGGTTGGGTTCAAATGGATCTTCAAACCAAATATCACTCGGATGGCACTATTTATCGCCATAAAGCCTGTCTCGTTGTCCAACTTTTTTTCTTCTAAACTCCAAGGTTTTGACTTTTCTCACATCTTCAGTATAGTGGTCAAAGTCACAATGGTTCTCATCATTCTTGCCCTGCCATTCAAACAAATTTGCATCTTCATCAGTTAGACGTCAAAAATGCGCTTCTTCATGGAGTCTTCTTTTTCCCTCTTTTTAGAATAAGGGAGGGAAGAGAAAGAATAAAAGTGCATTCAACATGGAGTCTTTACAAAAACAATTTTCATGGACCAACCACCTAGCTTCATCGACCTTTGCTTTCCGCATCGTGTTTGTCATATAAAAAAGGGCCCTGTATGGATTAAAGCAAGCGTTTTAGTTTCAACGGTTTTGTACTTTTCTTCTTAACATGGAGTTTCACTGTAGTCATTCAGATCCATCCATGTTTCATTATCATTGCAACTCCTCCACTATCTATCTTCTTGTGTATGTCGATGACATCATACTAATAAAAAATGATGCGTCTCTAATTACTCGTTTCACCCATACTAACAATGGTATCTTTTTGGGTCAAACAAAGTATGCCACTGACATCCTCTCCTGAGTTAATCTCTTGGATTCTAAACCTATCGCCACTCCATTAGTTGGGTAATCCTTGATGACTAACGATCATGCATTTCATAATCACACATTCTATAGTTCCGTCATTGGTGCCTACAATATCTAAATATCACACTCCCTGACTTGTTCTACGTTGTTAATCATCTCAGTCAATATGTTTAGTCACCTACCAATTATCACTTTCTCGCGATCAAACATATCCTACGTAATGTTAAAGGGAAGATGCACTTTGGCATCCATTTCACTCAACAAGATGACCCCACACTTATTGGATACTCGGACGCTGATTACGAATGGTGCGATGGCACACGTAGCTCCACATATGGGTACACAATCTTCTTAGGTATAAACATAGTTTCGTGGAGTGCTTAGAAATAACCCACTGTGTCATGCTCTAGCTGCAAATCTGAGTACCGGCCTTGGCCAATTCCGTCGTTGCGCTTATATGGGTAACTCACTTGGTGAGATTCAGGATTTACCTTTGGATCCTTTGCTCCCCCTTTGTGATAATATAGGTGCTTCATTTCTTATCCAATCCAATTACGTATAACGGACCAAATACATTGATATTGACTATTATTTTGTTCGGGAACTTGTCTTGGCCGACAAAAATCATACACAGTTTGTTCCCCATAATCTTCAGCTAGAGAATATCTTCACCAAAAGTTTGACATGCCTGATATTTGAATTCTTACAGTCTATGCTATGCATTGGCATTAATCCCACACTTTGTTTGGAAGAGGAGGGGGAGACAACAAAGAATGATTTTATGATAACCTTAAAAAATATTGGTTTACTTAATTGTAATTGTTTTACTTAGTTATAATTGTTTTACTTGTATTTATTGCCTTGTAATCTTTCTTGTATATAGAAAGCAATTCCAAATTTCCAATCACCAAGGGTTGGTGATTGACAAATCATCATACATACACTACCACAAAATATGGGGTTGGAAGAAGTATTCAATTTTGCCATGTAATATATATCTCTCATCCTCTTTTATGGAAAAAGATTAGATAAAGGAGACAACATTCTCCATGGAATATACACTTCTCTTAATCACAATATTTCTTCTTTATTTATTCTTTTTCTTTTTTTACTTTAACATATATAATATTTTATATTTTTCAAAAAAGTATATTAAAGGCTACCGAAACCTTGACATAAGTTTTTAATCAAGCTACGAAGAGAAATATCAATCTTTTCGGTTGATGTTATTTATATTAAATTTGAATGAAATGATTAAAATATCTATTATTATAAGATGTTTGTTGGTTAAAATATTAAAATAAGTATAACTGATATTTGGATCGGGCCCAACACACATACTGAAATACAATAGGTATCGGTCAATTACATTGTTAATCCGGACCCATGCCAAACAATCAACACTTTTCGTACAAGAATTTTCATGGATCATACAGATAAATATTAGGTTTTTTTCTTTGGAACAAACAAAGGAATATTTGTAGCCACGTAAAACCTAAATCCTGAGGATCGGTCCAATTTTTGTAAATCCTTTAACTTATTTGTTTCCTTTTCTTAAACAAATGGTACTGAACTTTTGCGAATCATATTACACAATTACCAAACTTCTTTTAAGACCACATTAATGACGATCAAAACGAGTTTTTTTACTCATCCTTCTGCAATTCTAGTATCAAGTCAAATATCATATTTTTTGGATGTAAAGATTTTTTAATTATTAAACAAAAACACTAATTAAGTTCCATATTAAATACAAACATTTTATTTGTTTTTATAAAATTAAATAGAGATATCAGTTTTAAAACTCAGTGAAATACCACTCATTTGTTTCCATTAGAAAAACTATAAATCAAAATATTATAAAGCATTTAGGGTTAAACTCTTAAAAACAACTTTTTAAGCATTATGTACTATTGATTAAAGTCAAATTACTTAATTTTCAAATTTACAAGTTGAGAAGTATAAGTACAACTTATTAAAGCTCAAAATTTGAATTCTTATAACTAACTGCGGATAAACATAATCAAATAATGATAAACATATCATTTTAAATATAAATAATCTAAGTTATGATAATTATTGAGTTCTAATAGAATAGTTAATCATTATCCTTTTAAAACATTATATTTTCAAACCTAAAATAAATTAGTTGGTTATTAAATCTATATTAAATTATAATAAGAAAATTAAACTGAAAATTATTTTTATTAAAAAACAAAAACAAAACCATATTATAAAATCGATAAAGAATAAAATGAATAATTAAAATCGAGATGTATCATGTATCGCTAATGCAGCACACTTCTAGTAAATCAAAAGGGGTTTAATAAATAATTTGTGATGATTAAAAACGAAAATGAGGTCAACCTCAAATGGTCAACAATTCTCACTTGTAAATATATATATATATATATATATATATAGTTCTTGAATGCATCAAGTTTGACCAAAGCCCACCTTAATCTCTTCTTCGCATCACATCCCACAATCTTTTCACTTACAACAAGCCATCAATTTGCTCTTCTTCTTCTTCTTCAAAAAGAAAAAAAAAGATCAAAGAACTCTTCCCAATATAATCATGCATGCTTGGGAGGTGCCGTCTGATTAGACCGAACGAAGATACTGATTAATAAAAAAACAAATCAACGATGAAGATGGAGAGATGCATAGAGCTATTAAGACCACAATATCTTTAATGATCTTTCTTATAAACATAGTGAGCACATATTTGAGGATTTTTTTACTTTGGACGGAGTGATGGTTTTAATCAAAATTAGTTGGATAATTTATCGATCAAATATATAATCTTTCTTATATATAGAGGGTATAATTAAATGAGATGTGTTATATATATGTTGAGAACCTGTGAGAACCAATCTCAATTAAGATATTGTTTTAGATATATTTTTATTCGAGTCTATGATTTAATCTATTGTCTTACATATATTTATTTCATAACATGAAACTTTTGGACATTTAAATATTCATTGCTTATTTCATAATATGAAACAACAATGGATGTTTCACATGTATTGTTTTATATTGAAAAAAAATAATGCATGTCTTATTGGTTGTAACGATTCTCAAAATTTTCACGTACATGTGTGAACCGTGGCCTTAATTCAACTATATTCACAAACCTTCATCCAACTGTAATCACACATCTTCATCTGCTTTTATTTATCGTCAAGCCTTACTTGTATCATCATTCTTGCAACATTAGCAAATTCATACATGTGAAAGTGACTAAATGTATACACTACTAAAATGAAAGACTTTCACCTAGGAAAATTTTCCTGGATAATCCGTCGCTAAACGGCAATCCGTCACACAACCGTCACAAAAGTTGGTGTCTAATTTGTTGCTGGGTAAATCAAATCAGTGACAGAGTACCCAGGAAATTCCTGGACAATCCGTTTGTATTTTCTTGAAAACATCGGATTTCGTCGGAACCACTAGTATTTCCTGGGTGATCCGTGGTAATCACGCAGGGAAATTTCCATGTGTGTTTTTTTGTGGGTGAAAGTCATTTTTTGGTAGTGATATGAAAATAACATGTAAAGGTAGATGAAAGTTCAAGTTTTTTGTGAGCTGAAGGTTGATGAAGGTCTACGGTTTTTTTTACAGGTCCTCAAATGAAAAAAACAGATCAAAAAATTATTTTTAATTCGTTCTCACATGATCCGATACCTCAACCTCTACACACATAACAAATGAATTCTTAAGAACATTAAAGAGAATTATGAGCCGTTGGATTGTGTGTACTTGTATGTATGTATGTAGGGTTTGGTTTGGGTAAACTACACAAGTGAAACTAAACGAATTTTGTAGTCATTGTTTTGTTTTTCTTAATGGTTTTTTCTAAAAAAGTTATAGAAAACACTTTGATTTTTCCACTAGTGGAGACAAAACATTATGAAGTTCTTTTAGCCAAACTAGATGTTCTTTCAAACTCCTAGTCAATTTTTAATTTTTCTGTGTGTGGCGTTAAATGAAAAGGCAACCAATACTTATGAAAAGTATAGAAAAGGCTAAATCAAATGTAATTTACAAGTCCGTTCAAAAAAAATAAAAATTAATTTACAGTACGTTCAGAAGGATCGTGTAGACCAGCCGACCGTGTTCTTTTGAACATGTTGTAATCACATGTGATTTGACCTTTCTTGTACTACTCGTAAATTGATCTTCGCGTTTGATCTCATTCATATATATATATATATATATGAAAAATGTTTTTATGTATAGGAAGACATTAAGGGGTTGCTCAATTGTGTTTTAATGATTTATCTGATAAGTCTTAAAAAGATGTTCGATTATGGTCTAATAGTTCGACTAAAAGCTTATTCGATCAGCGGACTAACCAATGTTGTCTATATTCTTGTTTTTCCACGTGTAGCCTTGTCAACCCTTGTGTTTTTACCAACTATCTTGCTGATGATGACCTCCATTTGCTATTGTATTATTATTAGATACTTTAGCAATATGTAATATTTGTTAAATAATAAGTTCAATTTACTATTTGTTTTGTGTTTTTGAATTGTCAATTAAATGTAAATAATCTTTTATTTAAACTAAAAGATATCATAAATGTAAATGTGTATAAGTTAGTTATAGATTTTACTTGGTATAATGAAACATTTTAAAAAGTTAATATGCGAAACAATTAAATAATATAAAAGACAGGTCTTGAGTTCGATCAGACTCCCACGCTAGCCTCAATCGTGGAATGACACAAAAAATGTTATCTCATATTGGTGTCTTTTAAGGCAATTTCGTGTAAGACCAATTCGAGTTACCAACAGTCAACTTTTTTCTCAAATATACAATTTTCTTAATAAAACTTAAAAATACATAATCAATGTTTAATATTGACTATGGAGTAAAATAATCATTTTTGTCTTTCAAATAGCTTTTACACCACAACAACCAAACATGCATTAATTTGGTCTAATACATACAAACAACTTAATCTATAAAGAACTTGATAAAAAAAACTCAGCCGAACAACGCTTAAAATTTTACTTTGTGACTACATCTTTTTTCAATTTACTTAATAAGTGTTATTTTTATCCATTAAGTTTTCCCTAAACACTAGTCTCTCTGGATAATTAAAATAAATAGTTGTTTGATTTTTGTCCCGAACAATAAAAATTACAGTTTAACTTTATGTCTACACAAGTGCTGAATGAAAATTAACTGTTTGATAAATATTTAAAATGATAATAAAAATTAAAAAAAATATTAATTATTTTAAATAACATAAATAATATTAATTATTTAAAATAACATAAATAATATTAATTATTTAAAATAACATAAATAATACAAATAAAGTAGTTGGTGTAGTGATTTTCCCCAACTAATTAAAACCCCTTGTATAGAAAACCCCTTGTATAGAACGTCCTAGATTCATTCCTTGCTTGATGTAAATAATTAAATTTAAAAAAAAACACAATATTTAATAACTTCAAATATATTTAAAATAATAAAGTATTATTGTGTGATTACAATTTTTAATTTACGGATTTTGGTAAACTATTTTTTTTAATGAGACATGTGATTACAACTTATAGGACACGTGTAATTTTGAAAAAAAAAATACTAACTTAATACATTAAGATATGATGAACCAACTTAATATAATAAATCAATCTCTTAGTATTCAAATAAAATCAAACACTTTAAAATGATTTGACACTTTAAATTAAAAACAAACACCCAAAAAAAACATTTGCTATAATTTATTTTGATGTTGGAATGATTCACACACAAAATTAATATAAAAAAATAATTACAAATATATAGAACGATGAATGGATTTTTTCAAAGTCGCCTTATGTTATTTTAATTTAATGTTTCGTGGATGGTTGTGATTAAACGTTTGAATCACATTGCATGGAAAGTATTGAACACTATAGTCATATTATATGTATATGTACCGGTATGTTATGACAATTATATAATTTAATCATAATGTTATTAAATTAATTAGCATTTTTCATGTGTGTAGAATTTTTATGAAGAAAATTTATATGATAAATCGTGTATTTATTTGGTTTTATCTTAAAAAAAATTATATGGACGTGATAAAAGAGATTTCAACTTCTTTTTTAAACAATAACCGGAACTTTATTACAGCTAGTAATTAAGAAGCTAGAAAACAAGGAATAGTTATATTACGAATTCATGATATAGTTGATAGGATGATATCTTCACGTTATCCGTTTGTAACACTTTTTTTACACTTAGTCAAAATCCAAATAAACGATTTCTCCATAATTTAATCTAGGAGAGAATCTTTACAATTTATCCGGGTGCGTTTGGAGGGGATGGGGGTATGGATGTGATAACTTCCATGCATTTTAGAATCAATAAATTTTACGTACTGTTTTCAGAGTGTCATAATATTTGGACTATACGTACGACAAAGTTTTATAATCCGAAAAGGGATTAATAGTTCAACCAACCCATTTTTCAAAATATCAAGTAGATGAATAAGAATCTTGGCCCTGAATACGCAGGACCTTTGGGAATTCTTCAAGCTCTAGTAGATGGTACCAAATTCTTGCAATTGGGTCGTTGCGATTACGGGTTGGATGTCTAATTGATATTACACATAAATGATTGAAACAAGAAGGGTTTAGGTATTCCTTTTAATTTACTTGCTTATAAAATAACGACATTATATTGCAACTACAGTAGTTGAGATGACATATTTTGCTAGAAAAAATGAGGAAAAAATAGGTTGTGGAATACAATGAAAGATCAATGGACAAACAATAGTTCTGTTACTTATACTTTATAGTAATGTTTTTTTTATTGAGGTTGATGACGTATACATCATAAATGCTTACATGAAATGAAAACTCGTTGGTACTATTGAATTTGTAAAGGTTAGGTTGTTCTTAAGGAGATATACTTATATGTCTTTTGGACACGCGTTCCACTCTCATAGAGCAATTACATGTATTTTTAAATTGACCACTTAATCAATATATTATTATTCATTTATTCATGTGTCCGTCTATCTAAAAAATTAATATTAATATTTATTTATTTTACATAAGTATTTAATTTAATGTCTTCCAGTAGATCAAAATCTTGACTTCGTCCCTAATAGTAGGTACATGATATACGTGGAATGCGTAGAATACTCGACAATTTTATATGTATAAATAATTAAAAAATATTTGTTCTCCCATGTATCGTTAATCAATGATCTTGTTTTATTTTATGAACTCATAAATCAAACATTTTGAACGCTTGATCAAAATCTTGACTTCTTCCCTCATAGTAGCTATATATATTGAGAACATGCGTGAGTTTATGTATATTTGATGATTTTGTATAGATAAAACTAAAAAAAATTGTTTTCCTTATGAATTATTAAGTAAAATAGTTTAAAACAATCAATACAATAATACTAGGTTTATATCGACACTTAAAATGTATAAACGATCATAATAAAATTATTTATAGGACCAAACAAAAAAACAACATACTCTAAAGCGTATAAAATTTATATGAATTTTTTGGACGTTTTAACAAGTTTTTAAATTCTTTATAGAATATTTTTAAATAAAATATCCTATTAATTATTTTGTAGGGAAATATTTGAAAAGATTTTCTATAAAAAGATGAGTTTATAAAAGACTTGTCAAAAATCAAAACTATCCATAGTGTATTTTAAATCGATTTAAAAAACTTATTAAAACGTCCGATATCATTATATAAACCAATTGTAACACTTTAAGATACGTCCTTTTGTGTTTGGTCCTATAAATTTAAATTTATAAAATATTCAATTAAATGCTCAAATATTTCAGACGTTTAATAAACTCAGTTTTATTATAGTGAATCTGTTTATTTGTTTGATATCATCATCTTTTATCAAACGACCATGATTTATAAATTCATAAAGCAAATCTCTTGAAAAATATTTAATTTCCACTAAAAAACACAAACTAAAACCATAATTAAGACACTATCACACATTTTTGTCTCCAAAAACATGGGAATACAATTGACACATGAATCATTATGTAAATCAAATTTTATTCCAATATATAATACATACATATATTTTTTTTTATTATAATCAATATATATACACAAATAATGAATCTTTTTTCTTTTTCTATTCTACTATTCTAAATTCTAATTGTTCAACTTACCAATTTTCATTTCCTAATTAACCAAAAAGAAGAAGAAAAAAGTATATTTTAAATACAAAATTAACGATTTTTTTCCTTCTTTAACAACTATTTATAAATAAAAAATAAAATAAAGTCAAGCCCTAGTGGTCAACATTTCTCTCACAGTTCTTGAATGCATCAACTTTGACCAAAATCCATTTTTCTTCTTCACATCATCTTCCATAATTCTTTCCGTAACAAACACCATTGATTTGCTCTTCTTTAGCTTGCTTCTCAAGAAAGAAAGATTCCGCCCTTTTCGATAAACATGCATGGGAGATGCCGTGTTCGACAAGGCACCAGATGAATTAGCACCAGACGAAATCGAAGAGATAGAATCAGACGAAGAACATGAAGACGAAGAAGCGTATGTAATAACCCGCGATGAAGATCTTGATATCTTCGATAATCTTTCTCTTAAACACAAAGAACAAACTCCCGGAGATTGTTGATGTTTCGGGTGTTTCTTGCATTTTGTTGACGACGATGATGATGGTTTTGATGATCTTCTATTGTTCATCATAGTGTGTGTTTTAGGTGTATGTGTGTGTGTGACTATATATGTATATATATTTATAAATGTAGCTAGGGTTATGAGTTAGTTTTGGTTCGATGGTTTTTGTGGGTTTGGTGTGGTATTTATAGAGTTGGAAAAGGGTTAAGTTTCTATGAGGGTTCATGGGAGTTTCCATGAGGGTTTCAATGAAATTACTTTTTTGACCAATTATTTTGTGATTTTTTTGAAAAGTCTAAGTGAGATTAGGTTGACTTCAATCTAAACGCACGTACGCTTCGATTATTAATAATAAAATAATGAACTTATTAATATGCTTAATTATTGTTAAAAATAAAAAATTATTCAACACAACAATAAAATTAAGTCCTTGTTTGTTTTTCTGAAAAAAGCTCTTATCAGCCTCTTATGTCTGATTCGTTAAGAGGTAGGACTATTCAAGCTGTTTGTTTTTTTCAGGTTTTCAGAGACACTTATGTCTTATTGTTCTCCTATCTGTTAAGAGGTAAACCAACCTCTTATTTACCTCTTAATGTTCCCCAACTCCTCAGTAATAACATTTCTCTATCGATGACCTTAATTGATCATTTATCTCAATCGATCCTTACCAAATCAATCTTCATCTCTCTTAATTGATGTGTCTTAATAGGATTTAAATATGTTAAATACCGTCAATAACATATTTTCATTTAAATGAATGATAATTATATAATTTAGACGTAAATTTCGTAATGATGATGAATAAATACGTGAGACTGTATAAATTTATCTATAAATTCAATACTATAATTTTCTAATGAGTAAAATAGACAATTTAAACAAATTCAGACATTTATCACTTTACAAAAACAAACAATCTTATATATTCAGATTTCAGACTTCAGCACCACCTCTTATTAATCAGAAGTGAAATAAGACTTCAGACTTCAGCATCTCTTAAAAAACAAACGCCACCTAACTTTACAGAACGTTTAAAATATTGTAATAAAATGTCTTCTAAAACTTAAGTTTATAGAACTAAAAAACAAAGCGTTGTAATATGTTTAAGTTATTTTATAGAATATTATTTGAAAATGCGTTCTATAAAAACCTAAAAAGATTGGTTTATAGAAGACTTATCAAAAGTGTTGTATAAAATAGATAATATAACATTTTATTAGTAAAAAAATTCTAAAAACTCACATTAAAAAACATCTTATAAAATTATTATAACACTTTTAAATAAAACACTTTAATTTTTAGTAGTACAAAATACTCTAATAAAACACTTTAAACGTCTTATAAATCGGATATTGTTGTAGTACAAATAAAAATTAAAAAAGTTGTTACATTTTTTTTTAAAAATAGATGAAATATATTAAATAAATTAATACTAGATCATAATGATTGTTGCGGGAAATATATATTTTCAACTTGGTCATTTTTTAAATAGTGAACAAAAAAGCAAAGGGTTATCAACCCGGCACTCGATTTTTGATGAGGGGTTATATTTTAAGATGGATCAGAGGTCTGTAAAGTTATTTTGCGTCTTTTTAACCGAATTTTATCGTTTGAGAGATTTTTAAGTTTTATGATTGTTTCGAGAGACTTTTTTCAGGTGGTTGATTTGAAAGGATTGTTTAGATTCTTTGGTTGATATCTGTTATAGTCTTTAGAATCTCGAAGCACCTCTCAAAGTTCAACGTATACACCAATCCAAAAAAAACATAGACTTGCGAAATCGATTAAACAGGTGTCTGAGACTCCGTTGGCGCCTTCACGAGTTTTCCCCTATGTATTAGATACTTCTAACTAGTATTCAAGGACCAACCTAGAAATTTTATTATACAGTGACACCATATTATAAAGATAAAAACACTACTAAATGAAAGACTTTTGTCTATAGACCATTCCCTGAGAAATCTGTCGCTAAAGGGTGATTCCTCACAAAACCGTCACAAAAGTTTGTGGGTAATATGCTGGTGGGTAATTCAAATTAGTGATAGATTACCCAAGGATTCTCTGGGTGATCCATTGATATTTTCTCGAAAAACATGAGATTTTACCAAACCATTAGTATTTTGTGGGTGATGCATGGGTAATCACTGACGAAAATATCTCTGGGTAACTTTTGTGGATGAAAGTCATTTGTTTTGTAGTGAAAATAATTACAAAAAACACTGTTTTTATAGGCGTATCTTTATGTTTTTACTAACGTTCAATATCGTTCGATGTACTTTTGGCCTAATTCCACCATTTTGAGATATTTCTAAAGTTTTTTGCTTGATTTCGAGGGATTTTTAGGTTTTTTTAATCGATTTTGAGGGACTTTTTCGGTATTTTTCGGTTGATTTCAAGAGTTATTTTTGGTTTTTAGGTTGATTACGAGGCACAATTGCATCTTCTTGAACTCATGAATATCATATGGTAACACCTTTTAAAACAATACGGGTTGCACATTTTATAAACATAAATTTTTTAACATTTCAACGAAGAAATAATATAATGGCACATGCCACCATATACCCTTTATAAGGTCCGTCCATGCTAGTATTATCGTATATTCTCCGATTATAATTCTTTTTATAAGTAATAATATATGATATAGTAAGTATGTCATTTTTTTCTAAATATTTTTTTTCAAGGTCACCTTTTGAAAGAAATGGTATATTGATGAAATATAATTCTTACGTTTTCATTTCTTTAGATCTCTATTTCGTATTTATTAAAATAATATATATATATATATATAGGAAAGGGTTCAAATGAGAACATCCTCAATTGTGACAGTTCGTTAGTTCACACTTTCGGGACATCGGTCTGAACGACCGATGGTTATAGAAACTCGGAGTAATTGGACGTTTGGGTCACTTCGAGTTAGTTGCGTAATGATCCTCTAGTGTCGTAAATCTTTGGGTTGGAAACTTTTAGGCAATTGTTTACCTCGAGAAGTGTTTTGGCTTGACGCCAACCTTGGTTGTTCGTAGGGCCATTTGGCATTTGAACGATTGGATCACTTTGGTTGATTTTCAAGTGGTGTTGAAGGCCTGGTGTGGTGATCTTGAAAATGATGAATCGTATTAATCAGTATTAAATGCTAGCAATCTTTTGAGTTGCTAAGAGTTTGGAGAAGTTTTGGAGTCGTCGTACTTCGACAGTTGTGGTTTTCAGTTTCAATCGGTAATGTTTTTGGAGAAATTTAGTGTGATTATTAAGGTAGACCTTAACCGAAATCATTTATTTAAGGAGAAGTTGATTGATCGAGGTTAAAATATTGATGTGGTAGTGGTCTTTTCAGAACTGCTTATGGAATTCCTTTACCATCCGGTAAAGTAATGGGTAATCTGATGTGTAGGGAATCTTTTGGTTTTATCCGGATGAGCTCTTGCAAAAGAAACCAAATGTCGAATACAAAGGGAGAGCACCACGACTTATTGGAAGTGGTTTGAAAATTCTAAGAAGTAATTACAGTTTAGGCATCAATTGTAAAATTGATCTATTAAAGCCAGAAGCTACTCCCAAGGTGATATGAACTACCTAAGGTTGGGAGGCAACATCGAGCTTACATTTGAAGTTTGATTCAATATGGGTCAGTGATCCTTTCGGATAATAGTGTGATGTATTGAATTTAACGATTGGGTAGTAATGACTCGCTATGAGAAGTGAAGTGCCCGTCGTGGCAAGAAGTACTACGTATTGTAGTTGAGGGTGAATTACGTTTAAAATCTCCTAAGGAAGCAAAGTTTTTGGACTGCTCAAGTATAGTATTTTGAGGGCTCGTTTTCGTGTTATTATCATCCGGTGGGAATGTGGGATGGATGGAACGGGTCATTTGTCGAGCTTGTGCTCAGAGTTGTATGACGTTCTATGTTTTTGGATCGGCACTAGATTTCGAGGACGAAATCATTTATAAGGTTGGGAGAATTGTTACATCCTGGTTTTCGTTCCAATTGAAGAAAGTGTTGAACCGAGTGGTCTATTAAAGAGGAGCTAATTTCAGAGTTTGAGTAGTAGTGTTGTGAGATAGTGACAAGTGTCACCATAACATCAATGGTACTAAGAGTATGGTCGTTTTAACTATTATGTCATACGGTTGTGACATCTTTCACAATAGCACCGGTGGTACCAAGTGGTTGGTGATCCCAACAAGTGTGTCATGCTATAGTGACAATGGCACAATGTATCAACTGGGCATTTGGTAAAATGAAATCTCGATTCCTCTTGGTATTCCACTCTTAGAATCAAAGAGATTAGTATTTTTGAAGTTAATTATATTGGGTATCATCCACAAGTCGAGTAGCGGGATCAAACGGGTGAAAAGTGGGAAAAATACCTCAAAACGGCCCCGTGCTAGTGTGCCCGGCGATACTGACATGGCACAATCGCATGGCAGCATCGCCCAAGATGTACGGTGTCTTAGGAAGTGAATCAGATCGATTTTGGACATGGGCTAGTGTGCCCGGCGATGCTGACATGGCACAATCGCTTGGCAGCATCGCATGCGGCCTCTAGTGGTTAAAAAACGGGATGTTCTTCATTTGGCCATAACTTCTTCATCACAGCTCCGATTGAGGCGATTCTTTTTGCTATGGTTTCGTATTTCAGAGCTCTTTATGATGGTAACAATGAGGATTAAAGTTTACTTGATGATTTGGGGTCCCTATACGCTGAAAGGTACTATCACCTCTCCGAAATCTTGAATCTAGGGTTTGATTCTATGATTTCTGTTTTGGGTTTGATTTTGGTGTATGTTGGGTTTGTTTATGATCTAGATGAAGGTTTTATAGGTGGAAACTTGTGGATTCGAAGTCCTCACCTAATGAAGCTCGGTATTGGGATAAAACCTAGATTTAGCCTAAATCTAGCTTGTGAGTTCATTCTTACCTTTCTAAAACTTTATACATGTCAAAATGGTGTATTTTACCTTCTACATGATGTTATACAAGTATTTCTATACTTGAAGAATTTCTATACTTGAAATTTTTTGGGTAAACTAGGTCAAAATGTGTCATCTAGGGTTTCTCTTTGAAAAGATGAAATGTGTATAAGAAATGGTTTTAAAACACTCTTATGAGTTTTATGTCAAGAAATATGATACTTGAAACTAAATGCTATTTTGACCTAATTTTGGGAATAAGGTTTTGGAAACAAGGAATTTATCGTACAAAGATTTTGTATTGAATATTGACTAGTACATTGGAACGGATATATGTAATGTCTAGACTAGTGTAATGGTTCCATAGGCACAATAGTCGGTTTTATATTGGGGATGGGCAAGTAATAGATCCTGGATAGGGGTTGAGCTTGTTCAGTTGGGTATCGAGTAATAGATCCTGGATAGGGGTTGAACTCTTTATCCGTAAGCCGGAGATTTCTATCCGTTCGAGCTTACTGATTTACTGATTTCTATCGGTATGAATTGCGGGTCTCCCCCGCATGGTTTCTCCCTCAATTGCGTTTCTTTTAGGTGTAAATCGCGCGCAAAAGAAAAAGGAAGTTTTCCTCAAAGGAAGTAAAACGTATCTTTTAGGTGTAAATCGCGGAAGAAAAGAAAAGGAGATGTTTTGGAAAAGCTTTGGTTAAATGTTTATTTACCGTTTTCGAAGTTTAAATGGCTTTTCTATATTTTGAACTGTTTGTTCTCACTAGGCTTTCCTAACACTTTTTCTTAAAATGACATGTATATCAGGTGATCAAGCGGATTAAGCGGATGGGGCTTGATGGGATGAGAGAAGCTAGGTGCCGGTAGTGGCATTCTTTGAAGTGCACCTCGTGTGTATAGATGGAGTTACATAGAAGATTATGTTGAGGATTTTAGTGACACCTGAACTTAATCTGTATTTGAATTGTATAGATTACTAGGTTGTCATTTAATATTCCTATAGAAGTTGTAAACTCACTCTAACCTTCTCCCCATCTTTATGGGTAATGTCTTACGTAGTTGTTGTTATTCCGCAATTCTTTTGGTTTAAATTAACTCCCAATTTTAGGGGTGTTACAGTCATCATTCATCGTTTTTTAATTTTCGAGTTGTATTCACATGTGAAGAGGGAACCATTTTCACTGTCTTTTAATTTTTGGGTTGCATCCACATGTGAATGAGTTACCATATCGGTATTTCAATTTTTGGGTTGTATAACATGCTTGTAAGTCACCATGTTCATCGTTGTTCAATTTCTGGATGCAAATAAAATGGATTCAAATATGAATGCTTTAAAACCATTACATATTGACATGTGCATAAAACACATAAACATGTTATCAAAAGATGAATTGTTGAATGCTATTACTTATTCTCATGTGCATAAACCCTAAGAAAAAGTAACTAGAAACTATAACTCGTCTACAGTGACAACAAATTGTCCATAGAGGATGCCAGGCTCGTTCCTGATATTTTATGGGCCCTGAGTGTATGTAAAATTATGGATCCTCGATAAGTACGAAAAAAGTTTCAATAAATGTTTTTCATTACTAAAGAAACTGAATACAATAAATGTTAATAAATCATGGAGGGATGAAAATTCATTCTTTTATTATAGATAAGGGAGGAAATATTAGGTAATTAACAAACAAGAGTATAATGTATCCGAAGACAATGATAGTTTTGAGTCCTAAATATAAATATGAGTTTGATCATCTACTATGGTTGTTAAGTTTTTAAAAAATGTAGGAATTTTCTTAGTTCATAACAAGACATATGTGTTATTTCAGTACAAAAAAGGAACTCATGCGGAGGAAAGGAGATTAAATGAGAGATTAATGATACAATTTTTTTTTTATCAAAGTTCTAATAAGACAAGTAGACAAATAAGGAATACTTAAGAATCTGGAAGAAAAGATGATTTATTAAGAATCAATAAGAATAATTAAATTAATGAGACCTATAATTT
The DNA here is from genome assembly GCA_036898165.1 of Silybum marianum. Taxonomy (NCBI): domain Eukaryota; kingdom Viridiplantae; phylum Streptophyta; class Magnoliopsida; order Asterales; family Asteraceae; genus Silybum; species Silybum marianum. The sequence goes on along the minus strand of CM072542.1, from coordinate 26,355,465 downwards.
GCAAACTTAATGAGTGGTTGTTTGAGAACTTAAATAAAATCTTCTGATATGTAGTGGAATTGCAATGAAAGATGAAGAAGTCAATTGTACAATTGATGAAGATATTTGAATTTTGTATTCCTTTTTTTTTCTTGTATAACTAAATAAGATGTTATGATTAAAAGTCTATGAAACATGACATATATAAGCGACATTCTAAATACATTTAGTTTGAAAAATTTATTGATTAATCATAAAACCACGAAACACGTCGTAATTCTGTAACTCATTAGAACAAAAAATAGTTCATCAACCAATAGTACAATATCGTCTATAGAAACAAAAATAGATAGCAATAGCCAACAAAAACAATTACGCAAACAACATAAGCAAATACCAATAGTCAATATAAACACGTAACGACAACAAACATATAAGCTTAAAGTTGTTATATGCTGAATTATTGAAGCATGGAAATAGTTAAACATATAGAAATAGCAATAGCCAATAGCATTAAGTTAGAGAGACAATAACAATAAAATATATTGAAATGCCAATTTTTTTGTTTTATTCTTCATGTAATTAGTTAATATTTTTGGGCCTCTATCTACTAAATTTTATTTTACCTCTTATTATACTACAATTTTTTTGGAGGTTTCTTTAGTGCATTAATTTTTTAGACTACTACAATTTACTAGGAAAAAAATTGGGCCCCTAATATTTTTGGGCCTTGGACGTGCGCCCGTGTCGCCCTCCTCTAGGGACGACCCTGGAGGATGCACCTGCTATATTTTGAAGTTATTAGAACTGTTGTCTCCCACGATATGTTTAATACGCCCATAATGCATTTAATGTGAACCATGTTATTTTTGAAGTATATAATATTTATATCCGGTAAAATAAACTCACACACACTTCTCACTCTTAGTTATTGTACCCTTGACCTTATGAAATGTGGGGTTACTAAGTACCGCTAGTCCAATGGTTTTTTGGTAATCCAATGCATGTTGTAGAAATGTTGTTTTAAGAGTTTACATGTTTTATATTACAACTGAGTTGACTTTATAACCTTTTCTGCCAACTCCTTGCAGATCCATAATCTGACTATCATTTGCATTAAAGTGAGTAAAACAAAGCTTATTGTTTTAGTTAGACATCAAATTCGAGTTTAAATGATTATGACTCTTAATCTGTCACATTCATCATCAGTTGTTTGTTGGATCAAGCAATACCAGGTTTCATTAATATAAGTTGTTCTTAGTGCCTACAAAATCTTTGTAACTAGTTTTCCAATTTAGTCGCCTCAAACCATAAGCAACAGATAGTTCTTTGGACTCTTTATTCTAGGAGCTCAAGCCTTAATCCGCTAGCAATCGATTTCTCTTAACTTCTTATTTTGATTCGACTACTGGTAGATCTGTAGATTACTTTAGAGATTGAAGCCCAAGAACTCAATGTACATCAAATGGTATTTGTCATTCATCAAATCTAATAGAATATACCTAATAATCCATTTTCTTGTCCCACCAAAAATAGGCGGGCAAAAATCAAAAAGATGAGATAAAATTGATAAATTACTAAAATACTCGCATAAAATAAAAACTCAAATACTTTTCACCATTGTTTTGACCCACTTACCTCACTCTTGCTTGTCCTATCCAGTTATGTCTAGTCCCCGTACAAATACCATACCTACCTTTATGTTGAGGCAAAAATTACTACTTGACTTCCACAAAACTCATATGGTTACATGTAACTTTGGCATAAAATAAATTTGAAAATGTACTCTTCAATTAGTGTTTTTTTATTAGGTGTCTAAAACCAGAATTTGTAAAGTATATTACATTTTATTGTATTTTTTAAAAAAATATTTGTCGTTGAAAAAACATTTAATGTTTTTTTTTCAAGAAATGTATACGATTTTTAATACAAAAACATGCCTTGAAAAAAAATCAAAATTTGAAATAATATAGTGAAACAAAACTGATCGTATTTAAGTGTCACATCCCATCTTTCACTAGAGTCGTGGCGACATACCACGAATTAAAAAAATACAAGCCATTCATCACATCTAAAAAAAAAATCAAAACATCGTAACATCTTAAACTTCTTGTACAGTATTAAATTTGACAAACTGCAAAATTCAACCAGAATAATGTAACAAAACATAGCATAATCCACGAAACCTCTAAATTTGTCCTCACTTCATGCTCTTGATTTTGTTGTACTCAACATTTCTAGGTCATCTGACACATTCTACTAATCATCTTAATGTTCAATGAGTTCATGATTTTAGGCGATTAACAACAATTCATAACATTAATCAACATATCAAAAGGGTTTTCATGAGCTCATCAACATTTTCATAGCATATGAATGTATGTGTCATATAACATTTAAATCTTGTAACAGTTATGCATATGTATTCAAAACTTATGTAGATACAAATACATAAGCATTTAAGATCCCATACGCGAACTGGCATAACTGAGCTTCATCTTTCCATCCATGAACTAGTCAACTTGACTAATACGAACTAGTCTAGTCTAGAGGTAACCTTCCGATACATGTACTGACTATCATACACCGATGCAAACAAACAATACACACACATAACCACATACTTTTCATGTTTTTAGCGTGCATAAAATTTAAACATAGCATGCTTAAATAATCATCATATATAATCATACTTGGAGAACATATATATGCATGTATCTCAGACAGGAAAGTCACATGAATCTCGCATTGGATTTTGTAGGCTTACATGTATCACAACTCGACACGTATGGATAAAGGAGTAGATTTTTTAACTCCTTATAATCTAAAAATTGTGGGCTCCCTATAACTTCCACTATGATTTTAAATTAATCTGGAGTTATCGGGTCATTCCGCTGCTTTAAGCTTGGAGCATTACAAACAATATTACAGTGATCCTTATACCATATGGATGGTGGGGCAAACCAATCATCAGACATGATGAGTCATCGAGATAGGAATGTTTGTAACATCTTAGACGAAAACAAGTGCCTCTTGAGTCTAAGTGTGTTTGTTTGTAACAATTTGTCCTACATGGACAGATGAATAGTTTTGTAAGCTTCTTATAAACATAAAGTTATAGGATATCAGTAACTTTTATCGTGGTTTTTAAATTTATCTGGAAGTTATTGGACAAACCCATAACTTTAATAATATTGGAATAATTTAAATAGTAATAGTATAGGGTTTAGAAGTCAAGTTTGAGTGTGGATCACGTCCATAAATACAAAAACAAAAAAATGATATTGGTTTCATTGACTAATTAATAGCCATGAGTGATTACAATTATAAGTCGGTTCCAAATAAAACAAAATAATTAGATTGTAACCACATCGAAGCTAGCCGACTAGATGCTTTTTGGTCGGTCGTTATTTTAATATTCTTTAAACATATAAAGATAAGTATAAACTTGGGATCACGTTAGACCATACTGTTTTCGTGAGACCTAAGATCACTTTTTTAAATTTAAAACTTCACGTATTGTGAATGTATCTTTCACAGTGTTTTTACTGTGAAAGTTCAGATTTTTTCTACCTTCATAATGTATTTTTGTGATCAAAGTTTCAAGTGTAAAAATATAGTGTCACAGATTTTTATATGAATCCGACCCTATACATATATATATATATATAGAGAGAGAGAGAAGAAATTTCAAACGAGAACAATAACTAGATAAGAAAACATGAAAACAACCAAATTACGTGTAAAATCACATGTGATTTTACACTAACTATGACGGAATGGTGTGCGGGAGATATGGCATTCGACCGTTTTTATTCTCTTATTTAGTTATTATTTTTGTATGAACCTGACTACATATATAGACGAAGGATTGTATGACAAAAAGAGTTAGTGTGAGAATCGTAAGAAGAGATTCACCATATGAAACATATTCAGTAGATGAAACATACATATTCACTGATCATATAAAAATATGGTCTCAAAGGCATAATCATAATTTTAATAACAAGATTCAATATATGAAAAATACATGTTCATTTAGATTTGAAACATATTTTAAAATGTATAAAGCTATAATCTTATTATTATTCATAAACAATAACATCACTTAAAACTATTGATGTTATTCTTTATGAAAGTTAACATATTATTAAATCATGAAATAGTAAGTGCATTTTTATTCTAATCAAATTTATTGGAATAAATTACAATAAGTGCAATTTTAATGAAATTTTTTCCTCTTATTAATAACTAAAATAGAATCTCTATATTAAATCAAATAGAAAACTAATATCTTATAATTTTGTTCTTTTAATTTGGTGAAATTTGGAACGTTATTTTAACTAGTAAAAAATCAACTGTAAGTTACAAATACCGAATAAACATCTAACCAGACTTGAAGTGGGTTAAATGCAACTCATGATTTCATAGTTCAAAAAATCTAGTTTTTAGTTCCATAACTTGATTCTACTCGATAAATTAAAACTAAAAACAAATATCAAAAATAACATACACCATCTCTATTGATCGATGTATAAAATGGGTTTTGAAATTAAAAGCATGTGACACTAGAACATCTTCAATCACACGATTAAAACATCATTTTGCCGGCAGGATATAAAAGGTCAATTTGACTGCTAAAACGGCAAACATTTTGACAGTGCAGAAAAACAAATTTAAAGTAACCGACATATATTGTTTAATTGTTCCTCCAACAAATATGATAAAAATCTAGTGGCCCACCATTTTTCCTTATTTTCTTGGTTATTTGATTTTTTCAATTTCCAAATTGTATTTTTAAATACAAGTATTTACTTTATTAAGGGAATTTTGGTCAAATAGCCATTTTAAAAAAGTATTTTCGTCTCCTAGCCATTTTCTTCTCAAAATTGTCAAAATAGTCACTAAGGTCGCCATCCATAGGGTCGTCATGACGACTTCATTAAAACATATTATCTTTTTGTAATTTGGTCGTCGCCATGGCGACCTTACCCCTGAAGTTTCAAAGAATAACATGTTTGGTCCCTGGACTCCACAACAACACCCAAACCATCTTTCAAAAATGACACTTTGTATGTAGGAAGGAACCATACTAGAAGTAAACAAAAAGGATCGCCATTTTTGAAAATTAGATGTACATAAAAAAATTTAGAATAATTTTTAAAAAAATGTGTTTTGCCATTTTTAATAAAAGGGTCGCCATTGCCATTTTTAGAATATACATTATGGCTAGGAGACTAAGGGTCTGTTTGGTACTGGCTTAATGAGCTTAACAGATGCTTCAGCTTATTCGCTCAGCCATATAAGGATGTTTGGTAGTGGCTTAATTAAATAGATGCTGGCTTATTCGCTCAGCTTTGGGGAGAAGTTTTTATGGAGACAGACATCATGTTTCTATCAATACCCCTCCTAAAAAAAGCTCGTTCAGCCAATGTGAAAAATCGCTCAACACTCTCTCAAGAAAGGCTCTCATGTTACTAAAACCCTAAAGCTCTGCATTCCTTCTCTCCATCTTGAAGTTGTCGGAAGTCGATTTGAAGACATCTGCCTTCGATTTGAAGCCACCAAACGTCGATTTGAAGTCGCCGTTCGTCGATTTGAAGCTATCGAACGTCGATATGTTATCCATATAAGCCTTCGTATCAGAAAACCAACCAAATCTGAGGCACAAAACTTGGAATCTTATTGAATCGTTTTCCATTTCTTGTTATGAATAGTGGGTATGAGAGCATCTCCAGGAGCTTCCCTAAAATGAAGCAAATGGGGAATATGGGGATTTTGGACAAAAACTTTGCTCCAAGAGCTTCCCCAAAAGTTTCTCTAATTGGAGAAAGTATGAGAGAGAAAGAATTTTTCTCCAAATATAGAGATCACTCCAAAAATGATTACTAAGTTTGATCACCAATAAAAAACTTTGAAAACAAATATGTAGAGAAAAAAATAATATTTTAATATTTTAATCAATGATTAATTCTCCAAAATGGGGAATTTGTTGGAGATGGATGTAAACTTTTTTGAAGATTTTGAGTTTTCATTCCCTATTTTAGAGAAATTTTGAGGAATTTGTCATAACTTGTTATGAATAGTGGGTATGGGAATAGTCGTTTGGGAAGATGAGAAGTGTGTTTTTGAGGATGGTAATTGTAATTGAGGAGTCTGACGGTGATGTTGTACATTAAGTTTTTGAGATTGTAATTAACATATTTTATATTTTTTAAATTTTATTGTGTTTATGTTACTGAATTTATATAATTATGTTTGATGGAAATTTTTTATTTTAAAAAATGTTTAAACTGTTAGTATTTATTTTTCAGAATCGATCATTTAGCACATTTACCAAACAATTATGTTAATCGATGCTTAACATAGAATAAAGGGTAAAATAGTCATTTCTGACATTCAGACTGTTTATTCAGCACAACAAACAAACAACAAGGTATCTATATTCAGACAGACATATTTATTCATATAGGACTTAATGAAATGGCTCCTAAAATATTTGTCTGAAATACAAAATTCCCTTTTATTAATCTATATTTATGCTTTTTTTCATAATTAGTACACTTTAGTTGTCGTGTTATTTGAATTATTGTGTTTTTCTTATAATACAAAATTTATTAATCAAAACTTATCTTTTTCATTTTAACAAAACTTCATTAAATAAATTATCTATTTACAATTATAATTATTTAAAAAACAGTTTAATAATAATAATAATACAATACGTTATCCTATTATTTTGGTATTTTTTTTTCTAGTATTATGGATTGAATTGGTCTAAATATAATAATAAAGACAACTGGTAGATTTTTGCCATTATTATTTTATAATGGTTTATAATTAATGCAAGTTATCACACATTAAAAATTCTAATAAAGACAATTATTACGATGTCCAAATTCGCTTCATTAAAACAATTGAGAAATTTTGTTGTATTTTCCATTTTCGTAATCCCAAAGCAAATTCAAAGTCTGGTCAAACGGTCGAAAAAAAAACTATTTTTTAGTATTAATCAGATATTTAAAAGATATTTATACATCTTTTAAATCTTTAAAAACAACTTTTATAAAAGAGTAAACTATTTCTAAAAGGGTTTTCCTTTTACACCCCAGTCTAATTATCAAATGCACCCTACTTTACCTTATTTATCTATTTTGATTGGTAACACACTAATTTCCATGTTTATTTATCAATTTTAAATGAGTGCTATATATGTAGATTATGGGTTTAATATATAGAGTAAGGTGTAAATGATAACACCCTTTCTAAAATTTATAAAAGAGTCCTTGTGATTTGATGTTTATAATTATTTCTAAAATTTATGTTACTTTTTATTTATTGTGGCAATTAATTTTTTTATTCACACAATATAACACACACTCAAAATTTTCTATTTTATACATATTTTATCTCATAAATTGAGTTTCAGCCTACATAAAATGAGTTGGTTTTGATCAAAACCAATCTTCCATATAACTAAAAATTACAATATAATTTGACATCTTGATAATCACATTGTTAATAGTTAGGTAACAGTTAGCGATTATCAGTCATACAAAGTAAAATAAAAAATAAAAAAATGAGCGCTCGTTATCACTTATTTAAAAAAATTATCGTATCACTAATAGGGATCTGAGTTATCAGTAGAGCCCAACCTTTTAAGAGGTCAAGGATTCAAATCTCACAAAAAAGCGATCAGTATGGTCTTTTTCAAGATTGTTTTGTTAAAGCAAAAACCAACTCGTGCACATATGTAAGAGCATCTCGAACAACATCTCTAAATTTTTTTCAAAATGAATACTCAAATATCAAAATCTTTAAAAAAAAATTCATTCATCACCAACATCTCTATTTTGAAGAATCCAACATTAATTATATTATTAAAATATTCAATATATTTAAAAAAAATTAAACCAAGTTTTATATTATTGGTGGAAGAGTAGAGTATGAATAAATAATTAATTTCTCTCACTTGGTAATCATTTTTTGGGTAATCTCCAAATATGAAGAAAAAAAACACTTTTTTTCATATTTTCTCCATTTTTGAGAAACTTTTAAAGATGCTCTAGGAGCACAATTTTAGTTTAAAATCTTCATTTACCTTATTTTCTCTATTTTAGAGATGTTGTTGGAGATGCTCTAGGGGGCCTTTGTTTACCTCTTTACGGTTCCATTAAGAGGCAACATCTAAATCGCTAACAGGTGAATCATGTTTGACAAAAAAAAAAAATATGTCTCTTAATGTTCCAAAACCCTCTGGCATCATTGTGTATCATGAACCTCTTTTAACCGTTAAGAGTCCTTATTACATCTTGAACAATTACCAAACAATTATATTCCATTTTACATTATATCATAAGAGTCTTAATTATTTTGCATCAAACCATTCAGCAACCGCCAAACAGCCAACTTTCATAGAATTGGAACCATCACAAAATGGAATTACTAAGAACTTACATGAATAATAACTGAAATCTTGAATTTTCAAGAGAGATCGAGTAACAACTTATGTAATAGTTTTCGAAACACGTATGAAAAAGAAAACCTAATTTCAGTAATTAGGTTTTATGTTTAACGAGATAGATACATCTCGGTATATCTAATTCACTTACTCGAACCAGTACTAGCTTCGGTTGTAGCATTGATAGCGCATTGAGAAACATAAGGCTTCAGCTGCAAATGAGTCAATAACCAAATCCATTCAAAAGTTATAATGAACCGTTACTACATTCATTAAGCAATATTGAAAATCAAATATATTTGTCATTTAATAATAAATGTTTACATGTACACATAGAGGCTCCTTCATTTAGAAATTTAAAAAAAAATAGAAACTCGTGGAAACCAATATAAAAAAAAATTCATAATCTTTTTTCTTCAAATGTTATGATTTAAGATATTATTTCACATATGTTTATGTTCATATGAAAAAAAAAAATATTACATGTGGAAAACAAACATTGGTTCTCTATCACATATGAAGCAAAATTCATATGGTGAAACAAAACGTTTTTTTTTTTCGAATACAAACTAGTTAAATGTTACAAACTATACAAACTCGTACAAATCTCGTACAATCAATATAAAAATAATTTTCTTCATGGTTTTTTTTCATCAAATGCTATGATTTAAGATACGGTTACACATATGTATGAAACAAACATATGTGTAATAATATCTTAAATCATAGCATTTGATAAAAAAATCATGAAAAAATTTGTTTTTATATTGATTTGTACGAGTTTGTATAGTAACTATAGTTTGTAACATTTAATTGGTTTGTATTTGAACCTCCCTATATATGTATATATATATATATAGAGAGAGAGAGAGAGAGTCAGGTTCAAGAGAAAACGCCAAAAAAAAAGAAAACTGATGTGGGAGTCTTCCATCTGGACGGTATGCACTAATGCATACCAGTAATTTGTAACATGCATTAGTGAATATTCATCAATGCATATGTAATGATAGAAGCATTGGTGCATATGAACAAAAAACGCTTGTATGCATTAGTGCATACCGTCCAGATGGAAGGCTCCCGGAGGGTGTTCTACAGTTTTCTCTTTTTTTAGTGTTTTCCCTTGAACCTCCCTCTCTCTCTCTATATATATATATATATATATATAAGCATAAAGTTTAACTAAATATAACAAACTAACATTAAAAAGACCAAAATCTATGGTGTTCATGAAAAGTTTCTACAATTTAGGCCCCTTCAACTATTTACGGTGTTCTATGTAATTCCAACTTCACTACTTTAGCATCTATTTTAGCTGTTTTGGCTTATCTTTCTTGTACGAAAAGTCCTTATACTACTTTGCATCTATATTCATTTTAGTTTAGATAATAAAGTTTAAACAATATTCTTTTAATAGAAAGTATTAATCAGAGTGGTGATATCAACAGTTTTTAATCCCCTTATCGTTCAAGCCATAAATCGTCAAATGTCTTCCTATTCAAAATAATTTGCCCTCTAAACCAGAGTATAAAAGACTAATAAACTATAAGAAGCTAAATGATAATACTATATTTGATGGATACTTTTTACCTCAAAAGGAAAGCTTAATATGTAGTTAACGATAATTTTGTAAATATAAAGCAAGAAAATTGGTTCATCATGAATGACCATAAAAGGCCATATAAGAAAATTTGAAGTACCTTGAAATCGGTCAAATCTGGAACCACATAGTTTGGCAGCTTCTCTTGCACCACAACATAACCACCTATACAAACGTGAAACAATTATATATATATATATATATATAACCCACATCGTAAAAATAGAAGCATTGTAACTTTTAACATGTTAAAGTTCTACATCTAGAAAACGAACGAACTTCAAACTTCGTATATCATAGAAGCAACCAGCCACAGGAGTCTTTGCTTATTATGTTATATTATTTTCAAAGAAAAATATGCAAATTCTAGAATGTAAACGGCTATAATAATCTGTATATTTACTAAGGGCCCATTTGGTTGGAGGGATTTGAAGGGATTTGGAGGGACTGGGATTTCAAATAAGTCATTCCCGTGCGAACTCTGGTGATTTTCTTGAAATTATACTGTACTATATCTTAATATTTATGCCAAACACTGCAGCCAAATAAGTCGTCATGTCAGTAATCTGAGAACTATCCCCAATATAATAGATTGAATTGAAATCCTAATCCCTCCAACCAAACGGGCCCTAAGAGATTCAAAATTTTCTTCAAAATATTGACATTTTGCTTAACAGCCTTCATTGTGATATCCCACATTGGTTGGGGAGGAGAAGAAAAGTTCCCTTATAAGAGACTTGGATAAGGACAATATCTGGTACGATTGGCTTGGAATGTTACAAATGGTATCAGAGCCGGGAACCGGACAGGTGTGCCAGCGAGGACACTGGGCTCCCAAGGGGGTGGATTGTAATATCCCACACTGGATGAGAAGGAGAACAAAAGTTGTCTTATAAGGGACTTGGATAACGGTTACCTCCTCTATCAGACGTGTCTTAAACCCATGAGTTCAAGTGTGTGACAATATCTGGTACGGTTGGCAAGGGATGTTAGAGTTGGTATCAGAGCAGGGAACCGGACTGGTGTGCCAGCGGGGACGCTTGGCTCCCAAGGAGGAAGGCTTGTAATATCCCACATTGGTTGGGAAGGAGAACAAAAATTGCCTTATAAGGGACTTGGATACCTCCTCTATCAGACACTTTTTAAACCCGTAAGTCAAAGTGTATCTACAAAGCAGACAATATCCGGTATGGTTGGCCTGGCATGTTACATTCATCACCACAAAATGCAACACTTCTATAGTAATTTTAGGCTAATCATGATAGTTTTCATCGGTACTTAAAATATGCAACGATCCTAAAACTTCTAATAAATATACAAGAAGAATCCTGCATTCACGAAAGGTAGTAAAAAATGTGGTCCAATTTCAAAACCATATATTAATGATGGAAATTGAACACCAAGAAGACAATGTACCACACCCATTAAGACAAAAAATGTTAAGGGCCCGTTTGTTAGCAGCTTAATGAGATTAATGGGACTCACAACTTATTTGGTCAGCTATATAGTCATGTTTGGTAGTGACTTAATGATACAGAAAGTGGCTTATTCAGTAAGCTTTTAGGAGGGAGCTTTATGCAGAAAGCCAAGTTTTTTTTCCAAACTTGTTCCTCCCAATTAAAAAACACGATCGTTCAATCTATGAAAAAACTCTTCCAAACAAAAATATTCCCAATCTATACACAGATTAATCCACACAGACAACTTTATCTATACAGGACTTATGGAAAACCAGCAAAACAGCCCCTAACTCCCATATAAACTCATATTTTCTTCATTATAAAGAAAACTATAATATAAACTCATATTTTTTCCACATCATTCATGTTGTGATAGTTTAAAAAGCAACCATATTTCTTTAAAAAGAAGTTTAACAACTAAAAGTCACCAAAGTTCCATATCGTAGCAACAATAAATATAATATAAATCAAAGAAATTAACAAAGAATCCATGAATAATTAGTGAGAGCACCTTTGCGTGTGTGAAAACCGGTTGGTTTACAATTCTTTCCCTTGTAGTAATCACGAGGTCCTGTTTTCGAAGTGAGAATGTTGAGTGAAGATGTTCGCTTCCTTCTATAAGCTCTCCCGATTCCAAGTATTAACCCCAAAGCCATTTTTGCCTCCCAAACAACTAATTAAACCCCTGCATATTATAAGGAATAGCAATTCCATTATTTCAAATATAAAAAAAACAAATTATTACAAGCTAATCCGTCAATTGAAAAGAAAACTATATTTTGACTATGGGAAATAAAATATCTTCATTTTGACTATGGGAAATCAATAACTAACCAAAAGAACTTTGGTATAGCGGTATTTGGGTTACCCATTGGCCCAACCTCCCAGAAGGTCAAGGGTTCAAATCTCACCAAAGTTGAGGAGGGTTCACTCTTTCTCCTGACAAGAACCACTAAACCATCGCCTCTTAGTAATTTAGTATCATATATTGTATATAAATGTGTATATATTTGTGTAGTATACTAGTATATATACATATTTTGGTGTAGGGGCGGGTTCAAATGAGAACTCAAATTTGGTTGCGAACATGAGGACCAAGGAGAGCGCGACACGTGTCCTATTCAGTCTGAATAATGAAGGGAAATATTCACACTAAATGTTGTGTTATTCACTCTGAATAATGTATGAATTTTACCTTCATTATTCAGTCTGAATGCCCTTCATTATTCAGATTCACGAATTTAATTCAGGGATAATAGGCCTTCATTATTCAGATTCACGAATTTAATTCGGGGATAATAGGCCTTCATTATTCAGATTCACGAATTTAATTCGGGGATAATAGGTATCCCATTTCATATGGTATGCCGTAGGAATAACTGAATAAATAAATCAATGATCCTTTAATCTGGCAAGAATTAATAACAAAAGTTTCACGATAGTCATTTACAAGAAGCTAGTTGAAGCAGGATAGATCACAGAGGTGAAACATAACAGAAATAAGTATGAGGTAAACCACTAGGGTTCTAGAACACGAACAGCATCAACCTTCAAAAATCACCTAGCTACGCACAACCCCTTTGCAATATCAAACTCCATGTCAATAATGACCAAACTCTAATGGCAGTTGCTGAATGGTTTGGTGCAGAATGATTAAGTGGCTCTTATGATATAGTGCGAAATGAAATATATTTGTTTGGTAATTGTTCAAAATGAAATTAGGGCTCTGAATGTTAACGGAGGTCCATGATACAAAATGATTAAGAGGGTTTTGGAACCATTAAGAGGCAGGCTTATTTTTTGCCAAACAGGATTCAACTCTTAGCGATTCAGAGGCTGCCTCTTATTGGAACTGCAAAAGAGGTAAACAAACAGCCCCTAACTTTCCTAACATCCTCCTCCTCATTCAAGTTTGTTCTTCCAACTAATGCAATCAAATACCTATGAAGTCATCTGACCAAGAAATCTCAAAAGTTTTTTAACCTCAAATTCTCATCAAACAGAAAGACCCAACCTTCTCCCATATATCATCATTTCTAATTCTCTACCTCTATGCAAACTGAGAGAAATGATAATCACATGTGAATGCCAAATAAGTTCCTTTTTGACAAAAGCTACTTGCTAAGTTGCTATGCTGTAGAAAGAAATCATAAATCACATTTGCAGGAATAAAAGTACAAGAAAACAAATCAAAATCAATTGAATTAAAAGGTAAGACATTCAAATTTTAAAATGAATTTTTTAAGACATAAAAGAAATGCATCCTCAACAGTTGTTTAGAAAACAACTCCATGATCTAAACCCTAAACCCTAAACCTGCACAAATTTCTGAATCGCAAACGAACATCACCACAAAATCTTCACAAGTAATGAATGCGTAGCTAGACCTAAACCCCTAACGACAATAATGAATCTAAAACCAACCATAATCAGTGAATCGTAGAAATCGAAAACCCTAGAAACTGGAGAATTCTACAAGGAATTCAGAACGATAAGCATCTGATCATATAAAAACTTGAAGGAAAGAGATAAAAGAAAGCATTGATTGTAGAAATTCACAAACTTACAAGAACAACGGCAGCGAAGAACACAGAGAAGTGGAGAGGCGGCGGCAATGGCAGCGGACGTTGCGTTCAGCCGGTTGAAGGCTGATTGCGTTGGGCTGAATGATTCCATGGGCCGGGCCTTAATAAAACATTCCAAATGAACCAAATGAAAATAGACCAAATGCAAATAAAACTTATTTTTATATTTTAAGTGATTAAAATATTTTATTTTTTTGATAAATTAAAGAAAGTAGTTGTATAATGCAGCGAAATATATTTTGATTTTAATGTTTTTTTTATTATTTCGGTTTTATTGTTCCGTTTTATTGGATTTTCATTAATAAAAGACTTTAAAATTAAGCAAAATTTCATCTACGTCCTTAAAAACTTGTTATATTACATATATATCCTTGTAAAATTTGTAATTACGTATGTATCCTTCTAAACATGATAAACTCACACATATATCCTTCTCATTAATTTAATTACTATTTAAAAAATATAAATTATTAAAACTAAATTGAATTTATTTTAAAAATGACTTATATACCCCTTCCCTAATCTTTTCCAAACAGCAAGCAATCCTTCCCAAATCAGCTAACATCGACGATTGAAGAAGAAAAAACGAGAATTCCTGTACTATGGTGATTTTGAAAACAATGGATTCCTCTCGATTTAGTTTTAATAATTTGTATTTGTTAAATGTTTAATAATAATTAAATTAAGGAAAGGGATATATATATATATATATATATATATATATATGTGTGTGAGTTTATCAGGTTTAGAAGGATATATACGTAATATAACAAGTTTTTAAGAATGTAGATGAAATTTTCGCTTAAAATTAAATCTAAATAATATAACTTTTTATTTGAGATTTTAATTTTTAAAATTCAAATTTTCAATTTAGAGAAATTTTAAAAATTTAGAGTAACTACAATTTTCGTCCCTAGGGTTTACTGTTTATAACGATTTTCGTCCCTGTGGTTTTAAAACTGTTTTTTTGGTCCTTGTGATTTTCATTTTGCTTCCATTTTCGTTCTTATATCTAATTTAAAAATTTACATATTTAGTCCTTGTGTTAAATTAAATTTAAATATTTAATCCTAAATTTCATTTATTATCTTACTAACTATTAATTTGACACTTGTACATATTATATCGTTTTCGTTTTTTTTTCTTTATTATATTTTAATATGATATAAAATATCCTTTTAATGCTATATATGTATATATGTTAATCTTTCTTTATATATATTTTAATACTTTTTTTCTTTATATAGTTATAATTAATAAAAATAAATAGTTTTTTTGATATTTAAATAACTCTTTTCTTATTAATCGAAGTTTTATTTATTTATTTAAAATCGGTTAATATTTTTATTAAAATTCTTTTAAAAACAGTTTGATTTAAAGTGGAAATTATTTTACGAATCATTAAAATTATTGACAAATAAGTGATATCTTCTTTTTTTATAAAAGTTTTATATTTGTTTTAAATTATCATATGAAAAAGTGCATTTAATAAAAACAACCGGTTGAGTATAAATAAAACTATTTTTTTTCTCAAATACTGTTTAAAAAATTTTCAGATGATAATTTAAAATAAATATTAAACTTTGAAAAAAAATATATCATTATTTATCAATAATCTTAATTATTCGTAATTTTTTACCTATTTTAAGCCAATCTGTTTTAAAAATAAATTTAATAAAAATACCAACTGTTTTTAAATAAATAATAAAAACAGTTGTTAATTAAAATATAAAAAAAAAATATTTTTATCAATTATAAGTATATAAAGAAAAAAATTATTAAAATATATATAAAGAAAGAATAACATATATAGCTTAAAATGATATTTATATACATAGTAATAAAATATAATAAAAAATAAAAACAAAAATGATATAACATATATATAAGGACTAAATATGTAAATTTTCAAAACTTTTTAACAGCTCCATTAACTTTATTAGATGTAAGGACAAAAATGATAGTAAAATGAAAACTATAGACACCAAATAACAGTTTTTAAACCATAAAAACAAAAATAATTATAAATAGTAAATCATAGAGACGAAAATCATAATTTACTGAAAAATTTATTCATATGCTCTTATGTTATCTTGTATTAATTTTTTATATAGAAAATGATGATCAATAAATGCTCCAAGATGAGTTGGCTACCATGTTTCCCATATGGTAGAGTGGTGGAGTTGGCCATTTAAGGAATCTTCTTAGAAATGGGTCCATTCTCCATATAATTGATATCTTTCTCTTAAATATTTATATGAGTAAAAGGAGTAAAGTATAAATTTGGTTCATTAATGGGTTGTTAAAAATAACATTTATTTTGTTACAACTATTTTGAAATTATAAAATGATTAATATGATTTTTTTAAAGTCCAAAATTTGATCCTTTCATCTAACGATTATTAAGATTTTTTTTAAATAAGAGACATTTTCATCATTTTATCGATTTTTTTTGTCCTAGCCCAATTAAAGTCGATTTTATAATTTTTTGTTCATATGGTTTTTGATTATGTAAAAAAGAAAAAAGTCGATAAAATGATGAAAATGCGATAATTTAAAGAAATTTTTTAACAGTCGTTAAAAGAAAGGGTCAAATCCAAATGATTTTGCAAACCACAATAGTCATCTTGTAATTTCAAAACTATAAAAACGAAAAATATCATTTTTGATAAACCACAGGGACCAAATTAACATAAAAATAAAGATTTAAATTACAATAATACTAAGAACAAAATAAAATGAATATTTTAAAATATAGACATTTAAACGTAAAAAATTCAAAAATATCAACATAAAAACTAGATCATGATATGTTTACTTTCTATGTGTTCATCGCTTAAAATTTACTTATTAATACAATCAAATAATTTTAATTTATAGTAGATCCATATTCAGCTCAATAATTACAATTAAAATTAAAATTATTTTAAACTTAGGTCAACCAAATCAGGTTGCTCCAGTTTAAAGATATACCAATTTGAACGTCTTAGTTCCAATTCAATATGCAACTTAAACATTAAAAAATTATTCAGATTAGATATAAATTAAAAAAGGAAAAGTTATTTTAATAACCATTTTAAAAAATCAAATATCTAAAATAATCAAAATCTCTTTCAAGTTACAAGAATTACCAAAACTTTCGTGTATCCACTCCACTTCTCAAAGACTCCCTTAAAGATGGTTTAAAAAATTGGTAGGAACAAACCCTTGAGTCTGTGAAAACCATTTTGTGGAGTTCCATTCCGTGGCTCACGGACTCTGTTAATAAAAGTTTCAAATTTTGGCAAGAAAGGCCTCTGAGTCTGTGAAAACCATCCGTGGGAGTCCCATTAGGTGAGCTCGCTCTACTTCTCACGGACTCCCCTTAAAATATTAAAAAAATGGCAAAAATGGTCCCTAAGTCTGTGGAAACCATCCCCATTCCGTGAACCTTAACCCCAATCCGTGAAATATTTTACATTTTTAGTCCCTCAGTCCGTTAACTCCCTGAAAAATGTTACATTTTTGGTACATGTTCGGTATTTGCTCCGTGAAATATATCATATTTTACATTTTTGGTCCCATTTTTTTATATTTAGATGTACTCACGAAATGGGGGATGGACTCACGAAATGGGACTCCCATGGTATGTTTTCCACGGACTCAGGGACCATTCCTGCCATTTTTTAAACTCTTTTTAACGGAGTCTGTGAGTCACGGATTGACTCCATGAAACTTTTGATCATTTCTATAACTTGGGAGAGATTTTAGTTATTTTGGGTATTAGATTTTTCAAAATGATATTTAAAATAATTTTTCAATTAAAAATAAAAAAAAAACAAAAAAAAAACAGTCGAATAAAAACAGAAAAGCTAAGGTTATGACCTGTAGTTGGCGTCACACCAACATAAAAGCAAATATTTTTAAAACCCCACAACGTGCCTCATTGTAACGGTAACTTAAAATTAAATACTTCAAAACCAATTTTTTATTTATTTAAATAAATATCAAGGGTGCACCATAAGACACTGCACCCTCAATCCAACGGTTCATAATTATCATTTTTACTGACACGTGTACTTCTCTGATTTGTTGTAAGACAACTATACAAACCAGCATTACATACAAAAACCATCTGTATATAAACCCTCCTTCTCTCTTTATACTCTCATCACTTTCTTTCTCTCTCTTTCTCAACAGTTTTCTGAAATCTTTTAGCTGTTAAAGTTTTCCGGCAACAATGGCGTTTTCGAGCTTTTTAACGGTGTTAATGGTTGCATTGATCGCTGGATCTGCTTTGGCTCAATCACCAACCGTTGCACCAACGGTTTCTCCGACGGCTTCTCCCACCGCATCGCCACCGTCTCCTGTTTCCGCCGTTCCTACTTCCTCACCGACTGATTCTCCGGCGGCTTCTCCACCGGCTCCTCCTACTTCAATTGCTCCTGGTTTATCTCCGGTCGGTTTACATCCGTCGATCTCATCGACACCTACCGATTCGCCTACATCTTCTCCACCTAACTCTGCTAGCTTGAACAGACTTTCCGTTGCTGGATCTGTTGCTGTGGTTGCCTTAGCCGCAGCTTTTGTTCTGTAGAGATCTACGATTTTCACGTTGAGTGAGGGTTTGCGATTTGTGATTCATATTTACTTCATTGTTATTGTTATTACTATTATTTTTTCTTTCCACTTCCACTAGTTGATTATTATTAGTCGATCTCTCTTTCACGATCCGAAACGATGAATCGAGTACTCGATTTGTTGTTTTTGTTGTTATTATTATTATTATCATTATTTTATACAATCATCTGTTCATTCGTATAAAACTTCATCTGTTTCTGTTCAATTTTGGTTCTTTCAATTTGTGGATTTTGGAAAAATTACAACAGAAATTGTAGTCGATTGGTTTAGTTTAGAAGGATATTGAGAATTGTGATTCTTAGAGTTAGAAGAAAGATGAATTATTGAATAGTTGTCGTTTTTGTTGAGAAAATGGTGGAAGGTCATATAGGAGTCCAGATGTGCATGTGGAACTACGTTACTTCCCCCTTTTTTTTTTTTAAATAAAAATCAAATTCAAATTCAAATTCACATGTCTTATTCCAGTTCTACCAATGAAATTAAGACAATGCTTTTTATCCGTTTTTTAGCATGATAAAAGGAACTCTAAATTTTAGGGTTCAATTTTATATCATTGATTAGAGGGAGGTTCAAGGGAAAAGGCAAAAAAAAAAAAAAAACCCGGAAGAACAACCTAGGTGGCTTTCATGTGGACGGTATGCATTAATGCATATCGGTAACCTGTAACATGCATTAATGAATATTCATCAATGCATCTGTAATGATAGATACATTGATGCATAGGAACAAAAATTACCGGTATGCATTAGTGGATACCGTTCATATGGAAGCCTCCCAAGGTGTTCTTTAGTTTTCTCTTTTTTTAGCGTTTTCTTTTGAAGCTCCCTCTCATTGATTAATATAAAAGTATAGCTTACCTCTATTTTTTACAACAATTTATATCAGAAGACAGAAATAATACTTGTCATTATCTAATTTTACAAATAGAATAAAAAGAAAATTAGGATAGGTGTAACACATCTAAAAAGATTGAAAAGCCCTTTTAGTTGTTACTGTGTTCAAAGTTTGAGCCATGTTACCCTGCCTGTAGGTTCTATAGATCTGCTGGCCGTGCTTCAAGGATTCAGGCATGTGGTTTGTAATAGGGGTGTTCATCGGTTGACATCCATCGAATGTGAGAGGAACCGAACTGATCCAATCATCCATTGGATGTTGGATTTTGCCAACCGAATCGATCCAATTAACATCGGACAACCGAACCGAACCGATCCAATGGATGATTGGATCGGATCGGTTCCATCCATTGGGTATTTTTATTGGATATCCGTCGGATGTCCAATGGATGATCCAATGTGATTGGATCCATTCGATGTGTTAATTCAATCTAATTTTTAACAATGAAAAAAATTAATTAATTATTTTAATAAAAGTAAGTGAAGCTAAAAATTCAAAAACTAAAACAAAAATAAATTTTGATTTAAGTAAATTGATGACAAACTAATTGGATGATAGTTGGATGATGGTTGGATGGATAACTGAATAGTCATTTAATTGTATGGTAACCGGATGTTGGTTGATTTTGGTTGGTTCTGGACTGCCATCCAAGAACCGACCGATCCAAATTGGATGTCGAAATTTTCAATCCGATCCAATCCAATTATAATCGGTCGGTTCTAATTTGATCGGTCGGTTTCTTAATTGGATCGGTTATTTTTTGCATACCCATAGTTTGTAAAGCATGTTAAGTTCTCATATAGACTATATTTTAACAGTTACATATTTCACTTATATATATATATATATATATTATATAATAGAGTAAACTATGATTTTCATCCTTATGCTTTGGTGTTTATAACGATTTTCATCCTTATGCTTTGGTGTTTATAACGATTTTCGTCCCTATGGTTTAAAAATTGCTTTTTTCGTCCTTGGGATTTCCATTTGCTTCTATTTTCGTCTCTGGATCCAACAACATTACAAAACAGGCGTTAACTCTCTCCCATGTTCCTCTCATGTGAGGGGCAATTGTGTCTTTTTTTCACATTTCTTTTTATTTTAAACTGTTGAAAGAACTTGTTTCCCATAACCTGAGTAACTGAGCCCTTCTTCATCATCATATTTAGATCTGGTCTCCCAAAAATCAAATTCCGTCAATGTTCCCAATCTCACACAGGAGCGCACACACACTGAAGAGAAGAGGGTGTTCAATCCATCTCCCCAACACATGAATTCTCTATCAAGATCTTGATCCATAAACACCTTTTCCCAATCTGCTAATAATTCGAGTGATGAATCGATTTGGGATTGATCTCTCAACAGAACAATAAACAACCACACAATAATAAACGTAACTTGACGGAAATAATAAGAGATAGAAAAACGACACCTAATTTACATGGAAAAGCCAAAACGGGACGGAGGAGACCATCGAGAAATCCACTATAAACGATCGATGTTACAATTCTTGAGTAATTACAGATTAATTACTAATCTAATAATTAATCACTATTTTGTTGGGAGAGAAAATCAAATATTATATGGAGAGAACCACGTCTGAAATTGATGCCGGAAAACTGCACATAACCGTCCATAATGTATTATATGGACCATCAATTAACATTTGATACGGATTTGGAATCAAGGATTTGAATCTCATTATCATGATTTAATTCCATTTCCATTTCCATTTCCATGCGTTAATCAAATGAATCACACTAAGAGTTTCTTTCATGCATGCATTTTGAAGGCAATATATATATATATAGAGAGAGAGAGAGGGGGGCGGGTTCATACGAGGACGGTACCAATTTACGAGGACAATTCTCGGCCTATCATTTTGTACATGAAAATTTTCTTGTACAAAATCATATATGATTTCATGTACAAAATCATATGTGATTTTGTAAGCATCAAAAAGGACACGACGACTTTTCCATTGGGCAAGTCGCAGGAAAAGTCGCGGCTAATCATATATGATTTTGTACGTGAATCATATGTGATTTTGTACATGAATCATATGTGATTTTGTACATGAAAAGTTTCACGTACAAAATGATTGGCTGATGATTGTCCTCGCATTCTCGTAAATTGTTACTGTCCTCGTATGAACCTCTTTATATATATATATATATATATATATAATGTTACAATATCCACCACAACAAAGTCTGTCACTCATGAAGCACACCCCTTTCCTCACCATCAGTTTTATCAAGAATCTCATTATGCTGTTTGTAGAGATTCAACTATATATGTTTGTTTTCAAAAAAAATATATCTCGTCAGAGAAGAAGAGTGAGAGGCATCAAACCTGATTGAAGCTGCCGGAGGGGCGGCGAGAAGGTGAGTGATGATCGGTGGATAAACAAATGAGTATGAGATGCAGGCGATGTTGGTTGGCCGGAGTAGGTGACGGCAGAGGGAAATGGGAAGAGACGTTGACAATAGGGATGTAATACATTTTTTATATAATATAAAAAGGAAACATTAAATAAAAGGATAAAATTACCTGAAAACCCTTGACTTAACGAACTACTTTAACATAGGTAATCAGAGGGACGAAAATAGAAGCAAATGGAAACCACAAGGACGTAAAAAGCAGTTTTTAAACCACAAGAACAAAAATCGTTGTATACACCAAACCACAGGGACGAAAATCGTAGTTTACTCTATATAATATTATGGAGTAGTCTAACCAAGGTTAGGTTTTTGTGAGACCATTATATTTTTGTTAGACTTGTGAGACCATAAAATAACATTGAATATTCACAACAAAACACTGCAAAGGAACAATAAAACACTGAACCTTCACCGTGACTTAATTTAGTTGTGAAGGTTCAATGTTATTTAGTTGGTTTCACAGGTCTCATGAAACCAAGTTAATTTAGCGAGGTTTCATTTATATGTTTACAGGAGACCGGTCTGTTTTCGTGGCACCACGTTTTTACACTTGAAATCTCATAGAAAAACATTGTGAAGGTAAAAAAAAAGAGTTCGAACCTTTACATCAAAAATACTGTGAAAGTCACCTTCACAGTGTTCTGCTGTGAATTTCAAGTGTAAAAATGATCTCACGAAAACACTCTGATCTCACATGATCTCAAGTTTATGTTTACATAGTATCAAAGCTAAGGTTTATCACTCTAGGGTGATCTGTAATCGTTTAACCCCCTCTCGACAATTTGGAACAATTTGTGTTTGTCTAGCTTATGATGAATGACATGTTAGGATCCCACATTAGCTAGACTTCGACCATCACCTCATGGACTTTTTTTAAAAAGTAATCTAATGAGATTTTACATACTATCACAAAATGTATGGCGTTTTTTTCACGCTAAAGCAATTTGTGGGTGAAGTGTTAATGGAATAAACCGTTGGATATTTGATTGGAAATGTGATAGGGACCAATTCGAGATGGTCGTTCTTCAAGAAAAGCTTAACCTTGAGAGAAGAAGAATGGAACAATTTTCTGCTTAATTTCTTTTCAAACACGAAAGTATAATACCTCTAGTAATGAGGCAAACTTCAAAACTAATCCATTACGTCTTCTTAAGCCATAAATAAAGGAAATGCATACCCATAACTCCTTATAGTCATTTGACCACATGGTTTTACCTCTTAGTAATTTCTTTTCGGGAATCACCAAAATAGCCATAGGCCAACAAGTGACAGGTCCATATTTCACGGAGGGGTCAAAGTGTAAAAAAGTTTATGAACCAGATGCGCAATTACAGAGACCAAATAAGTAAATATGGAGCACACATCTGCAATTTGCGGACCTATATCAAATTTTACATATTTGGTTTCCGTAATTGCGAATCTGGTTCAGAAACTTTTTTTACACTTTGACCCCTCCGTAAATTACGGACCTGTCATTTATGGATCTATGACTATTTTAATGATTTTAGAAGAGAAATGATTAAAAAGTGAAATCACAAGTTAAAAATGACTATTTTAATTAATTTTCCGATTCTTTTATTGAAAGCAGGAAACCCATTTATTTTTTAACATGAGCTTTCATATTGAGAAGGTGACCATGATCCAAAATGATCTTTATTGTATACATGAAGTTGTGAAAAAATTGAGGGCCCATATCAAAGGTGTGATACACAATCCTTAACAAACATCCCATCATTGGATCCTAATTTCTTCAACTATTGTTTATATATTTCAAATATGTACAACTTATATAAAAACAAAAACGTATTTAAATTTAGATGAATAATCGTGTAAGAAAAAGAGTTAAAGTAAGAGGCATAAGAAGATATTTGAACATTTGATCATTTATTAATTCCATGCTCATCCATGAATTGCAGTTTAGAAGAGAATTCATCTGTTGCATCTCGGTGCACCTCATTAGTGTTGACATTCATTTAAAGATTGATTCAAGGGTGGAGATCTCTTCTTACATTTCTAACCATAACTTTCGTTCTCATCGGAAACAATCCTTTTAATTTAATGTCTAATTTAGTTTTATAATCTTAATTTTGATACCTAAAATGTGATATTTTTAAACATTTAGGTGTCTAGGTTGTCTACACATCCGGTAACTGGTCAACCAAGGTCGCGGTAATGTGAAAAAATGACGTGGAACAAAAAAAATACAAGAAAATGTTTTTTTACCCCCACAAACAATAAAATCCCAATCCGATCGGTTTCTCTTCGTCCCTTGCCCTTCCCTAACGAGTGTCATCTGAAAATTCCAAAATGCTTACAAGAAAACCATGTCATTAATCTATCCAACCGTTGATGAATGTAGAATGGCTAACGACCCAAATCAAAGAGAAAATTGATCACTCTCATCAAAAAAGAGAAAACATGGCCTCATCATAATTGTGCGACTTGGGTCACCTAACACTCGTGAATATGGAAACAATGGTCACACAACTAATTAAGTCGTTTAGCTAGTCGCGTGCAGATGGAATTCCTTAGAGCATCCACAGCTCCGAAAGCCTTTTCCTTCCCCCGCCGAATCTCCCTCCCTTCGTCGAGCCTTTCTTTTAGTGGTTGGGGGAAGCATTCCCTTATCTGACTTGGCGGACATTCTTTCCAGCCTGACTCAAATAGGAGGTGGGTTTGTTTGGCTTGAACATAGGCTCAAATATTATTTGAAGGGTCCTAGCTACGCCATGCGTTTAATAAAAAATCTGGAAAGGAAAGCAGCAGGGATGACAAAAAGAGAGTGCTTTCCTGCACTGAGAAAAAAGGACCTAAGAAAAGAGCGTCTTCTCTTAGCTTTCTTCCTCCCGCTCCCGCCGCCGTCCGGCCCGCGTTAGAGGGGAAGAAAAATGGAGAGTGAAAGAGCAGATGGATTCTATCCCCTAAGGTCCTTTAAGTTTAAGGACCGGTTCTGAAATTTCTTCACCATTGCAAAGGACCGGTAGATTGCCACGTCAAATTATTTCAGTAAATAACATAAACGTGGATAGGAAACTCCATTAGTAACCTACCCCAATTTATTGTAGAAATTTTCGAGATGAAACGGTCCTTAAAGAGGAACCGCTTCTTTCCTCATAAGTGGTGGGGCCCACACTTAAATCAATAATAAAAAATTACAATTTAGGTTTTATTTTCATATTTTCTTATAAAATCAAATGAGTGAATTACAATATTCTCCCTATGACAAAGTATTGCTTGCTCAAATTTTATTTTAATTTTTATTTACCATACTTTTAATTTTTATAAACGTAACCTTCTTTGAAATTTATAATTTTTATTATTGTAAGGCCTAACTAATGTCTTTTAATTATAATAAATAATTCTTAATAATTATGATTTTTTATTAATATAGTTTTTTTATTATATAAATTATGGACCAGTCCACGATTGGAGATAAAATGTTTATAAAGTGTGTAGGAAAGAGAAAACTGATGTGGCAGAGAGAGAAAGCTGGTGTGGCAAAGTTGTGAACCTCTGAAGAGGTTCATGATTGCAGACGCTCTTAATAGTTTCCATTTAAACATTATCTAATTGTAATCCTAGGTTTAGATGTAGGTTCCTTATTTTCTCTTTTAGTTCAGATAATGATTAACTAAAATAAACAGTTGGAGTTCGTCTCTATTTTTATAAGAATTTTCCCTTATTTCTTTTAGTTTATCGGTTGATAACTCTTGATCTCCTTTAGGGGTTTGACGCTTGTCAACCTTACTGTGTCAATCCCACCAAATTAATTTAAAAATCAAGAGACTCTTCTCGTTCATCATTAACATGCAACTACTAAGACAACACAAATTTCATCAGAAAAACAGTTCGATTTTAGATACCAACGATTCTTTCCATGACCCTTTATATCCATTTATAGATTTATTTTTGTTTACAATCAATATCTGTTTGTTGTTTGGACCAGGTTCCATTTATGGTTTTAGCGCTTCCATTGCACATGGTCTCTAGTTTCGTTCAATTCAGACTCCAAACTTAAGTAGGTGTTTGAATTCAATGTTTGACATATCGTTTCAAAAGTTAACTGATAAATTTAAAGTTTGGTAACACTAAAAAGAAGTTAAGGGATCAAGGGAGTTATTTGTAACTTTCAACTCGAAATCCTTTTGAAATAACTTTTAATATCAGTGTAAAATGATTTTTTTAAGAGACATTAATAAAAGATGTAAAATTCAAATGTAACCCTAATATCTTGAAGAGGAAGATATCTAAGTTGGTAGCCTAATCTTGACTTACTAACCACACTTTTTTCAAACAAAATCTTATGTGTATATTTTAGGAAAAATAAGTCTATTTCTTTTTATATGTCTTGGATTTAATGGAAATTAAATCTAACATTTTTGTTTAATATGTGTACATTTAAGGTGAATTAAAGACACGTAAAGTCATTCAATGTCTTTTTAATTGAATTTTATCAATTTGAGGTAATTTTTTTAAAGTTTTGTTAATTGATTTTGAAGATTTTTTTTCGATTTTTTTGGCTAAGTTCTAGAGATATTTTGCGGGTTTTTTTCTTTCTATGTCCCCTATGTTTTAGCATTTGCACATTTCATTAAAAAAATCTACTTAGGAAGTCAAATGGAGATATATGTAAAATAAAAAAACAGACGATTCAAAATGGATTCGATGTATTTAACATCTTAAATTATTACGTTTTAAAAGTTATTATTTAGCTTTATAATCATATTTAATATAATAAAATATGATGCCGGTTCAAATAAGAAAGATAAATATTGTGAGAATGTTTAAAATGAAAATTAATGGTTCACACACACACACATAGATATATATATATATGCGTGTGTGTTTAAAATGAAGATTAATGATTGGTCTACATTGGTTCTTACGGTTAGCACAAAGTAATCAGTTTTTATTTAAACCAACTTTTTAGATCATTCATATAGGTTTAGATATGCATATTCAAATAATTTTTTCAATAATTTATATATAAATCACATCTTTAACCTTTTCTTTTTATATTCTGGCGATATTTAGTCTACTTATTTAAATTTCTGACCGTAAAATATAAAAATAGTTTATAAATCTCCAAGAACCCATAAAGCGGTAAATATTATCTCTTTCTAAATTCGAACAATTCAAAAAAAAAAAAAACAATGCAAATACATTAAAAATAAAATCTAAAATAAAAATAATAAAAGTAAATTACATCTTCCGTTCATATGATTTGTTAAAAATTGTTTTTTTCGTCCCCATGGTTTATAAATTATGATTTCAGCCCTATGGTTTGCAATTTGTTGCTATTTTCATCCATAGATTAATTCTTACCTTTAAGTAAAAGGGACAAAAATAGTAAAAAATTATAAACCCCAAAGACCAAAACAACAATAAATTGTAAATTCTAAGAAAACGAAAATAACAATAAATTATACAAACCATAGGAACGTAAACCACAATGTCTAAACCACTGGGACGTAAATCACAATCTTTAAAAAACCATAGGGACCAAAAACGTAATTTACTCTAAAAATAAAAAGAGAGCACTGCCTCCATCCTGACCGGCGGAAAAACTAACTCATGCA
Organism: Silybum marianum; assembly: GCA_036898165.1. Lineage (NCBI taxonomy): Eukaryota > Viridiplantae > Streptophyta > Magnoliopsida > Asterales > Asteraceae > Silybum > Silybum marianum. The sequence goes on along the minus strand of CM072542.1, from coordinate 26,327,843 downwards.
AGAACCAACTCCGACAGTAATATAACCAAACTGAAAATAATAGTAGCTGCAACCGGCGAGATGGATGCCGATGAACTTTCCGCCGGAATACTACTAGTTCCGGCAGCTGTTGCAGGGGTAAGAGTGTTTCCAAAGGGTGATGAGGTGGTCGGAGAATCGGCTGTTATGGATGATGGAGCGGCGGCAGGACTACCAATGTCGCCGGTGACAGCAACCGTCAGCTTCATGCCACCACTACAATGTCCGATGACACCACAAATGAAGTAATGGTTGCCAGTGGTGTTGAGAGCAATGGTGGTGGTGCCAGAATTGTAAGACGCGATGGAATTGCCGACAGCACATGTGGTGTAGTCGTCGGAGCTCACTTCATCCACCGTATGGCTACTATCATAATTGAACACTACCAAAAAATATAATCAAATTATTAATTTATATATTCAATACGTTTCGAAAATAAACGTCAACAATAAAAAAAAGAAATACAATTTTAGAAAGATATATATTTATTAACTTTTTATTTAATGACAACCTTATCGTTAATAACAAAGAAAGTAATTGAATTCTCCATTTATAATCAATGATTAAATTGGAAAGTAGTCATGTACTTTAAAAAAATATACATTTATTTAGAAACAAACTAAAATATAAATACAAACACTTATTTTAGGATGGAGAAAGTCAGAGATCATTTTTATCTATTTTTGTAACTGGGACACAATAGTGATTTCTGACATATAAATTAATAAAACGACCATAATCCGACCGAAATAATCGTAACATATTCCTACATTATATATATTTGTTGCTAAATGAACCATTTTTTAGTCAAACTGTACATTAAAAATGTAAAAGAAAAGAGGATTTGAGTTTGATGTGTGTAAATGTAAAACAATTTGTTATGGTAGGTTGAGCTACTTATCCTAAGAAAGAAGCAACATCTTACTGTAATCGACAACAACACACATAATATCAACACCAACACCTTTTGGTAAGGGGTGTATTTTGTACCAATGGTGTTGATTTAGAATAACACACTAGACCAATACATATATGTACATCGTGTGAGGGAAAAAATGGAAACAAAAACAGACCAAAACGATAATATCTATCTCTTTAGATGCATGTGATGTAATATAGGTACAAAAATGGAAACAAAGCAATCAAGACAGTGTTATCATCGTGTATATCTTTTTATAACAGTATGCTACAAGAGTAAAAACGAAAATTAAAACTTACCAAGACTATCTCCCACTTTAAAAGTTTTGTCACCTGTCCAGCTGGTGTAATCAACGCTTAGTGCCCAACCAGCCGTGTCTCCCACTGTATAGATCTTTGCCAAACCGCACGTAAAGCAACTTAAAATTACGATAATACCCATCATTCTGATATCGTAAGTTGCCATATTTACTTGTGTTTTGAGAGAATATGATCAAAAGAAGTGGGAGGGGTTAGGGGTTATATAAGGGTATAAAAGGGATAGATTTTGAATTTATGTCAAGTGAGTGGGATGTTTGGTTTGGTTTTGGTTCATCACTATATTAGAAGATGGACACTTGTAAAAAGGTATAAAGTTTCATGGGACCTATGGAGGGAATAATGTGTTTATGTTACTTGCAAATCAATAAATTTGTTTTTAATTCTTATATATGTTTTTCTAATTTAAATAGTTATAAAATCACGTATTTTTAAATAGACTGTTTACCAACAACTTGAATAAAAGTAGATTGAAGTAAGCAAGAGGTTGTGTCTGGAGTAGAGATGCACAGAAAATCGTAAACTCGAAACCTAGTCCAAAAAGGTTGAGCCTAAAGAGCCTGAAGCCTGGCCTAGGCCATATCTCAGATCTTAAATAGGACAAAAATTTGAGGGTAGATACAGATCATCTAAACCATCCTGAAATGTTTTGCCTAAAAAGCTCGATTAAGCCTGAGAAAAACCAACCTGAAAAGCTCCTTTTGCAATACAAAAGTCGATCAGATCATATCTGACCCTAAAAAAGCTTTGATCTTTTTCTTCCTTACTAAAAATGGGTTTGGAAGGCCCAACCGACACTTCAAAAAGAACGAGGTCTTATGCATCTTTAGTCTCAAGTAAGCATTAACTAACTGGACATTGACCAAATGTTATGAATTAAACGTTGAATGTACAATCAACAATTATTCTTTTAATCCTTAAAATATCAGTAGTTGAAATCAATTCATTGTTAAACGTAATATATACCACTGAATTATAAACTATTGGAAATTATCGATAAATTTTGTTAATTGATAACATCTTTTGTAATTTTGCTTATTTTATAAGATTAAGATGTTTGACTTATAGATAGATAGATTTCTTAATCTTCTCATTATTTCATGAATGTAGCAAACAAACTCTTTTCTTAATGGAAAGAGGATTGCTTGAGTTGGAATTCATACCAACTAATTTGTAGGCTCCATTTAAAAAAGTTGATTTAAATTTCAAATTGCACATTTAATAAAAGTTAAATATACTTGTATTTTAGTAATCATGTTCATATTATAAATCAGTTTATTTTTATTGAAAGTATATTAAATTCACTTTGTTTTTTTAACTTAATATTAAACATATATATTTATCTCTTATTATGGATAAATTTCACTTATTTTATGTCTTATTTTTGTGTAAAACATAAAATGTTATATATTTATGTCATGATAATCAAATGAGAATTACCCAAAAAAATTATAAATCTATAGGATTGGTATAAAAATAAACTTTTACATGTTTTTTAATCAAATTTAAGATTTTATTTCATATGTATTTGTGTTCACATAGTAAAATAATACATATGAATTTTTTTATGGTTCATATAATGAAATGAAAAATATACGTTAAAACGTTCGATATGGTGAAACAAATACATATGAAGTTATCATATTAGGAAACAAATTTACATGAGACTATACCCTAAATCCTAATATTTGGTGGAAAAAAATCATGTAAAGAATATCTTTTTGATCGGTTTTCCTTGGTTAAGCAATATCTTTATGGTTTTCATTTGATTTACTCTCTCTCTCTCTCTCTATATATATATATATATATATATATATATATATTTAGAGGGGCGGGTTCAAATGACAATTCAAATTTGGTTGTGAGCGTGAGGACAAATGAGAGCGTGACACGTGCCATATTCAGGCACGTGTCGCACTCTCATTTGTTCGCACGTTCACAATCAAATTTGAGTTCCTATTTGAACGTTCTCTCTCTCTCTCTCTCTATATATATATATATATATATATATATAGACGTGAGGACAAATGAGGGTGCGACACGTGTTTGAATGTAGATTATTCAGACTGAATAATCAAAAATATTTTCAGACTAAATATAGTATTTATTCGGTCTGAATAATGTTTATTCAGACTGAATAAATATTATATTCAGTCTGAATATTTATTTGATTATTCAGTCTGAATATGACACGTGTGACGCTCATATTTGTTCTCACGTTCACAACTAAATTTGAGTTCTCATTTAAACTCGTTTCCTATAGGGGCGGGTTCAAATGAGAACTCAAATTTGGTTGTGAACGTGAGGACAAATGAGAGGGCGACACGTGTCACATTCAAATAAATATTCAGACCGAATATAGTATATATTCAGTATGAATAATCTATATTCAGATACATGTCGCGCTCTCATTTGTCCTCACGTTCACAACCAAATTTGAGTTTGCATTTTAACTTTCCTTTCTCTCTCTCTCTCTCTCTCTATATATATATATAGGGGAGAGTTCAAATGAGAACTTTGTAAATTTAAAGGAACAAAGGGACTCATTTGGGACCATATATGATGTGGGTCCCACCAATAAAAAATCATATATAAGTTTTAATGGTGAACTCCATTGAATCAAATATGATTTTTTATTGATGAGTCCCACATCATATCTAATCTCAAATGAGTCCATTTGTTTCTTTAAATTTACAAAGTTCTAATTTGAACCCCTTCCTATGTATATATATATATATATTCTTTCAATAATTCATATTAACTTTTTATCTGAACGTATGAATATTTTCTTTCCTATTATCATTTATTTACAGGAAGACTTATTTGGTTTTAACTAATTTTAAAATTAAAAAATAACTAAAAATGATAAAGACCAACCACATGGGAAAGTCATGTGATTATGTACGGTGGGGTCCACCATACTCACCAACAACCGCGCCTCCCAACTTTTGTCCGTACACTCTTTCCCTGTTAAAAAATTAATCCAAAAATCTAAATGTATTTAAAATTAAATCATCATACAAAATAAAATTTTATATCAACTAATTCGTAAATTGGTTTAAATACAATCATCACAAAAAAAACAAAGATATTATGAAACATGAAATTATTTAAAATGTATTTTTTTAATAATTGTTGCTGACTAGTTATATAAAAACTAAATTACATCAAACAAACTTAATATATCTGATTTAAGGGCTGTTTGTTTATCTCTTAACAGTTCCATTAAGAGGCAGTATCTGAATCACTAAAAGGTGAACCACGTTTGGTAAAAAACAAGTCTACCTCTTAATGGTTCCAAAATCCTCTGAATCATTTTGTATCATGGACCATTGGACCTCCTTAACCATTAAGAGCCCTAGTTACATCCTGAACAGTTACCACACAATTATATTTTAATTTGCAGTATGTCAGAAGAGCATCTTAATCATCCTGCATCAAACCATTCAGCAACGGCTAAACAACCCCTTAGACATAAAGTTCAGATCAATTTTTTATAAATCGTGTAAATAACTAAAATATGTTTTTGAAAATCTTACATAACCCAAATCCAAGAATATTCGTTGGGAAAAAAAAACAATCTTTTAAGCATCTCTAACAATTATGTTGTTTTAGAAATTTTGGGGATCTGAGAAAAATTTAGTTCAAAACTGTGTTAAACTCTTCTCTAAAATAGAGAGAAATACGAGAGAAAGGAAAAAACTCTTAATTTAAAATGAGAGAATTTTTTTAGCATAAATGTTGGAGTATTGTTTTTACAAAGCATAGTTCGAAGACTTTTTAAGGTAGAGTTTGAGAAATTTTGATTACAATTTTATTATTATTATTATTATTATTATTATTATTATTATTATTATTATTATTATAAACCCGTGACCTCAAGGTTATGAGCCTTGCGAGCTACCAAACTGCTCTACCCCGCATCAAAGAGAAGAACTAAAAGGAATGGTTATTAGAATTTGTTATTTGATAAGCATTTAGACAAGTTTATAAAAGTTCTAACTCGTGTGAGATATGATGCCGAGCATGACAAAAAATATGATGTTTTTTAAGACGTGACATATTAAATATATCATTATCTATCTATATATATACGTATATGTTTTATGTCTATCATTCAATAAAAACAACAATGAAAAAACATTACCTTCATATTATAAAAGACACCATATACATATTAATATTATATAAAAAGTTTATGAGTAGATATTCAAAATAAAACGTATAAAGATTTTGCAACTTCGTTTGAACTATAAATATGTGATGTCTGTAAATCCATGAAACTGTGAGTGACGTGATTAGTTAATCTGTAAAAGTATCAAATTTAAGAAAAATGTAATAACTTAAAAACTCACAAAATAATTAAATTAAAAAATATACAAAAAGCCACGCCTTGTAAAAGACGCATGCCACAACACGTCTTACACAAACGCTACAGTCTTTATTGTAACGACTTTTAAACGAACGCTGGTTTACACCCACCTCGACAAATTCCATAAGACCTTAAAGTTAATATTATAAGCCCTCCAGTAACATAAAGAGACTTGAACTGATAATCTCAAGAAAGTAAACTCAAAACCATACCTGTTGAACTACCCAACAGTATTAAAATTCGTTATTTGTCGGTCATATTTTTCTCTCATAAATATGTTGATTATGTGGAATGAATTTAGCATGATCAATCAATGATTGATAGAATGTGAATTTGGTTAGTTAAGTTACAAGTTACCTCCAAAGTAGTAGGTCAAATGAGCTTGTTCATTAGGGTCATTTCATTTTTGGTATCATTTCAACATCATCTCACCATCTAATTTTGAAATCCCAACTCAAATTCAATTTTATTTCCCACTTTATCAAAAACCCAACATCATTCACCATGAAAAAACCAAATCTACCCTTTGTGGGACCCTACATATGTATGAGATATATTGGCGAAATTGATAAAAATAGAAAATCAATGAATAAGGTTTTAATTTTTAGCGATTTTTAACTTAAATTCACTCTTTAACCAATCTTTACGCATATGTGTATGGCCAAAACAAATAATAAAAAAAGATAAGAATCCTTATAGAAAAAGTGGAATCCTTATACAAAAAGTGTTTTTCTATGTAAGGATTTATATATATATATATATATATATTTTTTTTTTCCCCTGAAAACCAATCTTTCTGCATATGCGCAAGCCTTCTGCATAAAGATAGGTTAAAAGTGAATTTAGGTTAGAAAATGACTAAAAAGTAAAACCACCTATCAGCTTTGCCTATTTATGTAAATTTCCAGATATATTATATTCGTTTGATTTAGTTATGCACTTATTCGTCAAAGAAAATCAATTCTCCCTAGATCCTAATCATATATGAGATATACTGGATTTGTTTGGTTTGGATATCTGTTAATGAAAAGCAAGTGGGCTTGGTTCATTGGACACAATGGACCATGGTGAGCCTTGCCTTTAACCATCAACCAAAATGCAAAGCTCATGACTCTTGAGAACCAAGGTTGTTCCTACATCACTATATATCCTTGCATTACTAACTCAAGATTGACCGGCCAAGGGTATATTAGTAATTTGCCACATCCCTCTCGTTAACCCCGTTTTAAAACAGTGATACAAAGATTCCGACTTGCAAACTGCACTACGTAAAAGCCTATCTAAGAACAAATGGTCACAATCTATACTACATTACTACTTATTCAAGAAGATCAAAAGGATTACAATTTACGCCACTTATTCATTGCCATGGGCATAATGGTAATTTTACGCATCCCCCCCGTTGACCCCTTTTACATACTTGTCCACTGTAATCGTTAAAACATCTTGTTCGTGTTACTTCTCACTCACAAGATTCCCCATATTTTTCAAATGGTCGTTCGTACCCATTAAAGTGATAAAATAGCTTAGAAGCCAGATGACAATCTAAACTGACCTAAAAAGATATGTTGCAAAATTAACTTAAAAAAAATATAATGGGCATAACTGGAAAAAAGGTGAAAAAAACCATTTAACTTATTAAAACGCTACTTGATGTAACTTTTCAAGAAGTTAGCTTATAGCTAACCAAACGAGACTTTTTCAATAAGCTCAACAAATAAGCTGGTTTATGGATTATGGTTGCCAAACATGGCCTAAACTCCCCATTTACCCCACGTTCGAATCCAGCGCAAACAACTTGTGGCCACTGGGGAATTATCTCTAGACTGCATGCTTTAGCAGTCTTACTTAAAATTGTCAGGAATTAGTCTAGGAAAATGCTAGGATACCCTTTCCAAAAAAAACGTGGCCTAAACTACTTGTAGAATAAAAATGTCGCATACTTCAATAACGAATTAGATTGGCATACCTAACCAAGTGAAATCTACATATGTTTTAAGATCATAACTTTAAAAGATTTAATATATAAAAACAAAAAATTGAGGAAAAGAAAAGGCGGGACCTCTTTGATTAAGCTTCTACTTCATCCGTTGTTTGAGTTTGCTCTCCTTCGGTTTCTAATTTGCTCGATTCATCTTTGGATTCAAGAGCCTTTTTTGTAGATTGTCTAAGAAATCTTTTACTAGGTGATACTCGAATTGCCCTTCCCATAAACACCTACAATAAAATGAAAGAAACTGTTAAAGAGTCCCACATCAGATAGACTTTGACACTTTTATCTTTTCAATATATGTTGGAACTTCTGTTCTCTACTTAAGGGCTCTTCTGGAGAGTAATCTGATGGTTGTTCCACATACTCTCACATGGTATCAAAGCCAAGGTCTACCACTTTAGAGGCTCGACACTTTGGGGCAATTTGTACTTGTTTAGTACCATCTTGACACTCTTGGACAGTATCCGCCCGGCTAACCTCCGTTGGAGGGGCATGTTAGAGTCCCACATCAGCTAGATTTGGACCATTTCTCCTCCCTCTCTCTCTACTCTCTCTCTCTCTCTCTATATATATATATATATAGAAGAAAGTTCAAATGTGAACTCAAATTTGGTTGCGAACATGAGGACAAAGGAGATCGAGACACGTGTCCATTAAGTCTGAATAATGAAGGGAATTCAATACGAATAACGATGGCAAAGTTCATACATTATTCAGTATGAATAACACACATTCAGAGTGAATAACACAACATTCAGTCTGAATATATTCAGACTGAATGTGACACATGTCGCGCTCTCCTTTGTCCTCCAAATTTGAGTTCGCATTTGAACCTGCCCTATATATATATATATATATAGAGAGAGAGAGAGAGAGAGAGAGGAAGGTTTAAGGGAAAACCTAAAAAAAACCTGAAGAACTCCCCGGTTAGCCCTCCATCTGGACGGTACGCACAAATGCATACAAACGATTGAAGCTGTTTTTTTTCTATGCATGAGTGCATATGCACAAATGCAAGTTACAAATTACTAGTATGCATTTACGCAAAGTGTCTAGATGGGATCCCAAGGTGTTCTTCAGTTTTCTTTTTTTGAGGCTTTCCCCTGAACCTATTATATATATACATATATATAGGGTTAGGTTCAAATGTGAACTCAATTTTGGTTGTGAACGTGAGGACGAATCTCAGCCACACATCTTCGGTTATGGTGGACGCGATCACGGAGGATTGACGCGATTCATGGGAGGGTGGAGATTATTAAAGGAGGGGAACCAGGTCAAAGCCGCCTTTATTGACCGGATAAGTGACTGAGATTCGTCCTCACGTTCACAACCAAAAATGAGTTCACATTTGAACTTTCCTCTATATATATATATATATTATATATGTCCCTTCTCTACTCGAGGGCTCTTTTGAAGAATAATCTAGCACGGTTCCACATACTCTCACACAAAAACAATTATTTCAAAACCACATTAAAACTCCAAAAAAGAAATCAATCAAAAACTAGTTTACCTTTCCTTGGAAAGCAGAAAGCGCAGCCTCGGCCTCCTGCTTAGTATTAAACGAAACAAAACCATAACCAGCGGAACCTCGTGGCTTTTCATGAAATATAATCTCGGCAGATACAACATTCGTATTTTCCGCACTAAAGAACTCCATAAGATCTTTTGATCGTGCTTGAAATGGTAAATTTGCAACAAATAAGTTGTGTACGGGAAGTAGCTTCGGTTGTGAAGGGGTAGAAGGTTTTGGTGTCTTCCGTGGCTTTGCCCATGTGAGATTTAAATTTCTGCCCATAAATTCCTAAATTGAAAAGAGAAAAAGATTTAAACTTTGTTTTAGAGAAAACGAAAAGAATGGCAAAAAGGTTTTGTCTTTGTGGTAAAAAATGTATTAAGTTTCACTAGAGGTGAGCATCGGAACCGGGTACCTGCGTTTGGAACCAGAACCACTCTGGAACTGGTACCCGGGGGGTACCGGGTACCCAGTCACGCTGGGTTAAGCAAGTTATGTATGTTTATAATAGACTTAAAATTACATTTTTATCGGATTATTTTTGACAGTTTGTTGTATTTATTACTTTAAGTTGGTACTTTTGTAATTTATATTAGATTTAAAATTACATTTTTATCGTATGCATTGTAAAAAAATTTAAAAAATATTGAAACCGGGTACCCAGTGCCGTTCCGGTTCCATGAAATTTGGATGGGTACCCGCCTTTGGAACCGAAACCACTCTAGAACTGCCGATTCCTAAAATACGGAACAGATCAGGACCGGTTCCGGTTCTAATTTTTTTGAAACCGATACCCGCCGGGACCGGGTACCTAGTCCCGCTGGGTTAAACAAGTTATGTATGTTTATAATAGACTTAAAATTACATTTTTATCGAATTATTTTTGACAATTGTTGTATTTATTACTTTTAAGTCGGTACTTTTGTAGTTTATAATAGATTTAAAATTACATTTTTATCGTATGCATTGTCAAAATTTTAAAAAAATATTGAAACCGGGTACCCAGTGTCGTTCCGATTCCATGAAATTTGGACGGGTACCCGGTTATGCTCACCCCTTGTTTCACTGTCGTAGTTAAATACTTCATCTTGAGATTTTTTAAAAAAATCATCTTTATGTAAAAAAAGAGATTTCATGGTCAAATGGCTTCATTCATCCAATAAGAAAAGCCAAAAAATTTAATGAGAAGCAAAAAGTTTGTGTCTGTGGGGTCTGTTTGTTAGCAGCTTAATGAGCTTAATGGGACTCTCGGTTTATAATGTCAGCTATACATGACTTTTTGGAAGTGCTTAATGATATAGAAAGTGGCTTATTCATTAAGCTTCTAGGGGGGAGCTTTATGCAGAAAGCCAAGTTTTTTCTAAACCTATCCCTCCCAATTAAAAAACACGCTCATTCCATCTATGAAAAAACCCTCTCACACAAACCTTCCAAATCTATACAGACAGATTAATCCACACAGACAGCTTTATCTATACAGGACTTAATGGAAAACCAACCAAACAGCCCCTTATTTCGGAAAGAAAATAATAAATTCGACATTTGTATTCAAAGATGTTTGTGAACCTATAAAAGAAGCGAAAAGATTTCATCTTTATGCCAAAATTAATAAGTTTTTATTTTCATAGTCAAATGTTCCCCATGTTTGACTTTGGCATGTGTTTTAAGTAAAAAGTTTGAGCATATGTGAAATGTCTAAGTTACCCTTCAATAAACAAAAATAAAGATGAAATGGGCACTCGAATTAATACAATCAATATACTAGTAATATGAACCGAACCAAACGAGCTCAGTAGACTTACATATGACTGAAGATTTGTGAAAGCTGCCAATGCTTCTTCGTGTGAACTCATTGAAACAAACACTAAACCTCGGTTTCTGGTTTTGCTATACATCGAAACCTTAATGATAACAAACAAAAAAACGAAAATAGTCAAACAAAAGATCAATTGAAAAAGAGCAAATATTCTTTAGGCCATCAAATAAGATGAATAATATATAATTAAGCATATACTCCCTCTGTCCCAAAATAAATATCCACAATTAAAAAGGCGCACAGATTTAGAAATATATAATCATTACACTTGCTAATTAACTAAATAACAATTTACCCTTAATCATAAAGAAAGTAATGAATTTCTCCATCTCATAATTAAGGGTAGAATTGGAAAGTATGCACTTGTCTTGAAATAGGACACTTATTTTGAGACAAACTAAAATAGAGATGATGAACACTTGTTTTGGGACAGAGGGAGTACGTATTAGTGAAAGTGTCATTCTTCAATAATATGATCAAACTAAACAAAACCAATGAATCCCACAAAGAATAGAGTCCGGTGAGAGTAAGATGTTCGTAGACCTTACTTTTCTTATAATATGCTAATGTTAATTGGATAGATTATGAGTCAAAATGCTTGAATACCCTCAAGGCCCTTTTGGTCATTTGGTTTGTTGGGATTTGGAATTTTGGATTCCATTCCAATCCAGCATTTGGTTTACAGGAAAGTCCGGAATTGAAATCCCACGAACATGGGATTTAGAAATTTGCGGGATTTCATAGGTTTTGTTTGTAATAATGTTCTAGAATATGTTAAAAACACTTGTTTTGTAATCAATTAGTAAAAAGGTAATTTAATTATTTTTATAAAATATTTTTAAAGAATGGAATTCAATTCCATTCCAAATCCTACGGACCAAACACACCAAAGATTCCAAATCCCTCAAAAAGAACATTTTGTCAAACCAAACGGACCCTCAATAATCACAATATAAGAGAGATTTTGTGTATCAAAATCAAATTATCAATAATCTGTAATGATCCCAAAGGGTAAGTAGATGATTTTAGCTTTATCCTGAAGTTGGCCAAACACCCAAAATGCAATTAAACATTCAAAAAATTAGAACAAGTCCTCTTGACAAAAACTACATTTAGGGGCAGTTTGTTTACCTCTTAACAATTCCATTTAAAGGCAACCTCTGAATCGCTAAGAGGTTACTCTAGTCTTAATGGTTACAAAACCCTCTGAATCATTTTGTATCCTGGACCTCCCTTAACCATTCCGATCCCTAATTTCATTTTGAATAATTACCAAACAATTATATTTTATTTTTGCACTATATCATAAAAGTCTCTTAAATTATTCAAACCACTTTAAATCATTCTGCATCAAACCATTCAGCAACTACCAAACAGCCCCTTTAAATGAGTACCAAATGATTCACAACTACATTTGGAAGCATTACTACATTGCAATATGCAAATTTAACTTACAAATGCTTCCAAAAACAAAATTGTTGCAACAAATTGGACCAATAAACGACTTGAACAGTGAAATCTTGGAGAGATTGAAGAAGAGTTCAATGTTAGCTTTTTTTTTCTCAAAAAGTTCATATCAATTTGACAAATTTTGGTCAAAAATTTCAATCTTCATTAGAACTTTGAGCTGTGTTTTCCCAATAAAGCTTATAATATGTTGCAATTGAGTGTAGTTTCTAACGAATTAGGACCAAACGAAGATGGAAACAAGTGTAAAAAGCTAAAACAGAAGAAAACCCTAACGTAATTCGAGAAGAAAAAATTGCGAACCTCAATATCAACAACGGTGCCATACTTTTCAAACAGAGGACGAATCTCATCTGCAGTACAAGTCCAAGGAACATTCTGAGCAAGCAATCTCGTTCTAGAACCTTCTTCTTCTTCTTCTTCCAATTGTTCTACAGTATCTGTTGAGTTCTCAACTTGTGGTGCTTCAATGGCGGATTGAGTTTGAAAAACGAGAAAATTAGGTCTGTGTGTTTTGATGAAACGATTAGGAAGTGAAGCAGAAAGAGATAAGGATTGAAGATATGAGAAATTAGGGTTAAGAGGTTGGAAGAACTGGTGGTTTTGCTGGTTATTAGGGAAGATAGAAGCTGAAGGAAGACATACAAAACGAAGCAACGCCATTGATGATTGAAATCCAAGAATTCTGTAGAGTCTCTTTGAGTAGGGAGAGTGGATAAGGGGAGTTAAGAGTATTTTCCGCCAAAAGGCCAAAATATTAAAATTACGAAACTACCCCTGGGTTAAGAAGAAGGTAAATTACGAAATTGACCCTGGGCTAAAAGAAGGTAAATTACGAAATTGCCCCTGGGTTAAGAGAAAAATGTGCAATTACGCTATCACAGGGTGTTTGTTTTCGACTTATGTCAGTAACCCCGTGACTTGTTTTTGTTACAGATTTTGTCTGGGTCGTAAGGAACATTAACAACGACCATTAAGTGTTTAGATCTGTGAGTCTAATATAACTATTAAGTGTTTACATCTTCTTATGTATTTAAACCTAAACCTAAAACCCACCAGCGTCCCTATCACCGGGGGCACACCTGCATCAAAGGATTCAGTGGCATAGGTTACTGTTTCATGGTTTCTTTTTGGGGGGAGGGGAGGGGAGGGGGGGGGGTGATTACATTTTGGAAATGTGTCATCATATAGTTTTTGAAACTGAAATAATGTTGTAGGACTTTAAAGGTGGAGATGTTAATTGTTACTGTCGTTGTACAAAAGGCTAGGGTTCAAAACCTAATACTGTCAAATTTTGGTGTTCTTTTATATACCTCTTGTACTTTTAAAGATACATGTAGATAAGACTCGAACACAAGTCTCTTCTATACAAAGACAAAGAACCAACCAACATATTTATATTAAATTTGTGGAATTTTACTTTAGAATGTTTTTATAGTTAAATTGTGTTATTACTTAAAAAAAAGTTATGGGTCTGCTTCTGCTATCACCTCCTCTGGTGTTTGCATCTCTACCACCACTACCCACTAGAACAAACCGTCTGTATTTTCATCTTCAATGTCCAAACTCACCATCCCCAACTCTGGATGTTCATCTCTATGTTGTTCTCGCTTCTAATGTTTCGACTTGATCTTTATCTTTGTTTGTCTGCTTAAAATAAGAAGGCAAAAAGACTAGAATGACTAACATGTGACTAGTGCATGAGGGCACTTAACTAACTATGTATGGGTTAAGGGCAAAATAGTAGCCGTAATACAAACCATAAGGTTATTGATGTAATTATTAAACTCAATGTATGAAAACTAGAATTTCTCTAGACCATAGGAACCATTTTTGTAATTTACTCCAAATAAAATGGTAATCAAATTTGTACATGTGAGTAATATAAAACGTATGTCCTCGTTAGAAAAGAAATCCATAATTTATGCTTTGTTTGTTTTTTCATTTTAAGCTGTTAATCACCGTTTATGTCTGATTCATTTAGACGTTTCATAATCATTTCAGAACTGAAATCAGACTTCAGATTTCGACACTTCTTAAAAAACAGACGCCATCTTAGTTTTCAACAAAATAAAAACTACAATTATATATATAATCATACACATATGTACATAAACAATTAAATATGTTAAGTTGTTTTAATTTTACTATCTATACTATATTATAAAACATTTGGCCAAAAACTCTTAAAAACAATTTTTTAAGCGTTAGGTACTGCTATTTAATGCTAATTACTTAATTTTCAAAATTACAAGTATATCATTCGTAAGTACAACTTATTAAAACTTCATTTCTGAATTCGTGTAACTAACTGCTGATAATTATGATCAAATACAAGATAAACATCTAATTTTAAATCTAAAAAAATTAAAATATAATTAAGATAATTATTAAGTTTAATTATTATCTTTATAAAAAGTTATATTATCAAAACAAAAATAAATTACTTCGTTATTAAACCCAATATAATTAAGATAATTATTAAGTTTAATTATTATCTTTATAAAAATATCAAAACAAAAATAAATTACTTTGTTATTAAATCCAAAATAAAGTATGACAATTTTTTTTTGAATAAAATAAATTACATAAAAAATGAAACTTTTAAATGAAACATTAAAATCGTTTTTTTAAAACCATATAAAATCATTAGAGCATATATATATAGAGAGACAAAAATTAAAATGAAACTTAAAATCCAGATGTATCTCGCTGCATTGCGTGAGTAACTTTCTAGTTTTTTTTGAAGCATAAGAGCATCTTGAACAACATCTCTAAAATAAAGAAAATTAGAAAAATTGAGATTTTTTATTAAAATTATGCTCCAACAGTATCTATAAAAGTTTCTCTAAAATGGAGAGAGAGAGAGAGAGAGAGAGAGAGTGAGTGTTTTCCATATTTGGAGATTACTCCAAAAATGATTACAAGTGAGAGAAAATACTATTTTATTCATGCTCCCACTATTCCACCAATAATATAAAAAGTTAGTTAAAAGTTTTTAAATATATTGAATATTTTAATAATATAATTAATGTTGGATTCTCTAAAAGCATCTCCAAGAGCTTCCCTAAAATGGAGAAAAAGTGGAATATGAGGATTTTGGACAAAAAATTTGCTCCAAGAGCTTCTCTAAAACTTTCTCCAAAATAGAGAAATTAGGAGAGAGAGTGAGTTTTTCTCCAAATATGGAGTTCACTACAAAATGATTACCAAATAAATTGACCAATAGAAAATTTTGAAAAATAAATATTTAATGAGAGAAATAGTATTTTAATAGATGATGCAATATTTTAATATTATTTTGAAGAAATTATAGGGAATTTGTTGGAGATGAACGCAATTTTTTTTAGAGATTTTGTAATTATAGGGAGATTTTTTTAGAAAAATTATAAAGAAATTTTGAAGATGCTCTAAAATAAAGATGTTGTTGGAGATGAATACAATTTTTTTTAAAATTTTAACTTTTATGTCTTTATTTTGAAAAAAAATTTAGAGATGCTCTTGAATATGCTCTAAGCCTCTAAAAACATGTGTTATTATCACTTTTATTGTTTAAGGTTAATTTTTTTTAAATTCTATTAAAGATGAATATTTTAAAGATTTTGATTTTTAACATTCTATTTTAGAGAAAATATGTATAGATTCAAGAAATAAATCTAAGAAAAATTATATGAACCCCAAATCAATACATCCCATATTCCACTACAAACCCACAATTTTAGGCAATTTTCCATGATTATTTCACTACAAACCCACAATTACAAACAACCATCGATTGTTTTTGTTCTTATTTTTTAGCATTTTAACAGATACAATGATCAGCCTGTAATAAAAATAAAACTGTACGTACGATGGTGTTAAACAACTATTGCCATATTATATGTAATGTAATCAAGCATTATTTCCAAACCATCATTGAAAACAAGCTTTTTTTTAAAGCTTAATAATTCTTGAAACAAAATCTTAACAAAAGTTTGGCATTTCACATAAACAAAAAATTCATAAAATCTTATAAGAGTTTACTTTTTGTTCAATCGAAACTCCGGTGTGTTGTATTGCAACGGAGAGAGTGGTTGCCGTGGAGAACCGGCTTCAATGAAGTCGATTTTCTTCTCAATAGGACTACAATCTCTTGGACTAGACTTTCGTTTATTATTCTGCATGAAAATTCATTATCAGTTAGATGGAATCTTCAAATTTATAAAACTTGTAAATATAACCAAAAAAAAAATAGTAAATATAAGTTATAATGTTATATAATGACTTGTATAATGTTAAATTTGTTGAAATGACGTTATCAGATATATCTAATGTCCTATGTAGAGAGAGATGGGTATAATGATACCAGAATCTTAGCAAATTTGAGTATTCTATAATGTCGTATTTAATTTTTTCCAAAAAATACGCGACTAAATAAAATTGTTGTACTGAAAGTACTGTTTTGGTCTCTCTAACGGTCATTAACTTTCTCCATCAAGTCCAGCTAAATGAGGGTATTTTTACTCGTTTTCACTATTTTCTTTAAATTAAAATGAAAAAACATATTACATTTTTAATTTTAAAATGTAAAAAAAATCGGAAGGTTGTGGTTACCAGTTTTCTTTTCTAATTTTGTTTTACAACTAAAAATAAAAAATATAATATATTTTTAATTTTAATTTAAAATTCAGAAAATGGTGAAAATGACTAGAATAACCCTCATTTAACTAGAGTTAACAAAAAAAGTTAACGACTGTTAGATAAAGGGACCAAAACCATAGGGAATTGAAAAACGAGAGGGACCAAATACGAGTTTTTTTGAAGTTTAGGGACGATATCCGTTGGAAATTGCGAGCATTAGAGACCAGAATTAAACTTCACTCTAAAAATAATGACATGGCTTCATGTAATTGGTTGGTGACACAAGGTATTTGGGAATTCACTGGGTTCTTTTGGTTTTTTACATGATGAATATATGTTCTTAACCATTTCGGATAAAATTCTAATTACATAATAAACCATTTTATGTTATTTCTATTTGTTGAAAATCAAAATACCATATACAACATTTGTATCTTGTAAAAAAGGTGCTGAAATGAAATGGTGGATAACTATCTAATTGAACCATTGTTATTCACTTGTGAATAAAAATACAACCATTTGTTATTCACTTGTGAATAAAAGACTTGAGTACAATGATTGTATCAAGATTTGGGAAGGATACTGATTTGTATCTTGTAAAAAAGGTGCTGAAATGAAATGATGGATAACTATCTAATTGAACCATTGTTATTCACTTGTGAATAAAAAAAATCTGCTTTTGAGTACAATGATTGTATCAAGATTTGGGAAGAATACTGAATACAATGGTTGTACTCAATGTTACTTTTTAAAGATGTTTTCAAAATAAAATCTATCTTTTTGGCACACAAACACCCATCTAAATAAGATTTCTAACCTTCATGGATGCACTACTATGCTTGCCTCCAGAATCATTTAGTTGTCTTTCTTTTTGGATTAGCTTCATCAATCTCCTATTCTCCTTATCCAATATGTTGTTTTCTTCAAACAGAACTTTAACCTAATGAATACCCAAAGGTTAGTTTAGTCAAAAAAAACTTAAAAACACACACACAAAACACACACACAAACCTCCTCTTCGGCTGTTGTGAGATTATTCCTTAAATGGTCCTTTTCTTTCTGTAGTATCTTTACTTGAGAAGCCAATGCTAAAACTTTTTCTGTTGAGGGCTTCAAGCTACAATGAATTATTGAATATATAAATTAGATAACTTTTTGCAGAATTTTATGTAAAGAAAAAAAGATTATCTTTCATGAATTGCTAACCTTTCCCACATTTCCAGCATTTTTTGGCACACTTCCACTCCATTATTTGCCTCTAAGAAAGAACGCGCTGTTGATGCCACATCATCGTTGGTGATCAAATTTGATAGCAATGTATCAACAAGAAAATGTTCCGTAGATGCAGCTTTTGTCTCCTCTCCAATCTTTTAATCAAGTAAAATGATAAGGTAATTACTATTTTTGATAAAGTCTAATAGATGACACACACACACACACACATATATATAGAGGAAAGTTCAAATGCGAACTCAAATTTGGTTGTGAAAGTGAGGACAAATGAGAGAGAGACACGTGTCATATTCAGACTGAATAATCAAAAAGATATTCAGACTTGGTATTTATTCAGTCTGAATAAGCAATAAATATTATATTCAGTCTGAATATTTCTTTGATTATTAAGTCTAAATAATCTACATTCAGACACATGTCGCGCTCTCATTTGTCCCCACGTTCAAAACCAAATTTGGATTCATATTTGAACTTTCCTCTCTCTCTCTCTCTCTCTCTCTATATATATATATATATAAGTTTATGAGGTCTCAACAAGCTGAAGAAGAAGTAAAGTTCAAAATTAATGCATTTACCATTATCTTGAAAATGCTACACATCCACATTTTAAGTCATATAAAAGAATAATATTTAGTAGATTGTAGGAAAAACGCATAAAAGTTGAATTGTCTACTCATGAGTGATAATAATAAAGACATCTGATCCATAAATTTTCGAGATGGCTGTTACATATGCTAACTTATCTTTTTTTTTGGAAAGGGTATGCTAGGCATTTGCCTAGACTAATCCCTGGCAATTTTAAGACTGCTAAAGCATGCAGCCCTGAGATAATTCCCCAGGGCCACAAGTTGTTTGCGTTTGGATTTGAACCTGGGGTAGATGGGTTATCTAGCCTCATCCTCCACAAGCCTTAACCAGTATGCCACAAGCCTTGTGGTTTATGCTAACTTATCTTATTGGGCAAAGAAAGTTACTCTTTTACACCTATATTTACATACCCTCATATAAATCATAAATTAACAAGAATCTATGTATAAAGTAAGCCAAGCAGGTGATCATCATAAAAGAGTTTGAGCATTTCCAACAAGAGGCAACTTTGTTACTTCCATTGTAATACATAATTTTTATAAACAGATAAAGGATATTTACTTTATAGTATGGTGGTACACTTTTTGAAGTATGAATGTAAAATAACAAAACCTTGAAACCCATCATATGAGAAGGTCTCTTTCTGCAATTCGGTAAGCCAATTTATCAATTGTCTTTACTGTTTCAATTCCAGTAACATTAATAATCACCCATATGTTAGTTACTTCATAAAGAAAATCTTTGAACAACATATAAAACATTTTACATTCAAATGAAATGATCAATTACCTGTTGACCATCCGATTGATGTTTATAGAACAGAAGTTCTTCTGACAATTTACTCAATTCCTTTTCCAAATCATGAACACGTGACTCTGCCTCCTTAGCTCTAGTGTCTGCCTCATTCCCGAAATCCATCAAAGCCTCTCGATCGTGATCATACAATGAACATTCCTTCTCCCATTTGTTACATTGATTTAACAAATTAACACATTCCATAGCCAATTTCTGATTCTCTTCTACAAACTTCTTTACAGCTTGTGCATTCATCATCGATTCAGCCTATATACAATTCAATGGAAATAAAACAAAAACCTAATAAATTTCATTTCATGAGAATATAACCACTCCATTATCATAATTCATTTTTTTTTCAGGCAGCATGTTCATAATTTTCTAAATTCAGTGAAAGGAAAGGAGTAAAATAATAACAAGGTGAACCAAACCATAAAACCCTAATCAAGTAAATTCCTAACAAACCAGTGAAATTTGAAAGCACCATTTCCTACAAGGAATTTGTAAGGTTTAAAAGCAATATTTACAGAAATGGAATCGTAAAATATTAAAGTTAAACAGAAAATACAAACCCTAACACGCTCGATGGTTTCGTCTTTCTCTTTCAATTTGGATTTCAAATACAAATACTGATCACGAAGCTGCCTTTGCGTTTCTTCAGAAGATCGTAGCTTTAACTCAAGAGTACGTGTAGATACCGGAAGACCAAGTGAATACTCGATCGATTCACGAATGTAATCATCAGTTTCTTGTGGAAGATCCATCTTCTACTTCTCCGTGAACTAAAATCGTGCTTTTCAACACCCTCCGATTCAACGAAATTCAAAGAAATAAACCCTAGATGGATTTTTCTTGCACAAATCTATAGAAAAAATACACAAAATTAGGGAGAAATTGAGAGAATTTGGTCTGAATGAAGAATAGGGTTTATTTGAAATTTGGGGGAGAGCCGTTAGAAAAAGGGGGCGAGCATTGAAGTCGGTGTGAGCGCATTTAACTTTTGAAAATATTTACAAATTTCACTCTACCCCTCCATCTTTAAACATATGTTCAAATTTCACCCCTCTCATCTCCATCTTTAAAAATATGTACAAATTGCACCCCTCATCTCCATCTTTGTACAAATTGCACCCCTCATCTCCATCTTTGTACAAATTGCACCCCTCATCTCCATCTTTGTACAAATTGCACCCCTCTCATCTCCATCTTTAAAAATATGTACAAATTGCACCCCTCTCATCTCCATCTTTGAAAATATGTTCAAATTGCACCCCTCTCATCTCCATCTTTAAAAATATGTGCAAATTGCACCCCTCATCTCCATCTTTGAAAATATGTTTAAATTGCACCCTTCACCTATATCTTTGAAACCCAATTTTGTTGTAGTGATAATTTTTCTTAATTGTTTGAATAATTAATATTTTTTAATCTTAATTTATAATTTTTGTTGTTGTTATTTCAATTATTTATAGTTTGACCAGATATTAATAATCTCATGTTAATCGAACTTAATTTTCAATATTTTGCTTGCATATTTCAATTTCAACCCAAAATTTATGTAAAATTATCTTTATTTTAACCATAAATAGTTTAAAAGACGGTAAAATTTGATTAAAAAAATATTTTCCAAAATATATGTAAAATTATCTTTATTTTCTTTATTTTAACCATAAATAGTTAAAAAGACGGTAAAATTTGGTTAAAAAAATATTTTTAGTTAATATATACATACGGAGACGAGGCAGGTTGGAGAATACATAACTCAGCCCCAACCCCGGTTTTCAACATGTAGGGCACCTTCGACACCGGCCCCGGTACCCGGTTTTACGGGGAACCCCTGGCACCGAACAGGGCGAGTGAACCAGGTTCCCCAATAGCACGGGACAAATCACTGTCCCTACTCGTACGGGGTGGCCGGGTTGATCGGATTGATACTTTGGTACAACAAAATATTCTCCTAACCTTGATTATGTTGTTTTTCTCTACTCTACTCGTAATTTCTTTTTCATCATCAGCCATTTATTACAACTTATCCATACTTCTTAAATCTTAAGTATATGACTTTCAATTAATTTTCTCAATATATATCTATACTACCTTAATATGAATTTAGAATAAACAAGTCTTAAAGACAATTTTTAAAGCATAAGTTACTATCATTTTATGCATAAAATCCAAAAACTCTTAAAAGACAACCTACTATGCATTACGGGGACAAGTGGAAACCCTTTTTTTACACAACCACCAAAGGACTCTCCCCTTCTACCTCTTCAGTCCAACCCATACTCTTAATACCATACATTTCTTTTTCTTCCACCACTTCTTCTTCTTCTTCTTCTTCTTCTTCTTCTTCTTCTTCTTCTTCTTCTTCTTCTTCTTCTCTTCTTCTTCTTCTTCTTCTTCTTCCACTTCTTTATGTCTCACAGACTTACACCATACTAAGAGTACAAAATGGAATATTTCTTCTACCTACTACTTGATGGCTCCCAAGATTTCAAGCATATAAATCATACTACGCTCCTTTCGTTTCTCTCCACGATTGAAAACCAAAATACAAATCAGGTAAATGTTCGATCCTTTCTCGAATTAGGGGTTTCTGTTTGATTTTGTTCGATCCTTTCTCGAAGGTTTTCTGTCCGATTTTGTGTTTGATTTTCTTTGATTTTGTCCGATTTCTCTCTCTTTGATCTATATCAGAAAATCTGTTGTGATAGAGTTCCCATATTTTTTTTAAACCCTTGTTGGAATTACTTTTGGCCCAATATAACAATAAGCATCAACTCTATCCAAGTCTTTTAGCCAACATAACAATAAGCTCAACTCTATCCAAGTATTTCGCTTAACATGAAGATAAACTCAACATAGAGTAATACAAACCCAAAAGCTCAACAACTCAATAGCCTATTACATGAAAGTCATCAATAAAAGCGTATTTAACCAATGTTTATGCAAACACGTGCTCTAAGGCATGATTAACTCAAAACCCGACATTGGTTGGGACAAACCATTTTCCAAATGTAATCATACTCACATATCACCGAAATGCCTCATAATGCAATAACATATATTTTCCATCGGTTTATAAATAAAATACTCCAAAGATGCACATAACATCAAATGATATCCATTTATGAGATAAGACATCAAAATAACCCACATTTATATGTTATTTATCAAGATGTCTAAAACCCACTTATATTTTATTTATCAAGATGTCTAAAAACCCAAGTATAAGCATTTTACATAATTTATAAAACAAAATATACCAAATATGCAAAACTCACCAAATACCCACACAGTTGATAAATATCAAGTAAAACATGTTAATACTTCAAAATGGACATTTTTGGCATGTGCATAGTTTTTACAAAACAACTTGAACTCACCTTGCTAGGTTATGTTAAACATAGTTTTCATCCAACATGCGCAATCTTCTTACTACCATGAGAGAAATAATCCAAACCAAAAATCTTCAAGATTTCTACTATTTTTTTCACCATCACCTTCTATACAAGATCTATTTTTGAAACACATATTTGTAGGTGAAAAGGAAGATTAAAGAAAGAATGAAGAAACAAAGAAACAAGGAAACAAAGAAAGAGAGAGAGATAAGGAGAGAAAGAAAGAAAGATAGTAAGAAAGAAAGAAAGGAGAAAATCGACAGAAGGGTTTTAAATGGAGAAGCCCTCTTTTCTAAAAATTCAACAACTGCATAAATGGCCCTTCTAAGATCAGTCACTTAACAAAACTAACCTTACACTTCCATTTTATTAAAACTGAGTTATTAAAATGCAACCTAGACCACCTGGCCGGTCGACTGTTTTTAGAAAACTTCGGTGTTACATTCAAGGGCTCTTAGAACTCTACAAGTGGTATCTTTTTGTGACCTTGACACCTCTTAGCATCTGAATTTAGAATGTTATGTTTATTTGATTATTAGATTTTGTGTTAGTGATTGATCTCTTTCTGTTCCCTTGACGCCCCTTGACACCTCAAGTTTAAGAGCTTCTACGCCTCCATAAAATTTGTGTGGTTGTGTCATGTGTGCTTTTGTACTGTCCATCCTTAGAACATTTACATCAGACATAAACATTTATCTATTAGGGTGGGAGTTTTGTAATTTTTTTACCTCATAGTTATATTTGTTTGCTATTTAACTGTAGGGAATATTGAACCTATGTATTTAGTGTTCATATCTTTTGGATCATTGAATTTGTGGATAGATGTATTGATATAATTCCTTTCAAGCCAATTGTATTTGGAGTCTCTCTTTTTGTCCAAAATATTTAGGTTATGGATAGTTGCAAATGCATTTTTGTTATGAAAAATTCTACCTTATTTACTTACTTACTGTGGTAGTTGCAAATACATTTTTTTATTGCTCGAGTTTGTTCTCCTTGATCCAACTCCCATATCACCTTCTTCGTGAAAATTGTGCTTAAAGCTTCATTCCGCACCTCTTTCACATTTTCCTTTATTCAAAAATTCAAAACATACACTTCTCATGTAGGAAATCCAAATTGGGAAGAAATACACAATATAAACTAAATTAGAACAACAAACATACCCAAGTGTATCCGTTATCGACCTACATTATGCACACCTGAAAAACTTGAAATGACAACTTCTGTACCTATTATTTTCAAGCATATTTTCCCTACTTACAGGCCAGAACATATTATAATGTCTAAATGAAAGTTATTTTACGACCCCTTATGGTTCTACTCGAATTGGAATCACCCCATTTGGACCATCCATTGATTTTATACAAATTTTACAAAACACACAAGGACTGATCCCATGTACATTGTGATTAGTCCCTAAAACACATAGTTTTGAGCCACTTAGAGTCTCAACTGGGTTTGAGACCCTTCAATCTTCATAAGAGTTATAGTAAACATTTTAGGACGTTCTACCTGTAAATTTTGAGCTCATTCGGACTTACACTTTGAGAGTTATGCACCTAAAGAAGTTGATATGCACTCATGATGACCTGGTCCAATTGGGAGAAGTTGTAGGTATTATTGCAGGTCAATATATGAATAGTGAATAGCAAATCAGCACCCAATACACCGACACTCCCATAATATGAAATGGGTTTAATGTCCAGTTATCATACATGGCCACTGATTATATCTTCCAAATCGTCTACACTAACAATCTATCCCCCCCCCCCCCCCCCACAAAGGGCGGATGAATTGAGTTGTAGACATGAAAGCGTAAGAACTTAACAGATTCCCTTCTTTGTTTGTCTGATTTGAGGGAGAAGGTCCCATTGAGTTCTTAATAATTAGAAGATCCCCCCTACTTCTTTTCTTTCTAGAAAGGAAGTGTCATGAGTTGAATACATATTTTCATTTATTATTTATTATTTGGACCCGATGAAAAAAATGAGATCGCTCCTTATGGACTCGTTGAGAATGATTCTGGTCTAGTCCTGGCTTTCGTGCTTTGGGGATCTCCGAGATCCTTTCGATGACCTATGTTGTGTTGAAGGGTTATCTATATAATCCGATTGATTGCGTAAACTATATTGTTTCACGATTCCTTTTATTCTTTGTATCTCTCGATTTTAACTCTATGGTTTTGTGTGGTTTAAATTATGTATACATTAAAAGTTAATATGGTCGAATGGTTAGAAATTTTGGAAAGTAATAGTTGGATAGCGGTATTTTCAAAGCCTTGATTTAGTTATGAGGGAAAACTACACAACAACCCTTGTGCTCTTCCACGAGCTGGACATTACTTCATTGCTGATTTGTACCAGCTTGTTTAATTCTCGAAATTTATTTTTTGTTTATAAAGAATGAATTTAGGTTTCCCTTGTGAAGTTCTAAGTTTTGATGATTTTTTTATGACTCAGATTGCTTATCATGTGTTTTTTTATTACTATGAAGGTGGGTACTTTACATCTGAAAAACCAATGACATGAGGTGAAGTTGTAGTTGGTGGGTTTAGTGTAACTGCTGGTAATTTCAACAATGAGGAAAAACTAATTAGGTTTATAAGGTGTGTATATCATTACATTGTGTAGATCCCAGTATATGTAAGCACAATGATTATATCGAATAAAACGATAAGAACACGGATATTAAAGAAGCTTCGTAGTCGGATATCTCACTTGTACGGTTACAATATGATTTGACAGTATTTAGTAAATAATTTTGCACGCTCCTAAAGAATGACCCTAACCCTCTATTTATATGCAGAACATTTATCGTAATAAGGAAACTATAAGATAAGGCATTATACACTTGCCTTATTTACAATAAAGCAACGTTTCCTTATATTAAACCTTCCTAATTATTGACTTTGTTGACTTTGCACTTTTGGTCCTTCATGTCTTCAATAGTTGTCATCTCGGATACAATAATTTCATACCTAACAATCTCCCCCTTTGTATTCGAGATTACACTTCAGCAAATCAGCACTTTTGAAGACGATGAAATTTTGTCAACAAATCACTCTCTTGAACTCTTTTGCTCCCCCTACGAATATGATCACTTGATAAGCTTCGTAGCTCCCCCTTAACTTTAGTATAAAGTTCACGAAAAGAAAGTTGAAGGAGCCGTGATGTCGTAGGGTATAAAACTTGTCGGGTCAAAAAGCATCTCGGGTTAGGTGATGTCGATAAAAAAAATCTCGGGCCAAGTAGATTCGACAAGAATTGATGTCGGGCCAAGATGAGTCGACGAAAATTTATGTCGGGTCTTAAGCACTCGATAAGTCTTCAACTTTATCTTCAGCAGTCGACAAAAATCATTTTACTTCAAAAATCAAGTAAGGAAACTCGATAAAAATCAGTATTCAACAAATCAGCATTTGTCAAATCAGTATTCAACAAATCAGCATTTGTCATCTTCCTTTTCTCATGTCGTGTCTTTGATATACAATCTCTCCCCCTCAAAATGATAAGGAGAATCCGAATCATTATGAACAATCAAAGACAATAAGTGCGAATATGATCAAGTGTAAATATGGAATATCGGGTAATGGGCTAACAGACAGAAGCACATGTAGCAACTGTTATCACTTAATCAAAAATAAAATTTAATTAAGTGGCCTATATTCAGTGTTGGCAGCGGGTTGGCACTGATAGGACTTCCAGTTATCATAGAAGTAAGTTATAAAACTAACTTCTCAAACTGTTCCGGCATACACACAAAGATATGCAATATGAATCACAAAGACTCGTGCAATGTGTAGAAAGAATTTATGCATTAAATGCTAATTTTAAGGCTCAAAATGTGAAAATACATTTCACAGACTCAATGTGCATTGAATGTGAAGTTTGGAGACCGAGGTGTGTCTTCCTTTTTCAATATCTTAATCTTCCGAGTGAAGAAAAGATAACAGATATGCTCATTCTCCGTGATATATGAAACAAATATCTTTTGTAAGATACTTGAGTAGCTGGGTGGGGTGACACGAGTTATCAACATTGGGTCCATGTCTATTTTCAATAATCATCTCCAAAGAATCGAGAATGAATAGATTATGTGGCTACCCGGATAACTGTTTAGGTTTGGTAAAGACCAAATATTTTCTTTTAAGTCTTGTCACACCCTCACATTTTTCTTTTATCTCACAATCACTCAATTTTATATCAATCATTCCCGTTCAAGATATCTAATCTAGGGATGTGTTTCATGGGTAGGTCCTTCCGGCTCTGGATTGACCATAGAAACTTCTAATTCCGAACACACAAAGAGTTAAAACATTAAAGTCCGAGTTCTGAACTGAAGTATTCAGAAATCATAATGTTAAAGAAAAATGGATTAAGAGCAGGTCCATAGCTGAGATACTATGAAGCTAATTAAATGGAAAAATGTGGTACTCCCCTCAAATGTAGCATAACCTTTTGAAAGATTGTCATGTGATGTGAATATTCAGAATTTAGCACACACATGAGGTACCTACAAAAACAGATTAAAAAGATTTTGGTACCCAAGCTTTGTTGGGTCCTCGGAGGTTAGCTTTTGATGCAATAAATGGGGAAGTGGGGATATTGTATGTACCATACCATTTATGATCAAACCTTTGATTGACATAATTAGAGTTGTAAGAAGAATGCATGTTAGGAAAACAACCATAATCATAAGAGAAAGAATTTAATTGCATAAAGTCATTGACACCGCAATTCGAGCAACAAATTTTATTCCGAGAAAAATGAATTAAATGTTTAACAGAACGAATCGTGCAAGGAAATTGAAAATTTCGATTGGTTCTTTTAACATTAGGAAATTTTGAATAATAAGAGTTGTCGTTTTTGTGAGATGATGACTTCGGAGCACTTTTGCCTTTTTCGACCCAAACTTGCTTTAAAGTTCGAAAAGTTGAACCACGTTTAACATTTTTCACATAATGAGAATTGATGGGTTTGGAAAAGTGAGTTTGATCCTTTTGGTTAGATTGAGTGTAATGCATTTGACTTGTGGAATACTCATTCGGATCCGTTGGAAGTAAAACTGATTCGATTGGCTTTTTGCCTTTGGCCAAAAACTCCGTATGATTTGGAAGTGTAGGATTTAAGTCAAAATCGACATTTATGTCATCTAACTGTTTCGTGGATTTAAGGTTCGGTGAGGAATATGTGTACTCGTCAAAACGAGGCATTTCCTCAAGAGAGTCTAAGTCATCAGTTAAATCATTTAAATATTCGTCTGATTTAATTGAAGAAACATTAGAATGGACATCTAAAAGTCTCGGATTATCAGATCCTAATCCAACTTTTGAACTTAAATCTTTTGAAGCATTTAGATGAATTGTGTGTTCAGTTTGACCTATCTTATATGGTTTTAATTCCAGATCTTTGAGTTTTTCCAAAAGGTCCTGTCTTTGAAAACTAACAAAATCAAATTTGGATGAGAATGCGGCAGTCTCACTCCTAGACGTGTTAAGTTGAAGTGTGAGTTCAGATATTTGTTGTTTGAAAAGATCATTTTCTTCTTTTAAAACCATTTTCTCCGTTTCGAGATTGTGTGCTATACTTTGAGAATTGACAAGATCGGTTTGCATAAGAATCAATTGATGTTGATTATTTTCTAGGCTTGCTTCTAAATTGGAAACCAAGAGTTTCTCGGTTTTCAATTTAGATTGAAGTTCTTGCAATTTTATCATCATGTCATTCATTTGGTTCATAAATTGATCATAGTCTAAAAGACTTACCTCGTGGGGTTTTGTGTCTGAACCAATGGCCATAGTTTCGCGAGTGGTCATTGTACTTGGCTTGATGATCTCGATCAGTGAGTTTTTGAAACTTTCTGAGTTTTGTCCCGTGAAACAGAGAGTTTTATCGATTGACAAAGGGGTCGACAATAAAATTTTATCGAATTGGGTCTGAATGATATGAACTTTTGTCGGGTGTTAAAGACTCGATAAAATTTATTGTCGGGTATAGGGGACTCGATAAACCTTCTACGGAAAAATTGATTCGATAAAAAAGAGGTTATCGATTACAAAGGACTCGATAACCAAGAGTTTCTCGATTGATTAATATTTGACAAAAAATTCTTTGATTCGATAAAAACTGAATCGATAAAAAATTTATATCGATTCCAGATGACCCGATAAAATAAATTTTGTCGATTAGGAAGGGCTCGATAAAAATTCAAAGATACTTAATCCGAATTTTCTTTAACCAATAAACCAGAAAACAAGAACAAAGGGTTCTTGACTAAAAAGAACAAGTCTTTTTATGGACAAGAATGTCTAAGTTCTCGAGTTTCTTATTTGTTCAGTCAAGAAAGAAAAATCAAAAATTACTAGAGTTTATGATTTTTACTAGAGAATTCTTTAGTAAGAAAAGCTGCAAGAGTCACTAGTTCCTGAGTTTTCTTATGTAAAGAGTTTCAAAAGTAATCAAAATAAACTAAAATAATTTTAATTAAAACAGATTAAATAGTTTGAATAGAAATCAAGGATATCTTAAGTTGAATCGACAAAATTTTTTAAACTAATGAAGAATGAATCGATAAAAACCGATCTTAAAAAATTATGAATTTTTATCGGGTAAAGCGTAATCGAGAAACAGTCAAATGAATGAAGTAAGAATCGAGAAAAGACAGATCTTAAAATTTATGAGTTTTTATCGGGTAAAGGTAAGACAGTATGAATCGATAAAAACTCAAAAACGCAGAAATCGAGAAATTACCTTCTGTTTCGTGGATAACTTCAGAAAAACGCAAAAACTCAGATCGTCTGCTCTGATACCACTTGTAGATCCCAGTATATGCAAGCACAATGATTATATCGAATAAAACGATAAGAACACGGATATTAAAGAAACTTCGTAGTCGGATATCTCACTTGTACGGTTACAATATGATTTGACATTATTTAGTAAATAATCTTGCACGCTCCTAAAGAATGACCCTAACCCTCTATTTATATGCAGAACATTTATCGTAATAAGGAAACTATGAGATAAGACATTATACACTTGCCTTATTTACAATAAAGCAACGTTTCCTTATATTAAACCTTCCTAATTATTGACTTTGTTGACTTTGCACTTTTGGTCCTTCATAATAGTTGTCATCTCGGATACAATAATTTCAGACCTAACACATTGCTTAATCTAACTTGATTATTGTTACTACTCACACTATCTTCTTGATGCAGATTAATATAAGTCGGATGTGTTGATTCTATACTGGAGAGTATATCTCCTTGGGAAAGGTACACCTTCAAACTATGTTCAGCATCCACACCATTATTTTTTTATGTATATAATATTTACATACAATAAAACTTACACACACTATCAATCCTCACTATTGGTGCAGTTGAACCTTTGACCTCCACGGTCGTTGCGATCTAGCAATAACCCAGTACCACTTGGTCAAGGACCCTTTTGGTTACTTACCATTGTTTTATGCAATATAATCAACCACCTTGGAAGAGATTTCCAACATAAGATGGTTGATTGCAAATCCATCAGATGATTGGCTTGTATGATTTTTTTGCCCTTAGTTTTGTATGTCCACAATGAAAAAAGGCACACAATCTTAAATCAAAGTAAACCAAACGAAACCCGTAAATCCTACTCGAATATAGTGTTAGGAAGGGGTAATAAGATGTATAACTTTTACACTTTTTGGGAAGTAATTGATTTCTCGATGGTATAATAAAGGATAGAATCGGTATGAAGGCACTTTCTTTTGGAAATGGACAAATATTTTCTGGAAGTAGAAATGTGGACATATTTTTTTTTTGAAACGACATCTTTTATAATAGAAAAGCTAGCCAGCGGCTAGCAAAACAAACAATTACAACCGTCCGAGAAAAGAGGAGGGATTACAAATCCATTCACCAAAGTTTTTACTACTTCCTTTACACCTATCCAACACCCATCTAAAAGACTTATCAACGATGAAATCAAACAACTCACCCATTCTCGGCTTTGACTTTTCAAATTGGGACGAGGGGAGTAATAGTTTGTATATATTTTGTTGCATCAAGCAAGTACATCGAAAATCTAATGTTATATGCAGGTCCCTTCCACATTTATTGTGTTGCCTTAGTTGTCCCTGCAAGCCATGTTCTTGAGGATGGGGCAATAAGTGCACGTATTAGTTGCAAAGATTTTGCTGAGTTGTGTGGAAAAAAAGTTCAACAATCTCTTGCCAAGGTTCTTTCCTGAAAAGCTCCTATTTTTTATTGAAGTTTATTTTCTAAATGTAACATGCCATGGTGTTCCTAATTTCTATCTATTAGCCTATCAGTAATCAACATTCATTGCTACCATTTTGGCACACCCATATGACTCCAAATCGATATAAAATGAAGGATGTGGGCAAAGTTTAAATGAGAACCTAAATATTTTGAAACACAATTATTTCATGTATTGTTTATAATGAATAACCCTGAATGATAATGAAATATTATTCATCATGAGAATCATGAATTTCATAATTTATGATATCATTCATTTTTATTATATAAATGATTGTCATCATAAATATCTATCTTGACATGGTCATGAATAGTTGGTTCTTAGGTTTTTAAAATATTTAATTGTTATCATTTGAACCTGCCCCTTATTCTCATGAATAGATGGTTTTCAGGTTTTCAAAATATTTACAGTTCTCATTTGCACCTGCCCATGGATGATGTCTGCTAATCATGTACAAGCCTCTGTTGCTCTGCATTTAAAACACATGATGCTTAATTGTTTATAAATGCAAAAAATAATTAGGAATGATCTTCTAACATATTCGTTTGGATCAAGAGTTAAGTTTTATTTTTGAATCTTGTGTAGGTAATGAAAGAATCGAAGTTGGACAAGTTTGAAAAGTTTGCAAAGATCAAGTTGTTGCCGGATCCATGGACTCTTGAATCGGGTTAGTAACAGCTGCTCTCAAGTTAAAGATGTAACAGTTGAAGGCCAAGTTTAAGGATGATTTGTAAAAGCTATATGACTAATTTTCCCCATAGTAAAGTAAATCTTGCATTAGTATGGTATAATGTATACCACTAGAATTAGCAAATTCTTTTTTCCAGTAACGAAATTAAAGGTTGCATTACTATGGTATAATGTATTTGGCAAGGTTTCTGTTACATTGTTGTAACTGTCAGCTATGTAGAACAATGACCACAACTCCAAATGCTACTCTAGATTCAAGTACACTATGGATTTTTGAGTCATTTTTGGTTCTTGCCTAAATTTATTGCATAAATTCTTAATACTATATGATGAATCTAAAATAGCAGTGAGTAACCATCTTCAATGTTAAATCTTTGGCTTTTCCTCAATGAGTGGTCTTGTATCTCTTTGAAAAGTTGCTTTTCCAACATAACAATGCCAAGTTGGGTTCCTCAATATTTCCCTGTTAAATTTTAGTGCTGAAAGAATTTTGGAAATATTTGGATATTATAAGTAGTTTAACAAACTATGCTTTTTAGTTTTGTACAACATTTATTTGTGACATCTACCGTTAATTCATTAGTCATTGCATGTGATAATTAAGAATGTTAAGTTTATATGAAACATGATGAAAAATGTACATGGAAATTATTTGTAGAAATTGGTGATTAGGTGTTCTTAGTATCATATCATCGTTAAAATCTTCTCTAACAAAACCACAAAAGCTTCAAAATCGTTTACATTTATGGCTCCTGCCGTATCGCACGGGTACACAACTAGTATATATATATAGAGAGAGAGGAAAGTTCAAATGCAAAACTCAAATTTGGTTGTGAACGTGAGGACAAATGAGAGCGCGACACATGTCTGAATATAGATTATTTAGACTGAATATACAAAGAAATATTCAGACTGAATAAATACTATAGTCTGAATATTTCTTTGTATATTCAGACTGAATAAATACTATATTTAGTATACATATATATATATATATATTTAGTCTGAATATATATATATATATATATATATGACACGTGTCGGGCTCTGATTTGTCCTCATGTTCACAACCAAATTTGAGTTCTCATTTGAACGCTCCCCTATATGTATATATATATATATATATATCTATACTATTTATAAAGCGTGTAATTCAGTTAGTTTAGAAATTTAAGAGGTATCATTTCTTCAGCGCATTGTACATGTTTCAAAGCACAACATCTTGATTTGTGTCCTCACGCTCCCAAGATATCTCCCACGTCTCGCTCCTCTCTCTCTCTCTCTCTCTCTCTCTCTCTCTCTCTCCCCCCTGTCGGTTCTTCTTAAATTACCGACCTCTATGATTCCTCTTGATCGATTCCTTTCTTCTCAAAATTCAGATAGTTTCGAGCCCTAAAACCTCTTTTCTACCGTCAAATTTGCAGGTTATGTTTTGAGATAAACAACAAACCAGATGAAGAAGGGCATAAAATGTAAAGGTAATAGCTACACACGGATGCTTGCAAATCTTCTTTGCAGTTTGATTCCCTACGGATCTATGATGGTTGGAAAAGTAATCATATATAATACTGTAGTCTTTTTTGCTTTCAATATGCTAATTAAGAAGTACATCTGGCTGCATTGCGCTAATTTTTTAAAATAAACTGTTGCATAAAATTTTCATTAGTGGTTTACAATAAAATTTTACTCTTGTACCTTCTGCTTCATAAATCAATGAATATCCTGGATGCAATTTTTATTGGGATTATATTTGGACTTGTAGTCCATCCGGAGAAAGAATGATTAAAAAAGGTAACATGTATTGTTGAAGCCATATACATTTCTAAGCCTTGTCGATATCACTAATGTTATGGCAATTTTACTTAAGACCTTGTTACAATTCCGGCATTAGGAAATTGGCCCGAAAATTTGAGTTTGTTGTACGAAAGCATAAACAAGAAAAGACGAAAGATGTAGTTTTATGTAAAACGGTACCTTGTCATATATTTTTTTTATGGATAAACATGTTCAAACCACCTTTTGTTTTTCAAGCTATATCATTTTCTTTCCGTACCATGTAGTCATGTACTGATGGGAAGATCTACAAAATTTTCAATTCAAGGTGTTAATTGTTGTGAGATGCAACTCGGAAGTTTAAGATTGTTCTTTACTAACTCTTCTCTTGTTACAACTAGATTGAGACAACTTCATAGCAGGGCAATGAAGACCATCGTGATTGTGAAGAGTTGTTGGTTCTTGTCACTGCTAAAACTTACAAGAAGGTTGATTCTGCAGATAATCTAATCGAGTTACTGGTCACCCAAGTTTTAGTAAGTTCTTTAAATTTAATATTTTGATAGTGATTATTGGTAATGGACTTGCTACCTATGGTTTCTTCAGATGTTTCAATAAACTAAAAAGGATGGTATGCGGGTTAATTTTAAGAGGTAAGTAACCCTATTTATCATGTGGATTCCCTATAAGCATTCTTATGGACTTTTGTGTATTCCGCTTTTGGCAGCTGTTTCTGCTGATTTCCTCCATATATCTTGTAATAACCCGGAATTTAATCTTTTGTAATAAGATTTGTAAGTTGGTGCTTGGAGTCTAATTTTCTCAACTTCAGGGCTGAAGTTGTAATTAAGGAAGAGATGGTCAATAAGGGTTTGGAAACTCCTTCATTTGTGAGAAATCAGATGAAATTTTTATGAAATTTTTTGTGTGTGGGTCTTGGTGCGATTTGGTATACGGGAGAAGAGAAGAGAAAGGTTTGAGAGAGATCTTGGAAGGAATCAAAGGAATGGGTTCATTATCAGGTATAAATCTCATCTCCATTATGTTTCCTCTTCTCTGTTGCTTCTTTAGGATTGTTAGGGTTTTGATTTGAAGTTTATATGATGAAATGTTGGATGAAAATCATGTTTTAGTAAGGTCTTGTATGGTGGGATTGATTCTTGTTGGCTATTTCATGATTTAGCCATCTTATTTGATGTTTGGGGTTTGGGTCCAATCAAAACTCCATGGATGAGTTTTTAATCATCAAATGTGGATGTTAATCCATAGATTCCATGGTTGGATTGGGTTCTTTGATGTTTGGGGATGATTTATAAGTGTTTGCGGTAAGTTTTAAGTCATAACCATGAAGGAAATCAATTTGGGTGTTGGTTTTGGGGTCTTCTTCACGAAATGGGTTTTTTGCAGGCAAAACAGTGACTAAAGCGGGTCTTTGGCAAGTCTTTGGCGGGTATTTGGTGAGTCTAGACTGGCTTAAGACTAGCTTTGTCGGCTGCTTGAAATTTCAGTTTTTATTTAAGTCTAGTTAGGGGCCGTGGCTTGGGTCCTTGTTTGAGGGGTTTTCAAGTGAGTCTTTTGGGGTTACTTTAGGGATATTTGGGAGTTGAAAACTTATAATTTGGTAATCTTAATTCAGGTGTTCGGTTGGTGAGTCCGTAGGATATAAGTGAGCTTAGCGGCTTGGCAATTCAGGTGAGTTCCCTTACACGAGCTTGTTTTATAAATGAATGTTTTAAATTGAAATGCTTTTTTAAATCATTCAAATTGGGCGGTGTGTGCCCATTTATTAGTCACGGGGTGTGTGACTAAGCATTTGGGCGGTGTCTGCCCGTTAAAGGTCACGGTGTGTGTGACCAACACCAGTCACGGTGTGTGTGACAAAGGTGTGATGTACCGTTGCAACAGGTACGTGAAAGGTGTTTAAAAAGGTGTGAGTTAATAGCCATGACTAACCGTTTTCTCTTATAACAGTCATGCATATTAACTGTTATTTTTGGGGAATTCACTAGGCCTTTTGGTCTAACCCTCTCTTTTATAAACAGAAAATCATTTTCAGGAAGGCATATGATTGAAAGCACAAGTAAGGGGAAGGGAAAGTTGTGAGCTCGAGGAGCATAGAAGTGAGACGCTACTTGTATAGTTAGTGGCCTAGTTAGAGTTTGTTTTGTAATAGATCTCAGTAGTTATATTTTATTTCCGCTGCGAACTTATGAGATTAAGATATAGCTTGGGACCTATTGAGTTGTAATTGCTACTTTTAGAGAAATGATATGTTTTATCGATATTTTAGAATCGGGGTTGTTATGTATCTCCATAGGACAGTGACAATGCTTTACATGGTTGTTCTTTTGTGACTCTTTAGGGGAAATGATATTAAAATTTGGTGTTTGGGTTTGACA
This sequence comes from Silybum marianum, assembly GCA_036898165.1. Lineage (NCBI taxonomy): Eukaryota > Viridiplantae > Streptophyta > Magnoliopsida > Asterales > Asteraceae > Silybum > Silybum marianum. The sequence continues at coordinate 26,291,647 of CM072542.1, read as the reverse complement.
TCCCTGTTTTCACTTCTTGTGAGGATCAGTTGTCAGGGGAGGCCTTAGAGTGTGTTTTCAAGGAAACACTTGATTTGCTTGTTGCCTATAAGGATCAAATTGCAGGTTTCTCCATCATCTCTATTTCTCTTTTGCACCCACTTTCCTCTCTTGACATTTGGTTGCTAATAACTACCCATGTTTCATGCTTGTTATATGAGATCAGATTTATGTCTCATGGTTATATATCTATATCCATATCTATATCTATATACTAGGGTCATTTTGCCGAGTTCCTTCGACATGGTTCTCTCAAGCACCCTATATATAAGCAGATACAAGAAAAGATAAAGCACTTTTAGTTGATTTTTCAAGTTCCGATAGGAATAGTCGAGATGTGCACATGTTGGCTCTAACAACCACGATTACCAAAAGATGCAACAATTTGAAAAACAAAAGATGAAAAAAATATCAATCTAGGAGATTGCATATGCAAATTATTTTCTTGTTTTTTCTTTGTGTTAGAAATTAAGGACTGTAATGTAGATGATTGGATACTGAAGAATTGCACCAACGTTTTCTATAATTATTAGGAGAATTCGTATATAGATCAATTGAATAGATTAACCTAACTAGAGAGTTACAAGGGATTATATACGAGCTATAAAAGGAAACTATACAATATTGCCCATGGGCCTTTGGGCCTGACTATGTCTATCTAATATACATGCTAACACCCCCCCCCCCAAACTCAATCGGGGGAAATGAGCCAGGTGGAGTTTGGAAACAAGATCACGAAAACATCAGTTGGCTGATCAATGGTGGAAATTGGAAGAAGTTGAATAGTGTGACGAACCATATGTTGGCGAACAAAGTGACAGTCAATTTCTATGTGTTTCGTACGCTCATGGAAAACGTCATTGTGAGTTATCTGAATAGGCGCTGTTGTTATCACACCACAACTAGGTCAGATTGTTTTGTGGAGCTCCCATGTCAGATAACAACCACCGTAGCCAGACAAGTTCTTGAGCCGTGTCAGCTAAAGCTCGATACTCAGATTCAGTACTGGATCGAGCCACGAGAGACTGTTTCTTGCTGCACCAAGAAATAAGGGAGTCCCTGAGAAAGAAGCAATATCCGGTAGTAGATCACCGATCGGTTATGTCACTATCCCAATCAGCATCAGAGAATCCATGCAGAGGTAAGGACGATGTGGATGCAAAATGAAGTCCATGAAACATTGTACCTTTGAGATACCTAAGGACGCGAAGTACCGCAACATAGTGTCCGGAGCACGGAACTGACATAAATTGACTGACTGTATGTACAACATAGGCAATACCAGGACGGGTAACAGTTAGGTAAACAAGAGAACCCACTAACTGACGATACAATGTGGGATCTCGTAGAGGAGGTCCATCATTAGGAGCCAGATGAAGATTATATTCCAGTGGTGTGGAGGCCACTTTGTTATCAGTAATACCTGCCTTTGACAGAAGATCTGAAGTATACTTCGCTTGGCAAAGATAGATTCCAGAAACATCAGAAAAAACTTCAAGGCCAAGGAAGTAGTGTTGGTTGCCAAGATCTTTCATCTCAAAATATAAACTGAGAGACTGTTTGAGATGAGTGATCATGCCATCCACATATAAAAGAAGCAAAACTGTTCCTGCATCTGTGACTCGAGTGAACAGGCCAGAATCATAGTTGCTTGGTGAAAAGCCCAAAGAGATCACGGTCATGCTAAACTTCTCAAACCATGCTCTAGGAGCTTGTTTGAGTCTGTATAGAGCTTTACGAAGACGACAAACATGCCCTTAGGAATTTGAACACCGGGAGGAGGTGTCATGTATACTTCTTCTGATAAATCACCATTGAGAAAGGCGTTCTTAACATCCATCTGGAAGAGAGGCCATTGTTTAGTGGCAGATATCGCAAGAAGACTGTGAACGGAGGTTATTCGAGCGACAGGAGCGAACGTCTCCTCAAAATCAATACCATATTCCTGATTGAACCTTTTGCCACTAGACGAGCTTTGTACCGATCAATGGAACCATCAGACTTTGTCTTGATTTTAAATACCCATTTAGAACCAATGAGTGACTTCCCTGGTGGAAGAGGAACAAATTCCTATGTATTTGTTTTATCAAGAGCCAGAAGTTCCTCCTGCATTGCTGCACTTTTGATATGATTTAATTTATGCACTTAATTTCTGCATTCATTTTGTTTCCTGCATCATTTGTTCGTTGAATTGTTTTCTGCACTCACAGTATTCTCCTGCTTTGATGGTTTTTGCACATATTCTTTCTGCATTCACTTCATAGTTTAACCAGATGAGATTTTGCTTAATATCCCACATAACTTATATGGCAAAGGCACAAGTAAACAGAAAAAGAAAAAAAACCAGAGGACTAGAGGCAGGGGCGGATCCAGCCCTTTAAAGGGGAGGTCCCAGGACCCCAGTCAATCTTTAAAAAAAAAATTACAGGCTAAAAATTCTCAAAAACACTATATTTAGTCTTAGTTCCCCAATGAATTTTTCTAAAGGACCCCATCTTGCCGGCGATTGACAAAAACACTAAAAAATCTCTTGAAATCAATAAAAAAACCGAAAAAATCTTTAGAAATCGACAAAAACACTATGTAAATTATTCAAAATTGACAAAAATAATAAGAAAATCCTTCAAAATCGACAAAATAATAATAAAATCCATTTAAATCAACTAAAAAACTTAATTTTTTTTCGAAACATGTCGGGTGACTTCACATGCCTTTAGTATACTTAATGGGACCTTAGTGGACAAAAATCCTGGATCCGCCACTGACTAGAGGAGAAGTGTGCTTAGTTTTTGAGGACCCAAATAGAAAAAAAAATGTGTACTCTCTTTTTTGTGCCCAGTTCTTATCCTGAGTTCCATTTGCATATGTTTTTCCCTGGTTTGCAAACTTACTGCCACTTTTGAATTATATATTTTAAACAATTGAAACAATATATTTATATATGTATATAATTACCTGATTTGAATAAACTTGTATATATATTTGAGTTGCTGTGCAGGTTGATAGTGCCAACAAATGAGGGAGCCTGTTACTGTTATGGTTTTTATCATGATTTTATTTTTATAGAAGTAAAATATTGTTTCTATCACTACTGTTCTTGGATAAACAAGTGAAATTGGAGTAGTGATTACTGGAATTGTCCAACAAAGGTATTGCATAAATAATTCAGACTGAATCTTGTGATTGGTTTTCTTATTTTGCAATCATGTTTAATTTGCAATCTTCCATTGTTTTGTTAAGAATCGATTGAATTTAACCCTATTTGATGGCATTGGCTAGGAAATAATACAATCAAGACGAGACCATTTGGCGTAAGTGAGTTGTTTCTTGTCATTAGCCTCTATATACTTGCGATGTGGATTTATATGGTATTTGGGCAAAAAACGTTGATTACCGGCAACCCCAACCGGTCCCACACGGAACCTGCCTCCAAGGACACCAATGTGAGGGGGCATTTTAACTAGATTCACTCAGCGGCCGAGACTAGCGCTGGGGCTGGGATCGAACCTAGGACCTGTCATGTATTTGGGCAAAGTCTCTGCCCCTTTGCCGACTGAGCTACACGTCTGAGGCGTGGATTTATATGGTATACATGTATAACTTTTGTATATGCTTAGAGGCACAAGATTCCATTTCTCAGGTCACAATAATTTCAACTATGAACCACAAGATTTGTGGCGTACTAGTTAAGGCTTGTGGGGGATGAGGCTAGCTAGATAACCCATCTACCCCAGGTCCGAATCCAGCTAAAACAACTTGTGGCCACTGGAGGTGTTGTTCCTCAATTGTAATACTTATATTAAACTTATAGCTTTTTAGAATGTCTAATTGGAAGAGAAATTATAATACTTAGACTAAACTTATAGCTTTTTAGAATGTCTGATTGGAAGAGAAAACTTATTAATTTTCTTCTGTTTAATTATAAAATCTAATTAGTTGTTGCATTAAACTTTTATTTATGGTTTATAAAAATATTTTATATCTCGCTGCATTGCAGCGGGCACATTACTAGTATATATATATATATAGGTGGTTCAAACGAGAACGCGAGAACATGTGGGGGGACCTGGTGGTGTGCAGACGACATGCCATGCGACTTAGGTCGCGTCGTCGTCTGTATCTATGATTTAGTATAACATGTGATGGTCTTGATGGATTATAGTATCACATCGAGAACACCTTTATCACATGTGATAAAATATGTGAGAGGGCTTAATGGTGTAAGGGCGACTTGGCCTATAACCTAGATCGCACCAAAAAGTCGTCCACGTCTCTGATTTAGTATCACAAGTGATAAAATAATAGTATCACATGTGATTTTCCATAGTAAAAGGGTGTTCTCGCGTTCTCGTAAAATGAAGGGGTTCTCGTTTGAACCCTTCCCTATATATATATATATGTGTGTGTGTGTGTGTGTGTGTCCACGGTTATTGAACATATATACAAAGGAATTATATAGAGATGGAGAATAGATTGAAAATATATGTATACAAGAGGGTACGTGATGGTGTAATTGTCTAATGTACATATTAATAGAGACTCAACAATCATATTAAATCCAAAAAACAAAAGGATGTCAGATTCATCGGGTTGGGTTGGGTTGGGTTCAAATAAAAGTAATTTGATATCAACTCAATACCTACGGTTTGAAGATTTTACAACTTGATTAGACATTGGGTTCATTCGCACTACAAAACAAATGACTTTCACCCACAAAAATCACCCAAGGAAAATTTCTTTGGTGATTACTCACGGATCACCCAAGAAATACTAATGGTTCCTGTAAAATCAAATGTTTTCAAGAAAATACCAACGGATTATCCAAGAATTTCCTGGGTAATCTGTCACTGATTTGATTTACCCACCAACAATTTAGACACAAACTTTTGTGACAGTTTTGTGACGAATCATCCTTTAGCAACAGATTTCCCAGGGAAACGTCCGTAGCTAAAAGTCTTCCATTTTAGTAGTGTCGGGTTGAGGTTCGCTGATTGGATTGCGTGAGCACCGCTAGTTACCTGGAGAGACCATTAGTGTTATAAAAATGAAAAGTTAGGGACCACCAACGAAGATAGTTTGTTTTCGGGACCAAATCAAAAAATTTAAGCAAACTACAATAAGAGTGTGTATCGGGAGGGTTGGACGGGTTCGGGTGGACAAATACAAAACTTGATCGGGTTTTGAGTATGGAAATAAAGACCCGAACTTAGGCTTTGAATTTCGGATTGCTTCGGGTTGAGATCGGTCAGGTTGAGATCGGTCAAGTTGGGGTATAGTTATAGTGCAAAAAATATATAAATTTAATCGTTTTTTAGGATGAATTTAATTAATTGATAAATTGATGAAATCGATAGTAAGTTTAGAAATTAAAAAACATTTGAACCGACTATAATCTAAGATTTTTATAAGATAATTGGATAAATAAATAAATATATATATATATATATATATAAATTTTTTAAAATATATATGCATAAATATTTCGGGTTTTCAGATGGGTCGGGTGGCCAAAGATCAAACCCAGCCCGAACCCAAATATCCCTCCAAAAACCGGGTTTGGGATTTTCAGATTTCGAGGTATTCAGATTTTGCACAAACACCTTATTTTCGGTTCTGATTCGGATTGTTCAGGTGTTGCACACCCATAAACCACAGGGATCACCAGTGTAATTCACTCTTGTTTTTATAATTTAATTAGAATTAGAATACCTAGTTATTTTTAAATCTAAAATATTTTCAATACAAATAAATCTTAATGAAACTAATTATTTGATTTTAAGTATTATCTAGACTTGATATCCATGTCGGCTTAGCGTTTTCAAGATTTTTTTAACTAGGTTGATTTTATTTTCTTGATATGTGTATTAATGGGTGAATATACACTTAATAGGTATTAAATGATGAAATTTCAAACTATGTATATTCATCTAGTTGCAGGTTTATACGAGAACGTTAACTTTTTTCAAGAACGCAAGGAACATTTTTCATGTACAAAATCATATATGATTTATGTAGTGATTTTGATTCACACGCGAAATCATATGTGATTTTGATGTTAGTACAAAATCACATGTGATTTTTTGATGTAAAAAGCTCATCGCGTTCTCGTAAAAAGATATCATCCTCGCATGAATTCATCTATTTATATATACGATACTAAATTTTGATTATTTATATATCTGGTGTTTGTATTTTAAGAGGTGCTGGAGTCTGAAGTCTGATTTTATTTCTGAAATAGTTATGAAACATCTAAACAAATCAGACATAAGTCACGGTTAAAAGTTTAAAATAAAAAAACAAACAAGACCATAGTGTATGCTTGTCATGAATTATATAATATACTAATTCGGTGATTAGACATTAGTAAACATACTTATATACACTATACAAAATTTTGATCATTTAACTAGTATATTCCTACTCATCAATAAATATACACAATATTCATGAATAAACATGCATTGATCTTAAAAGTAGGGTTTATAACATGGGGTTAAAGATATGCTTATTCATCAGAGTATAGACTAGGTTGGCACAATAGAGCTACAAATTTGAATTATTTTTCATTTTAATTTGCTCTCATGTGAAGATTTTGGGAATGCCTTTTATCTATTAGGGATCTGGATTCAACAAGACAAGTCTCGAGGAATTTCGTGAATTATCATAAAAGTTCTATCCCGATAAACTTCTAAGAGATATGACATGCAAGATTGTAAACTAGGTGCCAAGTGTGTAACTAAAAAGATGTCTTTATTCTAAATTAGTGCCTTAAAAATAACTTTGAAGTTGGAGAAATGGAGACCACTCTCGATGCTTCAATTGTGGGGGTCTCATGTACAGAGGCGGAACACAATAGGGGCCTAGGGGGGCCATGGTCAGTGGCGGATCTAGAAGAAAAAATAGTAGGGGTCATAGTATAACCGATATACTAGAGAAAAAGTTGTACGTTTTTTGTTTCCACAATCAAAAAACCAAGAATCTGATTTCAGTCTTGTACTCGTTGATTCTCGTGGAAGCGTTTTCGGCTTCTCGCTGTCGATTACTTGTATTCGCCGCTAATTTTCAGCTTCTCGTCGAACTATGTCTTGCTGTTTTTGGACTCTCTCGGTTCTCGCTTTCGTATCTCTCTACTGTCTATCACTTTAGAGGTGGGAGTTGGACTAATCACTAATTGGATTTGGTTCAATAAGTAGGTTGTCCTAAAAAAATTTAAGTTGCCAAGTTGTTAGTTGGGGTCCTTCACATGTTAAAGTTGGATCCCTTTTAAGAAAATATTTAAAAATATATATATATATATATATATATATATAGATATTACTCTTCATGGCAAAACTTAGTAGGGGTCCCATGACCCCCATATGATAAGCATAGATCCGCCACTGGCCATGATCCGTTGCGTTTTATCCTTAAATACTAGATATTAGAAATATTATCAATGAATTGCGTTTAGCTCAGGTGATTATGTGTATATGACCCTTGTATATATGGTCATAGGTTCTATTCTCCGGTCACACAGTTTTTTTTATAATAAATTAAGCTTATCAATGAAGATGTTTTGTTGGGTTTGGACCCCTTAATTAGAAGGCTTGTGTTCAGCTCCTCATGTATGTCCAAGTAGGTACTCGACTAGATATAACCTTCATTGTTGTTGTGCTAGGCGAATAACTGAGTGACCCACACATGGATAATTGCAAAATAGTCAAACAGATCATGAGGTATTTACAAAGGACAAAATACCACACACTACGAAACAAATGATTTTCACCCATAAAAATCCACCCAGGGAAATATCCTTGGATGATTACCACGGATCACCTAGAAAATACTAATGGTTCCGGTAAAATCCGATGTTTTCAAGAAAATACCAACGGATTACCCAGTATTTTTTTGGGTAATCTGTCAGTGATTTGATTTGTCCACCAACAAATTAACCACAAACTTTTGTGACGGTTTTGTGATGAATCACCCTTCAGCAACGGATTTCCCAAGGAAATGGTTGTAGGTGAAAGTCTTTCATTTTAGTAGTGACATGCTCATATACAGGAAGTCGGATCATTTGGAGATCATAGGGTATTTCACATCTAATTTGTTGAATGGGAAGAGACCGGACAATGCACTACAACCTATATTTACATGTCGAATATACGAGCTATTTTATGGAAGATTCTAAACAGATTCGTGTCACTTTCGATAGCTCCATTTTAGGAAACATATTATGTCTTCAATACAAATAATGGTTGAATATATTTTGTCTTTGATTGGATTACAGAAAACATACTACTATATATTTGTTGCAACTAAGAGAACATGTCATAACTTTATGAACAAAAAAATAAACGTATTATAGCTTTGTAAAACAATGTTTATTGACAAAGATATTGAATTTTTTAATTTGATACTGCCTCCATCCCAAAATAAATCTCCATAATGAGATAATTGTAGGAATGTTTATTATTACACTTTTCTATAATCAAATGACATTATTATCTTTGAGAAGAGAGAGTGAAATTTTCTCCATATCATAAATAAGAGTAAAATATGGGAAAGTTGAAACTTAATTTTAAAAGTGGACACTTATTATATGACAAACTAAAATAAAAACATGAACACTTAATTTGGAACAAAAGTGTATGAATGTAAACACCAAAATAAAGCTTTTAAAGTTAGGTTTCATAACATAGAAACCAAATCATAAGTTAGTTCTATAATTAAAAAAATTCATAACCCTTGTAAGTTCCCGAATGAAAATAAATATAACATTGATTAGCAAACGTAAGCTACCTTATTTTTTGTGTACATATTTAAATGAAATAAATTGATTTATAAACTAACTTATTGAAAAACTAATTGAAAGTTGCTTACAAGACGCCTTTTGCCACTTTTTTTATTATACTACTGATTAATATTATGGTATTAGCTAATATTAATTTTAATTTATAATTTATAATTTATTAATTTATTAAGTAATATTAATTTTAAATTGTTATTTAATTTTAATTCTAATTATTCATCAGTGTGAATTATTGATTATTTAGGATTATTAAGTTTATCAATTATTTTATATTATTATTATATATCCAATATTATTTAGTTATCAAAAAATAGATTTAATAATTTAAAAATACTTTTGTGAATTACATAAAATTTAGTTATACATTTTTTTTCTTCATAAAAGAAAAGAAAAAATATTTTAAAATTTTGATTTAATTATTTTTTTGAGAATATATCAATCAACTAAAATATGTAACAATGAAAAACATGTTTTTTTATATTATCTATAATGATTATTCAAAATCATCGTAGATATTTTTTAAAATTTGTATTTGATTATAAATCCAAAATAGTATTAATAAACCACTTATATATAATAATAATAACAATAAATTAAATTGAAATCTATTAATTACCATATTCTATTATTAAATTTTCTTTACTATATGATTTATATTAATTAACATATTATAGAGTAGTCAATTGTTTTAAATATATTATGAAATGTCGAGATTTATTAATTTTTAAACATGTTCTTTTTGGTCATTTTCATATTTCTCAACTATTTATCAACTAGTTTTTGTCAAACATATTTAGTAATCACCTAACTTATCAGGGCATCTCCAACAACATCTCTAATTTTTTTTCAAAATGGATACACAAATATCAAAATCTCTATAAAAAATTGCATTCATCTCCATCAACATCTCTATTTTGAAGAGTCCAATATTAATTATGTAATTAAAATTTTCAATATATTTAAACACTTTTAAACTAACTTTTATATTATTGGTGGAAAAATGAGAGTATGAATAAAATATTATTTCTTTCACTTGATAATCATTTTTGAGGTAATCTCCAAATTTGGAGAAAAAAATATTCTCTCTCATGTTTTCTCTATTTTGGAGAAACTTTTAGAGATATTGTTTGAGCATAAACTTAGTCCAAAATCTCTATTTTCCTCAATTTTTCTATTTTAAAGATACCGTTGAAAATGATTTCAGTTACCAACTAACCTATAAACTCAATAATCAATTAATTTATCAAATATAGTCTATATCAATGACAACTTAATCATTTGTTATTCTAATCGATTAATGTTGGGAAAGTTGGAATTTACTATGAGAATTAAAGGAACAATGTATGTAACCATAAAAAGACATCTTCATGTCATTTTTTTCTATGTCTTTTCAAATTGATTTGGACACATGAAACTAAATTATTTTATTTCATGGTAGGTAACATCAAATATTCCCATGTGAATTTATGTCGTTTTGAGGTCATTTCAATAGTAAATAAAATTATTATCGATTCATCTTGGATTTTGTGCAACGTTTTAATTTTCTTAAATAATATAATGAAGACATTAGTAAGGTAAGTCGAAAAATCTGTAGCAAACATTTATAGGGTTTATATTAAACTCAAAAATTATAATTTCTTCTAAAAAATTTCAATCATAAAAGTTCGGTCTACGTGTAGAACACAACTTCACTAGGAAATTCCTGCGAAATTCCTTCGTTTGATATGTACTACTCATAGCAAATACATAAAGAAGTAGAACATTTTTATTATTTTAACAAGTGATTGTTTGTATAAAACTTCCAAAAGTATAACTAATTAATGATATATCAAATGATCACATAAGTTAATCCATTGCGAAGATACATACAACTCTAACTTAGAAAATAACTTTTCATTCAGTTTTAGAGAATGTTTCCCTGGTTTTGGAGTGTGGATCGATTGAAGTAACCAACATCACGTTTTGGGTTGGCTTATATGGTAATCCAATGTACTATCTACTCTGAAAAATATTTAAAATTTTCATTTTAGAATCGAAACTAAATATTTACCTTGATTGAACAAATAAGACCCTAGAACACCATTGTCTTTCTCTTTATATCATACATCTGGATAAAAATATGCATTTACTTTAATAAAATATATAACAAAATAGTATAGTTACATGCATTCGTGTGCGAATAAACAGTTATAAATTTGAATATAAAAGTATTCGATTGATAACATGATATTACACCTGTAAAGCAAGACACTTTTACGTTAAAAAAATATATGTAGGGTACGATGTTTTTGCACGATTTACGAGGAATATTATGAGTGAAAAAAACACATTGAACCTTGATATTAAGATATGATTTTTAAATTATGAAGTAGGACAAGACCATGGAATATGGATTCATAATTGATGTTAAAAGGAGTGTTTCACCTCCATGGCCTTAACCTTTTTCTAGAGTTTTTAACCCTTTGTGTAAAATTATTTCAAAAGGTTGAATTATGACTTCAAAGGGTTAAAACTAGTACGTTCTCCCTTAAAAAAATTCTTATATTCTTTTTTCACCTTTTTCGGTAAATATAACATTTTATTTCTTCAAAATATTTATTAATCCATTAATAATCATTAGGATCGTCCGTTAACATGTTAATTGTGAGATTTTAAGTAGAGCCCCTAAAATTTTAGAACTCAATTTTAAATGTGTTTAGGGTTTTCATCAACCTATGTAAAACTTTGTTTAGGTTTAAATTTAAATTGTTTAGGCGGTGAATTATTTATGGTAAAGCTAAGATTGTAATTTAGTCTTCAGGGTATAATCAAATAAGAACCCCATATATTGCGATAAATGTGAGAATTATTATCGCAACATACCGTTTCATATTTTTTTCCATCTAATACTAGAATTACTGATTAACATATATTTGTTTGACAATGTGTTTGTTTAATATGTATTCAGTACACATTGTGAAACTCTTAGTTATATTTTTTGTTTTACAAACACATTAAAAAATGTTCATGGTGTGAAATACACACATTATGAAACAAATGTATGTTAATCAATACACTGAATCCAAACTGTGGATGAACAAAAAATCATGTGAAAAAGCACATGATGCAACGATTTCTCAAAGTTATGACAATTTTATGAGTTCTCGAATGAAGGTTCCCTCTTTATACATTTAATATGTATATATAGGGCGATAATCAAATAAAAACCATAAAAAGGTTGATGACGTAAGAACTTATATCAACCATTAAAGAGTTTACTTAAATGTTACTAATCATGGTGGCATTTTTGTAATATTAATAAAAAGAGAAGGACGTAATAGCGATTTTTGTTACAACCGTCATATTTGAATTTTCTAATTTATCGTTGACTAAACCTGGATTCATATGGTGAATCTGGTAAATTAGTATGTTTTCTGGATTCATATGATGAATCTGGTGAATTAGTATGTGTTCGATAAAGAACGATCAACTATATTTGGATTTTATGTGGTGAATTAATATGTGTTTCATATGGTGAATCTGTGTGTTTCATATAGTGAGTGAATATATATGTTTCATCTAATGAATCTTGTTACCAACATGACGATTATGTCATTTTTAACTAAAAATAGCTTTCAGTTATAACCATATGATCAAAACCAAATTAAGGCTTAGATCGGTTCTCACAGTTTTTATCCTTTTTTTGTTTTTATTTGATTTAACCCCTATATATAGGGCGGGTTCAAATGAGAACTCAAATTTGGTTGCGAACGTGAAAACAAATGAGAGTGCGACACGTGTCATATTTAGACTGAATAGTGAAGGAAAATATTCAGACTGAATGTAGTATTATTTAGACTCTCATTTGTCCTCACGTTCACAACAATATTTGAGTTCACATTTGAAGTTTTCCAGATATGTATATATATAGATAGAGAGAGAGAGAGAGAAAGAGAGAGAGATAAAAGTTTAATTGCAAACTTCATCTCTATTTGATACAACAACTTAGGGTGTGTTTGGTTGGAGGTATTAATCAAGAATTAATGGGAATGATAATAAAAGAAACTGTTTGGTTGTATATAATAGAATGAACTCATTCCCCCAGAAACACAAATTTTCATTTCTGATTAAACTGAGGGAAATGAAAATTAATTCTCATTTTCATTCCCTGTCATTTTCATTCTCATTTCCATTTTCATTCGCTTGCCAGAACCAAACGCTCCATTACATTAAATAAAGTTTTTATTAAAGTTATTAATTAAAGTGATTAGGGGTAAAAAAAATTCAACCCACACTTACCTTATTTGACGTTTTGTTTTCTTTTCCAATTAAAAACTTTTACGCTCTTAAATTTTAAAATAATCTAAAAAATCACTAATACTTTAATCAACAAACTACGTAAAAAAAAAAAAGAATTTCATGCTTTTCGATATGACATCCATCTTGATATTCTTTCTTTTGTTTTAACCGTTTTTTTATATGAAATGCTACATATATATATATGTTTTATATTGATTTTAAATATTTATTTACGTTATGGTGTGTATAATAGCTCGACACTGTAAGTCCGTAAGTCAACATCACCTTCTTCAACATCGAAAGGCACCACGTTCTTCATAATCGTAACACAACACCCATCGATATTGAGAGATAACCCATCGAGACCGATCTAGAACCTATTGATGAATGGTCAAGAATCCATTCATTGATTTGGCATGTATTTATGTGTGTTACACTATTGATTGATTTATTATTTATTTGTGTGTGTAAAATCATAGACTACCACTTTCAGCTTTTATTGAGACGAATCGGGAACCATCAAGACCAATCGGTACGGATTAATACCAATCGAGATCAATCGAGACTAATCAAGAACCCATCCATTGACTTGGTGTGTGATTGTGTATTAAAGCATAACATAACACCTTAGTTTGTCATCGAGACAAATTGAGAACATATTGATTAATTTATTGTGTGGTTGTTTATGTAAAACCATAACCTACCACTTTTAACTTTTATCTAGATGGATCGGGAATTTTATCGGGACGAATCGGGAACTCATCCATATCAATCGAGAACCCAATAAAGAAAAAGAAAGAAAAACTAAAGTATATTAAGTCGAAGTTGTAGTATACCCATGATGAATATTATGGTGAAAATTAATATTTATGATAAATATAATACTAATATAAATATAGAGAGCTATTGTATACACATGATCATAAATAAATATACATGATGAATAGTATGTATATTAATGAGGAATAATATGTATATTCATCATGTATTTTACAAAGAAAATGTTTTTTCATGATGAATATCATACTGATGTATGAATGTTGAAAAATTATTGCATACACGTGAACATATATAAATATTCATGATGAATGTTATTGTAAAAATGTATACTAGAGATGAATATCTTATTGATGTAAGAATGCTGAAGACTTATTGTATACACACACACACACACACACATATATAGGGAAAGGTTCAAACAAGAACACCTTCATTTTACGAGAATGCGAGAACATCCTTCTACCATAGACAATCACAAGTGATACTATTATTCTATTGCATGTGATACACATGTGATACTAAATTAGAGACACTGACGACCATTTGGCATAATTTAGGTTGCGTCCAAGTCGCCCTTAAACTATTAAGCCCCACCACATGTATTATCACATGTGATAAGGGTGTTCTTGTTGTGATACTATAATCCATCAAGACCATCACACGTGATACTAAATCATAGATGCAAATGACTTTTGGCACGACCTAAGTCGCAAGGCACGTCATCCACACACCACCAGATTCACTCACGTGTATTATCACATGCGATAAGGGTGTTCTCGCGTTCTCGTAAAATTGGTGTTCTCGTTTGAACCTCCACACACACACACACATATATATATATATATACATATATATATATGATGAATACTATAAAGAAAGCGTTTATTCTTGATGAATAATATTTATATCCATGATAATGGTTATAATGAAAATGTATATAAAATGATGAATGTCATGGTGATGGTGTATGAATATTGAAAATTTGTTGAATACATGTATAAATACATAACTATTCAAGATGAATGTTATACTAAGTTGTATATTCATGATGAAAATCATATTAATATGTTAATATTAAAGAGTTGTAAGAAGTATATGAAATGCATAAATATTCATTATTAATATACATTTTCATTGTAACATTCATCATGAAAATACATACTATTGATCATGAATATATATACCATTCATCATGAATATTTATGTATGATCACATGTATACAATAACTTTTATATTAGTGTGATATATTACAGAATAATAACTTTCACAATAATATTCATCATGAATATACTATAGTTTCAACTGTACATACTTAGATTTTTTTCTTTATTGGGCTCAATTGCTATGGATCGGCTCCCAATTCGTCTCAATAGATTTCTTGATCCATCTCGATAAATATTAAAAGTGGTAGGTTATGGTTTTACGCAAACAAACACAATAAATTGATCAATAGGTTATCAATCACTCTCGATGAAAAATGAAGGTGTTATATTGTAACTTTTAACACACAATCATACACCAAATCAATGGATGAGTTCTTGATTAGTCTTGATTGGTGTCGATCGGTCCCAATGGGTTGTCGATCGATCTTAATGTGTTCTTGATTTGTCTCGATGGGTTCCCGAGCCGATTCGATAAAAGCTGAAAGTGGTAGCTTATGGTTTTACACATACAAACAAATAATAAATCAACCGATAGGTTCTTGATGGAAATTGAAGGTGGTAGGTTATGGTTTAACACATATAAACACATACCAAGTCAATGAATGGATTCTCGAGATTTCTCGATGGGTCTCGATAGGTTCCCACTTAGTCTTGATTGGTTCTCGCATGGTCTCGATGATTTCTCAATTGGTCTCGATGGGTGGTGCATTACAGCGATGAAGAACGTGGTGCCTTAAGACGTTGAAGAAAGTGTTGAAGAAGGTGATGTTGAGTTACGGACTTACAGTGTCGAGTTGTCGTACACACTTGAACATACATAAATATTCATAATAAATATAACACATATATACCATTACGTAAAAAACAGTTAAAACGGAAAAAACTATTTCGAGATGGATGTTCACAAATTGAGTTTGCAAATGAACTCCCCCCTTCTCTCTCTGTCTGTCTCTCTTTCTAAATATATATATATATATATATATATAGAGGAAAGTTCAAATGCGAACTTAAATTTGATTGTGAACATGAGGATAAATGAGAGCGCGACACGTGTCTGAATATAGATTATTCAGATTGAATATATACTATATTCAGACTGAACAAATACTATATCCAGTCTGAATATTTATTTGAATGAGACACGTGTCGCGTTCTCATTTGTCCTCACGTTCACAACCAAACTTGAGTTCTCATTTGAACCCATCCCTATATATATAGGACAATAATCAATTAAAAACCACAAAAGGGTTACAAACTCGTGAAAACAGATATAAAAATAATTTTTTACATGATTTTTTTTATCAAACCCTATAATTTAAGATAATGTTTCACATATGTTTGGGTTCACCTTATGAAGTAAATACATGTGAATTTTTTTTTTAATTCACCTAGTGAAACCAAAAATATGCGTAAAAAAGATTCATATGGTGAAACAAATACATGTGAAAGTTTCATGTTATGAAATAAATATATGTGAATCTTAATTCTTAAATCCTAGCATTTGATGAAAAAAAATAATGGAAAAAATTATTTTTATATCAGTTTTTACGAGTTTGTAGCATTTCTGTGGTTTTTATTTGATTATCACCCTATATATATGCATATATATGTATATAGTATATATATATATATATAGAGGAAGGTTCAAATGAGAACTTTTGATTTCTAAAGGAACAAAGGGACAATTGTGGATCACATATGATGTGGGTCCCACATAATATTTAATCATTTATGATTTAATTTAATTTAATATTAAATCATAAATTATTTAATATTATGTGGGACCCGCATCATATGTGGTCCACAAATTGTTCCTTTGTTCCCTTAAATATGAGTGGTTCTCGTATGATCCCTCCCCTATATATATATATACACACACAGATATATATATATATATATATATAGCATTTTGCAATATAATTAAGTGTTTTTTAATATAATTATAGGGCCTCCAAAAAGATTGGCATATTATTCAGTCGACAACTGAAAATTCCCTCTCACTTTTATGTTGATCCTCATATTGCTTCATTCTAACTTATGCCCTTGACTGTTCTTCGAAATCTGTATGATAGTCGACTGCTCCTTGAGTTATTTAATATCTCAGTCATGTTAAGAGTTATTTAGTATTTGTTCAATAGTTAATAAAATTATGAGTAAATTATGTTATAGTTTGTTGAATTTTTTTCCTTTCATCCTTATGATTTTTGAAATAATAATTTTTATTTCTATGGTTTATAAATTATAACTCATTACCTTTTTCGTCCTTATGATTTAAATTTTATTGCTTTTTTCATCCCTATAATTTACAATTCATTTCTATTTTAGTATTTAATACTTTAAAGTAGTGTTTTGTCCTCAGGGACGAAAATTAAAATAAATTGTAAATCATAGAGATGAAAACTGAAATTTTAAAACCATAAAGATGGAATTTGCAGTTTTCAACAAACCATAGGGACGAAAAACATAATTTGCTCTAAAATTATTAAATAAGGTATAAAATCAAACGTCATATTTTGTGACGGAAGAAAGTGTATATTTTTTTAAAAGAGAAGTATAAATATAAAAAGGAGTTTTGATTAATCGATATATTCGTTTAAGGAAGATGGTGCTTTTTTGATGATTTTAATTCTTGTAACTAAAGTTAAAATATTGGGAATTTCTTTATTGTTTGGACGGAAAGCATGTTTTTCCTTTATGTCATTTTTAGGTTTATTTGAAAAAAAAGCTATTCTTTAAGTTCAATATATAATTATATTAAATAAATAATAGATCCCGATATTATATATTAGAGATGGTCAAAATGGGTTTGACAGGTACATGTAAGACCAGGATCGTGAGTGATTGAGTTCAGGACTAGAACCGGTAAGGACTGATTATGATCTTTATGAAAATTCATAGTCCGACCCACCTGAGACCCGTTAAACACATACCTGATTTTTTGTAAACTTACATTTTTATAATTTATATATGAAGTTTTTTTAATCAAAAACTTCAAGCATTTTTTTTTCTCCAAAGTGTTTCAAGTTTATGAAAGTATTCCAATATTATATATCAAAAATCGTATCTATAAAAACATCTATAATTTTTTTGTGTAAAAAAGATTACAAAATATATTTATAGTGTATTTGAATAATCCAATTAGAGATTTAAAATATATTTCAATAAGATATTGTTTAAAAAAAATTCTTGAAACAAGATTTTTTTTTACGTTCAAAGTTAATTTTTGGAAAAAAAATTTGGGACCGGTTTTGGGTCTGGCCCGAGACCTGACTGGTTACAAGACATGGAGACCGGTACCGGGATCAATTATGCTGGAACCGGTTACGAAAAGGAAATCAAGGACCGCGACCAATTTTTGGCCATCTCTATTACAAATCGTCTATTCGAGCATGAATGCATTCATTCCATGGTTGCTCCAATCTTTTTGAAGGTCGAGTTACACTTGTATCTAGACAAAATATAAAAACTCACACCATATATTGTATTATATTAAAAGTCTTAACAAATTGAAATAACAAAAATGTCTTCTTATAACAAAGTAACACACAAAATTTACCTAAATATAATCATTTTACTAACATAAATAAACTTTTCAGTTAATTCTTCATAATCAACTTTTGCTAATAAGTCATTTTGAAAGATCAACATATAAGAGTTTACCAACTGATTAATTGTTGTTTACCTCAGGTTCTCAAGAAATCCTAGCTCGATTCTTTGGCCAAATTCTCACTTAACTCTCAACTTTGATGTGTGTTATGAATGAGCTATAGTTCTTTGAACAATGATGATTAGTTTCTTGATGAACGAAGTCAACAACATTGAAAGTGAGCCTGCCCGTTAAACAAGAAAGTAAAAGCCGGAGAACAAGAAAGTGAAAAATAATAAAACAGGGCCGTGTTTTCAATCATAAAATTGGTCATTTGGAAAACAAAGATGACGAGACTAGCTGACCAGGAGAGTTGTTCAATCTTTAAATTAGAGACTAAGAAGACGAGAATTGCATATTTGTAGTCGTAATTAGGAATTAGACGAATCAGTCAAGTCTGCTAAATCTGGTAGAAGAGAGAAGGGATTGGGGCATTCTGCTAGATTGTTAAAGCATTTTAGTTGTCAAATAGAATGAAATAAAAGGTAGAAGGCCGAAGGGATTAAGCTAGAACATGGGCTAAAAATCAATATATATCTATATAGGAGCAAGTTCAAATGAGAAAATAAACATTTTGCGAGAAGATGAGAAGTTTCAATATCATTTATGGTTACACACATGATACACAAACTTTATCACATATGATTAAACACATGTTGCATTGAAAACACATAAACGCTTAATCATATATGATTAAACACACCCAAATGAGTGTAATTATATATGATATTGAAACTTCCCGCATTCTCGTAAAATGTTTAACTTCTCGCATGATCCTTCCCCCTCTCTCTACACATATGTATATAATTAGGCTCCGAAAAAGTTCGGGGGCCTTAAAAAATTTTGGGTCCCTGTTCGAAGTCTCACATTGGTACACCCTCTGACACGACCCTGATTTGTTCAATCTCATTGCATCAAAGGGCTTAGAAGCATTAATCCTGTCATGCAGGAGGGACACATTTATCTATGATATTGCAAGTCTTGTCTAATGGTATTATACATACCCAATGACTATTCTTCCATTCTGTTAGCACATGATTAGAGCTAGCATCAAAGTGTGTGAGTTTACCATAGTAGACTTCAAATCATCAAGTCAAAGGATGTTATCATACTATGATCACATGATAAATATTTTTAAAACTCATATGACATCCTATGCAATGTCCTCATAATGATTTATGTCCGATACATAGTATCTCCATCTTTACCTATTAGTGGATTATATTGTCTCAATATGAATCTCTACATATACTAGTGATTACCACATTAGTCAATATAGGGTTTGAAGTAATATTTAACTATAGAGAAACTTAGAAAACATTATTCTATGTCTATTCTTATATTTAAGTATAACACATAACTGACTTTTTATTAATCATTACTCAATGTGTACAATTGTTTAATGATCGGCTTTTAGTCATATCATTGAAAACCATAATTATAACCACCATCACCACTACAAGTAACATTCACCACCATGCCCATATGCGCTTGTGTAACACCCGGAATTTTTGTATTTAAGATAATGATTTTTGCATCCTAATATTATGGTATTTGTAACTATATGAAGTGTTTCAAGAGTCTAAGACTGGGTTGCAATCAAGTGGAAGATAGGAACGAAAAACGAAACCAAATTCGGCCTCGGTACCTTCTAGGCGATCATGACAGGCTATCTTGCCATGTCATGATCGCATGGCATGATAGCAGGAGCGTCACATGTCAAGAAATCAGCCCAAACTCGCAGTACAAGGTTGGCGATCATGCCTTGTCATGATCGTAAGGCATCATCGCAAAAACCACCCAGATGGCCAAAATCAGTCATATCTCGCGGTACACCTTAGGCGATCATGACAGGCGATCTTGCCATGTCATGATCGCATGGCATCATCGCCCGACGCGTCCAGGAGGCTTTTAAGTTGCGTTTTTCAGCTCCAACTTCTCATTTTTATCAGATATCAAAACGTGTATCGGCCTCTCCCATTTAGGTGCGATTCTAGGGCATTGAATTCTCTCACTTACCTCCTCCCAAACCATTTATTACTTCATCTAAGTGAAAGTTCAAGTCAAGAATCAAGGGTTTAAGCTTCAATAGTTGTGTTCTTCATCCCTATCACCAAGCTCCATCATCTTTTTCATTTTAGGAGACTTTCTAGGGTTTTCCCAAACTTTAGCTTGTGAGTTCAATTTCAACCTTTCACAAACTCAATACTGGTTCTAAATGCTATTATTTACTTATTTTAAGTTATAATTTCAAGTATTTATGCATTTAGTTAAGTTTGGAGATTTTAAGTCAAAATGAGGAAATTGGGGGTTTTGATCTTGGATAAGATATGAGCATTATAAATGATTTTTATTTGTTTGGGAATGTCTCATTGTGAAGAAATTTTGAATATGGAACTAAAACTATTTGACCTAATTTCTGGTAAAGTTCATATTTCAAAGGGGATCGTTGTATAAAGGTTTTATTCGCTACATGGAAAACTATCACTACGTCTCGTTTGATGTAGTTGATTTATTGACTACTATGTAATGGATCCATAGGCATTTAGTCGGTTTTATTTCAGGATTGTTGTCCCCTTTATGTATTCGTTCGAGTCATCGGAGGCTTTAGATATTATTATATTAATTGGTTGTTACCTGTTGCCATTGACTCTTATGTACGTGCCGAATTAGGGTCATCGGAGGCTTTAGACGTCATTACATTAATTGGTTGTCACCAATTGCCATTGATTCCTTGCACGGGCTTTCATTGGAATCATCGGAGGCTTTAGATGTTATTACATTAATTGGTTGTCACCAGTTGCCATTGGTTCCTTTGTTAAGCCAACATCAAGTAGTGACCCACTTTTGTATCCATCACCAAAGATGGTATGATCGGGTATCTCCCGGTTTCTTTGAAAAGAACTTTGCTCACCAAGAGTAAGCTTTCAAGTTAAGTTAAATGGGATAAAGTCGTTCACTCTTTTAATTAAATATTTTATGGCTTTATCCATGTAACTGTTTATTCTCACCAGGCGTAAGCCTAACACTTGATTTTAAATGCCATGTTTAGCAGATGATCGGGCTAATGGGGCTTCTTAGAGAGGAGCGGAGTAGCGTGCCGGTGAAGGCACTCTTTTTGGGAATTACACTTTAGAGTGTAAATATTGGAGACACTAGAACAATTATTTTGAGGAATATTAGCGACACCTGAATCTAATCTATGTATTGTACTATGTAGATTAATAGGTTGTTGATGTAGTATTTCATTCATAGATGTAACTCCTATACTCTTTCCCATAAAGTGGGTGAATTTATATATTTCTTTACCTTTCAGTTTAAATTTGCTCTAATTTTTAGGGTGTTATAGCTTGCTGCCACGATGATCACTATTACTATTACCATCACTGATAGTATTACCATCACGACTACTATTATCATGACCACTACTATTGGCACCATCATTACAATTATTACTCTGATTTCATTACTAATACTTCACAAGTGACTATTACTATGATTATCATAACAATGAGTTCCATAAGTTAGAGAGAAATTAGGGAATTCAACCTTTTAGCTATGATCAAAATACTAATTAATAAGATAGGGAACAAAAGAGATGGATAATTCATCCTCACAATGAAAACTTAGCAAAATTCCGGGAATTTTGAGGAGAAAAGTGGATTAAGATTCTCTATTTTTTTGAAGCAAAGAAAGAAGGAAAAAGGAAGGTAGTTATTTGGTTTAAGTTAAAAGTTTTTTTTTTTAATTTCGCTCAGTTCTTCTTGAGCGTGAATGACATGCAATGGAAATTCTCAACCCATAGTAGACTTATGCATTAATGACATGATTTGGATGATTATGTAACACCCGAATTTTTAGTATCCATAATTTCAAATTTCGTATGTATTTTGACCTTAATATAGTATTTTAGAAGTATCGTGGATGTTGGTTGAGTTGTTTATCACATTTGGCAAAAAGAAAATCAACTTTTGACCTTAATATAACTGTTTTTTTCTCGCTCGCAAGCAAACCTTAAAAAGTGGTCGATCTCAATTATATACTTTTTATTGTAATCACTGCTGCTCTCGCTGAAAAACCCTTAAATTATTTTGAGGTGTAAAAGTAAATTAAATAACTGAAAAACTAAGGGGGCGTTTGGTTCACATAATGTTTTTGGATGAAATGAAATTTGCTAAAGGAATTTGACTTTGAAAATGGAATGTTATCAGTTTTGACCACCTGTTTGGTTGACATAGAATGGAATGGAATGGAATCGGTTAAAGGAATTGGAATCTGTCTGTTTGGTTCACATAATGTAACTTTGGAATTTGGGAAGAAGTATTGGTAAATGACCAAAATACCCTTTTTGAAAAATTTGAGACCGGAATCCAACTATTATGGTTCAGAAAAGTGGTGGTTGGCGGTGGCTTAAAACAGTGGTTTGGATCGGTGGTGGTCGACGGTTGTTTAGAAATCAAAACGACGGTTCAGATCGACGGTGGTTTAAAATGACGATTCAGGTCGATGGTGGTTCAGAAAGCCTGTTCAGGTTAGTGGTGGTTCAAAACAACGGTTCAGGTCGGCGGTGGTTTAGAACCGCGATTAAGGTCAATGATCGTTCAGATCGGTGGTGATTGGTCGTGGTCGATGGTGGTTCAGATTGGTGGTGGTCAGTGGTGGTCCGTGATGGTTTAGATCGTCGATGGTAGGCGGTGTTTCAAATCAATAGTGGTGGACGGTGGTTCAGATCAAGTATGAAAGATGGGGATAATTTTTTTTTTGAGATAATGGAATGGAATTGAATTCCTTCTTAATTGTGATAGAATGACCAAATCCATGAATGGTGAATTGTGTGGAATTCAATTCCATTCCTCAGGTAAACCAAACGCATGAATGAAATTTGGTCAATGGAATTGATCATTCCAAATTCGTAGGAATTCTGTAAACCAAACGCCCCTAAAGACGGAAGATTCCTAAATATGTGAAGATGATTATCTAAAAATTTAATTATTAAATGTTGATCCATTAAAGGAATCTGTAGTTCTAATGTCCAACGTGTCAGGAAAGAACATAAAAAAAACCTAAAACCTAAATTAAAAACCATAAATCAAACCTAAATACAAATGTAAAAAAAATACAAAAAACCCTAAATGGTGCTTTCTTCTCGATGATACAAGAGAACCTAAGAAAACAAAAGAAGCAACATCAACCGTTGGGATTTAGGAAGAACAATAAAAGAAGAAAAATATTAGTCGTAGAATATGTTGTTCGATCTCTAAAGACTTCATGGGATCTTGATCAGAGAGAAAAGACGAATGTCCACCTAAACCCTGTAAAGATAATGACTTCTCGAAGCCGAAGAACACTATTTTTGATACTCATAAGATGCTTTTAAGATGGAAACCTACAAAATCTAATCAAAGTTGAAGAAGTTGCAGGTTCTTAATCTAAGGCTTAACAAATTATTGGGGAAATCTCCAAACCCGAGATCCAATCAACGATGGTGTTATGGGATGACGACAACATCGGTGGGACGCTGGAGGAGATGAGTTGGCGCCAGAGGGGAGGAGTTGTTTACGGATTTGGTTAGGGGGAGGAACAATAGAGAACGAGGGGAGTGAGGGGGGAGAGAGGACGGTGAGAGAAAGTATATATTTTACGTTTTATTTTGTTTTAATTTAATTAATATTCAAGAAATAAATTTAAGATTAACTAAAAATGATTAAATAGAGAAAATGTCAAAATGATCAATTTACCCTTATAATTAACAGACGGTTGTTACTATAAGGGAACAATTCCAAAATAAGTTGCATATATGAAAGTTTATTATGTAATAAATGAAGATAAATGACCACATCACTACTAAATGAAAGACTTTTGCCTATGGACTTTTCCTTGGGAAATCTGTCGTTAAAGGGTGATTCCTCACAAAACCGTCACAAAAAGTTGGTGGGTAAATTGCTAGTGGGTAATTCAAATCAGTGACATACTGACATATTACCCAATGATTCTTTAGGTGATCTGTTGGTAGTTTCTTGAAAAACATCGAATTTTACCAAATCATTGGTATTTTCTGGGTGATCTGTGGGTGATCACCTACGGAAATTTCCCTGGGTAATTTTTGTGACTAAAAGTTATTTGTTTTGTAGTGCATTCTGTTACAAAATTATTGTAAATACGGTAGGGAGAAAGTTTAAAGAAGATGGTGGCCGAGCCCTGTTTTTAACACAGTCCCCTTATAACAGATTCGCCCGTTGGCGTCTGTTTTCTAGGGTACAACGGTCGGAGCAGGAGTATTGCCTGGCTGAGCGAGATGCCTTAGAGAGATCACTTGTAACTATGTAGGAGATTGTAGTATGTGAACTTCTCATAGGTAGGTTGGTTTTATAGTAGCTGTTAGTGAGGAGTTACAAAAGAAATCATAATTTTATAGAAGGTGGAAAGCCAATAGATAACTAGAATTATTAAGAAAACCTGTCTGAACTTTTCGGTCGACCTCGAGGCTACATTCGTGTCCGCAGGACGCGTCCGTGCACACAAGTTCAGTGGTCTGGAGCTTAGCCGGTTCAGAATTCGCAACCTTCCTGTGTGTGCACATGAGGGAGACTTTCCTTCAATATAACTTAATATCTTCATTTGCAAAATCATATATAAACTAGTTTCACTTTCCAATTCACACCAATGTTGGACAAACTTTTTTCCCCAACAACACCCACTTGTATGCCTACTATGAGATTCAATTTCTCATTCATACAAGATCTATTTTGGACATGTTTTAGCTCGTTATGTAACCCTTACGGAGAAGAACGAGACCCTACAAAAAGTTCTACAAACGTGACACATTTGCCTAATTAAATTTTCGGTCCATAATAGCTCCAACCCATTATTTTTACTTAATTTTCCAACACATCCATAATGTATATATTTTGAAATATTGTTTTTAAAATGACTATTTTCATGGTATGCATGAAGTAGTCCGAGTTCTTTGTGATTCCTTTGGAATCAATCGGTATGTAGGTATTATTGGTCATGATAAATCATAATGATGATTTGGCATTCTTGAGAATGACAAAAGAAAATCTTTTTCAATGCCTGTCAAAAAAGTCTTATTGATATGAACATCCTTCTTCTAAAAATGAAAGGATTACATAAAATACTGTTTTTTAAACCCTAAAAGAGTTCATTGATATTTTTTTCAAAGTTCATTGGTTAGTGTTTTATAGATATTTGAGAAAAAAGTATATCATGACCATGTTATTACAGGCAGGAAATGTCATATCCAGGGGCGGACCCACCCTTTGGAAGGGGGTCCAGTGCTACCGCTCAACCTAGTGCCGTAAGGGTAAAAAATATCGTGTTTCTTAAGTTTTACATAAGTTTTACATGAGGTGCACCCGCTGAACTCTGTCAACTTCAAGAGAGTTAAGGGAGCACAACTTTAAAAAATCCATCGAAATCAACAAAGAACCTTAAAAAAATCACTCGAAATCAACCAAAAACCATAAAAAAAATCACTCGAAATCAACCAAAAACCTTAAAAAGTTCTTCGAAATCAACCAAAAACCTTAAAAAATTCTTCGAAATCAACCGAAAAACTTAAAAATGCCCCTAAACAGGGAATTCGGCTAAAAATCCCTCAAAATCAACCGAAAAATATATCAAACAGCTTTGTAGACATTTGATACAATTTAAGGGTGCACCCGCTAGGGAAAAATCCTGGGTCCGCCACTGGTCATATCCATGGACCACGTATACTTTTTTTATTCGTAATTTACGTTTGAAGAGACGTGTTAAAGTCTCACATCGATTAGACACTTACTATAATACTTGTAAATGTGTTAACATATCCTTCCACTAAAAACCTTTTTTAAAAGGAAAAATTCATTTATATCCTTTAAAACTTCTTATATTACGTATATATCCTTGTAAAGTTTGAAACTATGTATATATCCTTCTAAACTTCTAAAACACACATATATGTCATTCTCTTTAATTTAATTATTATTAAAACATTTAAAAAATACAAATCATCGTCTCTAAATTGAATTTTTTTTTTAAAATTACTTAACTACCCTTATGAATTTATTACCCTTTTTAATTTCCTTCCCAAATTCGTGTGCGATTATCCATGTTCCCAAAATCGCTGATTACTCTGTTCGCCCCAAATCATCCATCTTCTCCGATCAATCCATCTTCGTGTGCGATTACTAAGGGTAATAAATTCAGAAGGGTAGTTAAGTAATTTAGAAAATAAATTCAATTTATAGATAATGATTTATATTTTTTAAATGTTTTAATAATAATTAAATTAGGGAGAATGACATATATGTGAGTTCAAGAAGTTTAGAAAGATAATATACGTAGTTTCAAACTTTACAAGGATATATACGTAATATAAGAAGTTTTAAAGAATATAGATGGAATTTTTGTTTTTTCAAAATGGTACGGAAATATTCCACATTTATAATATATATATTAGAGGGAGGTTCAAGGGAAAACACTAAAAAAAAGAGAAAACTGAAGAACACCCTGGGAGCCTTCTATCTGGACGGTATGCACTAATGCATACAAGCGTTTTTTTTTCTTATGCATCAATGTTTCTATCATTTCATATGCATTGATGAATATTCACTAATGCATGTTACAAATTACCGGTATGTATTAGTGCATACTGTTCAGATGGAAGACTCCCAGAGTGTTCTTCAGTTTTTTTTTTTTGACATGTTCCCTTAAACCTGACACTATAATATTAAATATAAATGTAATGCGTACAATGGAGATATATTTTCACCACAACACAAATATATCGTTGTACAAAAATTAGTGTAACAATTTATTTTTGAATATATTATAAAGCATTTGGGGTTAAACTCTTAAAAACAACTTTTTAAGCATTATGTACCATTGATTAAAGCTAAATTACTTAATTTTCAAATTTACAAGTTGAGTAAACATAAGTACAACTTATTAAAGCTCAAAGTTTGAATTCTTATAACTAACTGTGGATAAACATAATCAAATAATGATAAAACATAATCAAATAATGATAAACATATCATTTTAAATATAAATAATCTAAATTATGATAATTATTGAGTTCTAACAGAATACTTAATTATTATCTTTATAAAACATTATATTTTCAAACCTAAAATAAATTACTTGGTTATTAAATCTATATTAAATTATAATAAGAAAATTAAACTGAAAATTATCTTAATAAAAAAACAAAAACAAAACCATATTATAAAATCGATAAAGAATAAAACGAATAATTAAAATCGAGATGTATCGTTGCATTGCGCGAGTACATTTCTAGTTTTTGGATAAACATTTTAGTTTAAATATATTATTTTACTTATGAGCAATGTTACAAAAATTGATTATATTTGATTTTTGACCAACAATATTTTATATATACACTGATGAATATTTTATACCTTCAACAACTATTCAAACTATTTCGTTAAGTTTATATAAAAACAACCATTTCATTTATTTTAGAAATTAAAGAATAATTAAATATATTAAACCTAATTTATAAAAAATTGACAAACAAAAGATAATTTAAATGTTTTCTAATTCCGAAAGTGTTTGTTTTGTCCAATACAGACAATACGTATAAAAACAGAACATCTTTAAAAGTGATTTAGATTTGAGTTTATTAATCAAATAATTCTGATAAAATAATAATCTGCCTGCAAATATTGTCTTCTATTGCACAAACTAATGTGCACCTCCCGTAAACCACACTGTTTCATGTGTCACCAGCTGTGAAAAAGGTTGGTCTATATAATGACAAGGAATTAACATAATTTAACATGTATTAATATAAAATAATTTATTAAATAGGTTTAAAAGTTTAGAAAGAGGTTCATGCGAAAATGGTAACGGTTTAAGAAAATACAAAGATAATTCTCAGCCAATCATTTGGGTAGTTAAATTTAAGGAACAAATTTTTATGTACAAAATCATATATGATTCACGTACAAAATCATATATGATTAGCCGCGACTTAGCCCACGGCAAACGTCGTCCATGTCCATTTTTAGATGTTAGTACAAAATCACATGTGATTTTGTTACATTAATTTTTTTCCTTAAATTTAATTACCCAAATGATTGATTGAGAATTGTCCTCCTATTTTCTTAAATACTTACCGTCCTCGCATTAATCTCCCTCTAAAAGGTTAATATTGAAAATGGAAAAAATATGGGTATATTTGCTACTGTTATTTACCGAAGTCAATCTTGAGGGAAAATATTAGTTTCTATATTTACGATAGGGTTATAGTTAGTTAGGGTCCGTTTTATTTACTAACCATCTAATCCTATCAAACTATACAGTCCATTATATTATAAAACAATAGAGATATTTATAGATAATTATCATAATTCATTAATTATGATCGAGATATATATGAAAGATGATAAGATTCATTTATTATAATCATAGTTCTAGATTAGAAAACAAAATAAAACTAGATATTTATTAGATTAGATGAACGGTTAAAATTGGTTTGTATCTTTTGTAAATGAAATATCCCGTACTTAGTTATTTGTACTCTCGTTAATCTAAGTCTGAAAATGTTTAATATCTAAGTTTACTCTTCATTACTTTTTCTTAACCCCCTCCCCCTTTAATTCCCCATTGTAGAGTCCATGTGTATTTTTGCACCTCTCTTAATTTCTCTCTCTTTTAAAGTTTCGGATTTCGAATGTTTTGTAAAGAATTTGGAAAAGTCCAAGAGATCCCCATTCAATGTCGAAAATGAACCATTGGACGTGAAAGCCTCATGCGAGAGAGATGTAGCACGTTGAAGCAGATGTCCGAAGACAATGAGAGGCAATATCGTAAGTATTTTACGGAAACAAAAGTTGATGAAGAAGGACAAAGAAACCGAAGAAATTGGATCTTTGGAAAAGTGATACCTAAGAGAAGTCATATACAACTATAAGTAAATCGGATTTTTATTTATATTGTACTGATGATACTTTGATATCATTCAATTTACCGTATGCATAATTTACTTACTCTTTTAATTTGTTATGTTTGATTAGATCCAATGCACATGCATTAATGGTGCAGTTATTGAGTAGTTACTGAAAATTGTATAACTGACCACTACTCCTAAAATTCAGCCATAGCCATGATTACCATTTCAGTTTCATTATTATCAAGTATAGATACAAATTTAAACTCATGAATCTGGACACGGTTTTTGAACAATCCTCATATACTCTCCAGAAAGTTGCTTAAGTTTTTGTGCCTAAAAACGCAAGTGTTTTGAGTCTTATCCCATATTGAATTTCGTGAACCTAAACATAGGGTCGAAATATCAATTCGGAAAGTGTCTCTCTCACGATTCTCAAATTAATCCAGTGATCGATTTACCCTATATTTTTCCCCTGTTCTAACAAGTATTAGTCTTTTCCCAAAACCCTCAATACAAAAGAACTATTTGAGTTCTCTGTGATATATGCCTCACATCTCTTTCTCAACATAGATTTTGAAGATATTGCAAAACGATTGGAAAAAATAACAACAAACCTGGCTCAATATGAAAAAAAAGAAGCCAAGGAGCATGAAAGAAAATTGAAAGAGAGATGTGATTATTTAGAAAAGAGAGCCAAAGACAATGAGAGGGAATATCAGTTGTTTTGTAAGAAATTTTCCAACTTAAAGCAAAAGCTGAGGAAGAAGGATCAAGAGCTTTAAATATTGACGAAAAAAGTATACCTTCTGAAAGAAGATTGCAACGAAAAAAGTATACCTAGGGGGGCCATGGCCCCTGCGTTTTGTCCCTTAAATACTACATATTAGAAATATTATCAATAAATTGCGCTTAGCTCAGGTGGTTATGTGTATATGGCCCCTGTATATATGGTCATAGGTTCTATTCTCCTGTCACACAGTTTTTTTTATAATGAACATGAGTTTATCAATGAAGATGTTTTGTTGAATCCGGCCCCCTTAATTAGAAGGCTTGTGTTCCGCCCCTGGATGCTCCAATGTAACGACCTAAAATCTATAACAACAAAAAAATTAATAAACCAAAGCCAAACCGGCTATATCCAACATCAAAGTATAAAGTAGCCCAAATATATATCCCGGTCCAAATGTATGCAACGGAAATAACAACTATGACCACAACTGAAAATTATTATGTACTAAAGGTACGAATAAAAAGTTGATGGCCTTCTCTTCTAACTCATAGCTTGTCTATCCTTTGGATCCACTATCAACCTGGTACCAGCCTGAAAATGGTTTTTTATTTGAAAAAAACGAGGGTTAGACCAAAAGGTCTAGTGAATTCTCTTAAAACAGTTTAACACATTTTATCAACTTAAAGTGAATAAGTCATCATTTGAAAATATAAAGAATTTTCAATCACATTAGTGCACTTATTTCATTACGGTGTCGCTAGTACCATTTCCCTCGAACCTGATGCACATGCCGATAAAGGAATAATGTTAGACTTAACGCCTACTGAGTTCAAGCAGTTTTCATCGTAATTATAAAACAATAAACTAAAAGACCGTTTATTAAAATATAATTTCTCAAATGAAATGCATTATTCGTAAAGGGAACATCTTTCTAAAACCCACTATTTTCTAGATGAAAAATCGTTAACCAAAATATCCCTCTATCATGATGCCAAAACCCAACATTCACAAGCTCAAGAATAAAACTACAAATTATTAAAATGGAAAACATAGCTTTAATCAAGTTATTTTTACGATTAATTCACTCTTACCCTTGGAAGAGAATAAAACATCATAAGATGACGGGGGAGACCCGATTTACCAATGAGAGTGACAGAATACGTAAGTAAGCCATATTTCAATGTTATATAAGGGTCACTTATGGATAACCGAATTTAGCAACTCAACTCCTCGAGTCTTTCACTTGTGGGGTCACTAAGTTCAACTCCTCGAGTCTTTACCTTGAGAAGCTAATTCACTTAGATATTACATTACATCATCGTTGGTCGATGCCCGACTTCAAGAGCCCACACCTTAATTCCTACTTAAGACCCAATGCCTATTTCAAGTTACAAATAAATCACTTCGAAATTACACTACATGATCATCGGCTGATGTCAAACTTCAAGAGCCCACACCTTAATGCCTATTTAAGATCTAATGCTTATTTCAAGTTACAAATGAGGTATATCACCCCATACATATCAAATAAAAGTGACTTATATGCCTATTGATTCATTGCATTACTGTCTAAAATTACACGACTCCAACTACATGACCAACACACTCAAAACGTGTAATTTTCTTAGTAAATATTCATTAATTGCATATAACTCCAAAAGCCCAGCATAGAGCAATATAAACCGGACAAGTGTCCCCAAAACTCATTTTAGTCAAAATCAAGGAAAATCTCAAAAACTCAACACTTATGTGATTCCTCAAAACAAACATCATTGGTTGAGACAAACCATTTTTCCAAATGAAATCATACTCACATATTTCCAAAATGTCTCTTAAATCATAATGCAATAACGTTTCCCACGGTTTATAAATCAAATACACCAAAAATAAATTAATACTAAATAATTTTCTTTTGAGATGAATCATTAAAAGAACCCACACATATGTTTTATTTATCAAGATGTCCAAAAACCCAAGTATAAGCATTTTACAGGATTATAAAACCAAATATGTAAAATTCACCAAATACCCACACATTTGATAAATAACAAGTAAAACATTAATACTTGAAAATGAAATTTTTTGGCATGTACATAGTTTTTCACAAAACAACTTGAACTCACCTTGCTATATATGGCTAGATCTAGGGTTTACTCCAAACTTGAGCTTCCTTTGAAGAAAGCTTTAGATCTACCAAAATCACCACTAAGAGCTTCATCTAAAAAGGACCATTAACAAACCTCAAAAAGTACTAATATTAACCTCAAAAGTTAGATCTAAGACTAAAACCTTAATTATCTTAAAGTTCAACCAAAGTTTACGTCTTGAAGAGCTTGAAGATCTCGACCAAAACCTCTTAGACTCTAAGGTAAGATCTTCTTTAGATACTTAACCAAACCTCCAAAAATTGCTCATGGAGGTAAGAAAAAGATGAGAGTTAAGATATAGGAGATGAGGGAAAATAAGAACGAGAGAAAACAAAGGAGGAATGATGGTCTGAGATGGACGCGAGGTACAGAGAGACAGAGAATGCTTAGATGAGAAAGTAGGATGATCCGAATGAACCAGAGAAATGGGGTGGGATTTTAGGGTGTTTGAAGGAAGGTAGCTTCATGCCACATTGAAATGATTCGGGCGACTTAGTAAAGCGACTCAACCCACCCCAGAACCGCCTACCTTGTTGTTTGGTTTTACTAAAGGGTACCGCCAGCCAACCACTTAGTAACAATGGCTGCTACAATGCGGTCCAACCCGCATGGGTACACGCCCGACCTCTCCCCCAATAATCAAATTCAATTCATTTGACACAACACTCCCTTCTAATCTTCTAGTTAATTGACACTTAATCCCCCGACCTCTTTTCACTAACACTTAGAATTGTGTAACAACTTCAAATCTAGAAAGAACGAGTAATTTAAATTTTTGAATAATACATCAAATAAAAGCCAAATCTCTTTCTGTAAATCAATACTTGAATTACCTCGAATATAAAATATATCTTTAACATCAATAATTGATAAACCAAGTCATACATAAAAGACTAAGTTAAGGTAAGGTGGTGCTAAAACCCAATTAAAGTCGCTATCCCCAAATGCGTAAGACGCCAATAATAAGCGAAAACCTTCTCGTGCAACTATCTGGCACTCATCTTATCACGGTCTTGCTAGTACCATTTCCCCAACAAAGACCTAATGTACATGCCAACAAAGAAAAAAGGTTATGCTTAACGCCTAGTGACTTCAAGCAGTTTTCATGATAAATAAATAACGGTAAATTAAAAGACTCCTTATTAAATATAATTTATCAAAAAAATGTTTTTATTTTAAAAGCAACATCTTTCCAAAATATGCCATTTTCATGATGAAAGCTCTAAATCAAAATACCCAATCAGATATAAATTCAACACTCAATACTCACTCAAAACGTGAATAAATTAATAATTTAATCATCAAAAAGAAGGATAAAACTCAAGTAGTTGAAGCCACCAAACATAGAGCATAAGTGACATATGAAACATCAATCTTGGGTACATTCCTTACCCCAAACACAACACTGAAAACATAGATAATATCTAATACCCAAAACACACGTTACAGGGGAGACCCGATTCCATTAAATGTCATGGAACACAGAAGTAGGCCACACATATATATATATATGTTTATTCATTAAGTTCAACCACTCCAAGTCTATAGTTTAATGAGTTAAAAAGCTCAACAACTCCGTGTATATTGCTCGTAGAGTCCCCAAGCTCAACCACACTAGGTCTATCTCTCATATGGGTACCAAGCTCAACAACTCCATGTCTATCGCTTATTTAGGTGCCACATCTAAAACAAGAATTATAATGCCATTAAACAATAACCTGACTCTGATGCTTATGGATCCATTGCATTACATTCTAAAATTACACAACACTAACTGAATGACTAACGCACCCAAAATGTGTAATATATCATACAATTGTTCCACAATTGCATATAACTCCAAATCTCGACATAAAGCAAATAAGCCATACAAATGTCCCCAAAACTCATCTAAGTCAATACCGAGCCAAAAGATCAACAACTCTATTGGCAAAACAATAAAAACCATCAAAAAGAATAAACGTATTTAATCAACGTTTATGCGAATACATGCTACAAAGGTACGATTAACTCAAAAACCCATCATTAGTTGAGACAAACCATTATTCAAATAAAATCATATCTTTATATTTCCAAAATTCCTCATAACACAATAACATGTATTTTCCAAACGACTTATAAAACTGTAACACCATGAAATGTGGAAAGAAGGACTAATTTTAAATTTTCATCATACAACAAAATAAGGAGTAAATCCTTTTCCTATAAATCAAAACTTGAATTACCTTAGGTAAACATTCTAAATAAACCTCGACAAGGATAAACCAAGTCTTATACAAAGAAATAAATACGGTTGGCTGTTGCTAAACCCAATAAGAGTCGCTAACTCCAACTGCGGAATATGTCACCAAAAGCAAGGTCCTTAACGCCACTCTCTAGCACTCAAGTCAATACGTGTCGCTAATACCAACTCCAACAAGAACCTGATGCACATGCCGACAAAGGAAAAATGTTAGACTTAATGCCTAGTAATCTTAAGAGTTTATAACATATTTATAATCGGTAGGAGATGAAAGACCGCTTGATTAAATAATATTTCTCCTCAAATAGAATGACTCGATTTTAAAACAACATCTTTCCCAAATTCACCATTTTCATAATAATAACTTTAAATCAAAATACCGTTAGAAATTAAGGCTTTAAATAGAAATGTCCATTCAAATACTAACTCTAAACCCTTTACTCATTGAAGACATGAATAGGTTTAAATGCTCAAATACCAAGCTTGGACAAAGCTCCATTATCTGGAATACCAAAATATGGTTAAGTCTCAATGATCCAATAATATAAATATGCATAATGCTTCATACTCTAAAAGCGTCATCAAAAATAAGGGATAAGACTCTATACCCAAAACAACACCTTTCGATGACGGAGGAGACCCGTTTCCGTTAGATGTGGCGGAATAAAAGTAAGCCACATATATGTTTTTATTCATTAGGTTCAACCACCCTGGATGTTTAGTTCAAGGAGTTAACAAGCTCAACAACTCCATGTCTATCGCTTATATGGGTACAAGCTCAACAACTCCATGTCTTTCGCTTATATGGGTGTCAAGCTCAACAACTCCATGTATTTTGCTTGTATGGGTACCAAGCTCAACAACTCCATGTCTTTCGCTTATATGGGTATCAAGCTCAACAACTCCATGTCTTTTGCTTATATTGGTACTAAACTCAACAACTCCATGTCTTTCGCTTATGTAGGTACCAAGATCAACAACCTCATGTCTTTCTCTTATTTAGGGACCAAGCCTAAAATAGGGATTATAACCCCATTGTAAACAATATATGCCTATGGTCCATTACATTCTAGCCATAAAATTACACGATACTAAATGAATTATTAACATACCCACAACGTATAATATATCAAATAAATATGTCATAACTATATATAACTCTTAAAGCCCCCCACATAGAGCAATTTAAATCGGACAAATGTCCCTAAGACTCTTTTAGTCAAAACCAAGAAAAAGCTCAACAACTCAATACTTATTTAATTATCCAAAACAAACATTTTTGGTTGAGAGAAACCTTTTTTCCAAATGACATCATACTCCATTATTTCCAAAATGCATCATAATGCAATTACGTGCATTTTCCAAATGGTTTATAAGATCAAAAACTCCAATGGTGCATATAACACCAAAAGATCCACATTTATGATATATGACATTAAAATGACCCACACTTGTGATTTATTTGACAAAATATGCAAAGACCCCAAATCTATGCATTTTCAAGATGTATTAACCAAAGAATACAATGTATGTTGATTTCATCAAATACTAAACACATTTTATACATAGTAAGTAAACATGTTAATACTTCAAAATGGACATTTTGGCATGTACATAATTTTTGCAACGTAACTTGAACTTACCTTGCTATATTTAGATTAAATCTAGGTTTTATCCTAATTTTGAGTTTCCTTTAGTGGAGACTTTAGATCTATAAACATCCATCCCTAGAAACTTTATATAGTTCACAAACAAACCTAAAATATACAAAGAGGAACTCCCAAAATCAGATCCATACAAACCTTAGTCAAAATCTAAATTACCTAAAATACCCAAATTTAGTCAAAATCTATGGATATGTAAAATACACCAAGAGAGATGTTCTATGAGACCAAGATGAAGTACTTTGACAAGAATCAAGGTTTAGAAAGGTTAGAATAGCTTACAAGTGAGTTTCTAAGAAAATCCCAAAATTTGGTCAACAATGGTGGAAGAAGATGAAGATCTTGGATTTCAACCCATAAGACTTGAATCTTTACTTGCCAAGCTCTTAGGTTCTCTTTAAGAAGTTGATTTGGTGAAATATAAGGTTTGAACCGATTTGGATGAGAGGAGGAAAGTGTTGGTGAAGAAATAAAATGAAGGAAAGAAAGGAAAAATCGAATTTAAAGGGTCGTCTTGATGGTCGAGGGCTCGAGTAAAATAAGCGTGTGGCCGCGAGCAGTGTAAAATATAAGTTTTGCCCACTTTTTAAGGTTTGCTCGCGAGCGCGAGCAAAATAGGGGTGCGACGCGAGCAGTGTAAATTCCAATCAAAAGTTGTTTTTTTCCAAATACGATAACTAACTCAACCAACATCCAATATACTTCTAAATGACTATAAAAAGACCGAAATACATAGGAAAAAAAAATGAAATTATGGATACTAAAATCCGGGTGTCACAAAAACTATATACATTAAAAGACATTTATCATCAAATAATCTTCATTTAGAAGATAATTCATTAAAAGAACCCACACTAATGATTTATTTATCAAAATGTTCAAAACTCAAATGTAAACATTTTACATGATTTATAAACCCAAATATACCAAATATGCAAAACTCACCAAATAACCCGCACATTTGATAAATAGCAAGTAAAACATGTAAATAATTTAAGATGGACAATTTTGGCATTACATAGTTTTCACAAAGCAACTTGAACTCATCTTGCTAGATTTAGGCTAAATCTAGGTTTTACCCCAATATTGAGCTCCTTTTAATGAAGACTAGAAATCCACAAGTGAGATTCTAGATCCAAGATGTACATCCATCAATAACACTTTCCTTTTGCTCCCAAAACATACACAAAGAAACCCAATAAGAAATGAGAGTTGTTGGTGTAAACGGTTCAAACCCTAGATTCAACAAACAAGGATTTAGGTCTTACCTTTGAACTTATAGGAAGGGAACGTTAATACTTATTGTTACTCCTTGAAAGAGCTTTAAAAGACGAAACAACAGCCTCCAGAATCGCTCAAATCAGATGAAAACGAAGGAGATATGATCAAATGAAGAAATAACCCGAAAATCGGGTTAAAACCGATCTGCACGTGCGGGGCCACTTTTAAGGCGACTTAATTGGCACCAAAAGGTCACCAGACCTCGTTTAGGTCACCTGGTCACTTTTGAGGTGACTTAAGTGGCACCAAAAGGTCGCTCGACCCCTTTTTGGTTCCTGACCGTTTCCTCGACTGTTTTTGACCATTTCTCGACCATTCTCGCGAGCGTTTTCCCCGGACGTTCACCGAGCGCATGTAGAAAATTTTGGATGTTACAAATTGGTAACCCAATTAGCTAGATAAGTAAACATATGCCTATATAGCACATATGTATCGCATAACTACGTGTATATATATCTACATAATTATTTATATAATTCTTAACCAACCAAGACTAGGGGTAAAGTATTATCTCCTTCATTTAACGAAAGTTCAAGTGATACAACATCCTACATAGTTCTTGTATAAAACCCAATTTCAATAGCAAGAAACTAAAATAAGCTTTGCAATATGAAATCGTCTACAACTAACACCATAAGTAGTTATTAAAGCCTTTAAAACATTTACAAGTTTCAATATTAAGGTAAGAGAACTCACCTGGTGTTCTGTGCTAGAAAACCCATACTGAACGCCTGAATTAACCATATTAAGAAGAGTATTAACTCAACTTAAATTCCCCAAAAGTCTTCTATAATAATCCCCTAATGAGCCCCTAGCATGATGGTTCAAATTGTGGCTCAAAATAAGTAACGATACGGACGAAGTGGCGCCAAAACAGGGCATTACACGACCTATGTTGCACACCAAGTCGCATGACTCACTGTTCGAGCTGCACACTTCCTTTTCATCCAAAGTTGGTCTCCACACCTCAAAACCTCAAATTTCTCTATGAACAACGGTTCCTATCCCATATATGAATTATAACAATAGGGAAAACCTTCCCAGATCATTTCTCAACCAAAATCAAACAACTAATTGAATAATAACACAACAATTTGATAAATCTACCCTAGATTCATCATCCATGGGGTTTCCCCCATTGGAATGAAATTATCAAGAGAAACCCACCAAAATCAAACACATAGATGAATTTAAGATCCCAAATTCGAGATGAATCCCTCATAGATGAAGAATTCCTACATACCCATGATCTAGACTAAAAAGGCATAGAAGCCCTGGATTCTTCTCAAATAATAACAAGACTCCATTGATGGAGACCTTAGACTAGGGGGATGATAATCCTACTCGGATGAGATGTTTTCTTCCTTTGATTCACCTTTCAAACGATCAAGATCTCTCAACCTCCTTCTTTCCCGTCTCCTCTCAACACACACACACACACACCCCTTGAGACTATGAGTTGCAAATGACTGAAATGAGAGAAACCTTCTTATTTAATCCTTATTTACAATTTTGATCCCTAAAGGTTAAGAATGAGCACACATTTCACTTAAAGCTCCAAAAGTTAACAAAAAAAGGGTTATGGGTTATTACATCTGATAAATCCAATAAATTCTAAAGGAATCGGTAAATGGCCAAATATTATAGTCTCAAATTTTGAAATTTCATTATGTATTCTTCAAAGTTTGAAGTGAGCCAATTATTATTACACATGCATTTTATACAATATAGAGTAAACTATAAATTTGGTCCCCATGGTTTGTTGTAAATAACACTTCTTGTTCTTGAAGTTTTGAAATTACAAAATGACCATCGTCATTTGCAAAAACACGTGGATTTGGTCTCTCATTCTAATGGCCGTTAAATGGGGGAATTATTGTCCTTTATCAATTTTTTGTTTTTTACCCAATCAAAATTGTTTTTATGATTATGATTATTGTGGTTTTGGATTGGGTAAAACAAAAAAATTGACAAAAAGACAAAAATACGCTCTCATTTAACGGAATCTTAACTGCCGTTAGACGAAGGTACCAAATCACGACATTTTTGCAAACCACGATGGTCATGTTGTATTTTTGAAATTTTAAGGATGAAAAGTGTTAATTTTGACAAACCACAGGAATGAAATTTGTAGTTTGCTTTATAGTATGTGTGTGTATATATATATATATATATAGAGAGAGAGAGAGAGAGAGAGAGAGAGAGAGGCTGGTTCAAATACAAACTAGTTAAATGTTACAAACTATACAAACTCGTACAGATCAATATAAAAAAAATTAATTTTTTTTCATCAAATGTTATAATTTAAGATATTATTACACATATGTTTGTTTCACCCTATGAAAAAAATTACATATGCAACTTTTACATTATGAAACAAATACATAATGAAACTTTTACATTATATATGAGAAACTTTCAACTTATAAAAACAAATACATGTGAAACTTTTACATTATGAAACAAACATATGTGTAATAATATCTTAAATCATAGCATTTGATGAAAAACAATCATGAAAAAATTATTTTTATATTAATTTGTATGGGTTTGTATAGTTTGTAATATTTAACTGGTTTGTATTTGAAATAAGAACCGATTAGTTTGTGGTAACCGTAAGAACTAATGCGGACCACTTATTTTAAATAATCAATGTTATTTACTAAAATAGACTAAAGGGTAAAATTAGTAATAATTCAAAATGACATTTTCCATTATAACCCCAAAATATGCGACCAATTCCCTTTCTCGAACATCCTGCCATAATCAAAGAAAATTTCCGAAAAATCTAGATTTATAAAATCGAAAAATCCCATATTCTACGTCAAACAAAATTTATGATATCAAATATTTGTGTCATTTCGTTCCACATTGGCTAAAATTGAAGGTTTTGTGTATTAAGGTTTGGTATCACAATGATATCATGGTTAGGTACCATAGATCACAGTTGGGAACCACAGTGGTACCATAATTGGGTATCACAACGTGGATCATTTGTATGTATTTAGGTTTAATAGTGGTACCACAGTTGGGTATCACAACGTGGATCATGTATTTGTCGGAATAAAGTTTGCCAGGAGAACTGATTATTTTAAAAACATCCTAGAAAACTAGTTAAAACGTTTAAATACGTCTTATACTATTGTAACAATTTTAGATGTGAGGCTTTATATTTTGATCCTATAAACCTATATTATATGAAGTATTCAATTAGGACGCTTAGACAATCTAGGAAAACTATAAAGGCAATTTGTTAGTGTCCCCTTCTTTTTTTGATTTACCTAGACATGCTCCATTAAATTTGTTGTTAAAGAGAGAGAAAAAGGCAAAAAAAACATATCAAAAAGAGGGAGGTCGAGGACATGGGTCAATGCTCGCGATCTGCGGTATGCGGAACTGACAACGGTGGGGTGTCGAGAGGGCGTAATACCATTAGGTGCGAAGAGTTTGAATGACGCATGGTTTAAAATCGGTAAACTGACCTAGATTTCTTATTTTTGCTTTAAAACATTTATAACCAGTTACAAATAATTTTTTGAATTAAAAGAATTTATGTAACTAATTTTTAGCAGTTCAATTATATATTAATTCAAAAAGAATATTCAAAGACTTCAATTCAAAATAATAAGGTTTAATTATTTTGTTTATTCATTCAAAAAGTAATAAGTTTCACCGAATTTTTCTGAACATTCCCTTGATAAAAAAAATCAGTTTTACTTAACTTAGTTAAAAATCATAAGAGAATAATTAATATATCGTCATGCTTCTAAAAATTTATCGCTTGTTAATTACAGTGCTATAGTACTATATAACTATTGCTAATTAATCCACATATTTTACCACAAAAGGTGTTTTAATTTTTGGGTTGTAACATTAGTCGAAATTTATTCGAAAGATAATAACAACAGTAATCATGTAATCAGATTTTTATTAACTAGACTATAATCGAGTTTATGGCTATAAAATATTCCATAATCAATTAACAACACATCTTTAATTCTTAACCACAAAATTATTTCAAAAAAATATCAAAAACTAAAAAAAGTAGATGAAATTAAATACTTGACTACTAATAACCTTGAAAGATTACAATTAAAAACCCATAATATTATAAAAACATAGGGTTTAACTAATTGAACTTATTAATTAATTAATTAGAACGAAGTGATTCTTCTTCAATTCTGCACAGCAAACAATTAATAGCTGTTGCAATCTCGTCTACTGTACTCAGTTGGCATCCATCCTCAAGCTGCCCACATAAAAACATCATAATTAATTACTAATTAATTAAAACAAAAATATCCCCACATTTTTATTAAGTTTTTCTTAATTATTTTGAAATAAAAATATGGGTCAAAAAGTAAGTACTGTACGTGAATCTTGATCAATTTTGAGAGACAAAAAGTATTATATGAATGGGACCAGAAAATGAAGCCAAGAAGTATGTTTTATTCCATTATTCTTTTTTATTGCTGGGTTGAAAAATATGTCTATATTTTTTTTAAAGTA
This sequence comes from Silybum marianum, assembly GCA_036898165.1. Classification (NCBI taxonomy): domain Eukaryota; kingdom Viridiplantae; phylum Streptophyta; class Magnoliopsida; order Asterales; family Asteraceae; genus Silybum; species Silybum marianum. Next base: position 26,249,458 of record CM072542.1, on the reverse strand, counting down.
ACTCTTTATTTTAAAGCAAATTTTTAGTTTTTAATTCTTTCTTAATTATAAGATGGATAAATCAATTATTCTATCGATTATTAATGTTAAAATTGTAATTTAGTTGATTAAAAAGTGTAACAATTATATATTTTTAAAACTGTGTGCTTATTTTTATTAACTTGGATATCCAACCCGCTATACAAAAACGAAATGTATTTTATTGTGAACATTTATTTTGAAACGAAAAAAAACGAATTAGGAAAACATCCAATCTAGATTAGAGAACCAATTACGGTTGTAAGGTATTTTGGTCATTTAGTATTTATACATATATATATAGAAAAGAAAAAAGAATCAAACGAGAATATTAACTTTTTAGTGCAAAATCACATATGATTTTGTAAATGAAAATAGTTTCTTGTATTATCGTAAATAGTTAGCATTTTTGTATGAATTTACCCCTATATGTGTGTGTGTGTGTGTGTAGACAAGAGTAGACTCATTTGGAAAACAATAATATTTTGAGAATCTTGAAACCAATTATTTATTATAAAATATCATTATAGTTGCTTAATATCATTAATAATGAAAATACATGATATTCATCATGAATATTACGTAGTTCTCAAAATATTACATTTGTTCCCTCCCAACTAGATTGATATGTTAGCAAGGATGTTAGGCTTCCAAAGCGGTGGTTGTAATGTTGGGGAATGGAACAAATGTTGTCTTATAATGGACTTGATACATTTTCTATTAAACACATTTTAAAACCATGAGTCCAGGTCCGTAAGCAAAACGGACAATATCTTGTACGGTTAGTCTAAGATGTTACATGATAATCGAAGAACCATCTATCTTTATGTATTATTCATGATGAATAATCATGAATAGCTATCACGATATTCAATTATTCATCATGAATAATAAGTGAAATAGATATATATTTCTTCAATGCTCAAAATATATTTAATTATGGCTCTTTTAATAATTAAACCTCTACATGGTTTTACACCCACACACTAGAAATAAGGTAATAAAAGATTAAGAATGAAGACTAACCTTGACACTAAGAGTGTAGAGAACCATTGGCTCAACTGTGGTAACATTAAGGTGAAGAATGGTTAGCCATAAACACTGTAGCCCAGCCACCATTTTCAAGAGCTGCCTCTGTCGTTTCTTCGAAAGTATTTTTACGTTTGCGTGGCTCTCCACCATCGTCACTTCAATTTCCGCCATAGCCGGTGGCCGGTTCTTGGCGGCACCACCACTTCCACCACCGCTATCTCCCGCTGCAGGAAGCGAGTATTGTGGGAATGTGAAGAAATCAACAAAGGGCAGTTGTGGTGGTGGTGGTGGTGAAGGGTAGCCATTGTTGCATCTTTTTTGAACCTCTAGGGTTTGTAGTTTTTGCTCCAACTCTTTCACAAAATTTATGGCTCCACCAACTATTGATGCTTGATCTCCCTGAAAATTTAATCATTCAACTTTAGTTTTTTGATTAAAAAAATCAAATAATGGATTTAAACCTTGTGTTTAATTTTTTTAAAATAATATTAAATGTGTTAATTAGTTTTAAAAAAAGAAATTAAATTATTAGTTTAAATATTAGAAGAAATGGCACCTAACTTGACAAAAATTCATAGGCCTTAATTAATTAACTATACTAGTTACCAAACGTATAACACACCAAGCACATTGTACATGATTCTCAATTAATTATATATATATAATCTGCATATCAATAAAATTGTTGGAATATTTATCAAAATATCAAACAATAATTTCATCATTACACATAAAAGTAATAAGTCTTTAGTTTTTTAAACTCTTTGAACAGCTATTTGATTTTCAAATTTCTAATGCAATTAAAACTAAAATACCAATATAAATCAACAAGATCAGAAGTTATAATAAAGTAACGTGAATCAACAAGATCAGAAAAATATTAAGCAACAAAATTGATATAATGTAAGAAATGATTACTACCAAAAACCTTTTTAAAATAAAATTAAAAAAATAGACAACTTAACTACAAAATTTTGCAAAAATATAAAAAGGTGATATGACCAAAAATGAATTTATTAATTTTTTTATTCACATAAGATCAATAATGTTTTAGGCATTAATAGTTATTTTCAAGCAATGATGTTCATTGGTGATATGACCTGTTTGTCTTCTATGGAATTTAGAATATAATTCACTATTCATAAATCTTTTTTCATATAAATTCAATAATTAATTTTATATATTTATATAAAATATATTTAAATTTAATTCTTACCCTTTGAGCATAAGAAGATGGCATCAATGATCGGATCACAGCAAGGTACTCATTCATCATTTTCCGGCGGTTGCGCTCCACCGTGATATGAGTCATTCGTTGATTCTCCAACTCCTCTTTATTCTTACCGCATTTAGTGCGCCTCCGTTTTCTCCGACCACCGGTGGTGGTGGTCGTAGCAGTTGGCAGGGCGGCAATGGGTGATTCCACCTTCATGTTACAGTGGGATGAACCCACTTCCCTCATAATCACCCTGTCGCCGCCCACATCACCACCAATACAATCTTCTTCTGGCGATGATTTAGGATCCCATTGGTCCTTAACATGCATCACAGAAGAAGATGAAGAGTAATTATAATCCCCCAAATATGCATGGACATTTGGTGAATCTTGATGATGATTAATACTATTGTTGGTACCCTCCAAAAACCCACCAAAAATATGATCTTCTTGCAACACATAATCGCAACCAAAATTACCAATTTGACCGTGTGGATATATTATTGTTTCTAATGCCATTTTTCTCTCTAAAATGTCATATGCAATATGATGTGGGAGCAAGGTATGGGGATTTTCTTAGAAGGGTAGGATGGTAATTAAAAGATGTCAATTACGAATAAAAGCTTAAAGTTTGAAGTAAAAGATGAAGAACACAAGAGTACTTGAAAGATCAAAACAAACAAGCCTTTTTGATCATTCTTCAAGGTAGACAACAATGGTTTGAGAGTGTGCACCTATTTTTTGTTCTTATAAAGATGAACCCTAAACGAAACAAAAGAATCTACAGTTTACACGTGACGATGTAAGTAGATCCTAGAGAGAGAAAGAGAACTATATAGAGAGAGAGAGAGGTTGGTTGCTAAAGAGAAAGGTGTTATATATATATATATATATTTAGAGAGAGAGAGAGAGATGCACTTGGAGCTAGGTGAGATGGTATATAGATGAGGAAACTGATACATGGGTCATTCTTGTAATTAAAAAACGTTTTAGATAAATTAAATAAACTATTGTTTAGGTTTGTGTTTTAGGGGGTGTGCATAGGCATATACCCAGTCAAAATTTGTAAAATTGACGGGTTTTGAAATGAAGGAGCCATTTACACTGGTTCTTTATATTTTGGAACCGCAACGGTTGGAAAAATTAATACGATAAAAACCAATTTAAAGAAATAAATACGATAAACAGAAAAATTAAATAAAAACTAAAAACTAATAATTATATAAATAAATTTAAAACTCTTGAGTATCAACAACAACAAAATAACTTACAAAGCACTTCATATCAATATATTTAAATTATTATATATATGTATGTATATATATAATATTTTTATCAAAAAAATAGCGGGTACCCGTTGGTTTGGGCATCGGATACCCAGTCCCGAAACCGGTTCCGACAGGTACCCGACGGTTAACGGTTCCAAAAAATAAGAACCAGAACCGAAACCAGCTCTGATTGGTTTTGTATTTTAGGAACTGGAACCGAAAGTTCTGGTACGGTTCCGGTTCCGATGTTCGCCCCTAGTTTTACATAAATTTAAGAGTGGATTACATGTTTAATCCATGTTCTTTTACCCAAAATCACATTGTGTGTCTTTATTTTAAAATAATTATGCAAATGGTTTATGTGGTTTACATTTTACAATGTCCTATGACTTACATTTTGTAATGCTCAAAATCCTTGTCATTAATTTCGTTAAAAAAGTTCTTTTTAACTTGAGGATAGATTGGTCTTTTCACCCATTGTTTTCGTCTTCTCTTTTCAAAAAATAATTATATTACATTATATATAATATTGATTTAATAATACATACATACATTTATGTATATAGAGAGGGATCAAACAAGAACATGGTCAATATAAAGCAAACATGAAAACAACCAAATCATATGCGATTTTGTACTCAGATCAGGATTATGAAACACAGTCAACCAAAGGGATAAGCGGGTGACTTGGCCAGATCTCAGATTGTGGCTACAGTACCGAATCACATGTGATTTTACACGTGGTTTGGTCGTCTCGTGTTTTCTTATTTGATCACTATATATTCTCTTTTGTACCAAACTATATGTATATTATATATACACATAAACACATTACAGACATAAAGGCGTGACCTCTCTTCTCCATCTCGCATATTGTCACGACCATGCTTCTCCATCTCCACTCATTACCTTTATTGACCCTTCAACTCAGTCATAGGTTGCAGTTTCGGCTCGTCCTTCTTTGGTCATCGTCTAAACCCCATCGTAACCCCATCTTTATTGTCGTTGCTAGAGGTCTTACATGCCTATCTATCTTCCCTTAATACATATTCGTTATCATCTACTTAAATTAGCCAATTTCAAGGTTTTTAAATGGTGGAAAGGCGTAGGGACCACTTATCCCCATCCACATCACATACACACACAAAGAGAATAGTGATCAAATAAGAAAACATATAACATAGTCACACATTGAGAATACACAAAAATAAGAACATATATAACACATATAAAGAGAACTGGAAGACACATTGACGCAAACCCATCTACGACAATGTCGTAACCACCATGCATCTCTATCTCCAATGTCGTTCGAGGATTGTGATGTAGATGAACAGGTTTCATAGTGTGTGTATTGAGTTTCACGGTGAGGAAATGGGATAATGATCGAAGATGGGTAGCCAAATTTTTTTAAAGGCACCATATTATTAACACACAAGATTCACGAAAGATACAAGACTACGAGAAGCACTAGCGGAAAGAAAATAGAGACGAAATGAAGATAAAGCAAAAAAGAGGCGCGGTTTATGCTACCCCTTTACAAATATGAGAGAATCAATAAGGGGCGGCATATATTGTTTATGTTGCACAAAGAGTTGGAGCATCGAGAGATACACAAGTGTTGGAAAAACCCTAATGCATTGGCTACCTTCAAAGATATTTCCCTTGCTTGTTGCAACACCACTTTTTTTATTCAAGAAAATATCCAGATATTCTTCATGTCCGTGTTTATAAAAGAAGCATCTTGCCTTCTCATTTTTCACCTGGCAAAAGCCATCAAAGCCTTCTTCATCTCTTTGAAGCTTTTCTTCTCCCAAACACTTTTCACCTATTTGCTTATATTTTGTAGTTATAAAATATAGTATGGTAGGTGTTTTGCTAGCTGTTCTTGAAAACTACTGATTTCAGATCCAAGGATCTTTGTAACATGGTTGTAATCTTTTTCGATTGGTAGCATATATGATCTCTCTCTCCTTGTGGATGTACATTATCATACCAATAGTGGAACCACGTTAAATCTTGATGTAGATCTTGGCGACTTGTTATGTATGTGGATTAGTATTTCTCGCTTAGTATTATGTTGCAACATCTTAGATCTTGTTATCCGTATTTGTTGTTTGGGTTGGTTTTGCACTTGGATTTCTACTTCTTTTGGATCCTTTAGAAATCTTGTCGATAGTTTGGCAAATCCACCTCAACATATTACATGTGTCCAATTTAGTTTGTTAGATATCTCTGTAACAAACTAAATTGGACACGTGTAATATGGTGACTGGGCGAATGGAAATTTTGTTATTTAAAATTTCTTGATCCATTACTACTAACATACACATATATACATTATTGAACTTGAGTTTTTTTTTGTATCATTTATTATACATTTACAGATGGCAATTGGGTCGGGACATCGAGGACCGTAATCCCCATCCCCATTTCCGCTCCCCACTCCCTATCCCTAGAGTTGTTCGTCGGTTGACATCCATTGGATGTAAGAGGAACCAAACCAATCCAATCATCCATTGGATCAGTTCGATTCCATCTATTGGATATCCAATGAATGATCTAATGTGATTGGATCCATCCAATGTGTTAATTAAATCCAAATTTTTAATAACGAAACAAATTAATTAATCACTTTTAGTATATGTTAAACCAACATAAGTAAAGCTAAAAATTAGAAAACCAACACAAAACAAATTTTGATTTAAGCAAATTGAAGACAAACTAATTGGATGATTAAAATTACCAAATTCTATTATTCAAGCCAAACTGGCTAAATCTAAAATCCAACAATGAGTCAAAACCAAAATTCAGCTCAAAAGTACACAACAGAAATGTGAAAAACAACAACCACAACTGAGAATTATTACTACTAAAGATAACGAAACTAATTGGTGACAACTTAACTCTTGAGCTCACACCTTGCTCTTCCTTTTGAATCCACTCTCCACAATATACCTGCCTAAAAATGGTTTTTAATTTGAAAAGCGAGGGTTAGACCATAAGGCCTAGTGAATTGTCTTAAAACATTTCTCAACAAATGTAATTTTAAAACATGCAACCGTGATGGAAATAAGTAACCCTTTCCCTTCGGGTATTAAATCAACCAACGAATGGTACATATTTGTAAAAAATCTCCGTCACATTCTATTCATGACAAATAACACCCGGTCCTTAAAGAATCAATCCAATATACCCACAAAACGGATTCAAGGTATACGGAATAAAACTCTGAAGGGATATTACTACCTCAAGGTACACTACGCATGCTATGTAACTCCAACACACCCCACATTGTGCACATAAAGATCAAATACTGATAAAAGTGAATCATGATATGTTTTGCATATGAAGTAATAACAATCTGAAACCATGACCAGTATACAAAGAATTTAAACAATCCCATGTTGCATTTAGAAAGAAGTAAGAGAATTCACCTGATGATACCACACCTTATCCCGATCCAAATGACTACATAAGCTCAAACCGAACACCTAAATTAGATGACATAAGAGTAGCGCTAAACCTACCTAAATACCTTAAAACCATCTTAAAACCATTCATTTCAATTCCCAAGACAAACCCCTAAATGATGCCTCAAACCAAGCTCCAAACGAGAAACAAAGCAAAATCGAAAATTCCCAAAACAGAGGGGAATGCGACTCTAATGCGATTCTAGGTTGCATGAAACCGCATTAAACCTCTCATACACTAATTTTAAGGTCCAAAAACCTAGAATCGATGAAATCAACTATCTAATCCATAACTAACATCAATTTCCCAATTAGGAATGCATTAATCTACTACAATTGAATCAAGATAACCCAACATTAAGATACCTAACTTGAAATCCTTGAATAGATTAAAAACATAAACACTGGTGAATTTCCAGATGAGAAATCGTTGATTGAAACCATCTAAAACATTTTATCACCAATACCCAACCATGGACTCCATTCTAGCATTCTACTTAAAAAACCCAAATTCCAAATTGAATTAAAAACTCCATTGATGGAGACACTAAGCTTTTAAGAAGAGAAAATGATACCTTAGATGAGCTGATTCTTCAATCTTCACCAAGGCTTGTAAAACCCTTCTTCTTCAAGAATTCAAAATGGAAATCTAATCTATTTCATTGATGGATGCTACACACTTTGAAGAAGATAATCTTACCTGAAAATGGAGAGAGATTCTTCTATTCTCCTTAAGTTTCTGCAACCTTCAAAGAAACTTTTCACCCACACTCAAACCTTTACTCCTCTGTACATCACCAAGAAACCTTCATATGCACAAATGTAGGCTGAATTGGGGTTTGATTCCCTCTGTTTTAATAATTGCAAGCTATCTTTTGCAGGGTGAAGGGATTTTCAACTTAGTTCCCAAACTTATGAATTTCCCCAAATAATTCGATGAGGGTTGTTACAATACATCTCCCTTATATGAAATATGTCCCCGAACTTCCATCTGCGAACAAATACGGTAAGTTGGATCTCATCTCCGACTCCCATTCCTAGTTTATTTCTTGACCCTTATGATGCTGCCATGTGTCTCTACAAGGATAAATTAATTGTCAATCCACTTCTTGACTTTATGGTCGTTGATTGTCTCCGACCTTACAACCAAATTCATCTTCTCAGCTATTCGCATCCCTTGCAATGACATAGTATTGTCAAACACTTCCTAAAGTTATTGATACAGGGAGTATTCGAGGGTTAACAATAGTTTTCTTCAATGTTTGGAAACGAAGAAAATGAGCTCTAAAGAAACCCAAAATCGTACATCGAGCACAGGAAAATAGACCCGCGCCCAAACCACCTGACTTTCCTGTCCGGCAGGTGCCATACGAGAATACCCGCATTCATGGCCGCTTGACATTCTGTTTGTTGCTGTTTGATGTCCATCCAGCCAAGTCCATCCAATTTCCATGCTTCCATGCAATCTCATGAATCCTAAAGCATCTCAAACACATGACACGTTGCTATCCATATTATCTTGCCATTATCTTTTATATTTTTATTAATATTATCTTTTTAATTTCCTAGTTTAAGTATTATTATTAAGATTAAGATTAGTTTTAGGTTTAAGTTTAATAGTTATCTTTTAGTCCTAGTTTAGATTATAAATAGGGTTTAATTCCTTTCATTGTTTGATAAGTTTTGATTATTAATAAAAGTTCTTTTCTTTTGAGAATTGTTTTTGAGTTTTATCTCATTAATATTTAGTTCTTACGCTTGTAAGTTCTAACCCTTTTGAATTTAGACGTTTGTCGATCCGTTCCGCATTTCCTACTGCGTCAGTTGGTATCATAGCACAGACTTCCTATCTCTTCACCTTCGCGATGGGAGGAACGCAACCCCTCACCCATGCAAATCTCGATAGGGTTACAACGACTTTTACCGCAACCCTCGCCACCATATCCACCATTTTCGCCAACCAAATCAAGGCCCTCAACGATGAATGACGGAGACGAGACAGGCAAGGAGATCAATATCGACCACCACGTGGTGGCCGACCAAACCCGACCATCAGTTCCAGTTCCAAATCTGAAGCCGCTGAGGAAGAGGATACACCCCGAAAAGACCCCGATTACTGAATGAAGGCCGATATTCCATACTTCTATGGAACCATGGGCATAGAAGAATTATTAGGCTGGCAAATCGAAGTCGATCGATTTTTCGATATCGTACAGATTCCGAAAGACAAGCAAATAAAGATGGTTGCTTTGCGGTTAAAGAGCATCGCTCCATATGGTGGGACAAGCTAGTAACCCAACGACAAAGCCAACGAAAGGGACTGGTACGTTAATGGAGGAGAATGAAGCAGCTAATGATGGAACGTTTCCTACCGGAGGGCTATTAGCAAATCCTTCACAACAAGATGTGTTCAGATTGTTCGCAAGGCTCGAGACTCGTAACCAAGCCACAACAATAAATCCTTACTAAGACCCAAATGCTCGAACCAGATCTCGGATCAACCATCAAATAAATTGAAGTACCCGAGATCAAAGCACCCGTAGCCCACTTCAACAATGCTCTGGAAGAGAAAGGTGAGAACTCCCTAATCGTCACCTCCGATGAGCAACTTCTTGAAAGTTCTTTCAAAGAAACTCGAGTCTTTTTGCCCGATAGTTGAAAAAAGCTTAATGAGTGTCGAAAAGGTGAACGAGGAATATCCAAAAACGAAATACTCAAAGACTTTGAGGATGTTGCCCGCGTTAACAAAACCGTTATCACAATCAACAACTGATTTCAGGTTTGCGATACCAGACACCGAAAGTGAACCGGTTGAAGATATTTTCGATTCAAAGAAATCTTTACCACAAGAAATCAAGAACATTGGTCCAAAATTTGATGATTTGATCATGCAAGCACCCAAGACTCCAATCGATCCTCTTCGACAAATAGTTCCCAATACAGTTTTTGGAGCCTTCAAACATTCCGAGCTCAATAAAATATTGATCATAAGGGAGCGACCACACCCATATCTTTTGGAGCTCGAAGCCGTTTCAAACTTTGAAGATCGACTCATGAATCCGAATGTACTAAAAACAAGAAAGTTATATGCTTCGGTGTTGCATCGAAGGATTAAGTGATGTTAATTTTCAAGTGAATTCGAGGTCGAGTTCTTTTCAAGTGAGGGTGACTGATACAGGAAGTATTCGAGGGTTAACGAGAGTTTTCTTCGATGTTTGGAAATGAAGAAAACGAGCTCGAAAGAAACCCAAAATTGTACATCGAGCATAGGAAAATAGACACGCGCCCAAACCACCTGACTTTCCTGTCCGGCAGGTGCCATGCGAGTATACCCGCATTCATGGCCGCCTCACATTCTGTTTGTTGTTGTTTGATGTCCACGCAGCCAAGTCTATCCAATTTCCATGCTTCCATGCAATCTCATGAATCCTAAAGCATCTCAAACACATGCCACGTTGCTATCCATATTATTTTGCCATTATCTTTTATATTTTTATTAATATTATCCTTCTAATTTCCTAGTTTAAGTATTATTATTAAGATTAAGATTTGTTTTAAGTTTAAGTTTAATAGTTATCTTTTAGTCCTAGTTTAGATTATAAATAGGGTTTAATTCTTTTCATTGTTTGATAAGTTTTGATTATTAATAAAAGTTCTTCTCTTTTGAGAATTATTTTTGAGTTTTATCTCTTTAATATTTAGTTCTTACGCTCGTAAATTCTAAACCTTTTGAATTTAGACGTTTGTCGACCCGTTCCGCGTTTCCTACTGCATCAGTTATGTGAAGCGTCTTTATGAGTTTCCATAACTAGATGGTACACTCATTTTGTACGCCACCTCCCCACTCGTTGCATAATTGCCAATGATTCAATGTAACATGGGTTATACTTTCCCTTTCTCCAAAACACGCTATTCCCCAATGGAGATTTATCTTCAAAGTCACGACGTCCCAAACTTGATATTTGATAAGTTTATGTTTTTCATTCGAGTAACTCTTTTGTCTGACTCAAGCTTGCTTCAATCGTTCTCGGATCTGAACAGTCTTAACTGTATTCGATTCCCTAAAGAATTTTGATCTTGTCACTTGCTTTTCTTCAATTCCTTCAACCACAAAAGATATTCCACCCACTCGGCCGTAAGGCCTCATACAAAATTGTTTACATATTATCTCGTTGGAATTGCTATAAATGACTATACCCACTATTAGGGGTGTAAAAAATGTACCGAAACAAACCAACCAATTAAGATACCAACCGTACCAGTTTAATTGGTACCGACTATATTGGTACCGACTATATTGGTTGGTACTACCGTACCAATTTCACAAACATGGTTGGTACGTGGTATCGAAATTCCAATACCACGGTACTACCGTACCGTACCGACTTTTATATATATTAATTTTTATATACTAAATCAATTAAATATATTATATAATAATTATTTATAGTTTAGTTTTGCAGTTTTATATTTTTCCTATTTTTTACATTCACTTTGGGTTTGGCCCTCACTTAGGGACTTATTATCTTTAGTTTACTTTAGAGTTTAGAAGACTCTTTAGTCCCATTTCAATATAACAGATAACAAAATGTAGCAACCCAACCCTAACCTAATCTCAAAAACTCAAACTCTCAGCGCAAACACAACACAGTGACACACAAGCAGATTTTGGATAACAGATCATGTTAATTAGTTTATATTAAACATTAAACTTTGTGAACTTTGAGATGTTGGTATAAATACCGTACCAACATGTACCAACCGAAATAAGTCGGTACCAATCAAATTGGTACTAGTTACAGTTGGTTGGTACACGGTATAGATTTTTGAATACCAATTATAATTGGTTGGTACACGGTATTGGGGAAAAAAACATGGTACCGTACCATGTTCACCCCTACCCACTATGACTGACATTCTCACCATCCATTGAAATTAAAAGCGTGTCCCCCAATTAATATAGTGGCCTTGAACGGTACCCACATCTAATAATCAAACTAGGAATGATAAATTGCTTGATTTAGTCAAGGACTATTACTTCTCGAAAGTATAGAAGGGCGTTAGCCATCTCAATTCGATACACTTGATGTTGAGACTCCGTAACCGATCTCAATTTCGGTAATAGACCATTTTACTAACTTCTCCATTGATTAGGTTTCTTGATCCCGCGGTACTGGGTCAATCAGATTTCGACCCATGAATACCCAATTAATAGTAGAAACAATCTTTGGAGCTCTTTGAAACTTCGCTACAAAGTACATCGTATCATGATTACTTTTCCATTCAAAGATGCCAGAAGGTTGGAGGATTCCCATATAGTCATCGATACTACAAAATCAGTTACTGATCAACCAAGCATAGTTCAACATAGTGACACGTCTCCTTCTCTATATTAAGATTTCAAATAGCATTGGCATGACTTCCCATACCTTTAATAGCTCACGGGGATATAGGATGTTGTCGTCTTTGCATGCACCAAACTCTATAGTAAGTACATTTCTAACTTCAAGAGTGCAACTCGCTGCCACTACACTTTTATCCATGTCTGATCTCTTCCAACAATCAAAACAATTCACCACGATAGTTTAACAATTAATCTCGATATACCTTGAATCTACTTCATCCCTCTAGCAACAAGTTTTGTAGTTCAACAATCACAAATTGGTCTATACAATGAGTACATACGCCATTTACTAGATTATACCCCATTTTTCACGATCGAACCACACTTTCTCGCACGTACCGACGCTAAATTGAAAGATTCAAAATTCATTAAAACCTTCAAGGAAATTCTTCACCCACACTCAAACCTTTACTCCTTTCTACATCACCAAGTAACCGTCATATGCATAAATGGAGGCTGAATTGGGATATTGCAAGCCAACTCTTGTAGGGTTAAGGGATTTACAACTTAGTCCCCAAACTTATGAATTTCCATGAATAATTAGACGAGAGTTGTTACATGGATGATGGTTGGATGAATAACTGGATGGCTATCGTATGGTCACTTAGATGTTGGTCGGTTCGGTTCGGTCTGTTTTGGTCGGTTTTGGTCGGTTTTAAACTGCCATCCTAGAACCGATCGATCCAAATTGGATGTTGAATTTTCCAATCCGATCCCATCCAATTACAATTGGATTTTCAATTATAATCGATCGATTATAATTGGAAGGTCGGTTCCAATTGGATCGGTTGATTTTCTGCATACTCTTACCTATCCCCATCCCCGTCGAGGAACAAGTTTCCATCCCCATCCCATCGGGGAATCGGGGGGTTTTTCCCGTTTATAAATTTAAATTTTTTCTATAATATATTTATAAATGTCAATTACACGTTTAAAGGACGTATTATTTTAAAGTTACAATTAAGTAAATGTTAATGGTTTCTTTTGCATAAGATTAGTTCAAAAATAAATAAATAAATTACAATATTTGATAGTTCAAACTTTATACAACCATATTGTTATATCATCAAAACTTTCTCCGAACAATCAAACCGATATTAAAATATATTTTGAAAGATTTCTCATCGTCAAAGATTGATTCTATTGATTGTAATTATGTGTTATACTCATTCAGCTTGTCATTTTTATTATATTTATATACACACACATAAACATACTAATAAATATCCGAGGTCAGAGTCGGGTTTGATGGGTATCCCCATCCTTGGTCAACTCGATGTTTCTCTAGTCAAACCAAATTCGGGTGTCGGGTTCCCCATTGGGTATGAGGTTTTTGCCATCCCTCTATACATTCGTCCATTAACTTTTTTGTTCTTCATGAGCAAAAAAAAAGTAATATCAGGGACCGAACATGTAAATATATAGAAGTAAGAGGCTAAAATATGAAATTTAACATACATGTGGGGCAAGGGCAAAAAACTAGAATCTAAAATGACAGCCGTATCCTCAGCTTTTTTATGTCGTAAATCAACGGTCAAAAGTACGAATTGATTTTTGTAATCGTTTTGAAACATCTTTTTATAATTAAAATAATTGTATTGAAATTCTTTTATCTATGGGTGTCAATTTTGTATCATGACAAACCAATTAATTCATATACTAATCGTACCAACTTAATTGATTGGTAGTACCGTATATCAACTATCTAAATTATAGGATGATCATTGTGATTTGTAAAAACGTCCGAATTTGGTATTTCCCTCGAACGACCATCAAAAAGTACTTTTAAATGAGAGACATTATTGTCATTTTATCGATTTTTTTTTTCTCTTTTACCCAATTAGAAACCATAGAAAGTTGGGGACCAAAATCATATACCGAATACAACCGTAAAAGACTAATTTTTTTATAAAAGGACAAAATTGCTCTTCATCTAACGTATTTTTCAATGGCCGTTAGAGAAACAGAAAAAAATCAACGTTTTTCCAGATCATGATAGCCATTTTTTAATTTTAAACTGTATGTAAAATATCTTATTTTCAACAAAATACATAGATCAAACGTTTAATTTTCTCTAAAATTTAACATCGTTGTAAACTTCATCTTAATATAGAATTTTTTATTTTGCTACTTTTATTGATAGTTTTAAGTATTTCTATCATAATATGAATAGGGATAGGTTTCGATTTACAAACCTGAGTTTCGTGTGTATTGGGGGATATTGGGGGATAAACGAGAGCGTTTTACATGTCTCGGACATTTATAAGATATTCCTCATTAATGGTGTAACATCAATCATGAATGTTGTAATATTTACCAAGAATGTCTCTAAAAGATTCATGTTGATGAATACAGACATGTATCATATTCACGTTTTTCTCCTGGTTCGCAAAAAAAAAATCAGGTTTGCAAGTGAACTTTCTCGTATGTATATATACATAGAAGTTTAAAAAGCATTTTATATTATTTGTATTTATTTAACCAAAAAAATTTAAAAAGAAACCAAAACAAATGATATCGTTTAACCATATATATGCTATTTCTTAACTTGAGATATCAAATTTTTATACAAATATGTTAATTTTTAGAAAAACTAAATATTATAATGTAAAGCTAATTCTCTTTATATTCTAAAAATAGATAAAATGATTAAATACATGAAAATTGCAATATTTGTTTAATAATTAAACATATTTTGTGTCTACCAAATGTAAGGTTGTAAATACTCAGAGAAAGTACGCAGAACAGAGTCGGTAGGTATGATGAAGACGAAGAAAAGTTGATAACACCTAAGCCCCAAGTATATATTATATATTAATGTGTACTTATATATATATATATATATATATATATATATATATATATATATATATGGACGAGTTCATACGAGGACGGTAATAATTTACGAGAATGTGATAAGCTTTTTTCATGTACAAGATCACATGTGATTTTGCACTAACTGTAGCGAGCGACTTTTAGGGTTACTCATTAAGTGACTTTGGCACTGGACGTTCCCCAAACGGGGGCACGCGGTCAGAGCCCCGGGCTCCTCCCACTGCTTGGGAGCTTACACTTAAGTCGCATGGAAAATTGTCCGCATCATTTATGATTTTGTACAACATCACATATGATTTTGTACATGAATCATATGTGATTTTGTACATGAAATTTTTCATGTACAAAAATGATTGGTTGAGGATTGTCCTCGCATTCTTGTAAATTTTACCGTCCTCGTATGAACCTCCCCCCCCCCCTCTCTCTCTCTCTCTATATATATATATATATATATATATATATGGAAGTGTGATTGCAAATTATTTCTTTTATTTTGGATAGGGACAAAGTAGAGTGCGACTTGTGTTTCGATTTGCCATATTCAACATGAATTCATAAGTAACGCACGTTATGAATGTTTACACTATTCATGATAAAAGATATATCATTTAGGTTGTGAGTGCTAAATGAAACATGACAGGACGAGACAAAACTCATTGTCTCACATTTGGCTCGTTATGTGATAGGACAATAACTCACTGTACCACGTTTGGGACGACATGGATAAAAACTAGGACAAGGTGGGACAACGTGAGACGAATTTTTTTTTTTCTTATTTCACCAAAATAAGTGCAACAAGATGAAGACAAGAATGAGATAAAAAAAACCAAATATTACTAATCCACCCTCGTTTGATATGTATATATAACCTCAATATAATATTTGTTTAATAGTCAGTTGGTCACAACCACTAGTCACGGTCGTCGTCACCATCAGTAGCCACTCCCAGCCACCTCCACCTCCTCTTCCACTACAACAACCTCCTCTACCGCTTCCACAACCACCGTCGAACATCGTCTATCACCGCCGCCAACCCACCACTACCACCGTTGGCAATCTCTACTATAATAACCTCCTCTTCCACCCCCACAACCACCGTCGACCACCACTGTCCATCGTCAGCAACATCACCTCCACTTCCACCCTAGCCACCACCACCACCACCACCGTCGGCCACTTACCAACACCGCCCATCGCCACCACCAACAGTACAGTTGACCGCCATCGCTACCCCTACCATAATCACCACCACCACCACGGATAGCTCCACTGCATCAACCATAATTACCTCCTCCACCACCACTATCCACCATTTTCATGTTTTTCACAACCACCATTGTCCATCAATCACCAATGCCTCTACCTCCACAACCATTATTGTTGCAACTATCTATATTGTGCCTTCGCCAATTGATAAGAATCTTCCAAACTGAATAAAAACATAATTCTTCTTTGTATGAATCGAGTTATTTCGAACTACCATGAACTATATCAAACTTTTAATTCAAATTCGGTACTATTATATATGTATGTATTTAAAACAAAGGCCATTGTACATATATATATGTAGTCTAAATTGGATCTTAAGAAGTTTTTACCAATGGAGTGTAATCATATATGATATTGAAACTTCTCGTCTTATATATATATATATATATATATTTCCTTTGCAACCCTATTCGAGCCTAAGCACTAGCCTCTCTTTTGCCTACCCATAAAACAAAAAAAATGCACATTAAGGTTAAATTTATGTCATAACTTGTGAGCAATTTGTTGAGCCCCCAAAATAAGCATAGCTTGTTGGTTCACAAAGGCAAAAAAAAGAGGAAAAATGAACCCCCAAAACAAGCATAGCTTGTGGGTTCACGAAGCAAAGAGCCTCTAATCAATCAAAAATATCAAGAAAAGAACCCGTATGTACAAAACAAAAGAAACCGTTAGCCAATAAAGCCTCCAACACCAATAATCGAGCCTAATACTACCTTCAACCCCAACCATACCCTAAAGCCCTCATTGCACATATTGTTGTGGTAAATTCTTGGACTTGAGAATAAATTCAATAGTGACAAGACCACATTCATTTGTCTCGATCGGGAAGGATTTGAGCATATACACGTCCCTATACACACTTAAGAGCATATAACGAGACTGTGGGTTTCCATCCATATAGATCACCATCTGCTCCCCATAGCGGCTATAGTATGTTTACAAAAGCTTTTCAGATTGCGATTTTTTTCCAATATACTTGATTGGTGTGTGTTGGTTTGATGTTTTGGTATTTATACGTTCCTACTTATGTTGCTTTAATCCAACTCATGACATTTAATTGTGTATGTAGTCTTTATACTTGATTATGCTTTGTGTGATTATGGGATAACTCGTTTGACATCTTTGGAGATTTTCGTTTGCTTTCTTATTTTCTTTTTGCACGAAAAAGTTCTACTTCTTTCTTGGGGACAAGAAAGTTTAGCTTATTGGTGGTTTGTTAAGTGTATTTTATGTACCTAACTTTGTGTGTTTTAGTTGTGTCTTTTATGCATTTTAGTCCTTAGTTTAGTCTTTTCATGCATCTTTTATTATTCTTTTCCATTTCTGTTTTTAATCACGGTTGCAATGGTTTTTGGAATGGTATTTACGGTTTTGGTATGTTTTGTGTAGATTATACGAAGTATTCGGGAGGATCGAAGGACACTATCAAGGACGGAGTGAAGAAAGAGGAAGACTTGGGACGAAAAGCCGAGATCTTAAATATTGGAGACTATGCCACGTTTCACGGATGTGAAGGATAGCCTTTAGGGTCGTGAAGAAAACCTATCTGAAGAGAAGAAAACTTTCTTCTTGATTTCCACGGGCGTGAAGAAATCTTTCACGCCAGTGAACTGTGTATTTTGGACTTCATGTTTGCTTTCACACCCACAAAAGATTTCTTCGCGCTCGTGAAAGTCGTTTGGACCCCTTTTTTGGACTTTTTCTTAGGCTTTTTGTCTTGCATATTTAAGCTACTTTAGGGTTGTATTTTAGGAAAGCCGTATCATTCCATAGCATACGATTATTCTAGTTTTCTCTCAACCTTCTTAATTGATCATTCAATCTTGGGGAAGAAGATTTGCTTTGAAGCTATTGCAATTGGACACCCATTGACATTTGGATTTTCATACATTATTGAGCATCTTCTTCCCTGTCCCTTTAGTTGGTATTTAATTATTTTGTGCTTTGTTCGAATATTGATATTAATCGACCAGTTTCTTGAAAGTCCTCCATTAATATTTCAAGGTTCTTATTGGTTTGCATCAAAGATTCGATTTTCTGCAATTCTCTATCTTTTAGTCTTTCGTTTCTCTCTTCATTTATGCATCTCTTTTCCTTACTCTCTTCCCTACTTTTTAATTTTCTGCACTTTCTACTCCTTTTAGTTTTATGCACGTTAGGTTAGATCAGTTAATTTTCTGCATATGTTTATTTAGTTCCTTTTTATTGTTCATCTTTATGTTTAGTTAATGGCAATCGTTAATAATCGTGTCTAATGTAGAGATTTTATTAGTTTAGATCTACTTCGTCTTTATCTTTAATCTTGTTAGAGTCTAAATAAAATAACTCGTTTCTTGGTTTTAATTTAGTAATCGTTTTATTGGGTAATCGTTGCTTAAGATCGAGATTTTGGTATTGAACAATTGTTTTTAAAACCGAAGGTTAAGTTTTAATCCATTTTGACCCTAACGAAAGTTGGAGTTGATTAATTGGTTTTTAACAAAGCGTTTAGTTAATTTGATTAGTTTTTGACAAAAACGAAAGTTTAGTCTTTTACTTGGATTAAATTGATCAATAGCAACGGTTCTAACATGCAAATAGTTAGGGACGTTAATTGGAAACAATATTCGTTTTAAATCTTAATGTTTCTTCCCAACGTACACGTGTTGCGAAAGTAACACGTGTCTTGGTTTAGAAAAGCTTTCCCATCTTGAAAGAGGGTTAAAGTAGTTTTGCATAACGAATTCTCCACCATTCCATTAGTTGTCATTTATTTTGTTTAGTTTTTCTGTTTTTTCCTTCTCTTTGTACCTTCTTCCTGTAATCTCATTTATTTTATGTCTAATTAGTTTAATAACCAAATCAAATCATAT
This sequence comes from Silybum marianum, assembly GCA_036898165.1. Lineage (NCBI taxonomy): Eukaryota > Viridiplantae > Streptophyta > Magnoliopsida > Asterales > Asteraceae > Silybum > Silybum marianum. Next base: position 26,230,091 of record CM072542.1, on the reverse strand, counting down.
GATTCACATAATTAGACCATAATCATTAAGTTTTTAGTGTTAGACTGTCACCTCCCTGTGATCGACCCGTATGCTTCACAATCCGTACGCTAGCGGTTATAAATTTAAAACACATCATTTGTGAACACATTGTGAAACACTCAAAATCTACAAAGATCCGTTATAACTTGTGAACTTATTATGAACACAATCTAAATCAACAAAACTACATCTCAACATATCACTTATGAACACATGTGAAACTTGTGAACACCCTACTAATTTTTAATTATTAAACTTTTTTACGTTGTTTTCACAGTTTGTTCACCTTTTATGCACGATGTGTTCACCTTATATGCACGATGTGTATTTTAATACGGCGATAGGAGATAGACGAGGAGAGTGAAATAGATAAGTAGGGAATTTCACTAAAAAAATTCATTTATTTTTATTTAATAAATCACGATAATGATCTCCTTAAGTATTCTCAATCAGTGGCTTAGGATAGATCTCAATATCTCATACATTTTGGAACTCTCAAATGATTAAGCTCTCTCTCGCTCTCCCTCGGGTTCATACGAATCACATGTGATTTTACACTTACATCACGTACCAAAAAAGGTTGAAAATCGTGAGGATCGATCCAACCCTTAATTTGGTTTTAATTTAAAACTATTTTTAGTTAAAACGAGCATAATCGTCATTTTGGTAATAAATTCATAAGATGAAACATACATATTCACTCACCATATGAAGCACACAGATTCACCATATGAAACACATACTAATTCACCACATAAAATCCAAATATAGTTTATAGAACACATATTAATCCACTATATTTATGAATCCAGAACACATGCTAGTTCACCGGATTCACCATATGAATTAATGTGTAGTCAATGATGAATTATAAAAGTTAAATATGAGGGTTATAACAAAATCACCGTTATGCCCTTCTCTTTTTATTAATGTTACAAAAATATCACAATGATTAGTAACATTTGATTAATCTCTTTAGTGGTTGAGATTAATCCTCATGGTCATCAATCTTTTTACGGTTTTTATTTGATTACCGCCCTATCCCCCCCCCCTCTCTTTCTCTCTCTCTCTCTCTCTATATATATATATATATGTATATATATATATAGAGAGAGAGAGAGGTTCAAATGAAAACACTAAAAAAACTGAGAAACACCCTATGAGCCCACCATCTGGACAGTAGACATAAATGCATACACGCAATTGAAACTGCTTTTTTCTATGCACCAATAGTGGGCTCCCATAGTGTTTTTCAGTTTTCTTCTAAACCTGACCTTATATATATATGTGTGTGTATGTATGCGCACGCACACAAATGTACAATGCAATGTGTTGTAGAATTTCATTGTGAACTAAGAATGAAAAAAATTGTTGCAATTCCTAATTAGAAATAAAATTTCTGAAATTTATGGAGTATTCGGTCATGTTAGTAGAACTTAACATTTATCTCATATTTAGAGTTGTTTACAAATGATCTTATTATGGCCTTCAACCATTGGAATATAAGAAGTTTGCATGTATGGAATTCTCCTTCAGGATGGGATTGACTCGATTGACTCTTTCAGCTTGTTGGGTTCTATTCCTTAAAATATTGATAAGGTAAATACACACTCTATTCAATGCTAGGCTATAAATTGTAAACTTGAATTACAATACATTTATAAACATTATGGAATGCTTACTAAGCTTTTTTTAATAGTTTTTACAAAATGTTTTATGATATAGTGTGTGTATATACACACATATAGGGTGTGTTTTCAAACCAAAACACAATTTGTGAGAATATGAAAATGCAATAAAAAAGGTATAACAATATAAATGTCATATTAAAGAGAATTAATTGTTCAGTTTTGTTTGTATAATTTGTTTGATTCCAACTTTTGTTCCAACAAAAGTGGGACTGAAGTGTGACCTTTTCTACCAAGCATCAACATTTATCAACTTCGCCATTAAAAACTTGTCCCAATAGTAGTTTATTTTTAAAAATACAAGGACACCAAACACTACAAAACAAATAAACTTTACTGTGTAATTTGTCATTGATTTGATTTATGCACCAACTTTTGTGGCGGTTTTGTGACGAGTCACCATTTAGCGATGGAAATTCTAGGAAATCTTCGTAGATAAAAGGCTTCCATTTTAGTAGTATAACAAAACAATATAACAACACTTTAAAAACGTATTGTTTTCCATTACAAGGGGAACACGAAACCATGATTGCATAGTCGCATGTTTCTATATAGGTCCGTCCCTACCATTATTTGTTATCTAACTATTTTCAAAATTAAGCTTGGTAAACAAAATGTCTACAGAATTTATCTTTCAATCTATCAGTGAAGACTGAATTTAGGATTTGCCAATTATTGATGGAATTCCTTCCTTCTTTCTTGAAGTGACAGAATTCTTTAATTATTTCAGGAATTTCTTTTAGATATGACGGAACTGATATCGTCGTGAAATCTTTCTTTTTTTATTGCTTGCTTTCTTCTGACTCCTTACGTATACATAAACTCCTATATGAATATAAAAAGAGCAAATATTGATATATCTAACGAACCAAAAGTAACTCAATATATCCTACTGAAAGAACGATCTGAAAATTGAAATGTTTACAATCATATCTTCTACCTAAAATGATATATAAGATCTAAGTTTACTGACATAAATATTTGAACCAGATAAAATTCTTTCTTTTTAAAATAATGAAATAATATGATAACATTAATAACATTCCAAGGAAATAAGTAACCCGATAACTCCTTTTTGTTTCTTAGTAGCTACTACTTCCAATGGAATATTACGACCACCGCATACATATTTTATAAATCATTTAATTCACAGAAATTAATATTTAACATTTGATTTATTCTTTAATAAAATATAAAAAAATAAAACTTTACTGATCCGTATCAAACCGACCACGTATATATAATGTGATCGGTATATGATTTTATATATCTACAATACGTGTAAAGCATACAGATCCGTTATATAAATATAGAGCGAGAGAGAGAGAGTAGGGGACGATCAAACCAAAAGACCGATAATTTACGAGAAAACGATAAGTTTTAAGTTCATCCGCAATATAACGACAAGTCGTTCGCATCATTTTGATATGTTTTACCACATGTGAGTTTATTAGATCTGTAATCATATGTGATCTTGAAATTTTTTATATCGCAAATTGATCGTCTTTTCTTTTGATTTTACCCCCACCCACATATATATATATATATATATATATATATATATTACCCCCACCCCACACACACACACACACACACATATATATATATAATAGAGAGAGAGGTTGTTTCATTTACAAACTGGATAAATCGTACAAACTCGTATAAACCATATATAAAAATAATTTTTTTTTCATATTATTTCATCAGATGCTAAAATTTAATATGTTATTACACATAGGTTTGGTTCACCTTGTGAAAAAATTACATGTGAAAAAAGTACATGTGAAACTTTTACATTATGAAACAAATACATATACTTATGAAAACAAATACATGTGAAACTTTTATATTATGAAAAAAACATATATGTAATAAAATCTTAAACCATAGCATTTGATGAAAAAAATATGAAAAAATTATTTTTATATATGGTTTGTATGATTTATCCAGTTTGCAAATGAACCAACATCTACATATATATATATATATATATATAGGAAGAGATTCAAATGAGAACTTTGTAAATTTAAAGGAACAAAAAGATTCATTTGGGACCACATATGATGTGGGTCCCACCAATAAAAAATTATATCTGATTTTCAATGGTGGGCCCCATTGAATCAGATATGATTTTTTATTGATGGGACTCACATCATATGTGGTCCCAAATGAGTCTTTTTGTTCCTTTAAATTGGGGGTGTTCTCATTTGAACCCTCCCCTACTATATATATATATATATATATATAGGGTTAGGTTCAAATGTGAACTCAATTTTGGCTGTGAACGTGAGGACGAATCTCAGCCACACATCTTCGGTTATGGTGGACGCGATCACGGAGGATTGACGCGATTAATGGGAGGGTGGAGAATATTAAAGGAGGGGAACCAGGTCAAAGCCACCTTTATTGACCGGATAAGTGGCTGAGATTCGTCCTCACGTTCACAACCAAAAATGAGTTCACATTTGAACTTTCCTCTCTCTATATATATATATATATATATATATAGAGAGAGAGAGAGAGAGAGAGAGAGGAAAGTTGAAATGAGAACTTTGTATTTCTAAAGAAATAAATGGACAATTGTGGACCACATATGATGTGAGTCCCACATAATATTAAATCATTTCTGATTTAATATTATGTGGGACCCACATCATATGTAGTCCATAAATTGTTCCTTTAAAAAGAGGTGGTTCTCGTATGATCTCTCCCCTATTGGGGCTCTTCTTTTAAGAACTCATGAAATTGTGATACCCTTGAAAACTTGTGCATCATGTGTTACTACATGTGACTTTTTTTTTCAATAAAGATAAGATTTAGATTATTGATTAACATATATTTGTTTCACAATGTTGTCTCACATGTTCTCGGTTCACAATGTGAACATTTTTTATGTGTTTGTGAAACAAAAATACACGCAAAAATCTTTTACATTGTGAACCGAGCACATGTGAGACAAACACATTTTGAAACAAATATATGTTAATCAATACGTTCAATACTATACTTAGATGGAAAAAAATCATATGAAACAAAACATTAACGTAGAAGTTCTCACGTATCTCACAAAAAAAGGGTTCTCAAAAGATTAATCCCTCAAAAAATGAAAGAGAGAGAGAGAGAGAGAGAGAGAGAGAGATAAGGGAGCTTCAGCAGAAAATCTCAAAAAAAAATGACAAACCAAAAAACAGTACATCAACCATTACTCCGTTAGATTAGTTGATCCAGTGAAGATGTGATTAATTAATGAGGCGGTTACAACTTTATTGTTAAATTAAAAAAATCTTTCACTCCCCTACTTTTTAAGTCAAAAAATACGAAATATGATCAAAACTTGAACGAAATAAATTACACTAAAAAACAATCATATTTTCTCGTTAATTTGACATCCATATTCGTATAATTTTTTTCTATCAATTTTTTGTGGTTTTCGGCTTTCTACACATTACTTTTTTCATCAATTTGAACATTGTATAAGATGAATTTCATTTTCTTTATTCATACTGAATGTCGTTCGTTATACATGTTGAATTTGCTTTTATTATTCATGCCGAATGTGGACGTCGAAGACACGTGTCATGCCCTTCTTTGTCCTCATGTTCGTAATAAAAAATGATCACGATTGAATTTTCCCCTCTCTATATATATTTATAAATTGAGTAATATGCACGTATTTATTTACTTAATTTTTTTTATAAATGTGAATTGGAACTAAAATATGAACTCTAATTTGGCCGTAAACTAACATAAGTTCAATGTATCATGATAAATAATTTATTTATGAGATTCGATTAGTGATTTAAAGACTAGAATAATACTCAACTTGCCGCAATCAAATTGTATAATTTGGGGTATTATTTAGTCATTTAATAATTATTGATCTACTTTTATATGATATTGTTATTATCATAGTTTATAAATAGGGTTGTAAATGAATCAAACATTTAATGAATTGTTTATGAATCATTGGAGGGATGTTTGATAATGTTCATTTATTTAGTTAAAGGAATGAAAACAAGCAATGGTTTTGTTCGTTCATTGCGTTAGTGAATGTTCAGTAGTCCGTTTGTTATTTATGCTCGCTAAGTTTGTTCGTTTAATGACACAACCTTCTTTTAATAGTTAATACGTTGTTTACAAATATTCTCACGATATGTATATATATATATATAGAGAGAGAGAGAGAGAGAAAGAGAGAGAGGAAGGTTCAAATAAGAACTTTGTAAATTTAAAGGAATAAAGGAACAACTTGTGGATCACATATGATATAGGTCTCACGTAATATTAAATCATTTTTGATTTAATATTAAATCAGAAATGATTTCATATTATGTGGGAGCCACATCATATGTGGTCCACAAAGTGTTCCTTTATTCATTTAAAAAGGGTGGTTCTCGTATGATCCCTCCTCTATATATATATATATATAGAGAGAGAGAGAGAGAGGTGTTCAAATGAGAATGTTAACTTTTTACGAGAATACGAGAAAGGTCGTTCATGTACAAAATCTATATGATCCGGGCGACTTTTCCCATGCGACTTAAGTCACCCACTCCAGTTAGTGCAAAATCACACATGATTTTGTGCATGAAAAAAGTTTCTCGTAAATATTTAGCGTTCTCATATGGACCCGCCCCTATGTATACAAAAATGTGGTTTCACGTAAACTCATCCCTATATATATAGGGGCGGGTTCAAATGAGAACTCAAATTTGGTTGTGAGTGTGAGGATAAATAAGAGTGCGACACGTGTCCCACTCAAAGAAATATTCAGACTGAATATAGTATATATTCAGTCTGAATATACAAAGAAATATTCAGTCTGAATAATGGTTATTCAGTTTGAATATTTTTTTGTATATTAAGTCTGAATAATCTATATTCAGACACGTGTCGCGCTTTCATTTATCCTCACGTTCACAACCAAATTTGAGTTCGCATTTGAACTTTCATCTATATATATATATAGAGAGAGAGATAAGTTTACGTGAGACCAACCTGTTTTCTTGAGACCCGTGAGACCACATTTTTATACTTGAAACTTCACAACAAAACATTGTGAAGGTAAAAATAATCCGAACCTTCAAAGCAAAAACTCTGTGAACGTTACCTTCACAGTGTTTTGCTGTGAAATTTCAAGTGTAAAAAGATGGTCTCATGGATTTTAGGAAAAAGTTTGGTCTCACATGATCTCAAGTCTATATAAGGAGATGTTTATTTAAGAAGTGATAAGTATTTGAGAAGATAAAAAGTGATCCTAACTTTTCATACGATCAAGATTGGTCAAAAATTGCGGCTTTGACCGGTCAAGATTTACGGATTAACGAAAAATAAAGGGATAGTTTCGTAACTTTTACAAATAAACGACAAACGAATTCATATGTGAACTCATGTGATTCAGATATGAACTATATGTGCATATATGAACCCTTCTTGATTGACACATGAACTATTCAATTGATTCAGATATGAACTATCTGTGCATATGTGAATCACACGGGTTCATATGTGAATCATAACTAATAACATTGGTTCCTATAAAGTAGTGTAATTAGTTATATAGTTCATATGTGAATTACAAGGGTTCGTATGTGAATTAGGTAAATAGTTCTTATGTGAATCACAAGGGTTCATATGTGTACATATAGTTCATATGTGAATCACATGAGTTCGCATATAAACTTGGTTGCCGCCTACGTGTAAAAGTTATGAAACTACCCTTCTATCTTCTGCATACCATGTGTTCTTCTGCATACCATGTGTCGAATTATCTGGTCTTTCACAGTCAAAGCCGTAAATTTTGACCAGATGAAGGATTAGAATCACTTCTGAAATACTTACCACTTCTCAAATGAAGGATTAGAATCAATTATAATATTTTAAAATATAATTAAAAACAAATCTTTAATAATATAATATATATTAATTAATACAAACAAGATCGTAAAATATTGTAAAATATAATATATTGATTAAATTTACTTTAAATGAACTATTATATATATATATATATAATATTAAAAATAAATTTTTAATAATATAATATAATATATATTAATTAATACAAACACGATGATAAAAAAATTAAAAAAATATAATATATTAATTAAATTTATTTTAAATGAATTATTAAATACATATATATATATATATATATCAAAAATAAATTTTTAATAATATAATATATTAATTATACGATAAAATGATAGAAAAATTAGAAAATATAATATATTGATTAAAAGAATTTTAAATAAATTATTATATATATATATATTATAGTATTTAGATTCATTAAAACAAAATTTAAAGAAAATCTATTATTCATGATTTTAAATATTTATATAATATACGTAAAATTTTTAATTAATTTCACATATCATAATTAATTAATAATTTAAAAAAATATATTTAATAGTTAAATTAAATATTTTATTAAAAATATTTAACACAATTTTATTATTTATGAAATAAAATAAAGATAAATTTAATTGTTATGTCACTTAAACATTTTTCTCATTATTATATTTTTTTGACAATTAAATATATTGAATAGTTATTAAATATAATAATAATATGAAAACAATTTATAATTAATAAATAATGTTAATATATAATTTACAGTAAAAATTAATTCTTAATTTGTATTGATTTATATTAATTAATATTTATTAATATTAGTAATATTTAATATCTATTTATTATTAATAGTAATAGATAATAATTAATATTAATGAGTGTTATAATTGAAAAAAAATGACAATAAGCTCCCAAACACTACTCTAAATAACGTTTCAATAAGCAAGTTTATACGCATCCAAAATATAATCTGAAAATAAGTTAGCTTATTTTTGCCAAACAATGCCTAAACTTTTTCATAAATTGGTCGTTCGACTTTGTTGGGTCACCGATGCTTTGGTGATGAACCTTCTCTATTATTTGTTTGATCTTTTACAGGGTCTTTTGAAGGTCTGAAATATACTTCAAGTATTGAAAAGTCAAAGACTATTCAATCTAAGGGTTGTACATCAAAATGTGGAATTTTTGATGTGACAACTAACTTTAATATTCAGACCATTGCCAAAGTCAAGATTGTTGGGTCACCATGGGTCACTGATGGTACACTTAAAAGTTATCAAAGTACTATGACATCAATACAAGATGAGGACATCAAGTTTAAAGTCATGGTCACCGACATTACAATCTTGGTCACCGAAATTGCAGGTATATTTTCTAATGCTGTGATATCAAGTCACAAGGATGTACACTTTCAACACTTAGTGAAAGATGAAGTTTATCAAGCAAAAACAAAGTGTACACTTATTATTTCCAGCCTTACAAAGTATCCACCGATATGATACATGGCTTCATGTATCACTTAGCAATTTCAAGAGATAAAGTTCTTACTCACAACAATTGCAAGATACGTGAGCTACAAGAACTTGGGCACCAAACCTTAAATTTAGACATTCTCTTTTATTCTTATAAAAGGGATGTTTGTCTTCTAGCTAAAAGGTTTGATGGGACTTCTCAAAGCATGAAGAAAAGTAGATAAAGTTATCTGACATTACGTGCTACAAGAATGGTTCATCCATTAATTTAGTACAAAGGGAGTGGCCTTTTCCTTTGTCCATCAGATAAGCTTCCAGCTAATCAAACCTTGACAGCTGTCCACTTGCATACCTTGCATGGGCACTATAAAAGGATATGAAGTCCTTCCCAGAAATCTCACGTCTTCAACAATACTTCTCTGAAAGTATTTGTTTGATTTCGCCAAAGCTGTTTGCGCTAATAGTCTTATTTTAACTTCCTGTGTGTATAAGTTAATTACTGTTATTTAAGTTTGTTAGAATAGGTTGTCTATTATTTTCCGCAACAAACTTCTGTGTGTAAATTTTTAATATTTATATTAAAAAATTTAAAAAGAGCAAAAATTGTGTGTTTGTATTCATCCCCCCCTCCCTTCTACAAACTCTTACTAGCTTAGCCATCTCCCTTCCGGGACTAACAAGTGGTATCAGAGCAGTTGGTTTAATCTCATAAACCAGATCTGTGATGGCTGCTACTTCCTCAAATGATGGTACCATGCAAACCTCTTCCAGTAGCACATACGATTTAGGATCCTTGGCCAAACCTCCAAGGTTCAACCCAAGTAATTTTAGGTTATGGAAAAATCGCATGCTACTCTTTCTAGAAGGGATTGATTGCAGGTATCCCATCATTCTAAATGAGGGACCTTTAATTCCTAAAGTCTGGGCTCGCTATGGTCCACAAAAAGATACTGAAGGAAAGGATATAGAGTCTGATGAGGATAAGAGTGACAAAACAGGCAGGTATATCATCAAAGCCTTAAATAAGTATAATGAAGATGATAAACTCCTGGTTGCTCTAGATACTAAAGTTAAATCAGCTCTAGCTCTTTCCCTTCCTGATGAAGTATATCACTCTCTTGTAAATCTTTCTTCTGCTAAAGAGATGTGGGATACTCTAGGTGTCTTATATGAAGGCACTAAAGAAGTGAAGAAATCTAACATGATCTGTCTTGTTAGAAAGTATGAACTCTTCTCCCATGAGAAAGGAGAATCCCTATCTGTCTACTTCAATCGTTTTAACTATCTTCTAAATGATCTTAAGGTTCTTGGAAGAGTTTATGATAATGAAGAAGTTCTCTGCAAGTTCATGGACTGTCTCCCAGACTTCTGGGAAACCATATATACTTGCATTAAGCAAACCAAGGATCTTGATGTGATGCCTTTAACTACTCTCTATGGGACTCTTCTTCATTATGAGCAAACCAAGAACCAAAGAAAGTCTTTTATAAAAGATATTAAATCTTCTTCTTTTGCTCTAATAAGTAATTCTAAATCTTCTTCCTGTATACCTAGAATTACTTACCCTTCTTCTTCTGATTCTGAAGGTAACTCTAAGGAAGAATCATCTCATCTATCAGATGCATACTATAGTGCAGCTGATGATGAAGGTGAGGATTCTGCCATTGACATACTTTCTGATAATATGGCAATGATTGCTGGAAACCTTAAAAACAAAAGATTTTCTTCTAACCGTCCTATATTTCAAAGAAATTTTTTCTCTCAAAAACCTTCTTCCGACAAATCTAATGAAGAATGCTTCAGTTGTGGGAAGAAAGGTCACTTTGCTTCTGAATGCAGATCTAAATCTTTCTCTAAATTCAAAACTTCTTCTCCTTCTTCTTCTGGCCATGACTTCTCCAAATCAGCTTCTAAAAAGTCTGAAGAGAGAAGTAGCCATTTCTTCAAGGAAAGTCCTGACTCTTCTAAAGAAATCTCTAGGTACAAAAAGTACAAAGAAAAGTACAGAAGATAAAAAGAAAAGAACCAAAACAGAGGAAAAACCTTGGTTGCTGAAACAGTTTGCTGGGAAGATGAGCAAACCTCTGAGAGTGACAGTGAGTATGTCACAAAGTGTCTAATGGCCAAGATTGATGAAATAGAAGAAATGGAAAAGACACTTTGCACTGCTCTTGTATCTACTGAGGAATCAACTTCAGGAACAAAGCCTCAGGTACATCCCTTCACCTTTCTCTCCAATAATCAAAAAGCTGATGCTTTTGATTCTTTAACTGTCGACTTCTATGACTTAAAGGATCAGAAGAAAAAGGCTGCTATTCATATAAAATGTTTAAATGATCAACTTCTGTCTTGTTTCTCTAAACTTAAAGATTTTGATAAAATGAAAGCTGATCTAGAAAACCTAAGGTATCTAAATGATAGTCTTTCAGAAGAAAAATCAAAAATCTCCAACACTCTTGAAAGAGAACAAGAGGTTCTGTCTAAATGGACCAAATCTTCTAAAGATCTTGAAAGAATTCTTCAAGATCAAATCTCCAGCAAGGACAAGACTGGACTTGGATATGGAACAGATGATTTTCAATCTTCTGACCCTATTCCTCCTTCTGTTGAATGTCAAGGCTTTCCTACTGGCTTCTTGTCTGATGACGATGATGATCTCTTTGGTTACTCATCTGAAGATTCTACCTCTCTTCATTCTATAGATCTTCTAGATATGCTAAAAGTAGAATCAAACTCCAAAAAGTTTGGAGTCTTTGTAAAAGCAAAAGAAGTTTCCACTGAACCTTTAAGAATTCCAAGTTCTTCTTCTTCCTCTCCTAAACCCATTCAAAAGCTTTTAAGCTCTTTGAGTCTTCATGAGTCAAGGAACTTTCACAAGTCACCAACTACTCCTACTTGTCACAACTCTAAAAGATTTTCTCAAAATAAAAAGTTTTCATCCAAAAGAAAATCTCAAGTAATTACTGATTTCATTCCTCGCTCTCTCAACTTAAAGAAATCAAAAAGTCCTGGTAAAGGTATTCTTGGACCAAATCCTGATAAAGGTATTCTTGGATCAAGACCAGGTGTTGGTCATCCCTCTACTTCTTTTTCTTCTTCTGATGCTCAAAGCTTTGATAACATGGACTTTAATAGAGTCTTTTCTTTAAAGAAATGTTATAACTGTGGCAATACTCTCCATCTTGCAAAGCATTGTCCTAAGAATTCAGATGTTCCTAAAATGCCCTCTAACCCCAAAGGACCACTTCAAAATGGGTACCAAAAGTCTAAATTTGTTTTTGGGTATAGGTACCAAACAAAGATCATACATGGTACATGGACAGCGGTTGTTCAAGGCACATGACCGGAAACAAATCTCTTCTCTCTAATTTCTTGCAAGAAAAAGGACCCACTGTTTCCTTTGGAGGAAATGGGAAATGTGTCACCAAAGGCTATGGTACCATATCAAATGGAACCATAACTTTTTCTAAAGTAGCTCATGTTGAAGGGCTAATGTACAACTTACTGAGCATCAACCAAATATGTGATTTAGGATATAAGGTCACCTTTCAACTCTGTGTTTGTTTGGTCCTTGATATGCAGAATAAAGTTGTACTAGCAGGCACCCGAATGAATGACGTCTACATTATCAACATGAAGGAAAATGCTATTAGAGAAGCTGTGTGTCTCCTCTCTCAAGAATTAGCCAAACAAAGTTGGCTATGGCATAAAAGAACTTTTCTGCCGTACGCACTCCTCAACAAAATGGTGTTGTTGAAAGAAAGAACAGAACTCTCTGCGAAGCTGCAAGGTCAATGTTGAGCGAATCCAAGTTACCAACCTATTTTTAGGCAGAAGCAGTTAACACTGCATGCTTTACTCAAAATAGGTCTCTCATAGTCAAAAGGCATGACAAGACCGCGTACGAAGTTTTCCATGGACGGAAACACAGGTTGACTATTTCCATGTATTTGGCTGTGCATGTCACATGCTAAATGACAGGGAACAACTTGGAAAGTTTGATCCAAAGTCTGATGATGGAATATTCATGGGCTATTCTCTCTCCTCAAGAGCCTTCAGAATTTTCAACCTCAGAAGACAATGCATAGATGAATCCATGCATGTGAAATTTGATGAGTTTGAAGTATCTTCATTATCTTGTAATGAAGAAGAATTAAATCTTTGAAAAAAAAAATCATGTGTTGGTGAACTTCCTTCTTCCTCTTCTTCACCTAACCTTTCAAATCCTCAAGATAGTAACTCTCCTCAGCCTCTCATCAACACTACCTCACCTCAAGAACCCACTTCTTCTTCTCCACCTCCTGAAACTAACTCTTCAGGAGATCTTACCCATCTAAACACAATATCTCCCACTAACCCCTCCTCACCATCTCAAAATCTCTCCTCTTCATCTTCTTCCATTCCTCCTCCCTTGCCCTGCGCACTAAAATGGACCATGGATCATCCAATAGATCAAATCATAGGTAATCCTCAAATTGGTGTTAAAACTAGAAGAGGCATCAGCAACCTGTGCTTGTATGTCAACTTTGTTTCTATTGTTGAGCCTAAGATAATTAATGAAGCCCTAGGTGATCCAAGCTGGGTAATTGCCATGCAAGAAGAACTCTCTCAATTTGAGAGAAACAAAGTCTGGAAGATAGTTCCTCGTCCATCTAACAAAACTATCATTGGAACAAAATGGGTGTTCAAAAACAAGATGGATGAAGAAGGAACTGTCATAAGGAATAAAGCAAGGTTGGTTGCTCAAGGATATAGGCAAGAAGAAGGAATTGACAATGATGAAACTTTTGCTCCTATTGCCAGATTGGAAGCTATCCGAATATTTCTTGCCCATGCTGCTTACAAGAATTTTCGGGTATTCCAAATGGATGTCAAAAGTGTCTTCCTTAATGGTGAGCTGGCTGAAGAAGTGTATGTGAAGCAACCACCTGGGTTTGAAGATCCAGTCCATCCATATCATGTGTATATGCTAGATAAAGCTCTGTATGGACTGAAGCAAGCCCCTAGTGCCTGGTATGATAATCTCTCAGTCTATCTTCTTAAAAATAAGTATATACGAGGCAAAGTTGACAACACTCTCTTCTTCAAGAAATCACAAGGTAATATCATTCTTGTTCAAACTTATGTTGATGATATTATTTTTGGAGCCACCGATGAATCCTTGAGTGATGAGTTCAGCTCCCTCATGCAAAAAGAGTATGAAATGAGCATGATGGGGGAGTTAACTTTCTTTCTTGGTTTGCAAGTAAATACATTAAAGACCTTCTGAAGAAGTTTCAATTTGATACTTGTTCAACCATGAAAACTCCTATGGCTCCTCCTCTTAGACTTTATTCTAATCCTGATGGTGTTTCTGTTAATATCACGAATTATAGAGGCATGATAGGATCTCTTCTCTAGTTTACTGCAAGTAGACCTGATATTATGTTTGCTACCTGTCTGTGTGCTCGATACCAAGCAAATCCTAAAGAATCACATCTAGCTGCTGTGAAAAGGATTTTTCGGTATCTGAAGGGTACATAAATCTGGGTCTTTGGTATCCCAAAGACTCAGGTTTCGATCTCATCGGGTACTCTAATTCTGATTTTGCAGGTTCAAAAATAGACCGAAAAAGTACTATTGGAAGCTGTCAATTACTTGGTGGAAAGCTTGTGAGCTGGTCAAGTAAGAAACAACATTCGGTATCTACTTCTACAGCTGAAGCAGAATATGTGGCTGCTGGAAGTTGTTGTGCACAAATATTGTGGATGAAAAATCAGCTGTGTGACTATAATCAGATTTTCTCAAAGATCCCAATATTGTGTGACAACTCAAGTGCAATAGCCATTGCCAACAATCCAGTGCTTCATTCAAGATCTAAGCATATTGACATCAGGTATCACTTTATAAGAGATCATATCTCTAAAGGTGATGTGGAACTTCATTTCATTCCCACTGATTGTCAATTAGCTGATCTGTTCACAAAGCCCCTGGATGAAGCAAGGTTCAAGTTTCTCATCGGTGAATTAGGTATGATAAATACAGACTATTATATATATTATATAATATTTATATATGTGTTTATATATATATAAAAAATAATAATAATAATAATAATAAATATATATATATATATATATATATATATACTGTCGGTGAGTGGACTCACCGACGTGGCACCCTTCTCTCTCCTTCCCAAACACCTCTTTCACTTCTCTCTAAAACCATAAAACCACAAGCCACCATCACCTATCCACCGGTGTCCCCACCTTTGAGCCACCGACATCTCACCAACAACATCCTCTCATCCACTCACCTTCAAAACCCTAACCCTAAACCATCCGTCCATCCACCGACGGTCACGCGTAAGCCACCGATGTCGCCGCCCATAGCCACCGACGGTCTTCAACCACCCACCGACGTTGTCCATCAAGACCATCCACCGACACAGCCACCGATGGTCTCCGTCCATCCATCCATCCACCGACGGTAACCGACGTCAACATCCCACCCACCGTCGGTCGCACTCTCGACCTAGCCACCGACGGTTGCACTAGCCACCGATGTTGTATCTCTCTCTCCTAGCCTCATCCACCGACGATCACTTCTAAGCCACCGACGTCGTATTTCAGCCACCGACGTCGCACCTAGTCAGCAAGTGTCAGAAGCATGCGCCGAATTTCACTCGTGATACTATCCGCCGGGTGGAAGTTCTGGAAGATCATGCAACTAAGGAAATGGAAAGAATGGCCTTTCTTTCTTCTACTCTTAGATCTAGCATTGAAGAGTTGTCGGTGAGTCACCCAACTCTCCTGACATGCTTAGATCTCCTGCACTTGGATGTCTTTGGTCTTCAGCAAGGGATTCTCTCAAGCAATATTTTGTGCTTTCTTCTATCAGAGAACTTCGAAGTGCCTCTTCTCAGCAAGCCACCGATACTGCTTCTATCCTTGTTAATCAAAAAGAAATTTTGGAATCTCTTGCAACTCTTCATACAAAAGTTGACAGCATACCAACTTCCTCTCCAACGGTTGAACTTGATGTTGGTGATTCCTTCTTTTAGGATAAGGATAGATTTGTTCTTCAAAGGGTTGAACGGCAGGTTGATGCTGTGGGTTCTGATGTTGAAAGAATCAAGATCTTTCTCTCTTCAGTGGGTTTCAATGGTTCAACCACTGAGGGGGAGAAAAACAAGAAAGCTGCTGCCTCTCCATCTCCAGCCACCTATGTGACTCCATCCACCTATGTGACTTCAACCATCTATGTGACTCCAGCCATCTATGTGACTCCAGCCACCTATGTGACTCCTTATGTGACTCCAGCCACCTATGTGACTCCAGCCACCTATGTGACTCCATCCACCGATGTGACTCCATCCACCTATGTCACTCCATCTATGTGACTTCTACCATCTATGTGACTCCATCCACCGACGTGACTCCAGCCACCTATGTGACTCCAACCACCTATGTGACTCCTTATGTGACTCCAGCCACCTATATGACTCCATCCACCGATGTGACTCCATCCACCTATGTCACTCCAGCCACCTATGTGACTCCATCCATCGATATTCTAGCTGCTCTTCCATCCACCGATGTTCTAGCTGCTCTTCCATCCACCGATGTTCTAGCTGCTCCTCCATCCACCGATGTTGCAGCTACAGCCACCGATGCCGCAACTACAGCCACCGATGCTGCAGTCACCGATGCTGCAGCTACAGCCACCGATGTTGCAGCCACCGATCCAGCAGCTACAGCCACCGATGCTGCAGCCACATCCACCGATGATGTAACCGAAGCCTAGGTCACCAAGATAACTGAAGCAACAATTGAGGGGGAGGGAGTCAGTGCCCGAACCCTTGAGTTTGACCAAAGAAATGTGCTCAAAATAGCTCAAGAAGAGGCTACTAAATTCACAGGCGCCGATACTCAGGGGGAGAAGTCTAGTGTCTGATTGGATGAAGATGTCAACATTGATGTTAGCTCTAAGGTGGAGAAACAAAAAGACAAAGGCAAGAAAAAGTCTATGTGAAACAACCTCATGGTTAGAAGACCCCACTCATTCTGACTATGTCTATCGGCTAGACAAAGCTTTGTATGGACTGGCAGGCTCCTTGCGTCTGGTTCCAAGATAGATCCAAGGAGCACCATAATTTGTTGAGTTTCATTTCATACCTACTGACTTTCAACTTACCCATCTCTGCACAAAGTCATTGGATGAAGTCAATCAACTTTCTCATCGGAAAACTAGGTATGTCATCCCTTCAATCTCTAAATTAAAAAAAAAATCATTATATATTTGTATATATAATAATAAATTCGGATGGTGATTTCTCCGATCTCCACTTTCCGAATAAAAGTATATTTTTTTTCAAAATATATATTTTTCTTTTTATAAAATTAAAAAAAAAAAATTTAAAAAAAATAAAATAAAAAATTGCTGACGTCAGCAACCGATGCTGACGTCACCCACCGACGCTGACGTCATCCACCGACGCTGACGTCAGCAGATGTCATGCTGACGTCATGCTTTCCGATTTTCTTAAAAAAAATTAAATTTTTTTTTCTTAATTTTCAGCAGTTTTTAAAAAAAAAATTCAAAAATTTACTCTCCGAAATTTTCGGTAACCCCCAAAATTCATACTCTGAATTTTGACTCCCCGATTTTAGACAACTAACATCCCTCCAAAATTTCATTTTTTGAAATTTTATTTATCTCCCTCTCTCAGAGTTTGGACAGCTAAAATTCCTAAATTTCTCCTCAGATATACTTTTCCCTATATATCTTTGTCAAAATATCTCTCCGAATTCTCTTGCTGTTAAAATTCTATCTAATTTCTGTCATGATAAAATTCCCTCCAATAATTTTGTCAAACTACTCTTTGGATTATGTCTGTCAAAATACCCGTCTATCTTTGACTGTCAAAACAGGCTCCTGATTGTTGACTGTCAAAATGTCCATCTATTGACTGTCAAAATTCTTCAATTCTTTCTCTTTCAAAAATCTCCAAAGTCTCTGATGTTTCTCTCTCTATTTTTGGATACTTAATATCATTCACTCTTTATTCTCTCTGATCTCATGAGCATAAAATTCCACAAATTTTGCTCACAAACTTCTCTCTCCGACATATGGACATGGTTAAGAAGAAAAAGAAATCTAAGGTTTATAAATCTTCTACCATTTCCACCTCCGCGCCTGCTTCTACGGCTACGATACCGAAAAAGCCTTCGGTATCTACCCAAGCCAATATCCTTTTTAAGAAGCGGAGGAGTTCCAAAAGCCCCCCAAGTTCTCCTCAAAGAGACTTAGGGAACCTCAAGGGTCAAAAACTCACAAGCCACTCACTGATTCCCAAAAATTGGTGAGTGTTGAAATTCTCACTACTGGACCCAGGGAATCCTTTAAAAACTCACTTAGCTCCTTCATGCCCTCTTAAAAGGACCTGATTGTATTTTCGGGGACCCTCACTAAACCCTCCTCAACATTCTCTTTGGTTGATAAGGATGACTTGGAACCTTCCCAATCCAAGGACTATTTTTGTCACTTCACAGCCTTGCACCCAAGATCTATGATCTTGATGACCTTGCACATCTCTATGAAGATTCGGCGAAACTGGTCGAATTGGAGGGACTCCCATTTTTCTTGTTCACCAATATCTTCTTCTGGCAGAAATGTTTCCACCTAGTGAACTCTCCGATATATGGGTTTGAGAAATAAAAATAAAAATATTTTTTTATTTTTATTTCTGATAGCTTATTTATCCCTCTGGAGGACTCCCCAAATTTGTTCCACCTTCTCACCTCATTTACTCATCTTCTCCCCTCAGCCGCTGAGGGGGAGAAAATTCAAAGTTCCTGATAAGGCTAAATCAACAGCAGCTGAGAGGAGAAAAGAAATCTTCTCAAGAAATCAACTAAGGCTAAAGTATTGTAAGCTGAGAAGGAGAAGAAGAAATCCTCCTCATGCAGCTGAGAGAAGAAAAGAAATCTTCTCAAGAAATCTACTAAGGCTAAAGTATTATAAGATGAGGAGGAAAATGAGAAATCAATAGAGAAGAAGAAATTTTCTCAAAAAGAGATTTCAGTTGAAAGGGAAGAAATCTTCTAAGTGATAAGATATCAGCTGAGGGGGAGCTTCTAAGTGACAAGATATCAGCTGAGGGGGGGCATCTAAGTGATTCTAAGAAGAATGAGTCGAAAGCAATTGTTGAGGGGGAGAAAATCAAAGACAGACAAAATGTTAACCCCGATGCAGACTGAATTCTTCTCTCTCCCATTCCACAAGGAAGCATTCATGATATCTCAAATTTTTGATCTATCAAATCCAACCTTGCTAGTTCAATTAGCAACAACCATCATCACTGCTCCAGAATATGGTATGTTCTCTAAACATGATCTTAGGAACAAGTGTTTCTTCTAAGGCTACCAATATTCCCTTGCCGATAGCAGCTTCCTTCAAAAAATTCTAAGTGTGGTCCTCTATAGCAAAGATGAAGGAATTCTCTACAATTTAATCTTCAATGAACTCAAGAGTAGAGATGCTGCAACAATTCCCTTCAAGTACCCGGATGCTTGGTATATATGTAAATTTATTTATTTTTTTACATATGTTGGACATAATTTTTTTTTTCATACATATTGTACATACTCAGTAAAAAAAAACAAAAAAAAAAAAAAAATCTGAGTCAAAAGAACCCAAAAGAAAAATAGAAAGGGTCAAAAGTATTTCTTTCTAACTTACAGGTATCATCATCAAATAGGGGGAGATTGTTGGGTCACCGATGATTTGGTGATGAACCTTCTCTATTATTTGTTTGATCTTTTACAGGGTCTTTTGAAGGTCTGAAATATACTTCAAGTATTGAAAAGTCAAAGACTATTCAATCTAAGGGTTGTACATCAAAATGTGGAATTTTTGATGTGACAACTAACTTTAATATTCAGACCATTGCCAAAGTCAAGATTGTTGGGTCACCATGGGTCACCGATGGTACACTTAAAAGTTATCAAAGTACTATGACATCAATACAAGATGAGGACATCAAGTTTGAAGTCATGGTCACCGACATTACAATCTTGGTCACCGAAATTGCAGGTATATTTTCTAAGGCTGTGATATCAAGTCACAAGGATGTACACTTTCAACACTTAGTGAAAGATGAAGTTTATCAAGCAAAAGCAAAGTGTACACTTATCATTTTCAGCCTTACAAAGTATCCACCGATATGATACATGGCTTCATGTATCACTTAGAAATTTCAAGAGATAAAGTTCTTACTCACAACAATTGCAAGATACGTGAGCTACAAGAACTTGGGCACCAAACCTTAAATTTAGACATTCTCTTTTATTCTTATAAAAGGGATGTTTGTCTTCTAGCTAAAAGGTTTGATGGGACTTCTCAGAGCATGAAGAAAAGTAGATAAAGTTATCTGACATTACGTGCTACAAAGAATGGTTCATCCATTAATCTAGTACAAATGGAGTGGCCTCTTCCTTTGTCCATCAGATAAGCTTCCAGCTAATCAATCCTTGACAGCTGTCCACTTGCATACCTTGCATGGGCACTATAAAAGGAGATGAAGTCCTTCCCAGAAATCTCACGTCTTCAACAATACTTCTCTGAAAGTATTTGTTTGATTTTGCCAAAGCTGTGTGCGCTAACAGTCTTATTTTAACTTCCTGTGTGTATAAGTTAATTACTGTTATTTAAGTTTGTTAGAATAGGTTGTCTATTCTTTTCCGCAACAAACTTCTGTGTGTAAATTTTTAATATTTATATTAAAATATTTAAAAAGAGCAAAAATTGTGTGTTTGTATTCATCCCCCCCCCCTTCTACAAACTCTTACTAGCTCAGCTATCTCCCTTCCGGGACTAACAGACTTGATATTGATTCATTTACATCGAATTCAATTAAAATATATATTAAATGTAATACCCTCAAATTTAGAAAAAACGACTAATTTAAAATTTTCATCAATTCAACAATTAAGGAATAAATCCTACTCTTATAAATTAAAACTCGAATTAACTCAACAAAGGTAGATCAAGTCTGGTACAAAGACCTACATATAGTCGGGTGTTACTAAACCCAAAAATTTCGCCATCTCTGAAAGCGGAAAACGTCACCGATCATCTAGCTCTTTAATGTGCCAACTCCTAGCACTCAAGCAAATCCGTGTCGCTAGTACCAACCCAAAAGAGAACCTGATGCACATGACGACAAAGAAAAAGGTTAGGCTTAACGCCTAGTGAGCTCAAGAGTTTTACAACATATTCATAATCGTTTGAAACAGAGATTCCTCGAAGAAGTAATAGTTTCTCAAATAAGACGAATTCATTATGAAAATAACGTTATTTCCAAAATCACCATTTCCCAACATAAAAGCTTTGAAATCAAACACCAAAGAAGTGAAAGTTTTAAATATAAATACCCGCTCAAACATGAAACTCCACATCTTTTACTCACCCAAAACGTGGATACATTTAAATAAACCTGATGCCCAAAATAAAGATGATTCTCCAATTCTTTAATGTTAAAAATATGGTCAAGTCCCCATGATGAAAATTTAATGCTACAAATATGAACTCCGAAGGTCCTAGTCAAGAGCTCACGCTAAGAACCAATGGCTTAATGGCAGCAACCAATCGTACAAGAAAGTACGGCCTGAGTTGATCTCTTATGTTGACCAAAAAGGGACGACAATCCCGATTTTAAGACCAACTTATATGCTTATGGATCCATTACGTTATAGTCTATAAATCAAATACGTCAAGCAAGACATATTGATAATTTCACAACAACAATTCTATGCTCAAGATATTATTTCCCGATAATTAATTATTTCTCAACGTTGGAAAGTCATAAAATTACACGACACTAAATGAATGACCAACGCACCCAAAACGTGTAAACTATTATTTAAATCGGACAAATGTCCATGAGACTCATTTTAGTCAAAACCGAACAAATGCTCTATAGCTCAACATTTATGTAATTACCTAAAACATTAGTTGAGACGAACCCTTTTCCAAATGAACTCATATATTTTCCAAAATGCGTATAATACCATAACATTTAATTTCTGATGGTTTACAAATCTAATATTCTCAAAGTGCCATTGACAGCAAGTAAGCCTCTTTTATAAAATAAAACATCAAAACATCTAATGAAATATGTTTTATTTGTAAAAGTGTGAAGAACCCAAATATCACATCCCGTAAGATTTTTGAAACCATTTTTACCAAATAATTGCATATCATCAAAATACTCACACATTTGACAAATAACAAGTAAAACATGTTAATATATCAAAATGGACATTTTTGGCATGTACACCGTTTTCACGAAGCAACTTGAACTCACCTTGCTAAATTAAGGCTAAATCTAGGTTTTATCCCAAAAGCTCCATTCGAAGAAATGTCCGGGTCTACAAGATTTCTTCACTAGAAATCATCTCCAGTTCATAAACAATCTATAATATACCAAGAATAACTCCCAAGCATCAGATCCATAAAACCCTTGGTTAAAATCTTAAATCAACCAAAACTCTGAAAACCCTAAAATGGAGAGAATGCTTCCATATAAGTTCTAGAGAACTAAAAGTAAGGTTTTAACGAAATATACGATCTAAAAGGGTGTGATAACTTACAAATCTTGATTTGGAGAAAAAACCCACAAAAATCGCCAACAATGGTGAAAAAGATGGAGAAGATGAAGATGAAGCCCCTTCCAAAATGCTCTAAGATTAACCATTGAGTTCACTCCACCGATCCGGGCTTGAGGAGCTCTAAAAATCGAGAATGTAGGAAGAAAATTTGCCAAAAACGGAGTTCGTATGAGGAAGATATGGTGGAATGAAGATGGAACCCGATTTTGCGACTTTAATCAGCTCAACAGAGAGTTGCGCGGGCTGGGCCGCGACCTGAGGTTGCGGGCCTAGTCGCGTGCTAAGGTAGGAAGGCACAACAGTGAGTTACTCGGGTTGGGCCGCGACCTGAAGCTGTGGGCCCAGTCGCGCGCTTGGGAAAGGAGGCAGCTGAGGTTTCGATTAAAAAATATAAGAATTTGCGCTAGCCAGGATTCGAGCCCCGACCTTCACCACGCAATAGAGAGCGCTTACCACTAGGCTGCCTCGACGGTTTGTGTTCTAAATCTTCATTAATTCATTTTATATTTCTCTTGTTGTTCATAATTGATTTCTAAACTTCGACACTTGCTTCGGCTCAAATGCAACTCGATTTTGCCTAGCTACATATAAAATAATTTCCAATACTAATTCTCCACTTAATTGCTGAATTAATTCCAAGATCAAACCAACCAACATTAAACTTTTAAACAAACAATTTCACTAAAATAATTAAACTTTATAAAATTTCGGGTGTTACCATCCTCTGAAACTTAGAATGATTTTGTCCTCAAAATCCATTGCCGATCCAAAACATAATTACTACGATTCACTGCCATCTACGATTCATTACCGATCCAAAACATAATCTATTCTTCTCAAGCTTACCATGTAAGTCCTTCAACACTTCTTGGAATTCGACCGAAGTGCTCCAATCACTCAATATTTGACCTCAAAATCACCAAATATTGCTATCAATATCAACCAACTCCTTAAGACCCACGATCACGTAAATTCTAACCCGAATATTGAAGAAACGAGAGAGTCACCACGTAAATAATTCGAAATGACCTAAAAGTCCAGTATCTCAAAATTTCCTATATCCACCGGCCGTTCAAACTGAACTCCCAAAGTGTACTTGCTCTAGTAAAACTCTAAATCATTACATCCATTTCGACCAGTTTCTCAAACCTCCTACCAAAGGAACTATGTTTGCCATTCATCATAACGTTAATAACTTAAATTCTGGTATATATAAATATACGAGCAACTAGCCAAGGAACAAACCTTCACATACCTTCCAACTCTAGAGATTCTTAGGAAGATCCTACCATCTACGACCTGTCTCGACAAGGCGAACGCTAAATATTTCACAGGCAAGCTTAAACCATCACTCAGACAAGATTTCTTCCTTAAGGTGATATAGGTTCATACTTAGAACCTTCCAAAAGCCCAACTTGATCACAAGTTTTAAAGATATCTATAACTTCTACACGAGATGCATCTTCACTACAACTCAATGTATCGAAATACCCATGAGGTCTAATAAAAGGTTCCCTCTTGACAAGGTCGACATCTACCCAAAAGAGTATCTAACATGATCACATACTTACGTCATAAGCAACTTAAGAATTTACGTATTAGGTTCTAGCAAACTTACCGCAAACTCGATTATCTGCTACTTAATTTCCCAGACTCATCTGATCCTCACTTGAAATGCTCAACACAATATGAATCGCTTTCATATCTAAGGTTTCCTACTGAATTCAAGGTTTATAGTTATAAGACTAAACAAATATGTCACTTTCATTCATTAAAGATTTAATAAACATAAAACCTTTATAATTCAATTTACACATATGTAAAGGTTTTTACCAAAATCGGTAATCCGTGAAAATGACCAAACATCAGTATACAAAACCATTTAGAAGCTATGAAATCAATATTTAAACTAATAATGACAACAATGAGGATACAATTAGTAAACTTTTAAAATGAACCGCTATGGTCTTGACACACATTTATTTATGTCAGGTGTGTAAGATAAATTCATGCATTAATTAGTGCGCAACAAAATGGTTGTACCAAATTTTCCAAATATTTTCTTCTTTTAGCCATAAGAAGGCATGTAGTAAAATTTCTCAATAATAACAGCATGCATCGGTTTACTTTCTCAAAACTATCCAAACGTTATATGCATGCATCTTGGTCACATCATGAAATCAATTTGATTTAGATTTCAACTCAAAGCCAACGTAACATCTCCCGTCCGTAAGGTCTAGACAGGCGGTGTCACTAGCGGGACTTAACGTAAAGACACAAACAATTCAGAGCTACTAATAAACTCCAAACCCAAAAATATTACAGTCCGAAAGTGCTTATAAAGTTAAAATATTAACATCTAAAGTGAGTCTGAAACTCCAAAAGTGCACTCTCGATCTCAAGTTCCGCCCCATCGATCACTTGGAACCTGTCAAGTCAGAAAACAAAAACACGGCTGAGCAACAGGGCGCAGTGAACGAATTATAATATAAATTCAAAATAACAATTGTAACATCGATAACAAAGCGGAACACTGATAATTCAATAAATAAAAATTCACAGAAATTCCATACGGTTCACAATCTCAATTCAAATCATAAAGTATACAAAGTTTGTCAAGTCATGTTCAAGTGTCCGGTTCATAATTCTCGGTTCAAAATATAATATAATAAAGTCCGTCAATTCTTGTTGTGTTCGTGGGGTAGCCAGACCACACGAATTATCGGGCCGGCGTACGGGCACACACCCCGAGTCCCCCGTGAATTTAACCACGGTCACAAGGTAGGTAAGTCCTAGGAATCGATCCATTCGCTCTTGAGCCAATAAAATTGACTAGTCCACAGGGTGGTTTCACGTAGACCATCATGGCCTAACCCCATGCACTTCATCCATAGGGTGGTTTCACGTAGACCATCATGGCCTAACCCCATGCACTTCATCCATAGGGTGGTTTCACGTAGACCATTATGGACTAACCCTATGTACTTCATTCACCTGAAGGACGCCATGACTACAATAGAAGGCATCCTAACTAATGTGTCCATGAATTGAATGATACTGAAAACCAAGGAAATTAAACATGTGCCACTACCCGGATAGCTTCCATAAAACGTCAAGTTTCAATATAATTCATAAAATTCACAATTACTTCAAATATGAGAATCAATAGACTTAACTTGAAAGGATTCAAACATATAATTCAATGGACTAGAATGAATTGTTAAAACAAATGTTCAACGTTTATATATATATATATAATTAAATGTTTTGTTGACCACTTTTAAGTGATCAATCACAAGGTGGTGAACCACCGTTACGAAGGGTCAACGAGAACAACTAGTAGCCCGAGAGTCAAAGGAAAGTGAAATCCGTACCTTAATCAAAGATAAGAAGTAACACACGATTAGATGAAATTCACGTTACGGTTCAGCTTGATTGCATGCCTAACGAATAGATAATACGAATATTTCTTAAACGAAGAAAAACCATAACATGATTCTACTAATAAGTTACTTAGGTCCTACATGTTTATAAACAACTTAAACCTCAAATGGGACAGCCGGACATGCAGTTTCATTCTCGACTTTTAACGGATTCGGCACCTCTTTTTCATGAGCATTTTTATCCCACTTATAGGCCAATACAGAGAATACTATCTAAATGAAAGCTGTAGTATGTTATCTTATGAGTCGGTTGGTTTTGGAATCATCTCAATTGGATCATCCATCAGTTCTATACGGATGCCGGAAAACTGCTAAAAAATCTGTAATGCTGCAAACAGCCCTAAAACGGTACTGTTTTGAGCCACTTAGGTCTAGAAATGGGTCTCGGACCCTTCATGAGAGTTGTAGTATACATTAAGCTCTTTCTATCTGCAACATTTGAGCTAAGTCCGACATACCGTTTGGGAGTTAGGCCCGGTCAATGTATGGACATGCACGAGTCGATAAGTCCCATTTTTACCGTTTTGCCTAACTAACTTTTATAACTCCAAATTCATGAATTGTTACATTTAAAGGCTCAAAATCATGCCTTAATATACTAGATATTACAATAAGGCTTAATCGTCATTAAGGTAGGCTTAATCATGCAATTCTATTTTTCCGACATTTAACCGAACCGAGTTTTCAAAACGCTCTCGTTAGCTTACCGAATTGTACCGTAGTTATTATAACGTTAAATATATATATTAAGGGGTTAAAACCGTCAATCTTTCAAACTCCTAATAATTATATATATATAAGCCAATTAACGAAATGTTTATGACTCTGTAAAACATTGGCTACATAAATTAAAGAAAGCACAATTAGAATGTATGCAAACTCCATACGACAAACGGTCCCCATAAAAGCTAAAATAGAAATGAGGGAAACTCTATATCTGGACGTCATAAAAGTATTTATACCCAAAATAAATTACGCGAAATAAAATTATCAATAAACTCTCATACCAAAAACCGACATTGAAACGATCCATAAGATTCCAAAATCTCAAAATTGGCTCATGAACATTACACACCCAAAATTCAAATGAAACTTGTAAACAACCATAGGAGCTACGGTCGTTCATGCATTTTAGACTAAACCTAAAACTCACATACACCGAATAATTTCGTCAAAATTCGTAAAAACGATATTTGTACGTTTCTTGAGAAACCAACGAAACAATTTAGATTAGTTTCAGATTTAAACTCTCTTGAGATGTAAATCTCAAAATTTGTTATTCTAGTAAAACGGTACAAAATAAATTATAGTAGGCATGTATGTGCTTCTCGTGTAACTAAAGCAATTTAGTAATTTTCACGACACAGCTACACTTTTGGGTGTGCCCAAACATTTTCCAAAATATTAATTTGTCAAGTACAAATTCTTTTGATAAATCCAAAAATGATTTTGCAACTTATTTTCCAAAATAAATGTCGTACATGCACCCGGTTGGGACCCGAAATCTTAGAACCATACTCACCAAGTCTACTAACCATGAGATTGACATTGGGAAACTTATATCCTAAGACTTCCATCCACAATTAAATCCATTGATTTACGATTCTCCTCGAAATAAAATTCATTTAACAAGCTTAGGGTTCGTAATTAACCATTAACTCCGGCTCCAAAATGATCATCTTAACATATTTGTCATACTTAGTTGTCATCCAAAATGACAATGCTACCAACACTAATTCTGTCAACGGTTATCTCATAAGAACTCATTCACATATGGTCGGGTGTTACTAAACCCAAAAATGTCGCCATCTCCGAAAGCGGAAAATGTTACCAATCATCTAGCTCTTTTAATGTGCCAACTCCTAGCACTCAAGCAAATCCGTGTCGCTAGTACCAACCCAAAAGAGAACCTGATGCACATGACGACAAAGAAAAAGGTTAGGCTTAACGCCTAGTGAGCTCAAGAGTTTTACAACATATTCATAATCGTTTGAAACAAAGATTCCTTGAAGAAGTAATAGTTTCTCAAATAAGACGACTTCGTTATAAAAATAACGCCTTTTTCCAAAATCATCATTTCCTAACATAAAAGCTTTGAAACAAACACCAAAGAAGCGAAAGATTTAAATATAAATACCCACTCAAACATGAAACTCCACATCTTTTACTCACCCAAAACATGGATACATTTAAATAAACTCGATGCCCAAAATAAGGATGATTCTCCAATTCTTTAATGCTAAAAATATGGTCAAGTCCCCATGATGAAACTTTATAAATAATGGATAAAACTCCATACTCCAAGATACGTCACCGAAAACAATGGATAAGACTCAATATCCAAAGCAACAACTTTTGGTGATGGGGGAGACCCGTATACCATTAAAAGTGACAGGACACGTAGGCGAGCCACTTTTAAACGTTAAGAGTTCTTTCTAGGACCGCGAGATGTAGGGAGCAACCCATCATACAAGTAAGTATGAACTCTAAAGGTCCTAGTCAAGAGCTCACGCTAAGGATCAATGGCTTAAGGCAGCGACCAATCGTACAAGAAAGTACGGCCTGAGTTGATCTCTTACATTGACCAAAAAGGGACGGCAATCCCGATTTTTAAGACCGACTTATATGCCTATGGACCCGTTACATTATAGTCTATAAATCAAATACGTCAAGCAAGACATATTGATAAGTTCCCAACAATAATTCTATGCTCGAGATATTATTTCCCGATAATTAATTATTTCTCAACGTTGGGAAGTCATAAAATTTCACGACACTAAATGAATGACCAACACACCCAAAACGTGTAAAATATTATTTAAATCGGACAAATGTACATGAGACTCATTTTAGTCAAAACCGAGCAAATGCTATATAACTTAATATTTATGTAATTACCCAAAACATTAGTTGAGACGAACCATTTTCCAAATGAACTCGTATATTTTCCAAAATGCGTCATAATACCCTAACATTTAATTTCTGATGGTTTATAAATCCAATATTCTCAAAGTGTCATTGACACCAAGTAAGCCTCATTTATAAAATAAAACATCTAATGAAATATGTTTTATTTGTCAAAATGTGAAGAAACCAAATATCACATCTCGTAAGATTTATTAAACCATTTTTACCAAATAATTGCATATCATCAAAATACTCACACATTTGACAAATAGCAAGTAAAACATGTTAATATATCAAAATGAACATTTTTGGCATGTACACCGTTTTCACGAAGCAACTTGAACTAACTTTGCTAGATTTAGGCTAAATCTAGGTTTTACCCCAAAAGCTCCATTTGAAGAAAATGTCCGGGTCTGCAAGATTTCTTCACTAGAAATCATCTCTAGTTCATAAACAATCTATAATATACCAAGAATAACTCCCAAGCATCAGATCCGTAAAACCCTTGGTTAAAATCTCAAATCAACCGAAACTCCGAAAACCCTAAAATGGAGAGAATGCTTCCGTATAAGTTCTAGAGAACTAAAAGTAAGGTTTTAACAAGATATACGATCTAAAAGGGTGTGATAACTTACAAATCTTGATTTGGAGATAAACCCCCAAAAATCGCCAACAATGGTGAAAAGGATGGAGAAGATGAAGATGAAGTCCCTTCCAAAATTCTCTAAGGTTAACCATTGAGTTCACTCTACCGATCTGAGCTTGAAGAGCTCTAAAAATCGAGAATGTAGGAAGAAAAATCGCCAAAAACAGAGTTCCTATGAGGAAGATATGGTGGAATGAAGATGGAACCCGATTTTGCGACTTTAATCAGCTCAACAGATAGTTGCGCGGGCTGGGCCGTGACTTGAGGTCACGGGCCCAGTCGCGTGCTAAGGTAAGAAGGCACAACAGTGAGTTACGCGGGTTGGACCGCGACCTGAAGTTGCGGGTCCAGTCGCACGCTTGGGAAAGCAAGCAGTTGAGGCCTCGATTAAAAAATATAAGAATTTGCACTGGCAAGGATTCGAAACCCCGACCTCCACCACGCAATAGAGAACGCTTACCACTAGGTTGCCTCAACGGTTTTTGTTCCAAAGCTTCATTAATTCAGTTTATACATCCCTTGTTGTTCATAACTGATTTCCAAACTTAGACGCTTGCTTCGGCTCAAATGCAACTCGATTTTGCCAAGGGGCTCTATCAAACAATCTACATATAAAATAATTTCCAATACTAATTCTTCATAATCCCAAAATCAAACCAACCAACATTAAACTTTTAAACAAAGGATTTCACTAAAATAATTAAACTTTCTAAAATTCCGGGTGTTACATTAAACCACCTTTGATTTACAATGTTAGTGATCAAAATATAATAAATATCAACTTTTAATGATCAAAATATCAAGGTTACATTTGACAAACTAGTGAATAAGTTAGCTGATGATTAAAAAGTTAGTTGATGAACTAATTACGTACGTTTGAAAAATATACATAACTAAAATGATATGTTAAAAAATTAGTCATTAATAATATAATATTTTAACTTATACTAACCAGGTAATAATACAATATGTTAAGTTAATATTATTTAAATTTGATTTATTATATATATATATATATATAATATTAAATTCTGAATTTCTATAATCAAATACGAATCTTAGAGAATATCTACATTGAATGATGGTTTTTAGTAACCATTGCACATATATAATATGCATAGAATCAAAGTTACTCAACCTTATATACCTTAATTAATTGATAATCTCTAAAAATAAAAATAAAATTAAAGACTATGTTAAAGTTATTTATCATAGTTTTATTATATATAAAACAAAAGAAATATAACTATAACTTTTATATAATTTGCACAAACATTTTTGTTATATTTGATTTTTGACGACTAAATATATTGAATACTGATAAAAATAAAAATAATAATATAAATTTTCTAAATAATTAAATATTAATGAATAATTCTAAATTAAAATTAAAATTAAAATTAAAATAAATTAATAGGTAATATTAATTAATAATTAATATTTTTAATAATAAATATCAATTAATATTAATCAAGCCTATAATCAGAAGAAAGTGACAAAAAAAACTCGTGAAAGTTATTGAAACACTACTTAATAAGTTAGTTTTTGACCATCCAAGTAAATTTTTTACAATAAACTCAAAAATAAACTATTTTATGTTTGCCGAGCATGGCCCAATACCAAAATTGAAGAGTAGATTTGGGGGAGGGGGTGTTAGGGGGTTTTGAACGATTTATGAGAGTTTGCCAATGATGGTATGAGAGGAGAGCATAGAACAATAGTGTGAGGGGATAACAAGAAGTAGACAATCGGGAGAGGGGGGGGGGGGTGAGGTGACAACTAGGTTGCGGGTTACTGTTATTTTTGTGTGACACTCAAGATACAAAAGGAGACTTCTATGTGACTTGCAAAGTCTCCCAACAAGTCGCGTTCATAAAGAAGAAAACTTGATGCAACGAGCTCGGAAAGTCGCATATACAAGTTGTTTATTCTATACGACTTGTGTGTGCAACCTGTTTAGTAGCTAGCATACATGTCACCACACTAGTGAAAGTGACTCGCGTACAACTCATATGCAAAAGACGGGTAGGGATGCAGGTGACTTGCCAAGTCGCATTCAAGTAAGTTACAACTATAACATATGCCATTTAATGTGCTAGCCAATGTCATAAATGTTATTTTCTCCATCCAAACATTTCTTGATTGGTGAGAGCAATTTTGAGAGATGTTTACATTGATTGAAGTGTTTATGTTGCAAGGTAGGAACTCTTTTGTGATCCTCATTTAATTATCAATATACAAATTTTTGTCGCTCCATATCACTGTAAAATATATACTATACATTTACACCGATAATGGAACCATGTTAAATTATGTTTTTTATTGCTTCCAATTGTATTGTGATTGTTCATAATTTTCATTAATTTATAGACATTATCTAACACATCGGATTCCTATATAATCTGTACTTGTGTCGTTACATTATTTTATCACAGTTTGAAACATTAGTGCATCTTGTATTTGATTGAGTTTCCCCAATAGTTATGACAAGGAGGGACCAACAACGGTTGATTTGGTGGGTGGCGGTCGGGGAGAGGATGGTGATTTATACTATACAAGTATTTGATAAGTAACTTCATATTTTAAAATCGGATCTTAATTAAGCTCTTTAGTTTGACAAAAAATGATCTTGTACTTCCAATTAATTTTCATTTAAATTTTTTACATATACAGTTATATTAAAGGACACAAGGATCATTTTATCATTTTTCATAAATGACATGCTTTGCTAGGTTAAGTGGCATAATTTTATTTATATTTTTATTATTGGGTAGCCTAAATAACGTTTTTACAGAAGTTTGAGGACCTTCATATATAGTTTCCCTTTTGTTTGTAGAACAAAACAACCTACTACATTTTGTAATGAGATTATCACAAATTTGCTTAATGAAATACAAAATATTCGAATTGGTTAGTCTCAATCTTTTACGTAATTATTAATGTTTGAGCTGGTTTATACGCACTTTAACTTATTCTGTGAGCCTGTAAAATTAATAGTCAAGTAAATCTCTAGTAAACTTGAACGAACTTAAACGAGTTACTAGTAAACAACATATCTTATGTTTTACCAGTTAACTACTCTAAAACCTTTTTTTCTTTGCATACAACATCCAAACATGTATGATAACTTTGATCTTACATCAACAATTTTCGGTTCGTCTATTAAATATAGTTAACTCATGATCTTATCAAGACTTATGCACATGTTTGCCTTATTATTTTTTGTGATTAATATGTCGTTTGGTATGTAGTTATTGCCAAATTATCTTCAAACATGACTTATTTGAAACGAAAGAATCTAACCTATTTTTGTTCGGTTTTATTTAATCACAAAACTCAATAATAGAAGATTATTATATTCATGCTAGCTAGGAATTACATTCTTAAAATATAAATACCAAATAATTTCAATCTATTTTAGATCCTAACTCCCCTAAAAATGGTTTATTTTAATAATGGATTGTATGATATACAATATTCATGTAGGGAAAGGTTTAAAATGAGAAATGGTAAATATTTGAGAAGTAAAAAAGTAATTCTAACCTTTCATCTGGTCAACGTTTGCGGTTTTAACTATGAAGGATCGGATAATTACTCGCACGGGTATCTGAAATATAGAGGGGTAATTTCATAAATTTTACAAATAGGCGTCCAACGGGTTCACATATGAACTATATGTTCATATGTGAACCCGTCTTCACACGTGAACTATTTAACCGACTCATATATGAACCCACAGGTTCATATGTGGATTCATATGTGAATCGGTTAATTAGTTCATATGTGAATCACATAGGTTCATATATGAATCAGTTAATTAATTAATTCATATGTGAATCAGTTAAAATAGTTCGTATGTTAATTACACAAGTTCACATATGAACATATAGTTCGTATGTTAATTATACAAGTTCACATATGAACATATAGTTCATATGTGAATCACATAGGTTCATATATCAACCCGTTTGTCATCTATTTGTAAAATTTACGAAACTACCCTCTCTATTTTTCTTATAGTCGTAATCTTTGACCAGTCAAAACTGCAACTATTGACCAGTTAAAGCCGATTTTGACCGTATGAATGACTAGGATCACTTATTACTTCTCAAATATTTACCGCTTCTCAAAATAACCTTTGGCTATGTATATATATGTATGTATATAGGAGATCTAGCTCATTTAAGAACCTATTAATTTGTGAGATGGGTGAGATCCAATATAAATCTTAAAAATTAGTTGAAAAAAATTTCTAATACAAATTAAAAGCCTCTCCCTTTTTCTGCTCTCTCCAATTTTTCCTTCTGTCTCTCCTATTTTTTTCTCTCATCTTTTTCTAATACACACGCACACACATATAATTGAATATGAACTTAAGGCAAGCACATTGTAAACACTTTCTTTAATATGCTATTATGATTTGTGAACACATTCTAAATCTACGAGATCTGGTATAACTTGTGAAAATATTATGCACACAAAATAAATAAATTAAATTAAATTTAAACATTCCATTTCTGACACAATGTAAACTTTTTGAACACCCTAGTAAAAAATATGTTATGGTTATTTATATTTGTTCACCTTGTGTACACAATGTGTATATTAATACCGAGATGGGAGGGAGAAGAGGAGAGAGAGAAAGAGATAAGTATACAATTTCTTTAAAAAAATCATTAATTTTTATTTAATAAATAACAATAAGTTTTTTCCTAATTATCTCATTAATTATCTTAAATAAAGAATCAAAAGTCAAAGTTTCTAAAATATATTACATTCAACTACAACAAATTTTTTATTTTAAAGATTTCATCATCAATGATGTATTAAAATATTCGACTATAATTTTGTTTGATCCTAATACAGTTTACAAAAAAACTTTACATAAAATGATATTATTTCAACCGTAACTGGTAGAATAAATAAAAACTCATTTATCTCTCATGTCTTTAGAGTTATAGAGAATTCGGTTTTTAATATTTTTCTATTTTTTTAAAGAATAAGATAGGAAAGCTGTTTGAGCATTATAAAAAACAAAAATAGTAACTTTCTTTATTTTAGATAAATTGTTAGAGAGGGTTTTAGGATGGATATCATGGATCTCACTTACTTGGAGTTCTCAAAAAAAAAAAAATATATATATATATATATATATAAAAGTCATAATCATGAAAGATTTGGAACAATCCATGTTAATAATTTTTTGATTTCCTAATTCTAATCAATTCAACCTTAAACCTACTTGCTCACTTGACAACAAACATTGACAATAACTCAATATTAATTTATCATTTACAAATCTTTTATGTGTAACTATGTCTAAAAATTATATATGGATAATATATACATCTATATCATGGCATATATATTATATAATGTAAGTTGTTCGGATATGATACATCAAAAAGAAGAATATGACAAAACAGGTTTATACCTAAATATACCGGATTAAGAAAGTTTGAGAATAACTGAAATTACAAGCTCTAATGTAGCTAAAGCACGTTTAGTTGAGTGAATGCTTATTCAGTGCTAAGTCCGATTGATGAAAAATAGACAAACTCAAGCATGGCAGGTATCGGTCAAGATTGAAAAGATCAGTTTCAGGTCAACTTGTAAATAGATTACATTAAACATCCCATAGCCGAAAGCAATAACATCTAATTCAATTTAAAATTAGCAAAAATTATTATTAGTCGACACCGATTTTGGAAATTTAACAACTTTTTAACGAATGCTGAAATAGAGAAAAGAAAATAGAGAATGTGGAAATCTCTAAAACTCTATATATGAGAGAGATAATATTTTTTTGGAAGGGTATCCTAGACATTTGTCTAGACTAATCCCTGACAATTTTAAAACTGTTAAAGCATGCAGTCCTGAGATAATTCCCCAGTGGCTCCAAGTTGTTTGCGCCTGGATTCGAACTTGGGGTAGATGGGTTTATCTAGTCTCATCCCCCACAAACCTTGTGGTTGAGAGATAATATTTTTATAGCCAATAAGAAGTAACGAAAATAAATGTTTAGCATAGATACATATGATATTTTATTAAATATACTAAATAATTTATTAATATAGTTAATGTTAAAATCGTTAAAACAAATTAGGTGTTAAAGTTGGATGTAACTTTATTTTAGAGATTTAGACTTTTAGCTTTCCATTTTAGAAAAATGATAACATAATTGCTGGAAATGCTCTAAATAAATCTCTAAACAAACCTCACCACACTTAAATGAGTTCACAAATTCACAAGTCGTATTTTCCACAAATATGAGACCAATTGTTATAAATTCGTATAATTAAATTCTT
The DNA here is from genome assembly GCA_036898165.1 of Silybum marianum. NCBI lineage: Eukaryota > Viridiplantae > Streptophyta > Magnoliopsida > Asterales > Asteraceae > Silybum > Silybum marianum. The sequence continues at coordinate 26,194,098 of CM072542.1, read as the reverse complement.
GACATCGATCCTCGTCGGTCCTATCTAACATCCTCTTTGTTAGGGGTGTTCATTGGTTGAGTCGGGTGGTTTGAGACAGTTAAACAACCCAATCTAACCAAATTATGATTGTTTGAGAAAATTACAACACAACCGAGTAAAATTAAAAGTATAAAACCAACCCAACCATGAAGTACTAGGGATGAGTTAGGTTGGGATGACTTAGGTTGGGTTGATGGGTTATGCTATACATAAAGTTTATCGCATAAAAAGAAAGAGAGAACAAAAGTTTCATCTAACCAAAATATTTTAATTATCCAATTACATTTCTTTTAATCAACCATCAATATATTATATATCGTGAGGGAGACACATATGACCATTTGTGTAAAAGATGTCAATTGTTTTACTATCACAATTTTAATCTTTTCCACGGTAATTTTAAATGTGTATATAGTCTTTTTTTTTTTAAAGTGACCACAAATGTTAAGAGGTTCTATTTCCCCCTTTCTAGATGTGTTCGGTTCAACATTGTCTTCACATTTAAGTGACATAATTATGAGTATTATACACAGCTCGATCCACTCTTATAAATATAACAAAAAATAAACACTGAACATGAAAAACAAAAATTAATTTTCAATAGGTTATTGAAGATGGTACTGTTATTGTATAATTAATATCACTGGGTGTTTAGGTTGGGTTGTGCTTAACTTGATTCCAACCCTTTGATTTGACGGTTTGACAGATTAAGTGTAAACAGGTTATTTGTTGACTGAGTTGGATGGTTTGGTCGGGTTTTTGAGCAGCCCTACTCCTTGTTCATGGCCTATGTGAGAATCGTCTGAGATGTTAAAAACACTGCCAATTGCATTTCCATTTTGATGGTGCAAAGATCAACTTTGATACCACAACAATAAACTTTCAAATCAATTGAGAACTATGGTGTAAATTATTGGTAACTCATAACTTATGAATTATGAGAAGCTCACAAAAATTCTCATTTGGAATCCATGTTGGACGACTTGTCACAACCCCACCCCCACTTAAATAAGCTCATTAATCTCATGTTCAATCAATGTGGGACAACTTGTCACATTGATCCCAACTTCATTCATATAGTATTGGTTTGTATAAGCTCGAACAATCTCATAAATTCTTGACTCTTGACTTGGCTTGTTTAGACATGGTTTACTGATTGTGATAATAATGTGACGGCTTGACCAATAGGCAGCCACACCCTATGTATTTATAATAAGGAGAGTACATTAGGGTTTGTATATTTACACAATGACCCTTACAGTTACAATATTATATTTACACTAATACACCCCCTCAATCAGAGCGGGGGAAAGCACGTGCAGATTGGAACGAAGAAACTCAAAACGTTGGCCAGGCAAGCTTTTAGTAAAGATGTCTGCAAGTTGTAACTATGTAGGAACATAGCGGACTTGTAAATCACCATGTGCAACTCTTTCGCGAACAAAGTGATAATCAATAGAGATATGTTTGCTACGATCATCTTGAACCGGGTTGACCGTTAAATAAGATGCAGAAACATCGTCACAGTATAGCCGAACCGGTTGCTTGATTAAGATACCCAATTCTGCAAGAAGAGATTTTATCCATATTGTATCTTGAACAGTATAAGCGACTGCCCGATACTCAGCTTCGGTAGAAGACTTAGACACCGTGGGCTGTTTCTTTGAACTCCATGAAATCAGATTGGGACCGAGAAAAATTGCATAACCTGTGGTGGAACGGGCAGTGTTTGGACAACCTTCCCAATCCGCATCTGAGTAAGCAATCATGACAGAGAAATCGCGTGTAGGTCGTATCCATAATCCATGGTCCGAGGTGCCCTGTAAGTACCTGAATATACGCTTGACAACCAAAAAATGTGAAGTAAGAGGTGCATGCATAAATTGAGATACTAAGTGTACAGCATAAGCAATACAGGTCGAGTCATAGTCAAATATTGTAAAGCACCTACCATACTACGATACTGAGTGGGGTCTGCAAGCAGATCTCCATCAGAAGGAGAAAGGGTGGTACGAGACGGGAGAGGAGTGCGAACAGGTTTTGAAGTATGAAGATGGAACTTACGAATAAGGTCAGTAACATATTTGTGTTGAGACAGAAAAAGACCCTTTAACGTGCGCACAGCTTGAACCCCCGAAAAATAGTGAAGATCACCTAAATCTTTCATAGAAAACTGAGTAGCTAAGTTGGTGATCAATTTTGTAATCAATGAGGGAGAGTTACCTGTGACAATAATGTCATCAACATAGAGAAGTAGATAGGCGACAAACTTACCACGACGAAAGATAAACATGGAGTTATCAGATTGACACGGAGCGAAACCCTGTTGCAATAGGAAACTACTAAAACGATGAAACCACGCCCGTGGAGCTTGTTTAAGGCCATAGATTGCCTTTTTCAATCGACACACATGATTAGGAAAATCAGGATGAATGAAACCTTGAGGTTGTTTCATGTATACCTCATCAATAAGATACCCATGAAGGAAGACATTTTTGACATCCAGTTGACGCACCATCCAACCAAACGAAACAGCAAGAGAAAGAACTAAGCGAATAGTAGTGGAACGGACAACCGGACTAAAAGTCTCAGAAAAATCGACTCCAGCTTGTTGTTTAAAACCTTGTGCCACTAACCGAGCTTTATACCTCTCAACAGTACCATCAGATTTATATTTCGTCTTGTAAATCCATTTTGAACCAACTAAGTTTTTGGTAGCATCGCACAGAACCAAATCCCATGTTTTATTCGCAATTAGAGCATTAAATTCTTCGGCCATTGCATCTCGCCAATTAGGGTGTTTAATTGCTTGTGAAAAACATGATGGATCCGGATTAACAGTGGTAGTGTTTAAATTAAGAACAATCTTGGGTTTTGCGATGCCACTTTTGGCACGAGTGACCATGTGATGGGTGTTGGTGTGATGAGGAGGAGGTGGAATATTAGGTGGCGATGGTGAAGGCTCGATGATGGGTGTTGGTGACACTGCCTCAGATGTTGATGATTGAGGAGACTGTGGAGGTGTCGACAATTGTGAGGTTGTCGATGTGTTTGTGACTATTTTTTCGGGGTTATAGGAGACGGCATGGTAGTCGTGTAAGTTGGGGTAGACCCAACAACAGACTCAGATGGTGGCGGTGACCTGATCGGACTCGATAATGGAGAAACAGGTTGAGCGATATTAGGTTCGGTGGAAACACTAGGGGAACTTGGGGACACATGGTTGGTATGTAGATAACGTGTAGGAGGTCACATTTGTCAAGGACCATGGGCCAGTTAAGATCGAGTGATCATTGACAGGAGACTCAGCAGTAGCTGGGGAAACTAATTGATGATAAGGAAAAACGGTTTCATGAAATTGGACGTTACGACTAATGTAGACACGCCCGACGACCGAATCTAGACAACGATACCCCTTATATCCAGAAGCATATCCTAAGAATACACATCTGATAGATCTAGCAGTCAATTTGTTTCCGGGTTTTGCTGTGAAATTTGGAAAACATTCACACCCAAAAACTCTCATAAAAGAGTAATTAGGTGGTTTAGAAAACAATTTTTTAAAGGGAGTGGTGTTATCAAGAACCGGTGTGGGCAACCGATTTATGATGTATACGGCCGTATAAACAACATCAACCCAAAAACATGTCGGAAGGTTGGAAGCAATAAGCATGGTGCGAGCCAATTCAATTAAATGACGATGTTTCCTTTCGGCTACACCATTTTGTTGTTGGGTTTCCGGACACGATTTTTGAAAAGAGATGCCACATTTTGAAAAATGAGTAATAAATTGCGAGTTATCGAACTCACGACCACCGTCACTTTGATTTTTTTTTAATTTTAGTGTCAAAAGGATTTTCAACTAGTCTTTGAAATGCTAGAAAATGATCATACACCTCAGATTTATGCTTCATAGGATATATCCATGTATAACGTGAAAAATCATCTATAAAGCATACATAATATTTAAAACCCAAGTTAGATATACCGGTGACTGCCAAACATCAGAGTGAATAATATTTAAAGGTCTAGATGAATAATGAATTGCATCTGAAAAAGGTAAGCGTTGTGATTTTCCTAAACGACATGAAACACAGTCATGAGAAAAACTAGTGGCATTCACAATTGCCTTATTCTTTGAAGAGTGCCTAAAACTCTATCTCCACAGTGACCTAAACGACTGTGCCACACCGGACCAGGAGCTGAAATGGTGAAACAAGTTATCGATGGTTGTGAAGGAATGGAGATTGGATAAACGTTGTTCTTATGCGATGCTTGAAGAAGCGTCTCCCCCGTGTGATTGTCCTTAATAAAAACACGAGATTTATTAAAACTCACATTGCAATTATTATCCCGACATAACTTATTGACGGACAATAAATTATATTTTAGATTAGGAACATGAAAAACATCGTTTAGATGCAATGGGCCTTTGTTTAAATTTAATGTAATCTTGCCAATATGTTTGATGGGAAGTTGTAATCCATTAGCTACTTGAACTTTAGTTGGACCGGAATATATAGATTTAGAAGAGAACATACCATCATGATTGGTCATGTGATTGGAAGCTCCCGAGTCTGTATACCACACAGACTCATTAGTTTCACCCGAAGGAAATGCTGCGAAAGCTGAGTGATTATTTTGTGTCTGAGCATATCGAGAAGGACAGGCGGGAGCCGGGTGACCTGGATGAAAACATATTTGACAAACTACAGGAGGAGGATTAGTACCAAACACCCCCTCGACTGATGGATGGCCTGCAGATGATAAGTTAGTATCACAATAAATAGATGACACAATATTATCCGATGACAAAACCGAAATGCTAGACGTTGTACCTTGAGAGGAGTATTGCATGCTTCGTGGTTGATGTTGTTGTTGTCCTTGATAACCACGATATCTACCTCGACCACCTCGGCCTCGATTTCCTCGCCAAGATCGACCATCCCAATTGTTATTGCGAGGATTCAGTTTAGATGAATGTTGTGCCGAATTGGTGGAATTTGAAGAGTTGTTGGAAGTAGCCTCGAACGCTTGATGAGATGCACTTGACTGATCATGTTGACGAATGTGTTTGATTCGTTGCTCTTGAATTGGTAACTTTGCACGTAGATTATCGAAGGTAATATTACCCGGAAATGGGTAATGGCAGTAACAAGGGACTCATAGTCTGCACCAAGGCCCATTATGGTATGTTGAATGAGATCATGGGATGTAATTGGAGAGTTGATTGCGGCCAAAGAGTCATCAATCAACTTAATTTGGCGAAGATAATTTTCCATAGATTGATCCTCTGATTTTATAATCATGTATAATGATCTCTTCAACTCCATGGATCGAGCAAGACTAGCAGACATAAAATGAACCTGCAATCGTTCCCAGATTTTGCTAGAGTATTGGAAATCATGAACATCTACTAAGGTTTCTTTGGATAGGGTAGCAAATATCCAAGATCGAACATTCTGATCAATACGTAGCCAATGCGAATACTCGGGATTCATGGCTTCCCGATTGTAAGTATCAAGTATATAAGGAGTAGGCATAAGAATCGTACCGTCAATCATGCCTAAAAGACCATGGGATACAAGAAATGACTCAAATTGAGTACGCCATGGAAGGTAATCTTCTGCTGTGGTAAGAACAGTAGTAACGATGTTCTTGACATTTGGTGTGGAAAAGGCTAGAGCCGCACTTAATTGTGCGGGGGACGATCCACCGATCTGCAAAGAGGACAAAGAGCCGGCTGTTCTAGTGAAGGTGGGACCTCCAAATAGATGAGTGTTAGACTGCCCGAAGTCAATCGGTGAAGATTGAAAAGGATGTTGAGGAGATGAGGTATTTGGTTGAGTGGGAGTCCATGTAAAAATTTACGGCATTGTCATGGATAGATGATCCATGTTCGACACATTAGTAGCCATATGTGGAAGGGAAGATAACTAGTTTACCTGACTAGTGATTATAGATGATGGCGGTGTTGAAAGCTGCACACTAACGGATGATTGTTTGCTACATGGAAACGAAGCTGCCTGCAAGAACGATGATGGAAACGAAGTTGTGAATACAGCGGATGACTGTGGTGGTGTAGAATCGGTGTTATGAGCGGGGACAATAGTGGTGTTTGTGTTGGTAGCCATCGATGATTTAGGGTTTGAGAGACCTAAGGCTCTGATACCATGAGATAATAATGTGACGGCTTGACCAATAAGCAGCCACACCCTATGTATTTATAATAAAGAGAGTACATTAGGGTTTGTATATTTACACAATGACCCTTACAGTTACAATATTATATTTACACTAATACTAATGACTCATATTGACTCGAATAGCCGCATAGGATTGAAGTGATAGATTTCGTAATACATCTTTAATCAGTCTTGCATGGTTGTTAACATCAGACGTAGTTCGGAAATGGATACTACATGTAGCTCCCGATATGGTATTAATCTATGGCGGATCCAAAATTTTGGCTAAACGGATGCATTTTTAAGGTTTGCGAAGTCATCCGAGTGTTTTTTTAACCGAATTCTACCTTCAAGGGATTTTTATGTTTTTTTTGTTGATTTCAAGGGACTTTTTCGATCTTCAGGTGATGTTTCTTGTATTTTCTAACATCCTGGAACACTCTTAAAGGTACAACAAGTGCACTTTTCATATCCCAACCATCAAAAAATTGTTTGCATAAATCAGTTGAACGGATGTATGAAACCCTGCTGAGGCTTTCATAGGTTTCCGCTGGTATTATGTCGTATAAATGTACAAGTATATATGTATGTATGTACCATGTGTACACGCTATGCGTATGGGACAAAACCAAGTGTAATGTTTTTTTAATTTTGATTATTTCTTAACATTTCAAAGCTCAATTAATATGTCGATTATTGAATAATATTTCCAAGTAACAATACCGACAACATGAATAGTAAACAATAAAAACAAGTTGTTGTTTATAATTCTTCGTCCTCAAAACCAGCGGCTTATAAATCATAAATAATTACATGGGTCCTAAATTTAAGGCTAATAATAGAAAATAAAAATATATGTTTCTAATAACTCCAATCGATTTGACAATACACATCTTCTCAATAATAATGGAATTCGAATTTTATAATTAAAAATTATTACTATCAAGCTTTTAAATATAAATCATGTAAGTTTTATAAATATAAAAACCATAACTAATCCTTATATTTGAAAACAATCAAAACTTTTATAGATAATCATCATGATTCATTAATTATAACCATGATATGTATGAAATATGATATGGTTATTTGATAGCAAAAAAGTCATAGGTAAATCGTGGCACAATAGTGGTGCAAGTGCACATTACTATTGTGTTCACTTTTACAAGTAATACAGTGGTAAGTATCAAATTATAAAAAAACATGTACAGTTTGTATCGATGTGCATTTACGTTTTTACTAATGGTCAATATATTTCGATGTGCTTTTAACCCAATTCTACCATTTCAGGGGATTTTAAAGTTTTGTTGCTTGATTTCGAGGGATATTTTTTGGTTGATTTCAAGAGTTTTTTTTTGGATTTTTAATCTTTTTATCGATTTCGAAGGATTTTTTTTCGGTTTTTTTGTTGATTTCAAGAGTTTTTTTTCGGTTTTTAATATGTGATATTGACGGTCTTTATTAACTAAAAGCAAAATAAAAATACTTTTGAAAATTAATGATTAAAAATGAAATTAATAGAGTGTTCATTGAATGTTATTTAAGTACGATATCCATAGAGTATTTAGTATGTTATTAAATGTTATATATAGTTGCTACCTAAATTTTTAATTATTTGCATCAAGTTGGGATCGAACTTAGGACCATCTCTATAAGAAGTTTTAATTAAGTTGAGAAAATCGGCTACACCAACTATCCTATTTGTGTAATTAGTTATGTTTTAAATTATTTAAGAAATACTCCTAAAACAATACAGTTGCACCGCTAATAAATCCAAAAAAAAATTACCCTTCGATGAAGATATAATTCGGTGGCCCGTGCCACCGTGTGAACCATGGTAGGTCCGCCCCTGACTAATCGTACTAAGAATTAGAGATTTTCACGAACTTCCGGTGCAAAGTTAGACTTTATAAAATTGTTTTGCGTTGAGAGAATTTTAGCGCTTTAAAATTAATAATTAATAAAAATCGGGAATGAGTGTAAGTTTTCCCCGAGAGTATATTAATTATTTAAATGGTTGACAAAACCGGTCATAAAGGAACCCCATACGATTTCCTCCTCTCGAAGCTAGTATAGGTTATGGTTTCGGTTTTATTATAAAGTTTCCACAAATGCTCACTTTCGGTTTACCAACTTTTCCAAGTAGATCTCAAAGATCTTAGTTCCACCAGTATGGAGAAAATGTGCATTTCTCTATGACGCACTAACTCGACCGACATCTGAACCTTGGTCCGGTTATGCAAAAATCCATATCTCTATGCGATTATTGAAGATTTTCTCAAACCTCATTGCATCATTCAAGCCGTATTTTTGAATCCGCCCATCTTTGGGTCAAATATCTAATATTAACACATACAAGTGATTGGCTTGTCCGCACTGAGTTAAAGCTTGAACTCGAATGACTAAAACGACAGTTAGCGAAATGTGATAACATCCAAGTGTTACATTTTTACCTCTTAGGTTGGCTTACATCCATACCCAAAGGGGTTTAGCTAGTAAATAAACAAGAAGACATGACGAAATAAAAGAAGTACTTAAACGTAAATTGCATTAAGAAAAACGTTTGCCACGACACCAAATTAGGAATGTAACCGAAAATAAAGTGTAGAAACTTAAATTACAACAATTGAGATAGTAATGCAAAAAATAAAATGAGAATTTATTGCACTAAACCAATATGTTGTTCCTTCAAATAAAAACTCAAGGTCCTTTTTTATACTTGAGGAAGAGAGAGAAGTATAAGAGACATGAGAGGAGAAAAGTACCTCATAAGGTATCTTCTTCCTTCACTTTGTGTCATTATATTGTCTTCTCCTCCTCTTTTTTATGAAAAGACAAAGATTGACTTGGTCCATTTCTTCCCCAAAATTTTACCAAAAGGTATTAAATCTGTAGAAAATGTTTTCTCGAAATGTCGTAGCTCGCCACATTTGTCTTCCTATGACTACAATGGTGTTCCGACTCAAAAATCAAACATTTCAGTTACTTTTACTTTTAGGAACAATTTAGACCAAAAGAAGTTTAGAAAGGCTCAAATGACCAAAACAAAGGTAAAAAGGGTGAAAATGAGTTAAAATGAGTGATAAGTAACTCTAAAATTTGAGGGTTATCATTATTCAAAACATCTATAATTAATTCAGGTTCTTGTTCAGGCTCCATTAAAGTTTTTATAAGAACCTTCGTTGTAGAACAGAGGTTTTTATCCGGTTAAAAAATCTAATAAGAATCCAATTGTTGAACAAGGACACGGGATTTTTGTCTACATTTCTTTTTTACTATAGTTTTTGTCGTATTTTTAACCATTTATTATGTTTTAATAAATCTTTAAAACAAATAAGTAAAAATTGATGGAAAAAATTAATGTAATTATTATAAAATGTATTTTTTATAAATAACTATATATGTTTTTGTATTTTATTTGAAAATCTCGTTATATAACTGTTATATTATATGTTTATATAGATTATTTTTCTAGTACTTATATGTATATATAGGTTCAGGTTCAAGAGAAAATACTAAAGAAAGAAAAAACTGAAGAACACCCTGGAGCCTTCCATCTGGACGGTATGTACTAATGCATACAAGCGTTTTTTTTCATATGCACCAATTCTTCTATCCTTACATATGCATTGATGCATATTGACAAATGCATGTTACAAATTACCGGTATGCATTAGTGCATACCGTCCAGATGGAAGGCTCCTAGGGCGTTCTTCAGTTTTCTCTTTTTTTAGCATTTTCCCTTGAACCTGACCCTATATATAGGGGTGGTTTCAATTGCAAACCCAGTAATTCAAACAAACTTTGCAAACCATTGTATTATGAAACAATTGAGATATTTATGGACAGTAATCATGATTCAATTGTAGTCAAGGTATATATATGGAAGATGATAGGTTCATTAATTACGATTGTGGATTTGAATTAGGAAACAAAATAAAATCAAACATTTATTAGACTAGATGGATGACTAAGATTGTTATGTAATTGAAACGTCCCCTATATATACATATATATAGGGGCGGGTTCAAACGAAAATTCTAACAATTTAAGAAAACAAGAAAACTTTTTTCATGTACAAAATCATATATAATCCACATACAAAATCATATATGATTAGCCGCGACTTAACCTTCGGCAAAAGTCGTCCGTGTCCATTTTTTCATGTTAGTACAAAATCATATATGATTTTGTACTTGAAAAAATTGTTTTCTTGTTTTCTTAAATACTTAACGTTTTCGTTTGTACCTCCCTCTCTCTCTCTCTCTTTCTCTCTCTCTCTCTCTCTCTCTCTCTCTCTCTCTATATATATATATATATATAGAAGGAGGTTCAGGGGAAAACGTTAAAAAAAAACTGAAGAACACCCTGAGAGCCGCCATCTGGATGGTATTTTTTTCTATGCATTAGTACATATGCACAAATGCATACAATCGATTGGAGCTTTTTTTTTCTATGCATCAATGCATATATATGCGTTAATGCATATGCACAAATACATGTTAGGGCATACCGTCCAGATAGAGGCCTCCGAGGGGGGTTATTCAGTTTTCTTTTTTTTTTAGCGTTTTCCCTTGAACCTGACCCTATATATATATATATATATATATGGGTGGGTTCAAATGAAAACTCATGTTTTATTGTGCACGTGAGGACCAATCTTAGCCATCGATCAAAATTTAGAAAATAATCAATGATTAAAATATAATAAGATTATTTGAGAAGTGATTAGAGACAAAACTAGAAATTTGAATCATCGTCTACCTTATTTGACCTTTTATTTTCTTTTTTAATTAAAAACTTTTAGCTCCTTAAAGTTCAAAATAAATTATCTTAAAAATTACTAATATTTTAATCAAACAAATTACACCAAAAAACGAGAATTATATTTTATGCTCTTCGATATAACATCTATCCCTATATAGTTTTTTTTTCTTTCGTCTTAACAGTTTTTACGTGAAATGGTATATATGTGATATATTCATGATGAATATGTATGTACGTCGCCGTTTGTCCACATTCAGTATAATAATAAACGTGAACGTTCATTCACTATTTATGATAAATAATGTAGTATCTAGGATTAATAATACAACATTCACGATGAATAATACACGAATTCATGATTCATGTATTACTCATTATGAATCGTATATTATTCACCCTGAATGGTGTATTATTCATCCTAAATGATACATTATTCATGATGATAATATATGAATGACCCGTGAAGGTGTGGACACATGACACACTCTCTTTTGTTTCCCGATTTACAACCGAAATTTGGTTTAATTCATGCTGAATATGTATGCACATCCCCAGGTGATTTGAAATAGTACATGAAATCATATGTGGTTTTGTACATGAAAAATTTCATGTATAAAATGATTGATTGATGATTGTCCTCGTATTCCTGTAAATTGGTACCGTCCTCATATGAACCTACCCCTATATAAAATGTGAAAAAACTTACTTCATTATATTAAAGGAAGAAAAAATTGTTAATATAGCTGATAAACTATGTTGTTAGATGACAAATTGGTTTGTTAACTAACAACCCAGTTATTAGCCGATTTATTTGTCATCTTTGATGAATAGTAACTCATAAACTAAATGATAAAATGAGTTAAAAGAAAAATATGATGGACATGTATACATAATATAAGATGCATAATCTATACATAATATAAGATGCATAATCTTGAAGATGTGAAAAAGAGAAGCTTATGGCTTACTCTTCAAAGTTTTTTTCAATAAATTTTGTTGGTCTTGAAAGAGTAATGTTTTTAGAAGGAGGTTGAATATAAACGTAACAAATTTTTTAGTTTTATATATTTATATAAAAAAAGGAATTACAGATTCGTTGTAAAAGTTAGGCAGATAAGACCCAATCGTGCTAGAGACTCCAAGAGTAGCAGAAAAGTGTACTATTTCAAATCTGCACAACTGAGAGAGTCAGATGCTGACATCGAATTTGCCTAAGAAACTATCATTCATAAATTCATTTATCGAAACAGGTGAGTTGTAACATTATGAAATGTTGCCTTTTATATCCATAACTGATAGTTGTATTAAATGTTGTTATTCAACTTTAATATGTGTCTTCATTTGATTTGTAAATTTAGTGCATTCTTATACTCTTCATTTCAACCTTTGAAAATAATGTAGATGTTTGCTAACACAACACACCATTCTATATGTAGAAGGAATAGTAAAGAAAGTATGATACTAATAAAATAGTACTTTTGAACTTACTTACTTTGATATGTTGAGTTTGTTCCTATGTTAGGACAAGAGTTGGTAAGCCAAATGTGCTGGTAAAGCTTGCACTAAAAAATCGGTTGACAAAAATAATACTTGTCGTTTGACTCTATCTTGGATTGGATTTCAATCAGGTAAATGACAATCCAATCCGTTTTAATGACTATCTTGAACATTTCAAATAGTCTCTGATTTTGTTGATGATGTTGTGCTTTTGAACACATATAATAATATTTCACAATAAAATCATATTCGAATTTTTCTCACTGAAACATAACTTATATTACGGATTCCAACAAGAATATAAATTGTTCCGATCCTAAAAATAACTTCTGGATCCGAACCATGATTCTGATTTAGCTAGGATCTAGATCCTTACCAATTTTTTTTTGGACTGATTCGGATTTCACTCAAGATAGATACGATAAGCATATCCAAATATATATCCCTTTCTGGAGAAAGCCAAATTTAGATTGTAATTCGATAACAATCAATCGGATTTTAAGGCATAATTCCAAGAATATTTCTAAGTGTTGTTTCAGATTTGTTTGTATTATTATCATATCAATTGGTTGTGACTAGAAATTCAAAAATAAATTAATTTATGGTTGTGAAACAACACAATAGTATTGTTAAAGAAGTTCTTACAATTTCACACTCACGCTTCAACAACAAAGTTCATTTTTACATTTCTGATAAAGTGAATTTTGGTTTTCGTCCCTAACATTTGTCCATCTTAACTCTTCTAGTCCCGAACTTCATTACATTTGATCGGTTTTCTTCTTTAAAGTTTGTTTATTTCCAGTAGATTTTGTCTATTTTTGTTGTTTTTTGGTTGTCCGTCCCTCAAAGAAAGGCGTGTATTTAAAAACAGGAGGGTAATGTAACACCCTAAAAATATAGGATAAATTAAACCAAATATAATACGGAATAAGACAAATAAAATAAATATCACCCATGAGATGGGGAAGGAGTAATAGAATTTACATCACTATGCAGATACTAAATAACAACCTATTAATCTATACAAATTCGGAATATAGATTATGTTCGGGTGTTACTAGTATACTCAAAATAAACTGTCTAGTAACTCTATTTGTACACTTGAAGGTGTAATCCCAAAAAGATGCCTCTATCGGTATTCAGCTCCACTCATCCCTTGGGAACCCCGTTATGATGATCACCTGATATACATGTCATTTGAGAAAAAGTGTTAGCCTTAACGCCTAGTGAGAACAAATAGTTTAAATAGGAAAAGCCATTGAACATTTGAAAGCAATAATAAAACTTTTAACAAGTTAACTTTATTCTTTACCCTTTTTCGTTTATTCGCGCTTGCTCTTTGGAGAAACAGTTTTAGGGATAACGGGGGAGGCCCGCTATTGCATTAAGATCAACCAAATTAGGTCTTTAGTTTAATGTGTATTAAGCTCAACAAAATTAGGTCTTTCGCTTACGGGTAACAAGTTCAACCAAATTAGTTCTTTACCTCGATATTTATAAACCAAACAAGTTCAACCAAATTCGGTCTTTAACGGGGGAGGCCCGCTATTGCATTAAGATCAACCAAATTAGGTCTTTAGTTTAATGCGTATTAAGCTCAACAAAATTAGGTCTTTCTCTTACGGGTAACAAGTTCAACCAAATTAGGTCTTTACCTCGATATTTATAACCCAAACAAGTTCAACCAAATTAGGTCTTTACCTTGCTAATATCTAAAAAAAGACATTAATGCCTATGGATCCATTACATTCTAGTCATAGAGTTTAATATATCAATCTAGACATATTAATAATTTTCTCAACACAAAATACTTGTATGATTAACATTTCTTATCAACAACAATTTCCCCAAAATTAGGTCAAAATGGTTTTGAGTTTCAAATACAATAATACATTGAAATAAGCGAACCCAAAAAGTTTAAAACCATTCCTTATACTTAGTTTAACATCTCAAGTGAAATATCTAGATGTCTCAAGTTTGACCTAATTTATCAAAATCAGCCAAGTGTAAAAATACTTGAAATATAACTTGTGGGAAGTAAGATACATCATTTTGACAGGTATAAAGTTTAATAGAAGTGGTAGAATGAACTCACAATACTAGAGTTTGAGAAAACCTTTGAAACTTGTAACAACTTTTGGAAGCTACTTAAGGAGATGAACAACACTAGTGGTTTGAAGCCTATATCTTGACTCCTTAAGCTAGAGCTTTAATGATTGATCTTGGTTGGTTGTTCAAGAAATGTAAATACCTTAAAAAACCGCCTCCTAGGGTTTTGTTGGAGAGTAAATGTTGAAGGAGAAAGAGTGGTATGAGTAGAGATTTGGTCTAAAAATCCCGTTTTTATACGTCAGGCACGAAGTGCGAGGTTGGCAAGTGGCAAGGTCGCAGTGCCAAGGTCGCACCCTCCAAACTCAGACTTTCGGTACACGAATTGCGACCTTGGAGTGTGATGGTGGCTTGGCAAGGTCGCAGTGCCAAGGTTGCACTCTTCCAGGCCATTACTTACGGTACACTAAACGTGAGGGTGGCAGTGCCAGGGTCGTACTGCCAGGGTCGTACTGCCAGGGTCGTACTGCTAGTCGCGATTTACATATGGGAGTCCAAATTAAAGGTTAGCACATAACTCTTTATACGCCAAACGTGATTCCGTACATAAAGGTTGAGAGGACTAAAAATCCGGGTGTGACAATCCTCCCGATCTTTGAATTGATTTCGTCCTCCAAATCTCAAACTAACAAAACAATTGCAGGTATCTTTTCTTCATATCTTCTTCCGCTTCCTAAGTCACGTTCGATCCTCGATGATGCTTCCATTGAACTTTAACCATAACAATTGCAGGTATCTTTTCTTCATATTTTCCGAACCGAATGATGCCTTTCCATGGAGATACTTTGAGCATGGCCCACCTACCCACTTGGAACTCCATTGGTGTTCTCTTCTTGTTGGCGTAACTCTTTTGACGATCTTGTGCCGCTCATAGTCGTTCACGGATACTCTTCACTTTGTCGGTCGTCTCTTGCATAATCTAGGGGTCAGCGAATTGTTTCTCTCCCACTTCTAACCAACATACCGGAGTTCTTCATTTCCGTCCATATAATGCTTCGAAAGGGGTCATTCCAATACCAGAATGATAACTATTGTTATAGACAAACTCCACGATTGGTAGATGCGGGTCCCAATTTCCGCTGAAATCTATGACGGACAACCTAAGCATGTCTTCAAGGTATTGAATGGTCTGTCGCATTGACCATCAGTTTCGGGGTGGAATGTCGTACTCAAGTTTATCTTGGTGCCTAACCCTTTTGTAGACCATCCCAAAAGTTGGAGGTGAAACGGCTATCTCGATCTGACACAATAGTCAGAGGTACACCATGTCTTGAGACGATTTCGTCAACATATAACTTGGCAAGTTTATCAACTGGACCTACTTCTCGCATTGCCAAGAAATAAGTACTCTTCGGCAGTCGGTCTACTACTACCCATATGGTATCATGACCCTTCAAGCTCTTCGGCAATTTTGTTACGAAGCCCATAGTGATGTGCTCCCATTTTCATTCCGGGATTTTTAATGATTGAAGACTTCCATAAGGTTGCTGATGCTTCGCCTTTACTTGCAAGCACGTCACACATCTCTCTACGTATCTAGCCACATCTAACTTCATAACAGACCACCAATACATCAATTTCAAGTCCCTATACATCTTGGTGCTACCCGGATGGATGGAGTATTTGGATTTGTGGGCGTCCTCCAACAGTAGTTCGCGGGTGTCCCCAATCTTGGGCACCTAGACACGTCATCGGAACAGCTTCAAGCCGCAACTATCTTCTATTAATAATAAGTGTTATTTCACCATTACTTCACTCTTTAGGTTTTTCTTTAGTAGTGCCTCCGCTTGGGATGTCTTGATCCGGTCGGTCAAGCTCGACACTATGTCGATTCTTGTAAGCACGACCCGTGTCCCACTACCGTACTCCTTTCAATTCAAAGCATCCTCTACCATGTTTGCTTTCCCTGAGTGGTACAACAATTCACAGTCATAATCCTTAAGTAGCTCAAGCCAACGCCGCTGCCTCATGTTTAACTCTTTTTGATCGAATACGTACTTCAGGCTTTGGTGGTCAGTATAAAGTGTACATTTTGTTCCGTAAAAGTAATGCCGCCACAACTTTAAAGCAAAGACCGCCGCCACTAATTCCAAGTCATGGGTTGGGTAATTTTTCTCATGATCCTAGAGTTGTTTCGATGCATAGGCAATCACTTTACCTCTTTGCATTAACACAAAACCTAAACCCATCTTTGATGCGTGACTATATACTACAAAGTCTTCGGATCCTTCTGGTAAAGAAAGAATTGGTGTTTCACCCAACTTCTTTTGGAGGGTCCGAAAAGCTTTCTCTTGCTTTTCGGTCCAAACGAACTTTGCGCTCTTCTTCGTCAACGCCGTCAAGGAAGATGCAATCTTGGAGAAGTCTTGGATGAACCTCCTATAATAACCCGCCAACCCCAAGAAGCTTCAGATCTCCGACGGACTCTTAGGCTGCTCCCAATTCATCATGGTCTCAATTTTGGATGGATCTACCTTCACTTCGTCTTGAATGACCACCTGACTCAAGAACTGTATTTCCTTCAACCAAAAATCGCACTTGGAGAATTTGACGTACAATTTCTCTTTTCTCAAAACCTCTAGAACATCTTGCAGGTGTTTTTCATGGTCCAACTCGTTCTTAGAGTAGACAAGTCTATCATCAATGAATACTATTATTGATTTGTCTAGAAAAGGCCGACACACTCGATTCATCAAATCCGTGAACACCGCCGGTGCATTCATCAAGTCGAACGGCATCACAAAGAATTCGTAATGGCCATAACGCGTCCTAAATGTCGTCTTTGCCACGTCATCCTCTCTTACCTTCACTTGATGGTAACCCGAACGTAAGTCGATCTTTGAGAAACAACCCGCTCCTTGCAGTTGGTCAAAAAGCACCGCGGCATGCGGATTCATGGTTCTCGGGAGTGGATACTTGTTCTTCACAGTTGCTTTATTCAATTCACGATAGTCGATACACGTCCTCATCATGTTGTCTTTCTTCTTCACGAACAAGACTGGAGCTCCCCACGACGACGAGTTTGGTCTTACAAAACCTTTCTCTAGAAGTTCTTGTAATTGCATCATCATTTCCAGCATCTCGGATGGTGCCAAAGGGTAGGGCGCTCTAGCAATTGGAGTGGCCCCAGGTAGAAGATCGATATTGAATTCGACTTGACGGTCGGGTGACAAACCGGGTAAGTCTTTTGGAAATACATCGGAAAATTCACTACCGACTCGAACGTCTTCCAGCTTCTTCTTCTCTAACTTTGCATCCAACACATAGGCTACATACGGAGGACACCCTTTGGCTAGGCACTTGTGTGCCTTTGCCATGGTTATAAATACTACATCGCCTCTCCTTCTCTCTTTGTAGACTACCGCCATGCTGCCATTCGTTAAAGGAATTCACATCAACTTTTTGGAGCACACGATCTCGGCTTGGTTTCAGACAACTAATCCATTCTAATTACTACATCAAAACCTCCTATCGCCATTGGTATGAGGTTTATCGGAAATTTCTTCTCTTCGATCTCTAAAGTGCAATCTCTAAGGACATCCCGAACTGACACCTGATTACCATCAGCTATCTCAACAACATAGGCCTCCTTTAAACTATTAACGGGCGCAAGAAGACTTAGATGGAAAATAGTAGACACAAAAGAAAAAGTAGCACCGGAATCAAATAGAACACGAGCGGGTACCGAATTAACAAGGAACATACTCGACACCACATCCACCGATTCTTTCGCCTCATCCACCATCATCTTGAAGGCCCTCCCTGCTGCCTTCGGAGTAACACTAGCTTTTTCTTGAGGGCCCGTAGGTTTCAACTTCGGGCACCAGTATCTGAAATGCCCATGCTCCTTGCACTCAAAGCATACGGGTCCTTTGGTTGGGCACTCACGACTGAGGTGACCGAAATTCCCGCACTTGTAACAACTACCTGAGGATGAGTTGCATGCTCTAAAGTGTTTTCTCCGACATTTGGAGAACCAACTAGCTTCTCTTCTAGAGTCAGTCCTCCGATTGTTGTTGTTGTAGTTTGGCCTCTTGGAAGGCGCCGAGTGGCCCTCCCACTTCCTCTTCTCCCCTATTAACACCTTATTTTCTTTGCCTAACTGTTAGGCATCCTCTAATAGTTGAGCCTGGTCGATGGCCTCTTTTAGAATAGAGGTCTTTGAAACTCGCATCATTGCCATAATGTCAGATGGCAACCCTTTAACGTATGCCTTCACTCTCTCTTTCTCATCCGGAGCCACAGGCCCCACTAAATTTAACTTCTCCACAAATAACCGTGTGTATTATCTCACAGATTTGCTCCCTTTCTTGAGAGCCTAAAATTCGTCCACAATGCGATCAATAGCTCTCTCGTTGCAATATTATTCCAAGATTTTTGCTTTGAACATCTCCGATGTAAGCATGGAGGCGATGGCCGGTCCAAGAGTAGTTGTAATGATGTTCCACCATGCCAGGGCCTTGACCCTAAGCATTTGTGAAGTTCACCGTCTATTTCTCCTCACACTCGCTCGAGCCAAAAGCTTGCTCGATCTCCCGTAACCAATTCATACAAACCGCCGGATTATATGATCAGGAAAACTCCGGTGGTTTGGAGCACAAAAAGGTCTTGTATGAGTAACCCTTTCCTGTTCTCCTTACTTCTCCCACGGGAGTCTCCTCGGTACCATGACCAGTCCTGTTCCCTCCGGAACCCCCTATGATGTTCTCTCTCGTTGCTTCGTGTCTTCAGTGACTGGCATCTCGTTCCTCTAACATCTTCAGAATTACCCCATGCTGCTGAGCCATAGCGAAATTAACCGCCTGCACCATACTAAGCCTGAATTCATCTTGAGAGCCCACCTCGACCATTAAAGAGTCATTCAATGTGAGGTTAATTTCTAGCATGCGCTCCACTCTAGGCACAAATCCTCGTGGGATGTTAGGGGACAGTGTGGCTGCGTGACATCCGCTGTCTCTCCGGGACCCGGAATCGAAATACTAACGGCCGCACCCTGAGCTTCGTTTTGCGATCTAGTACGCGTGTTAACCATCTTAGTCTGCCAAGAGTATAGAGTAGGAGTAAGACAAAACTAACATAAATACGTATAATACATTCATCATTCATCGCAATAATAGCAAGGTAAGCATACTCACATAGCAATATATCCAAAATAACATTAACTACGTGATATTTTGAATATATCATACATATAAGAAGTCTTATTACCAAAGTCACATTTCATAATTAGTGCATTTCCGCGGTCTCTAAAGCTCTCCTATCTAAAGAATGTCTACCCATATCTCACAATTTAATACTTAAATTCTCAGCTTAAGTCTAGGCATCTTAACTTCATACCTAGTTCGCTTAAACTAGAGCTTTGATACCAACTTGTAACACCCTAAAAATATATGATAAATTAAACCAAATATAATGCTGAATAAGACTAAGAAAATAAATATCACCCATGAGATGGGGAAGGAGTAATAGAGTTTACATCACTATATAGATACTAAATAACAATCTATTAATCTATACAAACCCGGAATATAGATTATGTTCGGGTGTTACTAATATCCTCAAAATAAACTGTCTAGTAACTCTATTTGTACACTTGAAGGTGTAATCCCAAAAAGGTGTCTCTACGGCATTCAGCTCCACTCATCCCTTGGGAGCCCCACTATGACGATCACCTGATATACATGTCAATTGAGAAAAAAATGTTAGTCTTAGCGCCTAGCGAGAACAAAAAGTTTAAATAGGAAAAGCCATTGAACCTTTGAAAGCAATAATAAAACTTTTAACAAGTTAACTTTATAATCAAACCCATATTTTAGAAAATATCTATATTAAATGATGATTTTAAATAACCATTATGTATAATATAAACAAAAACAAAGTTTATCAATTTTACATATCTTAGTTAATTAATAATTTTTCAACAAAATAATTAAATTAGTTATTTTATTAAAATACTTTTTATTATTTATGAAGTTTAACTTTTATGTAATTTACAAAAGCATTTTTAAAATTGTTTAATTTATTTTTTCCTAGCTAAATAAAATAATTGATAATAATCAATAGTTAATATTAGTGAACAAGTTACAATTAAAATTAATTAATAATTCAAGATTAAAGTTAAGTAATAATAAAAATTAATTAAAATTAATAATAGTAACATAAAACAATTGATAATAATCAATAAAAATATTACTCTAAAAAGTACATAAAGGTAAATATGTCATTTGGTTTACTAAAAAGTGTAATTATTATGCATGTTTAAAACTGTGTGTCATTTCAATTATGGACACTTAAATTGGGACGGAGGGAGTAATGAATAAGTTACAAATAAGATTAATTAATAATTTAAGGTTAATATTGATTAATAATTAATAATTTAAGATTAATATTGATTAATAATTAAAATTAATTAATAAGTTAAAATTAATATTAAGTAATAACAACTAATACTAATCAGATGCATAATCGGAAAAACATGACATAAATCTTCTCATAATCACCAACAAACCGTTTCCCCAATACGAGCGATTGAAGACAATATTTGGGAAAGATCGAGCAACAGGATCGTTGGCGGAATCTGCTGCGGATGCAATGGAGAACATCAATCTCGAAAGTGAAGCCAGTGCCGAGACCGAAGATTTTACCGTACCATTGTCTCCTCTTCTAATGGATCTTCTGTATCCTCCATTCCACAAGAAGGGGAAACATCATCAAAAAAGAGGAAAAGAAAAGTTGGTGCTTCTAGTGCTTCCGATGATGCAATTAAGGGGCGTTTGGTTTGCAGGAATTCGATGGAATTGGAATGATCAATTCCATTGACCAAATTCCATTAAGTCGTTTGGTTTATCTATGGAATGGAATTGAATTCCACACATTCCACCATCCATGGATTTGGTCATTCCATCACAATTGAGAAGGAATTCAATTCCATTTCATCCCATATTCTCAAAAAGACAAAATTATCCCCATCTTCCCTACTTGATCTGAACCACTATCGGTAACAAACGTCGACCATCGTCGGTCTGAACCACCATCGACGACCGTCGACCACCGTCGGTTTGAACCACTACCAACCACCGTCGATCACCGCCGCCGACCACCGACGGTCTGAACCGTCGTCGACCGTTGTCGCGAACCACCGATGGTATGAACCACCGTCGACCGCCGCCCTGACCACCGCCGGTCTGAACCACCGTTGACGATCGCCAACCACCGTCGGTCTGAACCACCATCGACCACCGCCGGTCTGAACCACCGTTGATGACCGCTGCTGCCGACCACCGTCGGTCTGAACCACCGTTGACGACCGCTGATCGCCGCCGCCGCCGACCACCCTCCGTCTAAACCACCGCCAACAACCACTGATCTGAACCACCACCGTTCACCGTCAGTCTAAACCACCATTGACGACCGCCGACCACCGCCGCCTACCGCTGCTTGTCTGAATCACCGTTGACGATCGTCGACTACTGCCGTCGCCGACCACCCTCCGGTTGAACCACCACCGGCCACCGTCGACCACCGCCAACCACCACCAATCTGAACCATCATCAACCACCGTCGATCCAAACCACAACCGACCACCGCCAATCTGAACCACCACCGACAATCACTTACCGGAACCACCGCCGATATGAACCACCATCGACCACTGCCAATCACTATTAACTATCATCAATCTGAACCATAGTTGTTGGATTTCGGTTTCAAAATATTTAGAAAGGGTATTTTGGTCATTTACCAATATTTCATTCCTATTTCAAAGCTACATTATGTGAACCAAACAAACAAATTCCAATTCCTTTAACAGATTCCATTCCAATGTCTGCCAACTAAACAGGTGGGCAAACCTGATAACATTCTATTCCAATTCCTTCAAAGTCAAATTCCTTTGACAGATTCCATTCCATCCAAAAACATTCTGCGAACCAAACGCCCCCTAAGATGATTGAAAATGGGTTGGAGACGGTATCCAACCAAATGGGTAAGTTGGTATCGATTGTTGGTACTCCGGGTACCGAAAGTTTGCCCGAGGAGTTAACCAAAATGGCCAAGTTATTGTTATTGTTTATGTATTTTTTCGATAACCTGATTCAACTACGCTTTTGGAGTTCCATGAATGCTACTTTCAAGCTTGAATTTGTGAGGACCATATTAACCAAATTAGGCATGTGATGTTAGTTGGTAAACATTTGAACTTGTTTTTATGTCTTTTCGTACAATGGTGACCTTTGAACTTTTGTGTAGGATGTGTGTCGGTAAACATTATGTTTTAAGTTTTTTGATTTATGAATGTGTGCCTTTTTAAACAATATTTATTTTAGATAGTTTTTGTATCTTGAAATATTATTTGTTAATTTCCATTTAGATTGATTATTTGTTAAAAAAACACTAAACAACTAATTGAGGGTAAATTGGTCATTTCGTTCTGTTTTGTCATGTTCTGTCCCGTCATATCATGTCTTACCAAACGTGTAACAACTGTTCTGTCCTGACTGTGTACCAAACGCACCCTTAATGAACTAACTTATACGTGAGCTTATCTCCATCCAACTATATAATCAAAAAATAAGATAACTTAAAGGTTAATTTATAAATTAACTTATTTTTACTAAACACTATTTTTTAAACCTAAATTATAAAAACCACATAATCCATGATACCATTCAAGTATTAACTGGGATTGGGAAACAATAATAAGTGAAAGTTGACCACCAAAAAGTTCATGATAGCCATGTAACTTTTGTGTTTCCACACAAATAATTTTTATGTCTAGTTATTTGAGACCAATATTCTACATTTTTGTTATAATTCATTTTTGGTGTTTTTAAAATAAAGAAATCTGTAGATTATATTCAAGTTCATCGAACTACATAAATATCTCGTCTTATTTCCCACGACAATAACTGTAGCACGTTTATCCTCAAAACCTAAAAATTGGGGCAGATTCAATGATATAGTACATTGAATTTAATTTGTTTGTTGTAGTGTTTTTTTATTACAAGTGTTAATATGGCTATCACCATCATCCATTTTTGTACGTTTATCACTAGGAATTATTGTTGAAAAATTGGAGGCTAGAATAGCATATGAATGCTTAAATGTGAGTTTTAATGATTAACAATGAATATAGGGGGGAAGTCAGAAACTTTCATGAAGAAGAGCACAAGGTAAAATATAAATAGCAAAATAATGATATTATATTTATATATTCAAACATTTACAAAATCAACAATGACCTCGTCGAGTTTTCATTTTCTGAAACCTATCTATCATATATTTATTATCAACCTTGGTAAAAACGTCATTTTCATTATCAACCTTGGGAGGTAAATATGATTGGATTCTGATTTTGACGACGTGTGACTAGGGTAAAAATCAGATTTTGGGAGGTAAATATGATATTACAATTAATTGGTTAGTGCTTTGGTGGGTTTTTAAACTTTTAGGAGGCCCAAATAAAAAATTAAGATTGGATGGGTCCAAAGTAAGAGGTCCAATTATAAATTAAATTAAAAAAACATTTTATATCAAAATGCATAGAAGGGGATTAGAACCCAAAACCACCTCCCTACATATAAGGCACACTAGCCAATTGATGCAAAGGACTGCTTGTGTATTAAATTAAATTAGGTGGCGTTTGATTCACAGAATGAAATCTGTTGGAATTGGAATCTGTCAAATAAATTGGAATCTGAAGGAATTGGAATTGAATTTAATCATGTTCGACCATGCGTTTGGTTGGCAGGAGAATTGAAATGGAATCTGTCTAAGGAATTTGAATATGCGTGTTTGGTTCGTTGGGTATAATACTAGTGGTGGGGTGGAGGCGATGATGGTGGTCCCGCCGGTAGTGCTGGCGGTAATGGCGGCGGTGGCGGTGGCGGAGGTAGCGGTGGTGGTAGTGGTGGCAGTGGAGCGGCGGTGGTAGCGTTGGCGGTGGTAGCGGTGACGGTGGGGCGACGATGGTGATGATAATGGTGGTTGTAGTGGTGGTGGATGGGGTAGTGACAATTGTGGTTGTGTTGGTGAAGGAGAAAGTGATAACGATGTAATGGTAGTGTTGGAGGCGACGATGACAATAGTAGTAATGGTGGTGTCAGTAGTGGTGGCGGCAATGGTGGTGGCGACAATGGCGATGGTGGTGGCGGCGACGGTGGTGGTGGTGCTGCTGCAGCAGCAAGGTGGTGGTAGCGGTTGCTGCGGCGGCAGGGTGGTGGTGGGGGTGGGGGTGGGGGTGGGGGTGGGGGTGGGGGTGAAGGAGATAACGGTAATGACAGTGATGGCAGGGTTGGAAGTAGCGGTGACGATGGTTGTGGTAGTGATGGTGGCGGCGGTAGTGGTGGTGGATGCGGTGGTGATGACTGTGGTTGTGTTGGTGAAGCAGAGAGTGGAAACGATGGTAATTACATTATTGGAGGTGACGATGGCAACAATAGTGGTGGCCACGTGGCGGCGACAGGCAGTGGCGGTGGTGGTAACGGTGGCGGCGATGGTGGTGACATCCATCATCATGGTGGGATAAAATGAAATTGAGTAAATATAAACAAATAATGATTTTTTCCTTCAAGAATGGTACGAAGGAATTGAAATTCCTGCTAAAGTTGAAGGAATTTACATTCCACCATATGTGGAATTTGAATTCCTTATCAAAACTCAAAGAATAAACCAAACGTATAAATGGAATCCGGTCAATGGAATTGAGCATTCCAATTCCTTCAGATTCCGCCGGATTCCAGCAAACCAAACGGCACCTTAGATTATATTGAAGGATAATTTATTAAATTATATCTATATCAATATATTTTTTTTAAAATTTCAGGGGGTGCCCAGGCCCCCTCTGGCTCTATTGAATAAAAACTTTTATCTATGGACTTTGTTTTTCCAGATATGTCGTTTAAGGGTAAATTGTCACAAAAGTTAGTGGGTAATTCAAATCAGTAACAGATTACTCATGGTCTAGGTAAACAATTGGTATTTTTCTGAAAAACGTTAGATTCTATCGAACCATTGGTATTTTCTAGATGATCGGTTGGTAATCGCCGACGAAAATTTTCCTGCGTGATTTATGTTGGTAAAAGTTATTTGTTTTATAACGATTATAATTTTTTTTAACTATGATAATTATTTTGTGTCATCTTCACCGTGGTCGACATAGTACATAATCATTATCTTATGACAAAAGCTACATGAAACAAACCATATGATACAAAGGATCATTTCATAATATTACAATATCATCATCGTTTGCCTTGCTTTTCAAGATGCTTATAGTTTCTGTTTTCGAGATATAAGTATATTTAATCTGTCTAAATGTTCAGTAAGTTCATGGTTTACATAAAACATACAATCTATTATAATTATAATTTATAAATTATAACACTATTAAAAGAAAGACTTTTCCCTGGGACATCTGTATATTAAGAGTGATTCCTCACAAAACCATCACAAAAGTGGGTGGGTAATTGTAGGTGGATATTCAAATCAGTGACATATTATATTACTCAGGTATTCTCTGGGTAATCCGTTGGTATTTTCTCGAAAACATCAAATTTTATCAAACCATTGACATTTTCTGGGTGATCCATGGTAATAACCGATGGAACTTTTCCATAGTAAAAGTTATTTATTTTCTAGTGTAAATACATATTTTTAAACATGATTATAAAACCTTCAACTTGTATGAGTGAACTCAAAATATTTTTAGGTAATTTCTTTTGTAAAATAACCTCGATGGCACCCTCGATCACTCCTCATGATTACCACACGTAGACAGGACTGGGTTTCTGTAACACCCCAAATCTGCAGCGGAAACGAGATCTTCAAACAATGTAATGTAACTCTAATAAATCCTCCATTAAATCCAAAAAAAGAATTACATAGAAAACGCCTCAAAAGATAAAAGCCTAAACCTTTATAGAACTTCAAATCCACAAGATTATTATAATTTGTAACAGATAGAACTTCTAAATCAACAACTTCCAAATGATTATCTCTTTTCACGGAACCCTTATTTCCCTTTAGCTAAATACCTGCCGGAAGAAAAACACAGCGTGAGCTAAATGCCCAGTACGGGTTGAGATTACAAAATAAGCAAGACATAAGTAATTAAAAAGATCAATTCCAAAGGAGATGGAAAAATTAAAGTTTCAAATTTCTCCGTTACAAAATCACCACCAAACTCCAGAATAGTCAAGAATTATAGGCTGAAACAACGATGGGTTAGTTCATAATATCGAGCTTCCTACACGGAGCAAAATCATATCATAGGATCCAAACAAATCATAATACACTGGATTCGCGACTCCAAGTGTATCCAAAATCAGTGGCATGTATGGCACTACATTGCACACCGATAACAAAGCTCCAAAAGTACTAGGGCCGACCCATACACCTCCTGAATAAAACCACCCATCACACCATGGCCAGCTCTCAACAGAGCACACAAAATCGGAACGAGACGCCGTGGACTAATCACACCGCCACGGATTGTGTCACGCCATTGGCGCCACAATGACATGCCTGTAGTGCCCCTACAGGTGGTTAACTCGGTTTTTCCTATTCTCCAAACTATCTAACAAAAGGGTTCTCTGTATAGAATCTTTCTTCTAAAAAAGTCTTAGATTATATATATATAATTTCCAACCTCAACTTCGGGTATATTCACCATGCATCAAGATCTTATTTCATCGGAATAATCAAAAACATATTTCTCACCAAAAAATAACAACGCAAATTGAAGTAAGGATCTCAAATGTCAAGGTTTTTAACAACAACGAATATAAGTAGGAATATATTTCGAGGATCAGAATGGCAATTACTAATCAACGAAGCAATTGAGATGAATATTTCACAACAAGTGTTACAATATAACAACTATAATCGAATAGAGGGTCGCTAAAAGAAGTACGGAGATCCGTATCTGCCAGATATCCGGAAGTATAAAAAGCCGCTAAAACACTTCTTCTAGACGCTTCCAACAAAGCCTAATTCCCCAAGATTATACAAACATATTTAATTACAACCAAAAAGATATAATGTTAAATCCTTATTGCTAAGACATAATTTAACCCAACCTATAATTACCGAGACGCTATAATAATCTCAGTAATTTTCAAATTGTAAAATTCATTTATAAAACCTTTGGACAAAATATAAAGATTACTAAAAATAAATAAATGATCGATATTTCTTTTGAAATCATTTAGATTAACATACCGTAAAATCATTAAATTGAGATCGAAACTGTTAAATCTTCGTAATATAATTGTTTTGTGCACTTTAGTAAAAATATTTCTGAACAGGGGTCAAAACTGTCAAAACAGTTCCTGAATTTGAAAACAGTTTTAATGACAGGGGCTAGTATGTAATTATGAAAAGTTGGAAGTCACAACTGTCAAAGAAACAATCTTTTACTGCAGGAAGGAATATAAAACATATGTTTTAATTGAGGGTCTAAATTCTCAATAATCATAAACTTGGTCAAAAATACTTTTCTTTTTCCTGTAAGAGAGCCGAAAGGCCCGAAACCCCTTTTTTTTCTTATTCAAAACCATTCCCAAAACAATTAATTTTCTACGTAATCTTAATATTAAAAATCGTTTATGAATATTTTATATAAATTATTAACACTTTTATGATAAAATCAAATCAAAGCAATTGATTTAATGGTGTTCAACCCATAGCTCCAAAAACGTAAATAAATTTGTCAAATCGATTTAAAAACAACAAGACGACAATGATTAATATGTATATTTAAGTATAGACTTACCTTAAAATGTGACCACAATTTCGGACACCAAAACTTAATCTTGAACCAGATTTATGAACAAGAAAAGCTTATGATATTCACAAAATAATTTTAATGCTATGGTAAATCTATAAACCCTCTCTCTCTCTCTCTCTCTATATATATATATATATATATATATATGAAGAATAGGATAAGCATGAATTTAAATTTTGAATTTTGATTTTCAAAAATAAAATATGGGATTGATAGATAGATTTATCTGTAAGATAAATATAAGACTTTTAATTTATAAAAAGATTTTAAACCATACGAATTCATCCAAAACCAAATTAAGATTTTACTTCATATTTATCCTTTTTAAACAAATTTGATTTTTAATTACTAATAACAACAATTTATCATTATTATATAATAAAAAAAACAATACTAACCACAGATATTAGAGTTTCTCATGCCCTAAACGAAGAAATAATGCCCTCACTATTTAAAAGCTACAAATAAGACATACCCAAGCCAATTTTTGTTATTGTGATTGAATGACAAATGTATTTTTATGTAATACATATTTTATGATTATATAATATCATAATGTAATATCAAGTTAAATTAAACTTTAGACAGTTTTATATAATAGTAGTTATGCTCAAACTAATTGTATACAATCATATAAACATCTTTGAGTAGCGAGTGCTATGTAGTTTAAACAACTATATATAGTCTTAGGCTACAAACCACACTTATGGGTGATAACAAAATTGGATTTACGAGATTCAACATCAAATCAAGAAAATATAAAACAAAATAAATAATAAAATCCGAGAATTATATTTTATGAATGTGGAAATCACAAAAAAAAATAGTTGAAATTATGTAGTACCCTAAATTATCTCATACATGGTTTGATTTTAGAAAAAAAAATAACAAAAGGTGTTTGTGTTTTTGAGCTGAAATTAGCTAGTAGTCTAAATAGTTTTATTTAGAGTTTGATCCTACCAAGTCACTACAAAAAAATGTTTGGCAAAAAGAATAATAAACTTACAAACATTATCAAATGACTTTCAAAACAAAAATATATAAAAACTATTCATTGTTGAATATGATTAATTTTATTTCAGATAGATAAGTGTTTCCATGAAAACAAAACAAAAGTCGGGGGAAAAAATGGAAGGAAGAAAAAAATGAAACAACAAAAAAAGTAATAAAATTAAAATAGGAGAAAATAATATCAAAATGTATCAATAGCTTTAGGGGGTGTTTGGATGAGCTTATTGACTTATAACTTATCACCGGTGTGAAAAAGTGCTTATAAAAACCTGATAAGTTAAAAAAATTTACTTCTAAAAAACAACTTATATCCGGTTTGACACCGGATAAGTTGTTTTACCCAAACACTCAAAATGACTTTTTACCGGTGTCCTTTGTTTTTTTCGGGTATCGCCATGCGGCTTAATTCCGATCACTCCCTCAGGAATAGTAGGCCATAATAGAACGCACATCAGAGAATACTGCCCTTTCTCGTCTAATAAGTCAGGTTTCCAGAGCCCCTTTCATAAGTCAATAAGTTGTTTTGATAAGTTCAAACAAACACCCCCTTAGTGTGAAGGAAGTGTTTATGTATGCTTGGAGTTCACAGTTTGAGTTCTTTTGCTGCCGCTTTGAAACTTTGTTTATTAGTACTAACATCATTGGGTCTAAACTGATGTTCCTTGGACTTTGATGCCCTCTATCGTCACCCGACTTGTCCATCCTTTGGACCGGCCCTGCACTCTAGGACATCTTTTCAAATATAACTTGTTTCAAGTTGCATGGTTAATAGTTATAGTTCTAATTTAAATAAACATACTTGTGTATGCATTATTGTTGTCTTCATTAAGAAAATAAAAATAACGCCGTCTACGATAAGAAGGAAACTGCATAAATTGTACTAAAACAAAATGAAAGCCGATACATCATTGAATTTCACAGAACAAGAAGCTTATCACTAAATTTTAGTTTGTATTGTTTGATTCGATTCGAATTTTCGAAAGAACTGATTTTGAGTTTGCTATAAATCGCGAATACTTTCCGCCAACCAAAATTAAACGAGATGAAAAAAAATTATGAATTGTAGGGTTCATTAAAAGTTGGAGTTCACACCAATACGTGCATTTTTTTCATATATATAAACACACATATCATATTATCATATTAATTTATATCATAACTACATCCAATTATCATATCTAAGATGAAAAGTATGGCATTTGAATCTAGCCCCATCTAAAGCCGGATTTAAAAAATATTCAAAATTGTTGCAATAATTAATTATCGTAATATAAAATAAAAATTAATTTAAAAAATATGGTATTATCATATAATTCATATTAAAAATATGTTATTTTATATTTATGTTAACACTAAAAATATAATTAAATTAAGAATAAACTTTAGTTTTGGTCCTTGAGGTTTAGTGAAAAATTTAAAAGTGGGACCTGAACTTTAATAAGTTTAGAAAGCGTCCTTGTGCTTTTCATTTTGCTATGAAAATGGTCCTTTAACACTAACTCCATTAAAAGTGTCTGTTATAATGAGGGGCAATTTTGTCATTTAACTTATTTCTCTTGATTATATTTTAATACTTTTTTCCTTTATACTTGATGAACCTGCATCCCTCCCACTTCCCCTACCCGATTTGCAACTTCCGTCTTCCGGTCATTTTTTCCGGCTGCCACCGAGCCCGGAAAACCACCCTCTTCTTCCTACCACCGCACCTGCATCTGTCACTTCTTCTTCTCCGACGGCCTCTACCAAAAAACCACCCCCTCGTTTTATATACACAGATCTCATGTAAAGCACACTTTCCCTCACCGGCGCCTTCCTCCAGACAAATCAAACGCAGTTTGTATCCCCTTTGACTTCTTCTTTATCCATGGACTCTATGATTACTAGACACGACAAGACCAAAAGCAAATATTGTTTTTCATTTTATCCAAGGTTCTAAATAACGTGAGGCGTGGCGTGGCGGCGAGGTCAATCCTTAAGCCTTAGAAGCCACGTCGAGCCATGACGTTTTTCAAGGCGTGTCTTATGACGACAAATTTGTTTACCTTATATAATATTATACATATATAAGCCTTTGTTTTTCTACTATTACTCAATGAGTTAAATGATATTAAACATTTTAAATTAGATTATATATTAAAAACAAAAAATAAGACACTAAAAGAATAAGAAAAAAAATCAAATATGGTGTTAAAAAAATCACGCATTAGGCCATGGCGTGCCACAGGCATAACGTGGCGTCAGACACAAGCCTTAAACCACGACGCGCCATGGAGGCTGTCGCGGCGAGTTTTTTAGAACATTGATTTTATCCCACCGAAACGAAGGTTGCACACAGTTACGATGTGTAGACATAGGCTATTCTTCCCCGTCCCTCGATCTCTCTTTGTAAATCGAACATCCCCTCCGCTAGATCTCCCTTTGATTTAGTTTTTAGGTTTTTGATTAAAGGTTGCAAGTCAAAAGACGAAACCATCTTTTTTTTGGGGGTGTTTGGGATTGCTTATTTGAAACTAACTTATTGACTTCCTGGAAAAATGTTTATCAAAAGTTGATAAGTTAAAAGTTTTAACTTCTTAAAAAATGACTTATCACCTATTTAGCACCGAATAAGTTGTTTTATAAGCAATCCCAGACACCCCCTTAGTGTGTGCAATATGTTAAATGTTTGAAGATAACTAGATAGCGTCTAACATCAGCGAGAACACAGACCCCATCTTCGCTTCTCTGTAAATTGGACCAATAACTATAGGGATGAGAAAAACAGGTTTTAGGTTTTCTGTATCATATGTTAGATATTTTAGGCTTTAATTTAAATAATTTTGTTTAGATTTAGGGTGGTGGTGGAGCCGTGGCGGATCCAGAATTTTTTCCGAGCGGGTGCATCCTTTAATTGTATCAAATGTCCGTAAAGCTGTTTGATGTTTTTTTTATTAACATGGATATCCAACCCGCTAGCTATGCGAGCCGACTAATCTCAGAACGACTATCTAATCCACGGTATGAACCTCCATGGCCACAATGGATTTTTTTTACCCCTCCTTGGATTTGAACTTGAGACCTCCTGGTACTGTTGACTTTTGGAGTCCAAGGTCAAACCATTGAGGCACCACCCTTGTGGTTTGTTTGATGTATTTTTCGGTTGATTTCGAGGGATTTTTTAGCCGAATTCCCCGTTTGGAGACTTTTTTAAGGTTTTTGGTTGATTTCGAGTGAGTTATTTTTATTGTTTTGGTTGATTTCGAGTGATTTTTTTTAGGTTTTTTATTGATTTCGAGTGATTTTTTAAAGATTTTTGGTTGATTTCGAGGGATTTTTTTAAAATAGTGCTCCTTTGACCCCTTGAAATATCAAAAATTTAGCAGATACACCTCATGTAAAACTTAAGAAATACGATTTTTTTACCGTTACAGAACACGGTTGAACGGTAGCACGCCAAAACTGAAAAAAGGTTGATGGAGGTGGAAGAGGTGGACCATGGAGGTGGTTGGGTGTTGGGTTTTCATCCCTGTAGCTTTTCATCGCTTTATGTTTACTCGGTGTGTATATAATATATATTTTAGATATAAATATAATATTTCCTTTTAATTTTAGAAAATTAAAGAAATGGAAGAAAGGAAAAGATAAAATTACCCCTCATTATAGTAGACACTTTTAATGGAGTTAATGACGAAGGACCATTTTAAAAGTAAAATGAAAACCATGAGGACGCTTTCTATACTTATTAAAGTTCAGGTCCCACTTTTAAACTTTTCATTAAACCTCAAGGACCAAAACTAGAGTTTACTCTTAATTTAAAATATATTCAATATTGTACTAATTTCGTATATATGGAAGAAACCTTTATAATAATATAATTTGTAAAAAAAAAATATGTATTTTTTAATATTAGACTCATTTTACACATTTTCATGATCAACCATACCTTAAAAAAGGCCCATTCCTAATCCCATCTATAGAGAGAGAAAAAAGAAGAGTGCATGATAGAAACCATATAAAAAAATCAAGGTTCTTAATGGCATGAGGCGTGGAATGGCGGCGAGGTCAAGCCTTAAACCTTGCGAGTTACGGCGAGGACATGGTGTTTTCCAAGGCGTGTCTTAAGGCGGCAAATAATATATATATATATATATATATATAGAGAGAGAGAGAGAGAGAGGAAAGTTCAAATGTGAACTCATTTTTGGTTGTGAACGTGAGGACGAATCTCAGCCACTTATCCGGTCAATAAAGGCGGCTTTGACCTGGTTCTCCTGCTTTAATAATCTCCACCCTCCCATGAATGCGTCAATCCTCCGTGATCGCGTCCACCATAACCGAAGATGTGTGGCTGAGATTCGTCCTCACGTTCACAGCCAAAATTGAGTTCACATTTGAACCTAACCCTATATATATATATATATATATATATATATATATATGGTTGGTTTCTGTCGTTCTGTAAGAAAGGAAGTTATGGTGAGAAAGTTAAGAAGAGATCTTCATCCTTAGATCAATCCAAATTGAAGATCAACAATAATAAGATACATCGAGATGCGCTAGATCGACTCCCTTCTAAAGCGCTATTCATGTGTGGGCATGAGATTAAAAGTGATCAACGATGGATATCTCTTCTTACGTTTCTCACCTTAACTCCATTTCTCACATCATCTCATGCCTATATATATGTGTGTGTGTTTGTGTTTATGGCAATGTTTTGAACAATAATGATTAAGTATTTGACTCGTAAAAAACAATAAACTTATATCTACATTTACCCCTATTTAAGTTTTAAAAATCGCAAATTTTCTCTCATGCCTTATAGCGTCATATCACTTGTAAAACCATAAACTTAAAAAAAAACAAAAAAAAAAGTTGTAACGGCATAACGTGCCATGGCGGGCCGTGGCGTGCCATAACGAGCTCGACGCATTATCTCAGTGCCAAGGACGTTAACGTGGCGGCAAGGCTACACCTCGACGCCATGGTGGCATAGACGCGTTTTCTGGAACATTGAAAAAAACTCACCTTAATTTATAATACACACAAAAACCAGTTTCCATGCTTCCCTAACAATCATGCTAATAAACACTCATTAATAACACTTCATATTAATAGAAACTAGTTCTAGATTCATACAAGGATGTTAATATTTTCCATTCTAATTTTTCCGGATAATCAAAACATCGACCACAGAAAAGGACTGGTTACTAGTAAAATTATTTAAACCTGTAAAATGTACGAAAAACCAATAATAATAAATCAATACAGTTTTTCGTTAAAAAAATTCAAAATTTATGTATAGAAAAACGTACATTACAATCATCTGTAATATATATAGACCAAAATATGCTAATCTGTTTTGATATTTTTAAATATGTATATAGTGAAATTTAGAAATTTAAACATGTTATATATCCTTGATGGGCCGGAGATGGATCAGGCCCAACAGTTTTTTAAGTGGGCAAACGTCTCAGGCCCAGTCTCTATAAAACCTATCCATCTTTCTTGATATCAAGTCTTCCTAAGGTAACATAGTGTTTGGTATGCAAGACAAGAAAATAAGACTGAATGACATAGACCGGATAAGATAAGTGTTTGTCTGGTATTTGGTACGACTAGGAACGGATATGACAGGACTAAATAAGTTGGCTCTAAAATTTATTTGATGATTTTATTTATTATAATAATAAATGACACGGCTAAAGCAAACATTTAAATAATTTAATTTACAAATATTTTTATACATTTTTCACACACACACACATATATATATATATATAGAAAGAGGTTCATGCGAGAACGGTATTAATTTACGAGAATGCGAGTACAATCCTCAGCCAATCATTTTGTACATAAAACTTTTCATGTACAAAATCACATATGATTCACGTACAAAATCATATATGATTAGTCGCGACTTTTCCTGCGACTTGCCCACGAAAAAAGCCGAGCGTGTCCTTTTTGATACTTACAAAATCACATATGATTTTGTACATGAAATCATATATGATTTTGTACATGAAAAATTTCATGTACAAAATGATTGCCCAAGGATTGTCCTCGTATTCTCGTAAATTTGTAAACTTGAAGATAGTACATAGGTCGTCAATTCGAGTCTCTTTAGGGTCGTTAAGATTTTTCTTGTTGTATCTTCAGGGTCCATGGGATTAATTGTGTCAACGAAGACACGACTTTTAGAATATGGCAATAGAGTTCGATTTTTTTAGTTCATTGTACGATAATTTGAGAAACACATTGTTTTTCCTTGGTTGTGTTTCGTAAAGTTTGAATAGTAATTGAGATTCAAAGTGACTTATGCTATTATGATGGTATGATGACTGGTTTGATGCTAATCCATGGAATCTGGTATTTGGTGCTTAATTGGATTGGGATGTACATCAATGTTCTTCATTTGGTGGTTGTTGTCGAAATGGTCTCTCAACAGTTTTTTAAATGATACTTGCATAAGTTTTGTAAATGGTAAGCTCTATGAGAGTTTTATTCAAAACATTAAAATTATAGTTAGAACAAACTGGTCATATGATTTGGGGTAGAGAATTGAGAACCAAATTAGTTGCCAATTCCTTTTCTAGTGGGAAGCCAAGACGGGTCATCATATAGGCATGCAATGCCATGACTGTACCCTTTCATTTTCAAACGTGGGTACTGATTGATGAGCCCTCATTCATCATATAGGCATGCAATACCATAACTGTTTCAATCCTCTTTTGCCTGGACTGTAACTAAAACAATACTTCAGTGATGATATCATATCTCTGGCAGACATGTCTTCATGATCCCACAATAACTCAGGAGTCATGGAGGAAAGCATCAGACAACTGATATCCAGTGAGTCATTTTGTACTTATCATAAGCAACACTGACTTCAGTTGAAACAGTCCTACCAAGAAAGCTTGGAGGGGTTTCTCAAGAATGTAGAACTTCTTTTCGTGCATAAGGATGACCCTTAGGAAGCGAAACCAATCGAGGAAGTTCTACCTGTTAAGGTTTTCCTTATCAGAGATTAACCGCAGTGTAATTGAGATAGGTTTGTGTTGTTTGAAATTGAACTTGTGTTTGAGGCGTTAACATACATCTACAAAAATTAAGTTTAATTTTAGTAACTTTAAAATCTCAAATAAATGAATTAACTTTCAAAAATCATTTTAATTTGATCTAAGATCGATATTTCACCTATTTCCATAAATGCCCCTTAACAAGTTTCGTGTATAAGCATTCAAATACTAATACAGAAATGGCTTTTGTACGCGGTCGTTTTTGCTTTCATACACTGTTTTGCAACCGTGTATAAGCCCAGTGTTTATGAAAGTACTAGGCTTTCATACGGTTTTGTAGCCGCGTACAAATGTCATCTTCATACGTGGTTTAGAAACCGTATAAAATAGCACTGATAACCGTGTATGAAAGTACGTTTCTTACACGCTTTTTAGATGAAACCGTGGATAAATGTATTAGAACCATGTACAAGTTCATACACAATTTTTAAACAAAAATATTTATAAATATGTATAATCTTAAATGGTTTCTATCAGAACCGTGTATAAATGTCTAGATTCATACACATTTTATTTTCATGGAACCATGTATGGAACAAAATTAAGAGAAGAATTTTTTTGGAGATAAACTAATCCAAGTTGATATCAATCAATAAATAGATGATTTGAAAATGGAAGAATAAATAAAAACAATCCATACAAACAATCAATAAGGATCAAGAATTTTTATTAAATTTCATTAAATAATCGAACAAAATAAATAGCAGAAAATTATTGAAAATAAAATAAACCATTAAGTAAACTACGATTTTCGTCCCTGTGGTTTGATGGTTATAACGATTTTCGTCCCTAGTCTTTAAAAACTGCTTTTTTTATCCTCGTGGTTTGCAAATCGTTTCTTTTTTCGTCCCTCTGACCAACTCTGTCAAAAAATTCAGTTAAAACCAGGGGAATTATATCTTTTCCATATTTCTTTAATTTAATACTTATTTATCGATTTTTTCTATTTCTTTTTCTTATTTATTTATGTATTTTATTTTATTCTTCTTCTTCATGTAAAAAACTAAAGACATAACCACCCATATTCGACGCCGATTAGCTAAAACTTGAAGCCATCTGTCTCCGTCCAAAATCCAGATACAGTCATGAGGTGTACAGTGTCGCTAAATTCCTGAAATTGGTTTTGTTTTACACACCTTCAACGATTTGTGAAGGGCAAAAAAGGGGAGGAGGTCACAAGATCACAGGTCCTGCAACAATGTCTGTTAATGATGTTGCAATGGTTGAGGTCACTGGGTGATGGTGATCGACATTGCCTCCATCACCAGCCTTCATCTTCATCCGAAATCCCATTGGAACTTAATCCATCCAAACACAACCCTACTTAATCCAATTGCAATTCCTTTGGCTTTGGTTCGATCACGACATCAAAACCACCTTCACGTATCTCAACTGCAAACTATACCGATTCAATCCCGGGATGGTTTAGGATAAAATATCGAAATCCATCTGTGAAGCCCTCGATGAGCCCCTCAACTACGGTCAAATCTATCAAATGGGTAATCTATTTGACTTCGAATCTTGTTGTGGTGGATGATATCGAGAAGCTATGGAGAGTTGACTTGCAAGATAAGGTCCTGGCGGCACCCGAAAATTGTCAAGTGAATTTCACCCAATATTTCAACGATTATTTTTGGACCGATCCGGAATTGTGGAATGTATTAGAGGAAAAGATCTTTGTTATTTTAACACATACGTGATGGTTTTAGATGTTGAGAAATGGAGGAAAGGAAGATATTTACAAAAAGTTGAAGAATGGATGGTGGTTTAAAAGCAAAAAAGGATTTATCATTTGGGATTCTGGTAACAATGGATGGATGAAGATGGGAGGTAGGAGATGATAGGTAGGAGTGGGTAATTTCTTTCCGTGTGAGTAGGGGTTGTATTTGTTCACGTGGGTTTAGGGAGGTTAGGTGGATTTTTGTTTTTATTTGTATATTGTTTAATAAATTATAAAAATAATGTAAATAATGAAAGACCAAATTACCCTTACTTTAATGGTTTTTTATAATATTATTAGATTTAAGGACGAAAATAGAAACAAATAGCAAACCACAAGGACGAAAAAAATAGTTTTTAAAGACCAGCGACGAAAATCGTTATAACCACCAAATCACAGGGACGAAAATCGTAGTTTGATATATTATTAGACGTTTTAACCAATCGTAGTAATAAAGAACTTAAATTGTTGGGTTATCGATTTAATATTCTACAAATTGGCTAATGGCTATTAAATTCCA
The DNA here is from genome assembly GCA_036898165.1 of Silybum marianum. Taxonomy (NCBI): domain Eukaryota; kingdom Viridiplantae; phylum Streptophyta; class Magnoliopsida; order Asterales; family Asteraceae; genus Silybum; species Silybum marianum. Next base: position 26,155,427 of record CM072542.1, on the reverse strand, counting down.
CCAGATTTATGAGGATTTTCTCCAAAAAATTAAATTTCATCACTAAATAATTTTTTAAGCGTTGACATAATTAGCCCCTCCACTTACTTTGTTTCCAATTCTGACAAGATAAAATGACAAAAAAAAAACATATTAAAACTTGTTTATGACTTATCAAACGTGATATTTTTCAATACGTTTAAATAGTAAGTTTGTTAATAATTACCAAATATTGTACTCAATACAATTTTCCATTTATATAATTCTCTATATAACCTATCAAAAATGTCATAGTTGTGCACTAGAAACATTTTCATTCATCCCTTGTATTTGACCATGCCAAACCTCTTGGTTTTTTTGTTTGCAATAGTTGTTATTACCCCATGTTCATGGAACATTCGTGCAACACCACCTTACTCTGATGCAAAGGACTCGAATATTGATGCCCCTTATACTGTTTCTATCACTAATTTAGGACTTCCAACTATTCGGTTTCGTTGTCAATCTAGAGATGATGATTTGGGATATCATACACTGCAAATTGGTGGACAATATTCATTTTCTTTTTCAGAAAACTACTGGTATAGTACGTTATTCTTTTGTCATTTTTATGCGGATTCGAAGGATCTCAGTTTTGATGTTTTTAGTTTTAGCTTGTCTTCAAAATGTACTAAAAACATATGTGATTGGCGTGTATTTAATGATGGATTTTATATACAGAATAATGATCTAGACCAACCAACTTTAGAGAAATTACATGATTGGTGATTAACAAAACCTTTCGTTTAATAATATTATATCTTCTTCTATTGGTATGAATGGATGTGTTTGTATGTTATTATCAAATTCATTATATTATGTATGGTGTTTGTCTTATTTTCTTTGGTATTAAAAAAATATTAGTTACCCTTATATTTATTACTCAATTAAAGATGTAATCTTCTTTTTAAAAATAAATTACTATATATATATAGAGGTTTAGGGGAAAAATTTAAAAAAAAACTAACGAACACCTTAAGAGCCCTCCATCAGAACGCTAGCACAAATGCATACAATCGATTGAAAACTGTTTTTTTCTTCTATGCATTAGTGCATGTTATGCACCAGTGCATATACACTAATGTATGTTACAAATTAACAGTATGCATTTGTTCATACCGTCCAAATGAAGGGCTCCTTGATGTTCATTCAGTTATTCCTTTTTGACGATTTCCCCTGAACCGGGTCCTATGTATAAATATATATATATATATATATATATATACACACACACACACGATAATGAGAATGGTTACCTCACGATAATGAGAATGGTTACCTTAAGAGGATACATAATAGAGGTTCTTAATTATTCCATTTTTTTCTTGTCACATACGTGTTATATCAACCAAAAGAACTTCAATAAAACTCCACAATAGAGGTTCTTAACAAAATTATTGTTGCAAAGTCAAAATGTACCGATTAATTAATAGTTTTCATATTAATTTTAATTTTTTAATTGCTATATTTCAATAACATATTCTGAAAATATCTAAGTATATTTTGGTCATTTTACTCCTTTTTTATATTCTTGTAAGAAAATAAAAAATAATTAAATTATTATCATATAAAAACTATTTTCAGGAATGGTAGCAAAAGAAATTGGACCCACATATATCAATACAAACCCTAAGGGGGCGTTTGGTTCGCAGAATGGAATCTGTAGGAATGGAATCTGTCAAAGGAATTGGAATCCAGAAGGAATTGGAATGGAATGTTACCAGGTTTGACCAAGTGTTTGGTTTGCAGGAATGGAATGGAAAAACTGAATTCTGTCTGTTTGGTTTGCAACAGAATCGCAATGGAATGATAAAAAATGACAAAAATACCCTTTCTTTTATATTTTTTTAATTATAAATAATAATAAAAATTAATATTTAATGAGAAAAAAAATTGTGAATTACCATTAACAAAATCATATATAACCATAAACCAAACCATTCAAGTTGCCACATCAAATACCCATACATAAATATTGTCATCAACAAGGTTTTCCACATAGTTAAAAATGGTCATAACATAGTATCAAATAAATATACACAAAAATGATTGTTCATACACATTTTATAGACCGATTGGTCTAGCGTAACCAAAATATTGTTTTAAAACCAAACCGGTCATTGGTCCAACATAAATTGGACCCAAAAAAATAAGTACTAACCATGTGTACTCCAATCAAATTCTACCACCAAAAGATTGTTTTTTACCACCAACCCATCAATTGTCCAACATAAACCGGACCCAACTTTCACGTCTTTCCTCCTTCAAGCTCCAAAAGGTGATCACGGATTCGGAGTCCTTTGTTATCTTTCGCAATGCGCTAAACATTTCAGTTTCAGAAAATGTGCCAAACTTCTCAATCTCATCTGCAATCATGGAAGTTTTTTTGAGCATTTGAACTTCAACTTCCACCAACAATGACGATGCTTTCACAAGTTTCTCACCAAGCATAAAGGTTGCATTGCTAATTACCTCTTGCAAAGATTCACTCCTATTCTTCCTTTTCTTGCTTCCACTTGTGCACTCTTGACTTTGCACATGTTGAGGATTTGTGTGTGCATGAGAGGTATCATCTTGATCATTAGAAATGTCGTCCTCATGTTGATTGTCATGGTCTTCCATGCTTGCATTCTCCATCTCCAAAGCATCTCTCACTCTACTTCCATTAGCTCTATCCTTGCCAAAACAAATGCACAAGTCCTCAAAAAGGGGAAATGTCTTGTTTTTCCATTTGGCCGCCCCTCTATGAGCCTATATTATAAATAAAACAACTAATTATAAAAAAAACAATGAACAACTAATTATAAAAAAAACAATGAACAACTAATTATAAAGAACAACTAACATTTGTTTCGCTATTAAAACAACTAGTACCTGTACATAAGCCTCCCAGACTGGTGGTTCAGCAGTCACACAACATGTTTCACTATTAAAACCAAACCCGCTAGTGTTACTCCCATGCAACATGTCATACACAGTCTGCCAATCTCTTTTCATTGTCTTTAGCCTTGACTCAATATGGGGTTTACCCATGATTCCAGAATCGGGAAGTGATTCTTTTAGAGCTTGTTCCAAGTGCTGTAAAAAGCCGGATTTGAAGCGATTGTCAGCTTTATAGGATCCACTATTAACCATATTTACAAAACATTCAACAAGTTTAGCATCTTCTAGTGCAGACCAAACCCGATAGTTCCTTCCGTTACTCGCCATACCTATGGAACACATAGCTATAAACATAAACATAAACATAGAGTTGAAAAACAAAAAGTTGATAAACATAAAGTTGATAAACATAAACATAAAGTCGATAAACATAAAGTTGATAAACATAAAGTTAAAGTTGATAAACATAAACATAAAGTTGATAAACATAAAGTTGAACAATAAATTCAATTGGAAACATTCCAAGACTCAAACAAATCTTGCGCTAAACTATCTCTAAATGCAGTCCACACGGTTGATGTTCCAATAGAAGTGATAACATCTTCATCTCCGGTTCCATTGTCTTCAATCCCATCATCTTCTATTCCAACCTCGGATTCATATTCATTCTCAAATGGATCAATTGGCATTTCTTGCCTAATAAAATTGTGAAGGAGACAACATGCCATTATGATCCTATTCTTTAGGTCAACCGGATAATACGAATTATCTCTCAAAATACCAAACCTTCCTTTCAAAATACCAAAACATCTTTCTATCACATTTCGTGCAGAAGAATGCCTCATGTTGTATAATTCTTTTGCCGTTGTTGGTTGGTGTCCCTCACGCCAATCATTTAAATGATACCTTTGACCTCTATAAGGGGCGAGAAAACCCTCCCCATTTGTATACCCCGCATCTACCAAGTAATAACATGGTCTTGGCACCTTCAATCCATGTGGCCTAAGAAGTGCATCACGAAGAACTCGACGTGCTGCTGAACCCTCCCATCCAGGTAACACATAGATAAATTGCATATCTTGTGAACACACACCTAATACATTTGTAGCAATGTCACCTTTTCTTGTTCTGTATCTAGGTCTGTCTTCAATTGGTACTAAACACTTTATATATGTTCCATCTAGAGCTCCTAAACAATTCTAAAACAAAAAAAACGATCATTAGATACTTTATGTTACTTGCGTTTTAGTTATAAATTTTTTTAATAATTACATATACCTTGAACCACTTCCATCTTCCATCGGTAGAGTCCTCAAGAACAGGTTCAGGTTTCTTAAACAAATGTGGATGTAATCTTATCACTGCACTACAAACTCTCCTAACAACTCTACTAATGGTTTCTCCTGAACGATGAAAACGACATGCCATTACCCGATTCTTAACATTATGAGCAATTATGTGAAGAAAAATAGCAACTTGTTCATCAATACCCATATTCCTAGTTGCTTGTAATCCCCCTAAAGTCTCAAGTGTATCACATAACTTATTAAAACATCTTCTATTCATCCTAAGATGTGATATGCAAATGGTATCACTCTCATATGCATACCTATGTAATATTGAATATCGATCCACATTTAACAAAGAATATTTAATACATGGTTTATCCGTTTGATGGTTGGCTATTAGTTTGAAAATCATAGTGAAATACCAAACGATAGCAATCATAGCTTCGTTCCAAAACAATCTAATAAGCCTACGTCTACGTGTTGTTGCTAAACTAAGTCGGGCCATTTCCTGTTCCAAAAAACAATATGGTATTAACAAACATTAGCCAAAAATCAGCCCCTAAACAGTACCAGAATTCAGTAACATAAATCATCAGTAGCATAAAAATCAGCAGCAAAAATCAGTAGCAACAACAGTAAACAATAAATCGAAAAGCAGAAATCATCATATGAAGCTTTAAAAATCATCAGTAGCTTTAAAAATCATCATAAAAATCGAAAAGCATAAAATCATCATAAAATCATCAGTAGCTTTAAAAATCGCATAAAAATCGAAAAGCAGAAAATCATCATAAAAATCATCAGTCGAAAATCGAAAAGCAGCAGTAAATCGAAAAGCAGCGCAGTTAAAGAAGCGCAGTAAAGGCGTTAGTGAAGAAGCAAAGAAGTGATAAGCGAAGCAGTAAGCAGTAAAATCGAAGAAGAAGAAGAAGAGCAGTAAAATCGAAGAAGAAGAAGAAGAGCAGTAAAATCGAAGAAGAAGAAGAAGAGCATTAAAATCGAAAATAGAAGAAGAAGCAGCAGGAAATCGAAAATCGAAGAAGAAGAAGCAGCAGTAAATCGAAAATCGAAGAAGAAGCAGCAGTAAATCGAAAATCGAAAATCGAAGAAGAAGCAGCAGTAAATCGAAGAAGAAGAAGGAGCAGTTGAAAATCGTAAATCGAAGAAGAAGCAGTAGTAAATCGAAGAAGAAGCAGCAGTAAATCGTACCTGATTTGAATCGAGAGCCTTTGCAGAAATCGGGTTTGGGGAGACGATGAAATGGGGGGGTGCGGCTAGGGTTTTTATTTTCTATGGAGGGTAGTTTTGTCATTTTTAAAATGTTACATGGAATGGATTTCAATTCCATCTGATTTTCAAAGGAATGGTCAAATCCTCAAATAAAGGAATGTTTGGATTTCAATTCAATTCCATGTGTAACCAAACATTGGAATGGAATTTGGTCAAAGGAATTGACCATTCCAATTCCATCAGATTCCAGCGGATTCCGGCAAACCAAACGCCCCTTAAGAAACTATTGATCTTTTAACACATCTTATCCAAAAACTGCTATTTACAAACCTGTAATTTACTTTCTAGTTATATAACCTTTGCATATCCAGTAGTCCCATTACCCGATTCGACCTGCAACAGGATTTAACCATCGATATTCAATTGATTTAAAGCGAATCTTGAATAAAAAAGATGGCGATTTAAACAAAATGCTATATAGAATCTTAATAAATAATGGAATTTAATCAAATATATATGTGATAGACATAGCAAACCATGAAACACCAAAGGGAAAATTTTAGCTTTAAACTTACTCACAAACGATCCCCAAGATATCTTCTTAACCGCCCCCACTCCTTCCTTGGTGGATTCAATATCCCACCAATACAATGCATCCCCCTTTAACATCGAGAGAGCATACTTCACCTTGTCCTCATCCAAACAATTGCTTGTATCAAAAGCCATCTCCGTCTACCGTATCCACTTGAGTGCCAAAACTGGATCGCGATTTCTCTTGAAAGTGGGAGGTTAGCATGACGTGAATGTCTTGAAACTACAAACCATGGGTGACCTAGGAACAACTGAAGTTACCGGGGTCGATTGTGATTGCCTACGTACTTCCGTCTTTGTTACGCTAGACCCCTCAATCCCTTCACTCTTTTCATGACTTGTGGGGTTTGGGTTTTGTTGATGAGTCAATAAAGTCTCGAGAGCAGTTGGTATCTTCCCCATCTCATTAGCGAAATCTTCTTGACTCACAAAAGCTTAACTCGTGGTTCTCCCCCGACCTCTTCCACGACTTCGTCCCCTTGCACCAACCGAACTCCCCTCAACCGACAACTCCTATTGTTCCGATGCTCCCAAACTTCTCCCTCTACCTCGGCCACAGCCTCTCCCACGTCCTTCTTCGTCCCTTTGCTCGTCTTCTTCCACGAGTTTGAGTGCTAACCACACCCCTTGGCTCCAAAGGCCCATTCTCTTCTGGCTTAGATGAGTCCGACCCCATAATTTGAGTGTTTCTACTCCTTGATGGTCGAGTTTCCATACTTCTATTCCGCGATAACATAACAAATATAACTTAGACAACAGTTCAAATGTAATAAGGTAATACAAGTATGCACATGCACCTGTAAATTCACAATTACATTGGCCAAGTGTAATTACAAGTCTACCTTACATGCTAGTTGTTACTATCCCATTATCAATTTCCCTGCCGAGATCTTAGTCCTATTGTCCCTTATTTCTCATATGTGTTCCTTAACTTATAGTTTAAGACTAGGTACCCCAAGGTCACCTAATTCCTTAAACTATGGATCTGATATCGTTTGTAACGACCCAAAATCACTAAAAGCAATAAAATAGAAATATAATCCATCAATAGGTAATAAATCATAAATCTATTACATCCCAATGTTTACCGTGGGTAAAAACTTCCACAGCTGAGAAAAATATTATCTAACTAATCATGAAATAAGTCTTCACATCACCTCTAACTAGCCTCAAATATTCCCTTTTCTTCTAGACGTTCCATTTCCCAAAGGTTAACCTGAAAATGGTTTTAAGTTTTCGGAAAGTGAGGGTTAGACCAAAAGGTCTATTGAATTCCCACAAAGCCACAGTTATAAACAACAACTTAAATGAAACATTATCTAGATGATATTCAATGATTGAATCCATCTAATCATGTTCAAACATCAATACCCAACTATTTAGTCCATCTCTAAACCATATTATGGAAACTCATTCTCCAAAATCAACTTCATTAGAGAAGATTACCAGCTATAGTGAGTAAAAGATATACCTTAAGGATGATGAACCTTCAATAAACTTCAATGATTGAGGTTCATGCGAGGACGGTAACAATTTAAGAAAATATGAGAACAATCCTTAGCCTATCATTTGTACATGAAATTTTTTTCATGTACAAAATCATATGTGGTTTTGTACAAAATGTTATACGATCTGGGCGACTTTCCATGTGACTTTAGTGGGCCCAAAAATCGTTCTCTACCCGTTAGTGCAAAATCATTTATGATATTGTACATGCAAAAGTTTCTCGTATTCTCGTAAATAGTTAGCGTTCTCGTATGAACCCACATCTCTCTCTCTCTCTCTCTCTATATATATATATATATAAAATAACCTTATGTATTTAATTATGCCAATTATAGATTTAGGGCTTGGAAGTTTTGGGCTTGGGGTGTTAGGGCTCTAGCCCAAGGTATTTAAATGTAGAGATGGAAGAGTTTTCCTCTCATTTCTCCAGCATTTGTGAAATTTTAGCAATTATGTGTGTGGGTGTCAACATGAAAGGCAAGCAAAGGAGTTTAAGGGTTTTGGCATTTTGTAAAAGAAGGCAAGAAGATTGGGGGCAATCATTGAATTTTATTGAAGGTTCATCATTCTTAAGGTATATCTTTTACTCTCTATAGCTGGTAATCTTCTCTAATCGAGTAGATTTTGGAGAATGAGTTTCCATAATGTGGTTTAGAGATGGACTAAATAGTTGGGTATTGATGTTAGAACATGATTAGATGGATTCAATCATTGAATATCATCTAGATAATGTTTCATTTCATTAAGTTCTCATGCTATTCATGAGTTTTGTTCATTAGTTCATCTTGTGAGGGTATTTTGAATTGAAATTGATAGATTAATCTAAGTTTGTTATGAGTTTGGTGTTGGGTTTGATTTAGTAATATTACCAATATTTATTTATGGATTTTGTTAAATATAAATCATTTGGGTTTAGTGAAACTTGAGTTTTGGGTGCTTTATATGGCTGTAGAGACGAACTAGAGCAAATAGTATGTCGCGCAGGTAAAGTTGCGACAGCCGCCTGACTCACTGTTGAAGTGAAGGTTTTTCTGAACCAAACCTCGATTGGAGTCCATGTGCGAACCATCGTTCTATGGGTTATTAGGGGTTTATTATAGAATATTTTTGAGAGTTTTACTTAAGGTTAACACCTATTTTATGCTGGTGAAATTAGGCGTTTGGGTAGGAATTGCTATCATATTGGCTTGGAAGTGAGTGAGGCATCATCAGATGAGTTCCCTGCATTTTTAAAATACAGTTTTATGGCAATGTCTTTATACGTCACACTGATTATGGTATTTATACGTCACACTGATTATGTGTTGTAACCCAGATCCCAAAATTACTCAGAAAAACAGTTGATTAATATGAATAGTAAAAGTATAAAGCAGAAGCAATTTAATCAACAGTAATTAGAATTGAATACGATGATTGAAGAACATTAATGAAGAACAATAATGAAGAACAATCGTAATTTGTATTTCACTCTGGTATTTTGATCATTACAATACACAAATCACGTTCTCTGATTCTCTCTCATTCAATTGATAGTTATGACAGTAAAGGCTATCTCTTTATATACTATTACAAAGAGAAAATCAAAGAGCTAGCCTATTATATAATGCCACGTCACTTGTACTTGTAACAAATTTAGTTACGCACGAGAGGTATGACATGCCACGTCATTAGAAGCGCGTGTGATACATACGTTGAAATCCAGAGGATGCCCAATCATATGGATGCTTCTGGACACAGAATTGAACTTCTGAATGTCATCTTCTGGATGCTTTAACTTGTTACTTCAAAGAGCATTTTGGTTCATACTTCCATAAAATATTCTAAAATCTCCCCCTAAGTATGAATCCAGAACTAATGCATACAATACAGAAGTAAACAAAAATGGATTTTAATTCATTACAAAAAGAAGTTAAAATTTTTGTTCTAAAGTCAAGGAAGGCTTCTATACTTGCCATAAAACATTCTAACAATCTCCCCCTAAGTATGAAAGTCAACTTTTGTTCTGAAGTCAAGGAAGGCTTCCACACTTGCCAGAATCCTTAAGTATGCTATTTAGTCATCTTGACTTCTGGGCCTTATTCTTTTCATGAAACGCCCAGAGGAATTAGATCAGTGGGATTTAAAGAGATGAGATCGTTGTCGCAAAAACTTTGGACTTGACCATTTGCCCTTTCAACCATATAGACTGTGAACATAACATCAATATTATTAAAATACTGAGTTTCCATACTAGTTACCCTTTTGATTGCTGATGTGGCATATGCTCTTTCTCTGAGTTGTCTAAATCTAGCAAAGCTTGCTACTGTTTGAGCATCTGCACCTTCAGCAAAGTTAGGCGGAATAATCCATACTCCTTTATTTCTTTCAGAATACAAGTGTTTATAGATTATCTCTCTGGAAGTGATAACCTGAGTACTTGACACTCTTTCATATTGTTCTGGATCCGTGGAAGCTCTAAGTGCTTCAGCCCTTCTTAATCTTCTTTGAACTATAGCAGCTTGATCATCAGATTGATCAACCATAGCTCCCTTCATCTTATGATGAACATGAGGCTGGCTCGTTGAAGCCTCACCAACATTTTGGATAGTAGAAGATTGGATCAGAAGTTGAGTTGATTCCTCTGTGGCTTGAGTTTGTACAATTTCAGGAATGCTCTGAATGGGAGGTTGAACAGTGGGTTCATCAACTGTTGAAGTTTGAGCAGGGATTGAGTTGGTTGAGCAGAAGGATTTGAAGATTGAACTCTGGGTTTAATGTTCGTATTCCTTGGCCTTCTGGGAATTGGACTTCTGGTCTTCTGCGATTTTGCTCAAGTTCAAGTATGAACTTAGCCATTTCAAGATCTTTGGGAAGAGGACCAGAGCTTACACCCAATGGTGCATGAGTTGGGATTGGATTTGTTGAAGCTTGTTGTTCAGTTGAAGATGGTGGATGTTGTTCTTGAGAAGATGATGGTGGATGATGTTCTTTAGTTGGTTGAGAGGTTGATGCAGGCTCAACAAATTTCACTCTTTTACTCTTCTCCCCCTTCTGAGAATCAGGGGCATCAGGGTCCTGCTCAGATCTTTTTCTCTTCATTTCAACCTTCTTGCAGGCTCGTTCCTCTTTGGCTTTCTTCTTTGACTCATAATCTGTACAGATGGATTGAACCATGGAGGACAGATTGGTCATAGAAGTATCCAGAGCAGATACCTTCTGTGTTAAATCAACAGCTGGAGTTGTGTTGATTTTGGATACAAACTTGTCATTGACGTCGTTAAACTTTTCAAGCACTGCTTTCTGGAAGTTTGCCAAGTCTAATCTTGTAAGTATGCCAGAGGATGAAGAGGCTCTGAAGCTACCACTGCATCAATCAACTTCTTTATATCAGCCACAAAAGAGCCATATTCCTCTGCAGAAATGGTGACTTCTAGAGTTGGGATGTGAGAAGGGAGATTGAAAATTGCCTCTACATTTTCTTGAATACTATGCTCCAGATTTTGAAAATGCTCTATGGATAGGTTTATCTGGGCATCATGAGATTTGATCAGAAATTTTTTGAGCTGATTCAGACTCTGTGATTGATCTTTCTGGGTTGCTTAGACTTGGGAGATTAATGAGTTCTAAGCCTTTATTTCCGATATGATGTTTGATTCAGAAGTTTGTACAAGTTGTTTTAGATCCACCATAGATCCCTGAATTTGAAAGACAAATGCTTGAAACGCTGCATTTGTGACAAATTCCGAATTGGTAACCGGTGCATCTTCAACACATGAAGCCCCTTTTCCCTCGTGTTCAGAAGGACCCTCATTCACACCTGTTTGGACTTTGAGTGTGAAGGGACTTCCATCCTACCTTTGAGGGCTCCTAAGAGGCACCTCTTCGGATGTTCTGATTGTATTGGTTGGTTCCTCATCATTAGAGGATGATGAGTCAAAAACAATGTGCGTACCTTTGTGTATGTCAAAGTTAGAGGTACGTTGTGCATACGGATGCCATAACCCCTCTGATGGGAACTCATTGGCTTCTGGATTGGAAGTTAGTATGGACGTACCAACTGCCATCCAGTCTATGTCATCGGTCACAGAGACATCGATGAGGTGGGTAGTAGGTGCCGAGTTCTTGGGAGATGGAACTCTTATATTTGCATCATTATCCTTTTGCGAGGATGATGATGAGGAGGTTTCCCATGCCGTGCTTGTTTCAGAGGCATTTAAGATAGCCTCTGATCGATTAAGTTGTTGGTTAGGGTTTGGACTGAGCATACGTCCTTGTTCAATAGGAGATGATGTATTGGCATCAACCCTAGTAGATGTGGATGCTCTGGGTGGACTCAGTTGGTGTCTTTCATTTGTGTCACTTAGGACATCTTCTTGACTCTCTCTTAATAATCTCTCAGGATGGTTAGAAGCACTCGGTTGTTCACTCGCATTGTTTTCAGATTCATGCTCATTCGACCCCTTACATCTACTTTGGCTCCTAAATGCTCTGGGGTAGGTATCCTCCTTTATGAGAATACTAGAGAGCTCCTATAAGATTGTAAGATAGAGGAGGTTGCAGGTATGAGATTGAGCATATACCTGGAAAGTTCTCTCTGAGTAGTGTAGCCGTCCCTGTGAATTGTGGATTTGTGAGACTTCGTTGTTGCGATTTTGTAGAAGGACTGAACACAAGGAAGATTCCAGTGTGTTATAGCAATCTTGATGAAGAGGGATAGAAATCTGGGGTACATTAGGGTAGGCAGAGGTCTGTTATTATTCACCAAGGAGAGTTTGTACTTGACGGCTCCATATATCTTTTGAAAATCGAGGTCTGCAAAATCCAAGAGACGATTGAAGTACATCACATACATCATCGTGACAACATTTGTGCTCGCTTGATCATGGGATCCGATTTTGCTTGTGAGGCTTTTGTTGATGATGGGTAAAAGCACATTCCACATTGGAGGCAAGTTTTGTCTCTTAACATCAGAGACCCTTTCAATGGGCTCGCTGTATCCTAAGAATTTGATCAATCTTAGTAATACGTCATAAGTGGGATTTTGTTCAAGATCAGGGTTAGGAACACGATTCTCTTTGATTTGAACAACAGATAGGGGTAAACGGAACATTCTGGATATCTTCTTCCTGGTAATCAGCACTTCAACTGCATGTTCTTCATCGTTGGGGATGCCAAAACTTCCAGCAAGTTTATCATCATCCTTGACGTACATTGTTTGCCATACTTCTTGGACAAACACTTTAGGAACATTAGAGTTTGAGAGTGTTATGGGTAGGTTCAGGGCATGGTGTTGAAGGAACTCGATCATCATTCGGTATTAGGCGCTGTAGCTTTTGGGATCAAGCAACATTTGAACATTATTCGACTTTAAGGGTAATAACACTAGTGGTGTACTTTTAGCAGTTGAATTAATCACAGTGTCTTCTTCAACTTGAGCATTGATGGGGATTTCGTTCACAGCAGCCATTTTTGAGCAGGTTTGCAATCGATGAGAAATTAGGTAATACTTGTGAATTCGAGAGCAAGGAGACGGTAAAAAGTGGAAATGGTTGGGTAATTCGAGTTTTATAGTGAGATTTAAAATCGAACGCATGAGTTTTGAATAAGGAGAGGCATTTTCTGACTTGGGGATTGGAAACAGTTTTTAGGTTGATGACGTATGCTCGAATGGTAAAATCATGCGCTCCATGAATGATTGACGCGTGTCCGAAGATTCTAGATGAAGCTTTTGTGATTTGAAGACGTGTATTTTGGATTTGGTTGCTCAAGGGGTTCTCGTTGGGATGGAACGAGATTTGGTTGAAACTCACATTTTCACTTTTTTCCTCTTATAAATGATTTAAAAAAAATTAAATGGTCTTTTTAAAACTTTGGACCAAATAAAGGTTTTAAAAACATTTGTTATAAAAGAAATGTCTTACTGAGTATTTTAAGGGTATGTCATGCCCTTTTGTACAACCTTGACGGCAAGATTAAATACAAAAATAACGAATAACCTTGTCAATGCCTCAAAATGTCATTTGTAAAAACCTTTTTAAAATCATTCAATTGGTCAAATAAAACATTTGGAGACCGGGGGAAAGTTTTATGTCTGATGAATAACCTTTCAGAGAAAATTTTAATGCATCAGGAACTTCTGGATAATCTTGGCGGCAAGAGTTAACGCAGAACAAAATGATTTGCATAAAAAATTTCGAAGAAAAATGTATCCAGAAGACAGTTAATGCACTCCAGAGACATTGAAAAGTATCCAAGCGTTTAATGTATTAGACTTATTTGAAAAAAGTGAATAAAGAAGTTCAGAGCTTACTACCTTGCTTTTGATTAATTAATTCTCCCCCTTGAAGTATGCATGAAAATGAGCTCCCCCTACATTTATGCATTTAATGCTCCTGATATGTGTCGATTATTCAACACATTAGTACCCTCTAGAGAGTCTTTTAGATAACTATTTTACATTTTATCCCAGCTTTGAGTCCATTATTAAGTAGTTGTTGAGTCATAAAGTCAAGTGAGATGGATTTCCTGTTCTATGTGCATTATAGCTAATATTGGTTATATCTGCAGACTTTTGGGCATTGTTGGAGCATTGCTGGAGCATTGGCATGCAGTGGATGGCAGCTGATGGACGAGCTTAATAAATAAGCTGACTTGGGCATAAAGTTTTATTAAATATTATTAGATCTTTTCTTTTGAAAAAACATATTTATATATTTTATTTGTAATAGTTAAATAGGGTAGGAACCTTCCTTTTTGTTAATCTTGGGGAACAAGTTGGGCTTAGTTGTCTTTTTTGTTGACTTATGGTTCCCCTTGAAATTACCTCTCTACCCTTAGTATCTAGTATAAGTAGATGGTTAATTGTGTTGGTTGAGTACACAACTCTACTACACACAATTACATGCAAGTGAAATTACTCTCTAGCTATTAGCAAACACTTGGAAATATCTTTCAAGTGGGTTTTTAATCTAAGTAATCTTTGAAGTATTATTCGCTCCAAATTTAATTGCTTTATTTACCGCTTTAATTACCTTTTTATTTACTGCTTTATTTAATAGCTTTATTTAATAGCTTTATTTATCTGCTTTATTTATATTTATGTCTTATATCTATATTTTTATATATTGCTCTTTCATTTCTGCTATGAGTAGCTAATTTTATTAGCTTGGGTGTGAAATGAAAGGGTGAGATTCTAAATTAAATAAAGGTGGACTTTTATTAGCAAAAATAATGTTTCATTATTTCATTCAAGTTTTATAAATCCAAATGCACTTCTTGACGGGTTGATCACTTTGAAAGTGTTTAAGTGTCGTGGACTCAGGAATGAGCCACGATATGCACGTCAGCTCGAATGACATAGGAAGTAGACTTGGAAGAGTTGCTCTCTATATTTTTCTAACTGATTATTCTCGACGAGTTCGTTGCTTTTCAAAGTGTAAAGTGTGGTGGACTCAGGAATGAGCCACTATGACACACCCAGCTTGGATGATATGGGAATCTGCTCGGAAGAGCGATTTTTAGACAAAGGAATTTGCTAGTTCGTACACCTTGAGGAAACTGTCTGTTACAATCACTTGTCCGGATGCTACATAGGAATATGGGCTGAAAGCTAAATACTAGTAACAATGATTAAGTCCGGAAGGAATACCCTCAAGGTGGATGGTGAAATTTATTACTGCTAACTAAATTGTCCACCCGAATTTGTGTTTAGGTCTCACCTGGAAGTTTTACTCTCATGCTACCTATTTTATTCTGTTAATTCACAACAATCAAACAAACAAACAATCAATCAAATATTCTTCAAATTCGCCATCTAAAACCATCTCTTTTATTAGACTTGGAACTGAACGTTTACTACAGTCTCTGTGGACGATTTTCGGTATCTTATACCACTTTATTACTTGAGGAACGATAGTGGACCACATTGTATACTTGCTTTGTGGATCCCATTCTTCTATTTTTAGGTACACAAAAAGGGCCTATCAGCTCCTCCTTGATCTGTACCTGGATCATGAAATGTAAGAGTAACAATTATTGCTTGACAGACAGAAGTGTTTAGAAACTTCTGTACCCTTCTGGATTACAAAAGTGACAAGAGAAATGCACAATGAAATGAAATTAAAATTCAAAAGTAAAGACATGTTAAGTAAATAACTTGTACAAAAATTATAGAGAATAATAGGTTTTGTATTTATTAGATATTTAGTATGCCCAACTTGCTGATTAAAAAATTAAATCTTTTCTCATCCAGAGCTTTTGTAAATATATCAGCAAGTTGGTAATTATTGGAAAGAAAATACATTTTAATGGTACATTTTTTCACACGGTCCTTTATGAAATGATACCTCACATCGATGTGCTTTGTCTTTGAGTGTTGCACTGGGTTTTCTGTGATAGCTATTGCACTTTCTGAATCACAGAGGATGGGGATTTTGTCATATACGAGACCATAATCTCTGAGTTGGGTTTTCATCCAAATTATTTGTGAACAACAACTAGCAAGAACACATATTCTACTTCTTCTATAGAGGTTGACACACAGTTCTGCTTCTTTGATGTCCAACTTATTAATTGATTTCCCAGAAGTTGACAGCTACCAGAGGTACTCTTTCTGTCTAACTTACAACCTGCGTGATCAGAGTTAGTATATGCAAGTAAATCGAATCTAGAGTTCTTAGGATACCAAAGGCCCAAACAGGGTGTTCCCTTTAGATATAGAAAGATTCTTTTTACAGCAACCAAATGAGATTCCTTTGGATTGGCTTTTGTATCCAGCACAGAGACAGGTGGCAAACATTGTATCTGGTCTACTATCAGTTAAGTACAGAAGAGATCTAATCATACCTCTGTAGTTCTTTACATCAACTTGTTTCCTAGAGGGATCATTGTCAAGCTTTGTGTTAAGTAAGATTGATGTTTTCATTGTAGTGGAATTGTGAAGATTGAATTTCTTTAAAATATCAGCAACATACTTGGCTTGATTTATGAAAATGCCAGAGGTAATTTGTTTGTCTTGAAGCCCTAGGAAGAATGTTAATTCTCCCATCATGCTCATTTCAAATTCACTTTCCATTAGTTTTGAAAACAACTCAACTTCTGCTTAATTCGTAGAACCAAATATAATATCGTCCACATAGATTTGAACTACAATTAACGTGATTATTTTGATGAACAGAGTAGTATCAATTTTACCTTTTTCATACTTGTTGTCCATCTTAAACTTTGATAATCATTCATACCAGGCTCTGGGAGCTTGCTTAAGGCCATACAGAGCCTTATTAAGAAAATAGACATGATTTGGATGTTTTGCACTTTCAAAACCAGGAGGTTGTTGAACATATACTTCTTCTTTAAGTTTGCCATTTAGAAAGGCGCATTTGACATCCATCTGATATACTTTGAAATCCTTGTATGCAGAGAAAGCTAGAAACAATCTAATTGCTTCTAACCTTGCTACTGGTGCAAAGGTTTCATCATAGTCAATGCCTTCTTCTTGACAATAACCCTTGGCTACTAGCCTTGCTTTTGTTCTGATCACAATTCCATCTTCATCCTTCTTATTTCTGAAGACCCACTTAGTGTCGATTACTATTTTGTCTTTTGGTAGTGGTACAACCTTCGGCACTTTGTTTCTGTCAAATTGCAGAAGCTCTTCTTGCATTGCATCTATTCAGCTGGGTTCTTGCCGAGATTCATGAACTTTCTTTGGTTCCATCATGCTTAAAAAATTCACAAAGAAATCCTCGTTAGCAGTGGCAGATCTTGTTTGGACACCAACGGAGGGATCACCAATGATTTGATCTGTAGTATGAGCTTTTGTCCATCTTTTCGTTCTTTTTTGAGGACTTTGTGGAGGATCAATCTCAATATTTGAATAGAGTTAATTTTCTTCTTGAATCAGGATAACTTCTGGAGTAGAGCCTGATGTCTCCCCCTCAAATGAGGGCACAGAGGAATTGGAGATTGGAGTTGAACACTCTGTAACAGGAGGCAGAGATTCCTCTTGACTTGCATTTGATGACCCAGAAGGTCCGGAGATTGTAGTTACAAAACCTTGGGTAATGTCTGAGATATTTAAAAGGGGACTTCTGGCTGTTTCCTCAGATGGATTTTCTTCTCCCAGAAAATCATTAAATATGGCCTCAATTTCGGATTCTCTTGGACTTGATAAATAGTCATAAGTGACATTATTGAGCTTGAGTTCTGAATCAGAATAATCAGAAGTCATCTGTGCTTGATCATCAAAATCGAAGTTGATGCTTTCCATGACTCTCTTGGTTCTAAGATTGTATACTCTGAAGGCTTTTGAAGTCAGAAAGTATCCCAAGAATTTAGCTTCATTAGATTCTTGTCAAATTTTCCAAGTTTGTCACGGTCATTTAAAATAAAACACCTGCAGCAAAAAATATGTATATATTTAACTGTAGGTTTTCTATTATTAATAATCTCATAAGAGGTTTTGAGATGCCTCTTGACAATTATGGATCGATTTTGCGTAAAGCACGCACTTGCAACAGCTTCTGCCCAGAAGTGAGTAGGTAGTCCAGAGGCTGCAAGCATGGTTCTTGCTGCTTCTACGAGTGTACAATTTTTTCTTTCTGCTACACCATTTTGTTGAGGAGTGCGTACAGCCGAGAAATTTTGAGAAATTCCTTCAGTTGTTAAATACTCATCAAGTTTGGCATTCTTGAATTCAGTGTCATTGTCACTTCTTAGCTGCTGGATTTTCTTATCTTGAAGCACTTGTATCCTCTTCATCATGTTGATTAATACTACTGGGACTTCTGACTTTTGTCGTACAAAAGCAAGTCAAGTGTACCTGGAATATTCGCCGATTAGCACTAGGATATACTTTTTACCAGAGAGACTCTGCATAGCAATTGGACCACAGAGGTCAACATGTAGCATTTGTAGAGGTCTCATGCATGAATGATCACTCTTGGTTTTATGGGAAGCTCTTTTACTTTTTCCCATTTCACAAGCAGGGCAGAGATGATCCTTCTGGAAGTGAACCTCTGGGAGGCCCTCTACCAAGTTATGTTTTACAAGCATCTCAAGATTTTGGAGATTCAAATGTGAAAGCTTATGATTCCAGAGCTAAGCAATCTCACTTTTCTTAGAGATTAGACAGAGAGTTTCTTTACCATCTTTAGAGGTAAAGTTCATCATATACAAGTTACCTTGTCTATCGGCTCTCCATAATTCTTGACCTGCTTTAGATAGTAAGTAACAGTGTTTTTCATCAAAAAGAACTAACATTTTTGCATCACACAGTTGACTTACACTCCGAAGATTGTGTTTCAATCCTGAAACATGAGCTACTTTTGATAGGGTAATTTTAGCTTCTTGTAGAGTACCGTAGCCTTTTATTTGACCCTTACCATTATCACCAAACGTTACTGCTCCACCAGATTTATCTTTGAACATGGAGAGTAAGTTTCTTGTTCCAGTCATGTGCCTCGAGCATCCAGAGTCAAGATACCAGACGTGCACACGCTGTTTCTGCAATTAAAATTAGAGAGATTTAGGTACCCATTTCATAATGGGTCCTTTGTAGTTAGAATTCAGATTCTTTATGGATTTTTCTTTTGAAGCAGAAGGTTTTGTAGATTTTCCAGAGACTTCTGGTTTATTTGTTTTAGGTTTAGAGTGCTTTTTCTTCTGGGTATTGAAATTCGATTGTCTATTGAAATCAACAGTAAAGTTATGTGGGCTTGAGAAGAATTTTTTAGTTTAAGAAATAGAGAGAAGCATTCAGAGTTTTGAGACAAAAAATAACTCATTGAATTTTCATTTCTGGAATGATAATTACAATATTTCTTCTTGTTGTATATTCTATCATCAGTCGTTCTAAAGAACTTCTTATTCTATGTTGATTTCTTATTGGGTATCCACACTCTTTGGCTATATTGTTGATTTACTGAAATAGAGGAACCAAAATCATTAGTCTTCCATTTTGCTTTATGATCTCTAGTAAACTTAGTATCCTTCTGGGGTTTTAAAATTTGAGATTTTTGCTCATGTGTTACTTTCTTTTTGATTTCCGCTTCTTTCTCAAGTTCTATACATGTCTTTGCTTGAATGCACATACCCAGAAAATCTCGATGAATGGAAAACTCTTTTCTCTGTTTCTTGGTAGAAACAGGGTTCAGAGGTTTTTCATTCGAAAGTTTTTCAACTTTTGATACAGCAGCCCTTACTTATGGTGGTATATTTGTATACATAGAAGGAGCATTGCTATCCTTGATACAAATTTCTACCGGAACATAAGTACCGGGCATACGATTTTCAAAACTAGATAATAATTTATCTGATAAATCAAAGAAATCATCATCATTTTGATTTTGGTTTTCCTAGGGATATACAACTTCTTTTTCAATGTCTATTTGTTGAGAAAGATTTAAATCGACAAAGGTACAGGGAGTTATCTCTGGATTGTTTTCAGAAGGTAAAAACTTTTGTCATGCATTTGCACATTCATCCAGAGTTTTAAGAATATCATTTTGAAATTTGAGTCTTAGTTCTTCTTCTGCATTTATGGGTATGAACTCATCAGCATCTGGATTTAAAGTTATTTGAGTGAATGAACCAAAATAAAAAATGTCGTTCTTCTTCTTAGTGTGATTAAGATTAACTTGGCTCATCGCTTCAGAAGCGTACTTGCTATTTTTATATTTCAGTTTTCGAACTTGATTTCCATTCTCATATTTTGATCTTTTAAACACCAATTGTTCATATAGAATAGGAAAAACAGGTGGTTGTCTTTGCCCACACAAAATACAGAATTTAAAGTCGATCTCTTTTTACAAGTGTAAGGGTCCAGATCCTTAAATCCAAGGTCTGTCTTCCCGACTTGTGTATTTATATGTTCATGCACTTTTTGAGCGTCTTGATATTTTTTAATCAATAGCTCCTTCCTCTGAAGATCAATGTGCAGAAATTCCTTTTTCTTTTTAAAAAAGTTTTTAAGTGCTACAAAATTTAATCTGTCACTTTCTTTAGCTTCAATCTCTTTATTTTTAACCAGCAGAAGTTTATTTAGTTCATTGATTTTATCCTTTAAAGAATTTTCAGAGGATGTTTTGAGATCAGAAATCTTTTGATTTCCCACAACAAGTTCTTGTTTTTCCTCTGTACGAATTTCCATTTCACGTTTGAAAATGTTTCTCCCTCTTTCAATAAGAGAAAATGATTTTTCAAGATCTTTTCTCATTTTCTTTTCATACAGAAGTTTCTTTTTCAGAGTTTCAAAGTCAAAAGATAGGTTTAACACAGTTTTCTCAAGTTCAGAAGTTGCAGAAGTTTCGGAAGCAGAACAAACCGGGGTTTCAGAAGGTTGATCTTCTGTATCACTGGTCTTGGCCATTCCACAGAACATGGCTTCAGCATCACTTGACTGGTCTGATAGCCATTTTTTCTTGCTCAACATAGTGTGCTCTCTCCTCAACGTTATATTTGTATTTATTTTTGTAATGCGCTTTGTCTTTAGTAAGAGCACCCTTGCAATATTTTAAGTAGTGTCCCGGCTTGCCACACCTGTAACAGACATCCGTCTTCTTCTTTTTCTCTTCTTCTTTCAGTTCAGCCTCTGTCTTTTCAATCTTTTTGACTTCTGGTCTTGGTGTGTAAGTAGGAGTAGGATTCGCTCCTGTTATCATATCTTCTGTTGCTTTGAAATGAACGATTACCAAACTTTCTGGTGAATTGTTTGGTAGTAAGAGCCAAAGATTCAACAAAGGTGTTGAGATCATCGTTTCCTGATCCAGAAAGACCAACTTCTAAATCAGCTTCAGAGATCAAGGCTTCGTTCTTTCCCTTCTTCTCGGTTTCTCTATTTTTCTTCCCTGACCCTCTGGATTCAGTGATAAGGGCCAAGGGACCACCAACACTTGTTTTCTTCAACACTACTTTCTTTTCATGCGTTTGAAGGGTTCCAAACACATCATGCAAAGACCATGTTTCCAGATCTTGGTTAGCCTGTAATGACATGGACAGATTTGACCATTCAGGATTCAGACGTTTTAAGAACATAACATTGTTATCTTCTTGTGACCTAATGATGTCACATCTTTTACATTGGTTAACCAATGTATTGAAGCGATGAAATGTATGTTCAAGAGATTCTTCTGGAAGAGCTTGAAAGTTGTTGTATTCATTCAGTGCTTGAGTTCTTCTATTCTTCTTCATTTTTGACCCTTCTTCAAGCTGGATTGCCAACTGATCTCATAGATCTTTGTCAAAAACACATTGATCAAGAGATTGAAATATATCATTCGGAAGAGCCATAATTAGAAGTCTCTTTGCCCTTTGATCAATTAGAAGTGTACATGGCGTTCAAATTTTGATTTGCCATAATGAAGAAAAACAGAGTATCAAGTTTGCAGGAAATACGAATAAAGTTTAGAACAATTAAACTTAACGGAACTTGAAATGATGTAAATATCTTACTATTTTCAGGATTAAACTGGAATTACCACTGAGTTCGAGAAAATTGTACGAAAGCAACAAATTTTAAAGAAAACAGGGTAGAATGAGAAACAACAGTTTAAAGGACTGAAAATCAATTCTAGCTGAGTAGGGATTTTTCCAAACTAGACAATATCGAATAATCAATAGATTGATTATCTTGCTTTGATACCAATTGTTGGAACCCATATCCCAAAATAGCCTATTACATAAGGCTACGTCACTTGTACTTGTAACAAATTCAATTACGTACGAGAGGTGTGACATGCCACGTCATTAGAAGCGCGTGTGATACATACGTTGAAATCCAGAGGATGCCCAATCCTCTGGACGCTTCTGGACATAGAATTGAACTTTTGAATGTCATCTTCTGGATGCTTTGACTTGTTACTTCAAAGAGTATTCTAGTTCATACTTCCATAAAATATTCTAACATTATGGTATTTGAATTCGTAGCATGCTATATTTCATTCTAAATGCTTTATAAATTGCTTGGTTGAGATGTTAGATTATATCATGATATATGTTGATGCTCGAACATGCATAATAGTTGTAGTATACCTTGAGACCTTGCAAATCTCTTGGGGATTAACATCCGTGTACCTCAAATTCATTTCAAGGGTACATTGGACGGGCACCATTTTAGGCCATTCATTAGAGTCGCATAGGGAATTGTGCAAACATATAGCTTAGCCGCATGGGGAATTGGGCGACAGGTGTTGGTCTACGACTATTGTGCATAATCCATATTGAGAGTTTCTTAACTCCATTTATATAAATTGTTGTTTATAACTGTGGCTTTGTGGGAATTCACTAGACATTTTAGTCTAACCCTCACTTTCCGAAAACATAAAACCATTTTCAGGTTAACCTTTGGGAAAAGGCACGTCTACAGGAAAAAGGAAAGATTTGAGACTCGCTAGAGGCGATGTGAAGACTTATTTCTTGATTAGTTGGATAATATTTCTCAGTTGTGGAAGTTTTTACCCCCGGTAAACATTGGGATGTAATAGGTTTCTAATTTATTACTTATATTTCTCAGATGCATTATATTTCTAGTTTATTGTTTTTGGTGATCTTGAGTCGTTACAAATGGTATCAGAGCCATTGTTTAAGTGAATTAGGTGACCTTGTGGTACCTAGTATTAAACTATAAGTTAGGGAAAACAATTGAGAAACAGGGGACAATAGGACTAAAACCTCGGCAAGGAAATTGATAATGGGGTAGTAACAATTAGCATGTAAGGTAGACTTGTAATTACACTTGGCCAATGTAATTGTGAATTTACAGGTGCATGTGCATACTTGTTTACCTTATTACATTTGAACTGTTGTCTAAGTTATATTTGTTATGTTATCGCATAATAAAAGTATGGAAACTCGACCATCAAGGAGTTGAAACACTCTAATTGTGGGAACGGACTCGTCTGAGCCGAAAAAGAATGGGCCTTTGGATCTAAGGGGTGTGGTGAGCACTCAAACTCGTGGAAGAATACGAGCAAGGGGACGAAGAAGGAGCTCAAGTCAAGTGGTAGGCCAACCACTGGTTCCGTCCGATTTGGTCACTAGAGGCCGAGGTAGAGAGAGAAGTGTAGTAGCATCGGAACAACCGGAGTTGTCGGTTGAGGATAGTTCGGTTGGTGCAAGGGGACGAAGTCGTGGAAGAGGTCGGCGGAGAACCACGAGTCAAGCTTTTGTGACTCAAGAATCTTTCGCTAATGAGATGGGGAAGATACAAACTACTCTCGAATCTCTGTTGACTCATCAACAAAACTCAAACCCCACGAGTCGTGAAAAGAGTGAAGGGATTGAGGAGTCTAGCGTAACAAAGACGGAAGTGCGTAGGCAATCACAATCGACCCCGGTAACTTCAGTTGTTCCTAGGTCACCCATGGGTTGTAGTTTCAAGACATTCTCGTCATACTAACCTCCCACTTTCAAGGGAGATCGCGATTAGGTTTTGGCACTCAAGTGGATATGGGAGACGGAGATGGCTTTTGATACAAGCAATTGTTTGGATGAGGACAAGGTGAAGTATGCTCTCTCGATGTTGAAGGGGGATGAATTATATTGGTGGGATATTGAGTCCGCCAAGGAAGGAGTGGGGGCGGCAAAGAAGATGTCTTTGGGATCGTTTGTGAGTAAGTTTAAAGCTCAATTTTTCCCTTTGGTGTTTCATGGTTTGCTATGTCTTTCACATATATATTTGATTAAATTCCATTATTTATTCAGATTCTGCTTAGCATTTTGTTTAAATCACCATCTTTTTTATTCAAGATTTGCTTTAAATCTATTGAATATATGGGTTAAATCCTGTTGCAGGTCGAATCGGGCAATGGGACTACTGGATATGCAAAGGTTATATAACTAGAAAGTAAATTACAGGTTTGCTACATAGCAGTTTTTGGATAAGATGTGATAAAAGATCAGTAGTTTACTTGTTGGTGTTTCTTAGGGTTTGTATTGTTATATGTGAGTCCAATTTTTTTGCTACCATTCCTGTAGTTCTAAGTACGTGGGTTTTTGAGTGTCGTCGGAGATGATGATAATTTATTTTTTATTTTGTTACAAGAATATGAAAAAGGAATCAAATGACCAAAATATACTTAGACATTTTCAGAATATGTTATTGAAATAGCAATTAAAAAAATTAAAATTAATATGAAAAATGTTAATTAATCAGTACATTTTGAACTTGCTACAATAATTTTGTTAAGAACCTCTATTGTGGAGTTTTATTGAAGTTCTTTTGGTTGATATAAAACATATGTGACAAGAAAAAAATGGAATAATTAGGTTCTTATAAGAACCTCTACTATGTATCCTCATAAGGTAACCATTCTCATTATCGTGTGTGTGTGTATATATATATAGGGTTCGGTTAGAGGAAATCGTCAAAACAGAAAAAAAAACTGAAGAACATCTAGGAGTCCTTCATCTGGACGGTATGAGCAAATGTATACTGTTAATTTGTAACATACATTAGTGTTATGCACTAGTGCATAACATGCACTAATGCATAGGAGAAAAAACTGTTTCAATCGATTGTATGCATTTGTGCATAGCGTTCTGATAGAGGGCTCTTAGGGTGTTCGTCAGTTTTTTCTAAGGTTTTCCCCTAAACCTCCCTATATATATCTAGTAATTTATTTTTAAAAAGAAGATTACATCTTTAATTGAGTAATAAATATAAGGGTAACTAATATTTTTTTAATACCAAAGAAAATAAGACAAGCACCATACATAATATAATGAATTTGATAATAACATACAAACACATCCATTCATACCAATAGAAGAAGATATAATATTATTAAACGAAAGGTTTTGTTAATCACCAATCATGTAATTTCTCTAAAGTTGGTTGGTCTAGATCATTATTCTGTATATAAAATCCATCATTAAATACACGCCAGTCACATATGTTTTTAGTACATTTTGAAGACAAGCTAAAACTAAAAACATCAAAACTGAGATCCTTCGAATCCGCGTAAAAATGACAAAAGAATAATGTACTATACCAGTAGTTTTCTGAAAAAGAAAATGAATATTGTCCACCAATTTCCAGTGTATGATATCCCAAATCATCATCTCTAGATTGACAACGAAACCGAATACTTGGAAGTCCTAAATTAGTGATAGAAACAGTGTAAGGGGCATCAATATTCGAGTCTTTTGCATCAGAGTAAGGTGGTGTTGCACGAATGCTCCATGAACATGGGGTAATAACAACTATTGCAAACAAAAAAACCACGAGGTTTGGCATGGTCAAATACAAGGAATGAATGAAAATGTTTCTAGTGCATAGCTATGACATTTTTGATAGGTTATATGGAGAATTATATAAATGGAAAATTGTATTGAGTATAATATTTGGTAATTATTAGCACACTTACTACTTACTATTTAAACGTATTGAAAAAAAATCACGTTTGATAAATCATAAACAAGTTTTAATATGTTTTTTTTATGCATTTTATCTTGTCATATGGTTTATTAATATTTTTTCTTCATAGGCGCTTTTCATTTCATCAATTATGTCTTTTCAATAGAATTGATATGTTTTTTTTTTTGTCATTTTATCTTGTTATATGGTTTATTAAGATATTTTTTTCAAAATTTTTAGTTAACTTATCAATTCATTTGTCAAGTAAAGTAAAATACAATAAAACAAACCAATCTAATTATTACATTTAATAAAGAAAACCTTTTTAATAAAACAAAATCGTGTTTAAGGATTCAAGCGTTGTTGAATAGCTTTTATGACGAAAATAAATTATTTTCTTGTTTTGTGAAAATCAAACATAATTTGATTGGAAAGAGATTTTTATATATAGTATTTAGAGTCAGAATTGGAAAAAAAGTAAGGAGGGGAAACAAAATTTGATTGGAAAGAGATTTATATATATATATATATATATATAGTACTTAGAGTCAGAATTGGAAAAAAAAATGTAAGTGGAGGGGCTAATTATGTCAACGCTTAAAAAATTATTTAGTGATGCAATTTAATTTTTGTAGAAAATCGTAATAAATCTGGTGGAATTTAATAGCAATTAGGGCATCCCAAGTACACTAAAAACACTAAAAATTAAACACTAAAAACATTTTTATCATAAAATAACATTATTTTATTAAAAAAAAATTATGATTTATAATTGATTTTTATAATTAATATATAATTATCATTTAAAACCGTAGAAACCTAATAAAAACTGATAAAACTAATATATAATTATCACTTAAAACTGCAGAAAATCAGTTATAACTGCAGAAAACCAATATATAATTATCACTTAAAACTGTAGAAACCTAGTAAAAAAACTACAGAAAACCAGTAAAAAACTATCGAAAACCAATATATAATTATCACTTAAAACTGCAGAAAACCAGTTAAAAACTGCCGAAAACCACTACTAGAAAATTGAGTATTTTCAACGGAAAATGTCGTTGAAAAATTTCTATGAAATTTTAAAAGCATTATTGACAAAACATAAATTTTTTCTACGAATTTTCGTTGAAAATCTCTCACAAAATGCATTTTCAACCAAAAACTTTTTGACGAGACATTCCGTTGAAAAAAAATTTGGTTGAAAATGCACATATGTTTGTGAGAGATTTTCAACGGAAATTCGTTGAAAATTCATAGAAAAATCAAGTTCTGTCAATAATCCTCTAAAATTCGTAGAAAATTTTCAACGACATTTTCCGTTGAAAATTAATTTCCGTTGAAAATACTCAATTTTCTAGTAGTGAACCAATGTATCATTATCACTTAAAATTGCAGAAAACCAGTTAAAAATTGCAGAAAACCAGTAAAAAACTACAGAAAACCAGTAAAAAACTACAAAAATTAATTATTCAAATTAGTAACTATATATATATATATAATTAGAAAATCCAAATAAAATATTAATATAATTTTTAGAGGGTTGCTGTTTTAGTCTTTAAATATAAAGGTTAAGAATTTGTCCTTTTTTTTTTATGTTTTAATAGTAGGTTGGAGAGGAAAAGAGCTTTATTTTTGTGTTTTTAGTTTTTTTCTAGATGGGATGGAGATGTCTGGGTGGTGCTCTTGTACGGATTCTTTATTTGTTGGAGGTCTCGATATTTTGGTTGTATGTAATAATACAATTATAATATTAATTCGATAACTCAACAATTTAAAGTTCTTTATTACCAAGGTTGGTTAATGCGTCTAATAATTGATCATGTGTTTGATCCCTATACTTTTTAATGATTTTTAAATTATATTTTTTTTTTGCAATTTCTTTATTTTTAATAACTTTGTTATAAATAAAAAAGATAACTTAATTATTTATGGATTTCCGAATTTTTGTAACAATTGAATTGTACGGAGTTTTTAAAATTTATCTATTCATTTTCTAATTATCTATTACCTAATGATTAACTATATTTGCGTAGGACGACCGATTTGACTGAGAGCAGACTATCAACATTATTAATCCACAAAGATTTTAATGTTGAATTTAAATTAACTAGTGTGGACAGATTAAGATATTTTGATTTGGAGTTTGACCTTGGGTGGGTTGGGTTTGACCATAGTTGACTTTTCTCGACTTTATAACATTTATAATATGTCAAAAATGAGATATTATGGATCACATTTTGTAGGTGATCAAGCAGGAAGCTTTTCCTTGGGCACTATGCGGACAAGAGAGTATCTGAAATGTATACATATGCATGAAAATGTATACATATGCATGAAAATGTATTTTTACTTGTGTGACTATTTGGTGGTGTATGTTAAGAATGATAAGATGTTTAATTACATGTTTTCACTTTTATGATTACATGTATCTGAAGATTTACATGTATCCATGCTTATTGTTTTACATTATAAACATTTCTTGCATGACGAAATGTTTATTTGATTTAAATTGTACCATAGGTACGTCGTCGGGAGAATGAGATAACAGTATGGTGTGTCACACTTAAGAGGAAACACGACCCTGAAACGGGTAGCTCTATCGCTCTCCCCATAATGAGTTACTTGCTCTAGGGAGATCCATACACACCTTAGGAAGGCTCGCGACTTATCAGTTTTTACTCAATGAGATAATTTATGTGATCTCATAAGAATTATGTTTTCTTTTGAAAATGCGTAGGGTGTTCTTCCTTAAATATATTGTATTGAGATATATGATATTGGATTTTAATGCACGAAAACCATCAACTCATTGTACTATTTACCTGACTATAATATGCGTCTCAGTCGATAAAAGCAAGGGATATGCGTATTAAGATTTGACTCCTATTTATTTAAGCATAGTTCGAGTACTTATAAGATGTTGATTAGTCAATTTTATTGTGGAGAACGTTGATTATGGATATTATCACTTAATTTTATTGATTTTAGAGAAGTACATTAAACGGTTTCATTAAAGATTTAAACTAGCTCGTGCTTTTTAAATCATATTTGAAGAATGTTTTGACGGCAAAGATCTACACTAAATTGTACTCTCCAAAGAAAAGTGGTTGTTTACCAAGTACACAACAAAAAGCACCAGTTGGATTTCGAAACGATGAATAGCTTACAACATTTACAAACATTAACTACGGGGCTGTTTACTAAACACTTATTTTGATAAAATTTTACAGCTTCAATTATCTTACGAGATCAACATAACAAGGACTAAGAATCTTACCCAGTAAAAAAAGAAAGGTAAGAATCAAGAGTCTTGCCCGGCAACTAAAAGTCAAGACTCTTAACTGGTAAGCGCTTACTGAGTTATAAACGCTTACGATCAAATGAGATTGGTGACTTTTACCGTTAAGCACTTGCTTACCCAATATCCATTTGGTAAAAGGCCCCAAGGCTAAATATAATTGTCTACTATATAGTCTATAAACTCATTTATTTCCACTTTGTAAATTAGAGGAGTAAAAGAAATGCATAAATATAGGCTTCATTACCATCAAATACAATAATACCTGTTGTTTGAAGGCTTCACATACAAAAGCATCGGATGCAAAAAATGATGTTCACCTGCAAATCCATGGCCAAATGAAAGCAAAAAAAAGGTTTATCAAACCTGAATCGAATCTGATGCAAAAACCATCTTCAAAACAGTCCGAATGTTGGATTGAGCAGAATCATAAGAAAAATAGGAAGCAAATGTAAAACGTGATGTTCACCTGCAAATCCATGGCCAAAGTAAAAAGCAAATAATAGGCTTATCAAACCTGAGTCGAAATCTGATGCAAAAACCATCTTGAAACCAGTCCCAAGGTTGGATCGAGAAGAATCACAAGAAAAAAGGGAACAAGATGCAAAAAGTGACGTTCACCTGCAAATCCATGACCAACTGAAAGAAAAAAATAGGGTATATCAAACCTGGATCAAAATCTGATGAAAAAACCATCTTCAAAACAGTTGTTGGATCGAGCAAAATCACAAGGAACCAAAAGCTCAAAATCATCATTTCGTATGGTACCTCAAGGCTCAAATGGATAATAGAAAGAGAAACTTATAATTTAGGGTTTCATTAGTTCAGAACTTTGGATGTTCTTAATTGAGAGAGAAGATAGGGTGAGTTATGTTTCAAAAATGTATAAACTTCGATCAAAGAAAACCTATGCGTTAAGAAGAAAAGGCTGAACATTGGGAAGAAGTCCTTTAGGAACAAAGCTGAATATAGGTATAAAAATTCTCGGAACAAAAGTGATACTGAAAATTTTCTTCAAAAATTTAAATAATAAATTTTGAAAGCTTTAACTTTTGTCGTTCAACAAGAATAGAGAAAAGGGTCAAACCATCAAAGCTGGGAGTATAAGTACTGCATAGACTTGTACATTATGCATATGGAGATGTAATTCATAGTTTTTCAAAATTAATGCATAAATTGATAGTACCTTGTGTTTTAAGAGTGGTACTTAAGAGTTTTATCATTAATGGATCATGATCATGTGTTATTCATATTGAATGTTGTGTTATTCGTACTGAATGTTGTATCATATGAAATTCACCTTTGTTATTCACACTGAATGCCCTTCGTTATTCGAACTAAATGTGGACGCCGAAGATACGTGTCGCGCTCTCGTGTATCCTCATATTCGTAATGAAAAATGAGTTTCACATTTGAACTCTCCTCTCTCTCTCTCTCTCTCTGTATATATATATATATATATATATGAGTAAATTACATTTTTCGTCCCTGTGGTTTTCATCTACTTTCAAGTTTGGTCCCTATTTCAAACTAATTACAAATTTAGTCATTGTGGTTTACATTCTATTTCAATTTTGGTCCCTCTGAACAACTTTAATTAAAATAATTAATTATATTAAGGGTAATTTAGACATTTCACCTTTTCTTTTTATTTTTCATTTTTTGTTTTATTAAATTAGAAAGTTAATTACAACTTTAGTCCCTATAGTTTGTCTTTTTTTCTATTTTGTGTTTTCTACCTTTTTTTAATTTTTTTCATTCTATACCCTTGTTATATTAAGGATACATTAAAAAAACATATTTCATTTTATAACTTACACCATTATAAAAGGTTTGTCGATAAAAGTTAAGTATTGAATATTTTTAATTTTTTATTCAAATTATCTGTAAATCCATCTACACTAATAAAAAAAACATTTTTGTTGGGTTTAAAAAAATTATCATTTTCTTATATATATGTAAGAAAAAAATCAAAAGTTATCTATGTCTATTTATTGAATAAAAATGTATCTCTTTTAGATATTTCATATAATTTAAATTTTTCTATGCCTGCATTTCAAATAAAACAAAGCAATAAGGGTTTGTTTGGTTTAACATAATGTTTTAAACATATTTGGATTTTTTTTGTGTAAGGATTTGGAATAGATAATGTTTGCAATTTTAAGGTATTTGGTTTGTAGTTTGGGTTAGAAATGAATATCATTCTCTATAAATAAAAATAAGAAGAAATTATAAAAATAATTAAATGACGAATGCTAAGTACCCAATGGGAGTTATTTAAGTTTATATTTTTGAAAAAAATTTAAATAATAACTATATTGTAAAGTTTTTTATTCGGTACACATTTAAAAAAAAATATTATGTTAGACCAAACAAACTTTTATTGTTTTGTTTGATCCGAAACGCAGGCATAATTTTTTTTGGATTAAATGAATGTCTAAAAATGATACATTTTAATTTAATAAATAAACATAAATAAATTTTAATTTTCATATAAAAAAATGATAACTTTTTTACAAGCAACAAAAAAGTTTTCTCTATAAGAGTAGATGGATTTACAAATATATCAAATAAATTGTATAAAATATAAAAATATTCAAATACTTAATTATTTAAAATCATTGATAAATACTTTCTGATCATGTAATTTATAAAATAAATACGTATTTTAATGTATTATTAATTAAAATTGTCATTAATTAATTAGTATAAGGGTATAAAATGAAAACATTAAAAGATAGAAAACACAAAATAGAAAAAAAGACAAACTATAGGGACTAAAATTGTAATTAACTTTCTAATCTAATAAAACAAAAAATAAAAAATAAAAAGGAAAGGTGAAATGTCTAAATTACCCTTAATATACTTAATTATTTTAATTAAAATTGTTCAGAGAGACCAAAATTGAAATAGAATGTAAACCCAATGACTAAGTTTGTAATTAGTTTGAAATAGGGACCAAAATTGAAAGTAGATCAAAACCACAGGGACCAAAAATGTAATTTACTCTATATATATATATATATATATATATATATATTCATTATGACTATTACAAGGAAAATGTATATTCATGATGCATGTTATAAAGAAAATGTAAATCAATGATAAATGTCATAGTGATATACGAATACTAAAGATTTGTTAAATGTGTGAGGAAAGAAATAACTATTCGTTATGAATGTTATACTAGTATATTCATGATTAATATCGTATTAATGTATACATATTAGAAAGTTGTTGTAAACATATAAACGTGTATAAATATTACGCAAATATACTATTTGACGTAAAAAAACGTTAAAAACAAAAGAAAAACTATATCGAGATGATTGTCAAATCGAAGATAATGAAATGCCCTATATTTTGTTGTATTAAAATATAAATTATATTTAAGATAAATTAGTTTGAAAATTAAGGGGGTAAAAAAACTAATTAAAAATAAAATAAAAAGTCAAGGATGGTAAGAGTATTATAAAAATTCCAATTTTACTCTTAATTATAACTTAATTAAACATTTTATGTTTTAATCATTGATTACTTATCTAAATTTTAATCAATGGTCGAGATTGGTCTTTATGTTCACAATGAAAAATGAGTTTTCATTTAAACCCACCCTATATATATATATATAGAACAGTGATAAAATGAAAACTATAAAAAGGTTGAGAACTGTGGTGACATAATAGGGATTTTGTAATAACCACCTTATTTGACTTTTTGAATTGGTCGTTGACTACACCCAATCCATTCATAAGAATTTTTGTGTTCATATGGTGAATCTAGTGAATTAGTATGTGCTCCATAAAGAACGATCTGTTATGTTTGGATTTCATGAGGTGAATTAGTATGTGTTTCATATGGTGAATCTGTGTGTGCCACCTTATTTGACTTTTCTAATCATCGTTGATTACACTTAATTCATCCAAAAGAGTTTTTGTGTTTCATATGGTGAATTAGTTTGTGTTACATAAAAAACGATCAACTATATTTGGATTTCATGTGGTGAATTATTATGTTTCATATGGTGAATCCGTGTGTGTCACCTTATTTGACTTTTCTAATCATTGTTAACTACACCTAATTCATCCAAAAGAGTTTTTGTGTTTCATAACATGAATCTGGTGAAAGACTATATGTTGCATAAAGAACGATTTGTTAGATATAAATATATTGTATCCGATATTACAATCTTGAAGACAAGAATGTCAAAGCTTAAAGTCAACATAGTCAACATTATGCTTAAATGTAGTTTACTCTTTGTATAGAGTAGGGGTATAAATACCATTCTGTAATGTACTTTGAGATATAGATTTCACTTTCATATCTTGTATCGAAATAGAGAGAGAGAGAGAGAGAGAGAGAGTTTGTAGGGAGAGAATTTATCAATATACATTTGACATTGAAGATCCATTGATTGATTCTTGATGTTATTGTCTTAAATTCATCGTTGTCTGATATATCTCTGGAGTTAACACGATTTGTTATGTTTGGATTTCATGTGGTGAATTAGTATGTGTTTCATATGGTGAATTTGTGTGTTTTATATGGTGAAAGAATATGTATGTTTCATCTAGTAAGTCTTGTTACCAAAATGATGATTAAATTATTTTTAATTAAAAACAATTTTCAATTAAAACAATATGATCAAAACCAAATTAAGACTAAGATCGGTCCTTACGGTTTTCAACCTTTTTTTCGCCCTTATTTAATTTAACCCTATATATATAGACGTGAGATCATGTGAAAGCATAGTATTTTCATGAGACTCGTAAGACCATTTTGTTACGCTTGAAACTTCACAACAAAACATGTGAAGGTAACCTTTATAGTGTTTTTGCTGTGAAGGTTTGAATTTTTTTTACCTTCACAACGTGTTGCTGTGGTCGCATGGATGTCACGAAAACAACTTGATCTCACATAAACCCAACCCTTCACATAAACCCAACCCTAAATATATACACGTGTGTGTATTAATTTATATTTAAAAAAGAAGATTACATCTTTAAAAGAGTAATAAATATATCCGTAACTAGTATCTCCTTTTAGTTACCAATTAAAATAACATAAACACCAGAAATAATACAATGAATTTGACATCAACATAGGAACACATCCATTCATACCAATACAAGAATTTCATACCAATACAAGAAGATATAATTACCAATTAAAATACATATATAGTTACCAATTAAAATAAGATAAACACCATAAATAATATAATGAATTTGACATCAACATAGGAAAACATCCATTCATACCAATAGAAGAAGATATAATTTTACTTTACTATGAAAGGTTTTGTGAATCACCAATCATGTAATTTCTCTAAAATTGGTGGGTTTACATCATTATTCAGCATATAAAATCCATCGTAAAGTACAACCCAATCACATATGTTTTTAGTACATTTTGATTGCACATTAACATCAAAAACATCAAAACTAAGATCTTTCGAATCCGAGTAAAAATGACAAAAGAATAATGTAGTGTCCCAGTAGTTTACTGTAAAAGAAAAATTATATTCTTCCTGCAATTTCAGTGTATGATATCCAAATCATCGTCTCCTGATTGACAACGAAACTGAAGACTTGAATATCCTAGATTAGTGATAGAAACAGTATAAGGCTCATTAGGCGAGTCTTTTGCAACAGAGTAAGGTGGTGTTGCATGAATGCTCGATGAACATGGGGTGATAACAAGTATTCCAAAGAGAAAAACCAAGATCTTTGGCATGGTGAAATACAATGGTTGAATGAAAATGATTTCTTGTACATAATAGGTTATATAGAGAATTATATATATATATATGGTAATTATTATTAAACTTACTATTTAAATATATTGGAAAAAAATCACGTTTGGTAAGTCATAAACTAGTTTAAAAAAAAACCAATACAATTTCTTTCTTTATAGGTTTTTTTTTCCATTTCTCTAATTGTGGCTTTTTAGTTAGAATTGATATTTTTTTTTGTTGATTTTACTTTGCTAAATGGTTTATTAATATTATTTATTAAAAAATTTATTAACTTATCAACTACTTTGTCAAAAAAAAAAACCAATCTAATTAATTTTTGCGTTTATTAAAGAAAACCTTTTTTAATAAATCAAAACCATGTATAGGACTATAGGATTCAAATGGTGTTGACTAGTTTTTATAATGAAAATAAATTATTTTCTTGTTTTGTGAAAATCAAAATTAACTTAATTGGAAAGATATTTTTAAATATGACATCTAGAGCCACAATTGGGGGGAAAAAAAGAAGGGAAAGGGCTAATTATGTCAACACTTAAAAAGTCATTTAATGATGGATTTTAATTTTTGGAGCATTTCCAACAGCTTTTTTAAACTTTCTGTAAAATAAAGAATGTAAAGTCAAAAATCTAAAATTATTATCTTCTAACTTCAACAGCTTCTCTATTTTAGATAATATATTAAAAAATTATATTATTAAAATATTCAACAAATTTATTATTCTAAAAATCTCTAAAATTATAAGGGTTATTATTGGTTGCAAATCATTAAAATAATATTTATCTTTTATTCTTTTAAAGATATAGAGAAATCTCTATATTTAGAGATTTTTCTAAAAATCTTTATTTTAGAGAATAATATAGAGATGCTGTTGGAAAAGTTTAGAAAAGAAAAATGGGTTTTTCTCTATTCTAGAGAATCTATTGAAAATGCTCTAATTGCCATTAATTTGGTGAAATTTTAAAAGCCAAGTTGCAGGGTAGTCCTAGGTGTGTCGGTGGTTCCGTGACTTCTGTCGCACAAACTCTTCAATTGTCGAAGGCCTTGATATTTTGTTATAAATAATAATACAATCTTTATATATATTAAAGGAACAACCAAAGACAATAACTTGGCACATTGATATTTGACTAATCCTCAAATCTTCAATTTAGGTTGATTTTGGGTTATCCCACATTGTTGAAAAGTTGAAACAATTGAACAAAGTGAAGTGTATAAGAAAGATGGATTGAATTCCTTTGTATCAATTCATGGGGTTTGCCTCATAGGATTGACTTATTTTGGACGATCTTATTGAAATATAAACCATTGTTGGAATCAAAACCAACCAAATGGTAAAACTTATAGTACAAAGTTAAATCTTTATATATATAAAAGAAATATCTTAGAATATTGAGATGGCACCATGAGAATTAAGTTGGTAAAAAGTTGAAACATTTGAAAAAAGTGGAGTTTATAAGAAAGGTGGATTAAGTGCCTTTGTGTGTCAATTCATGGGTTGTCTTAATTGATTGACCTTCTTTGAAATCTATAACCATGGTGGGAATCAAAAACAACCAAATGGTAAAAATTATAATCAAAGACAATGACTTGGCACATTGATATTTGAGTATCCTCAAATCTTCAATTTATGTTGATTTTGGGTTATCCCACATTGGTGAAGAGTTGAAACAATTGAACAAGGTGAATTGTATAAGAAAGATGGATTGGATGCCTTTGTATCAATTCATGGGGTTTGCCTCATAGGATTGTCTTATTTTGGATGATCTCTTTGAAATATAAACCATGGTTGGAATCAAAACCAACCAAATGGTATAAGTACAAAGTTAAATCTTTATGTATATAAAAGAAAAATCTTAGAGTATTGAGGTCGTACCATGAGAATTGAGTTAGTAAAGAATTGAAACATTTGAAAAAAGTGAAGTGTATAAGAAAGGTGGATTAAGTGCCTTTGTGTGTCAATTCATGGGTTTCTTTCATAGGGTTGTCTTAATTGGATGACCTTCTTTAAAATCTATAACCATGGTGGGAATCAAAAAGAACCAAATGGTAAAAATTATAACCAAAGATAATGACTTGGCACATTGATATTTGAGTAATCCTCAAATCTTCAATTTAGGTTGATTTTGAGTTATTCCACATTGGTGAAAAGTTGAAACAATTGAACAAGGTCAAGTGTATAAGAAAGATGGATCGAATGCCTTTGTATCATTTCATGGGGTTTGCCTCATAGGATTGTCTTATTTTGGATGATCTCTTTGAATTATAAACCATGGTTGGAATCAAAACCAACCAAATAGTAAAACTTATAGTACAAAGTTAAATCTTTATATATATAAAAGAAAAATATTAGAGTATTGAGGTCGCACCATGAGAATTGAGTTGGTAAAGAGTTGAAACATTTGAAAAAAAATGAAGTGTATAAGAAAGGTGGATTAAGTGCCTTTGTGTGTCAATTCATGGGTTTGTTTCATAGGGTTGTCTTAATTGGATGACCTTCTTTGAAATCTATAATCATGGTGGGAATCAAAAACAACCAAATGGTAAAAATTATAGTGCAGACCAAGGATAATGACTTAACATTATGAAATTTAAGTGTTCCTCAAATCTTGAAATAAGGTTGACATTAGTTTGAAAGAAGATGATAGATGTATAAAAGTGTGATGGATGCTTTAAAATCTATAAGCATAGTTGAAATCAAAACCAACCAATTGATAAAATTATAGTGCAAAACATAATTAAAATATCATGCAAATGACAAAGTTAAAAACGAACTTTTTATTTTACAGTATATCAATCATTTTGAAATAAAGTTAAGTTTTATCATCCCATATTGGTTGAAAGATGATAGCTTGGAAGAAGATAGAGGTTATATAAAGAAGTAGTAGATGCTTTGAAATCTATAAACATGGTTGAAATCAAAACCAACCAAATGGTAAAAATATAATGCAAAACACATAGTGTAAACATATTTCAAAACACAAAGGTAAATAACCTCATGTCGAGATGTTGCACATGAATGATTGAGTAATCTTCATTCTTGAATTATGTCGAGTTTTGGTTATCCCACATTGATGGATAGATGAAAGATTGACGATCAATGATATGTATATGAAAGGAGATTGAGATGCGTTGGTGATAACTCATGGGATTGGCTCCTTATAACGGATCCTCTAAACTCATGTTATTCGCTCATTTTGATTGATCCTCCGAACTCATGGAGTTCGTTCATTTTGGCCAACCTTCTCAAAAAGGTAATCCATATAAATAAATAAATTAAACAAATAAATTAAATCAAATATATATCATTAACATATCAATATAGTAGAAGAAGAACTAAGGGTGATTGTGTGTTATGTAAGATTTGAGTATTCATAATAATTTTATTTGTATTGGATTTGGTTATTCACATTGGTAAGAATATGTGGAGTGACATGATTATATGCAGTTTATTTTTTTTTATCTCACCTATTAAACAAGTTACTTTTCATCTTTTATCACATGAATTTAAAAGAAACAATATTTGTCACCGTGCAACGGACGACGCCAAACACTAGTTATTATTAAAATAAAAAACCCAACAATTTAAAGAAGTTCTCTATTATCATGGTTGGTTAAAACGACTAATAGTATAGAACTGATATTTGATTATGTGTTTGATCCTTGTACTTTTTCATTTTCTTTCTAAAACAATTTAGTTATTTTAATGATTTTTTGAAATATTTAGTTTTTTTTTAATTTCTTTATTTTTAAGATAACTTGATTATCTATACTATATTATAAAGAATTTTGTTAAAACTCTTAAATACAATTAACAAACCTTATGTAGTGCAATTTAATGTTGATTACTTAATTTATCAAGTTCAGAGCTTCTTCAAGAGCTAATATAAAATAGAGAAAAATGAGATTTTAATAATGCTTTTGCTTCAAGAGTTATGCTATCATGTATGCTAAAATAGAAACAAAAAAAAAAGATAAAAATCTCCAAATTTGAACAAATTCTAAAACTCGATTTTTAAGAAATATAAATAATATTTTAATTATTCCACCAATAAGAGACATTGAAATAAAATGTTTAAAAGAGAAAAATAATATTTAATATATTGATTATTTTAATAATATAATAAATATTACAATCTCTAAAATAGTGATAAGCATCAATTTCGTTGATGATTTCCATCAATGTTTAGTCATTTTTGGTTACTTTATTTCTCTAAAAATCCAAATGTCAAGTACTTTTAGCTTTAAATCTTACCTTTGTCAATATGATGATAAATGGATAATAAGATCGCAAATGCTCAGCTAAAACACTAATTTTTGGATTCATCATGCAGTTTGAAGAATTGCGTCTCACCGGCCGACCTTGACCCTTGTTATTTTTAGGTGATATCTAGTATTCAAAGTTTGTCTCGATTTGATACCTCTCTTGCGGGCCACACCAAAACGGTGCTTTACCCCTAGATGTCTAGTCAACCGTTGCGCCCGACAGCATCTAGGATTCCTCGAACAATGTGATATCTCACACCGGGTAAATCCTTAACCCTCCCCCTCTTACTAAGACTACATAATGTTCTTGTGAATTATGGCCAATACCAAGTTCCCATTGAAATAGGATCCACACAAGGAAAAGCACGTACATATTTCATTTAGCTCCTTCATGTCTACCATAACTAGTTATTTCGGTTTCTAATCCATGGGCAAGCAAGAGACAACCTAGCGAACTGAACCATCTTAGTAGCTAGAGGAAAAGAAAGCAAAAGCGATGTTGTAGGAGTGCTGCAACACCAAGATTGGAGTATTCCATCTGGACTGTATGCATTAATGCATTAATGCATACCGGTAATTTGTAACATCCATTTGTGAATATTCATCAATGTATATGTAATGCTAGAAGCATTGGTGCATAGGAACAAAAAAACGCTTGTATGCATTAGTGCATACCGTCCGGATGAATGGCTCCCATATATATATAGGGCCAAGTGCAAGAGAAAACATCAAAAAAGAAGAAAAATTGAAGAACACTCTAGGATCCTTCCATCTGGATGGTATACACTAATGCATACCGGTAATTTGTAACAGGCATTTGTGCATATGCACTAATACATATGTAATTATAGAAGCATTGGTGCATAGGAAAAAAAAAACTCAGCTTCAATCGCTTGTATGCATTAGTGCATACAGTCCAGATGGAGGGTTCCCATGGTGTTATTCAGTTTTCTCTTTTTTTAGTGTTTTCCTTTGAAAACTTTAGGTTCAGGAGAAAACTCTAAAAAAGAGAAAACTGGAGAACACCCTGGGAGGCTGCCATCTGGTAATATGCATTTGTGCATATGCACTAATGCATATTTATGCATTGATGCATAGAAAAAAGGAGCTCCAATCTCGTATATGCATTTGTGCATATGCACTAATGCATGTTTATGATTGATGCATAGAAAAAAAATACCGTCCAGATGGCGGACTCTCAAGGTGTTCTTCAGTTTTCTACTTTTTTAATGTTTTCTCTTGAACCTCCCTCCCTCTCTCTCTCTCTCTATATATATATATATATATATATATAGAGAGAGAGAGAGAGACCCTTCAAGTGTTAACTCAATTATTTGTGTTAACTTTGTTAACCGATCTAAGTCATTCATTATTTTAATCAACAGTTGTGATTAAATGGAGACTATAATCTGATAAAAAAGGAAATGAAATAAATAATATTAAATCAAGGGCAACTTTGGAATAATTTATTATATTTTATTTTTGGAAGATAATCAATAATATGTTTATATTATTTTTGGAATAAATCATATTTTATTTGTGAAAAATAATTAATATTTTTAATAATATTTATATGATTTTTGTTTAAAAATAAAATTAAAAACTTCATAGGTGAACTTGAAAGTGAATCACTGATTTTTGTTTAAAATTCACAGGTGAAACCAGAAAATTCACAGGTGAAACCATATAATCAAAGTTCATTAGTGAAATCAAAAAATGAAACAATGATTTTTATTTAAAGTTCATAAGTGAAACCATATAATCAAGTTTTCATAGGTGAAACCTTGAAGTGAAAAAAATGATTTTTATTTATAGTTCATAGGTGAAACCAGAAACATAATAAGATAACTAAGAAAGTTTAAACAAGTTTATCGGTGAAATCAAAAATTTCATAGGTTAACAATTAAGTAAATGAGATAATCAACGAATGTGGTATTTAAACAATGTAATAATTAAGTGAACAAGATATTTAAGGAATGTGGTATTTAAAAAATGTAAGAATTAATTGAACAAGATATTTAAGGAATGTGATATCAACACTACTAGAAAATTGAGTATCTTCAACGGAAATTAATTTTCAACGGAAAATGTCGTTGAAAATTTTCTACGAATTTTAGAGGATTATTGACAGAACATAAATTTTCTACGAATTTTCAATGAATTTCCGTTGAAAATCTCTTACAAACATATATGCACTTTCAACCAAAAACAATTCAACGGAATGTCTCGTCAAAAAGTTTTAGGTTGAAAATGCATTTTGTGAGAGATTTTCAACAGAAATTCGTTGAAAATTCGTAGAAAATTTATGTTTTGTTAATAATCCCTTTAAAATTCATAGAAAAATTTCAACAATATTTTCCGTTGAAAATTTTCGTTAAAAATACTCAATTTTCTAGTAGTGCAATAATCAAAAAGACGAAAATGTCCGGTTAACAAAGTTAACACAAATAATTGAGTTAACAGTTGAAGTGACCTCTCTCTCTCTCTCTCTATATATATATATATATATATATATATAGGGCCAATCATTTGTTAGCTAAGAAAAAGGTGCTAATTTTGTTAACCCATCTGAGCCGTTTATTTCTTTGATTAACGGTTTTAATTAAACGAGTGATTATAAAATGATTAAAAAGGAAACATATTAAATAAAATTAAGTTACGGGTAACTTTGGAACAAATTTATATTTTATATTTGGAAGATAAAATAATTTTGGAACAAATTTAATTAAAAAGGAAACATATATTTTATCTTCCCAAAAAGTGATTTGTTATTGAAAAGTGATAATCAATTTGATTTAGAAACCCAAAGATTTTGCCCATCTCAAGATCGTATGACGTTTGTTTAAAGTTCATAGCGTCGTTTCATCTATAAACTTTATTTGTTCCGGGGTTTTTATACCAAAGTTCATAGGTGAAACAACGAGATAATTAAGGTGAAAGTTCATAGGTGAAACACTGAAAATGTTCATAGGTGAAATAACGCGAATGTTCATAGGTTCATATATGAAACAAATGTGAAGTTCAAGGTGAAACAATGAGAATGTTAATAGGTGAAACAAGAAAGAGAATAAAATAATTAAGAAAGTTTAAATAAGTTCATAAATGAATGCATGAAGTTCATAGATGAACACATAAAGTTCATAGATGAAAAAATTAAGTGAATAAAATAATTAAAAAATGTGTTAATTAAAGAATGTGATAATTAATTGAACGTGATAATTAAGGAATATGCTAATTAATTGAATGTGATAATTAAGGAATGTGGTATCAATATATAAAAAGACGAAAATATCTTGGTTAACAAAGTTTATACTATTCTTTTGTTAACAAATTAAATGAACTCTCTCTCTCTCTCTCTCTATATATATATATGTATATAGATGTATATATAAGAGAAGTTAAAGTATTTTTAAAATCTAAATAAATAATAAAACAATTTCAAAAATTCTGAAGAAGTGGAAGGGTAAAATTAGAAATTGATATCCTAAAATTCAAATAAGACGTATTTCGATCATCTGGGTAGTGATAATCATCATTGTCGACCATGGGTTGTCACAAACATCACAGCGGTAACTTACGTTCCTGTTCGAAGGCGGAACCAAAAACAAGGAAAGAAACAGAGTTAGTGCAAACGTGCATTCATGTTCGAAGGCGTCGAGGAAGAAGACAATATAGTCTATTTCGAAGGCATCAAGGAAGAAGATCAAAGGTAAGTGTCTAATAACACAACTTGATCGCATATTTTGACACTTCGATTATGATTGAATAGATGTATGTAATCAATTAGGGCTTCGATCGATTAGAAATTCGATGAGAGAATGTTTATCACAGACTTATCACACTTTAGGGCATGGTCGAGAAATCGAACATGCCAACTATCACAATTCCAAAATCGATTATCACAGTGTAGTTAGGCAAAATCGATTAGTGTATAATGTATGTAATTTTCAGATTATTTACTTATCACATGATTATCACATTGTAGTTAAAGTTCGTTCACAATGTTTAATATACATAATTTTAGGATTGTTTGCTTATCACATGGTTATCACAGTCTAGTTAGGCCACAATCACAATGTCCAATGTATATATTGTCAGATTTCTTGCTTATCACATGATTATCACAGTGTGGTTAGGGCAAAACGATTAATGTATAATGTATGTAATTGTCAGATTGCTTGCTTATCACGTTATTATCACAGTGTAGTTAGGGTTCATTCACAATGTTCAATGTATATAATTTTCAGATTGTTGCTTATCACAACTCATTTATTTGTTCATTTGTGCAGAAATATTTCAATGAGATTGATTTACCCAACCCGATTGCTTGTTTATCACATGATTATCATAGTGTAGGTCGATATCACAAGATAGTGCAGATAAAGAAAATGAAGAAGATGGGGACGTGAGTTCGACGTGATCAGTTCCAATTTAAAATCATGGGATAACCATAATTAATTAAATAACATAAAAATTATAAAAAAGTGCATAATTACATTACTACCCTTATTGATACATTTTTATTTATTATAATTTAAATACTTAGTTAAAAAGGTTTGTGACCCACAACTGTTCTCGCATTCTCGTAAATCACATGGGTTCTCGTTTGAACCTTTCTCTCTCTCTCTCTCTCTCTCTCTCTATATATATATATATATATATATATATATACATATACATATATATATACACACACACATATATACACACACACACAAAGAGAAAAGTTCAAATGCGAACTCAAATTTGGTTGTGAACGTGAGGACAAATGAGAGCAAGACACGTGTCTAAATGTGGATTATTCAGACTGAATAAATACTATATTCAGTCTGAATATTTCAATGATTATTGAATCTGAATATGACACGTGTCGCGCACTCATTTGTTCTCACGTTTACAACCAAATTTGAGTTCTCATTTGAACCCATCCATATATATATATATATATATAGGGGCATAATTAAATGAGATCTATTTAATCAATGAGATCAATGATATCTCATCTCATCCCTTCATTTTAAA
The DNA here is from genome assembly GCA_036898165.1 of Silybum marianum. Lineage (NCBI taxonomy): Eukaryota > Viridiplantae > Streptophyta > Magnoliopsida > Asterales > Asteraceae > Silybum > Silybum marianum. Next base: position 26,111,229 of record CM072542.1, on the reverse strand, counting down.
TCAATTAATTACTTAATATATTAAATCATAAAGGGTAGCATAGTGATTAACAATTTATTAAATTAAAAAAATTAAATTCGTTTGACAGTTTTAAAAATTATATCTAATATATTTAAAGAATATAACATATCCTTCCTAAAATTACTCTAACTGATATGTTTTCAAAAGCAATCTTTGATTGAATTACACGATTGCATTGATCAAACGAGACATCATTGGAGCAGCATTAGATAGAATAGTATTATACAGGATCAAAATACTGATAGAAATCGGGTGAATGGACAAAGGCAAGAAGAAAATGGGCGAACCAACCATGATGACACATACGGAACTACAGGAAACATTCATGATCTTCAAATGTTGAATGATAATGAAGATATCGATTTTCTTCCAGGTTGCAAGAACATGCGATGAAGAGTATGTATCTGAAGATGAATTCTTGATGCAATATGTGGTTTTCAAGTTGTAATCTGGATAATAGCTTATGATGAATATGTGTGATACCAAATTAAAAATATGTGTGATACAAACTTATGAATGTGTATTGTATGATTGATGCTTAAGATGAAATTTTTTTTGTCAATGTTAATGTTTTATAAAACGATTTATTAAATGCTAAATGATGTATGTTATATGCTTAATCTGGATAATAGCTTATGATGAATATGCGTGATACCAAATTAAGAATATGTGTGATACAAACTTATGAGAACAACAATTCATTAGGTACCACACACCTCCATCGCCCTGCTCCATTCTTCTTCAATATCGCTTCTGAAAACAATCGTTGCACGGAGATGTTGAGAGCGTTTTAGGGTTTATCGCAAAATCCTCTGATGAACAATCGTTATACAAAAAAAGGGATGCAAATTGGTACTTTTAGTCAAATATATGATGTATCGTTGACACTACAACAAATTCGAGTTTATAGGACACTTTTTTAGGACACTTTACTAGAAGCGTCCTATAAAACCAATTTTAGGACACTTCTCAAAAAACGTCCAAAGTCTAATAGGACACTTTCTAAATACGTCCTATAAAATCAAGGCTAATAGGACACTTTTCTAAATGCGTTCTATAAAATCTAGTCTAATAAGACACTTTTTAAAATGTGTCCCATAAAATAAAATTTTATAAATAAATTTAATTACATGTTTTATTTAGACATAAATAAATATTTATAAATGATTTATTAAATAGAACAGTATTTGCATTTAAATAATACAAGTATAATTATATTTTATTATATAAAAATATAATTAACTACTCTTTTTAATAATTGAGTTTTAAAAAGGTTCAAACATCAGATTTAATATTAAATTTAAACAGAGGAAAAGTGTTTTGACATTCAAAGCCCAATCCATTATCCATAGCCTTTTAATTCAACTCCAGTCCAATTAACCTCTTTCCATCAACAGTCCAATCCCTAATCAATTTGACGCTCATAATCTCAATTCTCAAACGACCGAGTCCTCTCAAAGCTTCGAAGTTCAAACCGTGATCATCAAGCACACTTCCCTCCAAATCCCTCACTTTCTACTCTGTTTGGAACTAATTCCATCGAGAAGGAGTTAAGAACTTCATCGAGTCCTCTCATTCTGCTCAGACGAATTTAGGTAATGATTTCATATTCATCGATCAATTGTTTTTTGTTCCAATTTTTTTGTAAAGTTGATTACTCCTGTATCGTATTATTTGTTTGCTGAACTATGATGAGGACGATGAAACTAATTTTAATAACTTGTATTAACTGATCAGACCTGATCTCAATTTGCTTCTAAAAGCCTTGTTCGTTCCTTTCTTAGTATCGCAACTTGTGGTTTTCTGGTAATACATATAGGATCGATTGAACATAATCGCTTTCTCATGCTTCACTCAAGTTAGGGCTCAATTTTACAAATGAGTAATCGGCTACAGGTATGGATTGTAAAAGGTTCTTCAATCGGCTTTTTCTAGAATTGATTATGTTTGATAGATCCTCAGGGATGAAGCTCTACTCTCTGACCCTCACAGCCTGCTCTCACACTCACGTTAGGGCTCCATTTTCTAATCAATCAATCTGCTCCAGGTTTGCATTGTATTTTAATTTTTAAAAGGAACTGATTGTGTTTTTAAAGGAAATTGAAATTGTAATCGAAATCATGTTGTGAAGTGATTTGTTCTTAGGTTGATTATGTTAATCATGGTTAAATTTGATAAAATTTAGTAGTATTTGAATCATAGTTGTTGGTTGTCAAATTTGGATTTAGCTATTTGTTAAATTTCAGGATGTTGCTTGATTTTGTGTGTTATATTTTGTTTTTTTTATGAACACCAAGTGTTTGAAATTTTTTTCCAATGAGTTATGATTTTTTATACCAAATGATTTTCTTTAAGCAGTTTGGCTTTTGATAGGCAGATTCAGGTTTGGGATTTCAAGGCGCCATGGAAACAAAAGGACATGATACATAAATCTAGCTCGGGTAGCCTCTAGAGAGATAATAGTCTAAGTTGATTCACAATTTCAAGGAGGGAGAAATGGAAAAAGTGAAATTCACCCGATTGATGAGGGAAGAACTGTTGATCGTTTGCTCAAATGGATTAACACACGACTCGGAAGGTATGTTTAGCCACTGATATTTTACAATTTACATGTTATATCTAAATGGGAATTACATTATGTTTATTGATACCATTCATTGTATGAGACTCTCTAATTCCAACAGCAAATGGAGATTGGTTAACATCTCCACGTGATTGACTTCAATATGCATATTTATGCATCTTCTTGATTTTGGTGTTCTTGACTTTATGTTTTGCTTTTCTATATAGCTCGTATAGCTTTGAAGATGAGAAATATAAGAATGACGCTCTTCTTCAATCAAACGTCTCAGACCCTTGACAGGTTGAAAGCAATCTTTGTTAATTATTAATCTGCAAGAGTATTTACCATTTAAACACACTTGTTCAATGTGTAACTTGTCGTATCTACTATAGATGTAACATTTTGTGCTAGTACTTCAAAAACCATTTTATATTATTAAAGCTTTAGGCAAGTTATTAACTTTTGCAAATGTGTGGCGTGAATTAGATTGCACATGCTGTATATGATGTCGAAGAGGCCACATTCCTTGCCTTTGACATCATTATGGAACACAAGGTAAATGTATGTGACTCTTTACGGTCATTATTGCCTGTCCACCTAGCCCTCTGATTTCATGGACTTTTTATAATCATTTTTTACAGATGATTTAACCGGATACTCGAGCTACACTTATAAAATTCATGCAACTAATGGTGGCTCATCATCCTTTGAGGAGGTTGATAGTTGATACCACCTTTCTTCATTTCATACTTGATGTTTACTGTTCTACTTGCTTAACTTGGAGTTTGGACATTTTAGGTGTCGAATGGGAAGTGTTGATATACTCGTTAGCTTCAACGATTTGTACCCTTTAAATATGTGGTCGGCAAGCAAACAGGAATATGAAAATGGCACTAGCATGGTCTACAGGGTAAATTTGACATATGTGGAAAAGAAGTGCCTCGTGGATATTGGGTAAATTTTTTCTTACTTTTGTATTGTTCTGGATATAGACTTGTTCAAATTATAAAGGATGGCTTTCATACACTTGCACTGTTATTAGTTTCTCTTTATCCATGTGTTTAATGTTTTTAATCTGCTTTTCTCATCAATCATACACATACCAACTGTCATGCTTCCACAAGATGTTGGTGTGGAGTTAGAAAGAATGTAGTCGAATCGTTATTCAACTAATCTCTCTTGTAGTTGGTTTTTTTATATAATAGTTTTCATCACCTACCCTTTTTTAAAGTTTTCAACCAAAGGGGCTGTTTTGTTGGATTTTTATCAAGTCCTATATGGTTAAGTTGTATGTGTTGATTGATATGTCTGTATAGATGAGAAAAGTCTTTGTTTGGGAGTGTTTTTTCATAGATGGAAAGATCATGTTTTCTTATTCGAAGGGTCAGGTTTGGAAAAAATTGGCTTTCTGCATAAAGCTCCCTCTAGAAGCTTACTGAATAAGCCACTTTCTATATCATTAAGGATATAGAAATTGTTGTTATCTTGTTGGTTATTTATAATAAGGACTGCTTTAGATTAGTTTTCACAATCTTTATCATATTTGTAATAACAAGTTACAACTATTACATTCATTGTTTCCTTTTGTAATAAGGAAAGGCAGTTGTGACTTCAACCCACTGAACTGAAAGCATATTTTGACATCTTATCCGAGTGCTCAAGTACTACTTTTCAATATAGGCTTAAGGTAGCAGATTAAACACCTAGAAGAAATCTTATAACATACACCTTATAATGTACACCATCCAACCGTAATGAAATCACCGAGAATTTTGGTTAATCATCAAAATTCTCATTTGGCTCGAATGAATTACAAGACGATTAATAGAATATGATATTTGGAAATCAGCAGGAATAACAGGGGATGCATGACTCTAGTACTTAAGATTAGCAACTTTCTAATGGAGTTGGTATTTCATGATTGTTTTGTTAGTGAACGTGGCTCTCATATTTGATCCCCTTAATAACACATGTATATAGACAGGACTTGCAAGTCTATTTTATGAGAATTATAGTAGTTCACTTGCCGCAAAATGCTTTCCTGGAAATTAAAGTTGTAGATGATGAACTGAGGATAAAATTATGAGGTAGATGCTACATAGCAGTTATATTGTTATATTAGTTTCCCACTATTTGACCAAGTTAACAGGTTATGAAAATTTAAACATATCTATTCTTATGCTAACTCAATTTTGATCTTCATATATGTGCATGATCTTGATGAGGCTATTGAACAGTAATATGTTAATTAGTTACATAATGGAAAGGAATTCGACTAACAAAGGCTCCTCTATATCGCTTCTCTGAAATTACACGATTCCAAGCTATCTCACATATATAAAAACCAAAGATCCGTTTTTTGGTTGTGGATTAAGTTTGTGTGCACGATACTTTTTCTTGAACCTTATTTGTAATGTTTTGGCTATGGATTAAGTTTGGACAATCCATCAACGGTGAGTTTGTTTCAACTTGGAGAATCTGAATGTTCTACAATCTACAACTCCCCAAATTGAGTTCTGGTATGTTAATCTTTTAAAATTCGTGAGATTTAGTAATTGTGGATTTTTTATCATATAACTTTAAGCTCATATATCTGTTCTTTAATTGCAGGTGGTGCATGACCAAGATTGATATCTCTTCTTTGTAGGGGACAATAAGATTTTTTGTATTTGTGTAATTTTTGTTCAATACTTAGTTTTGTCGTGAAACAGCTTTGTGGTGGTACTCATACAACTACTTGTATAACATTGAATATTGTTCTATCGAATCAATTCGTGAAACTTTCATATATGTTTTTAAATGTAATATTACAAAAAGATTTTATAATCGATGAAGTGTCCCATATTTTAGTCTTTTAGGACGCTTTTAGTATTACTTGTTATAGTCTATTAGGACACTTTTTAGTGTTACATAGTTGATTTTATAGGACACTTTTCAGTGTTACATAGTTGATTTTATAGGACACTTTTTAGTGTTACATAGTTGATTTTATAGGACACTTTTTAGTGTTACATAGTTGATTTTATAGGACACCCATATTTGTTTTTAAAGGTAAACATTTTGTGACAACATAAAGCATCCTATATTATAGTCTATTAGGACACTTTTTAGTGTTACATAATCTAGTCTAATAGGACTACGACATTTGTATCATAATCTTAGAGTTTATTAGGACGATCAAATTCATCCCACTAACCTATTACAACGCCTTAAGATGAGACACACCTACTTTGTGTCCTATAAACTTAAATGTCCTATTAAGCACCCTATTAGGACACTTTTGAGGGTCCTATAAACCTAATTTTGTTGTAGTGTGATTTGAATTGATTTTGTTGGTTTTTTTCTTTTTGTTTCTACCGGTAATATAGGAAGGCGCCTAAAATAGATAATGATCAAACTAATTGTTAAATTACTATGTTACCCTTTACATATTATTTAATTAAATTTCATTCCTTTAATTTAGGTACGTAATATTAGCAAATTTAGTTTAAATTAATGTGGACCATTGATCAACTTTTTTAATGGTGGAGATTGGATCTCATAGTTATCATGGATAACTTAGATCTCCCATGACGAGCCCCCTATATATATATATATATAGAGAGAGAGAGAGAGAGAGAGGAAAGTTCAAATGTGAACCTATCTTTGATTGTGAACCTAAGGACATATCTCATCCCTTAATCTGAGCCATATTGAAGCCGTTCTTTAAATATGGCTTGAGGGGTAATTTTGGCAAGTTTTATATTTTAAACAGATTCTCCTTTATTCTTTCGTTGTTATCGTTGATATCTCTTCCGCTTATTTCTTCCTTCTTTGTTAATCGTCTTCTTCTCCATTAACCGTATTCTTCTCTGTAAATCGAATTCTTCTCTATTAATCGGATTCATTGTTGTGAATAACTTTATTAATTGGATTTGCGATTTCTGAAGCTAAATTGTTGATTTCCTCTTTTCAAAGTACTCTGTTTCTTCATCAGAAAATTCAATCGATTGTGATCTCTGTTAGTTTGATTTCTAATTCAATGGACTCTGTTTCTTCGTCGCGAGGTTCAATTGATACTGATCCAGTTGAAAATTCTACTCTTTTTGTTGATCAAACATGTGATATGTTCTCTTATTGCGATTTGAGTACAGATTTTGATATTACAGATCGAGAATTTTGTTCTAATGATTCGGTTACAGATTTGGAAAATACAGAGCATCAAAATTTTTGTTCTAATGTTGAAGATGCGTCAATCTGTAAGTATTTTACTAAACTAGTTTCTAAATCTGTCGAATAACTGTTTTTTGAAGATGATGATGTGTTTTGAATCTGTTTTATATTGAAATTGATTAATAGTTTGTATTCAAATTTGAATATTAGCTTATATTCAGTCTGAATATAAGCTAAAATTATTCAAAATACTATTTGTAACTTATATTCAGTCTGAATGTAAATACTACAGAGTATAATAGGATTTAGTGTTTATATTCAGACTGAATATAAGCTATACCACAAAATCTTTTACCTTATATTCAGACTGAATATAAACACTACAGTTTATTAAACATTAATGTTTTAGCTTATATTCAGACTGAATATAAACAAACCTTAATGTGTATATTCAGACTTAATATAAACATTAATGTTTTAGCTAATATTCAGTCTGAATATAAGCTACAATCATACGCACCACAAAATGTTTTAGCTTATATTCAGACTGAATATAAACATAACATTTTCATATTACACATTAAATTGTTTATATTCAGTCTGAATATAAGCATACACACCACAAAATGCTTTATCTTATATTCAGACTGAATATAAACATAACATTTTCATATTACACATTAAATTGTTTATATTCAGTCTGAATATAAGTATACACACCACAAAATGCTTTATCTTATATTCGGACTGAATATAAACACAACATTTTCATGTTACACATTAAATTGTTTATATTCAGTTTGAATATAAGCATACACACCACAAAATGCTTTATTTTATATTCAGACTGAATATAATCATACACACCACAAAATGCTTTATCTTATGTTCAGACTGAATATAATAATACACACCACAAATTGTTTATATTCAAACTGAATATAAGCTACACCACAAAATCTTTTACCTTATATTCAGACTGAATATAAACACTACAGTTTATTAAACATTAATGTTTTAGCTTATATTCAGACTGAATATAAACAAACATTAATGTGTATATTCAGACTGAATATAAACATTAATGTTTTAGCTTATATTCAGTCTGAATATAAGCTACAATCATACACACCACAAAATGCTTTAGCTTATATTCAGACTGAATATAAACATAACATTTTCATATTACACATTAAATTGTTTATATTCAGTCTGAATATAAAGTAGTTGTTTATATTCAGTCTGAATATTAGTTAATATTTATTCTGAATATTGTATTTGTTTTAATAATACCCTGTTTTCACTATTTTTTGTAGATGAATTTTATAGTGGAGGTGAAGATCGTTATTCATGTATTAGTATTGATGGTGATGATGGATTGAAATATTGGATTCCTGTTGTAGATGATAATTTTGAAACCAGTTGTTGGACCAGTGATTGGTACATTGGATGACGGTATAAAAATGTATGAAAACTATGCTTCTAAGTCAGGATTTGATAAAAGACTAAGTACTGTTAAAAGAGATGCAAATTTGGTAATTACTTTAAGGTATTTAGTATGCAATAGAGAGGGTTTTCCTGATTCTGTGAAATCCAACAATTTAGATGGATCTGATAAGCAAGTTAGAACTACCAATATAATTAGAACGGGTTGTAAAGCAAATGTTAAGTTCAAGATTGCTGGTGTTTCTAATAGGTATTATATTTTATATGATTTTGAAGAGAAACACAACCATTGTTTATTTGATGAAAATTCAAGGAATTTGTTGAAGAGTAGTAGGAAGCTAGACTATTCTCAACAAAGGTGGATCATGAAAATGTCGAATGCTAATATTGGTGCTACAGAAGCCCACAATATTCTATGTCAGCTTAAGGGTGGTTACGAAATGGTAGGTGGTTCCAAGGTAGAGTATAAGAACTTTCAAAAGGATCGTAATTGTTTTATTGGAGATAGTGATGCAAACTTGTTTGTTAGGAAGATGAATGATAGGAAGATGTATGTTCCAAACTATTCATTCGAGTATAAATGCAACAAAGGGATGTTGAATTATGCTTTTTGGGCTGATGAGACAGCTAAAGTCAATTTTGAGCTGTTTGGTGACGTTGTGTCATTTGATGCAACCTTCCAAACAAATAAGTATGTATTTGTTCTATTTTTTATAGTTTTTTATTCTCGTTGTTTTTACTAATAGTTTCTATTTATGATATGTTAATTAGGTATTGTATGGTGTTTGTTCCAGTCACCGCAATTGACAACCACAAGAACTGTGTGACTCTTGGTGTGGGCATTCTTTATTCAGAGGACATTCCCTCCTATATATGGTTGCTACAATCATTCTTGAAAACATTTGGAAGGCAACCAAAGTTGGTTGTTACTGATCAATGTCCTGCTATCAAGCAAGTCATTCTTTGAGGTTTTTACAGAGTCAAGGCACAGGTTTTGTATGTGGCATATTAGCACAAAACTGCCTTCAAAGGTATTTGAATTTTTTATATTATTATTCAGTTTGAGTTCTAATATATTCACTAGCTTATAATTGTTTTATCTCATATTCAATCTGAATATAAGTTACAAGTATATACAATTTGAAGAGAGATGTATGTGCTCTGTTTGTCCTGTTTCAACAAAATCTATTTGTTTATTGACAATCATTTTGTATCCAGGTTACTGCAAATGTGATTAGAAATTCTGATTTCAAGAAACGTTTTCATGCAATTATATGGGATGAACAAATTATTGCTATACAATTTGAAGAGAGATGGACTACTCTAATGATAGATTTTGGTCTTATTGGGCACAAATGGTTATCTTATATGTTTGAAAATAGGTGCAGATGGATCCCATCATTTTATAGGAAAATTCCAATGCTTGTTTAATGAGAACAACATCAAGATCTAAAAGTGAGAATTCGTTTTTTTCACTATTTTTTCATCATGGTGCGAATCTTATGAAGTTTATGGATTCATTTGATTCCGCTATGGACAAACAATGCAACAATCATAGGCTGCTCAACCATTAGACAAAAACAACAGTACCAAGGCTAAGCACACCACTTCCAATTGAAGTTCATGCTTCTAAGATCTATACGCGTTCTATTTTTAGGGATGTTCAGAATGAGATAAAGGAGTCAGTTTGGTCGTGCTTTCAATAGTCGATGAGCTTGGAGAATGGTTGTGATGTTATTATTGTTGTTGAAAAGAATAAGGTGCAAAATAAGGTGAAGGATGCTGAATGCAGTAGCAATCCAGGGTTTTTTATGAGACATTCTAAGTGCAAGGTACATTTACTTGTTATTTTATATATTTAGATTCAATATAACCTACAAGTATTCAAACTGAATATAAACTTATATTCATACTGGGAACTGTAGTTTATATTCAGACTGACTATAAGCTGCAAATTTTCATTCATTGTGAATAATGAATTTTTTTTTAAAATTAATTTCAGGTTGTTCATAATAAGTCCACTGGATCATATGATTGTAGCTGCTTATTTTTTCATCATTTTGGTATTTTGTGTCGTCATATATTTTGTGTTATGAAGAATTTTGGCGTTGAAGAAATACCTCGACAGTATATTGTGAAGCGGTGGACAAAAGCTCTGATTTCTTTTGATTTATTGAAGAAATGTCATTATGTTGGTGAAATAAATGAGCGTCGTGAGAAATTTGAAAATGATGCCCAAACTGCATTTGATAATTGTCTAGGTCTAGTAGTTGAAGATATGCAAAAGCTTCAAGATTTTGTTCTGAAAATGCAAGAATTGAAGGATAATTTGGTGGCAAATGGGTGTAGTGCTCCTCGTCGTAATACAGAAGCGACAATGGAATCATTACTTGGGGTTTCAAAACCAGATATTATAGATATTCAAAATCCGAAAGATATAAGAAACAAAGGTTGTGGTACTGGCAAAAGGTTGAAGAGCGGTAAAGAAAAAGCAATTGCTAAGGCTCAAAAGGCAAAGAGATTATGTGCTTTTTGTAAAGAAATGTGTAACCATGACTCACGTAATTGTCCAACGAAAAATGTTTGATTTTTATCTTTGTATTCTGCAAATAGTCATACAAATAATCAATTTATTTTTTAATTGACAATCAATAAAATTTCATATTCATAATAAATATATAGTGTTTTAGTTTTCTTCTTCAGCCTGAATATAAGTTACAGTTTGATGATTGTATAATTGTAGCTTATATTCAGTCTGAATATACGCTACAATAATTTATGTTTTGTATTCTTGTAGTATATATTCAGACTGAATATAAGCTACAATTTTCTTATTTTTTAATTGTGGCTTATATTCAGTCTGAATACAAACTAAAATTAAACAATAACCAATTTGTAGTTTGTATATTCAGTCTGAATATGAGGACTAAAACTCTTAGTGCTCATATATCACAATGTAATGCTTATATTCAGTCTGAATACAAGCTAAAATTATACAAATTCATAATTTTAGCTTTTATTCAGTCTGAATATAAGGTACAAGCTCATAATTTTAGCTTGTATTCAGTCTCAATACAAGCTACAATTATACAAACTCATAGTTTTAGCTTGTATTCGGTCTGAATACAAGCTACAATTACAAAAAATCATAATTTTAGCTTATATTCAGTCTGAATATAAGCATAACATTGTGATAAATCACAATGTAATGCTTATATTAAGTCTGAATACAAGTTACAATTATACAAACTCATAATTTTAGCTTATATTCAGTCTGAATATAAGGTACAAACTCATAATTTTAGTTTGTATTCAGTCTGAATACAAGCTACAATTATACAAACTCATAATTTTAGCTTGTATTCGGTCTGAATACAAGTTACAATTATACAAACTCATAATTTTAGCTTGTATTCAGTCTCAATATAAGCATAACATAGTGATAAATCATAATGTAATGCTTATATTCAGTCTGAATACAAGCTACAATTATAAAAACTCATATGTTTAGCTTATATTCAGTCTGAATATAAGCTACAATTATAGAAACTCATAATTTTAGCTTATAATCAGTCTGAATATAAGGTACAAACTGATAATTTTAGCTTGTATTCAGTCTGAATACAAGCCACAATTATACAAACTCATAATTTTAGCTTGTATTCAGTCTGAATATAAGCATAACATTGTGATTGTATTCAGTCTGAATATAAGCATTACATTGTGATCAGTCTGAATACAAGCTACAATTATAAAAACTCGTAACTTTAGCTTATATTCAGTCTGAATATAAGGTACAAATTTTAAAATAAGCACTGTATAATTCATTCAAATAAATTAAACAACCAATCAAAGTAATTAAAAAATACGTTAACAAACAATTGTTTTCATCTTCAAACTTTCAAAACCTATGTATAGCTAAGAAACCTTTCTATCTTGTTGTTTTTTGCTTTCTCTAAAAGCTTTGTTACTTCATTTGTATCAAGTTTAGCAAACTCCTTTACTTCTTCAATAACAAAATCTTTCCTTAGATTGTTATCTGACAACAATAATTTTGAAAGATATTTTGATCGCAGCATTGTAAGTTGTTCCTTCTGGTTTGGTGAGATTCATCATTCAATCCGCAATCCCATGTATTCACATTTTGTCCTCCATTGAATGTTTCCATATGCAGCATCATAAAGACAGAGCAATCTGTGTGATTGTTTTTTGTTCTCCATCGCATCTCTTCTCTTTTAGGTTTTACATTTTTGAATGATTTATGCCTTGTATCTCCAATCATTTCCAGATATGACATGAACAGTTTTTGCTGCATGATGAAAATTATAATGAAAATTTTATCAAAACTCATATTAATAATAAAATTAATGTGTATTTATTCTGTATTATTCAATAATATACTTACAGCTGTTGTTGGCACTACGCCGTATTTGTCATCATTTGTCATATTCTTTGCACTGTTGTCTAATATATGGCTTGAGCCATTATTCAGATCAAAGCATAGTACGTAATAATGACCACTGTTGATAACACGGAAAAATACCTGCATAAATAGTTTTTATCATTTATACATAATGTCTGAATACATAGATAATTAAATGATTTTTATTAAAATGCTTGTCTTACCAATTCAACAAGCCCCATCACTGTAATGTCTGCATATTCATTCAGTTCCTGAATGAGATTATTTGTGAACACTTCTTTTTTTTTTTCTTCAAAGAAGATTTTGTTCTGAATAGTTCTTGTGGCTGTCGTAAATTAGAAATGTTAATATATTATTCATCATGAATGCTCATAAAGCTTATAAATTGATAGAAATGAAGAATAATTAAGCAATTTATATTACGTTAAAGTTTAACAATAATATTCTTACCAACAATTCAGTAGAAAAATAGAACTTTTTTGGTTGTTTCTTTGTCTTCACAATTTCTTCTTCATTTAAAATGTGAGTAAAGGTGTCTATTACATTTACAAATGGTTCTGAGTCTTGAATCAAGCTTTCAAACGTAACTCGAACAACATTTTGACCTTTACTTGATAGGAACTTCATCCATATGATAATTATATAGAATATTTAAAGATCATTATCAATAAGAACAACATTTGCAATGAATAACATTTGCATATTCATGCTTTACATATTAAGTATGATATTCAGTATGAATATCAATATGTAAAGCAAAATGAATACATAAATGTAAATTTTGTTTAATTTTACAACTCACAATTTATCTCCTTTGAATGAGAACATCCAATTGGCCACCTTCTTCTCTGTTTATGTCAGTTGTGTCTTTGGATCTACTGGCTTCATTTGATATGGTGATTTCATTTCATGCTCAATATTCATCTCCGGTCTTTCATTTTCCTCCTCCTTCTCTGAGTGCTCCTCCTCCTCTGCTTCCTTCTCTATCTCCTCATCCTCTTTATCTTTCTCTTTTTCCTGTTCCTCTTCTTCTTGAGTTTCTTCTACTATCTGAACAATCTGTAAATCAACATCTTGTTCATTATTTTCTCTTTCGTCACTAGCATCAACATTATTATGTTGTTGTTGAATCTCTCCTTCATTACTTTCTTTTTCTTCTTCGATCCTTCCTTTTTGATTGAATTGAAAAAAACTTTCATATGTTTTTTTCCACTCCTCTAAAAGTTTGCTGTCTGGATTGAACTCTATCGCTTTATTGTAGATGGTTTCCAAATTATGTTTGTTTGCAAGAAGTTCTTCCAAACCATCATTCAACAATTTTATATGTTCATGTTTGTCAATTATTATGTAAGTTAGTATAGGAAGTACTTCAATTCAATCTTTGTGATACGTTATGAATAAGTGTATATAAGTAACAACCGGTGTTCTGAATGAATAGTAAATACCGTCACATTCTTCTTTTTTTCCTTCGATGTTTTTGTGTTTGCTACGACATACGGTTCCTTCAGCTTTCCTAATCCGAAACCTCCTAAGCTCAATTCCTTTTTCTCCCTCATTTTCATCTTCTCCGATGTCCAATACATTGTAGCTGGACTCATCCTTGTATGGTCAAGTTCATCACATGTTGTATAGTCAAGATATAACAGCTGCATATCATTCATTGTGAATAGTTAAAAGGGAATTAGGCTGAATAAAGGTTGATAAAAAAAACTTTATATTCAGAAAGAATATCAACTACTATTCAGTTTGAATTTGATGTACTTAAATAAACTGTTTATCTTCACCCTGAATATAAGACATCATATTGTTTTATTTCACTTTGATATTCACTCTGAATAAATGTTTGTAACAAACTTATTTACAAATATTATAAAGTTTGAATATAACCAATCATATGTGTGTGTATCACTGCTACATTCAGACTGAATATATAAAAAGATTTTGTTCAAAACAGTTTATATTCAGTCAAAATATCATAATGCATGAATAAAACATGGGTTAAAATCAAATATATACCGTCAAAAATATGATTGGCCCTGTGTAAACACATTCATCGGTTTCTTTCTTCCATGCTTGTGTGCTTTCTTTTGCACATTTGATGATGTATTTGCACCAATTTATTGTTGAGAAATCCAACCTTTCTTCAAGTTTGGAAAGAATTGCTAGGTTGCAAGTACCCATCTTCATTGAAATCGCCATGGCATTTACAAACAGAACAATGAAATTTGTCTGGAACATCCATTTTCCATTACTCCATTCTCTGAGTTTGTCCAGAACATCCCTTGGACGGATATGTGAGGTGCTCCCAAATTGGCTTTTCCAATTTAATATCAGTTCCCCACAGCTTTCTGTTGTCTCAATATCATCTATTATGTCTAATCCTTCATTTTTAAGTCCTAGGATTTGACTAACCGGGTCCTCAGTCACCGGTATTTCTCCTGCTGGTATTCTTATCACCATCTTCTCAGTGTCAAAGTTGTCAACAACATAATAAGCCAACTTTGATGGGATTGAATCAATCTTCATCCCAAGAAGGCTCTCAAATCCAGTTTCCTTCACACTATTTGCTTGATGGGTTTTAAACTCCCTCATTGCTGTCATTAAGTTCTTTGTTGTTGTTCTTGTAGATAGAGATTTAATTACTTGGTTGTTGCTTGTCTGTTGTACTCTGAGTTGGTCTTCTTGTTGATGTTCTTCAACTATGTGATCTTTTTTGTTTTGTTTCTTGTCGTTTTTACTGTGACTCGGTCTTCTTGTTGTTGTTTTTCCACTGTAACAGTTGTTTTTGTTTTCTTCTTCATTCTTAATGAAGGAGTTCCTCTGATATTCTTTCTTTTTGTTCCTATTTAATTTAACATTTAAACAGTGGTTAAAATTAGAAAATTGACATATGTTATGGAATACAACAGTCTCATAATGATATCCCAATGTTATTCTTATATTCAGACTGAATACATAATACAACTATACAAGTAGATTGTATTCACACTGAATATAACCTACAATTATACAAACACATAATTGTAGCTTATATTCAGACTGAATATAAAGATAACTATGTAAATCCAAGTCTTACAAGTTTTATAAAGTGATGCTTATATTCAGAATGAATATAATCTACAACTATACAAACACATAATTGTAGCTTATATTCACACTGAATATCACAATGTCATGTTTACATTCAAACACATAATTTTAGCTTATATTCAGAATGAATATAAGCTACAAGATTAAAAACCCATAATTTTATCTTATATTCGGTCTGAATATAAACACGACATGGTTATATTATAACAATGTTATGCTTATATTCATTCTGAATATATACTACAACTTTTTAAACACATAGTTTTAGCTTATATTTATACTGAATATAAACATGAGAGTGTGATATCACTATTTTATTCTTATAATCGAACTGAATATATACTACAACTATACAAAGACATAACTTTAGGTTATATTAAGACTGAATATAAATACATAAATTTAGACTAAATATTAAGTTCAAGTGCATTATAAGGTATGAATATTCAAAATAAACTTTATTTTATGCAGAAAAACTTTTACCTTCTTCTCCAAATACTTGAATTAGAGATACTTTGTTGCTTTGTTCACCGTCTGAAACCATTTTAATCTTTGAAAATAAATCTTTAATACTCTGTTGCAAATACGTTTTTGTTGAACACGAAGATCAAATGTTGTATGTAGAAATCTTTTTTTTTTTTTTGAGGACGGCGAAGATAGAAAAGATTGACGACGAATTTTTATTTTCTAATGATTGTGATGTATATTTTTGTGGGCGACCACCTCAGATCAAGAGGAAGGGCAGTATACAACATTATGATAGTCTATGTGTAATTTGAACGGTTATGTTATATTTACGACATTGCCCCTACGCGCAATAATTTTTTAAAGTATTTCCCGAGTTTTCCACTTTTTTACAAAAATGGTTAAATTCAAGTTTAGCTTATATTCAGACTGAATATAAGCTATTATTATACAAACTTCAAAATTTAGCTTATATTCAGTCTGAATATAAGATACATTTAGGTATTTGAACAATTTTAGATTATATTCAGACTGAATATAAGCATGTATTGTGATATATAGCTAAAATAATTTTGAATGAATATAAAAATAAAATTGTAGTTTATATTCAGTTTGAATATAAGCTACAATTTATATTGGAATAATATATAGCTTCGATTTTACAAACTTCAAAATTTAACTTATATTCACTCTGAATATAAGCACTATGATTCAATTTAGCTTATATTCGGACTGAATATAAGTATTACATTGCGATAATGCTTATATTCAGTCTGAATATAAGCTAAAATTATATGTTTGTATTCAGACTGAATGTAAGCTAAATTTATATTAAATTGAATCTTAGTGCTTATATTCAGACTGAATATAAGCACTATGATTCAATTTAGCTTATATTAAGACTGAATATGAGCTTATATTCAGACTGAATATAAGCACTATGATTCAATTTAGCTTATATTTAGACTGAATATACGTTAATATTATAAGCTAAATTGATTCTATTTTAGCTTATATTAAGACTGAATATGAGCTTATATTCAGACTGAATATAAGCACTATGATTCAATTTAGCTTGAATATACGTTAATATTATAAGCTAAATTGATTCTTAATGCTTATATTCAGACTGAATATAAGCATTACATTACGATAACGCTTATATTCAGTCTGAATATAAGCTAAAATTATGTGATAAATCACAATGTAATGCTTATATTCAGACTGAATATAAGAAAGAAATACAATTATGTGTTTGTATTCAGACTGAATGTAAGCTAAATTTAGCTTAAATTGAATCTTAGTGCTTATATTCAGACTGAATATAAGCTACAATTTTAGAAACTTCAAATTTTAACTTATATTCAGACTGAATATGAACTTTATATTCAGACTCAATATACGTTAATATAAGAAATACAATTATGTGTTTGTATTCAGACTGAATATAACACAAGACAGGATAATGAAGGGCATTAAGACTAATATTCAACTAAAATTATATTAACAAGACAATCATTCAAACAAATTGATTAACATACTATTAACATACTCTGATTCAAAGCAAAACACAAGACAATCATTCAAACAAATTATATTAACATATTATTTTTTTAATGTTCAAATGTTAAACTAATATTCAACAAAAATCGGATCATTCGAAACAGGCATCAATCAGATCCTTCAAAACAGTCATCTGCACCACTCCTTCCATCACCTTCCAACATCTCCCTGAACCACCTATGTAAAGGCTGCAAACCTTGCATCAATTTCCTTCTTTGTTTTTTTTAAATACTTTTTCTTAAAACTTGATTCAAGGTTAAGAAAGTATTTGACCTCTTCTATGACATAGTCTCTCCTTTTATTGACATCTGCCAACAATATTTTAGAAAGATATTTTGTTCTGACACTATTGAGTTGTTTTTTTGGTTTTTGGATGATTCCTCATCCAATCCACAATGCCAATTATTCAAATGCTCCCCTCCATTGAAGGTTTCCATGTGCAGCATCATGAATATCGAGCAGTCTTTGTTATTCTTTTTGCTCCTCCATATCATTTCTTCCCTTTTAGGCTTTTTGTCTTATAATGATCTGTGTCTTTCATCCCCAATCTCTTTCAGATAGTTGATGAAGAGTGTTTGCTTCATGATGAAAATTTGAATGAAAACTTTATCAAAATCCAAAATAATAATAATATAACTCATTAAAATCTGTTTTATATTTAGACTGAATAACATACTTACCACGGTTTCTGGGACGCCCTGATATTTTTTAGCATTTGATAGTTTTGCTGCACTGTTGTCTAGTATATGGATGGATCCATTTCTCATGTCAAAGCATATTACATAATAATGATTGCTCCTCACAACAGGGAAAAATACCTGCATGAATAGTTTATATCATTTATAAATAATGTATGAATAAAAAGATAGTTAATTTAATAACATTAAAATGCTTGTTTCATACCAAATCTACGTTTCCCATCACTGCAATATCTGCAGATTTATCCAGATTGTGAAGCAGATTTTTTGAGAATATGGCCTGGTTTTTCTTGACATCAAACTTTTTGTCCAAGATGTCATGGGGCTGTTGTAAGAAACAAAAATGTTAAACTGGTATTCATCATGAATGTCTATGAAGATTATAATAATTATATTCTTACCAACACTTCTGTTGAACAATATAACTTCTTTGGTTTATTGTTTGTCTTCAACATTTCTTCAGAATTTAAAATGTAAGAGAAGGTGTCTATTACATTTGAAAAAGGTTCTGATTCTGGAATCAAGCTTTCAAGCAAAACTTTTATAGTTGTTTACCCTGTACTTGATTCAAAAACCTCGTCCCTGTGATTATGATTATTTCTTAGAATTTATATAAAAACATCTTGATATTCAAACTGACTAAATAAAAGGGTGTGCTCAATTTTAAAACTTACATTTGATTTCCTAAGAATGAGAACATCCATTGGGCAACATTCTTCTCAGTGTCTGTTTCCTCTGTCCGTGGATCCACTGGTTTTAAATTATATGGTGATCTGAATTCATCTTCATCTGTTGACTTCTTTTTTTCTTTTTGGTGAAGAACATTCTTCTTGACTCTTTCTTTTTGTTCCTGTTTTAATTAAATATTTATTATCAATATAACATGTTTTCCTCAAAATAGACTGTAGTCCTTATATTCATGCTGAATATAACTTACAATTTTTGGTTTGTGTAATTGTAGATAATATTCGCTCTGAATATAAACACTAAATTGCATTGCAACACTCTTAGTGCTTATATTCAGACTGAATATAAGCTAAAATTATTTCAAAATACTATTTGTAGCTTATATTCAGTCTGAATATAAACACTACACAGTATAATAGAATTTAGTGTTTATATTCAGACTGAATATAAGGTACGCCACAAAATCTCTTACCTTATATTCAGACTGAATATAAGCTAACATTATTCAAAATACTATTTGTAGCTTTTATTCAGTCTGAATATAAACACTAAATTCTAATTTGGTGTTTCATTCCTTTGAATACTAATTTGATGTTTGGAAACGTTTGACAAATTTTAGTGTCAAAAGGGGTGAGAAGATGATAATCGATATTTTAAATCGAAAAGAAAAGAGTGGAATAGTTGAAGGGTTGGTACCACGATTTGAGTGGTTACAAAATATCTTCAAAGAATTGAAGAGACGCCTGACTACGACTTTGATAGAAAGGAAATAGTGGTAGGCGTGATTTCGAGAATCCTTATTTTCTTGGAGCTGGTTTCTTTTGTAATGCTACGAGCTGTTGATTGGCGATCATGATAGATATATCCATATGGATTTGGATCTTTAGTAGAAAATGGTCAAGTTTCTTACAAGAGCCTCAGATGGGGAGGTTATGTGAGTGGTAGTCATATCTCCGATTGTAGTTCTTATAACATGGGGATGTTGGCTGATTCTGATACTTGGTCGAGATATTATTGGTTTGGCTTATTCATGGTTGAAACATCTCTTCTTCTGGCTGTTGTACCGTTCGGTACGTGTGAATTATGTACAGTTTATGTCACAGTTAGTTCAACTATTCCACAATGGTTTGGGTGTTGGTTTGAAAATATCATGAGTCTGCTTATTCTGACAGAAGTAAAGTCGATTCAGTTATACGTTTATTTGAACCACCAGATTTAAATGACTTATATTCTAAGTCATCGAGAAAGGTATTATACCTTGAGTTTCTTTATATCTTGGGTCACTTCTTGTATACTCTATATTATATGATTTAACACCAAAGGTGTGGAATGAGTTATGGAATATTACATCGGTTACAGTGAAAATTCGATGGGAATATGGGGGGCATGTTTACACGAGCTTGAACTTCTTCAAAGTCGTGGTATATTTATGCTCAGTTACTGATGGTTGAGAAAGATCAAATCAGTGAACATTTAAAGATGGTTCAGAATTGACAGAAAGATTACAGTGATAATACTGTGAAACGATAGTGTTTCCGGTTGAGGACAATATAAGGTTGAAAATATTGTCGTGAAAACAGGATTGTTTGTTGTGGGTAACCATTGAAATATGTGTCAATGGTATATCAGAATCCTTGTGATCAGTGATCGGATGGGGTTGATAGTCTACCGGTTAGATAGTTTGAAAAGTTGAGGGGTATCCTCAATGTTTTGGTGGAATCTGAAATGAGATCAAAACACCCTGGTTTTTTAAAATGATGAATTCTGGGACGGAATTCTTTGAAGGAGGGGATATTGTAATAACCAAGTTATTATTAAAGTGGAAGTTGGAGGGTAGTTTGGTTATTTGTTTGAAAGTTGAGGGGATGGTTTTGGAGAGTTTGGTCACCTCCTCGTGGCCACCTCTTTCCTAAACAAATTACATGTAAACATGCTCATGCATGTTTGTGTGTTTCATGCATGGGTTTGTGAACCCATCCATCACCGCCTCTCTTTTCCTCTCATAAATATGTATATATGCAATTTCTCTAAATTGGGATGCAAAATATGAGAAATAAATAGAAGTGTGTGTTTGGTCTCTGTGATTCGATTAAGAGAGAAAGAAAAGGAGAAGTTTGAGATTTACGTGTTCCATATTCGAGTTGTTACCCGCTCGAAGTTTACCTGTCTATTTGGGACCGAGGTGAGTTTTATAAATTGAAATGCATATGTTATTGAGAAAGGTTTTTATTTCGATAATATGCCTAATTGATATAATTGGATTATTATCGTTATATGAGTTGTTGGGAAAAATAACACATATGGATTTTATTTGAGAAGTTGTTACTAAATATTTTCCACGTAAAAATATGTGTTATTTGATGAGACAATGAAGCTTTTTCAAATCTTTTGTGAAATACGTGTTTTTCCGTCACACGTGATTTATTTCATATAAATGAGATTATATGATGTTGATTGTTAGTATTTTATGAAAACTAACAAGTGAAAGAGGTTGACCAAAATTGTTTTGGGTCACGAGAAATTATGGCGGTGTATCCGCGATGAGTGGACGGAGAAAACGTATAAATGATTGTGGGTGGTATAATCGATATATATTAGCCATCTCGTATGGCGTGAACCGGACCATATGCTCGTGAAGCAGGCAATGGTTTGGAAAGTATGAGTGAGGCTAACCTGTATTAGAAAAGTACTGATTAGGAATATCCTGTTATACGATGGTGTATCCGTGATGAGTGGACGGAGAAAACGTATAAATGATTGTGGGTGGAATACTCTATATATTAGCCATCTCGTATGGCGTGAACCGGACCATATGCTCGTGAAGCAGGCAATGGTTTGGAAAGAACGAGAGAATGATCCCGGTAAGAGTAATACCGGTTGAGAGTATTATGAGGATGTGATGCCTCGAGACCTGGGTTATGTTAAACTGATTTTAAAATGATGAGAATTTATATCGGGTCAGTATGACCCGAGAACCTGAGTTATCGGGTCCTTTAAATGCGAGAAAATGATTTATCGAATCTTTATAAAAAGCAAAGTAAAACTTGTCGAGTCCGTTTGACCCGAGAAGTTAGATTGTCGATGTCCTTTGATTCGAAAAAGTGGTTTTGTCGGGTCTATAGATGCCGAGCAACGAGGTTATCGGGTTGTGAGACCCGAGGAATAAGTTGTCGGATCTATGAGACCCAAGGAATAAATTTGTCGGCTCTATAGGTGCCGAGGAACGAGGTTGTCGGGTCTATATGACCCGAGGAACAAGTTGTCGGACCTATGAGACCCGAGAAGTTGAGTTGTCGGCACCCACATATGCGATAACTAGGTTGTCGGACAGGATTTAAAGGATAACCTTTCTGACTCAATAAGTTTACTCTTTTAATAAACGTTGATTTATAAATGAAGAAAATTACTTATTGATTTATGTCAGAAAGAGGTTTTATGAAACGTTGAGAAATATTTGGTATATTGGATTTGAGGAAAATATCATTTTAAATGATATAAGTTATGATTTGGCTTTAAAATCTATTTTGAAGGATTTTAGTCAAAGATGTGCTAACAGGGAATCACTCACTAGACCGTATGGTCTAACCCTCATTTTGTTTTCAAAAATATGCATTTCAGGGTATCAGTTGACGCTTTTATTTGCGGGTAAAAGAGATGATGTATGTCGAGCATGCTATCAAGTTTAATTTAATCTTCATGATTTTAGAATCGTTCATGTGAAGATTATTAGCGTTAATTTTTATTTGTCGCTGTTTAGCAAATTGTATAGAAAGAGACCCAATTTGTAGCCCGAAATGTGGTGTCTTAATTGTATAATTTGCAGTATTTGTTATATGAGAACACGGGTTGTCACATTAGGGCAAAAAATTTTTTTGGGAAAGATGAACTCAAGAAATTTGGGATGGAATCGAAAAGGCGTAAGTGTATGGAGACGTGTTTCTGATTTTAATCGTAAGGTAGTATTTACGATTATACCCCTAACGGCTTAATATTCTTTAAGCCGTGACCTGAGTTTTCCACTTATTTACGACAATGCCACCGCGCGTTTTACCCTTTATTTTTTGATCTGATTTTAAATGGATGGCTGAGATTCATCCTCATGTTCACAACTAAATATGGGTTCACATTTGAACCCACCCCTATATATATATATAGGATAGTAATCAAATAAAAACCAAAAAAAAGTTATAAAGTTAAGGACTAATCTAACCCTTAGATTAAATTAAATCAAGGGTTAATAAAGGAAACCCATATTTGAAAGAAAATCAAAAAGTAAGGACATATTTATCATTTTGTAAACCCCTAAAAGGGTAATATAGATATTTTACATATTAATTTCAAATTTCAATATTGGCGGACTCCAAAATTTTTATTAAATCTGATTAAACTAATTACAATTCCATCTTTGTAATCTGATTATCGTTTACCTTTTCAATTTTTAACATTCATGACTGTTCATCACTTCATCTACGAGTTCCACTATTCTTCGAGTTCCACGATTCTCCGAGTTCCACGATTCTGGAAGATTTCGATTTCTTCAAATCCATTACTGATTGAATAGCCGACACTATCTCCGAGTTCGATTCTGTACGATTTCGGTTCTTGAAGAGTTCGATTCTTGACGACTTCGTTTCTGAAAGTATTGGGTATTAAAGAGATAATAGATTAACATATGTTTTATCAACAACCCTGGCTTCTCGAAACGACCCAGTGAACCAGATCTGAAGAAGAAATCTGGATTGCCATTGAAGATTTTGCTTCATATTGAAGCTTTGTGAAGATCCAAGCACTTAGAAGCAAAAAAGTAGGGATTCAAATCAAATGCGAAGAAATTCATATTCTCATTCCAAAGGGTGGTGGTGGTGGTAAGCTTAGCTGTTCATTGACATCGGTACCTGCTACTGTTCTGGAAAAATTGATCTTCGACTCAAGATCTGGAAATGGACTTTTTCAAGTTAGCAATCTTCTTCACACAAATTGATTTGGGTTTTTCTTTTTTTATGTATTTAATTTTGATTATTAACTTGTTGAGTATTTGAATCAATCAAATGTTAAATCCATTTTAGGGTTGTGAAAATGGCGAAGAGATCCATGGTTGTTGCTTCATCGTTCACCGGAGAAGCCTCTGAATCCATCGATTGAATTCGACGTTTCCAACTCCGATCCATGGGAGGTCATCGATCCATCAGATTCCGGCGATGGTAACTTCTCTTATGGTGAAATCACCTCCGATAGCGACAAAGTCGTCGCAAACGTTGATGATTTCAACATCCACTGTCTCCCTCCACCTAAACCCCACATGCCAAGCTAGACTCCATAACCTAATCATTTGTGGATGGAGAATCATTTGTCTGAAACTTCTTTTCTAAGAATTCAACAAAAAACCAACATATTCTCCATCCTATACAAGAAATCAAGTCATAAAACAGCATTGTTTGATTCATCAACAACAAAATCCAAAAAAACACTTCTGAGGTTTCATCGAAGATGTATACTTACAACGAGAGCTTTTCTGCAGCAACCATAATGAGGTCGTTGGCCACAGATCTCAAAGGAGGTGAAATCAGAATAGATGAAGACAGAGAAGTTACCCAGAAAATAATGAAGTGTCATTGGGTGAATCGTTGTTTGATTTCATTAGGTGAAAATAGATCATAAATAAATTTTGTGTTTGATTTCATGTGACTGAAACCTGTTAGTGTTTGAATGAATAAAAAATATGAGAAAGAGCAGCTACCATGGAATTCATTGGTGGAAATAGCACAAAGTTCGAAAATTGTATTTAGTTTCATGAGATGAAATAACATATAGACAAAAATTGTATACAATTCATAAGGTGAAATAAGATGAAAACTATGTTTGATTTCACATGGTGAATCTACGTTTCATATGGTGAACCTATGTGTTTTATATGGTGAATAAATTTGTATGTTTCATCCGGTGAATTTGTGTATTTCATATGGTGAAATTAATATGCATGTTTCATATGGTGAATCTGTATCTTTCATATGGTGAATAAATTTTTATGTCTCATCCGGTGAATTTGTGTATTTCATATGGTGAAATTAATATGTATGTTTCAAATGGTGAATCTTGTTACCAAAATGAAATAAAGGAAAGTATATTATTATTAATTATAAAATATAAATATTCGTTGTCAAAATTACCATAATACCCTTTTTTATTAAAAAATGACCTTTAAAATTAGAGCCATAGGATTAATTTAATCTAAGGTTTAGATTAGTCTTTAAGTTTTTAACCTTTTTTTATATAGGGGCTTGATCAAATGAGATCTATTTAATCCAAGATAACTATGAGATCTCATTTCATCCCTTCATTTTAATTCAATTAATTACTTTACATATTTAATTAGAAATGGTAGCATAGTAATTTTACAATTTTATTTAATTAACCATTTTAATTAATTGTTGACGGTTTCCGAATTTCAATCAAATATATTTTAAAAAAGATATGTTTCCTAAAATTACTCTAACTAAAATAGTTTCAAAACAAATCTCGTATGAATTTCAACGATTTTGTTTATCAAAGTTGTATTCTAGAACCACATTTCTTTATAAATATGTGTGATACAAATTTATGAATATGTATGATACAAATTTATGAATATGTATGATACAAAAATTGATTTGGTTAGAATATTTTTATATGAATATGTGTGATACAAAAATTGATTTGGTTTGAATATTTCTTTATAAATATGTGTGATACAAATTTATGAATATGCGTGATAGAAAGATTTATGAATATGTGTCATACAAATTTAAGAATATGTGTGATACAAATTTAGAATACGTGTGATACAAAAATTAATGAATATGTGTCATACAAATTTATGAATATGCGTGAAAAAAATTATGAATATGTGTGATACAAAAATTGATCTGGTACGAAAATTGGAGCCGTAGAGGTATTTGAGTTGCAGCGATGCTTTTTCATTTGATTTGAACTGATTTGGTTAAAATATTTATTTTAATTATTTTTGATAACATAGGAACTCGCCTTATTTAGATAACGCCCACACATACAATGTTAAATTACAAGGATACCCTTTACATATTATTTAATTAAATTATCTTTTTTTAATTTAGGTAATATTGTCATATTTAATTTCTTTAATTATGGACCATTGATTAATAATTTTAATGGATGAGATGATATCTCATAGTTATCATAGATAACTTAGATCTCCCTTGAAGAGCCCCCCCCCTATATATATATATATATATATATATATATATATAAAGAGAGAGAGAGAGAGAGAAAGAGGTTCAAATGAGAACTTTGCATTTTTAAATGAAACAAATGAACACTTTGTGGACCACATATGATGTGGGTTTCACATAATATAAAATCATATCTGATTCAGTGGGAAAGCGATATATATATATATATATATATATAAGGCCCTTCATGTGTTAACCCATATATTTGTGTTAACCATGTTAACCAAAACCAACCAATAGGAAAATTACAATAATTATGGAATTAAAAAAATAAATTAAATTTAGTAGGGGTAATTTCGTATTTTAATAAATGACTTATATTAAATTTATTTAATTATTAAATTACATAATTAATACCTTCCTTAATTTTAGCAAAGTTAAGTATAGTAAATATCTCTAATAATCTTCACTAACAAAATCATTATATCAAAATTTTAATCCTAGAATAACGATTAAGAATTCTGCAGGTTTCATCCTAGAATAAAGATTTCGACATTATGGTAAACAACATCAACGATCTGCATAATCAACAAAGCCAAGATGAAGAAGTTTGTTACACGTTTCCGTCGTCCAACGAGATATATGTATCTGAAGTAGTCAATGATACTCAGAAACCCGTCAATGGATGTACTGAAGAGCAAAGTAACCATGTTGATGAAAGACAAGAACACTCTCAAGGTAATTGAAACACGTTTAAACTTTTATTTGCTTGAACAGTTACACAATATGAATACTAGGAGTATGTATGAATTTTGTTCACTTATGAAATTGTTCAAAGACGGAAAAAACATTCATGTTTATGTCGTGTTTGAAGTTGTTCACCTATGATAGTTATTCAAATTCGAGAGAATCATTGTAACTAGGTTTTATTTTGATGGCAGTTTCGATAGTTATATCTGACATCAAAATAATTACGTGTTGTTCATTTTTGAATTTAATATGGTGTCAGTTGAATTTTGTTCACCTATGTAACCTGTGCGAGAGAAACGTTATTTAATACCCATGTTTTATTTTTGTGTTAAGTTTATTCACTTATGAAACGTATTAAAATTCGAGAATAAATCATTATATCCAAATTTTCTGTTGATGGTTGTTTCGATAATTAGACGTGAAACTAAAATATTTATGTTTTGTTCACGTGTGAAATTTGATATTGTATTAGTTCAATTATGAACAATCATAATTAAATATGAAACTTGTGTTTCAAGTTGAATGAATAACATCTGTGTTTCATTTAATTTGAAGCGTATAATGGTAGTATCACATGGACAAAACCATTAACATTTTTGTTCTTTCGTGAAATACATTGTGTATTAGTTTTAAATATGAACAGAAACATTAAATAGAAAGTCATAGTCAAGTAGCAAATTTGTTCACTGATGAAATTTAGGCATTGATGTTAATACTCGTATTATGGTTTTCATTTTATTGTAGACGTTAACTACGAGAATGAAGTAACTCAATTATACGATGCATCAAAGTATTGGGTACCGACAGTACCGGATGATATAAGACCGAGGGTTGAGGGTCAGTTTTCATCACTAGAGGCGGTTGAGGCAATGTACAAGAAATATGCATACAATGCCGGTTTTCGTGTTCGTAAGAGTGCGAAGAAGGAAAATAATGAAGGGCGAAAAAGGGAAGATGCAATAAATGAATACCACGGAGTGGCAATTCCTGATGATGAGGACGTGGATATATTACTGCCAACTGGACTTAGAAACAAGGGTTGCGGTACCGGTAAGCGTTTGGTTAGTAAATCAGAAATGATACAACAACGAAGCAAACGACAGAAACGAAAATGCAACAGGTGTGGCCAACGAGCTGGTCATGATTCGCGCAATTGTCCAACTAACCACGGCTAATCATTATTGTGTCTTATAGGAGTTCTCAATTTTTTTAATTATTTAAGGATTTTTTATAGTATTTTGCTTATTGTTCAACCAACGATAATTATCGAATTTAATTTTGTTATTAACAAGGTTGTTTTAGATTTATTGTTATTTCGGTTAACGTGTATGTGATATGGATGTTCACTTGTAAACTATCAATGAAATCATATCAAATATCTTATAAAAGATGATTTAGTCCACCTTATTTAATTATGTTTTACTGATGCTCATTATTGTTATTTATCATACGCAAAAAATAAGTGTTTTCACCTCGTAAGTAGGCATTTATATGCAAATGCGCAATACAATGTTATTGGTGAACACTATTTTGTTTAAACTTTACGACGTTCTCCTTAGATGTATGTTGCGTTTTTAGTTTGATCTATGGTGTAATGAAAAACACCTAATGGCTATATGCTTTTCTTGTTCATCAGTTTTTACTTTGTGTAAAAAATCATAGTGTATGTCACCTAATTATTATTTCACTTATGAACATCATATGTCAATGGATATAGATTCACCATCGAACCAAATTGGATAAAGTGCATAGACAGTGTATAAAAGTTTCATAAAATATTCAAAAATAAGTCCCCTACTTATTTTAATCAAGCATGTTATAGAAGCTTCACATATGAACATTACGGAAGCGATGGTAAAGCTATAGAACTGTTCGTAGCGTATTCACGAATGAATGGGTTATACTTCTTGTTTTTATTTTGTCGCATGTAAGTTTATAAAACAACAACAGGGGGGAAAATTCCTTGTATTAAATGTGTCAGATTCCCCATTTGGAATTTTTAAATGTAACACCATAATATCCACAAAAGCAACATATCCCATTAAGGAATTTTTAAAATATTCCAAAAACCAAAAAATTAGACATTACTAAAATAGATCCATAAAGTTTTAAGATCATATTGTTTGAGTCAAAGTTATCTACGACATAGTACCCTATCTTGGTTGGAATGCCACCCGTAGTCATACCTAGCAAACATTCAAAACCCATATCTACCACCGAGTCTCGTTGTTTTTCGTTCAAATCTCTTATCGTTTCGCACAGTGTTTTAGGTGAAGTTCTTGTTTTCAAACCGGTTGGTTCTTTTTTAGTTTCCTTTCTTCCTGATTTAGATGATTCACCATACGTCCGTTTCCCCTCATCTGGGAGTTTTCTGCTTCGTCGGGGCTGGAAGTCACTGTCAGAACTCATACCTGTTTAAACCCAAAGATTGGTTTATAATTAGTTTTATATAAACAAACAAATACTATACTGTAAGATACAAAACTAATATTTTAACGTACCCTTATGTTCTTCAACAATTTCATCCCTCGTTTCATCAGTGTACATTTTATCACACACTTTACCTAATGTACATTCAACAATATAGTGTAATAGACCAAAAATTATAAATAAATTATTGAATAATTTTTATCTCATGTTAGATAGATTTAACTACTTTTCACTGTTTTGTACAATTTTCATTGGTGAACATTTCGCATTATTCCAAAATAATCATTATATTAACTTGTTCACTTATGCACCATTTATGGAATAAGTCAGCTTCGCTAATCTTTTTATTCACTTATAGACAAAGCATATATGAAATGCAGATTCATTAGTGAACACCTACAACCATGAGCATTTTCATGAAATTTAATCATATTCACTTATGCACACATCAAATTCACTTATGAACACATTTAATTTTATGGTTCGTTAAATACCTTTGCCCTTTAAGCAACCTTTGGCCGAACCTCCCACTTTTTGCTTTTTTTTTTTGTTGATTTAACTTTAATTTTCCCGGAAAACACTTATTTGTTTTATTCTCTTTACCTGAATAAGAAAACACCAACAACGTGTTTCATATTTTATAAAGTTTGTCAAATAACGTTCATGAATGTAACGTACATACACACATCGACAACTTTACTTACCCCCTTCACCCATGATTAATGTTGTCCCACCTAGTTCAATGGTCTCGTTGATGACCTTCTGAATTGTATTCGCCACTGTAAACATTTTACCACATAACCAAAGTTAAAATATGTTAAACTTTGAAAATTAGTTATAACTTGTCAAAGATAAGATACATACCTTCTTGAGTGGTAGTGATCTCAATAAGACTACCTTTCCCTTCCTCATACACATTATAGTCGGTGTTTGTTGTGTCTTCCATCACTTCATATACCATAACGAAAAAATTAAATTTTTTGAAGGGAATGTTATAAATTACCTAAACATATTGTTCTAATTATAAATTTAGAACTTGTTTATTACTTAAGACAAATCCGTGTTATTCCTATCATAAAGATAACAACCGTTCACTATTTACGAAACACAATTTTCAATTTGTTTTTACCGTTTAATATGAAAATGTTAGACTTTTGGGAAACAAACTACGTGTTCATTAAAGCTCATTTCAGTAGCCGTAACCCGGTATTTTAATCAATTAACCAATAACATATCACTTACATAATAAATAAACATATTGTTCACTAATGAACTACACATGTTTTATCCACATTATAACAACAGCATCACCTGTTCACTTGTGAAACATACAAAACCCGCCCTTTTTTATTCATAATGTAATGTTAACACTATGAACACATACGCTTGAGACTAAATTACAGCCGTAAAGAATACCTTCTTCGGTTATGTTCTTATCCTTCATCAGACTTTCATTAACTCTACTGACATTTTCTTTCGCAACTGAAACAAAAAAACAAGATCAGCAAGTTCCAAAATGCACAAATCATTAAGGAATGAACATTGAATACCTTTTTTTCTTTTCTTTCTTGAGCTTTTTTCAACTTGATCTTCAGTTTCATTTTTTTTCTTTCTTCGCCTTTTCAACTCTATAGTTTTCTGCCTCAACATCCAATGCCGTTGCCATTGTATTTTTGTAGTTCGATAATGATTTCTTTGTGATTCTCTCGCTTTGGTTTTCGAACTATGATGAACACAACATAAGTCTTATATACCAATCGATTATAAGAGAAGAAATCCTAGAATAAATTTCGAAATTTCCCGCTACGAATGTGATGAAAAAACTCAAAAATTTACCTCTTTTTCTAGAATTGGCGCCGAGATTTTCCATGGCTTCATCCATATTTGACGATATCAACCAAAACACCAAAACCCCAAGAAATCGCTTGATGAAATCGGTCCCCAAAAGTTCGCTTGATGAAATCGTTGCCCAGAATGTCGATGATGAAATGGTTCCATGAAATTCGCTTTCAGTTTCACATAAAGAGGGAAAGAGGATTTGGGCTGAAAATATCTTTTAATGTAAAATGACATTTTAACCCTTTGTTCACTTGTGTTGGGTCAATTTTTAATTTTGTTCCACGTTTTTTGATTTTCAAGTATTTACAAATATGCCACTTTCTTTTTGAACCATTGATCTAATAATTGGATGGTCTAGATTGAGTTAACATGGTTAACATAAAAATTTAGGTTAACACAAGAAGGAGCCTCTATATATATATATATATATATATATATAGAGAGAGGAAAGTTCAAATGTGAACTCATTTTTGGTTGTGAACGTGAGGACGAATCTCAGCCACTTATCCGGTCAATAAAGTCGGCTTTGACCTGGTTCCCCTCCTTTAATAATCTCCACCCTCCCATGAATCGCGTCAATCCTCCGTGATCGCGTCCACCATAACCGAAGATGTGTGGCTGAGATTCGTCCTCACGTTCACAACCAAAAATGAGTTCACATTTGAACCTACCCCTATATATATATATATATAACTCTCATACTGATGGTCATTAACAACGTTTTATTTAGTTATTGTCGTTTATATATTGTTGTTACATTAACGTAATTTAATTTCTCGTAATTTTTTTATTTATTTGTCATAACTTATTTTAAAGTTGTTAGTTGCTATTTATTAATCGTCATAATTTAGTTTACATGTTTTCGTACTCGTTCTCATCTTTATTTATCATAATTTTAGTTTGTCGTCACGTTATATTTTATTTTTGTAGATGTAAAATTTTATTTTTGTAAAAATTTATTTTTGTAAAAATTCGTTTTCTTGATTTTAAGATTTTTGACATGCAAGGATCCCGAGCAATGATAGGCTGACAACCTTAGCTTGGGTGTGAGTGACGATAAGATAAAAAAGTCAATTATGACAATAGAAATTTAATAACCAAATAACAAAAATTTGCAATCATTTGTTCAAGATATTATTGATAAAAATCACATCTCTATTGACGAATTAATTTTTGCTATAATGGTTAACAGTTTGATGAACTTAGAGATAAGTCATCTCGAATAGATCAACTTGAATAATATGGAGGTATATTCAAGAGGGTTTCTTAAAAACAAGGAGACTTGTTTTTATTTCGTACAACTTATACAAGTGATAGACTGTGTCATTGCCCATAACTAATTTTGTTTTGGAAACATTAGAAGCGATTGTTAAGTTCTGAATAATTGCTTCAAATGAGATAGCCATTCTGAAGATAAAGAGTTCAGATCTTCTGAACTGAGCATGAAAGATAAAGGTAAGGCATATTCAGAAGAAAGGCTCAGAAGTCTGAGTTGAAGACTTCAGAAGAGAAGATTAAGAAGCAAAGTGTAACACCCCAAAGTCCAAAGCAATGGACTGGCCCAATAACTTAAAATCAAACTTAAAACCATGGTGGAAGTTATTGGTAGCCCACTACTTGAGGCTTATAAGGAGCTTCCAAATCTTCTTTTCTACCAATGTGGGATGAGTTGTTACAAACTCCCCCACTTAAACTCCTGACGTCCTCGTCAGGTCTGCCCAGAACCTTTTCTCCTTGTCATCGGCGATGTGGGATTCGCCTAAGATGTTACAAACACCCCCTCTCAAGGACTCATCATACCCGATGAGGTTTGCCCCACCATCCCGATGGTACAAGAACCTGGCTCTGATACCATTTGTAACACCCCAAAGTCCAAAGCAATGGACTGGCCCAATAACTTCAAATCCAACTTAAAACCATGGTGGAAGTTATTGGTAGCCCACTACTTGAGGCTTATAAGGAGCTTCCAAATCTTCTTTTCTACCAATGTGGGATGAGTTGTTACACAAAGTCTAAGATATAACTTCTAAAATGGAGACTTTAGAAGTTCTGAACAAAGTTCTGAAGACTGATTCTGAAGGAGACTTATACGTGTATAGAAGTCATTGGTCTATCGTGTACCTAACTGGTAGTTTAGACTTTATATACTTGTATAAATACAAAGTGAGTTAGTCTGTTTATAGTTACACGTTTTAGAGACATATACTTGTATTTTCCACATTTTGGCATATTGTAATCTTGTGAATATCAATACAACAGCCGACATATTTGCTACAAATCTTGTGATCTTTACAGTTTACATCTTAATTGACATTCTAATCTACGGGAAATATCAGCGCTCCTTGGATAATTGCCTTTCTCAACCTCGAGAGAGTGCTTTATACAAGCTAATGGTTGGATAAAGATAAGTTATTATTTACAATGTTTTATCTGATTTATTGGTTTAAAAATCTTAACTGATCCCTACACCATTACTTTCTTTTAAATTAGTTATCTGTATCAGTAGTTTCAAGTTACCAAACCAAAAATAATTCTTCAAATTCGCCATCTGAAATCTAACCTTCTTCTAGAATTTATCTAAAACTTTTAACAACTTTTTCCCTGTGGATCGATATTCGAAAACTTACCGTTTTTATTATTTGTAAAAGACGACGGTGGGTTGATACGTGTATACTTACACGGGTATCCATTTGCATACGGTCAGAGAGATTTTATCTTCATATAAATCTCGCAACAAGTTTCTGGCGCCGCTGCGGTGCTGCCGGAGAGATTAAGGCAATGATAAAAAGTTTTAAAAAGTAAATTAAAATATTTTATTTTTCTACTATTTTATTCCTAGTTTGCGGTGTATGCCAAGGCTACCATACATGAAGAAGATTTATTAATTTGATCTTGAGATTGAGATTGAAATGACTTTTAGAGAAAGAAGAAGAGCGCAAAGAGCATTAACAGTGCTTTAACCTCTTTTAAAATGGCAGAAGATCAACCTCCCCTAACTGATGCTGAGAAAAATCATCAAACTGGCAAATTCCAAAGATGGAAAAAAATATGGACTATGCCATTCTTGTTTTTGATCCGTTGAAATCGGGAATAGCTAGACCAAAGATGGGCGCCCTCCATTTTGGGCTAAAACCAGTGATGTTTAACATGTTGCAAACCAATGGCCAAGTTAGTGGTTTGCCTTCTGAGGATCCACACTCGCACTTACAATCATTCTTGGAAATAACTGACACTTTCCGACTCACTGGTGTACCTGAAGATGCTTTAAGACTTATATTGCTTCCTTTTTCATTAAGGGATAAGGCAAAGTCTTGGTTCAATACATTTCCAAACAAATCAGTCGAGTCTTGGAATAACATGGCGGAAATTTTTTTAAAAAAATTTCCTGCGACTTGACAAAAGGGACACGGAAAGATAATCGATAAGCTCTCGAATCAAGAAATATCTCGAAATTCTCAAAGAATTCCTACGACAGCAACCTTTTTATTTATATTGTAGCCATAAATCATACGATCATTGTTCTAAAGGCCGACGTCTTGACGTCACGTTTTCATAGTGCAACGACAGTATAATCTATCGTCCGCGGTTTTTTCCCTTGATTAAGGGTTTTTCCGCGTCACCAATCCTTTTGTCTTTTAGTTATTTCTTTTTAACGTGTATGTATCGTAAGAATTCATCTCTTAGTCGACCAGTTCCCCAAACCTATTAGTTGACTTTTGAAAGTTAATTTTTGACATTTGACATTAACAGTAATTGAAGTTATACGTGTAAAAAATAAATAATATTTTATTAATATAGTTAATGCTAAAAATGTTAAAATAAAGTAGTTATTGTAGTTTGATGTAATTTATTTTTAAAGATTTTACTTTTTCATACTTTATTATAGAAAAATTATACTATAATTATTAGAGATGCTAAAAATATATGGGGAAACCATCTTATATTTTTGGCCTTTGTAAACCCCTAAATATTCTAACATTTATGGAAAAATTAATTACGTTGAGAAAAGCCAAAATCAATTGAGACATTCATACCATGACTTTTCAGTTTATACAATATTTCCACCTTTAAAAGATTCTTACGAAATATAAACTCAATCGACAAGAAGATCAGTTACACATTTGACCAACCATCATCCTCTTTTTGGATGTCGAAAATATGAAACCATAAGCAAACGATCGATATATGCCCTAAGTCGACTAGTAGATGTTGATGTTGAATTGTTGATATTGTTATAGTTTTTGGACATTTCATTGATGTTAAAGGTTAAGGAAGTTGACATTCAATTTAAATTTAAATTGACAAAATAAATAGTCAGATATCACAAGTTGTGTACCAAAAGTCGCAGGTTGACCGAATAAATGAACCTCCATTACCAATATATTTTGATTATTTTAAATGTGATCCAACAAATATTCCTAATTATAAAAAAACACATGTATAATTTATGGGATCGTAAAAACTTTTATATTGAGGTTTTGTTATATATGATTCTTTTTCCATCTAATTATAGTCTTTAATGTGTTAATTAATATATATTTGTTTTATAATTTGTTTATTTAATATGTATTTGATTTGTAATGTGAAATATTTTATGTTATATATTTTGTTTTACAAACATGTCATAAAGGTTCAAATTGTGCAATATGAGTATATGTCAAACAAACACACTTTGAAACAAATATATGTTAATCACTATATCAAATTCTAGCCATTGATTAAAAAATCATATAAAATAACACATAATGCACTGGATTTTCAGAGATCTCACAATCTACAGAGTTCTCAAAAGAATTTTCTCTAGAGAGAAAAAGGGGAAAGTTCAAATGCGAACTCAAATTTGGTTGTGAACATAAGGACAAATGAGAAAGCGACACATGTCTGAATATAGATTATTCAGACCAAATAATCAAAGAAATATTCAGACTGAATATATTATTTATTCGGTGTGAATAATGTTTATTCAGACTGAATAAACATTATTTAGATTGAATAAACATTATTCATACTGAATAAATACTATATTCAGTCTGAATATTTCACTACTAGAAAATTGAGTATTTTCAACAAAAAATTTCAACGGAAAATATCGTTGAAAAATTTATATTAATTTTAAAGGGATTATTAACAAAACATAAATTTTGTACGAATTTTTAACGAATTTCCGTTGAAAATCTCTCACAACATGCATTTTCAACCAAAAACTTTTTGACGAGACATTCCGTTGAAATTTTTTTTGTTGAAAATGCATATATGTTTGTGAGATATTTTCAACGGAAATTCGTTGAAAATTCGTAGAAAATTTATGTTCTGACAATAATCCTCTAAAATTCGTAGAAAATTTTCAACGACATTTTCCGTTGAAAATTTATTGCCGTTGAAAATACTCAATTTTCTAGTAGTGTTTCTTTGATAATTTAGTCTGAATATGACACGTGTCGCGCTCTCATTTGTCCTCACGTTCACAACCAAAATTGAGTTTTCATTTGAATCGCCTCTATATATATGTGTGTGTGCGCTTAGAATATATATATATATATATATATAGGTTTAGGATCGTGTGAGAAGGAAAGTTAAGGTAAGAAACGTAAGAAGAGATCTGAGCCACTGATCACTTTTAATCTCATACTCATCAATGAATTGCGCCTTAGAAGGGAGTTGATCTGGTGCATCTCATCCTAATGTGTATTCAAGGGTGGAGATCCCTTCTTACGCTTCTCAGCATAAATTTCCTTCTCAACGGAACAGAACCATATATATATAGGCGTTATTATGCAACCTTTTGCATTCATACAACCCTTACAACCAAATCAAGAGCGTTCATTTGATCATCAACGATTAAGATTAAATCGATTATAAAAAGGGGCTCTCATTAAGGTAGATATGTAGGTTGCATAGGTTGTATGATTTAGAGGGGCTGCATTTGAACTCCCCTATATATACATAGAGAGAGAGAAAAAAAAAAGTTCAAATGCAAAGTCAAATTTGGTTTTGAACATGAGGACATAGGATAGCACGAAACGTGTCCCATTTAGTCTGAATATTGAATGGCATACAGATGGAATAATGAAGGTGAAGTTCATACATTATTCATTATGAATAACACGCATTCAAAGAGAATAACACAACATTCAGAGTGAATAACACAACATTCAATCTAAATATTTCCTTTCGTTATTAAGACTGAATAAGACACATGGCGTGCTCTCCTCCTCTGTCCTCATGTTCACAACCAAATTTGAGTTCTCATTTGAACCCGTCCGGAGGGATCATACAAGAACACCCATGATTTAAAGGAACAAAGAAACATTTTCTGGACAACATATGATGTAGGTCTCACATAATATTAAATCATATTTGATTTAATGGGCCCACCATTGAATCAGATATGATTTAATATTATGTGGGACCCACATCATATATGGTCCACAATGTGTTCCTTTATTCTTTTAAATTTACAAAGTTCTCATTTGAACATCTCTCTCTCTCTCTATATATATATATATAGGGGAGAGATCATACGAGAACCACCCCTCTTTAAAGAAACAAATGAAGTCCCTTAGAATCACATATGATGTGGGTCCCATACAATAAAAAATTATATCTTATTCAATGGGACCCACCATTGAATCATATATGATTTTTTATTGTGTGAGACCCACCATTGAATCATATATGATTTTTTATTGTGTGAGACCCACATCATATGTGGTCCTAAGGGTGTTCCTTTAAATATACAAAATTCTCATTTGAACCTCTCTCTTTATATATATATATATATATACATGGAGAATGAGAACTTTGCATTTATAGAGAAACACCCTTAGGATCACATATGATGTGGGTCCCATACAATATAACATCATATATGATTCAATGGTGGGCCCCGTTAAATCAGATATGATTTTATATTGTGTGGGACCCACATCATATATAGTCTTAAATGTGTTCCTTTGTTCTTTTAAATGAGGGGTGTTCTTGTATGATTCCTTCCCTATATATATATATATATATATATATATATATATATTAGAGAGAGAGAGAGAGAGATAGGGGAGGGTTCATATGAGAACACCCCTTATTTAAAGAAACAAAGAAACCTCCTTCTAGCCGTATATTTTATAAAAATAAATTATATTATATTAAATGACATTAGAGTAATTAATGTATGCTGATACTTAATTTCCACCAAAGGTTATTTCTTTTAGGGGTAAAATTGGTATTACTCAATAGTAATAATATTATTGTAATATATTATTACTATTATAATATATAATTACTTTATAATATACTATTAATACATAAATTTTGTAAAATTAATTAATAATATATTAGAATGTTTTATTATCTATATCATATATGATTTAAATTTACATTTGTACAAGATCACATGAATTTTCATTAACATTTATACACAATAATATATAATACTGAAATCATATATGATTTTGTTGACATATTTGACATTGTAATCATGTGTGAATATCATTTGTATATATCATATATGACTTTACATTTATATTTGTACAAAATTACATATGATTTTACATTAACATTTCAGATGGACCGGACCGTCAGACCGTTTAAACCGTTAAAAACAATCCGGTTTTGACTTGGTTCAACTGCTTTGGAAGGTGCAACAATTTTTTTAAACATCCTTACCTGAAAAAACAGGCTTGAGTTTATCATATTAAGCTCCGTTGGAGAAAAAAATATTATGTTACATCATAATGAATTAAAGCTAGCAATACGTGGATCAAACCCATAGATAATCACCTTTATTCTATAAAAATTTAAAATTTATGTTTAATTGGTCAATCAACTTATTTCAATAAGATTAATTCCTAAAAAGAACATCATTCTTGAGTGAATAATTTTCTAAGAAATTAAACTAAAGGGGACAAAAAGTCTTGAGTGAATTATTGAATTACCCCTAGACTATTTCAATCAACTTAATTTGCTCTTGACTTATAATTTTGAGCTTTTAGGAAAAAAATCAGAAATTTAAAAACAATATTAGTCTAATTTGACGGTTTCATTAATAAGGTGTCATTAAAAATATAATTCTTATACAAACTATATAAACAATTCTCATGGATATTTTTGTCATTTTACCACATAACTTCAACTTCAACTTATTAAATATTCTAGAAAATCAACGTATCTACGGAATTGCTATTGCTTGCAAGCCAACATATCTGAGTATTTGAAGATTTTTGTTCTTAGTAATGACATAATGAAATTCCAGATGATAAAAACAATTTTGGCAGTCAAGAAGTAATCATAATGTATTAAAATGTAATACATAAGATCGTGTGAGAAAAAGAGTTAAAGTGAGAAGCGTAACGAAAGATCTGGACCCTTGATCATTTTTAATAGATGCACCTCATCGCGATGCATCTAGGCATGGGAATGGGGCGGGGATCCCCGACCCCGTCCCTGCCTGCCGGGGAAGAAGATCCAATCCCCATCCCCAACAGAGAATGGGGATCCCCAACGGGGAAACGGGGATTTTTTCCCCGTTTATAAAAATTACTTTAAATCAAATATGCGAACGACCACACACGTTGAAATATATCATATTTTCAATAAACCTAAAATCAAAAGTAATTTAATATAATAAAAAAAAGTCACAATTTCATATAATAATTAATAACCTAAAACTAAAAGAAATTCAATTTAATACAAAAAATACTTAACTTCACTCGTACCAAAACATAACGAGTAATATCAAATCATATCGAGTAATATCCAAAACATATGCGTAATAGTATTTTGACTTGACATCGAAAATATTACACACTAACATCCAAAGTAAATAACACTTTTAGATTTTAAGCCTAGTTAGAAATATGAAATCATGAATTATCAATTTAGTTGAAATAAATACGTTATATAATTTATTAATATATATATAGAGAGAGGGAGGTTCAGGAAAAAACGCTAAAAAAAGAGAAAACTGAATAACACCCTAGAAGGCTGCCATCTGGTAACATGCATTTGTGCATATGCAATAATGCATATTTATGCATTGATGCATAGAAAAAAGAAGCTCTGATCGCTTGTATACATTTGTGCATATGCACTAATGCATATATATTCATTGATGGATAGAAAAAAAATACCGTCCAGATGGCGGACTCTCATGGTGTTATTCAGTTTTCTCTTTTTTAGCGATTTCTCCTGAACCACCTTCTCTCTCTCTCTCTCTCTCTCTCTATATATATATATATATAGGGTCCGGGACGGGGCGGGGAGTGCCATACCCGTCCCCATCCCCATCCCCGGTTTGAGACAAACGGGGATCCCCGTCCTCATCCCCGTCCCCGTCCCCGATTTTAGCAGGGAATCCCGGTCCCCAAACGGGACGGGTGGACCGGGTTCCCCAACCGGGCGTGGCCGATTCCCATCCCTAGATGCATCTTATTTTGATATGCATTCAAGGGTGAAGATTCATTCTTACACTTTTCACCTTAACTTCTATTAAATGTAATGTATGCTTCTAAAGCCGGGAACATCTTTTATTTCAAGTTGAACAAAAAGCCAATGTCTTACTACGATGGTGACACCAATAGACCTCACTTTGGGTCAGAGATACTGAACTCTTTTCGTTTGGTTTTGTTAGCTTAGGAACTTACTTGGACTAAATATGTAATATTAAAAGTCAAAAGACAAATTAAGTCCAGTAACTAATAGTCTAGGGACCATTTTTGTAATTTATAAAAGTCTTTCTTTTGTTTTGTCGTTTTCTGTTTTATTTCTCCGTGTAATCTCAGTGTAATGTCGGAATCGTGTTTGAATAATTCCTCACACTTTTATATTTATTTATTAAATTATCATTTTTATTTTATTAATTTAGAGTAATCACGTTTTTTGTTCTCATTGTTTGTTGAAAATTTCAATTTCATCCTTATGATTTTAAAATTACGATTTTCATCCTTATGATTTATAATTTATTACCTTTTTTGTCTTTATGATTTAAAGTTTAATGTATTTTTCATACTTATAGTTTACAATTCATTTCTGTTTTAGTTATTCATACTTAAAAGTAATATTTAGTAGGAGTGAAATCGGTTTAGCACCAGTACCGAATTTCTGTAGGACTTAGGACTAAGACTGAAAATCGAACCGTATGTACAAGTTTAGTACCAGTTCAATTTCAATTTCAATGTCTTCCCAAAAAAAATACTAAAAACTAGGGGTATTCACGGTTCGGTTAGTAGGGAAAACGTGAACCGAACCGCATGAGGCGGATACCCCGCTACCCGAACTGAAACCGAACCGCGGGTTACACAAAACCGAACCGATCCGAACCGAAATAAGACGGTTACCCGCAGTTCGGTTCACGGTTACCCGGATTTATATAAAAAATATTATTTACACTATAAAAATGGTAACCTTTAAAACAATTACACAACAAATAAATAAAACTAATAAAACGTTAGAAATTAAATTAAATTTAATTGTTTAAAATCCATTTTTCTGTTAATGTCGACTCTTTCACGATTTCATACATTCAAATTTAATCATCCACCGTAATTTTTGACACCAAAACGTAAAAGACTTTACTCATTTAACTTTGCGCTAATAAATATACAAATAATAATATATATATATATAATATTAAATTATTATATATACATTATATCCGGTTCGGTTCGGTTATCCGCAGTTACCTTAAAATTCAAAACCAAAACCGCCCCGTGAATACCCGGTTTTTTCGGTTTTCGGTTTTTTAGATTTCGGATTTTTCGGTTATCGGTTTTTTCTGTTTCCGATCAAACGGTTCGGCTCGGTTTATCGGTTTTCCGGTTTTTTTTCACACCCCTACTAAA
The DNA here is from genome assembly GCA_036898165.1 of Silybum marianum. Lineage (NCBI taxonomy): Eukaryota > Viridiplantae > Streptophyta > Magnoliopsida > Asterales > Asteraceae > Silybum > Silybum marianum. Next base: position 26,069,083 of record CM072542.1, on the reverse strand, counting down.
AACCGAAGTACCGATTCCTGAAAATGCAGAAAATCAGTAACTGAGTATCGAACCGATTACATGCATACGATTCTAATTCGATTCGGTTTCAGTTTGGTACTGGTTCGATTCAAGTAATTGGTCCTCAAGTCTCATCCTTAGTATTTAGCCTCATTAATGAACACGTAAATGGATTACAAACCATAAGGATGAAAACCGAAATTTTAAAAACCATAAAAACGAAATCTGCAATCTTTAACAAACCATAGGGATGAAAAATGTAATTTACATTAAATTATTATTTTTTATTATAATCTTTTCAAGTATATAACCAAAAAGAATTCCACCCACAAATTTTTGAATCAAATGGGGCAATCCAAGAAACTCAAAAACCTACACTCAATTTTAAAAGACAAAGCCAAAATCATTAAGGCAACTTTCACCATCACCAATCGCACCACCACCACCATCCAAATCGCCGTCCTCCGCGCCACCACCCGCTCCGCCCACTCACCGCCACCGGACCACCGTATCTCCGCCCTCCTCTCCGTCGCCCACACCACCCGCCACGCCGCTTCCGCTTGCACAACCGCCGTAATCCACCGTCTCCACCACCACCACCAACCGAACGCGTATGTAACCCTAAAATCTCTCATAACCCTACACTCGATGATCGCCGGAGGTTCCTTCGTCATCAAGGACCACCACCACCACCACCACCCGCCGTTCTTCCGCCCTACTTCCGCCACCGACCACCACGACTATCTCAACCTCTCAAGATTCATCGATAACACCGACACCCAATCACGCGAATTCTCTTCGTGGGCCCAATGGTACGCCCGTTTTCTCGAAAGCAATCTTTCAACATCCAAAGTCTTAAATTGTTCACTATCATCAAAATCCGAAATCGATAAAAAAAGAGAAAACGTCAAATATTCGTTATTTATGGATTTATTCAAAGAAATCGAAGCATTAGTTTCGATGATCGAAGAGATTTGTAGAGCACCAAGATCGTTACATTTTCAAAGGAACGATATAATTTACGAGTTGATGAAATTGGTGGGAGAAGATTATCGTATGACTCAGTATCATACCATGATCCGACTCACTGAGTTGAGAACTAGAATACATAGTCTTAGCACCAACGAGTTGAGTGAGTTGACTTGGTATTTGGAGAGATTGGAAGGTTGTAAAGAAAGATTGACTGAGTTGTTTGTGAACCGTAGAAGGAATGAGTCGTTTTGGGAATTAGTTACTGAGTTAAAATCGGTGAGTTGTAGAATGAATAAGTATACTACCGAGTTAACTCAGTTGAAGAGATTGGAGGGCAGTAAGTCGACCGTTGGGATTATTACCGTTGGGTGATGGCAATCATTGGTTAAAGGTCGATCCTATAATTTAACTTTTTCGGTGGCGTGATTATTGGTGTGTTGTCTTTTACCTTTTTTTTATTTTTATTTTTATTTTTATAAAAAACATTAGATTTTATAGTTTTTAGATTTTTTTTCTGTTTTTTATACACATTTTTTAATCGAGAATTTAATGATTTTGACCAAGTATGAAAATCCATTTACCAAAATAACCAAAAACTTGATGAGTTTACCAAAATAACCAAGATTCCTTCGAAATACATACTTAAAACGAGTGGAAGTGAAATACCTCTTGCACAGCATTGTTTTCCTCCGCCATACCTCCGCCACAGCACTGTTTTTCCTCCGCCATGTGGCGGAGGTATTTATACGTGTGGCGAAGGTATTTGTATGAGTGGCAGATACGGTGTAAAAACCCCCAAAACGACGTCGTTTTGGGGCCCTCCGCCATGTGGCGGAGGAAAACAATGCTATGGCGGAGGTATTTTCACTTCCACTCGTTTTCGGTATGTATTTCGAAGGAATCTTGATCATTTTGGTAAACTCAACAAGTTTTTGGTCATTTTGGTAAATGAATTTTCCATTTTGGTCAAAATCATTAAATTCTCTTTTTAATCAAATCACAAGTATCTATGTTACCTTATAAAATATTTGACAAAAAAATTAAAATTTATTTTTATGTATTATTAATAAATATTATTTAAAATTTAAAATGATAATTGATAAATAAATTGTGATTATTTACAACTTATTAAAGTTTTATACATGAATTAATATAAACATTATATAAAAAATCTAAAATATAATTACGATAATTCGTGCTGTAACAAAATACTTAATTATCACTGTTATAAAAAAATTGTATTAATAAATAAAAAATAAATAACCTCGATTAAGTTATAATAAAAAAAATTGAATTAAAGAAAATTATACAAAAATCCTTTTATGCTAATATCGATATATATTTTTTTTAAAATTTTTTGATATTTTAAAAAAATTATTTTATTCAAAAATAAAAAGTTATCGCTTTCTCAAAACAATATAAAACCATACTATAACATCAACAAAAACAACGATTAAAACGACACATTAAGATCGAGATACATCTCACTGCATTGTGTGAGTAACTTTCTAGTTTACATAAACAACTGTAACATTGTTTGAAAATAGAAGTTATATTGATCTATATTTTACCCTTTAGACATTAACTTCAAAGTAAAATATACTCAACTCATTTGGTTTTGTTTGATTTGTCTTGATTTATTTTTATATATCTATAGGGTCAGGTTCAGGAGAAACCGTAAAAAAAGGATAAAAAACATAAGGGGAGCCCTCCATCTGGATGATATGCACACATATACATATTGATAATTTGTAACATGCATAGAAAAAAAAACTTCAATCGCTGTATGCATTTGTGCATACCGTTCAGATGGAGGCTCTCAAGGTTTTCTTCAGTTTTTTTGAGGTTTCCCCTGAACCTCCCTCTACATGTGTGTGTGTATATATATATATATATATATGATGTGGATCCCACACAATATAAAATCATATCTGATTTAATGGTAGGACCCACATCATATATGGTCTTAAATGTGTTCCTTTAAAAATGCAAAGTTCTCGTTTGAACCTCCATATATATATATATATATATATATGCATATATATAGAGGAAGGTTCAAATGAGAATTTTTGATTTCTAAAGGGACACTTGTGGACCACATATACTTGTGAACCATATATGATGTGTGTCCCACATAATATTAAATCATTTCTAATTTATTAAATTAGAAATGATTTAATATTATGTGGGACACACATCATATGTGGTGTACATATTGTTCCTTTAAAGATGGGTGGTTCTCGTATGACCTCTCCCCTATATAAAATGAGAACTCGGTTATTTTTGATAACCGTGATATCCAATCTGAACAAATCATTTAATTTTTTTGATTTAATTTTATAATTATTTATTAAAGGCTATATTGGTAATTTAGTTCATCAATCTATTCCTAAAATCATGGATCCATCCTAAAATTATGGCACAAGTTCCTTCTTCTCTATCATTTCTGTCTCTCAGATGGCTTTCTCATCCATCCTAAAATTATGGCTTTCTCCAATAAAGTACTCCCATGGTCAGTTTTATTTGTAGTCGCCGGATTCATGAGAATGGTCAACGGAATTAACTTCCATGGATTCCCCAGTCAACTTCCCCTTTTCTCGCTGGTCCGATGGTGGTTGCAGAAGGCAGTGGATACGGAGGCAATGGTCTCCATGTAGGAGGTGGTGGTGGTTATGGTGGCAGTGGATAGGAGACGACCATGACTGTGGATACGATGGTGATGGTGATGATGGTGGATTTCATTACTCAAGGGGAGGCGATGGTTTCCGAGCACAACTGCAGGAATCGGCTATATTACTCAAGGGGATACAGTGGTGATGATGGTGGACTTGATTTCAAAGGCAACTCGATGATTCTCCCAAAAAATGAATTAGTTCAATTTGAGAATTGGATAGCAGTGGTGGTTTCACGGTTGGTATCACATTGGGTATCACTATAGCTGTCAAAGAAGTTCTTGAGTATCACAATACGTATCACGGTGGTGTACACCGGAATAAGTTTTGCCGGAGTAAGGCTCGCCGAAGAGAGGAGAGAGAGACATTTACAAGATGACTAATTTACCCCTAAATATTATCCATAAATTTATTTATTTTTGAAAATTAATAAATAATTACCAAAAAAATAATATTTTTAATAATAACCATTGATTATTAATAACTAAATCAATATCCAGAAAGTCACGAATACAATAATCGAAATTCCAAGTAAAATCAACAGGAACCATCTCATAACCCATTCCCAATTCTTCATTCCATATATCAATCTTCTGATATCCAATACTTAAAATAAAATCTGGCTATAAAACACCACAACATAAATAGGTATAAAATTAGTAAACCATCCTTATAACTTCAAAAACTCTGACTAAGATCAACCAAAACCTATGTAACGTTTTTGATATCAGAGATTTCTCTCTAATGGGCCTGATTGACTTTATCAAACTCTTTGCATCCAAATAGAAGAAAGATTAAAAAATGTATATACATTAACACAACACATATATTACATATGTATATGTATATACACATAGAGGAAAGTTCAAATTCAAACTCAAATTTGACTGTGAACGTGAGCAAGTGTGACACATGTCTGAATGTAGATTATTCAGACTGAATAATTAAAGAAATATTCAGACCGAATAAAACTGAATATAGTATATATTCAGACTGAATAATGCTTATGCAAACTGAATAAGTAGCATTATTCAGACCGAATATATACTATTTTCAGTTTTATTCGGTCTGAATATTTCTTTGATTCTTCAGTCTGAATATGACACGTGTCGCACTCTCATTTATCCTCACGTTCACAACCAAATTTGAGTTCTCATTTGAACCCGCCCCTATACACATAATAGTATAAAATAATTCGACCATCAAACAAATAAGGCATTTTTGTCAAAGGAGAGATCACGTGGGAACCAATGACCAGATGCACATAATCAAAGAAAGCTTAAATTTTGAAATATCCAAACGTAGAGGAGTATTTCTGTATGGCTTAATCATTAAGCCATTAAGCCAAAATTGCTATAAAGAATAAGCCAGACCCCTTACTTGTCACCACTAAACCACATCAAACGAATTAATACCAGAAACAATCCAACGCTCTCTCCTTGTCTTTGTGATTGTAAAAGGTAAGAATGGCAAATAACATGAGTTTTAAAAGACTATTATCTAAGCTTTGACTAACCAAACATTTCAACTTTGAATTTAAATGATATTAATTTGATTCTTGATCTAAAATCGCAATAAACCATAAAACTTGCGTCAAGAGGGACGGAGAACAAAAGAAACAAATTGTCGTTTCAGGTCCTCGACTTCAGAATCAACGCGCACGGGTAGTTTGTCAATTAGAACAATATATATATATATATACACACACACACACACACACATATATATATATATATTGTCAATTAGAACAATCTGTATCAAGAGCACACAACATGAGGATGATATATATATACACACACACACACATATATATATATATATTGTCAATTAGAACAATCTATATCAAGAGCAAACACGAAATAATGATGTTTCAGTGTTGTTCTCGTCAGGGATACATTGATCGGAAGGGAAATACCTTAAAACTTTGCCATTTTTTTACAATTGAATAACTAAGGAATCACAAAGCTAATAGTAGGACTGAAAACTAAAATGAACATATTGGCAAACCACAATGAAGTATGTGTGATGAGCATGAAAGTTGAGTTAGAAAACCACAATGCATACGGCGCCCATAGTATATACGGTGCTACTGTTTATGACCTTATCCCTCCCACATAATACACATGAGGATGATATATATATATACACACACACACACATATATATATATATATAATGCATTATCCATACATACAACTGAATAGCTGAATCAAATGGCACCGACTGCAGCAATGCTTACACTGGTAGGAGAAGGCCACCACCACCACCACCACCTTCATACCACCAAATCCTCATCTTCTTCTTCTTCACCATCCCCATTTTTTCAGGTGAAGAGCTCTGCAATGAACTGGGTTTTCAAACTCATGCCACTTCTTCATCAACCAAAGACATCCATGGTGGAAGATCACATTCAGATGCAGTCTGGATTAGACAAGAAATTTATAGAAGTTATTGAGAGTGGCAGCTGGTAAACTCAACCAAGTAGACCAGATGTTATTTATAGAATATATATCTGTAAATATCCTGTACCTTCCATTCCATTATTCTACTTTTGATCACATTATTTAAAATGCAAATAACTTTTACCCAAATTTCATTTTTGCATCTGAATCTTGTCTGAATGTTTGGTTTTCTGTAATCATCCTACTTATGGTTTTCTTTAAGTTGTATCCAACTTTCAGTATTAGTGAATCATTGCATATGTAAATGTAAACCATCAAATCCATATGAATCATTAATTCTCAATAGAAAAATGAAGAAAATTTAGGAGATGCGTCTTGAAGTAATCAGGAAAACTACACATATCATATATAAATAAAAAGTAAAAGATTTAGGGTTGAATTGGGTGCAAAAATAGGAAAAAAATGAACCTTGATGGTTGAAATGATTGCATATACACAAGGGAAAGCTCCCCAGATGGGATTTGATCTCTTTACAAGCTTACTCCGTGATTCATTAGTCTCCTTGATCACCTTCAGGCTTCAACGCATAATCCTGTTGTTCCATTTCAAGTAAAGTCACCCCTCAACTAACAAATTATCCTATGAAAATTACCAATATATGCTCTATGAATGTTACAGAAATTTATGTTTTTCAGAAAAAAGTTTTCAACATATGGATAAAGGGTTCGTGCTGCCCTCCAATGCACCCAACCATCAGGGTGGGTGGGGCCAGATTTGAACCCGAGACCCTGTTATGGAAATTCCAACCCTTTTCGGCCATCAGGGTGTTGGATTATGGCTAAACGCCTTTTTCTTGTATTTAAAGGTACATTAATAAAAATCAAAATACTTGCCAGCATTTTCAACTAAACCTTGCAATTTTCATGAGATGGGGAGCAGCTGAATGCATACCTTATTGGATGCTTTGTTGCCAAGAGTTGGTTTTCCATCTGGGATCTTGTAGCCTCTAAACCAGTCTCTGATTGCAATCACAGTCCCCTAAACCAAATTTCACTAATTACTGACATTTCAATCACAAAATCTTGAAATCAAATTGAAAGGGATTTGCATAGAGATCCATCATCGAAATACAATTGCCCTTGAGACTCCAAAGAAACACAGAGAATTGATTTTGAAAGTGAAAACATAATAAGAGAAATCTTGTTACATGAGACGAACGAATAGGAAGCATAATACGTTTATATATAACATGTCATATAGGCGTTCTATCTCTTTGTAGTATCACTCACGGTTTTATAAAAGTGTTTGACCATTAGAGGGATAATAACATACCGAAAAATGCTTCTCCATGTCATCAACATCGTTCACAAGTGAAGCCCTTGGATCGTCCAATGAAATTGCAAATTTGCAACAATTTTCCCCCCCTTCATTCGATCATAGCTAAACAACCCAAGGGTTTGACCTTCATAAGTTGGCCCACTTTCCCACCGCTTTCACCAATTTTAACCACATCAACTAACAATCACATAAGAAACGAATTAAATAAAAGTTGAATGTAGATGATACTTAATTAAAACAATTGTTCATCTTTTTCAAACGTAAATCAGCACATTCACTATTAATAAATATTATTCAAAAGGATAGAATCAATTTCCCACTAAACAATCAGTGTTTGAAGAACTTCCTACGAAAGATTGAGTTCGTATATGCCATTATTTTACAATTGAATAACTAAGGAATCACAGAGTTAATAGAGAATCACCAGCAAAGCTAAAACCAAACCAAACAAACCCATAATATCTCTAAGCTCGAATCACCGACACAACTACATCAAGAAAATAAAATGAAAATATATAAAAAGATTTAGGGGGGTTGTCTCACCACTGTAAATATGTGTTCTTTGCTTTCTCCAGGAGCTTGGTGTTCCAATAACGAAACGATGCAATATATCTCTCTCCCTTAGGCAGAAGATGTTGGTCTGCCATAAAAAACAGCTTCCAAGTTCCAAGTACTTCTCCGTGTGTTGTAAAACATTTGTTAACAATCATAGATTACAAAAAGTGAGTTATAAGTGAAACTGGGTGGTCATGAGGGAAGGTTTGTTCAAGTATTCTAGTCCCAAACCTTTAATTGGTTTGTTCCTTTTCTTCGCTGCCAAAAACTCAGCTAGGAGTGCCTTGCTAATCTGAGTTCATAAAAAAAATCATCAATATTCAAAACTAAAAAAGCATTAAGAAAATAAATCTCGATCAAAATCAAATAATCACACAACAAAACACGATTAGAAAATCTTTGACCAAAGAAATCGATCATTAAACTTTGCTTCCAAAGAAATCGATTAGAAAACTTTGCATCCAAAAAAATCGATAGAACCTGATTTGTTTTCAAGGAAATTGATCTAATAGCGGGATGTAAAAATTGAAGGAAATCGATCAAACAAAACTAAAAAATCTTTGCATCACCTGAAGAAGCAGATGAAAAACAATCCAAAAGCCTAATAATGAAGAAAAAAAGGAGAGCACAATGGGAAAAGACGTAATACGTTACCAAGATTTTGAAGAGGATGATCAGAAACAACATACCATTCTTTGCGAGACGAAGACATAGGTATCTCGTGGTACGACGATGGTAGCCTCCTCTACTGAAAATCGAAAATAAAATGATAAAGATGGTGTTTGGAATCACCTACAGTTCATCATCTGGGATGGTGGTCTTATATCTAGCCGTCAATTGAGGGGAGAGATGAGGGGAAGGACGTGGGACAGAACCGAGAGGAGGGGGAGTGGATGAAAAGTCGGAGAGGGAGACTGAGAGATCCTGATGAGGGGAGTAACCGTAAATTAGTGAGTTTAAACGGTGGAGATCTGATATCATATCAGGAATAGTTTTAACGGCCCAGATAACCGAGTTCTCCCTTGATGTCACGGTTATCACAAATAACCGAGTTCTCCCTTGAATAACTCCCCTATATATATATATATATATATATATATACATATATAGGGGAAGGATCAAATGAGAACCATCCCTCCTTAAGGGTGCGTTTGGTACGGTGAACAGGATGAAACAGAACAGAACATAACAAGCTTGTCCAATGTTTGGTGTGATAAAATGTTGGACTAAGTGGAACTAAGTGAAACACATATGGAACAATGTTGTTCTATCCTACCCCCTTAGAACTAAGTGGAATAAGGATTAAATTACCATTTTACCCTCTAACCTAACACACACACACGCTATCTCTCTCTCTCTATCCTCCCTCTCTCTCTTCTCCCATTCTCTCTCCTCTCTCTCTCTCTCTCTCTCGTCCTTCTCTCTCTCCTCTCTCTCTCTCCTCCCTCTCTCTCTCTCCCTCTCTCTCTCCCCTTCTCTCTCCTCTCTCTCTCTCTCTCTCTCTCTCTCTTCTCTCCCTCTCTCTCTCTCTTCTCTCTCTCTCTCCCCTTCTCTCTCCTCTCTCTCTCTCTCCCTTTTCTCTCTCTCCCTTTCTCTCTCCCCTTTCTCTCTCTCTCCCCATCTCTCTCTCTCTCTCTCTCCTCTCTCTCTCTATATATATATATGTGTGTGTGGGGGGGGGTTATTTGGTAAAAAAAATACAAAACAGCTCACTAAAGGTAAATTGGTCATTCCTGTTATGTTCTGTCATGCCCTGTCATATCCTGTTTTACCAAACGTGTAACAACTGTTCTGTCCTGACTGCGTACCAAACGCAACCTAAGGGAACAAATGAACAAATTGTGGACCACATATGATGTGAGTCCCACATAATATTAAATCATAAATGATTTAATATTATGTGGGACCCACATCATATGTGATCTACAAGTGTCCATTTGTTCCTTTAAAAATGCAAAGTTCTCATTTGAACCTTTATATATATATATATATATATATAGGAGAGGGATCAAATGAGAACCACCCATCTTTAAATGAGCAAAGAAACAAATTGTAGACCACATATGATGCGGGTCCCACATAATATTAAATCATTTATGATTTAATATTAAATCATAAATGATTTAATATTATGTGAGACTCACATCATATGTGATCCACAAGTGTCCCTTTGTTCATTTAAAAATGCAAAGTTCTCATTTGAACCTCCCCCCCCCCCTCTCTCTCTCTCTCTCTCTCTATATATATATATATATAGGGGCGGGTTCAAATGAGAACTCAAATTTGGTTGTGAACGTGAGAACAAACGAGAGCGCGACACGTGTTATATTCAGACTGAATATTCAAAGAAATATTCAGACCGAATAAAACTGAATATAGTGTTTATTCAGTCTGAATAATGTTTATTCAGTCTGAATAAGCATTATTCAGACTGAATAAACACTCTATTCATTTTTATTCAGTGTGAATATTTCTTTGATTATTCAGTCTGAATAATGTACATTCAGACACATGTCACGCTCTCATTTGTCCTCACGTCCAGAACCAAATTTGAGTTCACATTTGAACTTTCCTCTCTCTCTCTCTCTCTCTCTCTCTCTCTATATATATATATATATGTATGTATAGAGGGGGCTATTCAAAAGAGAACTTAGTAAATTGTGATAACCGTAAGATCCAATCTCAACCACAAATCAATAGTTAAATTAGTAAATTAACAATTTTCGTAATTTTAACTTAAAACATTAATTACGGGCATTTTAGGAATTTTAAAAGTCTCCTCTCTCCTCTACTGTCTTTTCTTTTTCCGACCAACCTTATTCCGTGAACTTTATTCTGACGAACTTTATATAAACACAAAATACATACTGTGGTACCTAAAAAATAGTATAAAAAATATATATAAAAACAATATTCATTGTGATACCTAGATATAGAAACAAGATGCACAGTCTGATATATTTGTGAAGCAACTAAAAATACACATTGTGATATCCTTTGTTAAGCATCGAAAATAACCAAAATGCACACTATGGTACACTTTATAAAACAACGAAAGTACATTGTGATACACGTTGTGGTACAATATAAACATTGTCATTGTGATACACTTTGATCCACAAATATATTTAAAAGAAAATATATATTAGGTAACTAAAATTAATAAAATATTTCCTTTAAAAAATTAATTAAATCTTTTAATGAATTGTAATAAATAAAATGACTAAATTATCCTTTTACCTTATTTAAGTAATATCCTTAAATATCTAAAATTAGTGGTTCATATTGGATCTCAAGGTTATCACAAAATATATAGTTCTCATTTGATTATGCCCCTATATATATATATATATAGGGGTGGTATCTGTTGCAAACTAATCGATTTTTGCAAACTGTGCAAACTCGTAATGAACCCAATGATAAAACACAAAGTGATATTCATGAATGTTGAAAATGTATTCACGAATGACGAAAGTGTATTCATGAATGGCGAAATTTTTCGGAAAACTCGCCGGAGAAGACGAAATCGTCGGAAAGTGTGTTTATGGCAGGAAATTACTAAATATTAATTAAAACTGGTTAAATTATAAAATGACGATGATACCTTCAATAAATTAATAAACTATTAATAAAATATTAAAACAATATTATCCACATGGCTTATTTCTATTGGAAATGGTGAGTTTGCAAGTTTGCAAATATTAAATAGTTTGCAACGGATACCACCCCTATATATATGTGTAGGAAGAGGTTCAAATGAGAACTTTGTAAATTTAAAAGAACAAAGAGACTCATTTGGGACCACATATGATGTTGGTCCCACCAATAAAAAACCATATCTGATTTTAAATGGCGGGCCCATTGAATCAAATATGATTTTTTATTTGTGGGACTCACATCATATGTGATCCCAAATGAGTCCCTTTGTTTTTTTAAATTGGGGGTGTTCTCATCTGAATCCTCCCCTATATATATATATATAGAGAGAGAGAGAGGGGTGGGGGGGAGATTCAAATGAGAACTTTGTAAATTTAAAGTAACAAACGAACACCTTGTGGACCACATATGATGTGGGTTTCACACATTAAAAAATTATATCTGATTCAATGGTGAACCCTATTGAATCAGATATGATTTTTTAATCTGTGAGACACACATTATAGTTCAAATTGCTCATTATTGCTTTGAAAGAACTTGATATTAGTTTGGACGGATTAGTTGGTAAGAACCAGGCTACAATTGATTTCTGGGAACTTGATCAACTAATTGTAAAGAATTAGTTATGAACTAGGTATGGGAATTTCGGGTTTGAGTATCAAACGACAAATTACAGTTCTAATTGGTCAAAGAAATGGGGGGGGGGTCACTATGTTGTGGGAAGACCGAATTTAAGAGAGGACGATGGACGCAGGAAGAAGATGAACTTCTGGTTGACATTCTCTTCCTAAATTGCCGATTCAAAGGTTCGTTTTGGACTTTCGTATTTGCTACTGATCCTTTATGTCAATTAATGTTTATAATTGGTTTTGGAGGTTTGGTATCATTTTGGATAAAGTTATTAAAATATTTCATTACAAGTTGGAATTAAAATTTTGGATAAAGTTGTTAAAAGATTTCATTAAAAGTTCAAATTTTGAGTTTTTATCGAGCATGATTTATATTTTTTAAGTGTGTGAAACTTAAAATTTTTTTGGCTTAGAATTGAGTTTTATTAAAAATGTATGAAGAAATTAGATTCTTTGGGATTAATCTATATATATATAATAAAGAAGAAACCATGGTGTTTGAGGTGCCATTTCCTAAAAGCCTAAAACTCCATTTTTCTCTTTTCTCATTCATTCTTTTAATATTCGCTATTTTTTTGGTCAAATTATGTTCTTTTATTAAATATTTGCATTCAACTTCAAACCATTCACCTTCTTCTATATTAATTCAAGTAACATAATTCCAAACCATTCATATTCTCCGATCAATAATTTATTTATATATTTCTTTTATCTATATAAAGACAACAACCACAAGTAATTAGATTGAACTATGAAAGCCTCTAAACATAAGAATCGTTTCTTTCATTTTTCCTCAATTTATTTTATTTTTATTTTCCACTTAGCTATATGTCAATATTGTTTACATCCATTGAAGCATGTTAATAATTTTTGAGATAGCATTTCTCATCCCACCAAGTTATTATTTCTCCTTTTAAGGTTAGCCATGATTGTTTTTGTTTCCCTACTTTCTTTGTGTGTGTTAACACAATGCATCTTAGGTTGATTTTTTTTGATATTTTTAATAGTTTTTAGTTTTTGCTTATGTAGGAAATTTAGCGGATTGTCTTTGATTGCTCAAGAGTTTACTATTGATTTTATTTTTCCATAGATTCTATTTTTCCGATTGATTTTGTTACATCAATGTAAATTGAAGTTTTTGATCTTAAGTCGTGTAATACTCAATATTGATGTTTATCATGTGAAACTTTTGGTTTACAATTTGTAATTCGAAGATGTGATGTTTGGTAATTCATGTAATCAAGAAGATTAAGTGTTAGAAATCTCGAATATGTTTTGTAATGGTTGTTGAAAAATTGATGTATAATATGAAGAAAAATATATAATTTTTTTATGTAATAAAAGATCCACAAGTTGTATTGTGTTGTGATATAGAAGCACTTATATTTTGTTTTCGTAAATATTTTTTTTATGGAGATGAAGATAGAATATCAATCAATAAATTTTAATTAGTATTCAAGGCTAAACGTGTATTGTAAAAGAATATTACTTATGTCAAAAAAAACTTTTTTTATAAACAATTTCTTTTTATTTATGTTTTGTTTGGAAATTTCATTGGATCCACCTTTGGAAATTTGAACAACTATTTGCCATATCTTTTGTAATAGAAAATGACCGAGAACAAGACAAAACAAAAATAAGTTTTTAACATTTCTCGATAAAGGTTCGAAGTATTATATATTGACTTTATATGAATGAGAAACATCCATCTATTAAATTCTTATAAAAAAGAATAAGGAATTTTTATTGGATAACCATATCTTAATTGAAAAAAAAGAATGCCGATGGTAAAATTTGTAAGGAATATCAAAGCAATTTGCTTAGAATTTTAGGGGTGAAAACTTTATACTTGCATCTTCAAAAGCATAAAATTGTGGATGATGATTTTGTCACAATAATTAAAAATACGTTAGGTGTATTTGGTGAGGTAACGGTTGCTCTCTTTTGTCATTTGTTTTGGTTGTTAAAGTTTTGTTAAGTTTTTTTTTTGTTTCCGTTGTAGTGTCCCATGTTTTCTTTATTTATCTTTACAAATTGAGATTTTGGATATAGAGAACACGTGCAATACATCATGTTACAAAACAAGAAGTATAAACTAATTGAGGAGATCAAATTTTGTTTACTCTTACCATAATATTTAATATTGTGCATACATTTTCAACCAATCATTATTGTAAATATTCAACTTCAACATTAGAATATATATTCATGTTACTTTTAAAATGAAGATTAAAAAAGTTATGAAACTAACTTTGTTATTTGTTATCAGGGGAAACCCCAAAAAAATGAATTGATCTATGGTCGATTTCATAAGAATTTATAGTTAATTTCACAAATATGCATTATTTGATTTTAACTATATCGAGTAGATTGCGGAAATTTAAAAGTTAAATATAATGAAAAATCTTCTCTACCACGATACGGTTCAAATCACTAAGAGACACACAAACATTATGTGCTAGATGTTCAACACAATATAAAATCTATTGGTTGAAATGTTATATTTGAATACATATTATTTTTCATTCATAGTTTTAATAGTTTTAATTGATATTATGAAAGTAATTTATATATAATACACTTCACTATATTTACTATTTAACATTGCATTTTCTCAGTTGTCAATAAAAAAAATTACGTTTCATTTTAACTTGGTTTACATATTTTCTAACAAGCTCTTTGCCTAAGTAATGTAAGTTGATGCCAAATTCGTTATGAAATGATTGTAATATATAATAGGTTGATAGTTAGTAGACTTTGATGGAGTTGATCTAATCCAACTAAATGTTCACATTCGATCAATACAATGGATGATTAAAATGGATTGCTTTCATCTAATATTTTGATCAGTCATCGAATCATTTTAACCATATTTGTACATCAAGATTCAAAATAGAAATATTATATAAAATAAACAACAAATTAAGGTTTGTTTATAAGCTAAATATGAAAATAATATTTGCACGCACACATACCGTATGATATGTTTGGAGGATATTTCGTTTGGATTATAAATAACATAATAATAAAATTACTACCGATAATTCTCAAATTATTTATAACAACAAATGATCATCAATATATGGAAATTAATCATTAACGGAAATTCATTCGTTGTTTTGAGATTATATCTCATTAATTGTCTACCGAAAAATTACATTTTATTTTAACTCAGTCAAATACTTCTTAAAAAATAATACCGCCACAGATCGTGCGGGTCGCTCACTAGTTTCTATTAGTCAAATATTTTTGCTGGTGGTTTGAACTCTTTTAGAAATCGAATAATGGTTTATCGTTATTGGATTTCAAAAGAAAGTTTTATAAAGTTTATTCATCTATTTTGACGTTATTGGTAACGTTGAAGTAATTTTCAGTTGAGGGTTTTAAAAGTTTGGCCGTCGAAGTTTTGAGTAAAACTTGATCTTTAAAGGATGTAAAGTGTAGTAACTTATTTGTTTATGTCGGACTTGCTATGAAGTTTAATTTTAATCTTCATGTTTATTAGATTATTTATATGAATATTATTCGCGAATATATTTTAGCCACTTTTGGCAAATTGCATAGAAGGAGACCAAATTGTAACCCTAATGTGGCGTATTAATTGTATAATTTGCAATATTTGTTATATGAGATTAGGGGTTGTTCCAATAATATTATATCACATAATTGGTAGGAGTCACATATTATATTATATTATATCAAAAATAACATAATTGACATTGTAATCATGTATGAATAACATTTATACAAAATCTTACATGATTTTACATTTATCTTTGTACAAAATCACATATGATTTGATCTTAACATTTGTGCAAAATCATATATAATACTGAAATCATATGTGATTTTGTTGACATAATTGGCATTGTAATCATGTGTTCTTCTTACACGATTTTGAAAAGTAAACATTCATAATCATCAACATTTTTCGTTTAAAATGTCTTACCTTCAATTTTTAAAGATATTTTTAAAAATAATAAACTTTTTCAATTTTTAAAGTTTTAAAAATAATAAACTTTTCTGATATTTCAAATTTTAATTTTTTAAAATAATAAACTTCCAATTTTCTAAAATCATCAAAGATTTGAAATAAGACATCATGAATAGTTAAAGTGATTATGAACAGTACAATTGATTTTTTTATTTCAAAATTCTTAAATCTATCAAATATCATTTAACAATAATGCCCCTTAAAGTAAACAATATGGTATTCTATAATTTTTAATTTTCTTAAAATAAACATGTGACTAAGAATGCTTCTTTTATATCTTTAAGCCGGAAAAATTCTCGTTTGAACCTCTCTATCTCTCTCTCTCTCTCTCTCTCTCTATATATATATATATATATATAGGGTCAGGTTCAAGGGAAAACGCCAATAAAAGAGAGAAAAATACACTTGTGCATTAGTGCTTATCGCCCGGATGGAAAGCTCCCAGGGTGTTTTTCACTATTTTTAAATGTTTTCCCTTAAGCCTCCATATATATATATATGTATATATATATATATATATGTATATATATATAGAGAGAGAGGACAGTAACAATTTAAGAAAATACGAGGACAATCCTCAACCAATCATTTGGGTAATTAAATTTAAGAATTTTTTTTTCATGTACAAAACCATATATGATCCAAGCGACTTTTATCATGCAACTTAAGTTGCCCCAAAAGTCACCCGCTCCAGTTAGTGTAAAATCGCATATGATTTTGTACATGAAAAAAGTTTCTCGTATTCTTGTAAATAGTTAGCGTTCTCGTATGAACCTACAGGGGAAGGATCATGATATATGATTTTTTAATGTGTGGGACCCACATCATATGTGATCCACATGGTGTTCTTTGTTCCTCTCTCTCTCTCTCTCTCTCTCTATATATATATATATATATATATATATATATATATTCAGGTTCAAGAGTAAACGCCAAAAAAAGAGCAGAATTGAAGAACACCATGGGAGCCCTCCATCTGGACGGTATACACTAATGCATACAAGTAATTTGTAACATACATTAGTGCACGTTTTTCAGCAGCAAGCTACGGTCTAACGCTTGCCTCCGGTGGCTAACCTAGGTTGGGGCGAAAACACCAAAACTAGGGTTCCAAATAAGTAATTATAGAAGCATTGGTGGATACGAAAAAAAACGCTTGTATGCATTATTGCATACGTTCCGGATGGAGGGCTCCTAGGATTTTCTTTAGTTTTATCTTTTTTTAGTGTTTTCCCTTGAACCTCCCCCCTCTCTCTCTATGTATATATATATATGTATATATATATGGTATTTTTTACTCAATTAGATTTAGAACATAAATGTCTTTTGATGTTATATATATTGTATTAAAGAAAATAAATCACATGTAATTGTTTAATTTGTTTAAATTTATTTAAAGACCAGTCTTTGGCATCGCGCGTTGCGCGACAATCATGATCAAATTAATCTGATGTTCAATAGTTATTGAATAGTTTTGAGATACATATAATAATGAAAAAAGAAAATTTTAACGTTCCGTATCCACTATAATCATCAATACTAAATGAATAAAAGATTAAAAGTATCAAAAGATTATACAAAGTAATGAATCGTCCAATGCTCAAATGAAGTTCAAATACAATCAAAATTATTGATGGTTCTTTTAGAACAAAAGAATCCACATAATGTATCAAGAATGCACACTCTTATTAATCAACATTCTCAATCATAATTTTGATATTTAAATTAACAACCCTACAATTATTAAAACTTGCAACAACTTTTTTCCACATTTAATTCAACAAACGCTTGTATTTGGACACTATATTTTGCGTGGATTGTTGTACTTATTAGGGTTCTTAAAAAAAAGTGAAGAAATGAAGTAAGTCAGTATAAACCCATTATATATGTAATATTGTAATTTAAACTTTTGATTGCATACTGATCCATGTTACAAACACAAACATATCTTAATATCCAATAATCTTTTACGTCTCTCATATATTTCAACTTTACGTGATCAATTAGCAAATACGTAAAACTAATGTTTTAAAGACAAATATTGAGTAATTATTAAATTAAGACAATTAATAGTATGTAATTAATAAATTAAGAAAAATAGTTAAAAAAAACTTTATATAGATATATAGATATAGATTTAGAATACATAGTACTAATTTTGATGGTGAACTATAATTACGGAACCTAGGGAGTACAACAAAATAATAAGATTCATATGCAACAAAAATTCGTGACCAATAATTGAAATTTTTGGAAAAAATGTTTTAAAAAATCAAGGAAAAGTAAAAATTATATTCCCGAAAAATGTGTTTATTGCGAACGGAAAAAAAAGTTTATGATCTTACACATGGTTAAAGTAGCAACACAAAGTGATGGTCTGCAAAGAGAGCTCCATTTCTTAGTATTGTTGTTAAGATTTTTGTCTTCTTTCTTGTTTCTTTGTACTCAATCTTGCTTCATGAAGATGGTGATGGATTGAGTTTGAGAGATAAAAGGAAAAAAGGCGTATCGGGATGAAAGGTTTTGAATTAAATGTAAATAAATGGTTAATATTGATTGATTGAAAATTAGAAAAAATAGTCAAAATAAAAAAACTAAAAAAACTAAAAAAACAAGAAGGGACTCTTGTGGAGGTGTCACGTGGACTCTCAATGTTTCTACTTTATACTTTATTTCTTGTTTCGTTGTATTCAATCTTGCTTAATGAAGATGGTGATGGATTGAGATTAAGAGATGCAAAAGAAAAAAAACGTAACGGGAGAAGGATGGCGTTATAGAAGATGAAAAGTTTTGAATTAAATGTAAATAAATGACTAATATTGACTTGCTGAAAATTAGGAAAAATGGTCTAAAAAAAAAACTAAAAAAAAAAGAAGGGACTCTTGTGGAGGTGCCACGTGGACTCCCAATTTTTATGCTTAAAAGCACAAAATACATCAATCACAACACTTAACTCACATACAAACATAAAATAAACCATAAAAAATGTAGCTTCCATCATAATTAGAAATTTGATTATACAGTTTGCAATATAATGCAGGACTTGATAAAACAAAAGAAAAAAATGTTAGCAATAACATATAAACCACACAAATCAAAAAACAAAATGCAACAAATCTTACATGGATTTAACGAAAGAAAGACAACGGTATCGACGATAAAAAAATTATGCAAACAAAAACACAAAACATATCAATAACACATAACTCACATAAAAAATAAACCATAGAAATGTAGCCTCCATCTTGTTAATTAGGAATTCAATTGTATGGTTTGCAATATGATGGAGCATTCGGTAAAACAAAAGAAAAAAAATGTTAGATGACACATAATATATAGATGGGATAAAAAATGGAATAGAAAACCGAAAAGTCTATAACTTTTATGACTTAATAAAAGACAATTAATATGATAAAATAAAAAAATGAAGGGTTTTCAATATGGATTAAATGTTAAAACTAAAAGAAAAAGAAAAATCAAGAAAATGGGAGAAGGCGCCACGTGGACTCCCAATGTTTCGCCACGTGGACTCTCAATGTTTTTCCTTTATATAGATGGGATAAAAAACGGAATGAAAAACCGAAAAGTCTATAACTTTTATGACTTAATAAAAGACAATTAATATTTAGTTAAGTATACATTGATGTTTTAGTTATGTCATTTGGTTAATACATGATGATAATTAGTGTTATGTTCGAACTAATAATAGTAATATCATGTAGTTATATAACATAAATATGTAAATTAAATGTTACTAAATTGACATAATTGATTGTCATCAATATTAATATGTTGATTATTGTTAGTTGTTAATAGATGTAAAAAACATAAATATAAATATATGTTAACATAAAAAAGAAATAGATTTATTTAATAAAAGTTATGATTTATAGATATTGTTATATTAATAAGAAAATAAAAAACTAAACAAAGAGAATAATAATATTAGACTTATTAAATAAAAGTTTTGATTTATAATTATTGTTGCCTTAATAAGTAAATAGAAAAAAGTATAACTTTAGTTATCAACAAAAATTTATAATTTTACAAAAAGTTTAATATAATAAAAGGTTGAATTTGTAATCATTGTTACCTTACTAAGTAAATATTTAGTAAATATAAATATAAGTTATAATTTTATAAATTGTTTTTAAAAAAATATTGGATTTAGTTTATAACTGTTAAAATTATAATCTTTTTTACTTTATTATTAATTTTTTGATTATATAAAAAAATTTGGGACAACATTTCAAAAAATATACGTTCAAATGTATTAAAGAATTAAAATAAAAGTTCAAAATCAGTTAATTGTTATTAAAAAAATGTATGGTAAAAAAATGTTATAATTTGTTAAATTGTTTATATATATATATATAATATTGATTGATGTTTTCCAATGTATATATAAAAAAGATAATGAAATGTTTTAGTATTTAATGTGTTGAAATTATTTATAAAAAAATAGATAAATATTAAATAAGTCTTTTATTTAAAAATTGCGTAAAATTGTGACCTTACAAATAAATTGAAATGTTCTTTTGTGTTTTGATTTCAACCAAAAGAGAAAGATAGAGTTTGCAGTTAGTGATTTCTTTTAGCGGTGTGTCAAATAGTTTTGTTCAACAGCTTTAGAACGCCCTTTTTGATTCATATTCATTCTTCTTAATTCGTTTTAAATCATCAACCATTGGAGAACCATATATGATGCAGGGATGGCAACGTGAGCTCCAAGAAAGAATCAAATAAAAGAATCCTTATTTTCAAGGACTCTTAAAGATCTTCGTGAAGACTTTCCAAGGACTCTTAAAGATCACAATGAAGACTTTCCTAATTTAATTAAAGTTAATTTTTTATTTTAGATTCTTCCTTTATTTTTTTATTTTATTTCCTTTTAGTTTATCCTTTCCAAGTTTAGGATTGTTTTAGAAACTATAAATAGGAGATGATAATAAACCCTTTCAATCAGTTTTTGGTTTAATTTTTATATTAAAGAATTAAGTTCGTAAAGTTCTTAATTTTTGTTCTTTGTAATTCGTCGGCCATTGATCCTATTCGTGTTCCGTCATTATTTGGTATCAGAGCCCAAGTTCGAATGGCCGGACGGGGAAGACCTCGTGGTGTTGGTTATCGACGTGGGGGTCGTGGAGGCGTTCAACACGACAACGGTGTACCGGACCCTCGTGACCCAGGAGATCTGGAAATTGAGCAATTGCGTCAACGGATACGAGAACTCGAGCTCCAACAGGACTCGCCGGCAGAAGAGACTGAATCCGAGGCGGACGTTTGGGACGACGCGGAAGAGGATGTCAATCCTTTTGGCGGAAGACCCCGTGGTATTCACGGTGGTTATCATGATGACCCATTGAGAAATTTGGGAATGAAAGTCGAGATTCCTGAATTTGCCGGGAAGGCCCACCCCGATGACTTTATTGATTGGTTAAGCACAGTCGAGCGTGTCTTCGATCTTCGAGACATACCTGACCATCTGAAGGTTAAGCTAGTGGCAATAAAACTTCGAAAACATGCCTCTCTTTGGTGGGATCATGTGAGGAAGCAACGACACCGAGAAGGAAAATCAAAGGTTAGTACGTGGGAGAAGATGAAAAAGTTGTTAAAAAGAAAGTTCTTGCCCGAGAATCATAGGCAGGAAGCTTTTCTTGACTATCATAATCTATCACAACATTCTTCATCTGTTGAGGAATTCATCAATGAATTCGATCGACTCCGAATGCGGTGTGATGCGAACGAAGAAGACGAACAGCTCATAGCAAGGTTTTTAGGCGCACTTCGTCCTGAAATATCGGACGTGGTAAGCCTTCAACAATATTGGTCTTATGCGGATGTGTGTCGGCTTGCTTTGAAGGTCGAGAAACAACTCAAAGGTAAGAGTAAAATTAGCGGAACCCGATTTACTCCTACTCCAAAAACTAATGTGCCCGCAACGGCTAAAGGAGCTACTTCTAAGGCCAATCCTTCCGCTAATAATGTCGCAAGTGGAAGCAATACTCGGGTACTACGTTGTTTTAAATGTCAAGGTTTGGGGCACTTGATGAAAGATTGTCCAAATCAACGGATAGTTTCTTTTGTGGATGAAGAACCCGAGCCAACCTACGATTCGGATAACAAGGAAGAGCCAATGGGCGTCGAAGACGAGGTAGTTTATGCCGATCATGGTGAAGCTTTGGTGATCCAACGGGCTTTGAGTATCGCGGTTTCAAAATCCATTGATGACGACTCTTGGCTTCGGAACAACATTTTTCGCACCAAGTGCATCGCGAGGGTAAGGTTTGTAATATGATTATCGATGGTGGCAGCTGTGAAAACGTTGTATCAAACAACATGGTGGAAAAGTTGGGCCTAAAAGTCGAAGATCATCCCGAGCCCTACCAATTAACGTGGTTGAAACGGGGCAATGTTGTGAAGGTAAATAAGCGATGCTTGGTTCAGTTTTCTATCGGGAAAAAGTACCACGATGAGGTATGGTGTGAGGTCATTCCAATGGATGCGTGTCACATCCTATTGGGTCGACCGTGGCAATATGATCGTAAAACCAAGCATGATGGGTTTAAAAATACATATAGTTTTCGAAAAGATGGGGTGAACATTACATTGGTGCCACTTGATACACGCCAGTCGCCGGACGACGGAGCTGCTTTGTTTCTTAAACGGTCTGATTTCGAAAGGGTGGCAACCATTAGCCCAATCGTGTTCGCTCTTGTAGTGGCGGAGGAAAACAAACCAGGGCCTTCGGTACCGACTCAAATTCGATCCACGCTCGAAGAATTTGCAGATGTTTTACCAGACGAGATCCCGCCCGGTCTGCCTTTGATGCGGGATATTCAACATCGTATTGATCTTATTCCGGTTCGGGCCTATCCCAAACAAACCTGCTTATCGAATGAATCCGAAGGAGTACGAGGAGCTACAACGTCAAGTTACCGAGCTACTTGACAAAGGTTTGATACGAGAGAGCCTGAGTCCATGCGCGGTACCCGCATTATTAGTTCCAAAACACGGAGGAGCTTTTCGGATGTGTATCGATAGCCGAGCCGTTAATAAAATCACAATTAAGTATCGTTTTCCCATTCCTCGTTTTGATGATTTACTTGATCAATTATACGGCGCCACAGTTTTCTCAAAAATTGATCTAAGAAGTGGTATCATCAGATCCGAATGAGGCCCGGAGACGAATGGAAAACGGCCTTCAAGACACGTGATGGATTGTACGAATGGATGGTCATGCCCTTCGGTCTATCTAATGCTCCTAGTACTTTCATGCGACTAATGAACCAGGTTTTCAAGCCTTTTATCGGTAAATTTGTCGTAGTTTATTTTGATGATATTTTAATCTTCAGCAAAACCATTGAGCAACATGTATCTCACCTTCGTCAAGTATTTTTTGTTTTACGGGAACAAAGGTTATATGCCAACAGAAAAAAGTGCAGTTTCCTTGTCAAAGAAGTTACCTTTCTCGGATATGTCATCTCGGGCGATGGGATAAAAATGGATAAAGCAAAAACCGAGGCTATAATTAATTGGCCCACACCAACATCGATCCATGATATCCGTAGTTTCCATGGGTTGGCTTCTTTTTATCGGCGCTTTATCAGGAATTTTAGCACCCTTATCGCTCCCATCACGGAATGCTTAAAGGGTGGACGTTTTAGCTGGACAAACGAGGCCGCCAAGGCGTTTGATATTTTAAAAAAGAAGGTAACCGAAGCTCCTGTTTTGGCCCTACCCGACTTTGATGACGTTTTTCAGGTAGAATGTGACGCATCTGGAGTAGGCATTGGCGGAGTTTTAAGTCAAAATCGGAGGCCAATAGCGTTTTTTAGTGAGAAATTAAACGAGACACGTCGCAAGTATTCTACCTACGATAAGGAGTTTTATGCTATTATTCGTGCGCTAGACACTTGGCGCCATTATTTGTTTCCCAACGAATTCGTTTTGTTCTCGGATCATGAGGCGCTAAAGTATATCAACGGCCAACACAAGTTGAATCCGAGGCATGCTAAATGGGTTGAGTTCCTACAAGCTTTTTCTTTTGTCATTAAGCATAAGGCCGGATCCCAAAACCAAGTAGCCGATGCCCTTAGCAGACGCCACTTATTACCGCGTCACCATGCAGATTCGGGTTCACGGTTTCGATACATTTCGAGATCTTTATCAGGATGATCCAGATTTCCGTGATATATGGGGAAAGTGTGCTGCCGGAACATTCCAACAATTCACAAAGCATGACGGGTATTTATTCAAAAGCGCCCGGTTATGCATTCCCGTGAGCTCTTTACGGGAAGCTATTATTTTGGAAAGTCATGCGGGAGGTCTTGCCGGCCACTTTGGAAGAGATAAAACATTGGCAATCATTCAAGAGCAATTCTATTGGCCACGGATGGGAAAAGATGTTGCCCGAATCCTCGAAAGGTGTCGTGCATGTCACATAGCCAAAACCCATGGAAGTAATAGCGGGTTGTATACACCCTTACCCGTGCCTGAAAGCCCATGGGAAGATATTAGTTTGGATTTCGTGTTAGGCTTACCCCGAACTCAGCGCCATAAAGATTCGGTTATGGTGGTTGTCGACCGTTTCTCCAAAATGGCTCATTTTCTTCCATGTTCCAAAACCTTCGATGCGAGCCAGGTTGCTCGGTTATATTTTTCTGAAATTGTCAAGTTGCATGGTATTCCAAAGTCGCTCACCTCCGATCGGGATGTGAAATTCGTTAGTCACTTTTGGCGTACTTTATGGAACCGAATGGGGTCAAAATTACAGTTTAGTAGTTCCCATCACCCACAAACTGATGGACAAACTGAAGTTGTTAATCGGAGTCTAGGGAATTTATTACGAAGTTTGGTGGGTGAAAATCCCAAGCAATGGGATCTTGTTCTTCCTCAAGCGGAGTTTGCTTATAATCGTTCCGTCAATCGTACCACCGGGAAAACTCCATTTGAGGTCGTGTATGGCCACAATCCAACTACACCACTTGATTTGGCGCCCATTCCTGTTACGGGCCAGCTCAGTGTCGAGGGAGCACAACGATCGACTCAAATCAAGGAGTTACATGAACAAATCCGTAAACGCATTATTCGTTCTAATGATCAATACAAGAAAAAAGCAGATAAACATCGTAAGCAAGTTGTGTTCCAAGAAGGTGACTTGGTGTGGATTCATTTGCGAAAAGAAAGATTCCCGGCCGGTCGTTTTGGCAAATTGAAGCCACGTGCTGATGGACCTTTCAAGATAATAAGGAAGATTAATGATAACGCGTATAAAGTTGAACTTCCAGGTCATTATAACGTTTCAGCTACATTTAACGTTGCAGACTTATCGCCCTACAAAGGAGACAGTGAAGATGATGCAGACTCGAGGTCGAGTCTTTCTGAAGAGGGGGAGGATGATGCAGGGATGGCAACGTGAGCTCCAAGAAAGAATCAAATAAAAGAATCCTTATTTTCAGGGACTCTTAAAGATCTTCGTGAAGACTTTCCAAGGACTCTTAAAGATCACAATGAAGACTTTCCTAATTTAATTAAAGTTAATTTTTTATTTTAGATTCTTCCTTTATTTTTTTATTTTATTTCCTTTTAGTTTATCCTTTCCAAGTTTAGGATTGTTTTAGAAACTATAAATAGGAGATGATAATAAACCCTTTCAATCAGTTTTTGGTTTAATTTTTATATTAAAGAATTAAGTTCGTAAAGTTCTTAATTTTTGTTCTTTGTAATTCGTCGGCCATTGATCCTATTCGTGTTCCGTCATTAATATATTTTGAAGCTGCAACAGAGTAAAATCAAGAACATTATGATACATAACATAGAAAAGTTCAATTCATCATTAGAGAATCAAACACCCATAATTATTTTCAATGTTCATATCGGAATTGTAAAAAAGGGTAACCTAAACTTTGCCTTAAATCTAGCACATTAACATTGCATGAGAAGACAAGCTCTCTTTACATTCGAGGAACAATCATCGATAACTAAAACTAACCTTCTCGACACAATCGGAAGAATTAACGACGACGGTTGCCTTGACGGAGTTAGTTGTTCTCTAGCTAATATTGGTGGTGATTATGTGAGGCAATGAAAAACACATGAATAATTAGGGGGAGTAAAAGTACCCTCCACTAAAGGAGTTGAATAATTTTGACATTAAAGTTAATTAAAATGGAAACAAAATTACCAAAGAAGTCATTCTTATGATGTTATATGTAACTTTCATATAGGGACACAAACGTCATTAACTTAATAAGTATTTTTTAAAAATAAAAAAAAAACCAGAAAACTTCTATGGAGAATGATGATCTAAGAATACACCACGTCATTCTGGGAGGATTTCCTTTTATATAGATATAGATTACACATTTTCCATACAGGGGCGGATATGTCTTTAACAATTTCAACATTTAAAAAATCAAAAGTTTGAGAAAAAAGATAGAAGAACTTCTAAACCTTAAAACGTGCCCCCTCATTCCTCTTGATTATTCCTTTAATATAGATATAGATTATAAAGTATAAAATAGAAAAAACAAAGATAGCACTTGTAAATATTACCCAAATTAAAAAACAAAAAACTTATTAACAACAATGTATAATACATACAAAACACAAAAGGTTACATGAATATTTTTTTTATTAAAAAAAACAATGGTGCCAATCAGAAAGAAACACATACGTATACATACATCAACAATATGTAACTCACAAAAAGTACAATTAACGTAAATTGTGTTATCAATAAGATTCATGTACGATAAACAACGATACATCTCGAAAAAAACAACAAAATAATACATACGGAAAAGTAAAAAATATGTAATGATAAATCACATCTTTTAAGAATATAATTTATAAAAACCTCTTTAAAATCTTCTATGTCTTCTTCAACCCTCATCATCTTCATCCCCCACCAAAAGATGTATAGGTTTTCCTTTTGCTTATTATTGCAACTTTATAGAACAAATTTCAAAATATGTAAGGACAAATCATATTTTTTAAAGAATATAACTTCTACATACCTACTTAAAATCTTATATGTTTTCTTCAACTCTCATCTTCTTCATCCTCCACCAAAGGATTTATAGGATTTCATTTTGCTTATTGTTGCAACTTTGTAAAACAAAATTCATTAAGAAATAAAATGAAGTAAATGAAGAAGCATATCAAAAGTTAGGGGTTAAAGTTAGGTATAAATAAATGAAGAAGGAAATTAAAAGTTGAAGGTTAAATATGATTATGCAAAATTACGGAAAACCCCGATTAATAATGAAATATACATTATTCACGCAGGGACAAAAAAGTCTTTAAAATATTTAACATTTAAAAAAATAAAAAACTTAAGAAAAAAAATAGAAGCGATTGTGAAGGTGCCACGTGGACTCTTGTTGAGGTGCCACGTGGACTCCCAATGTTTTCGCTTTATATATATAGACTAGTCTTTGGCTTCGCGCGTTGCGCGACAATTACGATCAAATTAATCTGATGTTCAATAGTTATTGAATAGTTTTGAGATACATATAATAATGAAAAAAAAAATTTAAAGTTCCGTATCCACTATAATTATCAGTACTAAATGAATAAAAGATTAAAAGTATCAAAAGATTATACAAAGTAATGAATCGTCCAATGCTCAAATGAAGTTCAAATACATTCAAAATTATTGATGTTTCTTTTAGAACAAAAGGATCCACATAATGTATCAAGAATGCGCACTCTTATTGAAATCAACATTCTCAATCATAATTTTGATATTTAAATTAACAACCCTACAATTATTAAAACTTGCAACAACTTTTTTCCACATTTGCTTTAATAAACGCTTGAATTTGGACACTATATTCCGCGTGGATTGTTATAGTCATTAGGGTTCTTGAAAAAAAGTGAAGAAATGAAGTAAGTGAGTATAAACTCATTATATATGTAATATTGTAATTTAAACTTTTGATTGCATACTGATCCATGTTACAAACACAAACATATCTTAACATCCAATAATCTTTTACGTCTCTCAAATATTTCAACTTTACGTGATCAATTAGCAAATACGTAAAACTAATGTTTTAAAGACAAATATTGAGTAATTATTAAATTAAGACAATTAATAATATGTAATTAATAAATTAAGAAAAATAGTTAAAAAACTTTATATAGATATATAGATATAGATTTAGAATACATAGTACTAATTTTGAAGGTGAACTATAATTACGGAACCTAGGGAGTACAATAAAATAATAAGATTCATATGCAACAAAAATTCGTGACCAATAATTGAAATTTTTGGAAAAAAGGTTTAAAAAAATCAAGGAAAAGTAAAAATTATATTCCCGAAAAATGTGTTTATTGCGAACAGAAAAAAAATATTATGATCTTACACATAGTTAAAGTAGCAACACAAAGTGATGGTCTGCAAAGAGAGCTTCATTTCTTAGTATTGTTGTTAAGATTTTAATCCTCTTTCTTGTTTCTTTGTACTCAATCCTGCTTAATGAAGATGGTGATGGATTGAGTTTGAGAGATAAAAGGAAAAAAGGCGTATAGGGAGATGAAATGTTTTGAATTAAATGTAAATAAATGACTTATATTGATTGATTGAAAATTAGAAAAAATAGTCTAGATAAAAAAAACTAAAAAAAACGAGAAGGGACTTTTGTGGAGGTGTCACGTGGACTCTCAATGTTTCTGCTTTACACTTTATTTGTTGTTTCGTTGTATTCAATCTTGTTTCTAACCAATAATCATACTTTAAAAAGGTATCACATCATTTTGGTGGGTTTTCCTTTTATATAGATAGATAAGTAAAACAAAATTAGGCAAACTAAAAAAATAAATAAAAAGAACACACATACACAACATAAATAACTTCAAAAAAAAAATGAGAGATGCAAAACCTTTGTGAATAAAATATAAGAACATGAAAGAAATTTTTGAAACGAATTTTTCATCAACAACAACATATAACCCACATAAATAATAATAAAAATGTAATAGTTGTTACTTGGAAAAATTTAGGAATAACATTCGGTATGGACAATCAAAAAATTCTACGAAAAAACAACACATAAATATAACATATAACACAAAGAAAAACAAATGTAACACTAATTAACCAAATATAATAACATGGAGTATAAACCACTCGTTAACAACATATAAACCACACAAATCGTAATAAAATGCAATAATTCTTAAATGGATTTTATGGAGGAAGAACAACGGTATCCATGATAAAATAATTCTGCAAAGAAAAACACAAAACACATCAATAACAACACATAACTCACATACAAATATAAAATAAACCATAAAAAATGTAGCTCGCATTATAATTAGAAATTTGATTATACAGTTTGCAATATAATGCATGACTTGATAAAACAAAAGAAAAAAATCTTAGCAATAACATATAAAACACACAAATCATAAAACAAAATGCAACAAATCTTACATGGATTTAACGAAAGAAGAACAACGGTATCGACGATAAAAAAATTATGCAAAGAAAAACACAAAACATATCAATAACAACACATCACTCACATAAAAAATAAATCATAAAAATGTAGCTTCCATCTTAATTAGGAATTCAATTGTATAGTTTGCAATATGATGGAGGATTCGATAAAACAAAAGAAAAAAAAATGTTACCAATAACATATAAACCACACAAATCATAAAACAAAATGCAACAATTCTTACATGGATTTAACGAAAGAAGGACAACGGTATCGACGATAAAAAAATTATGCAAAGAAAAACACAAAACATATCAATAACAACATATAACTCACATAAAAAATAAACCATAGAAATGTAGCCTCCATCTTGTTAATTAGGAATTCAATTGTATAGTTTGCAATATGATGGAGCATTCGGTAAAACAAAAGAAAAAAAAATGTTAGATGATACATAATATATAGATGAGATAAAAACGGAATGGAAAACCGAAAAGTCTATAACTTTTATGACTTAATAAACGACAATTAATATGAGAAAATAGAAAAATGAAGGGTTTTCAATATAGATGAATAGCTAAGTTAAGATAAAACGTAATTCTACAATGCATTAGTTGACAACTAATGAAATGAATTGTAATGTATTGATATATTATAGGTTATTTATATGTTAATCATCATTAGGATGTGAATAACCTTGTGTAACTTTTGTAGTGCATATATGTTTATCAAGCCATGTGTATGCAGTAACACTAATTTAGTTATTCCGATATTGCACTAACTACAACCAAAAACCACACTAATTGTACATTTATTACATGCTTAGATATATAAAATTAAGGTGGGATTTAAAAGAAATAAACGAATATCAGTTTTCTTAAATCATAGAACCTTTTGTAGAACTATTTACTAAACATAATGCCAATGACACAAAGAATATATAAAGAGATGTCAACATAATACCATAAACAATAGTTTTGTACAGTTATCCAATTTGCTTGTGATAAAAAATAGTTCACGAAGCAAAACAATGGCAAAACCAACAAACTAAAGAATAATAATATATGTTATTTTTAAGTTATTTTGATTTAAACACCCACTTAGGGGTTGTTTATCAAATGCTAACCTGATGTACTACTGGGTGAACATGCTAAAGACGCAACAAAGATCGAGAACTGGATTCCAAATAAGTAAATGTGGTGACTTTTACCCAATTAGTGTTACCGGTAATAAACGTTTGCCAGCAACCTTACTGCAATTTTGATGGCTGAAAATTTACTCGGTCAAGTAAGTAAAGGTAATGACTCTTAACTAATAAGCGCTTACCCAGTTAGCGTTTGTAAACAACCATTGTTGTAGCGTCAATTTCAAATGCACGTTACTTTAAGTAATTTGATTTTAAAAAACCTACTTACTCTAACATCGAATTCACATTAAAATTGTAAAAGTTAAAAAAATGGTCCAATAATAATAGGATCATTTCTCTGTCAAAACTGAGAATTCAACCAAAAAGAACCTGAAATAATTTTATTAGAAGCCCTATTTATATACTTAGCCTAGTCGAAAAATACCCAAAATGATGATTGATGATGTACCATTTAATGGCACCTGCTCATGCATCATTAATCCACTGAATAAGGTCTCGGTTGTTATTAAATATAGTAGATGATGATGCATCAACATCAACGAATATTTTAATATCAGCATTCAACAACAACCTTTTCAAATTTGTGCATAAATCCAACAACATACAATTCAAGAACACAGTAGCCCAGTCTCTCCATAGTATACACACTTTCATCTATAGTAATCCCAACAATAGACACTTCATATGATCATATTGTATGATCGTTAGTAACAATGACCGAAAATAGACAATAATACAAAAATCAGATGTAAAGTATTAGCTTCCAAACATCTCCAACATCATCATCCATCAAAATATGAATAAAATGATAACCCTTAGAAAACCAACAAACATTAGCAATAAAAAAATTACCATCAAACAATGAATTAAACGAGGATACGTGCAAACCAACAAACGTTAGCAATAAACATACATTAGCTTGCTTGTGAATATATAAATTATTTTCATTTAGATGGTGCTTGAAAATCATAACAAATCAACCAAATATGAAGAATTCCTTTTGACATGCTTTAGCTAACAAAATAACCAATAATCACGGATCAATAATCTGCCTAACCAAAGAAAAGTAAAAACATGCAAAAGATTTAATAGAGAAGATTTATTCATTGTAGAATAGAATGAGAGATAATAATAAATAAATACATCTCTATTCTAACACAAAGAAAATTTTCCATCAAATATCATCCCATGAACTGATAGAAATCTTAAAGACAGTAAATGTGAGATACTATCATGTTACCAAGAAAAAATAATTATTGAATAGTTAGCTATTTACATTTGAAATGAAAGATTAATCATGCTTACAAAACTAATGATGTACTAAATGGCTACACATATGTACTCCTGGTGGTGATTGTTACTATGTTTACCTCATTTACAAACTTTGGTGCCAACCTTCAAAGCTTACTCAAAAGTAAAAGACTTGGATTAGAACAACCCAAAAAGAACAAAGGTAAGGAACCCAATTGGACGAAAAACCCAACAACCTCTCGATGATGATTGCTTGAATAGAAACAAAGGAGAACACAAAAGCATAGAAAGGTTAGCCCTGGAAACTTTAATTGATTGAAGAAGAGGAATTCTAACGTAAAGAGATGAATGGTTGGATTCTTAAATTAGAGAATAAATGGTGCACCTCTTCATTTTCTTGAATGGTTGGATTCTTAAATTAGAGAATGAATGTTGGAAAATGAAAAGGATATATGAGATGAAACCAAAATCGGTTACTTGGAAGTGTAGGAGACAATCAATCTTGATTAAATGTAAAAACTAAAAAAAAGGAAAACATCAAGAAAATGGGAGGAGGCGCCATGTGGACTCCCAATATTTCGCCACGTGGACTCCCAATGTTTCTGCTTTATATATATATATATATATATAGATATAGATAGATACTGAATTTTGTTATTAAAGTGATATACTAAAAGAATAAATCATCTAGAACATTTATAAAAAAAGACGACGACGAAGAATTGATCGTCTCATTGAGTGTCATTTTCCATATTATCATAATATAGATAATAACAGGCTTTTGGTACAACTGGCTTGCATGAAGCCGAATTCGCTAGTAATCGTCCGATAGTCATACGACGGTGAATATGTTCTCGGGCCATGTTCACACCGCCCGTCACACTATGGGAGTTGGCCGCAAGGAGGGGGATGTTGAAGGCAGGTTTAGTGACCCGAGTGAAGTTGTAACGAGGTAGCCATCGGATTGCCTAGTATCCCGCCAATTAATAACTCGGGATTTCAAACTCTTTTGAAATGAGAGAGAAATCCACCTGATAAAGGGATGTATGGATTCTCGAGAGAATAGGAGCCATGGTTGTCCACTTGGACCGCCCGGATCCCACAAGTGAATCGAATGTTGGATCTACATTGGATCTCACCTGAATCGCCCGATCTACCCTCCTGCGGAGAAGTTTGGTTTCTCATCGCGGCTCAAACAAGAGGAGTACGCCATGCTAATATGCCTTAGATGATCCACATATCAAGGTCAAGCGCCAATGAACACGTTAAACTATCCATGTGGCTGAGAGTATGGGTGCTCAAAAACCCGACCAACCACCAATTAACCCAACCCAAACGGAGTGGCGGGGAGACATGGTCCAAGCCTAGTACGAGGATGATTTGTGCCTAGGGGTGAAATGAATCATACACGCACTAAAATCACCACAAATATACCAACGATCTTGGAAACCCACTTACAACTTTCAATGCTTCGAAATCACTAATGACGACTCGAAATCCTCCTTTCCCATTAAGATAAAACCTCTTTGCCACATAAACTAACTACAAGCTTACCTTTGGTGAACCCATTTATTCCTTCCATACCGTTTTTCATCAACATAAATTTCTACCACTAAGTGGCATGTTACTCTTGATGTATCCTGCGATTTCCAAATTACGTTCACCGTCAACCGCGTTCTGACAACCTGCAACAAAATTAATACTCAAATAGTAGAGCTGTTCACGGGCGGGACGGCCAGCTAGGCCCGCCCTGTCTAACCCACCAGAAAAGCGAAAGCGTGCTTGGACAACTATTCTCGAAAAAATGGGCGGGCTTGGACTGACTTATTAAAATTAATGGGCGGGCACGGGCAATGAAAATAATATATGGGCAGATCGATGGAGAAACAGAAATGGATTGAGCAACTAAAATCAAAATCGATGGAGAGCGTAGATACCTGAGAAATCGATGGAGAAATAGAAATCGATTGAGAAACTGAAAACAAAATCGATGGAGAGTAGAGATACTTGATATACCGGCGAAGAGCAGAAAAACGTTAAAGTTTTACGGAGAGAAGAGATCGACCTTGGAGGAGACAAACCTTGGAGGTGATAGAAGCGATGGGAGGTTGAGGGCAAAGTAGGAAAACTTAGACCTCTGGATCATTTTGCTTCACCCTGGATAAGGAATCGCTCAGAGTCTTTAATTTTTTTGCCAAACAAGATATGCCTCTGCACGATTCAGAGGTTAGCTCTGGATGGGACCATCCAAATGCAAACAAACAACCCCTAAGTTATATAAATATATATATATATATATATATATATAAATATATATATATACACACACATAGAAGAGGGATCATACGAGAACCACCCTTTTTTAAAGGAATAAAGGAACACGTTGTGGACCACATATGATGTAGGTCTCACATAATATTAAATCATTTCTGATTTAATATTAAATCATATTAAATCAGAAATGATTTAATATTATGTGGGACCCAAATCATATGTGATCCATAAGGTGTTCCTTTATTTCTTTAAATTTACAAAGTTCTCATTTGAACCTTACCCCCTCTCTCTCTCTCTATCTATATATATATATATATATAAACTTGGTCACCAAGTTTGTTTTTTATATATATACAACATTTCTAAATTTAAAGCATAGAAAGGAGAAAGAATTAGAGATTTTCTTTGGTCTATGTGATTTTATTTGAAGGAGAAGTAAGAAGAAATTAACTCGTATCTTTCGTGTTTCGGTCGTTATGATCGTTCCGGTTAAAGGTTTACGATAAGATCGCGGTTAAGGTGAGTTTTTATAAAAGAGTTTTATAAACTGAAACACAAATATTTCAAAGTACTTTTAGTTCGATATTATTTGCGGTTCGGAGTTGATGGTGGGTTGTTGGAAAGAATTTACATATGTGGGTTTTTATCATAAACCATTTTCGAACTGAAATGCATATGTTATTAAAAGGTTTTATATCGATAGTATCTCGATTTGATATAATTGAATTATTATCGTTATATGGATTACGGAGTTTGATTATGAGTTGTTCGGAAAAATTAACACATATGAGATTTATTTGAGATTATTATTAAATGAATTCTTTGTGTTATTTGATGAGGTATATATATGGAGGTTTTACAATCTTTTTGTAAAATACGTGTTTTTACGTCACACATGATTTATTTTAATAAATGGAATTAATTATGTGACGTTAATTGTTAGTATTTTATGGACTAACAAGTCGAGAGGTTGACCAGGACTTACTGGGTCACGAGAGTGATGGCGGTATATCCGCGATGAAATGATTGTGGGTGGCATAATCTATATTGAGCTATAATATGATAGCGTGAATTATTGGGCTATCGTATGATAACGTGAATTATTGGCAGGAGAGGATGAAATGATTGTGGGTGGCATAACCGACAGGAGAGGATGAAATGATTGTGGGTGGTATAATCTATATTGAGATATAATATGATAACGTGAATTATTGGGCTATTGTATGATAGCGATGGTTTGGACAAGATGAGAGAAACTTAGACTATTGTGTGAACCGGTTATGCGAACCTCGAAGTAGTGTTATGCGAACCCTGAATAATGTTGTGTAAAGAAGGGCAGGTCTCACATACCCTTTGTGCAAAGGTGTGCGAACCTCGCACCTCGTTATGTAAAGAATGAGAACACATTTAATGTGTGAGATTATGAGAGCATTGCATACCCTTTTATGCGAAGGCGGAGAACTTGAGGTATTTTATACGAAAAGATTTTATGGAACAACTTTATAAAGGAGTTTTCAACTGGTATAGTTTTGGGTGATATCATCAGTTCTCATTTTATAACTGTTTACCAAATCATGGTTTATAATTGAGATAAATTTCTCATTATATTTTATCGGAAAAGGGTATTTTACATGGAAAGGTACAATTTGTATGGGTCGGACCTTGAGATGAGAAAGATTTAATATGTTTCGATTTGAGAAACATGCTATTTTGATGGGATGAGATAACGTTGGCTTTTAAATCAATTTTAAAGATTTTAGTCGAATGTTGCTAACAGGGATTCACTCACTAGACCGTATGGTCTAACCCTCATTTTGTTTTCAAAAATATGCATTTAAGGGTAACTGTTGACGATGTTAGTTGCGGGTTAAAGAGGTGATTTATGTCGAGCATGCTATTACATTATATTTAATCTTCATGTTTATGAGATTCTTTATGTGAAGATTATAAGTGAAAATTTGTTGTCACTTCTTGGAACATTGTATAGAATTGAAGTAGACCCAAAATTGTAGCCCCAATATAGTGTCTTAATTGTATAATTTGCAGTATCTGTTATATGAGGACACAGGTTGTAACACAATGCAATCATTTCACTTGCGTACACATAACAATCCTCTGTGCACTTTCCATAAGACATGTTCGATTATCTTGTTTGTATTTGTACTAGTGTGCAGAGTAAGATGATCGCTCGCGACAATTTTATATCAGTTGAATTTTCGACTCGCTCTTTCATAGGTCATAAAAGAATTTTGTCACATCCAAAAGTTCTATCTAGTCATTTTGATTGACATTTGTAACGTATTTCAAATACTACCAAATAACCACTTCAAATCTATTTCGTAATCAGTAACTTTTAATAGGAGAGTATTCTTAATTTTCGATGTTCAGTCACACTTTTAGGTTTCAACTAAGTTACCAAGTTTGCTCGATGTTCAACATTGCTAAGAAACTGAATCTCAAAAATTGTATCGATACAACCTAAAAACCCAAATGCAGTTATCACAAAAAATTTATGAGAGAATAAGAAATCTTAAAATATTGATCAATCAATTGAAGAACATGAAGACGAGATTTGATAATTGCAAATGTTCGGCCTAGCAGGTTCTCATTCCTCAACTGACAAATAAACCCACAAGACTCTGAATTATTTTAGATTTGAATATTTTAAAACTGCTTTTCGAGCCTGTAAAAACAAATATAAACAATTATATATTAAACTTTAAATTAAATTCACAAAAATAAATAACTATATAGAGTTTTACCTCTTTCTCCCAATCGCATCGAAGAGTGATTATCCCTAATATGATCGTTTGTAACAAGGTTCCACCAAATACCATTCCTCCCCATAATCCCTATTTTTCATTCAAATGATTTTACAAATTTTAAAATATACCCAAAATATAATATAATTTTATAAAATAATATAAATACCTCAACACCAAGATGTAAAACCAAACCGAACACAATTCCGAGTGGTACACCAACCAAATAGTACGAGCCCAAATTAATATACGCAACCCATGATTGCCATCCTGACCCCACCGCAACCCCTGTAATAAGAAGAGTCTATCAGTAAAGAAGAACGACGTTTGAGCAATCGCTTATGTGCACAATTGTATATCTATCATAGTCTGGCCTAAATTAGGGTTCATCACAAAATATAGAAGTGTTCTAAAAGGTTCGTCGTAACAGTCGTTGTAGCTTTGTGGCTTGATTCTTGTATCTGACGTCACGTTTAACTTGTCACATGCTATGTCTTAATGTACGGTTTCTATAACACAATATTTCATTTCTTACCTTTTTCATGTCCTACTTGTTAGTTTTTAAAAAATAATCTGATTTAAATTGTTTAATATATGAGTTATTGAGTAACAATATTGAATAGATATATATAGAGATAAAATTTCAAATGCGAACTCAAATTTGGTTGCGAACATGAGGACAAAGGATAGCGCCACACGTGCCCCATTCAGTCTGAATAATGAATGGTGGCATTCAGAGTGAATAAAGAAGGAGAAGTTCATACATTATTTAGACTGAATAACACTACACTGAATAGTATTATATTCAAACTGAATAACACTATATATATATATAGAGAGAGAGAGAGAAAGAGAGAGAGAGAGAGAGATGGGGGGAGGGAGGTTCAAACGAGAACTTTTTGTGTTTAAAGAAACACGAGAACGACCCAATCATTAGTGATTTTATACTAACATGACGAACAAAATCATTAACCCGCACGTGTCCCTTGAACACCCCGTTGACTCCTCGTTAATGTAAAATCATTAATGATTTTGTACGGTTCCTTTGTTTCTTTAAATAGGTACGGTTCCCGTATGAACCCGCCTCTATATTTTATATATATATATAATTATATATGAGATAAAGATTTGTCATCATAAGTCACACCTTAAAAAAGGTTGTGGTCTAGCTACAACTCCTACGGCTTGAGGCTTGGCATCGCCTCCATGTCAGGCCTCACGCCATCTAGAACTTTACAAAGTAGCCCAATTTTTCAGATTTTATACGAAATAGCCACCTAGCTTGGTGGCTTTGCAAGCTAACTGCTTTTTTCCAGTTTTCTTTATCTCAAACGAATGTTGCACAACCTTTGAGGTCGATAAGGGCCCATGGTACTTAAAGCGAAAATGTGAAAGTTTGCAAAAATACATTTTGTACTTTTTCCTTCATCAAATAATCACGATTTGTACGAATATGCTAAATAGTTTTAGCCAGCAAAAAATGGTCGGCTCACAAAGTTTAGCTTTGCGAGTTGGGTAGCTATTTTGTGTAAAACATGGAAAAAGTTGGTTCTTTTGTGATGGGACATGTACTTTTTGCTAATTTTAATGATTTAACTCTTAAATAAGGGAAATTGACCAAAATAGTTAATCTTATCAATAAAGTTTAGTTTTAGACACTTTTTAGAGTCTTTTCCCAAAATAGCTGGTCTTTACGCATATGTTTTATGCATTTACGTAAAGACTCATTTCTGAAAAATCAAATAGAGGAAAAAAAGTCCTTGCGCATATTAAAATTTCTACGTGAACTTTTTCTAAAATGAGAATTACATTGAAAAAGTAGCCAAAAAGTGAAGTTGGTTGGGAGATCGGCTATTTTGGTCGGTTTCCCCTTAAACAATACGTTGAGAAATTACCAGAGATTACTGGTTGGATACTGTTGAGAAGGATAGTAACCGCTAAGAGCCAAGCCATATGATCAACCGCTTCAAGAACAATTGTGCTCGACGAGAATATGAGAGCGAACTTGTTATGCAATGCCATTATCAATACACAAAATACGAGCCCGATAGCAGTTGAATGCACTATTGCCACGGCAGTTGCGTATCTTGCCTTGTCCCCATTACCAGCCCCAAGCTCATTAGATACTCTTACTCTGTAATGACATTAATAATAAATCCCGAGCTTGTAACAATTGTGTTCAATATACAAATGTAATAACTATACCAACCATAAAATATAAAAATGAGATGTTTTTTTTGTAACAATCAGTGTTCTAATTTACACGCACTTCAACTAATCCCAAAACTTAGAGGTTAACAATCAAGCTGATATCTAGGAAGGAAACCCAAGTTCTTTGATGTTGTAATTAGGTACCACAACAAGGACACTTCAATATTGTTTTAAATGATGTTGTAATCTGCCTTCAAAAAAGTATGTCCGCAGTCAATCATGATCGTGATGTAACGCTAAATGTCGTAAGCTTTATGTCTCTAATAACCGTAACCTTTCATTTATTATATATGAAAAAGAGACGGACGTTTTCTTTATTAATTACGCAAAACTCAATAAAAAAGGTGTAGAATCCGAATTTTTAAAATGTCACAAATTATTACCGATATATAGACATGATTATATGCTTGTTGATTATTATCGATACAAAATATATGTATCCTAAACCAAATTATCACTATAAAACAAATGACTTTTATCCACAAAAATTACTTTAAAAAATTTCCGTCGGTGATTACCAACGTATCATCCAGAAAATACTAATGGTAAGGTAAAATCCGATGTTTTACGAGAAAATACCAACAGATCATCGAGATAATACTTGGGTAATTTGTTACTGCTTTGAATTACCACCAACAGTTTAGCCACCAACTTTTGTGACGGTTTTGTAACGAAATCACCCTTTAATAACGAATTTCTCAGAGAAACGTTTGTAAGCAAAAGTCTTCCGTTTAGTGGTGTATACAACAACTGTAAATATATTTTTCTCTCTTCAAAAACAAAGATGAGAATACGTACCCTATCCCGGCAAAAAAGGCGAGAGGGATCATCATTTCCCAACCATTGATATTCATGCTGCAAATATTATCTCAAACGTTTAAAAAAAGTATTTGTCATTTAACTTACGATCAAATATTACTATTACCCATGAATAAAATTGTTATAAATTTAATAACATAAAAAAAAACATATTACCAAATAGACACTGCATCAACAGCAATGGCGGCATTCTTTACCATTGCAGTCATTAGTATAAGTATTCTATAATACCAGTTTTCCAAACTGCATAAAAAAACATTGTACGTACTTTAGTCATATCCATCAATGAATTGGAATACTTTAGTCATATCCATCAATGAATTGTATTATGTTACAAACCCGCCATTGGAAAAAATCCACGTGCTTCTTTTTGAATTAGATGATGGATAACCTATTTAAAAAATATATTTTAAGATATTCATTAAATTTTTGAGCTTTGAAAGAAATAAATAATAAGTGTCTGATTGTCTAACGGATTATTTAATTTTTTAATTAATTAATCCGTCGATAAAGCGTGGATAATTTTTTTTTATTTTAATAAGATTCTATCGGCATTCCGTAGGAAATTATTGACGGAAATATCTGTCGGTTATACTCTATCGTAAGGAGTTGTAAATTAGGGAGAACTATACCAAAGCATGACACCAGATGCGACCGAAAGTTTAACGAACTCCCACAACCCTGAAAATGCTTCCATCGAGAAACCATTCCATGTGAGAGGACACCCTCCAAAAAGGGTATACGCAAACAACCCAACGACATTCAACCACCACGAAATATCCAACGCCACCACCGTGCCAACAACCCCGAAATTAAAAACCGACGTGAAGAGCCATGTAATCAACACGTGAATCACGAGTACCACTATCGACACCCATGCCAACACTGGAGCCTTGAGCTGGCTTTGCAAGAACCGATTCAATGGGAACAATAACGCAAAGGAAAAGTGTTGTGGGATCAACCAAAGTGACGCTTTCCCGGATAATTCAGCAACGTCATCCGGTTGACCTAATGCTTTTAGGATCGGGGTGGCGAATATGTATAATGGCAATGTTATGAGACAACATACTGATAGAACGATCCATGACCTTTGCATATAAATTCCTATCATGTTGTACCTTTTCGCTCCGAACGCTTGCCCGCACAACGTCTCCAACGCACTTGCCATTCCAAGCTACGGTTAATGTACAAGTGTTTAATGCATAAAAACATTTTATTCATTATTCGAATTATTTTTTCAATTCAAACAAAAACATTTTCTAGCTAATTAGGATCCACAATGTGCGTTTTGAGAGTTTTTTCATCGTAGATCTGCTTGTTTATTTAGAGATTTTTATATTCACTCACTTTTATTTAAAAAGAATTATAAAAGTTTTGTAGAAAATTCAGATCAGATCGATAAAAACAACACACGTCCGGAATTTTAATTTACTAATATATTTAAATTAATCAAATGAAAAATTATTTATTTGGATAAAAAGTTGATTATCAGCAATTCCAACCGGCCTCACATGGAACTGCCTTCAAGGATACTAATATGAAGGCACTTTTTGACTCATTCGTCGACTAAGGTTAGGCAGGGACCTGTCTTGTGTTTGATATATTTAAATTAAAAAATTGTAAGAAAACACCCATATTTTATATATAAATTGATATTGATAATTAATTAATGTAAAATAATTTTTTTCTGAAGAGCAGAAATTTTATTAATACTAACAAGATGCTAAAAAAACATTACAAGACTAGTAAGGAAATATTCTTTTCTCAATATCTTTAAATTAATAAAAAAATATTAATTTGCACATCTTTATTTACATTTTTGTGGATTTTTCGGAAATCATATTAAGTAAATTCATTTCTCAATTTTCTTGTGTACATTTCCATATACTTTATATTGTATTAATATATTTAAATAGATATATAATAACTAATTAACTAAAGTGATTACATTTTTCTGGATATAAATAAAATATGTAATTATACAATTTTAATACCCTGATTTATGTAAATGATACAAACTAGAGAGTAAATTATGGAGATTGGGCATTGAGGTTTCCAAAATATCTTTGGTTTAGTCCCCAAAATTTGTTTAGTTATTACAAGATAGATCTTAGAGTTTGTATTTTTGTATGACATTGGTCCCTACTATTAATGACCGTTAATTCTCATTTATTAACCTAGGGGTATTATGGTCCTTTCCATTTCTTAACTTTTGAGAGTTTGTCTTATTAATTAATAAAACTTCAAGCATCTAAACTATAATTTACACAAACTCATCTCACCTACTCCAGCCTTACCCGTCAGTTAGGCGTCAAATACCGTCTGTAACTCTAGCCACCTTTCCATCTGCAACTCCGACCACCCGCTGCCTCCTTCTTGATACAATGATACATCACATGGATTACATCATCACTTGATCCAACAACCAGGAGGACCACGCTCCAGTGAACCAAGCACCGTCTTTGTATTTCAACTATAAAGCATCAAGGTGCCTCATCACTTTCTCGTTCTCTCTCTTAAAATAGACCCCCTATATGACCCAAGATCTAACGACATCTGGTCTCTGTTTTTATTTTTAAACAACAAAGGCTTTGAAGACTTGCGATTTTAAGGTGAGATTGAATAAGGTTTTTAGTGTTTTGTTTTCTATTAATTAGATTGAAGGTTTTTGATTTAGTTTAGGGTATCTAGAAACAATTTCATATTGTATAATTTTGTTGATTATGAAAACAAGTTTTTTGTGCACTTTGTTCATCTTTGATCTGCGTATGTAGAAACTATAGTGTTTTTGCTCCATTATTATCTTGTGATGGTGTTCTTTTGTTTGTGGATTGGTTTTGGATTGTGGTGGTTTAGATGTGTTAATGGTGGGTGGAGGTTTCAATGGTGGTAGGTAGGTCTGAGTGACTAACGGTGCAGATGCTAGTTCCGATGGTGGTGACCAATGGTTTATAGTCACTGGTGATAACTGATAACATGATAGGTTTTCTTGTTTTTGTTATTTATTTTGAGTTTTTGGTTATTTGGGGTCGGATTTTATTTTGATTAGATTTGTGTTTGTATTTTGGATTTGTTTTTTATATTAATTTGGGTTGATTTTAAGTTTTGTTATGTGTATTTTGGTGTGGGGTGTTCAGAGATGGGTGTAATGACCAGAGAAGATGACTAGATATGGGTTTGGCCGGAGAAGACGGTTGTAAATTTATTTAGAGCAAAAGAAAAAAAAATGGAAAGGAGCACAATACCCTTTAGTTAACGGATGAGAATTAACCGTCGTTACAGTGGTAGGGACCAATGTGTTATGAAAATGCATATTCTAAGGGCTATCTTGGAATAAGCAAATTGTGCGGAGCAAATCCAAAATAAATTTAAACCCACAGGGACAAAATCCAAAATATGGTGACGTTAATTTTGGGGTGAATTACGGATTTGGTCCTTGTGATTTAAGGAAAATTAAGACTAGCATCCCTAAACTTTATGAATTAGGTTTTTGTGGTTGTCATTTTGTTGTGACCGTGGTTCCTCTCACTAACTTTGTTAGTGGTGACTCTGTTAACTTAGGGGCATTTGAGTCTTTCTGTATTCTTCATATATTTTTTATTAAAAACTTGAAAAATAAATTATATTATATTTAATTATTTTTTTATATTCATGTTATATATATACACATTTAATTATTTAATTTTTTTAAATTATATCTCATATGTTTATCTTTCAAGTTTAGTTCTACCTCCTTTCTTCTTTGCATCCGGCC
Source organism: Silybum marianum (assembly GCA_036898165.1). Taxonomy (NCBI): domain Eukaryota; kingdom Viridiplantae; phylum Streptophyta; class Magnoliopsida; order Asterales; family Asteraceae; genus Silybum; species Silybum marianum. Next base: position 26,025,189 of record CM072542.1, on the reverse strand, counting down.
ACACCACCAACTCCTATCATCAAAGAAAAATCATGGAAAATGAGTATTTGATTTATATTATTGTTTTGTTTCTTTTTTATGTTTTTAGCTCTTGATTTAGATTTTCAATTTGGATTTATGGTTTCTCTCATTTCATCTTATATTAATTTTCAAGAATCTCAATAAATGTGTTCCTTAAACGCTAACAATAACTTATGCAAATTAAACTACGAAGAAAACCTTACCAAAAGGGGAAGTTAAAACTCATAAAGCCTCAAAAAAGGAGGGCAAATTTCTTTTAGATCAAAACCCTAAGTGTGTTCATGTTTAAGGTTTATACATAAAACTACACGTTCGTTGAATATAGTACCGCCCTCCTAAAGATAAAACCGAAAAAGAATAAAAGAATGTTCCCCTACAAATCTTTTTATATTATATATAAATACATCTATAAATACATATATAATATGAATATAAAAATAAAATAACTAAATTCAAAGGGACTCAAAATAAAATAATAAAATATGTATAATATAAATATAAAATAAAATAATTATATATAATATACTTTATTTTCAAGTTTTTAATAAAACATATCAGAAAAATACAAAAAGATTAAAATGCCTTTAAGTTAATGAAGTCACTGTTAATAAAGTTAGTGAAAGGGACCGTAATCATAACAAAATGACAACTATATGAACCAAATCCAAAAATTTCAAATTGAAGGATGTAAATCATAAATTTTATTAAATCACAGGTAACAAATTCATAATTCACGCTTAACTTTTTTTAGAAAGCTACAAAAATGTTTAAGAGATGTTTTTGTTAGGGGAGTGTTAATAACACTATTTAGTAGGGGTGTGTACAGAATTTTTTATACTATAATAAGGCTTTGATGTAGATAGGTATGAAGTAATTCACTAATTCATTTTTAAAGGTGCCATTAGTAACATTTAGGTGCAATTAGCCTCCATTTTGTTATAGTGGAGATATATTATAGTTCTTGACTTGACACTTGTGTACCATAAAAAAAGCCTTGAAATTCAGTACACTAGGCATGGTCTAACATACTAGGGGTATCCAAATGGAACGTCTGGGTTGTCGAATTTTCCGATTGGACACCCGATAAACCAAAAGAAATTGAATTTCAATTCGAATTTTGGTTCAAACATCAGTTTGAATCCAAAACCAAATTTCATGATCGGTTTTGTGTGATTCTAAAACCAATTATTCATTATAAATCTCATATATATTTTTCATAAAGATTAGTTTAATTAAGATAGTATTTCGTGTATTTTATATTTACACGATTGGTTTATTTCCATAAATATCGTCAGTATAATATTTGTAAATATTAGTTGATATGTACAAATTGCTAATACCCGTTTTAGGTGTGGGATTTATGCGGTAGGTACGTGCATATGTCTGTAACACAAGTTACAAAACAGGCATATGATGACTTGTAAAATGCGGTATGTTAGAATTTTGGTAGAAATGTCGTGTAAGAAAGCAAAGTGTTATATTTATTAATGATGAATATTTATGAACGTTACAAACATAGTCGGTTTATAGGCTACTTAAAGTGTTCTACAAAACTTATGTTTATAATACAAACAAATAAAATGTCATATCTAAAAATGTTACAACAAGTTTATAGGACGTTCTTAAACGTCTTAACAAGTTTTTCCTTTTTTAATAAATAAAGTGTTGTATTAACTATTTTTTTCAACGTTTTTGAGAAGTGTCCTACAAACATCTTTTTTATAAACAAAATATTATAGTTAATATGACACTTTCTTTAAAAAAGGATTCTAAATATTTGTTACGACTTTTACAACGTCTTAATCGTCATAAACTTATATTAACACTTTAGATAAAACGTTTTATTTTTTGGTCCTACAAACTTAATTTCTATGAATGATTCTATTAGAATACTTAAAAACTTATAACAAAAAGAAATGGTTAATTTTAATGACACTTTATTTAAAAAAATATCATAAATACTTGTAACAACGTCTACAACATCTAAATCTTCATAAACTTATACCAACACTTTTAGATAAAATTGTTTATTTTTTTATCTTATAAACTTAACTTTTAAGTATCATATAAGCTCAATTTTATTATGGTAAAAACTATCATCACAATAAATATTGATGATAAATATTATAAATAAAAATACATAATATTCATAACAAATATATAACATTAATTTTTTACAGAAAAAACACTAATTTATTTCCTAAACGTAATATTATGGAGGGTGAAAACCAAATTTAAACAAAAAGAAATGATTAAAGTTAAAGCAACCTGATTAATTATGAAATCCAAACCACTTATCTCACCTCCATAACAGATGATGGTGATTTTCATAACAAAGAACTAATATGGTGACAATATATATATATATATATACACACACACACTTACAACTTACAAGGAGGCCAAAATTGAATCCGACGATGACGCCAGTGGAGATGGTGATGGCGGCGAGTTCAACGTCACCGAGGTGGCCGGCGAACGCTTGGGTGACGACGTTCATGGTGAAAGAAGCGATACGGCTGAAGATGGATGGACCAACTATGTACCAAAGCTTCTTTGATTCAATCCAGAATTTTGATTTACCATCTCCGGCTGCCACCGTAGACGGCGGCGATTGTAATAGGGCATGGTTAATTCCTTCGTCGGCGGCGGCGATATTCTTCATTAGTAAATATATTTTTGAAAGGTGGAAATATAAGGATGATATATATAGAAGATACAAATTGACTGTTTCTACACGTGCCCACCGGAAATATGAGATTGGTTATTGATGGTTCTTTAGTCTGAAAATTAAATATGACCAATTAAGATATAAGTTAAAGTTTCGGTGAAAAGGAGATTTAAAATGAAAAGCGTAAGAATGGGTCTTCACTTTTGGATGCATAAAATAAGATGCACCGAGATCAATGACGGAGCCAAAAATATGTACGTAGAGGAGCACCAAACATAATAATATAAATATTAATTGTTCGAAATTGGTAAAAACGGTGATATTATGATCTTCCGACCTTTACAGATTCAACAACGATCTCGACGAGTTTTCCTTCTTTGAAACTTATCTATGATATCTTTGTTATCAACCTTAGTAAAAACATATTTTTCAATATAAGTAACTAAGAAATCATTTGTCCATTGATCTCCCATTTTATCACGCAACCTACTTTTCAACATGTTCATAATTGAAAATGTTATCTCTACCGTTGCAGTTGCAATAGGTAATATAATATTTAATTTTATAAGCAAATACATTTAACGGTTAACAGTCAACAATACGGCATGTAGGATGTCGATGTGGCAAAAGACCTTACAAATATCTCGGGCTGCCAATTAGGGGAATTATGTCCAAAACGGATGAGTGGAAAATGGTTATTGACAAGTTTGTTTCTAAACTATCCTGTTGGAAAGCTCGAACGTTGTCGGTAGGGGACATGGCTACTCTTATCAAATTGTTCTAATTAGTTTACCTACTCATTTGTCCATCTAAAAAATCCTGGGTTCGATAGAGAAGATTCTTGAATCCCTTCAAAACCATTTTTTCAACGGAGGAGGTGATAGTGAGAATAAGAAAATGGCATGGGTGAAGTGGAAAAAATGTATGGCCAAGCGCAAAGATGGGGGAATTGGTACCGAAAGTATTTTCTCCTTCAATAAAAAGCACTTGTATTTAAATGGATTTGACGGTTTAGGAGGAACAAAATGCGTTGTGGGTTAAAGTAATCAAAGTAGTGTAGGGGTAAAATGGGATGATTGGGGAAATTCTAATCCACAAAGAGGAAAACACAACATTGCTTGGAATACTAAAGGTTGTTCGGAAGTTGGCTGACAAGGTTATAAACCTTCTTGATCTATTTAGGAAAAAAGGTAGGAGATGAGAGATCAACTTTATCTGGAAAGAGACATGGTTGGAAGACGACCCCCTAAAATCGCAATTTTAGAGAATATATATGTTGGACCCGCATAAAAAGGCTACGGTTAAAGAGCGTGCACGCCTGGAAGATTGGGACTCGATCTTACGCAAACTGGTAAGAGGGGGGGGGGGGGTGGGACAGAAAGGGATCAAATGGAGAGGTTGAAAGAGCTATTTGGTAATACACTCTTATCCAACCAACAAGACAGGTGGTGATGGACTATGGATGGAGAAGGTGGGTTTTCGGTGGCGTCTATTCGGAATTTTATTGAATTCAAAACCTTGGAGAGTGATCAGAACCCAACCAGTTGGAACAAATTGGTGCCTATTAAAGTAAATATTTTATTGTGGAGGATAGGGTTGAATAAAATTCCCACCTGGGATAATATTCCTAAAAGGGGAATAGAGATTTCTTCCATTCTATACCTGATTTACGAGGAGAAATATGAATCTGTGAATCACCCGTTCTTTGATTCTCAATTGGCTCATGATATTTGGAGGAATTTAGGGTGCTGGTGGAGCGTTGACATCCCTGTCATCAATAATGTCTCATGCTGGAAGGGATGGTTGGAGAAGACGAGGTTGAAGAAAGGGGAAGCAAATTGCTTAGAAGCGGTTGTCTATACAACTTTGAGGTCTCTTTGGAACTTTCGAAATGGGACAACTTTTGAAGCTAAGAAATCTGAAAAGCCGGTGTTGTGGGACAATATTGTTATGCATTCGTATTTTTTGGTGCATAATAGGAGTAAAAGAAGTTGAATCTTAATTGGGTTGGGTGGTTGCAAAATCCCTTATCGGCTACTTCTATTTTGTAATTGTTTTTCTAACATCTTGCTAGTATTAATAAAATCTCCGCTGTTAAAAAAAATACGGCATACGCAAATGAGAACACATATATTGTGATAATTGTGAGAACTATTATCATAAGGTATTTTTTTCACATGAATTTTTTCAATCTAAAGTTAGAATTTATAAATACATTGATTAATATATTTTATTCATAATGTGTTTGTTTCATATGTATTCAGTTCACAATATAAAACTTTTAGTTGTATTTTTTGCTTCACAGATACTTAAAAAATGCTCACACTATGAAACAAATATACATGAAACAAACACATTGTAAACAAATATATGTTATACATTAAATCTAAGTTATAGATGGAAAAAGATAAAGTAAAATAATACATAATATACTAGTTCTCAAGGTTGCTATAATTTTAGGGGTTCTTAAATGAAGGCCAGATATATATACTCATGTAAATTACATCATGATAAATCTTCAACAAATTTACGAGCATTAATATAATCTAATGTTTATAAATCATGTATTCTATATAGATGGATAATTGGTATTTGTTTCTATTTAATAAATGATATTTGTTGATGAAAGCATGAGAGGGAGAATACATTCTAAGATAATTAAATGGACGGTCCTTATATACTATGGAGTCTAGTATTTTTACATTTAAAAATATTTTTAGAAGGCTAGGAGTAGCCCATGCACCCTCTGGTGTTTATGTGGCTCCGCCCTTAACTGTGATATACTGGATCAATCTCCGTATGAAACGTAATTCATTGATGGGTTTGAGACTAAAGATGATTAAGGATCCGGATCATTTCTTACACTTCTCACATTAATTCTTCTTCTTACATGATCCTACGCCTTAAGCGGGTTGGGTTTCGGTGAAAAAGAGAGTTAAGGTGAGAAGCCTAAGGAGAGCTCCACCCTTGGATACCCATTAGGATGAGATGCACCATGATGCACCAGATCAATCGATATATGAAACATGATTCATGAGTGGGTTTGAGATTAAAGGTGATTAAGGTTAGGATCCTTTCTTACGCTTCTCACTTGAACTCTTTTTCTCACGCGATCCTACACCTTAAGACGTAAAAGACTGTACTGGTTTAATTGGTTCTAGTCTTTTTTTGTTGAGTTCTTAGTTTGGATCGAGTGTTTAGTTGTTTTATGCATCTCTCCTTACAACTAGACATGTATAAAAAGCTCAAAGCCGGGGTCTAATTTAAAAACACTAATCTAACCCAGGGATTTTTCAAAAGCTCGGGTATTAGGAAAACCCGAAAAAGACTGGAAAAGTCCGACCTAAAAGGCTAACTCGTGTCTATTTTCACACTTGAAAACACACTTGGAAGGCCCAGGCCTAACCTCAAAAAATCCCTCCTTTTTTGTGCACCTTTACAGGGTCGTTCCAACTTTTTTTAGAGGCGCTATTACACCATTATCAATAACGACGAGTAATGAATAAAACAAAATATTGAAGTTACCCGATTCTAAAAGTCTCTATAGAACGATTCAATTATTTAGGGTAGTTAACCAAAGGGCCTCTGGCCTAGCGGTACCGGGGTTTTACAACATCCTCAAGGTCCCGGGTTCGAGCCTTGGGAGTGGTGGTTTCCCCTAAAATGGTGGAGATATTATTCCTCATAGGTGATGTGGCTCTGTGGAGGTGCGAGGGTTCGATCCCGTGCTGTATCCCAGGGGTTGGAGTTTAACTCGTTACTAACATAACCACTAACACTAACGCTGTCGTTCAAAAAAAAAAATTAGGGTAGTTATATTAAAGAAAAACTCAAATAAACTTGCAAATATAACTTAAATAGCAACTTAACTTGGATTCTTATCAACAACTATCAATTTCCAACCATTTATCATTAATATGCACAAACTTAATAAAGAGAGTTGTACGATTTCAATTAACTAGATGCAAGGGACTGATGAAAACAATATATTAATCACAGCAGATTCAGTCAGTTTCATGAAATTAATATCCACACCTACATAACATAAATGGATTTGGGCCTCAAATTTATTGGTAAAACAGGTTGGAACATGCATGCTAGGGCCTGCACCTTTACTTACTACCATCAAATAAGTTTATTATATTCATTCTATATATATACACATATATATATATAGACGTGTTATAAACAATACGAGTCGAGTAAAAGGTTAATCGGGCTCAAAAATTAACATTGGGATCGAGTTTGACTGGAGCTCGATTAACCGAGCTCGAATATTTTTTGAGTTATCGAGACCGATGCTCGTTTATGGGTTTGAACTCGCGATCGATTAACTCGTTTATAGGTTTGAGCTCGATAAATTTTATAATTTTATTGTATGATTAATAAATATATGAGCATTTTTGGTTCGAAAAAAGTGTATGCTCAAATGGCTCGGCTCGGCACGAAAAATCAAATCGAGTTTTTGAACGAGCTAAGTCAAATTAGTGTTATAAAGTTCGATTTGTTTAAGTTAAACGAGTTCTATTTTATGTTCGAGATCGACTCGAGCTCGAGCATTATATAAATGTGTGTGTATATATATAGATAGATAGAGAGAGAGAGAGACATAGGCATCTTATATATATACATATAGGGGCAGAGAGAGAGAGAGAGAGAGAGAGAGAGAGAGAGAGAGAGAGAGAGAGAGAGAGAGAGAGAGAGAGAGAGAGAGAGAGAGAGAGAGACGTTTAGGGGAAAACCCCAAAAATATTGAAAAACTGAGGAACCATTCATCTGGATGTTATGCATATACATAGAAGTAATTAAAGTTGTTTCTTCATTTTATGCATATGTGCATATTTGCTTATAAATTGCTTGTATGCACATGTGAATGTCTTCCAAATGAACAGGGTGTTCCTCAAATTTTCATTTATTTACGGTTTTTCTTGACCTTATATATACATACATATAGAGAGAGCTAAATCATTTGTTAACCATGAAAAAATGTATTAACTCTATAAACCATTTAGACTAAACACGAACTTTGGTAGATTTAGTTCTTCTATCACCATGCAATTAATATTGAGGATACAACGATGCTCTTCTGTTTTGCCTTAACTTCATATTCATTGTTATGAAAACATCAACCCCATGATTCTAGCTAAAATAATATGGTTATCTTATTATTGGCGACTTGTTATTTTAATATGATAAGAAACTTGGATGTTCTATCTTCAACATATATGATATCGATATCATTATTCACATTAAACAACTGGGTTTGGTTTATTGAACCATAGTAGTGGTAAAGGAGTATTCGGTGCATAAATATTCATAATCGAGATAAACAAACATGACTGAAGACGGTGGAGCACAATACAACAAGATTGAAGATCTTTTGATTAGGAAGTATTGTGTTCACATGTGAAAGCTAATAAATTAAGTATTCACCAATGTTCATATGGTAATATAATTGTTCACATGTGTTCCAATGTATTCATAAAATATTATCTATATACATCTAACATTTTGTCAACATGTGTTCACAAGAAAAACACTTTGATCAGATATTAATGTATTCACATGTGGAAGCCAATTACTTTAGTGTTCATAAGTGTTCATGTATGTTCATATGCAAAAACCACGAGCTAAGATTATAAGTTACATATATGTTCATATGTATTCATAAGTGTTCAATACAATGTTCATAATTTAACACAGATGATTCTACATAGCGGTGGCAATGTGTTGGGTTGGGTTGGATTGTGTTCGGGTTTAACCCATTTTTTAAACAGGTTGGAAATCTCAACCCAACACATTTAATTAAATGGGTTGAGATTTTCAGCCCGACCCAACCTGCTACTTAAACGGGTTCAACCTGGGTTGACCTGTTTACGGAAATCTCAACCCAACCTGTTAAATAAATGGGTTCAAACTGGGTTGACCCATTTAAATTTAAATAATAAAATAAAACAACTAGTCCACAACCACAAATACGTCGTAGATTAGAATGAGATGGCAAACGAGACGAGACGACGAGGAGACCGACGAGATGAGAACGCCGGCGAGAGAGAGAGAGAGAGAGAGAGAGAGAGAGAGAGAGAGAGAGAGAGAGAGAGAGAGAGAGAGAGAGAGAGAGAGAGAGAGAGAGTAGCGTTGAGCGCTGGCCTTCGACGAGATGAGAACGCTGTAAGGGTGGCCGGAATTTTGAAGAAGACGAGAGAGAGCAGAGAATTAGGGTTTTTCCTTTTCGGACTTTGGAGGCGTTCTAAACTTCTAATTAAACTAGGGTTTTTTCTTTTTGGGTTCACTTTAACATTAAAACTTATATGTTAAATTTATTAATCTGTTACTATTAAAATAAAATAAAATATATTAACGGGTTAAAAACAGGTTATTAATGGGTTAAAAATAGGTTATTAGTGGGTTGAAAATATGTTATAAATGCGTTGCAAACAGGTTGTAAATGGGTTGGAAATATGTCAGAAATTTCAACCCAACCCAACCCATTTATTAAATGGGTTTAGCGGGTTGACCCATTTAAGTTAAATGGGTTGAAAATCTCAACCCAACCTGCTACTAATGGGTTGGGTTCGGGTTGGGTTGGCAGATTGGGCCACTTTCTACCACCCCTAATTCGACGAATTATAAAAGGAAGGAGCAATTACTGATATGTAACCGATGTAAAAAATATATTGGATATCTGTTCCAAAAATACCTTTGTTCACATATGTTTTGATACCTTCAACTTTAATTAATTACAATATGCCATAGTTGATTTCACCCATAGAGTTTAAGAATCAAATGTTAAGATTGGTTCATAGAGTTAACATCAACTAGTGTGTGGCACCGCGCATGCACGGTGGCTAGAAATTATTGTTATAAAATATGTACGTAGGTTAAGGATAAATATAATTTCTTAATCGATGATGAATGAAATGCAATAATACTTAATGAATGTAAATAATTATAGAAATTAAAAAACAATATATTATAAAAAAATGTAATTTTAAACTAAAATTAACTATTTAATACAAAATGGATAAAAGTTATCATAAATGAACATTCATGTAAAATAATTGGTCATTTTCTCATCATATATCAACATATCACTTTTTTTTGTAAGTTGGCTTCTTTATCATTGAATGATGACTATCATGTTACAATATATAATTTTTATATCAATTTGAGATAGACAAAGTTAATCACAATTCAATATCTTGAAATTATCAATCACATAGTGTCATGTCAATTCTCTTGGTTTTTACTCTTTATATATATAAATATAAATATAAATAACATGAAATGAAATGAAATATGTGTATATAAAGTCATCTTTTATATGGGATAAACAAACTTAACCGCATTTCAAGATTTGAAAAAGACTTAACTATCATAATGAGAATTGCAAATGTAAGTGATTTGAATCAACAACATAACTTGCATCCAAAAATTCCCATCCACCTAATATATATATATATATATATATATGCCACTTCATTCCTCCAACTTTTTTCTTTCCACTACGTGGGATAGACAAAATATATATACTTATGACACTCTGTCAATGTATCAAATTTCCATCAATGTCGGATCTCCAAAAACCAACCACAATGCAAGATTTTTAAAACACACAACCCTTAATATGTCATCTCAATATTTTAAAGTAATCTTTTATATAGGATAAATAAATTTAACCACATTTCAAGATTTGAAAAATACTCAACTATCATAATGAGAATTGCAAATGGAAGTGATTTGAATCAACATGACTTGCATCAAAAAATTCCCCTAACATATATATACACCACTTCATTCCTTCAACTTTCTTCTTTCCACCAATGTGGGATAGACAATATATATATATATATATATATATTTATCACACTCTGTCAATGTATCCATTTTTCATCAATGTGGGATCTTCAAAAACCAACCACAATGCATGATTTTAAAACACACAACTCTCAGTATGTCATCTCAATATTTTTAAGTCATCTTTTATATGAGATAAATAAACTTAACCACATTTCAAGATTTGAAAAATACTCAACTATCATAATGAGAATTGCAAATGGAAGTGATTTGAATCAACATGACTTGCTTAAAGAACTCTCATCCACCTAACATATATATACACCTCAAACAACTTTCTTCTTTCCACCAATATGGGATAGACAAAATATATATATATTTATCACGCTTTGTATATATCAATTTTTCTTCAACGTGGGATCTCCAAAAACAAACAACGATGTAAAATTTTAAAACACACAACCCTCAATATGTCATCTCAATATTTTAAAGTCATCTTTCTATATGAGATAAACAAACTTAACCACATTTGAAGATTTGAAAAATAATCAACTATCATAATGAGAATTGCAAATGAAAGTGTTGGCTAATTTAAATCAACAACATGACTTGCATCAAAAAGTTCCCATCCACCTAACATATATATACACCACTTCATTCCTTCAACTTTCTTCTTTCCATCAATGTGGGATATGTAAACTAAATCATATTTCAAGACTTGAAAAAAATCAAATCTCATGATGCCAACTCATTGTTTGAGGTTTGTCTTTTAATAGATATATATATATATATATATATATAGATTATTGGGTTAACAAAACAACCTGCCCCTATATATATATATATATATATCATAAAATAGCTAAAAAGTGTTGGTGGATCATCAAAACTGACAAATATTTTAATACATACTCATTTTGTTCCATGATATAAACCTCAATGTTCATAAGTGCATACATATGATGAGGAAGCTCTAGGGTATATTGGTAAGCCCTAAGACAACAACCAAAAGTTCCTACTATTTCACGAAAAGTTATGGAAACATATAGAATCATGAAAACATGGGATAATCAAGCTACAATAAATCATCCTCACCTTTACAAGGCTTCCTACTAACTGTATTGAATTAAGTCAGGTTTTGCAAGGAAGCATCTGGACAGTCCCGCAACTAGTTGTGGATGCCACACTCAAGTGTTTATAGGACCCATAAGTGTGTAAAAAGATATGTTTAGTGGATGCTTCTTAAAAGTGTCCTATAAAAAGGGCTAATAGAACACTATGTTTAAAAAGCCTAAAAATCTTGGTAAGATGCTCAAAAAGCATTGTATAAGCTTATTACAACACTCTTAGATAGGACCCATAAAAGTTTAGTTGTATAAACTTAAGTCATATAAAGTAATTTATTAGGATACTTAAGCATTTTTTAGGTCCTATAAACCCGATTTTGTTGTATTCTCAATTTTTCAAAGTTCATTATTATGAAAACTTAATTTATGGTATACTAATGCAGAAGTATAGCGTCAATTGGAATGAAAACTTAATTTATGCTATACTTTTCGATACATCTCTCAAAACATAATTCACTATATGAGTTTTCTTTAATGGTAGAGACCAAAACATAATCCACTATATGAGATTTCTCTAATGACAGAAACCAAAACTCAACAAATATGGTTACAATAAATCATAATTTGTATTTCTAAGCAAGATGGTGGAGGGATCCCTCACTCAATAAGTTAATCATTTACAATGAAATATCAAAAAATATACAAATGATTTCAATCATACACTCTTCTATGGGAGAATTTCTAAGTTTATTGATGAGAAAGAAAAAAAAAATAATACTCAATATGCTTGAATTGTTTTCAAAATCGATTCTATGTATTGTAATGATGGAGACCTCAAAACGTTTTATTGAAAGAAATAATACTCAATTTGCTTTTTGGACCATTCTGAAAGTTCATATGAAAATAGTTCGGACGTTGGTTATTTAAAATTTTACAAAATAGTCAAAGTTCTTGAACATTAAAATTATTATTTTAAGGACAAATGGACAATACGAAAGTCCAAATGGACCATTCGTCACTACAAGAAAAATGACTTTTACCTACAAAAAAATACTAGGGAAATTTTTGTGGGTGATTACCATGGATCACCCACGAAATACTAATGGTTCCGACGAAATCCGATGTTTTGAAAAAAATACCAACGGATTACCCAGGGATTTCCTGGGCATCTGTCACTGATTTGATTACCCACCAACAATTTAGCAATCAACTTTTGTGATGGTTTTGTGACGGATCACCTTTTAACGACCTATTTCTCAGGGAAATATCCGTAGGTAAAAGCCTTCCATTTTAGTAGTGCGTATAATGATGGACAACTTTTTATACTAGAGGTAACATGTTTTAGAGTAGGAATGAGGACCAACCAGGACCAGTTACAAGAAGGTATAGTCCCAGACCCACATGGAGCATTCACAAACTTTTGACAAACTCTCAAAAATTTCCTCATACCAAAACTAATGCTAATAATGTCGGTTCTTATTTGGCCCTATGAACCATTTCTATTACGAAGTTATTGTCAAACTTAACCATAAACCGTCTGCTTGAGAAAATTATAATTACATTGTAACTGACAAGAAACTATTAGCACAAAACATATTAAACATTGAAACGACACGTTGGAAAATCTTTCACTAACACAGTAAAAAACATGGTATGTAAATTGTCAAATGCAAATTGGTCTGGAAGGGACCAATTTATTGGGTATACAATTAATATGTTTGTCACAGTTGAGATGATGATAAAAGAAGGGTCACCGTTCGTATATTTTGATAGTAAGCATACGTATCATCACGTGGATACCAAACACCTTCGAACACAAATACAAATTGGTAAGTCGTACTACTTAAAACATGATACACTCGAAATGTGGTCATGACCAAACAATAAAAGAAACCACTTCAAAATTTTAGTCATCATAAGGATTTAATCTGCAACATTTGGAGAGTCAATTATCATATGCTTACATTTTTATACATTATTTGATTGATATAAAGACTTGGATTATGATCAAATGAATGATTGTGATGGAAACATTCCGTCATCAATTATTCGAGTACATTACCTTTTATTTCCTTTATTATGTTACTACTAGTTACAATCATTTTTATTTCCTTTATTATGTTACTACTAGTTACAATCATTCGAAAAGTATTACTATCTCCTCTAGTAACGCAAATAATAACAATTATTGCGTTAGAAAATTAAGGGTTATTTTAATTATTGTTTTGGATTGTCAACTAATTCCCCTTCATTGTTTTTACATAATTAATCAATACATACATACATATACATATATATATATATATATTAGCAATGTGTGTGTGCAATGCACCGGGTGAGCGGGTGAGCAAATGTGTGAAAATTTTATCGTAAAGGAAAAACGAAAAGCGCTCGAGCATGTGGAATCTTATCGGTAAGCGTTTATGGTTTAAATGAAAACATTAAGTTAATCTTTTTATTGTTACAACCATAGTTGAGTTTCATATACCATTCCTATTTCCTGAAGTGAAAATATGTTTAGGCTTACCATAATCATCTTTGATTAATTTAAGGGTATGATAATGCTGTCTTGAATCTTGATGTAACTTCACTAACTGATGCTTTAAACTTAATTCCGTCATTTGTTGGGCAAAAGGCGGTTGCTCCGTTGAAGAGAAAAAGTTGTGAGAATTCCATGCAATATTTGAAGCAAATTGGATTTTCATTATGTGGGTGATTTTCTGGACTTGCATTCCTGCCTTACTTTGCTCCGTGATGATTTTCACATTCTGCTTCCTGAATTGTGCCTCTAATTGCAAGGGGAATTATTGGTTGTTCTACTTTTTTTTATCATCCACGCAATTCAAATATTACAAGGGAATGAATATTCTTAAAAGAGTGGATTTTTTCCTCTATCATATATATGATTTATGTTTTTTCTAGGCTAGAAGATAGACTAATTGGATAGATCGCCTAGTTTGGTTTTAGGAACCGTTTATAGGGTCACTTTACCTTATCGGATGAATATGATAAAGATTGAGAATCTTACTCGATAAGAACGATCAATAAGAACCGAGTCTTATCCGGTAAATGAGTATGAAGACTCTTACCGGTAAGCGCTTAGTGGATAACAATGTTGTATACGATATCCTTTTAGTATACTAACCTTTTATCCAGTAAGTTTCGTAAAAATGTTAACTACTGGTAAGCGCTTAGTGGGTAAACTTAGACTAAACGACCCCTTAATTCATGAAAATGGTTTGGACGTTTATTATTGTTTATTCACAACACACAAATGGAATAGAAAATTAAAGTTCATAAGTGACAAACCAAATATTTAGGAAGCTAGAATGATATTGGATTTTTAAGAAGAGGGTTAATCATCTTAATTGATTTTGTACCACCCTTTTTTTTCAACCATGTATATCTAATTTTATATATTCTGAGTGAGAAAACTATTTCAAACTTCAACGATCCTAACCATCTATGAACTATAATCATAAAAATTTATTATTTACTTTGGCAGTATAACCTACATGCTATTTGTTAATGTCAAAAATTGATTTACCAAAAGTCAACTTAAAGAGTTTGTGGAGCTGGTCGGTCAAAGGCAGTATTCTCGCGACAAACACAACGAAAATAATAAAAACTAAAGACAAGAGATTTGGTGACGCGGAAAAACCCTTAAGCGAGGGAAAAAAGCCACGGACGATAGGATCTACCGTTGTTGCACTATGGAAAAATGACGTCAAACAGGGACGCCGTCCTTTGGAAACGAAGTCGTACAATTACAGAGAAAAAAAAATATGAAATAAGTAAAAATATCGTATGAAATCTAGAGAGCAATTGTATGATTCTTGATGCTAAAGTATGATGATGATCAATCGGGTCTCCTTCGTTTGGCTGAGCTTGAATTTTATAGCTTGCGCCGGTTGTAACTGCTGTATGTCATTAATGGTCTTCATGAATGTCTTTGATGACGTTGACCGAAACCGTCCAACGGATCTGTGCAATATGTAACGAATGTTAACGGTTAGTTCATTAACATCTTACGTTTTAAATCGTGCGTTGAGCGAATATCCTTTGTACGTCGTACGTCATTATCGTTCATTGAGAATTTCGTTCGACCATTGATCCTGAAACCGTAACGAATATTTATGAATCATAAAATATGTTTGGTCGAACATAATAGTCAACGGTCATGCGTTTTGGAGATTTTTACCCAAACACTATTGATTGTACTAATAATAAATGATGATTGTTTTCAAAAAGCAACAAACATGTTGACAAAAACATCAGTATAAACAAAACTCTCAAGATGATTTTATATGTTGGTTCTATACTAAAAGCCACAGAATTAGACACCACCCGTCTAAATTGACATAAACCCTTTGTACCGACCCAGAGAGAAATTATCAAGGATTTCTTATCAGTAGCCATATCCATTATCCATATATTAAAAATACAGAAGGAAAGAAGCGTGTTTGCAGTGAAACATTGTGTTCATAGAAAAATCAAAAAGGAAACAGAAGATGGAACATACAAAGAAGTAAATTGAAGAACTGAAAGTCAGAAAAAAAAAATCCATTCCTTGAATTTCTCTTATTAAGAAAAAAACCATGGAACAAGTATGGATCTAGTTTACAAAATCAAAATCAAAATCTTACCTTTATTTGGGAGGTTGTTCTAGTTGGGTTTACAAGTTTTGGAGAATGGAGAATACAATACCTCCTGGTCAAATTTATACACAGATGTTTCATGGGATCAGATTGATCTTTAAGACTTTTGAGACATGAAATGGGGAAGAAGAAAAAGCCTTAATTTTGAAAGAACACTTTGAACCTCCTTGATTAGGTGATGCAAAAAACCATAAAAGAGCAGTACTCACATAAATCTCATATATGAAATTGGGAATAAGAAAAGGAGTGAATAAGAAAGACAACACTTTAACCTCCCAAGTTTGACTATACAAGTCTGGAAGAAAGCGGGAAAGCTAAAAAGAGAAGGAAGCCTTTTAAAAAAAAAGAGACTTGTACTTGGTGACCTTCTTTGTTGGTAAAGGTTGGGTTTAAAACATATGCGTCCATGACTTGTACATAATGTATCACAATTTTTAATTAAGAGATTTTCAAGTTTGGTGCATAAATAGGTTGTACCCAATACATAAGGAGTTGTAATTAAGACTTTGCGCTAAACCAATATTAAGGTAGTATATATATACCTTAAGATGATTACATGACACAACACAATAAGAATAATGTATTTATCAAATAGTGAATTGTGATAAATTCTTGATGGTCACACATTGGTGACAAAATTGAAAAGTTAGAAGTGCAAGTTATTATATAAAGAATAAGATATAGGATGGATCAATCAATATATATATATAGAGAGAGAGAGAGAGAGAGGGGGGGAGAGGGATGTTTAAATGAGAACTTTGTAAATTTAAAGAAACAAAGGAACATCTTGTGGACAACATATGATGTGGGTCTCATACATTAAAAAATCATATCTGATTCAATAGTGGGCCTCATGGAATCAGATATGATTTTTTAATGTGTGGGACCCACATCATATGTATTCCACAAAGTTCATTTGTTTCTTTAAATAGGGGATGTTCTTGTATGATCCCTCCCCTATATATATAGCTTTATATATATAAAAGGAAAACATTGAGGTATTGATGTGGTACCATGAGGATTGAGTATTATCAAATGGTGAATTGTAGTTGAGTTTTAGTTGTCCCATACTACTGAAGAGTTGAAAGATTTGAACAAAGTGAAGTTTATAAGAAAAGTATATTGGATGTCTTTGTGTCAATTCATGGGATTTTCCTCATACACTACTTAACGGAAGCCTTTTACCCAATGAGATTTCCCTGGGAAATTTGTCGCTAAAGGGTCATCTCCTCACAAAACCGTCACAAATGAAATTCGAGGCTAATACGATGGTGGGTAATTCAAATCAGTGACGGATTACCCAGGACACGATTCAGCGACGGATTACCTAAGAAATCATTTAGCAACGGATTACCTAGGGTGCTATTAGTGAAGAATTACCTAGAGACACTATTTAGCAACAGATTACCTAGGGAAAATTTTGTATTTTGAAATTTTTTTATTTAAAACACAATATTTTCCTGTATTTAATGCATGTTGAATAACAAAATTTACAAATATTTTGTACACCAAAAATGGTTTGTACAGCAATATTAACTAGCTAGGAGGGGGAAGGGTAGTGAATTTCCGGACGAAAGCCTCGAAATCCAACCGCAACTGCTTCTCGTGATGCCTTCAACCGCGACTCGAGGTCGGCTTCTCGTGATGCCTTCAACCGCTACTCGAGGTCGGCTTCTCGTGTTGCACGCTCTCGATCTTGTGTTGGTCATTCCTCCTCCCATGTTCGTTGGTTCTCTTCCATTTTCTTTAATTTCTCTTGCAATTCAAGTACCCACAAATATTAAACATTCGACATACATGATCAGCAATCCGTTGGCGATAAAAATAATGACATTTTATTAATGAACAACATACCTTGGGTGGCGGACCAGTAACATAAGATTTTCCAATGCTGCGACTCGTAAACTCACCGGTCAAAGCAAAAGTGGGATCCTGAGTCGTCTCAAAGCCGAAGAAGTGACCTTTCTTTCGACCTCCAACACTTCTCTCCCATAACTCTGGATCATCACGTGGATGAGTGTTAGGATCCGGACCATGCTTCTCATGCATGAGTTGGTCATATGTCTCCTACATTTTAAAAAAGAAAAAAAAAATATTAATAAATTTGTACAAATTTTGGCAGCCTAACAACTATAAATTGAATATTTCCATAACTTGTTTTTGACAATTATAACTATCAAGTTATAATGACAATCAGGTTATCAACCAGTCTATCTACTTACCCTAACGCCTGCCCAACAATGGCAACCCACACTAAAAATATTTCTACATTATATATAATAAATCCTATTAAGGGGCGAGGAGATGTTTGCTCCAATAAGCCGTTGGTCTTGGGTTCGATCCCAGGCCCCCTCGCAATCGTCTTGCCGCTGAGTGAGTCGGGTATGCCCGTCACATTGGGAATTGGCAGCCTGTGTGGGTCGGTTTGTGTGTCAGGAAAATACACGTTTTGCTCCAATAATAAATCCTATAATACTGAATTAGAAAACTTACAACAACTCTAGCAACCTTCGGAGTAATGTAGTTTGGAGGATCAATAGGTGTAACCCTAAGAAGAGGCTTCCTATTTCTACGTTGGGTCCTCCCGAATACCTCGAGTGAAGTGTGTGGGGGCGGGGGCGCATAAGTTTTGCTACAATAATCATTTTTAATCGTTAGTGGTTAAAAAATTATAATACACTAGAAATATGTATGTAGCTATTGAAATCAATAGGCATAAGTAATAACCGGTTTTGTTATTGGTCACAAAGTTGAGGGGCAATTTTAAATGGTTACACAAAGTTGAGGGGGCTGTTTTGAAAATTTTAAAATCGTAAAATTTCATCCACAGTCTCTTTGGTGGATATTTATATAAATTGATTTATTTATTATATTGGGGTAAGCAGTAGAAAAGAAGAAAAAAAAGTAAGGTGTGTTGTTGTGGGTGTTCGGCAGAAAGAAAGAAAGAACGCAAGAAGAAGAAAGCATGGTATGTATGTATATATATATATGTGTGTGTGAATCTAAATATATATGTTATGGTTGAGTGAGTTTCGTATATTTTGACCCGTGATTATATGATTCAGATTCATATGTTTCATATTTCGAGTTTATTACCCGCTAGGAGTTACCGTCTAATCGGGATCGATATGAGTTTTTATTACAAATCATTTTCGAACTAAAATGCATAGATTATTAAACGTTTTTATTTCGATGATATATGAATTTGATATAATTGGATTATTATCGTTATTTTGGATACAGGGTTTGATTATATGTTGTTGAGAAAATTAACACATGTGGGATCTATTTGAGAAATTGTTATTAAATGCATGGTTTTCTTGTAAAAAAATGCGTTACTTGATGAGGTATACGTGAGTTTTCTTTAAACTATTTTCGAACTAAAATGCATACATTATCAAATGGTTATTACTTCGATATTATACCAGTTTGGTATGTTTAAATTATTACCGTTAATTACGATACGGTATTTTTACTTGTTGTTAGAGATTAACGTATGTGGTGAAATTATTGACTTTTGGGTTTAAAAGGTACTTACACAACAGGAGAAGAGTGCGTTTGGATTATATATATTGTGCCCACAAATTTGTTTCGTGTTTGGCGGGGTTATAACCAGTAGGGATTGCAACCCTACCGGGATGTTTGAAATTTTGAGTAGCAACTGTTGTGGCAAGTTACCTGGGTGAGAGGTTGAGACTGAGTGTTAACTTACTACTAACAGATTTAAACACTTTTCAACTAATTGGATTGGTCTGGGTGACAGCTATATGTTTACAGATTTGAAAGATTTTATTATGAACTGGTTTTATTGTGAATATTGCATAGATAGGGATTTCCTCACTAGACCTTATGGTCTAACCCTCACTTTGTTTTCAAAAATATGCATTTCAGGCCAACAACGTTTAGACGGTAATGAAATGGGAACTTTATGAGATCGTTAATTTGGATAATTATACGTGAAGTTCATTGAAGAGTTTATATGAAGTTTGGATTTGAGCATCTCATTATTTGAATTTTTTGTATAAGAGTTCTATTAGCAAAAAGTTGGTAGTAGATTTCAATAAGTTGTACAATGTTATAGAATGAGACCCAATTTGTAGTCCATTGTGGCATGTTATGTATAATTTTCGTTTTATATGTTATATGAGCATGCGGGTTGTTACAACATACCAACTTGTATCTATGTTGACGGGTACTAATCGAGCCTTCCATTTGTTCTGATATCACTCCATCAATTAGGGGGCATTTGGTTCGCCGGAATGGAATGGAATCTGGTGGAATTGGAATCTGAATTCCTTTGACCAGATTCCAATTCCCTTGTTTGGTTCATTGTTTTCAAGAATTGGAATTGGGTAAATTCCTAAGAATTCCAAAAAGGGGCCATTTGAGATTCCTTAGCTTACCCATGGGATTTCATGGGAATTGAATTGGTTCTTTTATTAATGCCTAAAATTCCCTCATCCTATGTAACATCAATAATTGCCTGAATATTTTGATTAAGTAATTTTTATAGTATATCATGGGTTGTTTGTAACATTTTTCATATAGAAAGTGGCTTAATGCTATAGAAAGTGGCTTAATACTATAGAAATGGCTTATATATATCAACGGGACTGAGAGCTTATTCGCTCAGCTATACATGACTGTTTGGCAGTGGCTTAATGCTAACAAACAGACTTTTAATCTACAGCGGCTTAATGCTATAGAAAGTGGCTTAATACTATAAAAATGGCTTATATATATCAACGGGACTGAGAGCTTATTCGCTCAGCTATACATGATTTGTTGGCAGTGGCTTAATGCTAACAAACAGACTTTTAATCTACAGCGGCTTAATGTTATAGAAAGTGGCTTAATACTATAGAAATGGCTTATATATATATCAACGGGACTGAGAGCTTATTCGCTCAGCTATACATGACTGTTTGGCAGTGGCTTAATGCTAACAAACAGACTTTTAATCTACAGTGGCTTAATGCTATAGAAAGTGGCTTAATACTATAGAAATGGCTTATATATATCAACGAGACTGAAAGCTTATTTGCTCAGCTAACCATGACTGTTTGGCAGTGGCTTAATGCTATAGAAAGTGGCTTAATACTATATAAATGGCTTATATATATCAACGGGACTGAAAGCTTATTTGCTCAGCTATACATGACTGTTTGGCAGTGGCTTAATGCTAACAACCAGACTTTTAATCTAAAGTGGCTTAATGCTATACTATATTTTATGGTGTAAATTAAGGAAGTATATTTTATTAAAGTATCTTTAGTGTTAAAAAAAATTGAAGTAAATAATAATTATTTTATTAAAGTAATTTTAGTTTTAAAATTATTTTTAATAAAAAGGGTATTTTAGTCAATGGCCGACATTTCAATCTAATTCTAAGGCTACATTCTGTGAACCAAACAGACAGATTCCAATTCCTTCAACAGATTCAATTCCAATTCTGCCAACCAAACAGGTGGTCAAACCTGACAACATTCCAATTCCAATTCCTTCAAAATCAAATTCTTTTGACAAATTCCATTCCAGCCAATTCCATTCTGCGAACCAAACGCCCCCTTAGGGTCATTCGATTTCTCTTATTGGTCTTGGATATTTTTTTTCCAAGGCTCGGTATTCCACACCTTATTATAACATGTAACATACATGAACATAAAACAAAAAGAAAATAATACACATATAAGATAGTACAAATATCGCATAACCTATCTATCAAATCGTGCCAATATGCCTATTTGATCCATGAAGGGTTATATGGCTTGAGAACGGATAGTCCTCACCATCAAAGTTTTGGCCCTCTGAATGGCCGAATCTCGTGCGTCCCGCAACAAGTCCCCAAACCAATTATGTATGGTACGGTCCATGCATCCCGAACCTGTTCATTCAAACTTGGGTCCCACCATATTGTCCCTACATATACTCATATTAAGTAGAAAAACATACATTTCAAACATAATTTGCATAAAAATTGAAGTACAAACATGAAAGCGCCGAAACATCAAGTCACGATACTCTAAAGGAACCTCTTTCCATTTACACCAGGAGCCATGAAATAACATCTTGAGAGTCATTGTAATTTCCCGAACAATATGTGTGTCTACAAAGCTATATAATTATAACGCATACAAAAAATAAGCATTAGGATCATACTATTTGTAAATGTAAAAACTTTCTTGCACGTGTTCTTACACTTTGGTGATGAAATCAAGTTCGATACGGTCATCTGGATTACGTGGTATCTGCCACGTAGTAGTAGGCCCTCTCCCCGGCCCAGAAACAATATCCCCCTCAAGATCTGTTGTGAAATCATCAAATCCTGCACCCGTCTAGATGGCAGCATCAGCATTGCTATGATCGGCGTGCAGATTACCACGTCCTCTGACACTACTACTGCCCCTACCTCCAACGGAGCTGGGAATTTGTCCACCATGGCTACTCCAACGGATCACCATGTTTTTGCCTGTGGAACTTGTAACCATTAACAAAATACCCTTGATGTGTTTGAACAAAACGTAATGGACTGTGTGCTAGGACTTTCAAGTGTTCATGTGAATTGTCTAACCCTAACATGATGTACAATGAGAAAAGAAAGTGTCATTTGGGAAACATATAAGTTGATAATCTCTTGTAGTACAAATATTAGTTATCCTTACATGTTTCTCGAACCACGTAGCAAATTTAAGAAGAACACAATAAGTTAAGTTGAAACATGCTCTTGTCTATAATATATAAGAAGAACAAAATAAAACCTCCATCTACTGTATATTTTTTCCAAAAACCAACAGATCCACAAAGTTCAAAGAAGTCAACCATGCAATTGAAAATGAAATATGAATCCATTTTTAAGTCAAAGGTGAAATAACCGTACTATATAACTATATATTATAACCTAAGATAAATTTCAAAAATCATGAAATAGCCATAGAAAGGGTAATCAAGACTCCAAGACATACATAGCCAACAAGTGTACAAACTTGATTCATTGAAACCATTCTATGCATTTAAAGTGCTCAATGTAAAAACAGGAAGTAAGAGGAATATACATTTGTCTAAAAAAAACGCCCAACTAGATTATAGGCATATCCCATACACTGGGTATCAATGATGCTTTTCAAGCTTTGCATCATGTTATAGATGTCCATGATTAGAGTGCATTGTAAAATGAAAGAAAGAAGTAGCACATTAAAATATAAACAACAATAAATAACTCAACCCTAAATGTGCAGGCATCTAATAAGTTCCAAGTGAAACCTTCGATCATAATAAAACGAATTATGCACCATAAACCATTTGATCAAAGATTCATGTAGTTCCTTAATCCAGTTTGTTATACCCTTCCGCTAAATACGAAAAATAAAAATAAAATACCTAAAAAAACAAAAAAAACCCTAAAATAATACAGTTTACAGGGTTTAAGCAATAAAAATCACAAGAAAGTACACCTAAATTGGTGAATCGCTAGCACCCCATCTCCAATTTGATGCCAACATCTGCATAAACTTGTGAATAATACGAACAACAACAACAGAAAAAGTAATTCGTTGTCACGGAAAGGAGAAACAAGTGGAGAATTCAGTACCCGCGAACGACCAAAAAAAGCAATCTAAAAAAATGGGATGTAAAATCTCGATGTTTGGGATCAATTTTAAAGAGACTCTAGACGTGTTTGAAATTAGTGGAAAAGACTATGCTTGTGATAGTAAGAGGATTGATATCTAATAAGGAGAGATGTCAAAAGGCTCTAGTTTTTTTGGCAACGGATGAACAAGCCTTTAGTATTCTAAAGGGTGCGTTTGGTACACAGTCAGAACAGAACAGAACAGGACAGAACAGCTGTTACACGTTTGCTAAAACATGATATGATGGGACAAGACATGATAGAACAGAAAAGAATGACCAATTTACCCCAGTGAGCTGTTTAGTGTTTTTTTTACCATAACCCCCACACATATATATATACAATATATATATAGAGAGAGAGAGAGAGGAGAGAGAAGGGGGAGAGAGAAAAGAAAAAGAGAGAGAGGAGAGAGAGACAGAGGAGAGACAGAGGAGGGGAGAGAGAGAGAGAGAGAGGAGAGAGAGAGGGGGAGACAGAGAGAGGAGAGAGAGAGTGTGTGTTTGTGTGTATGTTAGGTTAGAGGGTAAAATGATCATGAAACCCTTGTTCTACTTAGTTCTAGGGGGTAGGATAGAACACCCTTATTCTATACGTGTTCCACTTAGTTCCACTTAGTCCAACATTTTTTCACACCAAACATGGGACAAGCTTGTTCTGTTCTGTTCTATTCCATCCTGTTCACCGTACCAAACGCGCCCTAAGAGGCGTGGTAAAGAGTTGCAACCTTAGTTTGTTGTCCCTAGTAGAATCATTGTTACTTATTAGGAATATCTAGTAAGTTGTTTCATGATAAGATGATTAAATAAAAGGTTAACCTAAGCGGGATAAAAAGTATGTTTAACAACTGATTGTTTGACATCTTCCAAATAAATGGCTTATATATGTATCGCTCACATTATATTGAAGGTAAGACATTTAATTAATTGCAATATTTTGGACGGCTAAATTTTTAGTAATATTTCTCTTTTTTTCCTTCCATGAAGTGTGTATGATGACTCTGTACATTGTCAAACGAACGACATGTTAGTATATGTTTTATATAAATTTAGTTTATAACATGTTTTTATTGGAGTTTATTTATAGGACCAAACAAAAAAAAGGTCATCTTTAAAACTGTTATAATGTTATTTAATAGAGTTTTTGGACGTTTTAATAAGTTTATAGAACCTTTCAAAATAAAGTGTCATATTAGTATTTTATAAAAAGATAGGTTTATAAGACACTTTTTTCAAACAATGTCATATAAAAAAACTAATACTACATTTTATTCTAAAAAACTTGTTAAAACGCCATAAATATACTACAAACCTATTGTAACACTTTTGGATATGACACTTTATTGCTTTGGTTCTATAATTGTAAATCCTATAAAATATTTTATTGTGATGCATAGACATTTTAGTTGTCATATGAATCCAATTTTGTTATAGTGACGTTAGTTTTGTTACAATGCAATCATTTCACTTGCGTACACATAACAATCCTTTGTACACTTTCCATAAGACATGTCCGATTATCTTGTTTGTATTTGTACTAGTGTGCAGAGAAAGATGTGCCCTCGCTACAATTTTAAATCAACTGAATTTTTGACTTCTCTTTCATAGGTCATAAAAGAATTATGTCACATACAAAAATTCTATCTAGTCATTATGATTGACATTTGTAACGTATCTCAAGTACTACCAAATAACCTTTTCACATCTATTTCGGAATCAGTAACTTTAATAGGAGAATATTTTTAATTTTCGATGTTCAATCACACTTTTCGGTTTCAACTAAGTTACCAAGGTTGCTCGATGTTCAACATTGCTAAGAAACTGAATCTCAAAACTTGTATCGATAAAACCTAAAAACCCAAATGCAATTATCTAAAATTTTGATGAGAGAATAAGAAATCTTAAAATCTTAGTCAATTAATTTATGAACTTGATAATTGCAAGTGTCCGACCCCAACTAGCAGGTTCCCATCCTTCAACTGATTTCATGAGACCATTGAGTTGATAGCCAAATAAATCCACAAGACTCTGAATTATTTTAGATTTGAATATTTTAAAACTGCTTTTCGAGCCTGCAAAAACAAATATATATTAAACTTTAAATTAAATTCACAAAAATAAATAACTATATATAGTTTTACCTCTTTCTCCCAATCGCATCGAAGAGTAATTATCCCTAATATGATCGTTTGTAACAAGGTTCCACCAAATACCATTCCTCCCCATATTCCCTATTTTCCATTCAAATGATTTTACAGTTTTTAAAATATACCAAAAAAATAATATAATTTTACAAAATAATATAAATACCTCGACGCCAAGATGTAAAACCAAACCGAATACAATTCCAAGTGGTACGCCAACCAAATAATATGAGCCCAAATTAATATACGCAACCCAAGATTGCCATCCTGACCCCACGGCGACCCCTGTAATAAGAAGAGTCGATCAGTAAAGAAGAACGGCGTTTGAGCAATTGCTATTGTGCACAACTATATATCTATCCTAGTCCGGCCAAATTAGGGTTCATCACAAAATATATATGTTCTAAAAGGTTCGTTGTAACGGTCGTTGTAGCTTTGTGGCTTAATTCTAGTGTCTGACGCCACGTTAAACTTGTCACATGTTATGTCTTAATTTACGGGTGTTGTAACACAACATTTCATTTCTTACCTTTTTCATGTCTTACTTGTTAGTTTTTAAAAAATAACCTGATTTAAATTGTTTAATATATGAGTTATTGAGTAACAATACTGAATATATATATATATACATTTATATAACACTATATATGAGATAGAAATAGAGATTTGTTGTCATAAGTCACGTATTGAAAAACGTTGTGGTCTTGCTACAACTCCTATGACTTGAGGCTTAGCCTCGCCTCCACGCGAGGCCTCACATCATTTAAAAACTTTCAAAGTAGCCCACTTTTTTCAGATTTTATACGAAATAGCCACCTAGCTCGGTGGGTTTGCAAGCAAACTGCTTTTTCCCCGTTTTCTTTATCTCATACGAATTTTGTACAACCTTTGAGGTCGATAACGGCCCTTGGTACTTACAGTGAGAATGTGAAAGCTTGCAAAAGTACATTTTGTACTTTTTCCTTCATCAAATGATCACGATTAGTACGAATATGCTAAAAAGTTTTAGCCGGAAAAAAATGGTCGGTTCACAAAGTCTAACTTTGTGAACTGGGTAGCTATTTTGTGTAAAACATGGAAAAAGTTAGTTCTTTTGTGATGGGACACTTACATTTAGCTAACTTAAGTGATTTAACTCTTAAACGAGGAAAATTGACCAAAATAGTTAATCTTATCAACAAAGTTCAGTTTGCAGACAGTTTTTGGAGTTTTTTCCCAAAATAGCAAATCTTTACTCATATGTTTTATCCATTTACATAAAGACTCATTTCTGAAAAATCAAATAGAGGAAAAAAAGGTCTTTGCGAATATTCAAATTTCTACATGAACTTTTGGCTAAAATGAAAATTACGTTGAAAAATTAGCCAAAAAGTGAAGTTGGTTGGGAGATCGACTATTTTGGTGAATTTCCCCTTAAACAACACGTTGAGAAATTACCAGAGATTACTGGTTGGATACTGTTGAGAAGGATAGTGATGGCTAAGAGCCAAGCCATATGATCAACTGCTTCAAGAACAACCGTGCTCGACGAGAATATGAGAGCAAACTTGTTATGCAATGCCACTATCAATACACAAAATACAAGCCCGATGGCGGTTGAATGCACTATTGCCACAACAGTTGCGTATTTTGCCTTGTCTCCATTACCGGCCCCAAGCTCATTAGATACTCTTACTCTGTAATGATATATTAATAATAAATCCCGAGCTCGTAACCATTGTGTTCAAAATACAAACGTAATAACTACACCAACCATAAAATTTAAAAATATGATTTTTTTTGTAACAATCAGTGTTCTAGTTTACACGCCCTCAACTGATCTCATAATTTGAGGTTAACAATCAAGCTGATATCTAGGAAGGAAACTCAAGTTCTTACCTGTTGAGTTATTCATAATCATTTATGTTGTAATTAGGTACCTAAATGTCCCATACAATATAGTGCAACAAGGACACTTCAATATTGTTTTAAATGATGTTGCAAAAGTCTTCGAAAAAGTAGGTCTACAGTCGGTCACGATGTGATGTAATGCTAAATGTTGTAAGGTTTATGTCTCTAATAACCTTACTTTACATTTATTATTAAATGAAAGAAAGACGGACATTTTCTTTATTATTTATGTATAACACGATAAAAAAGGGTAGAATTCGAATATCTAATATGCGTCACAAATTATTACCGATATATAAACATGATTATATGCTTGTTGATTTTTATCGATATAAAATATATGTATCCTAAACCAAATTATCACTACAAAACAAATTACTTTTACTCACAAAAAATTTCATTGGTGATTATCGACGGATCACCTAGAAAATACTAATGGTTCAGTAAAATCCGATGTTTTACGAGAAAATACCAACAAATCACTAGAGAATACTTGGGTAATCCGTAACTGATTCGAATTACTACCAACAATTTACCCACCAACTTTTGTGATTTGTGATTAATCACCCTTTAGTAACGGATTTCCATAAGAAAAAATCGTAGATAAAAGCTTTCCATTTAGTAGTGCATACAACAATTGTTATATATATATATATATATATATATAGAGGAAGGTTCAAATGAGAACTTTGTATTTTTAAAGGAACAAAGGGGCAATTGTGGATCACATATGATGTGGGTCCCACATAATATTAAATCATTTCTGATTTAATATTAATTGATGTGGGACCCACATCATATGTGGTCCACAAAGTGTTCCTTTGTTCCTTTAAAGAAGGGGTGTTCTTGTATGATCCCTCCCCTATATATATATAGAGAGAGGAAAGTTCAAATATGAACTCATTTTTGGTTGTGAACGTGAGGACGAATCTCAGCCACTTATCCGGTCAATAAAGGCGGCTTTGACCTGGTTCCCCTCCTTTAATAATCTCCACCCTCCCATGAATCGCGTCAATCCTCCGTGATCGCGTCCACCGTAACCGAAGATGCGTAGCTGAGATTCGTCCTCACGTTCACAACCAAAATTGAGTTCACATTTGAACCTAACCCTATATATATATATATATATATCTTTTGAAAACGAAGATGAGAATACGTACCCGATCCCGGCAAAAAAGGCAAGAGGGATCATCATTTCCCAACCATTGATATTCATGCTGCAAATATTATCTCAAACGTTTGGGTATTTCAGCCATTTAATTTACAATCAAGTATTGCTATTACCCATGAATAAAATTATTATAAATTTAATAAGATTAAAAATTATTACCAAATAGACACTGCATCAACAGCAATGGTGGCATCCTTTACCATTGCAGTCATTAGTATCAGTATTCTATAATACCAGTTTTCCAAACTGCATATAAAAAAACATTGTCAATGAATTGAAATATGTTGCAGCCCGCCATTGGAAAAGATACACGTGCATCTTTTTGAATAAGATGATAGATGAGATATTTAAAAAATATATTTTAAGATATCACTGCAAACAATGACTTTTCACCCATAAAATTAACTTAGGAAAATTTCCGTCGTAAATGATTATCCATGAATCATCCAAAAAATAATAAAGGTTCCTGTAAAATCTGATATTTTTAAAAAAATACCAACGAATACCCAATAACTTTATGGATAATCTGTCTTTGATGTGATTTATCTGGCCACGAACAAATTAGTCACCAACTTTTATGACAGTTTTGTGACGAATCGCCCTTTAACGACGAATTTCACAAGGAAATGTTTATAGCCAAAAACCTTTCATTTTAGTAGTGTACTCACTTCATTAAATTTTTGAGTTTTTAAAAAACTAAAAATTTAAATAATCCGTGTCCAATTATCGACAGATTATTTTATCGTTTTAATTAATTAATCTGCCGGTAACCGAATGATAATTTTTTTAATAAGAATCTAGCTGTGTTTCGTCAGAAATTACCGACGGATTTTTTGTGTCCGTAATATTCATTGGTGATACTTTTTTTTTTTGAAAGGGTATGCTAGGCATTTACCTAGACTAATCTCTGACAATTTTAAGACTGCTAAAACATGCCTGAGATAATTTCTCAGTGGCCACAAGTTGTTTGCGCCTGGATTCGAACCTGGGGTAGATGGGTTACTAGCCTCATCCCCCACAAGTCTTAACCAGTACGCCACAAGCCTTGTGGTTGACACTCTTTTTTCCAGTAGTGTACATCGCAACGAGTCGTAAATTAGTGAGAATTATACCAAAGCATGACACCAGATGCAGCCGAAAGTTTGACGAACTCCCACAACCCCGAAAAGGCTTCCATCGAGAAACCGTTCCATGTGACAGGGCACCCTCCACAAAGGGTATACGCAAACAACCCAACGACATTTAACCACCATGAAAAATCCAACGCCACCACCGTGCCAACAACCCCGAAATTAAAAACCGACGTGAAGAGCCATGTAACCAACACGTGAATCACGAGTACCGCCATCGACACCCATGCCAACACCGGAGCCTTGAGTTGGCTTTGCAAGAACCGTTGCAATGGGAACAATAACGCAAAGGTAAAGTGTTGTGGGATCAACCAAAGTGACGCTTTCCCGGATAGTTCAGCAACCTCGTCAGGTTGACCTAATGCTTTTAGGATCGGGGTGGCGAATATGTATAGTGGCAATGTTATGACACAACATACTAATAGAACAATCCACGACCTTTGCATATAAATTCCGATCATGTTGTACCTTTTCGCTCCGAACGCTTGCCCGCACAACGTCTCCAATGCACTTGCCATTCCGAGCTGCAGTAGATGTACAAGTGCTTAATGCATAAAAACATTTTATTCATTATTCGAATTATTTTTTCAATTCAGCCAAAAACATTTCTAACTAATTAGGATCCACAATGTGCGTTTTGAGAGTTTTTTCATCGTAGATTTGCTTCTTTATTTAGAGATTTTTATATTCACCGAATTTTATTTAAAAAGAATTATAAAAGTTTTGTAGAAAATTCAGATCAGATCGATAAAACAAACCACTTCCAGAATTTCAATTTACTAAAATATTTAAATTTAATCAAATGAAGAATCATTTATTTAGAAAATCTTAGTTATATACATTTTAAAAGCCACAACCATAAAGAGGTTGCTTTGTTTCTTGCTTTCTTAAACTCCATATTTTAAATTTTCTATCATGTCTTCTAGACTTAGAAAACATGATTATGGATGTCAGAAATGTAAAATGAAAAAAAGGATTGAAGAGATGATCAGTCTCAAAAAGGGGCCCTTAATAAGTTTTTAATAAGAATCACAAGCTTCCCTTAATATTCAACATGATGATGTTAGTTTGGATGATATTAATTAAAGTTGATAAGTCTAGTGAAAATCCTAATTTGGTAAAATTTACTTGAGAATCCTGATAGAAGTCATGTTAATATTGATGATGATGTCAATTTGGATGATATTCATGTTGATGCTAATGTTAATTTGGATGATATTCATGTTGATCCTAATGATGCTAGTATTAGTTTTGACGATATTCATGCTAATGCTAATGCTAATGCTAATGCCTTCTAATGATGTTTTAAATGTTTATGATGCTGATGATGTTCATGATGGTACTAATGCTTCTAATCATGTTGATGATGCTACTAATGTTGATGACAATTATTTTAATGGTTTTGATATATTTGATTCAACAAATTAGGATGCTTTAGATTCTAAAATGGTTGATATGTTAGTTTCAAAGGGTTCTAAAAGAGATTTGTTTATTCAAAAAGGTCCTAAAAGAGATTTGTCTATTCAAAAAGGTCCTAAAAATAGACATTCGAAATGATTTACTACTACATGTTATACTATAATTTTATCAAATTGAGAGAAATATGATAGAGATTAGCTTGTGTATTTGGTGGAACTCAAGAAAGTATTTTGTTTTTATTATAAGATTTAAAAAATCTAAGAGATTAGTTAGTAAATGATGGATTTGGGGATAGGTCAAATCTTAGTACAAGATTTAAGGAGCATCAAACAAGTTATGAACAAGTTACGAATATGAAAACTTAGTATTATTTGTGTTTACGACTTAAAAAGAATCAAACTATTGAAAAAATTGCTCCAAAAAAAAAGACATTTTTGTATGTTACATTGTTGTTTCAATATATTTTTGTTGTTTTATTTTTTTAAGACTTTTAATATAATATATGATACATTTTTTTATATTTTATTTTTTATCATAATTTAGTACATCTATACTCTCGGTATAGCTGTAACAAGGCCCAAAAAGATTGGAACCACACTAAAATTAATAAACAAAAAATAATAATTTGCACATCTGAATATATAATAACCAATTTTGTGGATATCTAAGAAATCAAATTAAATAAATTCATTTCTCAAATTCTTGTGTACATTAACATATACTTTATATTTTATTAATACATTTAAATAGATATATAACTAACTAATTAATTAGAGTGATTACATTTTTCTCGATATAAATAAAATATGTAATTATACAATTTTAACACCGTGGTTTTTATAAATGATACAAACTAAAGAGTAAATGACGGATTTGGCCCCTGAGGTTTCCATAATATCTTGGATTTAGTCCCCATAATTTGTCTATTAAAAGATAGATCTCAGAGTTTGCATTTTCGTAACACATTGGTCCCTATCACTAGTGACCGTTATTTCTCATTTGTTAACCATGAGATTACGGTCCTTTCCGTTTCTTAATATTTTTACAGTTTGTCTTATCAATTAATAAAACTCCCAGGATCTATACTATAATTAACACAAACCCATCTCACCTACTACTCCAACCTCACCGACAAGACGTCAAATATTGTTTGCAACTCCAGCCACCTTTCCATCTGCAACTACGACCACCCCTTCCCCCCTTCTTGATACTCTAATACATCACATGGATTACATCATCACTTGATCCAATAACCAGAAGGACCATGCTCTAGTGAACCAAGCACCATGTCTTCATACTTTGACTCTAAAGCATCAAGGAGCCTCATCACTTTCTCGCTCTCTCTCTCTCTCTCTCTCGCTCTCTCTCTCTCTCTCTCTCTCTCTCTCTCTTAAAATCGCCCTATCACCATTGATCCCAGATCTAACGACATCCCGTCCCTGTTTTTTTTAACAACAAAGACTTTCAAGACTTGTGATTTTAAGGTGATATTAAATTAGTTTTTCTTCAATGTTTTGTTTAGAGTTTTTTTAATTAGATTGTAGGTTTTTTATTTAGTTTAGTGTATCTAGAAACAAATTCATATTGTACAATGTGTTGATTACGAAATTCAAGTTTTTATGCACTATGTTCATCTTCGATCTGCATATATAGAAACTATAGTGGTTTTGCTTCATTTTCATCTTCTGATGGTATTTTTTTGGTTTTTTGGATTGTGGTGGTTTAGATTTGTTAATGGTGTTTTAGGATGGTGGTGGGTGGCGGTTTCAATGGTGGTAGGTGGTTGGTAGGTATGGTTTGGCCGAAAAAGACGGTTGTAAATTTATTTAGAGCAAAGGACAAAAAATGGGAAGGACCGTAATATCTTTCAGTTAACCGATGAGAATTAACGGTCGTTAGTGGTAGGGACTATTATGAAACGTACACTCTAAGGGCTATCTTGGAATAACAAAATTGTGGGGACCAAATCCAAATTAAATTTAAAACCAGAGGAACCAAATCCAAAATATGGTGACTTTAATTTTTGGAAAGCTATGAAAACGTTTAAGAAATGTTTTTGTTATAGTCGAGATATATTAAAGATCATGACTTGACACTGTCTACCTTAAAAAAAAACCTTGAAATTATGTACAGTAGGCATGCCCAAACATACGAGGGGTATCCAAATGGAACATGTGGGTTGTCCAATTTTCGGATTGGACATCAATAAGAGCCAAATAGAATTGAATTTAAATTCTGTTTTTATTCAAACATCAGTCTGAATACAAAACCAAATTTCATGATTGGTTTTGTATACTTTTAAAATTAATTATTCATTATAAATAGCATACATATTTATCATGAATAATTGAATATTGTGTGGAATAGATGATTAGTTTAAAATAGTATTTCGTGTACTTTGTATTAACAAGAATGATAATTTATTTTCATAAATATTAGTCGATCGGTATAATATTTATGAATATTAGTTGGTATAGAAATTGCTAATGCCCGTTTCGGGTTCGGGATTTATGTGGTAGGTATATACATATGTCTCTAACACAAGTTATTAATCAGGTATATGATAACTTTTAAAATACGGTATGTTAAAATTTTGGTATAAATGTCGTATAAGAAAGCAAAGTGTTATATTTATTCATGATGAATACTTATGAACGTTACAATATAATCGGGTTTATAGGCCATTTAAAGTGTTCTATGAAACTTATGTTTATAATACCAACAAATAACATGCCATATTTAAAAGTGTCACAATGATTTTATACGACGTATTTAGGCGTCTTAACAAGTATTTTTTTTAATAAAATGTCGTATTAACTATTTTTCGACGTTTTTGAGAAGTGTCCTACAAATTAACTCATTCTTTATAGATTCAAATAATGTTATAAAATAACTAATATGACATTTCATTTTAAAAACTTCCTAAATACTTGTTACCACTTTTACAACGTTTAAACCGTCATAAACATATGCCAATACTTTTAATTAAGAGACTTTACTTTTTGTTCTACAAACTTAATTTCTTAGAAGGATTCTATTAGAATACTTAAAAACTTCAAGTCAATCTGTAAACTTAATTTCATTGTAATGAAAACTATTAATTAGTTCTTATTTAAATAAAAATAAATTATTAAAATTAACATGACACTTTAATTTTAAAAAGTTCCTAAATACTTGTAACGACGTCTAACAATGCCTAAACGTCATAAACTTATACCAAACACTTATAGATAAAACTTTTCACTCTTTTATCCTATAAACTTAATTTTTATGAATTATTCAATTTAAATACTCTTCTCTAAACTCAATCTTATTGGAGTAAAAACTATCATCTCAATAAATATTGATGATAAATATTATAATAAAAATACATAATATTCATAACAAATAAATAATATTAATTTAGTTCCTAAACGTAATTTATTATAGGGGGTGAAAACCTAATTTAAACAAAAAAAAGAATGATTAAAGTTAAAGCAACCTGGTTGATTATGAACACCAAACCAGTTATCACCCCAATAACAGATGAAGATGATTTTCATAACAAAGAATTAATATGGTGAATTGGTGATAATATATATATATATATATATAATATACACATATATACTTACAAGGAGGCCGAAATTGAATCCGACGATGACGCCGGTGGAGATAGTGATGGCGGCGAGTTCAACGTCACCGAGGTGGCCGGCGAATGCTTGCGTAACGACGTTCATGGTGAAAGAAGCGATACGGCTGAAGATGGATGGACCAACTATGTACCAAAGCTTCTTTGATTCAATCCAGAATTTTGATTTACCATCTCCGGCTGCCACCGTAGACGTCGGCGATTGTAATAGGGCATGGTTAATTCCTTCGTCGGACTCGGCGGCGGAGATATTCTTCATTAGTGAATATTATTTTTTTTAAAGGTGGAAATGTAAGGATGATATTTATAGGAGATAGAAATTGACTGTTTCTACACGTGCCCACCGGAATAGAAGTGGTTAAAAGTGTGTATCAAATGATAAGAACTTTGAACTTTTTGTTATTATATAAATATATATATATATATATATATATATCTATATGTCGGCTTTGTAGTATATACTTTTTATAGTTGTAGTGGTTTATATAAAAAGTAATAATAAATTAACTTAAAAAAGTTGGATTGAAATATTGAACGTTAGAGATTGGTTGTTGATGGTTCTTTAGTTTTGAAAATTAAATATGACCAATTAAGACATAGGTGGTTATTGATGGTTCTTTTGTCTTGAAAATTAAATATCACCGAATAACATATAGGGTTGGGTTCGTGTGAAAACATAGTTAAAGTAAGTATAGTAAAGGGGTGTTTGATTTTAACTTCATCAGCTTAATGAGCGATTAGCTTAATTTGTTAATTAAGTTATATCAAGGTGTTTGATTTTAATTTAATAATAAGAGATTCACTTAACATGTTAAGTTACCTCATCCTATCTTAATACATTAAGTTATCTTTTTTTCCAAAATTACCCTTGTTCTACAATTTTTAATCACACGTCTCATTAAAAAATAAATAATTTACCGACATGTATAAATTAAAAATTCTAATAAAAAAAATAATACTTTATTATTTTAAATAT
This sequence comes from Silybum marianum, assembly GCA_036898165.1. NCBI lineage: Eukaryota > Viridiplantae > Streptophyta > Magnoliopsida > Asterales > Asteraceae > Silybum > Silybum marianum. The sequence goes on along the minus strand of CM072542.1, from coordinate 25,988,988 downwards.
ATTTTTAGTTATTGGATATTGTTTTTTGAACTCGTTGAATTCACATTATTTATTTTATTTTAAATAATAATATTGTTTTCCTTTTTTGTCATTTTAAATACTTATCAAACAACTTATTTTTACTCAAATCCGAATCATCAATGTAGGAGGAAATGAAAATTGGATATATAGACATAAGGTTAAAATGGTAATTTTTGTTGTTCAGATATTTATTCAGAACAAAAATCAAACAACAATTTATTTTAATTTATTCAGAAAGATTAATGTTTAGAGCCAACTTATTAAATTCAGAACTTAATGAATAAAAAATTAAACAACCCAAAGTAGGGATCTCCACTTTTAGATACATATTAGGATGAGATGCACCGTCACACCAAGATAAGACGCACCATGATCAGTGACGGAGCCAGAAATCTTTACAAGTGGGGGAGCACCAAACATAATAATATAAATAATAATTGTCCGAAATTGGTAAAAACGATGATATTATATTGACGTTCGAACGTTTATAGATTCAACAGCGATCTTGAGGAGCTTTTCTTTTGTGAAACTTATCTATGACATCTTTGTTATCAACCTTAGTAAAAAGTAACTAAGCAATCGTTTGTCCATTGATCTTTCATTTTTATTCCGCAACCTGTTTTCACCATGTTCATAGTTGAAAATGTTATCTCTACTATTGCAGTCGCGATAGGTAATATAATTGTTAATTTTATAAGCAAATACATTTAAGGGTTAACGGTCAACAATACAACATAATTAAATGAAAACCCCATATATTATGATAACTCTGAGAACTATTATCGTAAAGTATTGTTTCACATGATCTAAAGTTAGAATTTATAAATATTTTGATTAATATATTTGATTCATAATGTGTTTGTTTCATATGTATTCAGTTTATAATGTAAAACTTTTAATTGTATTTTTTTATTTCACAGACACTTAAAAAATGCTCACAACAAATATATCTGAAACAAAATGGTAAACAAATATATGTGATATATTAAATCTAAGTTATAGATGGAAAAAGATTAAAATAAAATAATAAATAATACAATAGTTCTTAAAGTTATTATAATTTTAAGGGTTTTTAATTAATGGCCCGTTGTATATAATCATGTAAATTTAACTAACTCATGATAACTCTTCAACAAATTTATGAACATTAATTAATATAATCCAATTTTCCTAAACTGTGAATTCTATGTACATGGATAATCGATGTTTGTTTTTAATTAATAAATGGTATTTGTTGATGCAAGCATGAGAGGGGGTCAATACATTCTAAGATAATTAAATAGACCGTCCTTGTATACTATCGAGCCTAGTATTTCTGCATATATATCTTTTTAAAGGCTAGAGGAGCCCATGCACCCTTTGGTGCTATGTGGCTTAGCCCCTAACTGTGATGCACCGAATCAATCTACGTATGTGATAGGCGGGTTTACACCCCCCTAAATCTAACCGCAGTGTACGGGTCGAATCAAGTAATAATGTACTGGAAGTACGGGATCGAACCAAGGGAACTAGGGACTAAATAACACAATGACTATAGTAAATATTAACTGGACGATCAGAATTTGAGTTGGTTGAATGATTAATCTACTAAGTAAACTAAAAAAATCTTAACAATTTAAAGAACGAAAAAGTTGGAAACTTTATAGGAGAAAAGCAATTGGGAGTTGGGGTTCTAATGGTTTTCCACACAAAACACTTCAGTTTCAATAATTATCAGGTAATTTCATAATGTTATGAATACACAATCACAAAATTCACTGTTACTCTCTCTCAAGTTATAATAGATTTATCTCCAAAAAAATATGTATTTTATCTCTCGATCTCCATACATAAACCCAGAAATTTATAGAATAACATTGTAAAAAGTACCAAGATTTAATTGGTATATCTCTATCCAAGTTCTCACCTTAGGTATACAAATCATAAATCTAATATAAATTATTCTCTCAAACTAATTTATGATAAAGAAATCAATTGTAAGTTGATCAGTCTCACAAAGACATTAAACACAATTTCATATACTTCATTGATTAAAAAAAACCTAATAAAAATCATACCTTTGCGTGTTCATATGCTTCAAACCAAAAGTAAGTAATCCAACCCCCAACATCTAAAGATTAGTTCATGTTGAGGGTGGTAGAAAACAAAACTAAAAGGAAAGAAATCACAAGTTTAGATATGGTCTCTCAATCAAAAATCTAAAACAAAGTAAGGACCCCCTTTTTGTGATAAATCTCCACGAACAATCAATGATTTCGGCTTCAGATCTTCAATCCCTCGATGTTTCTCCACTTCAATCGCTCCGAAAATCGCCTTCGAAGTCTCCCAAAAATGCCCTCTCGTGCTGTGGAAGATAGGATGCTGAGTAGAATGTAACCCTAGCTGAAAAAGGCTTAAAAATCGAAATAAGAGTCTGGCGCCAGTTACAATTCCTAACTGGCGTGGCTATCCCGCGCGGCTCTTTATCATTGAGTAAACAGAGTCTGACGCTATTTGTGGATGCTAGTTACAATTCCTAACTGGCGTGGCTAACCCTCGGAAAGCAAACAGTGCCCAAGGCTAGTTGTGGACGCTAGTTATAAGTGGCATGAGATTTGTGTAACTAGCTTCCAGCCTAACTCACTTGGAAACTAGCCTTAGACTACGTTTTGCTCATTTTTACTCCAAATTGACTCCGAAAGGCATCGTTGGACTCCTTCTTTAATTTTCCAACCAAGATATAATATAAACAATTGAATTTAAGCCAAACTTCTCAGATTTATTCTATTCCTCTTGATGGGACGATTCCTGAACAAACTTGCCATAAACCATTAGAAATACACATCGTTTGCTTGGAAAACGGGCTAAAACTACATGAAAAATGGTATTACAATAGCGCCACAAATGGCGTTATCAACAACCCCAAACCAAGCGTTGCTTGTCCCCAAGCAAATTAGCGAAAAATAAAGACAAATACAGTTCAAAAGCAATCCTAATTCGCATAATGAGCCAAACGAGTATACTTATCAAAAGTAACAACTGTGTGCATATTATCGTGAAGTTTAAGAAAATGACAACCAAATGTACTCTAATCACAGATGTCTAAAAAGTTAAGCATTGAGAATTGAACTAAAAATAGCGACACCATAATGAGTTCAAACTAGTCAACCACACTTTCGGAGAGGCCTCGACCCTACCTCACACGATACTCTCAATACGCTCGAGTCCTAGGCTATCACACACCACAACTCATGCAGTAAGAAGTTATAAACAATAAATGTCAAGTTATATCTGCATGAAAGCACATTATGAATGACGCTTAGATGTAACAATGGTGATCTCAGGATGGAATCAAATAATAAAACAAGGAATATTAGTACAAATTAGTCTACAAATTAAAACCCGCATTTTCCAAAAGATCATCCAGGTCTTTATTGGGTTGTAATGGGGCTTAAGGTGATGGCTAAGAACTGAAGGTCAATAAGGAACAAAAAATCCTAGGTGTATCACAAAATTACCGGTCCACATGATATCCTCCCATTTTTTCGCCTTCTTTGACTTTTACATTCCACCCATTACATTCTTTGAGTGCATTTTTTAGACTTGCTGCACCTTCTTGTACTTTTTTTGTTGGGCACATTGACCCTTTTTTTTTTGCGGCTGCTGAACCCATTTGGGTCTGTTTTGTTTTCAACTCAACCCCTCTTATGTTCCTTCTCTGGCCATTCCCTTTATGCCTCTTTCTTTGCTAACTGTTTTCATATTGTGATCACTTTCGGATAAGGGTCGGCTAGTATATAAGTTAGTGATTAATGTGGGGTAATGAAATGAAAATCATATTAGTATTTGGCTGCAAAATGAGTTAGGATGCACACAATCAAGGAGAATGATGGCCAAAAATAATGATGATAAATCACACAATGCTTGGAATCATTTTCTTAAGGTCAACACCATTTGTAGACAAATAAATACTATATATCCTGATGGTTATCTTTACTACTTGATGCAAGAAAATAGTGAGATCAGACTATAATCATATTCGACAAAACAAATTTATGTGTGTATGAGATTAGAACAAAAATTGTATCCCTCAGAAAAACAATTAACCATATATAGGCTCAATACCTTTCGGTGGTCTCCACTAATGTCCCCTAATCATGCAATTTGAAAAGTCATCCTTCAAAACTATATCACCGTTTAAAGCTTCTCAAAACAATGCAAATTTTTCAAAAATCCATGATTTTCGCATACTTGGATGTCTGACATCATGTAAGTGATAAAGAAAAGCATATACACAATGTTACAGGGATAAGTGTGCCCGTGCGAGCAACCCCAAACCTTACCCACACATTGTCCCAAATGTGCTAGCTTGATTTTAAGGTATTATATACATAGGATAATTAATTATGCGAATAAGGTTACAGTCATCCATATATGCGAATAAGATATAGAAAAGAAGAAATAGAAAAATACTAGAGGTTAAAAATTGTCGAGCCGCTCAGTCGGCCTGATCTGCGTGTCGAGATGAAGAGCCATCTCGTCGTCTACATGTGTGTATTCTCTCCTCCCGCGTAAGGTATCCCCGTCTTGTCATTTTAGTGATTGACTATGCAGTCCCATTTCCTGAAACCAAGAAGAATATATGCAATGGGTGTATTTGATGATGAGCTGGCACCCCGAACCTAGGCCTTGGCCTAGGTTGGATTGGTGTTCATGTACGGGGTTTGCATAAGATGGTGACACCAAACCTAGGTCGAAGCCTAAGTTTGAATTGTCCTCTCATACATACCTAAAGTTAGCCACTCAACATAATACCCCTACATTACCTGCACCTTCATGATGATGAGAAAGAGATAAATCAACCAGAGAGATCATACCTGTGCTTTGATGTGGAGTGAAATAGAAAAATGATGGAAATTGATGCCCTTGGAACACTCTTCACACAACCAATGGTGTGAGGGATTTTAGAGGAATTATGCACCAAGGGATAGATTAAAGTGTGGTGTGATTCAAATGAAAGAGGGGATAATCGAGGTCCCTTGTGTGTGTTGCAACCGATCGAGAGTGGAGAGAGTTTGAGAGATATCGTGCGAATAGAGAGAGAGTTCGACGTGGTGTGTGCGTGAACAGACCTCGACGCCACTTACAGCACCGGTTATGATATAGTAAGTGGCGTCACAACCCACGCGGGCTTCACCTCTCGACAAACAGACCCCGACGCCACTTGCGGCGTGGGTTACAATTTGTAACTGGCGTGACTAACTGGCATGACTAACTCACACAACTCCTGTATGCACAAAACAGTCCCCTACGCTACTTACTTTGTGAGTTACGGCTTCGTAACTAGCGTGACTAACCCACGCGGCTTTCGACTACACAACAAACAGAACCTGATGCTAGTTTCCTCGTGAGTTTCGTTTAGGTAAGTGGCACTCATAACTCACGCGGCTTGTTCTTGGAACGAACAGAACCCAACGTAGTTGTGGCGTGGGTTTTGATTTTGGTAACTGGCGTGGTAACTCACGCGGGCCTCTATTGTTGTGATTTTCTAACTATCTTAGCAACCCACGAGAGTTACAATTTGAATCAAACAGTCCCTAAGGCTAGTTATGGTGTGGGTTGTGATTTTTTTCTAACTCACTTAATAACTCACATGACCCAAAAAAATTTCATTTGTCAAATTTTTGACCCACGAAAACCATGTCTAACTTATACAAACCTAAAAACTCAATAGAAAACTAAAATAACGATAAAAACTGAAATTTAAAAAGAAAACAAACCTGGTGGGTTGCCTCCCACCCAACGCCTTATTTTAAGTCATAGCTCGACCTTGTGGTGTCAGTTAGGCTCCGTAAATTTCTTGGGATCGAACCGCCCACAATTACGGTCTCTCCCTATTTTTCCCACGTCCGCTTTTCCGTCGTTACCATCATCAAGCTTAGTCTGATCTCTCTTCGGTTCGCCTCTTCCGTCTAAGTTCTTAAGAGCATGAAACGTTACCTTTTCATTGCCGATTCTGAACGTCATCACACCTTTTTCCATATCTATCAAGGCCTTACTCGTGGCTAAGAACGGTCTTCCCAAAATCAATGGTACCTCTTCATCTTCGTCTATGTCGAGCACCACAAAATCAACAGGGAAATAAAACTTACCGACTTTAATTAACACATCTTCAATTATTCCATGTGGTTGCCTTATTGATCAGTCCGGAAATTGAAGTATCATCGATGTCGGCTTCATCTCCCCCATACCTAACTTCCTACAAATTGATAATGACATTAAATTAATGCTAGATCCTAAATCACATAAAACCTTATCAAAATACACAGTTCCAATTTGAATGGGTATAGAAAAACTCCCTAGATCTTTCATCTTTTGAGGAATTTTATTCTGAATGATCGCACTGCACTCCTCAATAAGTGTCACTATAGCTTTATCTTCGATTTTTCTTTTCTTGGACAATATATCTTTCATGAATTTGAGGTATGTTGGCATTCGTGCAAGTTCTTCTGCGAATGGAATATTGATGTGAAGTTTCTTGAAGACATCAAGAAATTTATTGAACTGTTCCTCATCCTTATGTGCCTTGAAGCGATTTGGAAACGGTAATCGCGGCACATACGGGTTAACCACCGGCTTTGAAGGAGTTTTCACCTCCTTCTCTTCTGGCTTATTTATATCAGTTATGTGCTCAATTGCGGTGTCTTCCAGATCGATATCTTTAACTTCAACCGTTTCCGTCTCCGCCTGCTCTTTTTTGGAGTTCTCAATAACTGGCTCACGAGTCGGGTCCTTGATCAACTCCTTGCCGCTCCTCAAATGAATGGCATTGCAATGTTATCTCGGCTTCTTGTCGGGTTGACTCGGAAATTGGCTCGGACTACTGGATTGAAGTACCTCAGCAATGTCCTATTTGCCTTTCCAAGATCTTGATTAAGGCGGTATTTTGCTCAGTTGCTGATTTAACGGTTCCAACAGTGGTTGCAAGCGTTCCTACTGACGATGATAGTTCTCCCACAGTATTGTCCATTTTTGTCATGAATTTCATCAGCATCTCTTCTACGCCAAATGTCTTCTCTTGGGTTGGTTCATCTTCGGTCTTTCTTTGGTGATAACCTGGAGGGCGATAAAAATTATTAGAATGGGAAGAGGAAGCAAAGTTAGAATTTTTACCGTATTGATGTTCCCCATTGGCATCTTTCTGATTGTGTTGTGGTTGACTCCATGCCAAGTTTGGGTGCTTCTTCCATCCCTCATTGTACGTGTTAGAGAATGGGTCGTTCCGAGGCCGGTTGTTCCGATTTTGCATGTACTGGACTTGCTCCGGTTGTGATTCATAAGAAGGACAAAATTCGGGTGAGTTAGAACAATAAGGAGTTGATGGTTGAGTGGTACTTACCTTCAAGTGGTTGTTTATGGCAGCTAGTTGAGCCTTGATAGCTTTTAATTCTTCAGATTATTGGACACTGAATACCCGCCTCATCGAGGATTTCGGTATGGAATATTATGAGAAGCTAGATTTTCAATGAGTTCATTGGCTTCTTCATAAGTTTTGTTCATTAGGGCTCCTCCAGTTGCAGCTGTGAGATCATTCTTATATTGCTGATGTAACCCTTGGTAAAACGTTTGAATGATCATCCATCCATGGAGTCCATGATAGGGACACCTTCTGAGCATTCCCTTATACGTTTCCCAGGCTTCATAAAATGACTCTAGATCCAATTGTGCAAAATGAGTGATTTCTGCGATTAGCTCGACAGTTCGGCCTGGGGGAAAGAATTTGTCTAAGAAGGCTTTCTTTAGGGCAGCCCATGTGCGTATAGGTCCTATATTCAAATTTTGTTCCCACGCTCGTGCTGCCCCCTTTAGAGAAAAGTGAAACAATCGGAGCTTGGTAGCGTCTTTAGATACTCCGTTCTGCTTAAAGGTGTCGCAAATTATATCGAATTCGCGAAGGTGAGCATGAGGATCCTTAGTTGGAGTCCCTCCAAATTGATTATTTTGTGCCAATTCAATGATGTTATGCTTGAGCTCATAATTATTTGCATTGATCTTGGGTGCCCGGACGCCTTTATTAGAGCGTCTTACTGTTGGGCTCGTAAAGGCTTTCATGGGAACACGAGCATTTGGGTCCGGTTCATCTTCTTCAGAAGAATTTTCTTCATCCTCTAAATGCCTCTGTAGTTCCTCTTCTTGTAGCCTCAACCTTTCTGCCTCAGCTCTCAACCTTTCTGCCTCACGTCTCAATCGTTCTTCTTCTTGTCTCATTTGTTCGGGATCCATTGCTCTTGGTTTTTCGGCTTTAGCTTCCTTTCGAAATCGACGAGCGGTTTTTTCAATTTCTGGATCAAATAATAACGACTTTGGATCACTGGTTTTTCTTAGCATAAGCTATGAACTACCTGCAAACAAAGTTCAGATTGAGTGCACTAGAAATTGAGAATGTAATAAGAATATAAAAAAAAATAGAAAATTAAAAGGTCCAATGTAATACTACTGATAGCTGGTAGTGTTATTAGCGAAAACTAGCTCCCCGGCAGCGGCGCCAAAAACTTGATAGGCCGGTTTACACCCCCCCTAAATCTAACCGCAGTGTACGGGTCGAATCAAGTAATAGTGTACTGGAAGTACGGGATCGAACCAAGGGAACTACGGACTAAGTAACACAATGACTATAGTAAATATTAACTGGACGATCAGAATTTGAATTGGTTGAATGATTAATCTACTAAGTAAACTAAAGAAATCTTAACAATTTAAAGAACGAAAAAGTTGGAAACTTTATAGGAGAAAAGTAGTTGGGAGTTGGGTTCTAATGGTTTTCCACACAGAACACTTCAGTTTCAATAATTATCAGGTAATTTCATAATGTTATGAATACACAATCACAAAATTCACTGTTACTCTCTCTCAAGTTATAATAGATTTATCTCCAAAAAATATGTATTTTATCTCTCGATCTCCATACATAAACCCAGAAATTTATAGAATAACATTGTAAAAAGTACCAAGATTTAATTGGTATATCTCTATCCAAGTTCTCACCTTAGGTATACAAATCATAAATCAAATCATAAATTATTCTCTCGAACTAATTTATGATAAAGAAATCAATTGTAAGTTGATCAGTCTCACAAAGGCATTAAACACAAATTCATATACTTCATTGATTAAAAAGAAACCTAATAAAAATCATAACTTTGCATGTTCATATGCTTCAAACCAAAAGTAATCCAACCCCCAACATCTAAAGATTAGTTCATGTTGAGAGTGGTAGAAAACAAAACTAAAAGGAAAGAAATCACAAGTTTAGACATGGTCTCTCAATCAAAAATCTAAAACAAAGTAAGGACCCCCTTTTTGTGATGAATCTCCACGAACAATCAATGACTTTGGCTTCAGATCTTCAATCCCTCGATGTTTCTCCACTTCAATCGCTCCGAAAATCGCCTTCGAAGTCCCCCAAAATTGCTCTCTCGTGCTCTGGAAGATAGGATGCTGAATAGAATGGAACCCTAGCTGAAAAAGGCTTAAAAATCGAAATCAGAGTCTGGCGCCAGTTACAATTCCTAACTGGCGTGGCTATCCCACGCGGCTCTTTATCATTGAGTAAACAGAGTCTGACGCTATTTGTGGATGCTAGTTGCAATTCCTAACTGGCGTGGCTAACCCACGGAAAGCAAACAGTGCCCAAGGCTAGTTGTGGATGCTAGTTATAAGTGGCATGAGATTTGTGTAACTAGCTTCCAGCCTAACTCACTTGGAAACTAGCCTTAGACTACGTTTTGCTAATTTTTACTTCGAATTGACTCCGAAAGGCATCGTTGGACTCCTTCTTTAATTCTCCAACCAAGATATAATATAAACAATTGATTTTAAGTCAAAAATCTCAGATTTATTCTATTCCTCTTGATGGGACGATTCCTGAACAAAGTTGCAGTAAACCGTTAGAAATACGCATCGTTTGCTTTGGAAAACGGGCTAAAACTACATGGAAAATGGTATTATAATAGCGCCACAAATGGCGTTATCAGTATGAAACACAATTCATGGGTGGGTTTGAGATTAAAGATGATTAAGAGTCTAGATCATATCCTTCTTACGTTTCTCATATTAACTTTTCTTCTTACATGATCCTACGCCTTAAGGGAGTTGGATTCCGGTGAAAAGAAGAGTTAAGGTGAGAAGCGTAAGAAGAGATCTCCACCCTTAAATGCATATTCAGATGGGTTGCAACACGATGCACCAGATCAATCCATGTATAAAGCGTGATTAAGCGTGGAGATCAATCCGGTGAAAAATAGATGTAAGGGACTAATGAAAATAATATATTAATCACAGCAGATTGAGTAAGTTTCTTGAAATCCATATCAAGGATCAACAACAAGAGATTCAATGAGTTTCTTGAAATTAATATCTAGACCTGCATAACATAAATGGATTTGGGCCTCAAATTTATGTTTGTGTGTGGGGGTGGGTGGCAAGGGGACTGCACCTTTGCTTACTAGTATTCATTCTATATATAAGTTTATAATATTCATTCTATATATAAAGGTGTAAACGAGACAAGTTGAATAAAAGGTTAATAAGGCTCGAAAACTAATATTGGGATCCAGTTCGAGCGGAACTCGATTAACTTTTTCAATATTGAGCTCGGGCTTGACCTCGAATATTTTTTGAGTTATCGTGCTTGATGCTCGTTTATGGGTTCGAAATTGCGATTGATTAACTTATTTATAGGTTTGAGGGTTTGAGCTAGATAAATTTATATTTTTACTGTATGATTAATAAATATATGAGCATGTTTGGTTCGCTCAACTCAAAAATTCAAATCGGGTTTTTGAACGAGTTGAGTCGAACATTAGTATTATAAAGCTCGGTTCGTTAAGTTAAACAAATTATATTTTGTGTTTGAGATCGACTCGAACTCAAGGATTATATAAATGTGTATATATATAGAGAGAGAGTGAGAGAGAGAGAGACATCTTATATATAGAGAGAGAAATAGGCATCTTATATATATGTGTATATATATATATATATTTGTATCAGTTTGCTTTTATATTCGATTCCTAGCTTGTGTCCCATGGATGATGATCTTATCAAATTGAATATGTTGAAGTTGTTTTTTATGTGTTGATGTGAATCTGATTTTGACACTGAAGACTGGAATTTTTTTACTTTTGGTCTTGCATTCATCGGCATTCTATCCTTTCAAGTATAGGTTTTTATTTCTTCCTAGTGAATTGAGTATTGAGGAACAATGTAGATGGATAAAGTAGAGCTAAGTGAGTTTCCCTCAACCTCAAAAACAGAAACAATGACAATGTTTTTTATGGACAATTGTTAGTTAAAGAGTAAAAGATAACTAGTTAAAATAACTCCACTGCCATTGATGCTAATGCTCGTAGTCATCGATAGGCTTGTTCTAAAGAACTTGATTTATCATCTACTTACTTGTAAGTAGATATCACCATCTGTCTTGTTATAGAAGTTGAGATGGAGTACCCTCAGTCTACAAATTGAGTGGTTAAAGAGTCGGTAACTTGAAATTACTTATAAAGACTTTATCATAATAGTTTATGATTGAATTCTGTTCACAACAAGATCCTGAATGCACTTCTACTAGCTCCGAAGATGGTTACTTCTGCAATAGTTAATTACTTCGGTTCAGGTACTATTTGCATACTAAATATCCAAGATATGTGTTCCAACTGTCCACTACTAAAATGGAAGGCTTTCACCAACAGCCATTTCCCTAGGAAATCCGTCGTTAAAGGGTGATTCGTCACAAAACCGTCACAAAGTTGGTGGTTAATTTGTTGATGGGTAAATCAAATCAGTGACAGATTACCCAGGAAATTCCTGGGTAATCTGTTGGTATTTTCTTAAAAATATGGGATTTTAATGGAACCATTATTATTTCTTGGGTGATCTGTGGTAATCACCCAAAGAAATTTTTTGTGGGTGAAAGTCATTTTTTTTTGTAGTGGTCTTGCTATTTTTCTAAAGGTTAGTTTCATATGATTGCTGGTAATTAACATTGAAAGCCTTTAGTTTGATTAAATGGTATTGTAATCTACTCATTTCTCAGGTGATATGTTGTATATCCAATGATGGGTTCAGTCTATGATCATAAATGTCTTACAGGGCCGGCCCAAAGAGTGGGCGGGCCGGGCGGCGGCCCAGGGCAGCAAAGCCCAAAAGGGCATTATTTTGGGCCCAATGCTGTTATTACTAATAAATAAATAAAAAGTGAAGACAATAAAATTTGAAAATAAGATTTGAACCCTTAACCTCTAGGATACTTATATGCTTCCTTACCACTAGGCTATGAATACCACTTGGTATTTATTTTTTCGTATTATATTTTTATTACTGTTATTTCTGATTCGTTTTATTTCTTTTTTTCAAGTTTTAGCTTGTTTTCATAATAACATTTGTTTATCCGGAATAAAATAAAATAAACCTATATAACAATTATTATTTTGTATGTGCTTTTGTTTTGAAAAACCATGTGATAGTATTTGTAGTTTATTATTATTTTTGCCAAACATTTTTTGTAGAGAATTGGTAGGATCAAACTTTACATGAAACATTTATATTACTAGATAATTTGAACTTCAAACCCCAAACATCTTTTGTTATGTTTTCTAAAATCAAACCACCATGTATGAACTAATTTAGATTACTTTAAAAAAAATTATTTCCACATGCATAAATACGTTTTTCGAAAAGTATTATTCATTTTGTTTTATGTTTTTGATTTGATGTTGAATCCCATCAATCCAATTTTGTTATAACTAATAGTGTGGTTTATTGTCTTAGACTATATATGGTTGTTTATATTATATATCACTTGTTACACAAAAATGTTTAAAATTAAAATTCATGTATTTGTGTGTTATTTGTTTCTTACATTAAGGGCATTTTTTTGACTCAGGGCATCCAAAACCATTGGACCGACCCTGATGTCTTATTTAGATGGACTTATTGGATGTATATATATGATGCTTTGTTGGACTTTCTTTTCTTGATCTTTCTGATTTGGTGGATGCTGGTTCTAGGCTTGGGATTCATTAGATTACAATTGGAATTAGAATTTCCTTATTATGCTGTAGTTTTGGTGGTTGTTTAATCTGGTTCAACAACAGCCTAATGGATGCAGTTTTAAGTTCAAATGAGACCCTGGTTTGACTTTTAAAAAAGGTATAAACACATGTATGTGATTGATACAAATATAAACATATAAATGGCTACAACATTGTTGCAGTGAATTAATTTTCATCGTTAGCACTAATTTCACCAGGAATCTAATATATATGTATGTGATTGTATACATATTTATAAGTACAATATTGATTAATCTTCTTAATTATATGCATATGTAAGTGGAAAACATTAAAATACAATTGATATTTCCAGCGAAGGATTTAGAATTTTTCTCCGAGCAAATGCACTTTAAAATGGATCAAAGGTTTATAAAGTTGTCGGATATGTTTTTAGCCGAATTCCTTTTTGATGTGTTGTTACGTTTTTAATTGATTTCGAAAAACTTTTTCTTTATTTTTGTTATTTCAATAGACTTTTTGGTTGATTTCCAGGGACTTTTTTTGGTTTTTTGGTAGATGTTTCTTGAATTTTCTAATATTCTAAACACTCGTGAAAACTTACTGGGTGCACATTTCCTACCAAAAAAATTCTACTTGCAAAAATAAGTCGAGGGGATCCCGTCCACGGCTTTATAAATCTTCCTGTGAATATTTTTTGTTATTTTGATAAACAATAAAAAAATCATTGTAAAACACGTTTTTAACATATCTTATAAAGATGTTTGCTGATGCTTAATAGCATACATCCTGTCGTATTGTGTGTGTAGACAACTATAAAGTAAACAATTCCGGTGGTAGGTTGTTATATATTATAATAGGTCTCTTCGTGTAATTCTCTAGCTCCTCACTAGTTGTTGTAATATATTTGCTCTTCTTGCTGTCCAAAAAAAAATGTCGCAAGGCCAATTTTATGTGAAATTGTCTAGAGAGATATCACGTTGTTATACAAATGTATTAGTGAAGTCTATCAAAAAGTTCAATCAAGGCGAAGTGTACAAATCAAACGTGGTGTATCATGACGATTGTAATTTCTATTTTGTTTAATAATAAATTTTTAGTTTTTTGAACGAAAAATAAGATTAGTTTGTCATTTTTGGATTTACGATATATCTCGTTGCATTGCGGAAAACTCTTAACGCAACATGTGAACCACCTTGTATATCAAAGATATCTTACAAAATTTTGATATTTAAAAATTGAAATTATCTTGATAGAACATTTGCATCCTGCCCGTATTACACGGGTACATAACTAGTATATATATATATGTATATATGTATAGGTGGAGGTTCAAACGAGAACGCCCTTGTCACATGTGATAATACACGTGAAAGGACCTAGTGGTGTGCGGACGACTTGCCCTGCGGCTTAGGTCGTCCCAAAGGTCGTTTGCCTCTATGATTTAGTATCACATGCGATGATCTTGATGCATTATAGTGTCACATCAATAACACCCTTATCACATGTGATAATACATGTGATAGGGCTTAGTTGGTGTAAGGACGACTTGACCCGCAACATAGATCGCGTCGAAAGTCGTCCGTGTCTCTGAATTACTATCGCATGTGTATCATATGTGATGGAATAGTAGTATCACATGTGATTTTCTATAGTAAAAAGGTGTTCTCGCGTTCTCGTAAAATGAGGGTGTTCTCGTCTGAACTCTTTCCTGTATGTGTGTGTATATATATATATATATCATAAAATAGCTAAAAGTGTTGGTGGATCATCAAAATTGACAAATATTTTAATCCATACTCATTTTGTTCCATGATATAAACCTCCGTGTTGATAAGTGCATACATATGATGAGGAAGCTCTAGGGTATATTGGTAAGCCCTAAGAAAGCAACCAAAAGTTTCTACTATTTCACGAAAAGTTGTGGAAACATATAAAATCATGAAGACATGGGATAATCAAGCTACAATATATCATTCTCACCTTTACAAAGTTTCCTACTAACTCTATTGAGTTAAGTCGGATTTGCAAGGAAGCATCTCGACAGTCCTGCAACTTGTGTTGATGCCACACTCAAGTGATTATAGGACCCCCTAAGTGTTTAAAAAGATGTGTTTAGTGGATGCTTTTTTGAAAGTGTCCTATAAAAAGGGCAAGTAGAACACTTTGTTTAAAAAGCGTAAAAATCTTGATAAGATGCTAAAAAAGTATTGCATAAACTTATTACAATACTCTTAGATAGGACCTATAAAAGTTTGGTCGTATAAACTTAAGTCCTATAAAGTAGTTTATTAGGATACTTAAGCATTTTTTATGTCCTATAAACTCGATTTTGTTGTAGTGACTTTGTATTCTTAATTTTTCAAAGTTCGTTATTATGAAAACTTAATTGATGGTATAGTAATGTTGAAGTATAATGTCAATTGAACTTAAAAGATACAAACTTGTGAATTTAAAGCTAATCTACTTTTCGATACACCTCTTAAAATATAATCCACTATATGAGTTTTCTTTAATGCTAGAAACCAAAACATAATCCACTATATGAGATTTCTCTAATGGTAGAAACCAAAACTCAACAAATATGGCTACAATAAATCACAATTTGGATTTCTAAGCAAGATGGTGGAGGAATTCCTCACTCAATAAGTTAATCATTAAATGCACAAATGATTTCAATCATACACTCTTCTATGCTAGAATTTCTAAGTTTATTGATGAGAAAGAAAAAGATAGTATGCAATGCTTGAATTGTTTTCAAAATCGATTCTATATATTGTAATGATCGACACTTCAAACAGTTTATTGAAAGAACATAATATTTGCTTTTTGGACCAATCTGAAAGTCCATATGAAAATAGTCTGGATGTTAGTTATTTAAAATTTTACAAAATTGTCAAAGTTCTTGAACATTAAAATTACTATTTTAAGGACAAATGGACAATATGAAAGTCCAAATGCACCATTCGTATAGTGATTGGCAATTTTCTTTAACTAGAGGTAGCACGTTTTGGAGTAGGAATGAGGACCGATCATGACCAGTTACAAGAAGGTATTGGCCTAGACCCACATGGACCATTCCCAAACTTTTGACAACATCTCTAAAGTTTCTCTAAAATAGAGATTTAAAGAGTCAAAATCTCTAAAAAAAAATATGCACTCATCTCCAATAGCATCTTCATTTTGGAGAAATCAACATTATTTATATTATTTAAATATTCAATACATTAACTAACTTTTAAACATATTTATATTATTTTCAACAAACTTTTATAAAATGATAACTTTTCAACGATTTTTTATAAATGATAATTTTCAACGATTTTTTCATAAAATAATAAGGTTCACAAGACTTTATATAAAATTGTGATTTTTAATTAACAAATTTTTATGAAATGATAATTTTCAATAAAAGTTTTATAAAGGGGTAACTTTTTAACTGATTTTTTTGGTCGGAAAATGGGATCATGAATAAAATATTAATTTATCTCCCTTGGTAATCATTTTTGTGGAAATCTCCAAATATGGAGAAAAATGCATTTTCTTTCATACTTTCTCAATTTTGGAAAAACTGATGCTGTTGGAGCATAATTTTCATCCACAATCTCTATTTTTCTTATTTTTTCCATCCACAATCTCTATTTCGGAAAATGGGATCATAATATTGTTGGAGATGCTCTGACAAACTCTCAAAAATTGCCTCATACCAAAATTAAAGCCAGTAATGTCGGTTCTAATTCAGCCCTATTAACCACACTTCAATCTCTGTTCTAATTCGGCCCTATGACCGAATTATTAGGTATACGATTAAGATGTTTGTTGGAGTTGAGATGATGATACAAGAAGGGTCACCATTCGTATATTTGGATAGCAAGCGTACGTATCATGACGCGGATACCAACCACCTTCCAACACAAATACAAATTGGTAAGTCGTACTACTTAAAATGTGATACACTCGAAATGTGGCCCTGACCAAACAATAAATGAAACCATTTCAAAGTTTAAGTCATCATAAGTATTTAATCTGCAACATTTGGAGAGTCAACAATCATTTGCATACATTTTTATACATTATTTGATTGATATAAAGACATGTACTATGATCAAATGAATCGTCACCAATTATTCGAGTACATCACCTTTTATTTCCTTTAATATGTTATTACTGGTTACAATTATTCGAAAATATTACTATCTCCTTCTAATAACAATAATCGTGTTAGAAAATGAAGAGACATTTTACTTATCGTTTTGGATTGTCAACTAATTCACCTTAATTGTTTTTACATAATTAATCAATATATATATATATTGAATTGTGATAAATTCTTGATGGTCCCACATTGGTGACAAAATTGAAAAGTTAAAAGTGCAAGTTACTATGTAAGGAATAAGATATACGTTGGATCAATCAATAAATATAAATATATATATATATATATACATATATACACATAAGAAAACCTTGGGGTATTGATGTGATACCATGAGAATTTAGTATTCTCAAATGGTTAATTGTGATTGAGTTTTGGTTGTCTCACATTGATGAGCAATTGAAAGATTTGAATAGAGTGAAGTGTATAAGAAAGGTGGACCGGATGTCTTTGTATCAATTCATGGGATTTGCCTCATAGAGTTTTTCTTATTTTGAATGATCCTCTTTGAAATATATAACTATGGTTGGAAGAAAACCAACCAAATGGTAAAAAATATAATGCAAAATTAAAAGTGAAACCAAGGATGTTGGCTTGGCCTCTACCCAAAGAATTCCAGAAGCTACCACCCAACAAGAAGGTTCTTCAATCTCTTCTGCTCAACCATCTCAAAACAGAGTGTAATAAATTCTGTAAGGTTTAGAGTATCTCATAAGACCTCCGTCTTTACATCTCTGTGCCTAATGAAGAACTAGAAAACCTTGTTGCCATACCATCAAGAACCATAAATGCAGAACTAGTGCTTGGCATGGTTTTCAGAAAGAGTGGAGGGAAGAGATTTTTCAGCGTTCAGGAAGGATTCAAGTATTCGACAGAGACGCTTCTGATTCTCATAGGCTTGTAAAGAGAAGAATATATAGACCATATTTCCATTGATTAACGCACATCATCACATACATAATCGAGTATAGAAAGTTAATGATGAGATTCTGGAAGATTTTACAGAACCATCTTGATGCTGAATTCTAATGTAAAAAAGCACTGCTGTAATTTGTCTTTAGTATAAATAAACTTGTTACAGAATATCCATATTGGCCTTTTCCTTTCTAGCTAAATTCTATATGCTTTATTCATACTTAGGGGGAGATTGTTAGAAATAAATATTTTGTTGTAAAAGAATGAAAAAGCTCTTGTGCAACCAAAAGTGTCCTTAGCTCAATTTGAAGATGAACCAGATCCATAACCTTCATGTTCAACCAGAAGTAGAGTGCCCCTTCTGGATGACTTTTGTACCTTCACACTTACGCTCAAATGATAAAGCATGCATCTCATGTGCCACAACCGTTCCCGCCTAAAGGTTGTTAGAGCACCTTTACATGTGGATTATTTCGATTGGAGAATGTTTTGACTTTCCTATTTTAGTCTATAAATAGACACTCATGCTTAGTTCATTTGTAACGAATTGCCAATAAATTTGCACGAGTAAATTCGTACTTGATTCTAGATTGATTCTACTTATTGTGATCCTCACGATCAATATATTGTTTGTAACCTGAATCAGCTTATCAATATACATGATGACTCCTTGAAGATCAAAGCAAATTTGCATATTTTACTTGTTCTTCATTATATTTGTTTTACCCTAGTGCTTGCTTTCACACTTCAATCTTTAATTCAGTAATTAAATTGAGAAATCTGGAGCCAACAGTAATTACGACGGTCATCCGTCGGAGATAGCATTACCATCACTATTTTGCCGACCCACTATCACCGACGGTTCACCAACAGAATTTACCATTTTTGACGAATTAGCGACAGATTGGTTCGTCGTTGATATTGTCCAATTTTGCAGTGATGTTATACACCTCTTCTAAAAATATTCTTAAATACTTCTCATAACATGAAATGTGATACTTAACCTTTTCACGAACCGATTACTTTTTTGTCCATCATAACTTTGATCAATCACAATAGCGTTTATCTATTAAATTTAGTATTTCTTCATATTACATCATTATAAGTCTCTAAATATTCAAAAAAAATCTTAAACTTTGTAGTTAACGGAGCTTGTGGGTCCAAACGTCAAGTTTTAGTATGTATTAAATGAAGTTTATGAATCAATTTTATAACAACCCCAAACCATAGGACATGTTCAATAACTCACTCTTTTATTTATGCCAAATTAATAATCAAAGTTTACATGTCATCGACGTTATTTTAGTTAACACACATAATAATAAAAAATTAGAAGGTCAACCGGTTAAAATGTAACACTTTACCCATTGCTATAGTGGGTACACTTTTCAAAGTACAATTCATAATAAAAATTAATTTGAAAATATATTGTTGTAATGAGAAAAAAATAAAAGTATAATAGTTTAATAAAAAATTATGAAAGTAGTTAATAGGTTGTTATTTCATGCGTTTAGCCCTATTTTGGTTTAAAGTCAACAACTAATTGTGTTTTTGGTTATCTTTCTTTATAGTTTGGTAAACATATTTTCGGTATCTAGTTCTTGCATCTTCGATTGTGATTGTTGACCAGGTTCCTTGTTTAAGTTTTCCTATGATTAGTGTTTTGTATCTTTCGGCGTAAATGTCTCATCCAACATCTAGATGTTACTTACAAGCTAATGACATCGTGCCTCAATTACGAATAATTAATGAATATGACATACTTTGATGTTCAATTAATTTTGGATCATAGTAGTTCTTAAATATGTTATAAAATTATTGTCTGGTATGAATCTTACGATGTTATCATACTTGAGAAACACTATTCAAACTCAATTAACATCCCTATGCAGTGTTCTAATGAAGAGTCATATGCGATACACCAGATCCTCATCTTGTATTTATATGTGAAATATATATCTTCATGAGTCCCAACATAATATACTAGTTGTTCCTCTAGCGGATCTAATTTATTTGTTATGGAGGTCGGAATTTTGAATGTACAAGTTTTGGGGGTTAAAAGAAGAAATATATTTATAAAATATATAAAAATGAGTTTTTGAAAATTTATAGGCATCAATTGACGCCCAACTATTACATATAGATCCGCCTATGACCTTAGATTAAAGTAATACTTTAACCAGGAACATTTAAAATATTCTAAGGCTATTATTATATTTAAATTAAACATAAAATTAAAATATATAAATGTAAATATAACAATGTGGCAATACCTAATTAATTAATCATAACTTAATATTTACAACTATATTTAATTATTGATTTTTGTGCATATCACTAGTACATACGTCACATGTGTTGGTAAATTAACAAACCATACATAGAAAAAGATAAAAATGTTAGGAGTAAGCAATCATGTAAAATAAATTGCGTACAAAATTATAAAGAAAGAAGTAGAAATATAGAAATATAGAAATCTTATATGTAATTAATATAGTTTTACATAATTATCAACAACAATCTTTAGAATATCAGAAATTTTACTTGATAAGTAGATTCTTGTAGATTTACGAAATCAATTGAGGCCTACACGCAAGTAGTGTCCTAAGACAGAAATTTAGCTGGTATCAATGTGTCTTGAGGATACAACAATAGTTATTTAAGTAGCCTTGAATCTAGCGAATCAAACCAATGTTTGGTGATGAAAATCAATGTAGAAGATAAAGAGAACCAGAGAATATGATTTCTGTATGTGAAAAATCGACAGAAGTGAGATATATATAAAAATATATACATATATATATATATATATGTTTCCCATGTTAACCGTATCTTAACTGCAAAAAATTGTCGAACAGGGACTTACGCGACCAGGCCTGCGACCTTAGGTCGCGTGAAATCAAACAGTGAGTTACACGGGAAGTCCCGCGGGCATAGGCACGTGGAAAGCCGCGTAAGATTCTGTTTCGGAATCCAGTAAGTCACTCGGATATAGCCACGACTTAGGCCGCGTGAAAAGTCGTGCAACCTACTGTGTTCCGCACCACCGACCATCTCATTCAATGCAAGAGCCCCAAGGCCCAAGACCCTATCTTTGATATTTAATATATATATATATATATGTGTGTGTGTGTGTGTGTGTGTGTGTGTGTGTGTGTGTGTCAAAGAGAGCACCAAGGAGCAACAACACACCAAATCAATGTCTTAAATAATTCATTTAAAGTTCCATTGTTGATATTTATTATGTGGGTTGTTTTGCCTCGTGGCTCCTATATGGGAAACTAATCCTCTCTATTCTTAGCCAAGTTCCAACAATACCCCACATTTTCTATTCAAACCCAAATAATACTTTGTGGATAATGAACTAGAGTCTTGAACTAACTATTTTTGTAGTAGACCGAGACAATACGTATCACACATATCATATCTATACCTAAGTTAAATTTTTACCGTTGGGTTCATTTCGATCGTGAACATATCCTTTCTTCATGAAAGTGTTAGAAGACGTAGCCATGTTCGTCCTCAAAGATGTGATCCCACACTAGTCTCACATAGGTAATGTTGATCAAGTATATTCCGTAGTATCCTACTTAAATAGCAATCAACATTATTAAGAATATAAGATTCATCCCTAAATCATCAACAAAAATATACACAAAATAATTATCACAGGAATAGGCATACATGTGTATTAGTGTCTCTTGGCTCTCCCTCAACTAGTTTTTTATTGAACCTAGACCATGGAATCTCCAATGTTGCTAGGTTAGGTTGCCGCCGAGGAAAACTCACTTTGTTGGCTTTAAGCCCATCCCCCTTGATGAAAAGGAAACTTGCTCTCTACTTAGACCTTTTGTCAAAGGATCGACAATGTTTTCCTTTGACTTTACGTAGTCAATGGAAATGATTCCATTTTTCAGCAAGTCCTTTATAATATTTTGGCGTCGTCTTATATGTCGAGACTTGCCATTATATATTTGATTCTTGGATCTAGTGAGAGCGGCCATGCTATTACAATGTATACATATGGCAGTCACTGGTTTTGGCCACAACAGAATACCTTCTAGGAAGCTTTTAAGCCATTTAGCTTCTTCAGCGACTTTGTCTAAAGCGACAAATTCTGCTTCCATTGTTGATCATGAATTCACGGTTTGTTTTGATTATTTCCAAGATATCACTGCACCACCAAGTGTAAACATGTATCCACTTGTGGATTTACTTTCAGAATGGTTGGAAATCCAATTAGCATCACAATATCCTTCTAGAACGGGAGATATTTTGTGTAGTGTAACCCATAGGTCATTGTTTATTTCAAGTATCTAAGAACTCTCACTAAAGCATACCAATGATCCTTTCCGGGGTTGTGTGAGTATCGACTTAGTCTACTCACGCTATATGCTATGTCCGGTCGTGTACAATTCATGATATACATCAAACTTCCAAAAACTTGAGTGTATTCGAATTAAGCCATGATTTCTCCTTGATTCTTCTTTAATTGACTAGAAAGATCAAATGGAGTCACAAACATTTTGTCATCATAGTGACCGAGCTTTCGTTGACCATTTGAATCTCGTTGTACTTTTATACCGAGTGCGACATCTTCTTGGTTTGGTTGATTACACCTAAGTTCAATCCTAGGCTGAGCAAATCATCTACATATAAGCATATAATCACATATGCATTCTTATATTGTTTCACATACACAAATTTATTTCGCTCATTTATTTGATATCCATTTTATATTAGTGTGTTATCAAACTTTTCATGCCATTGCTTTGGCGCTTGCTTGAGTCCATAGAGGGACTTGATCAACTTACAGACTTTGTGCTCTTGACCTTTGACAACGAACCCTTCCGGTTGTTGCATATAAATTTCTTCATCTAATTCCCCGTTTAAGAATGCGGTTTTCACATCCATTTGGTGTATCTTCAAATTGTGGATCGCGGCTATGGCCATCAATGTCCTTATTGAGGTTATTCTAGTAACCGGAGAATGGGTATCAAAGAAGTCTTGACCTTCCTTTTGTCGATACCCTTTGGCTACTAGTCGAGCCTTATACTTCTCTATGGTGCCACCGGGTCTCAATTTCTTCTTGAAGATCCACTTATGGCCGATTACCTTGTGACCCGGAGGTAAATCAACCAATCTCCAAGTATTGTTTTGCACTATAGAGTCTATCTCGCTTTGGATTGCCTCTTCCCAATAAGGTGCCTTGGATGATTCTTTGGCAGCCTTATACGATAGAGGTTATTCTTCAACATTAAAGGCTATAAAGTCAAATCCAAAGTCCTTGGCAATTCTACCACGTTTCCTTCTCCTTGGTTCCAACTCTTCTTGATCCTTGGAGGATTCCACTTTGCTAGATTGATCATTTTCAATTGATTCTACATGAGTGTGTGTGTTGTGTGACCTTTTCCTTGAATTAGAGGTTTGACCCTCTTTTTCTTTGAAGGAAATGTGGTCTCAAAGAATTCCACTTAGGCAGAATCTATGATTCTGTTGTTGCTTATGTCGACCAAATTGGAGTTATATACTAAGAATCTATATGCAACACTGTTCTTAGCTGGATCGATATATACACCATCTACGGTCCAAATTTTGTCCTTTTCGGTAAAGGGACTTGAACATTGGCAAGGCAACCACACACTTTCTTCTATTGTTGGATGGTAATCTCCGTTTCCAAAGTTGGTAAAGAGATTTGTCATTCTTCTTGTAGGGGATCCTATTTAGGATCATATTTGCCGTAAGGTATGCCTCACCCCATAAATGATATGGAGCTCCCGACGTGATCAACATTGAGTTTATCTTATTCTTCAATGTTCTATTTTTCCGCTCGGCCACTCCATTTTGTTGTGGATTGTAAGGAGTGGTTGTTTGATGTACTATGCCCTGTGTAGCACAAAATTCTGCGAACTCATGGGATTCATATTCTCCTCCCCAGTCCGACCATAGAATTTTGATTTTCTTATCAAGTCGATTCTCAACTTCAGCCTTGTAAGTCTTAAACATGTTTAAGGCTTC
Source organism: Silybum marianum (assembly GCA_036898165.1). Taxonomy (NCBI): domain Eukaryota; kingdom Viridiplantae; phylum Streptophyta; class Magnoliopsida; order Asterales; family Asteraceae; genus Silybum; species Silybum marianum. The sequence goes on along the minus strand of CM072542.1, from coordinate 25,964,829 downwards.
ATCTTTTGTATTTAAAAGGTATACACAACAATACTTACTATATTCATCTATGAAGGAAATAGTTCTTTCCTCCATGTGTAGGAGTTGCCTTAAAGTCACATAAATCGCTGTGAAATAACTAAGTATTTCATTAGATTTTTCAACGGACTTGTGTGGATGATTTACATGTTTAGCTACTACAAAAACCTCACACTTGCTCATTTTATTAAATGAACATTTAGGTATCATGTCAAGTTTGATGTAGTGATCTAAAATTAACATGTCCTAATCTCGAATGCGAAAAGAAAGAAGGATCAACCATGTACACGGAAGCAGCAGTGCAGCAGTGCTTAGGTCTGCCTAATTATTAATTACATTGGCAGTTGTGGTATTTACAGAGTTATTTACAATGCTTATTTTGAAGAGTCCCTCATTGAGGTAACCTTTCCCAACATACGCACCACCCTTGGTGATGATTATTTTGTCCGACTTTATTACAACTTTGAATCATTTCTTACTAAGAATAGGGCTAGAAATTAAGTTCATAGTCATTGACGGTACATGTACTACATCGGACAACACGAGTTCCTTTCTAGAAGTAAGCTTTTGAGTGTTCTTCGCCTTTCCTTCAACCCTTGATCCAGACGCATTTCCCATAAACATCGGTTCCGCTTCATTTACTCTTGATAAGTATCAAACAAGCTTCTTGAATTGGAAATGTGTCAGGTAGCCCCAGTGTCGTACCACCAATCCACACTATTGGTCTCCGTGTGCGTTTTTCAATCACCCCAACGAACTCATTTGGAGAATGGGCGAGGTTGGCATGGTTATTAGATGGACCAGCCCCTCCATCACCATTTCCCCCGGCACCGCCATGGTCCTTTTTGTGTCGGCAATCTTTGGCTTGGTGTCCCTGTTACCACATACCCAACAGCTTAGCACCTTTTTGAAGGTCTTCTTTTGTGGGGCTAAGGGACCCTTCCCGGTATTGAAGGGCCTCTTGCAACACCCTTTCCCTTGAATTTTGGGACCCTTTGCTTTGATGATGTGCCTTAAATCATGTTGGCATGTGGTTCGACGGTATTGGCATCGGCTTCTCATTGAGTTGATTGTCCTCCTCCACGCGAATTTTGAGGAGCAATTGTTCAAACGTGATCTCCTCCGTCAAATCCTTCAAGTATAACTTGAAGTTCTTCCATGATGGAGGAAGCTTTTCAATTATCGACCCTACAACAAAGTTAGTATTTAAGCCCATACCTTCAACCTCGAGTTCGTGGACCAATACTTGCAATTCTGCAACTTGCTTCACCACCGGTTTTGTATCAACCATCCGGAAGTGCATAAATTTTCCCAATGCGAATCTTTTGGAACACGCCACTTTAGTTGCCGTGTGGAAAGTAGAGTAAATATCGTAGATGGAATCGTCGAGTGCATTGAGTATGTAATTTCTGCAATTATACTCATTTGATGATCTCCATGTCTCGACGGCCTATTGTTGAGCGGCCATTTGGATCTTTGTTGTAGCGGACCCATCCTCCGCAACCGGAGGATTTGGTGATGGCTCTTCTTCGGTGAGAACGTTGGCGATATGAAGTGTTGTCAAACAGAACAACATCTTTTGTTGCCAACTTTGGAAGTCCGAACCCTTCAATTTCTCGTGTTTCTCCACATGCGTTTTCACTAATTATGATTGTTCCATCGATCCACAACAAATTTTTGTCTTAGATTGTTAGGAGTAAGCAATCACATGAAATATATTGTGTATAAAATTATAAAGAAAGGAGTAGAAATATCGAAATCTTATATATATAATTAATATAGTTTTACATAATTAACAACAACAATCTCTAGAATATGATAGATCTTACTTGATAGGTAAATTCTTGTAGATTTATGAAATCGATTGAGGCCTGCACGCGAGCAGTGTCTTAAGACAGAAATTTCGCCAGTATCGGTCTGTCTTAAGGATACAACAATCATTATTCAAGTAGTCTTGAATCTAGTGAATCAAAGCCATGTTTGGTGATGAAAATCGATGTAGAAGATATAGAGAACCAGATAATAGGATTTTTGTACTTGAAAAATGGACAGAAATTTACGAGAATGCGAAGACAATCCTCAGCCGATCATTTTTTACATGAAATTTTTCATGTACAAAATGATTGGCTCTCGCATTCTCGTAAATTGTTACCATCCTCGCATGAACCTCTTTCTATATATATATATATATATATATAGAGAGAGAGAGAGATGCGGGTTCATGCGAGAATGATAACAATTTACGAGAATGCGAGAACAATCCTCAGTCAATCATTTTGTACATGAAATTTTTTTCATGTACAAAATCATATGTTATTTTGTACTAGTATCAAAAATGATACGTGCGAATTTTTCGCGGAAAAGTCTCGGCTAACCATATATGATTTTGTATGTGAATCATATGTGATTTTGTACATGAAAATTTTCATGTACAAAATGATTGGATGAGGATTGTACTCACATTCTCGTAAATTGTTACCGTCTTCACATTAACCTCTTTATTTATATATATATATATACATATATATGTGTATATGTTACCCATGTCAACCGTAGGACCACCGACCATCTCATTCAATGCAAAAGTCCACAAGAGCCCAAAGGTCCAAGGCCTTATTTTTTACATTTAATATATATATATATAGAGGCCCCTTCAAGTGTTAACCCAATAATTTGTGTTAACCGTGTTAACCCATCGTTCACTGATTAACACCATGTTTGTTCACTGGTGAAACACGATTCATCAGTGAACGAATGGTTCCATACATGCATGCTCGTTGACTGGTGAATATCATTCGTCAGTATACGAGCATCGTGTTCACCGGTGAATGAGCATGGTGTTCACCAGTGAACGATGGGTTAACACGGTTAACACAAATAATTGAGTTAACACTTGAAGGAGCCTCTATATATATATATATATATATATATATTTATGTCAAAGAGAGCACCAAGGAACAACTACACACCAAGTCAATGTCTTAAATGATTCATTTAAAGCTCCATTGTTGGTGTTTATTAAGTGGGTAGTTTTCCTCTTGACTCATATGTGAAACACTAATCTTCTCTATTTCCAACAAAAAAGGGTGCATGCTCTCAAAATATTTTACCAATACGTTTGATAGTTTTGGTTGAATGACTAGCACATAATCTTCTAGTTTTGAGCGAAGTTGCACTTGATTCAACTTTAGGATTTTTGTTTCTTCCACCCAAATATGTGTCATTCTTGTTTAACATTAAATGGAAAAACTCGATGAAAGTTTTTTATTTTAATTGATTGAGTTTTTAAACAACTTTTTTGAGGCATGAAAAAAATTAATGAGTTTTTTTATTTTAATAATCAAGACTCTCGATATAAATTTTTAAATAAATAAATTCTTGAACTTTTAAAATTTAGTTACTTGTGTCATTTTATAGCAAAAAAGTTACATGCAAGTTAGAATTTTTTTTAATTAACTTGGATATCCAACTTGTTATACGAGCCGACTAATCCCAGGCTGACCATCCGCTTCGCTGGTAGCCTAGAATCACCGCATTTGAACCTCCGTGACAACAAGGGGATTTTTATTCCTTCTTCGATTTCTAAAGTAAAAAAACTTAAAATAGTCGTCGTTGGCTTCTATTGATGCACTATGGAAAAGTGACACCAAGCAGGGGCGTCGTCCTTTAAAGCTATGATCGTACGATTACAAGTGAAAAGCATATGCAGAAAGCTAAACTAGCGTATGAAACTTAGAAGGCTATTGTTTCGAGTGCGTGGAAGTGATTCATCCTCCCCGTTTTCGGTGATCTTTGCTCTGCTTTTATAGCCGCGGCATTCGTAACGGTTGATCGACATTGATTTCCTTCATAAATGCTCTTGATGACATTGAATGCAACCGCCCAACGACCCTGCTAAGAGAAGATAATGGCTTATCCATAATAAACCAGACAGTAATGGCCTGAGTTGAGCGCATGCAGGTCAATCGTGCTTCGGAGAATTTGCTTGAGGCTTGCGTTCAACCATTGATTCATGATGCTTCAGCTGATGTTGATGAGTCATGAAATAATCTTGGTCGAGCGTCTTTATCTTTCGTCGAGCATTTCATTCGACCGTTGTTCCTTGGAGCCTTGGCTAATGTCCGGGGGTCATAGAAAGTCTTTGGTCGAACATTTTTGTCAACGGTCGAGGGTTTCAGATTTTTGCCCAAACAGTTTGCCCCCAATTCAAATTTTAAGCGGTAGCTTCATTTTTGAATTTTGTCGAGACACGTGTCATCGGTTCGCTGAGTGCTTTCGAGAGGGATGGAGTCGTTTGATTTTGGGAGGAATAGTTAGCATCTAACTCATTCAGTTAGTTCAGGATGACGAGGTGAAGATATCCGTTCGGAAGACGATGGGGTTCGATGACGTCATGCATACGCACGAGCACGCGTGGGCAGTTGTCATGGACAGATGTCGCCCATTTGACAATGGAACATAGAGAGGCGTGGACAGGTGTCGCCTCAGGGAGATGGAGCGATGATTCGAGAGGATATAAAAGGAAATGATTTTGTTCCTTTTCGTCTCCCCGTTTCCCTTCGAGTTTTCTAAACTAGAACCTTCTCCTGCAACTTTCTTTCCCGAAGTCATGTCGAACCCTTTGAGTACGATCCAGTCAGCGGGCGACCTTTGGGCTTTTCTTGGTTCAGCTCAGTTGGAAAACGTCAATGTGGGGAGTCCTGGAGACTTAACTGCGGATGAATGTCCGGCGGGGCTTTTCTTTATGAGTATCCATTCACGATTTTCCTGAAATGGCCATTTCCTCGCTTGGCTAGAGATTGCCTGAGTTGTTTCCGTATTCCTCCGGGCCAGATGATGCCTCAATTCTGGAAGGTTGTTATGATGATCGACCGATTGTCGTGCGGCTGGGATCCACCCTTCACTATCCATGAGTTTCTGATGGCTTACGTGGTGAAGGCGGATGCCCAGTTCCGATACAGTCCTTACGTTCGGGGTGGCAGGGATCGGGCATTGATCAATATGACTGGGGTGAATGACCGAGGCTGGAGAGAGCGGCATGTGTTTTGCTACATGCGAACTCCTACTGAGGGTGGGCAATGGGTGGTCCGCGGCTGGCCTAAATAAGGTAAGGATCTAATTTCATGTTTTCAACTTTGGATGGATTATTGACGTTTGGTCGTCTAATATGCAGCAGTGACGTGCGAACTTCCTCCTTCTCCTAATTCAACAGCGATAGTAGAGCGTTTCCTGAGAATCCATGATCGTGCATTCATCGTTTGAACGTCAGAGGACGAGGAAGATGATGGTACTGGGGCGAGGAAGGCGAAGACGTTGTCTTTATTGGAGCTTCTAATCTTTCCCCCGTTTTGAGGGAGGGTGGTGAGTGTTCTCGTTGGTCTTCCGCACCGAGTATCAGATTTTTCCTCTGATTTTTTCTTGTATTTGATTTTAAAAGGAACTTCGGCTTTGTCCGCCGGTCGTAGGATCCTCCCCGCTCGGCAGGGTCTAGATAGGAGGAGGTCGTTGGGGCCCGTTCTGAGTGAACCGTCTCCCGGAGCGGAGGGCCCCAAGAAGGCGAAGACGTCGGAGGCAGTCATGCCTTCGCACGTATCTGCTCTTCATCCTCTGTCGTAAGACAGGGGGAAAAAGTCGATGGCAGGAACTTCTGTCGTTAACCCGTTCCAGGTAAGTTTCGACATTTCATTCTGCTTTTATGGGGTCATGACTCCTATTTGTTTCGTGTGATGTACGTCGTGCGTTCGAGCGGTCATGCGTACTTGCGATACTGATGCTAGATGGTCTTTGTTTTCAGGCCATACAGGAGTCGCTCGGCCAGGCTATCGCCGTGGCCTCTAATGTGGAGGCAATGGTGCGAGAGCACGAATCTGCCTTACAGGCGAAGGAGGAGGAGGTATCGGCCAGAGCCGATGAGTTTCGCCATCTGTTCAAGGAGGCCCAGAACGAACTTGCGTGCGAACGAGATATCAGCCCCGATCTCAGGGATCGGCAGGCGGAGGCCCTAGAGAAGACAAGGGTGCTGGAGATCAAGCTTAGGGTGGCCAGGGAGGCCATTTCTGAGAAGACAAACGAGGCCGATGACCTGAAGATTCAGTTGAGTCGAGCCAAAGGAGCTGTTGTACCGCCTTTTCGTCCGGTGCCGCCTGGTTTCCCGCCGCTTTAGGCCTTGTCGTTCCAATCATCCCACCATGTGTACACACATAGATGTCATTGTTACGAGGATGAAAAATCTTGATTCCATCTCGTCATATAGAGTACGGCAATGTGCGTGCCTTCTTCTTTTAGGACGACCTGTTTTGGTTGCGCCTGTTTTTGTACTTTTTCTTCAGATTGATGAAACTTTTTTTTCCTGTTAGAAGTGTAATTCGAGACATATGATCATAAAAGGAACTTTTTTAAACGAGTTGATTTCAGACGACCGAGCCCGCAGTAATCATGACCGTAAGGATATAATTTTGAAAAGAACCTTAATATTCAGACAAGTAATTTCTGGCGATCGAGCCAATAATCGACTGTAATCGTAAAAACTTAATTTAAAGGTATTCTAGTATTTAGACAAGCGATTTTTGGCGATCGAGCTCATAATCAATCATAATTGCAAAAACGTAATCGAGAGGCGTTCTAGCATTTAGACAAATAATTTCTGGCGACTGAGCCCATAATCAACCATAATTGTAAAAATGTAATCGAGAGGCATTCTAGCATTTAGATAAATAATTTCTGGCAATTGAGACCATAATCAACATGACCTTGAAGATGCAACTGAGAGGGACCTTAGCATCTTAGGAGAGTGATCTCTGGCGACCGAGCCTATTTAGAGGTTACAACTCGAATAACAACAATTCGAGTCCTAGACCCCCGTGTGTTTTAGTGGCACGGTGAGCTTTCGGATCGCGTGTTCTTACGATAGAATTTTCCAGGGGTGATCGTTGGTCTCGATCAACGATTCGATGACTCGATCCTCGTACGACATCTTGTTGTTTTTCTCTCCCTTAGGTGCTTTTGAAAGGTACGTCGTATCCTACTTCGAGTGGTATGTTTGGTTGGTTTGAGGGATCCGCCCCGATTGGTATCGATGTGTTTGTTCATGGCACCTTGATGATGTCTGATCTCCGATCGAGGTCCAGCCTTTGGTCGTCCCCGGATCACCATGTCGTGTATGTCGATCTGGTTGCAACGTCGTAGCTTCTTCTATCGAGAGCCGGTTAGGTGGCCGTAATTATGTGCTTGGGGGGGGGGGGGGTTTCGGGTTTGACTCTGTTTGCGTCCACCCGTCGAAGGGTCTTCTGTCACGGAGCGATCCTTGCTGGCGGATCGGAAGGGCTCAACGAGTGTTGCAGGAGTTCTTCAACGGAAATGATCTCCATTAGGGTGGCAACCCTGATGAGGCTGTTGCGTATGCTGCAGTAGTTATGGAAGCACGTCCACCATAACGTCCATAAACTGCCAATTCCGAGGCTACCTATTCCAACAGGTGTGATATGTCCTTCGTGTTGTTCTCGTGTACGACCACACGAAATAGCCGGGGTTTTAGTTGAGGGTGTCCAGTTAACCTTCGTTGTCTGGCTGGTTTAAACGATGCCCCCATTGTGAGTCCCACGACTAGGATCGTCCATAACTTTTTGGTGACTGCCAGGTACTTTTACCGAGTCTTCAGGGTTCTCCAGGACCAGTTCCTTGACACGCCATCCGAATGAAAGAAGCGAAAGGGAAACCTCTTGAGAGTACACCGTTCGCCGGAGAATTTCTTTAACCGGGTCCCACGGATGGTGCCAAACTGTTGATGCCAAAAATTAACTTAACAAAAGTCAACTTAAGGTGCTTGTGGACCTGATCGATTAAAGGGAAGATTCTCTCGGCAAACGTAAATAAAACGAAGAAAAATAGACAAAGACAAGAGATTTGGTGACGCGGAAAAACCCTTGGTCGAGGGAAAAAACCGCGGACGATAGGTTAGTATCGTCGATGTACTATGGAAAAGTGTCGCCAAGCAGGGGCGTCGTCCTTTAAAGCTATGATCGTACGATTACAAGTGAAAAACGTATGTAGAAAGTTAAACTAGCGTATGAAACTTAGAAGACTATTGTTTCGAGACTGTGGAATTGATTCATCACCCCCCCACCCCCGTTTTCGGTGATCTTTGCTCTGCTTTTATAGCCGCGGTATTCGTAACGGTGGATCGATATTGATTTCCTTCATAAATGCTCTTGATGACGTTGAACGTAATCGTCCAACGGCCCTGCTAAGAAAAAATAACGGCTTGTCCGTAATAAACCCGACAGTAATGGCCTGAGTTTGGCGTGTGCAGGTATGTCGTGCGTCGGAGATTTTGCTTGAGGCTTTCGTTCGACCATTGATTCATGATGCTTCAGCTGATGTTGGTGAGTCGTGAAATATTCTTGGTCGAGCATCTTTATCTGTCGTCGAGCATCTTTATCTGTCGTCGAGCATTTCATTCGACCGTTGTTCCTTGGAGCCTTGGCTAATGTCCGGGGGTCATAGAAAGTCTTTAGTCGAACATTTTAGTCAACGGTCGAGGGTTTGAGATTTTTGCCCAAATAACTTCTATCGTCGATCTTCCTAATTTTATATTTGTTCTTTTTGGTCTTTCGATCTTCCATCTTTACAACATTTTGGTGGGCACGTATAGACAAATCAAGAAAGAGTGGAAATATAAAAACAAAAAAATGCAGATAAAAAAAGAGATCGAAAATAAGGGTCCAACAATGGTGATAGAGAGCAGATGGTGATGGGGACGATAAGGGGAGTGATGACGTTAGGTACAAAGGGTATTTATGACAAGGGTTGGGTTCCGGTGAGAAGGAGAGTTAAGATGAGAAGCGTAAGAAGACATCTCCACCCTTGGATTCACATTAGGATGAGATGCATCGAGATGAAATGCATCAGATTAATCCTCGTATACCAAGCACGATTCAAGGGTGGGTTTAAGATTAACGGTGATCTAATTTCCAGATCTCTTCTTACGCTTCTCATATTAACGTTCCTTCTAATACGATCATTTGCCTTTATGACATTAGATTTGCAAACGGTAGAATTGATTCAAGGTTTTTTATTTTTACTTTAAGACTACCTAGCTGGTTACTAATAGTTTTTTTTTGTTTGCTAAAATGATGTATTTAACCAATTTCTAAAAGGGCGATTGTTTATTTATTAAAAAACCCATTAGGGACTTAATTATTCAAAATGGGAAATTTTAATGGTTATTAATTCAAAAAGATAGTTTATGGACTTAATAAATCAAAATGGGAAAATTAGTTGAGTTTTTTTGAACTTTTCTTGACATTAAAATGTTATTATTTTCTATATCGCAATATGAGACATTGGCTAGCAAATTTTCAATGCAAACATGTTTTAACTAAATAAGAAATGTATCATAATTATTCACAATTTAGAAACGTGAAGGAGTATCAAGTATGCATATCCTATCTTGAAAACAAGATTCTAAATCTAAAGCTAATAGCCAGAGGCGGAACCAAACTAGTGAATACGGTGTGTCACGGATCACCATTTCTTTCCTCCGTTGTAGTACAAAGAGAATTAGCGTTGTGAAAGATGCTACCGTACATTTTGTTTTGTTGTGTGCAACCCCACATATATTGAAATTACAATGATGACACAGGTTTTTCTTGGTATAGCTGGTTTGTCTGACTTTTCCTTCATCCTTGGTGTACATTTGGATCCTGATTCTTTTATTTTTTTAATTTTCAGCTTTAAACTTAGATTTTATTATGTTTTTAGAAAAAAAATTACAATAATAGACTCAAAACAGGCAGAAATCAGTACATTATTTTTTATCTTTTTTTTTGAAAGGGAACACAAGAACTAGAGCTTCGACACGACCATCACCCCAGCCTCGAGACCCCAAACTTTATTCATAATTTACCAAGAAGCTAAAAACCAGTTATACAAGAGTGTCATTGCAAACCAAAGAACATTCTACAACAAAAAGGGAAAGACAACAACTCTAATAGCAAAAAATACCAGAAATCCAAATTCTTAAAGAGAGAAGAAGGCCTAAGACGTTAGCCACGGCTGAGAAGGCGTTCCAAGCCCCCAACTTTAAGACCAGATCACCGACTGCAAACCAAGCACACCAGGAGGCAACCATGTAACTATATATGGAAAGGGGAGATGATCCAATTGTTCCAATTAAAGTGCAGCTTACGACTCCAGTTACTAAACCATAGCTTTCATAAATTTTGAACAACCGGGAACGGATCTTCACGTTTGTTTTTTAGTAACGTACCCTCATCCGCGTGCAAAATGTCGTTACACCACCTCCAAAGCTGCCATATCACTATTGAACAAACGGAAATGAAAATCGCCCCATATTTACGATGGAGCCCCACCTGATTGATTAGAGTTTTAAAATCAGAAATTAAAGAAAGGCGTGGGGATTTCAAATCCCACCACACCCAGATTTTCCTCCAAAGGGAGTTAGAGATTGGGTAAGAAAAGAAGCAGTGATCCATTGTCTCTATACCTTTATCACAAAAAATGCAGCCAAGAGTTTGTATCGGGATCCCTCTTTTCGATAAATTAGACCTTGTTGGAATGGCTTCTTTGAGGAACCGCCATAGGAAGATGTTAATTTTATTCGGAATTAACGGGTTCCAGATGCAACAATCACTATTCTCGCCTTCAGAATCATACGCCTTCTGCAAGATCTTTGTCATTTGATTAACCGAAAAAACGTCGTTCTTATCTATAACACCCCTAAAAATGGGAGTTAATTTAAACTAGATAAAATACGGAATAAGACTTGATGAATAAACGTCACCCATAAAGATGGGGAGGAGTAAGAGAGTTTACAACGTCAAATGGATACTAGATGACAACCTACTAATCTATACAGTTACAAAATACAGATTAAGTTCGGGTGTCTCTAAATCCTCAAAATATATGCTTCTATGTAACTCCAACTGTACACGCGAAGATGTACTCCAAAAAGGATGCCCCTATCGGCACCTAGCTCCACTCAATCCCTCGGATCCCCACTAGTGCGATCACCTGATATACATGTCATTTTAAGAAAAAGTGTTAGGCTTAAAGCCTAGTGAGAACAAACAGTTCAAATAAGGAAAGCCAGTAAATCTTTGAAAGCGGTAAATAAACATTTAACCAAAAAGCCTTTCCATAAATCATTTTTCTTTTATCCGCGATTTACACCTAAAAGATACGTCCTTTTTTTCTATTTGAGGGAAACATACTGGAGTGACCCGCTATCGTACTAACATCAACCCCAAACAGGGATCTTTAGTCAGCGAGAGTAAGCACGACCAGATATCAATCTTCGGCTATGTTGGTGATAAGTTCAACCCCAAATTAGGATATGTTACTTGTCACCTAACTGAGCAAGCTCAACCCCAAACCGGGATCTATCACTTGCCCCATTCATAAATAAAACCGACTATTGTGCCTATGGATTCATTTACACTAGTCTAGACATCTTAATACACCCATTTTCGATGTATTAACCTTTCTTCACAAAATCTTTGTATGATAAGTTACCTTGTTCCAAAACCTTCTTTCTAAAATTAGGTCAAAATAGTATCTAATTCCCAAATGACATATTTCATGAAGTTATACACATACAAGTGTTTTAAAACCGTTCCTTATTCCCATTTCAACATTTCGAAAAGAAACCCTAGATGACACATTTTGACCTAGTTTACCAAAATCCACCAAGTATAGAGATACTTGTTTAAACATCTTATAGAAGGTAAAATACATCATTTTGACATGTATAAAGTTTTAGAAAAGGTAAGAATGAACTCACAATACTAGAGTTTGAGGAAATGGTGAAGACTTGATGGAAGAGATGAAGAACACTATTCCCTTGATGCTACCACCTTGAATCTTCACTTCTATGGAACAATTAATGCTTGAGATGAGGTAGATGGGAGTATTAAATGCTCTAGGATCGCCCTTGAGAGAAAAATTGGAGAGAAAACGAGTTTGGAATCAGATGAAATGAGGAGACTGAGCTGAAGACGCAACTTATTTGCACTCCTGGACTCCCCGGCGATCATGCCCTGCGATAATGACATGGCATAATCGCCATGTCATAATCTCTCAACATGTACCGTGAGCTCCCCTCCATTTTGCTCGATTTCTTCTTGTGCGATCATGCCTTCGCGATTGTGACATGGCATAATCGTCATGTCATAATCGCCCGCCTTGTACCGCGAGTTCTCCTAGTTTTTGGCCATCTGGTGATCCTTGCGATGCTTCCATGCGATCATGACATGGCAAGATAGCCTGTCATGATCGCCAGTTGGTACCAAGGCCTGTTTCTGTTTCGGTTTCGGTTTTCGCTCCTTTCTTCTAATTCATTGTAACCCACCATTAAACCCTTGAAACACTCCATCTAGCTAAAATATAATAATATTAAGATGTGAAATTCATTAACTTGAATACAAAATTCCGGGTGTTACATTATCCCAATCCCACGACCAAAAATCCTGACCCGACGTATTAAAGGGTGTCAAAGAAAGCTGGTGTTCTAGAGATTGAAGATCACCCAAAGATCTTCCTCTGATAGTCGAGTTCCAGTCCCAAGAGCCGCCCCACGACCCGTTAACAAACACCCATCTTTCTTTAAAACATGCATTCTTATTTTTTTTAAAGCATACAGCCTAGGAAAAAGATCTTTTAACATTGAACCCTGCCCTATCACGCGATCCTTCCAAAAAAGGGAGGGAGAGTCTTTTACAACCTTCTTTGAGAGAGAGGAAATAAAGTTCTGACCTTCGACTTCCAGGCCTTTACAACCGTTAACGATCGCAGCCAAGTGCTTTTTCCTGATAAAAGCCTATTTGAGAATATGCCTCCATCCGACCCATAAAACTCAGCAAATGACATCCTTTCAAATAGCATCCTTACCTGATAAAAATCTTCAGATCCATTTTGAGAGAAGAGCATCATTTTTAAGTGGAAAACAATTTTTGGTATTATTGTTTAAGATTCTATTTGTATTTGCTCATAATGAATTTTCAATATATGTTCTTGTCTTGAAACCATAGTTTCAATAAATTATGAAAAAATTGTTTTATGATTATATTTATTCAACACTTAATTCTACAGACGATTAAAATAATTATTATGCTATGTTAGTCAATGCTTACAACATCATATGTGATAAACAATCAAGTATTCCAAACAAAGCCTCTTAATTTCTTCAAAATCTCTCGGTTACTCTATTTTTCTATTAAAAACATGTAAAAAAATTTAAAACATTATGCAAATTAAAAGCATAATTTGGCGATATTTTTAGAGGTCGTTGGAAATTTTCTTAATTGTTTTATAAAACTTACAAGATTAAAGTATATAAATTGATCCAAGAGTAAACTACGATTTTCGTCCTTATGGTTTGTTATTTATAACGATTTTCGTCCCTGGTCTTTAAAAACTACTTTTTTCGTCCTTGTGGTTTTTAATTCTTTTCGCTTTTCGTCCCTGAGACAAATTCTGTTAGATATTAGACATCAACTCAAGGGCATTTTAGTCTTTTTAAGTTTAATCAACTTTTTTTATTAAACCCTATTATTATTATTATTATAATATATTTAATACATGCCTGATGCCTCAACCCAAATAAATTCACCACAGGAAATTTATGCCGACCTTCTCGACTTCTCCCCTCTTATCTCCCATGAGCACCACCGTGTCCAACGGCCAACACCACCAGCAACCGCTGTGTCCCACTGGTTTCCCTCATTGATCTCCTTCTCCATGCTTTCTTCTCTCTTCTTCACTATCAACGTGTCTTCTCCATGCTTTCTTCTCTCTTCTTCACTATCAACGTGTCTTCTCCATGCTTTCATCTCTCTTCTTCTCTCTTGTTTTTGCCTATTTATTTGTTTCTGGTTATCAATGTTCAATCTTCCTGCTCGATTTTGTTTTTTGGTTTTGCACAGTGAAAATAACATCCCCGCTACTTCCACAAAAATACCCTAAATATCTTTCTCTTTTGAGTTTTTGTACGTTTGAATGGAATTGGGTTTTTGGTGTTTGAACCGAATTGCACTTTGATTTTTTCTTGTTTTAGAATCGATGAATGCAATGGATTTGTTATCAAATTGGTGATTATTTTTTGTTTTATAATCGATTTTTTGTTCTGGAAATGGGTGAACCAAAACCCAAATTCGTTATCAAATTTGTGATTTAATCAAACAAAACCAAAACCCGAGAATGGGGAAGGGATGTGGCCATGATTTTGGTTGGTTGCACCGACGAAGTTCATTGCACAGGTGAAGGAGATGTGGGAACAGGTAAAGGTAAAAAGACACACACATATATATATATATATAGTCACTCTAATGATCTGATGATGATGATTATTGGAATAAACCATAGGGTTGAATCTCTCGAGGACTGATGATAGACATGGATCTTTGGAATTCTGATCTCAAAATCTCAGAAATGAAGAAAATTGATGATTCAAGTTATTGTTTCTGTTCAAGCCATTCTTCACATTCTCCTGTGACAATAAGCCAATTTTTTATTTTCTCCCTTAAATGATCAGCTTTTCTCCACTTCATATTATTAAATAAACAACCTTTTCTTCATTTTTACCTAAATAAAAAGCCTTTTTCTTTACTTTCTCCATAAATAAGCTTTTTTCCTTTCTAGTTTCATGTGTTCTTTTATGGTTTTGTGAGTGACAGAGAGACAAAGACAATTTATCTTTTCTTATTTGTGCCTTTGGGAGAAGTTTTTAGTTTCTGGTATTGTGTGTGATAGAGAGATCCTCCTGTTTCTAGTTTATATTCTTTTTTCAATTTCTGGGTTTTTCGAAGAGAGACGTACCTATTCTTGATCATGACTGGTTTTGTGGGGTTTTTATTACTTTCGGTTTTTATCAGAGGTGTGTTAAATGCGACCGTCGGTCGGCCGTCGGAGCCACAAGGGGGAAGGAGGTAAGGGTTGGGCAGGAAGCATAAAGTGGGTTGTACATGTGTAAAATTAGATTTCTTGAGTAAAAATAATAGAAAAAATAATAAAAGGAGAAAATGACCAAAAAGTCCTTGAGTTAAAGTACCTTTTTAACATAATTGATCCCAGGGACGAAAAACGAAAGGAATTGAAAACCACAAGAACGAAAAAATCAGTTTTTAAAAACTAGGGACGAAAATCGTTATAAACAGGGACGAAAATCGTAGTTTACTCTTGATCCAATAACTTATATTTTAAAAAAAAAACTAGGATTGGTGTCGCTTACTGTCCATTAACCACCACCACATTCTACATCATTCCTAAAAAAATTATTATTTAAATTGAACTTTTATGCATATATTTTTTACGATAAAATTGTATTAGACGGTGGAAAAAAAGGAATTTAATTATTTTAGGCATTTTTTCTTTACCAAAATGATCAATTTCTTTTTGGTTTTACTAAAATAACTAAAATCTCTACGAAATACATATCGATACACACCTCAGATCGAGTGGACTTCAAAAACACCCAAAACGACGTTTTGGCCAAAATTGCTCCGCCAAATACCGAATACCTCCGCCACATGGCGGAGGGGCCCAAAACGACGTCGTTTTGGGCCGTTTTTCGCGTATCCCTTGAACGTATACCATTTCCTCCGCCACGCCGTATAAATACCTCCGCCACATGGCGGAGGGGACCCAAAACGACGTCGTTTTGAGCCCTTTTTTTGCCTGGAAACCCTAATCCACCAAACCCTAAAAGCCTTATATACGGTCAGGGATACGCGAAAAACACCCCAAAAGACGTCGTTTTGGGCCCCTCCGCCATGTGGCGCAGGTATTCGGTATTTGGCGAAGCAATTTTAGCCAAAACGACGTCGTTTTAGGTGTTTTTGAAGTCCACTCGATCTGAGGTGTGTATCGATATGTATTTCGTAGAGATTTTGGTCATTTTGCTAAAACCAAAAAGAAATTGGTCATTTTGGTAAACTAATTTTAAAAAATGTCCAAAATAATTAAATTCCCGAAAAAAAATTATTGACAAAAATAATATTCAACAGATAATTATTAAAAAGATATTCTCTTTTCCAAATTTAACAAATGTGGATCAGATTTTTTTTCGTTTTGTATAGATATTATTACAAATATTCTTTTCTTAAATGCTTAAAAACAAGCTACTTTTTGAATATGGTGAAACAATACGCATAAAAAAGATACCAACGTCACATTCCATACACTTGTAATAGAAATATCATAAATCTTTTAGTACATTTCAAAAAAGACTACTGAACAAATTAAAATCCAATACAAGTACATAATTTTATGTCTTCAATGTCAAAATATTGCAATAAGATGTAAGCAATGACGTGATTTGTCGCAATACAGTGTCGGATCTAAAAAAAATATTATAGGGGTCATCAAAGACGGACCCAAAGTTCTTTTTTATACGTGACATCATATAATATAATATAGACAATAAATAATTACAAAAAACATGGTTTTTATCGACGTGTTTTCATGTTTTTACTAACGTTTAATATTGTTTGATGCGTTTTTAGCCTAATTCCACGTTTCAGGGGGATTTTTAAAGTTTTTTGCTTGATTTTGAGGGATTTTTTAGTTTTTTTTTTATCGATTTCGAAGGATTTTTAAGTTTTTTCTATCGATTTCGAGGGACTTTTTCGTTTGATCTCAAGAGTTTTTTTTTTGTTTTTTGGTTAATTACGAGGTACAGTTGCATCTTCTTGAACTTCTGAATATTATAGGTGAGACTCTCTTAAACGATACACTTGTATCTTTCATAAACATAAATTTGTAAACCTTTCGACGGGTTCTCGCTCTCCATTTCTATCTAGCAACTCGCTCATGTTGGTCGGGAATAAGAAAGAAGCTAAGGGGCCGTTTTCCAAACGCTTATCCGGGTAAGTGCTTACCAAACCATATTACCTTACTGGAGGAGTATAACAAGTACCAAAAATCTTACCCAGGTAACGGGTTAGGTTTACTGGTTTAGATCGGCTAAATTGATAAGTTTGGTTTGAGAATTTTACAAACTAAAACTAATCCAATTATTCATTTCAACACTCGACTAAGCGTATCAAAACCGGTTTGTTTCATACTATAACGACACCAATGAATAAGTATTCTAATATTATAGGATACAAATTATAAGACCAAAAAATAAAGTGTTCTAAAAAATGGGTTTATAGGACATTTTCTCAAAAGCATCATAATGTGACACTTTTTATTATAAGTGTTTCAAAAGTTTGTTACGACGTCTAAAAACGTCCTATATACATAATACATATTACAACACTTTTAGATAGGACACTATATTTTTGGTCCTATAATATTTGTCTTATTGGAGCAAAAGAACGTGTATTTCCCGGACACGCAAACTGGCCCACACAGGCTGTCAATTCCCAATATGAGGGGCATACCTGACTCACTCAGTCGCAAGGCGATTGCGAGGAGGCCTGGGAGCAAACATCTCATCGTCCCTTAACCAACTGAGCTACACGCCATTGGCAATATTTGTCTTATAGAGTGGTATATTATGACGTTTATTTATTTATAGTGTTTTATAAATCCAATTTTGTTGTAGTGTCAGTCGTTTTATAATTGTTGAACCAATTTTTTATTTTATTTTAAAGATAAACAACATAAATATATATAACCAATAAGTTTTTTTTTATAAGAAAAAGAGAAGAATAAAAATTTGTGTTCTCAACAAGCACTTGAAAACAAATATAAAAGTTAAAATCTCATAGTTAAATACAAATTTGGTAAATATAGTTTACAAACATTAACAGATAAGGTTTCTTAAAGAATTTTTTTGATGATCAACGTCTATGTGGTTTTCATTTTATAACAGTTATGGTCTACCATCCAACTTTTACGTTAAATTAACCTTTTAGCATATTTTTTTTATTATTCATAGTTTTTCAAACCACATGGACCAAATATGTAACTTACTCTAAACTACATAATTATATTTGTATTTTATTAATTATATAATTTTCATATTTTATAAATTATATAATATATTTATATGCACCTAATATTTTTATTTAATATTTATTTATATATTTATTTTTTATAAAATATATTTTGTATTTATATTTAAAATATAAATAATTTTATAAAATATATGGAAGGTTCAATTTATATTAAAAACAGTAAATCAGATCATTATCACAAATTACATTGATAGAATCTTCAAAATTCAAAGACATAAAATATATATAAATACAAAATATAAATACAAAATAAATTTTGTAAAATATAAATATAATATGATCTTAAATATACAAAGAATTAATAATTTGTAAATACACGTATATACGGTGAATAGAGACGGTAACGAATGTAAGGCGGTAGATTTTTAGGAGGATTCTTTTGATGAGAACGATGTTGTACGTGTTTGAATTTAACTTTTATATTTATATTTACCATATATTTATATATATAAATTATTAATTTTTTGTATATTTAAGATTATATTATATTTATATTTTATAAAATTTATTTTGTATTTATATTTATGATTTGTATTTTTATAGATTTTATGTATTTTAACCATCCATCTATATATATTTGTATATATATATATAGGGCAATAATCAAATAAAAACCACAAAAAAGTTACAAACTCGTGAAAATCGATATAAAAATAATTTTTTACATGTTTTTTTTTCATCAAAACCTATAATTTAAGATAGTCCTTCACATATGTTTGGGTTCACCTGATTAAATAATATATGTGATTTTTTAGAGTAAATTACAGATTTGGTCCATGTGGTTTGAAAATTTATGAAAAATAAAGATAATATGCTAAAAAGGTAATACTTAACGTAAAAATTGGATGGGGGACCCTATCTGTTATAAAATATAAACCACAAGGACGTTGATTGTTAAAAAAAAAAATTAAAGATCATATCCGTTAATATTTGTAAACCACAGTGACTAAATTTGCATTTAACTCTAAAATCTCAATTGATTATGTTTCATTATTTGTAGAGTAAATTACAATTTTGGTCCCTGTGGTTGTCATCTACTATCAAGAGTAGTCCCTATTTCAAACTAATTACAATTTTAGTCATTATGGTTGCCACTTGGTTTCAATTTTGGTCATTGTGGATGGTTGGCACCTGATTTTAATTATGGTCCATTTGACTAACTATAGTTAAGAAGTCTTTTAACTCAATAGACATTTTAGGGGTCGTTCACCAAAAAAAAATGAATAAGTGCTGAGCAGGGTAAGAGGTCTTACTAAAATAAGATGTCTTACTCACTCAGTTAAGTGCTAATTAAAAAATGTCGATTACCAAATATTTTGTTTTAAGCGTTGACCGAGTAAAATGACAACTCTACCCCCATAATGGCTACCTGGAGTATTTTTACATAATATGATAACCGATGACAAATATGATAATGATGCACCTATTGAATTTGTAAAGAAAAATGCTACAGATAGAGGTCAAAATGACAACAAAAAAGATAATCGACCCAATAATAATATGCTCAATATAGAAAAATCAAGAATAAAAAAGCTCATTATCAGAATATGTTAATTAATCATTCATAAAAAAATACGTTAAATATGATTAAATGCGTATGTCATTTTTAGACATATCTTGAAATGCAATATTTTTACTTAATGGAATGTTGTTTCGATAATTTAATTCAAAACTAATACCATAATAGAGTTATCATAAAAATATAAAATAGATGACTGTAATTTATAAAGTTAATAAATATTGAGTTAAAAATTTATGTAATCTAGATAAAAAAAAACTGATAGGAATATTCTTTTATCCTATAAAAAAATAATGTAAATACATTGAAGATTAATAATTGTTTGCACCATTTTTTCCTATACAAATGATGCAAAATTTTTATCTATACATTGAAAATTTCATTAGTAATATAAATTTAATTATACCCGAATTACGCTCCTATAAGGCCCTAGAGAGGCATTCGGTACAATATCAGTAGCCAAAATCTAGGAACTACGTTGTAGGTTCTACCGCTTCCTGACACGATCGAAAAAACACGTGGACCCTAGATCCCACTCCTGATTTGTTATGCACAAACCAGATACGACCCAAACTCCCTCTGACTCAGCATGATGACCCTTACTACAACGGTGGTTCTCGACCATTTGGGTCCATTCTCAACCCTTTTCATCGTTTTTTTCAGTAGTGCAACATAAATAGTAATTATCCATAACTAATGGCACCAAGAAACATCCATTAAATTGAACTACAAACTCTGAATTACCATTTTTGTTTCAGTTAAGTTGAACTACAAACTCAACATATTGTCATGACAATCGTCAAACGACATTTTTCAGTTAAATTGGTGGTTGTCGAGCCACGATAACAACCCACCCAAAATATTATAGAATCCTAAGTTCCTAACATAACAACCAACTATTAGGAAGCCTTAAATTGCAACCGATGCCAACTCACCGAAACCCTAACTTAGTTTTGTCGACCAAGAGTTGATGTTAACACCCAAAATTATAAATACAATTATTCTGTTTTGAGAAGTTGAATTTAGACCAAAATATATATTTTTAAAAAATCAAAAATAAGCTTATAATAAAAATTTTGAAGTTCTCAAAGACCTTAAAGTAATTATGCAAACTCGAGGACCGTATTTGACAAAATCCCAATGGTTAGAAAATCAATAAGGGGGTAATCTTGTATTATATGGAAGAGATGCGGACACCAAATTTGTGCACTTCAAGTACCCATAAAACCGTCTAGCCTCCTTATTGCACTCTTCCATTATTTCAGAGCCAAACCCCTTTTAAACACACAAGAAAGGTTTGAGAGTTGAGAGAGCATTCGATCCTAAAACGAGCTAGAATCTGTATGGACAAAAATTATGTTTCACTATTAAAATGGAAGGCTTTCATCTACAGACATTTCCTTGGAAAATCTGTCTCTAAAGGGTGATCTGCCACAAAACCGTCACAAAAGTTGGTGTCTAAATTATTGATGGGTAAATCAAATCAGTGACAGATTACCCAGGAAATTTTTGGGTAATCCATTGGTATTTTCTTGAAAACATCGTATTTTGTCGGAACCATGAGTATTTCCTGCGTGATCCGTGATAATCACCCACGAAAATTTCCCTATGTATTTTTTTTAAGGGTGAAAGTCATTTTTTGTAGTGTTTTTGTACTAATCTTTAAGCCAAACTACAATTTTATTATTTCTTATTTTTTGTAGTGTTTTTGTATTAATCTTTAAGCCAAACTACAATTTTATTATTTCTTAGTAGTTGCATAACATTATAGGATTGTTTGGTAAATGTTTTAGATTGCAACTGTGGCTTGAAAGCCACTAATTTAGTCATAGTTGCATAAAAGGGGACAAGTTAATATAAACTTAAACAAATCTCAAAATTAATCTTTAGGGATAACTCATTAGGTAACAACTTGGGTTTTGCTTTTCTAGATGCCATCAGTTCAAGTCCTTTTGAAGCCATCGGAAAGGTTTGCTAATTATTAACTTTAAACTTTCTTAGGATTAATCGATATACACTGCCTGAAAACTCACTAATTTCAAAATTAATCTCAAAATTAAAGTAGTTTATGTTAAATGTTATACCTTAGAGTTGGCAATAGCATACGTTATTATTGGTGAATTATTTTAAAAAGATAAAGATAAACATTCGAGAAAAAACTAATCGATTTCGTCCCGAACAGGGCGCAAATACTGACGTCAGGCAGTTGGGTGAAACCGGTACACAATCCGGCTTCCAGGTACGGGTGATCAGTGATTCAAAACCGTTCCAGCTAGCTACTAGTGGGTTGAAATTAGAGATGGCCAAAAATGGGTCCTGATCCTTGATTTACCGATCACAATTTTTTTTTCAAACGTTAATTTTGAAAGTCAAAAAAATATTCTTTAAAGATTTTCCTTTTTCGAGCGATATCTTATTGAAATACACTTTAAAATCTCTAATTGAGTCATTCAAATTGTAGGATCTCATCTCTAATATTGAATCAATGATCTAAAGAAAATACGTATAATGGAAGCAATTTTAGATCAAACAGTTTATAATTGGAAGAACGATTAATCAAAATGAAGAACAATATGAAGATAGAAGCGTAGTCATATGATTAATTGTGGCCATATATCTTACATAATTGGAATGGTGAGGGTATTTGGAGATGGAGAGTTTCAAAGAAACAACTCACATTCACAATTACAAATGGAGGAGGAGATTCCTATTTATAGCCTAAAATTAGGAATGACAAAGCATCCTCTAATGTAGAAGCTCCACTTGTAAAAGGTGGAATGATAGCTTCTAGCTGAGGCGTGGGGCTATGATAGGAAGATCAACCACTTGAAGATCTGACGAGGATTGAACCAAGAGTAGAGGGACAGAGAGGACCAGAGGCTCTACATGTATAGTGCTGAGGCTCTGCATCTCTGGATCAAAGCTCTGGACGCCGGAAAACTTGAACATTTAGCGCGCTATACTCTATCTCTTGATCTTTGGACACGGGCTCTGGTTGCGGCTCTGGTTACCCGATAACGACCTCTGGTCACAACTCTGGTTTCTCGGTATCGACATCTGGTCTTTCATACTTTAAGCACAGGTTTTCCTTTTTACACTTTCAACACTATAATTGGGACTAACACAAATATACTTCAAAAATATTCTTTAAATATTTTTACACAAAAATGTTAAGTATCAGTAAAAAAACTTCAAAATCTTGCAGAAATATTGAAAAACTAAATATATAATTTATAAAAACATGTTTTAAAAAAAATCGGGTTTATGTAAAACTGGTCCCGGTTCCGGACTGCGCCAGACTGAGACGTTAGTTTCTATAAAAATCATAAACGGTTACTGACTGTCGAGCCAGTTCCGGTTCTTCTCCGATCCTGGGTCGGGTCGGTCTTGGTTCTCCCCCGGTTCCGAGCCAGACCCAACCCATTTGGCCATCTCTAGTTGTAAGTTACTAGGCCTCATATGCCTTAACCAGACCTTTATATTTGGGTCGGGACCACGACCAGTTAGTCGAGACCGATTACAGAAAATACTATTTGGAACCGGGACCCTTTTACGCCTGGCCCGGGACCTATTTTTGACCCCTACTAATTGTAACTGGACTGCTAAATTAATTGGTTCTTGGGCTATTGTTGCTTCTGTTGTATTTTTTTGGCCCAAGGCCCATTTGATGCTGGTGGGCTCGACCCATTTCAAATAATTGGTTTATTCTTCTTTTTCTAACTGTTGATTTAATAGATTAATAAATTACTTCATTGTTTAAAAAAATAGTTTATTGTTATTGATTTTCTGAATATTTAGTTATTAATTAACTATAGGCATACTTAATAATTTAAATATTATTCTGCTGATATTAGACGAATTGAGTATTTTATTGAAATTAATTATCATATCCCGTTTTTATTTAGATATAAAAATTATAAAATTACAAAATTACCCATAAACACTTTTTAAATGCTAAATTTGAAATTTTATTCATCGAAATTCATTTTGTATTTTTTAAAAATATCATGATTTGGATTTTTAAGTCAATAAATCCAATAGTAGTTGTGCTAATTAGCTAGCTATCAAAAGGTTTTGATCCGATAGTAGTTGTGTTTATTGATAGAGTCCAATTTTTTTTAAATTAAAAGTTCAAACATCATCAAAAATAAATAGATAAAAATATGTGAGTATTTGAGATATATAAATATTATATAAATACAGAAACCACTATATAGCCGAAATTCAACACAAGTATTTAACTCAATGTTATATGTTTATATTAAAGGAGACGCTTACTCTTTTGTCTTTACCCATAATCTTATTACGTTATTTTGTTAACTAATAATCTTACTATGTTAGCACGTATCGAGTCAGATATGCTTATATTATTTTATGTTATTTTAGTGACTGAGAATTTTACCCGATAAAATAAGTGGTTGTTATGACTCTACTCATACCAGATAGCAAGTTTGTGTTGGTGAAGAGCACCAATGTATTTTGCATCCATGTTTTACCTATTAAATAGGTTTCAAGTCTACATGGCACTTGTTGACTTTGATATGATAGTGTGTATCATCATTATCAAAAGAGAATTACAACTTAAGTTGGCATCAATGTAAAACCTTCCAATCTGATAAAATAGTTAATAAAAAAAAATCATCTAATTCCTAATTAGGAATTCGTTTGGCCCCTTTAGCATGCCTTTTACGTGACATCTATGTCACTAAGGGGCCTTTTGCATCGTAGAATTTCGACAGAATTCAAAGGAGTTGGAATGATCAATTTCATTGACCAAATTCTATGCAGACCTATGGTTTACCTATGGAATGTAATTGAATTCCACATATTGGCTTAAAGTCATATCTATCAACATTGATGGAATTTTCGTAATGTAATCGGTTTTCCTTGAGTCACAAGAATAAGATATTCGTACGTTAGTCGAAATTGAGAAGTAATGCACGATCAAAGGGACTCACGATAAAGTTCGACTTGGTCGTGTGCCATATTTGTAATAACCAAGTTCTATATTTAACAAGTTAGTCAATTTTATGGGTGAATTTTGACTACTACACTTAATTTTAGGGACTAAAGGCATAATTAGTCAATAAAAAGGAGTTGGGTCTTCATTTCACTCTCACTTTAGAATAAATCAAATGAAAATATGTGTGTGTTCTTGAGGTGCGATAGTGAGACAAGAAAAGATAAGAGAAGGGGATAAGGAAGGATTTGGAAGAAATCAAATGGGAAAGCTTAATTTCAAGTGTTTGATTGGTGAATTTCTAGAACGAAAGTGTGCATATAGGTTGGGACTTTAGGTGAGTTTCCTTGTTATTTTCTAACAAGAGTATTCTTAATAGTTATGTTGGATTGTATTTGTTCAAAATTCCATAATGTGCATTGTTTTAAGTGGGAAATGATTATTTGCATAGTGTGAGTTTGTACTTTGTTGCTTAATTTACAGGAAGTGTATATCCCAATGAAGCACATGAATTCATTTCATGTAGCTTATTGAAAGGGCAAGTGTGAGCCCAATTGTCCAATCACAAGTGTGGGTGACGATAAGTATGTCTAACCATTTCAATGGATATTGGTGTTATATGTATTTTGAGATGTGTGTATAATTCTTTTAAACTAAAGTTTAATAAAGATTAGACGTGTTTCTTGTTCATGTGTTAGAGGGAATTCACTAGACCTTTGGTCTAATCCTCGCCTTTATAAAACTGAAACCATTTTCAGAAAAATGCCATATTGATAGCTCTAACATGGAGCAAAGGGAAGGTGAGAGCTTGAGGCGGGAAGTGAGGGCACTATTTTCTAGTTAGATAGTCGTCTAGAAGTTTTCCTTAGTCTGTAACAAAACTCAAAAGTGTACCTTAATTCCAATGCAACTCTTGAGGTCGTGTTGAATTGTAGACCTATATTGGTAATTGTAATTTCCGGTTTGGGCATAGGTTATGAAATACCTATTTTGAGTTTACGGTTGTTACACCATTCATGAATTTGGCCATTCAATCACAATTGGAAAGAAATTTAATTCCATTTTATCCCATTTTCACAAAAAGAAAAAAAAAATTATCCTCATCTTCCCTACTTGATCTGAACTACCATTGACCATCGACATGAACCACCATCAAACCACCACCGATCTGAACCGAACCGTCGACCACCACTGATCTGAACCGAACCGTCGGCCACCACTGATTTAAACCATCTCCGACCACCACCGATCTGAACCACCACTGACCACCATCGAGGTGCCGACCACCATCCATCTGAACCACCGTTCTAAACCACCACCGGCCACCATCGACCAAAGCAATCTGAACGATTGTCGACCACCGCCGACCACCAGCAATGTGAACACTATTATGAACCACCGTTAACCACCACCGATCTGAACTACCATTCTAAACCACCGCTAACTTGAAACACCGTTCCGAACCACCGCTGACCACCACCTATATAAACCACTGTCGATTCAAATCACAATTGTTGGATTGCGTTTTCAAAATTTTCAAAAAAGATCATTTTGGTCATTTACCAATACCCCATTCAAATTCCAAAGTTACATTATGTGAACTAAACAATCATATTCTGTTCCAATGTCTGTCAACCAAGCAGATGATCAAACCTAATAATATTTCGTTGCAATATCTTCAAAGTCAATTTTTTGACATATTCCATTCCATAAAAAACATTATGTGAACCAAATATAAATATTTTAAATATAAAATTTTAAAGATTTATTACACTATAATATTTGTTTTATCAAATATTGTTTGTCAGGTGACCCTATCTCCTCCCTCCCTGATTTGCAACGCGGGCAACCAAAGACTTAAATCGACCGCTCTCTCCTCCACCTGCCACCACCAGCGCAACCCACCATCTTTTTCAGCGAAACCATAGAGCACACACCAATTCATTTAATCCAAATCGAACTCATAATCTAAATCGACCCAAATTCGGTCATTTTTGTCTCTCATTTAATGGGATTTTTAATGACCTTTAGAAGCAGGGACCAGATCTGGTCGTTTTTGCAAACCACAATGGCCATCTTGTAATTTTAAAACCACATAAACCAAAAGATTTATAACCACCAAACCATATGGATCAAATTTGTAGTTTAATCTATTTCTATTTATAGTGTAGAACAAAATAAGTAAAAGTTAAATGGTTATTCCTTTTATAGTATTGCTTTTTACTTCTCTAAGTCTTTTATCTGGTACCAAGGTATACGACCAACGAATATTTCTATCTCCATTTGTTTGACGAGTTCCTTCTTTCATACTTCAACAAACAACAATTATAAACTTTTTACCTTTATACCCATGAGTTTGTTATTGATATATGCTTCTGTTAGCAATTATTATCTACTTCTACTTTTATTGGACATGAAAACTCATACCTTTTTGAAATAGTTGTCAACCATAGTAGATAATCCAACTAATATCCATATTTAGGATTTCAAAACTCCTATTGTTTATTCGTACATTATTGACACCTAATTACCGACTATTGAGTGTGAATCTTAAATTTACATAAAATAAGAATAAGATCTCAAACTATAACCTTCATGAGTTTTTGATTTTGAAATAGTTTTGTTTTGAACCTAAAAGTTTAAAACAATGATTAAAATAATAACATGAGACTGATTTATATTGTTTCACATAGAGTTGTATTCCAAATAGTTAACATCATGACCATAAATTGTAACACCTATATTTTTATAATAATTTAGAAATTTGGAAATGTGGGAATAATCATTGGATTCGATAGCATTTTTTTGATACATTGATACTCGAATGCAAGTATTTGACCTTCGGTTGATTCGGGTCAAATCGGGATTTAAAACCAATGAAATCGAGGTATTCACAAGGTGTATGCGACCTTCCAGGCGAGCTAAGTCGCAGGAAAGGTCATCCAAGACAATGGATTATGTCTAGGTTTTGTATTGCTCATAGGAATCAAAACAATGGTCAAGGCATCTTTTCGAGTGACTTAAGTCGCATGCCAAAGCCACCCAACTTCATGGTTAAGGCGCCTAAGGCGAACCGAGAAGAAGGGTCGGGCGACGTAGCCCGTGCTAAAAAAGTCGCGTTTGGTTTCTTCTTCCTACCAACAACAATTTTCTCTCATTTCTCCTTACTCATTTTTCTCATTTTGAAGAACCTTGGAGCCTTAGGTCCGAGTTTTAAGTCATGGAAGGCAGGACAAACTAAGGGCAGGACTTGACCTGCAGCATGGATCGAAGAAATTGGAATCATGGTGTTAATAACAACTTGGAGAAGATATCAACAACTTGATCATCAATGAAAATAAAATGAACCCGTAGCTAACCTCTAGAGAGTTGTTCTAGAACAAAATGGAAATCAATCTCAGTGTCTTTTGTGCTAGCGTGAAACACCGGATTGGCAGAAGGTAAGTTGCACCAAGGTTGTCACACCATAATGTTGAAAAGGCATGCATTCGAACGCCCACTTCACCTGAAAAGGACTGAAGCCAAGTGAGTTCAGTCGCAGTATCCATAATGGCTTTATATTCGTACTCGGTAAAAGGGTAGTCATTTAAAGAATCGTCTGATTTGACCATTTAATGTTTATATGATAAAACTGCTTAACTCACTGGATGTTAAGCCTAACGCTCTTTCTTATCGACATGTATATCAGGTCTTAGTGGGATCTTACTAACGTATGTATCTTTGAAGAAGTTCTGGCAGGATGGCTTTAGACTTTAGAGGCATCATCCAGTTTTTGAAGATAGTAGATTGAATGGTTTTAGTAACCCCCGACCTATTCTATTAAGTCAAAGAAAACTCTGATGCATATATTTTTTCTATCTGTTGTAATTTTAAGTATTTTGTTATTACAATTGTTTTAATTTGAAGGATTTTGGAAGTTCAATATTGTCCATTATTTTAATGAATTTACGGGTGTTACACAAATGATCTCAATCTACGTATTGAAGATATATGCATAATAAAAGATGTATGGATTGATGATGCTATGAGTTATTATTATTTTTAAAACTCAAATTATATCTGGGAATAAAAACAATTTATTGAATATCTTTTTTTCCTAGTTAACGAATGCCTTTTTTTACATCTCGTCCGAGTTTTATAAAATGTCAGGAACATAACTGTATAATGCCTCGTAAATATGACCAAAGCTAATGATCCTTCAATGACTCCCAACCTATGATTTTCTTAAGAAAATATTTTCAGAAGCAGATAGGACCTAGTAACACTGTAACACAACATGTCAATTGGTTGATCTAAGACAAAACCATGAGTTCATACTCATTATGTACATTAGTAGGGTGTCGAGAACTAAATGATCCAAACGAATGTCATTAATATTTAATAACGAGCAAATATATTGCAATGAAATATGCTTTGAATTTTTTTCGATAAATGAAATATTTTGATTTTCATAGGTACCACAAAATAAAATAAAAAATACTTTAATCGGTAAGGAACATAATGATATTTTCAGTAATACTTTAAGATTTTGTAAGTTGATGTTTTTTCAACATTGTTCCTTTCTCAGGGATCCCTGATAAGGACTCATTAAATAGGGATTACCAACTAATATTAATGCAACAATATTATGTAATATTTTGATTATTTCTTAGACTTAGGAAACCGGGTCTAAATAAAAGAATTCTTTTGAATTGATTTGACGAGTTTAAACTTATACTTGTAACATTTAAACTATTTATAAACACATGCGAACATGCAGTGTCAATTAATGTGACAATTAGAATCATAGCTTAAAACCAAACATTTTGGTTGATTTTCATGGTTTTAGTTTCATATATGAAACAAAATTAGTGTTGACAGTTTCCAACTTTTAGACGGTTTCTATATGATTTATAGCCTATAGATTAAAAATGAAAGAAAACTAATATCAAATTAATAATAACAAAATGATTGTTTTTTTGTGTAATTTGTTTAGTTCCAATTTTCATTATAGTTCATCCGTTTTCAATTTAAAAACTAGGAGGAGATATGTTTATCTTTCTTCAATGTGGTTATAATCATCTTATTGACCACATCAATTAAATTATCTCAATCATCAGTTTGGATGGGTTCTTTGGTTCATTATTTTTCTGTAGGGTTAATTATAAGGCTACCATTCTAGAATGAACCAAAATATCTCTATATTATATGTATAGGGTTGAGTTCACGTGAGACCAATCTGTTTTCGTGAGACCTGCAAATAACACTAAGACTTCACAACAGAACACTGTGAAAGTACGAAAAATACCAAAACCTCGTAGCAAAAAACGTTGTAAAGGTTTAACTTCGCAATGTTCTGCTGTGAAGGTTTAGTGTTATTTATACGGTCTCACGGGTCTCATGAAAACAGCAAGGTCTCACATGATCCCAAGTCTATATATATAGGGTTGGGTTCACGGGTTCTCCTAAAAACAACAAGGTCTCACATGTTTTCGTAAGACCGAATGAGACCACATTTTACACTTGAAACTTCACAACATAACATTGTGAACGTAAATAAATCTGAACCTTCAAAGCAAAAACACTATGAAGGTTACCTTCAACTTGCTATGAAATTTTAAATGAAAAATGTGGCCTCACGGGTCTCACTAAAACAACATGATCTCACATGACCCCAATATATATATATATATAGGGTTGGGTTCGGGTGAGAATGAGAGTTAAGATGAGAAAACAACATGATCCCAACTTTTAGACGGTTTCTATATGATTTACAGCCTATAAGTTAAAAACGAAAGAAAATTAATATCAAAATAAAGATAACAAAATGATCGGTTTTTTGTGTAATTTGTTTCGTTCCAATTTTCATCATACCTCATCGGTTTTCAATTTAAAAACTAGGAGGAGATATGTTTATGTTTCTTCAAAGTGGTTTATAATCATCTTTTTGACCACATCAGTTAGATCATCTCAATCCTCAATTTAGATGGGTTCTTTGGTTCATTATTCTTTGTAGGGTTAATTATAAGGTTATCATTCTCGTATGAACCAAAATCTCCCTATATTATATACATATATATATATAGGGTTGAGCCCACGTGAAACCAATCTGTTTTCGTGAGACCCGAAAATAACACTAAAACTTCACAACAGAACACTGTGAAAGTACGAGAAATACCAAAACTTCATAGCAAAAACATTGTAAAGGTTTAACTTCACAATGTTTTGTGAAGGTTTAGTGTTATTTATGTGGTCTCACGACGAGTCTCATGAAAACAACAAGGTCTCACATGATCCCAAATCTATATATATAGGGTTGGGTTCATACGAGACAAGTATGTTTTCGTGAGACCGAATAAGACCACAATTTTACACTTGAAACTTCATAACAAAACATTGTGAAGGTAAATAAATTTGAACCTTCACAACAAAAACACTATAAAGGTTACCTTCAACTTGCTGTGAAATTTTAAGTGTAAAATGTGGTCACAAGGGTCTCACTAAAACAACATGATCTCACATGGTCCCAATATATATATATATATACATATATATAGGGCTGGGTTCCAATGAAAATTAGAGTTAAACTGATAAGCGCGCGTAAGAAGAGAACCCTACCCTTGGATGCACATTAGGACGAGGTGCACCAAGATGTACGGATGAACTCCCTTCTAAGGCACAATTCATGGGTGGATATGAGATTAAAAGTGATCAAAGGTTCAGATCTTCTCTCGTTTTTTCTCACACAATCTTATTCCTATATATATATATATATGGTCAGGCTCAGGTTCAGGGGAAAATCTCACAAATTAGAAAACTGAGGAACACCCTGGTAGCCCTCTTCATCTGGACAGTATGCACTTGCATAAAAGTAAATTAAGTTGTTTTTTGGTTTTTCTATACGTGTGCATGTTACAAATTACTTGCATGCACAAGTGCATTTAATCCAGATGAAGAGCACACACGCGATAGAGAGAGAGAGAGAGAGAGAGACAAAGAGAGACTGAATAACACCCTAGGAGTCTTCCATCTTGACGGTATGCATTTGTGCATAGACGATATGCATACAAGCGATTGAAGCTGTTTTTTTTTCTATGCACGAGTGAATATTATGCACAAGTACATATTACAAATTTCTGGTATGCATTTGTGCATACCGTCCAGATAGAGGCCCCCAGGTTGTTTTTCAGTTTTTTTTGAGGTTTTCTACTAAACCTGACCTTATATGTGTATGTATGTATATATATATATATATATAGAGAGAGAGAGAGAGAGAAGAAAAAAAAAGAGAGTCGTTATTATACAGCCCATTGTATTCTTACAACCACATCTACAACGTCCATTATATTATCAACGGTTATCATTTAATCAGTTGTAACCACCTTTAATGAAAAAAATCAAAAAAGAAAAATGGATGGTGGATGAGTGAGTTGCATGGGTTGTATAATTTAGAAATGTGGTTGTTGCACCTGACCTATTCTAATCAGTTAAAGATTAGATTATCCATTTAGAACTCTCATGCATATATTTTTTCTCTCCGTTGTAATTTTAAGTATTTTGTTATTACAATTGTTTTAATTTGAAGGATTTTGGAAGTTTGATATTGTGTCCGCTATTTTAATGAATTTGCGGGTGTTACACAAATGATGTCAATCTACGTTTTGAAGATATATGTATAATAGGAGATGTATGGATTGATGATGCTTTTTAAAACTCAAATTATGTCTGGGAATAAAAACAATTTATTGAATATCTTTTTTTACGTAGTTATCGAATGCCTTTTTTACATCTCGTCCAAGTTCTATAAAATGTCAGGAACGGAACTATATAATGTCTCGTATATATGATTAGAGCTAATGATCCTTCAGCGCCTCCCAACCTATGATCTTCTTAATAAAATATTTTCAGAAGCAGATAGGACCTAGTAACACTGTACCACAACATGTCAATTGGTCGATCTAAGACAAAACCACGAGTTCATACTCATTATGTACATTAGTAGGGTGTCGAGAACTGAATGATCCAAACGAAGGTTATTAATATTTAATAACGAGCAAATATATTGCAATGATATATGCTATGAATTTTTTTCCATAAATGAAATATTTTGATTTTCATGGATACCTCAAAATAAAATAAAACCCTAATCTCACAAATAGATTTCGACCCAATCTCCACACTTCAATTGGTAAGGAACATAATGATACTTTCAGTAATACTTTAAGATTTTGTACGATATTTGTTGATGTTTTATCAACACTGTTTCTTCCTCAGGGATCCCTGATAAGGACTCACTAAGTAGGGATTACTAACTAATATTAATGTAATAGTATTACGTAATATTTTGATTGCTTCTTAGACTTAGGAAACCTGGTCTTAATAAAAGAATTCTTTCTAATTGATTTGACGAGTTTAAACTTATACTCGTAACATTTAAACTATTTATAAAAACATGGGAACATGCAGTGTCAACTAATGTAACAATTAGAATCATAGCTTAAAACCAAACTTTTTGATTGATTTTCACGGCTTTAAGTTTCATATATGAAACAAAACAAATATTATTGTTCACAGTTTCCAACTTTTAGACGTTTTCTATATGATTTATAGCCTATAGATTAAAAAGGAAAGAAAAATAATATCAAATTAATGATAACAAAATGATTGTTTTTTTGTGTAATTTGTTTGGTTCCAATTTTCATTATACCTCATCCACTTTCAATTTAAAAATTAGGAGGAGATATGTTTATATTTCTTCAATGTGGTTATAATCATCTTTTTGACCACATCAGTTAGATTATCTCAATTATCAGTTTGGATGGGTTCTTTGGTTCATTATTTTTGTAGGGTTAATTATAAGGCTACCATTCTAGTATGAACCAAAATCTCTCTATATTATATATATAAGGTTGAGTTCACGTGAGACTAATCTGTTTTCGTGAGACCTGCAAATAACACTAAGACTTCACAACAGAACACTGTGAAAGTATGAAATATACTAAAACCTCATAGCAAAAACATTGTAAAGGTTTAACTTCACAATGTTCTTCTACTGTGAAGGTTTAGTGTTATTTATATGGTCTAACGGGTCTCATGAAAACAGCAAGGTCTCACATGATCCCAAGTCTATATATATATGGTTGGGTTCACAGGTTCTCATAAAAACTACAAGGTCTCACATGTTTTCGTAAGACCGAATGACACCACATTTTACACTTGAAACTTCACGACAAAACATTGTAAACGTAAATAAATCTAAACCTTCAAAGCAAAAACACTATGAAGGTTACCTTCAACTTGCTGTGAAATTTTAAATGAAAAATGTGGCCTCACGGGTCTCACTAAAATAACATGATCCCACATGATCCCAATATGTATATATATAGGGTTAGGTTCGAGTGAGAATGAGAGTTAAGATGAGAAGCATAAGAAAAGATCCCAACCTTTGGATGCACATTAGGATTAGATGCATCGAGATCAGGTGCATCGAGATGCACGGATGAATTCCCTTCTAAGGCACAATTAATGGGTGGATATGAGATTAAAAGTGATCAAAGGTTCAGATCTTCTCTCTCTTTTTCTCACACAATCTTATGCCGATATATATAGGGTCAGGCTCAGGTTCAGGGGAAAATCTCACAAATTAGAAAACTGAGGAACACCCTGGTAGCCCTCTTCACCTGGACAGTATGCACTTGCATACAAGTAAATTAAGTTGTTTTTTGGTTTTTCTACACGTGTGCATGTTACAAATTACTTGCATGCATAAGTGCATTTAGTCCAGATGAAGAGCATATGCGCGAGGGGGAGACAGAAAGAAAGAGAGAGAGAGAGAGAGAGAGAGAGAGAGAGAGAGAGAGAGAGAGAGAGCGCGGCGAGGGGGAGGGGGAGGAGAGGTTAATGGGAAAACCTCAAAAAAATAAAAAAACTGAATAACACCCTAGGAGTCTTCCATCTTGACGGTATGCATTTTTGCATAGACGATATGCATACAATCAAATGAAGATGTTTTTTACTATGCACGAGTGAATATTATGCACAAGTACATATTACAAATTACCGGTATGCATTTGTGCATACTGTCCAGATAGAGGCCCCCAGGTTCTTCTTCAGTTATTTTTTGAAGTTTTCTACTAAACCTGACCCTATATGTGTATGTATATATATATGTAGAGAGAGAGAGATAGACGTTATTATACAACCCATTGTATTCTTACAACCACATCTACAACGTCCATTATATTATCAACGGTTATCATTTAATCGGTTGTAACCATCTTTAATTAAAAAAATCAAAAAAGAAAATGGATGGTGGATGCGTGAGTTGCATGGGTTGTATAATCTAGAGGGGAAGTATTTGAATGCCACTCTATAAACATATACTTGGGTTCACATGATACCATGTTATTTTCGTGAGACCAACTTTTTACATTTGGAACTTCACAGATAAATAATGTGAATGTAACCTTTACAGTGTTTTTGCTGTGAAGGTTCAGATTAATTTAACTTCACAATATTTTGCTGTGAAGTTTCAAGTATATAAATGTGGTCTCACGGGTCTCACAAAAATAACTTGTTCTTACGTGAACTCAACCCTATATATATGTATATAGAAAGAGATTAATGCAAGAACGGTAACAATTTACGAGAATACGAGGACACTCCCCAGCCAATCATTTTGTACATGAGATTTTTCATGTACAAAATCACATATGATTCACATACAAAATCATATATGATTAGCCGAGGCTTTTCCCGCGGCAAAAGTCACGTGTCTCATTTTTGATGCTAGTACAAAATCACATATGATTTTGTACATGAAAAAAAATTCATGTACAAAATGATTGACTGAGGATTGTCCTCGTAAAGGTGGGTTCATGCGAGGACGGTAACAATTTACGAGAACACGAGAACAATCCTCAGCCAATCAATTTGTACATAAAAAATTTTTAATGTACAAAATCATATGTGATTTTGTACTAGCATCAAAAATGACACGCGCGACTTTTGCCGCGGGAAAAGTCTTGGCTAATCATATATGATTTTATATGTAAATCATATGTGATTTTGTACATAAAAAATTTCATGTACAAAATGATTGGCCGATAATTGTCCTTGCATTCTAGTAAATCGTTACCGTCCTCGTGCATGAACCTCTTTATATATATATATATATATATATATAGGGGCGGGTTCAAATGAGAACTCAAATTTGGGTGTGAATGTGAGGACAAATGAGAGTGCGACACGTGTCTCATTCAAAGAAATATCCGGTCTGAATATACAAAGAAATATTCAGACTGAATATAGTATTTATTCAGTCTGAATAATGTTTATTCAGTCTGAATATTTCTTTTTATATTCAATCTGAATAATCTATATTCAGACACGTATCACGCTCTCATTTATCTTCACGTTCACAACCAAATTTGAATTTGCATTTAAACTTTCCTCTATACATATGTAAATATATATAGCTATTTTTCAAACTTCCTGTTGATGAAGACCAATATTAGATGCAGCCTGGCAAGGAAATGAAGTGCATGATACCCTTGGAATATTACAGGTAATTTAATTAATATATATATTGCAATTTTGAGGATTTTATATACACGCTTGCAAGCATCAAACACATATTTTTTAAATTGAAGTATCATCTAATTAACGTATAATTGTCTTAATTTCTCTTCCTTCGCAAAACGCTGACTTAATTAATTGTCTATCCTTACCCATCTATCACCGCCTCTTAGTCCGTTATAAATTTGTTATACCGTAAAAACAACCAAAACCATCCAATTTCACGTATTTATATAATACATATAACATACCACATATGAAAAGCATAAAAATGGATCTGAACCTTAACTATTTTTAGTCTCAAGTCCACTCTATGAATTGTGTTTATATATTACAAGAATTGTTCAGTGCATTGCATCAGTGTTGATCGTCAATTATGATTGATTCAATTAGACACTACTAGAATATTGAGTATTTTCAACGAAAAATGTCGTTGAACATTTTCTACGAATTTTAAAGGGATTATTGACAAAACATAATTTTTCTACGAATTTTCAACGAATTTCCATTGAAAATCTCTCACAAAATGCATTTTCAACCAAAAACTTTTTGACAAGACATTCCGTTGAAAATTTTTTGGTTGAAAATGCATATAATTTTGTGAGAGATTTTCAACGAAAATTCGTTGAAAATTTATGTTCTGTTAAGAATCCTTTAAAATTCGTTGAAAATTTTCAACGACATTTTCCGTTGAAAATTAATTTCCGTTGAAAATACTCAATTTTCTAGTAGTGAGAGGTGAAGTTGTATTTTTACTTTTCTCATCGTAACTTCAATTCTCAATGGGAACCAACTCACATGCATATCACAATTTATGGTTGGGTTCAAGTGAGAATGAAAATTATAGTGAGAATGGTAAGAAGGATCTCCACACATGGATCAATCCTAACTGAAGATCAACACTAATGAGATCAATTCCCGTGAGAAGCACAATGCATGCGATGAGGATGAGATTAAAATTGATCAAGGGTCCAGACTTCTTCTTACGTTTCTCATCTTAACTATATATATATATATATATATAGGAGAGAGATCATACAAGAACACCCTCTATTTAAAGGAACAAATGAATACTTTGTGGACCACATATGATGTGGGTCCCACACATTAAAAGATCATATCTGATTCAATGGGCCCACCATTGAATCAGATATGATCTTTTAATGTGTGGGACCCACATCATATGTGGTCCACAAGATGTTTTTTTGTTCCTTTAAATTTACAAAGTTCTCATTTGAACCTCCGTCTATCTATCTATATATATATAGAGAGAGAGAGAGAGAGAGAGAGAGAGAAAGAGAGAGAGAGAGAGAGAGAGAGAGAGAGAGAGAAAGTGGGGGAATTCAAATACAAACCAATTAAATGTTACAAACTCGTACAAATTAATACAAAAATAATTTTTTTAATCAAATATTATGATTTAAGATATCATTACATATAAGTTTTTTTCACCTTGTGAAAAAATTATATGTGAAACTTTTAAATTATGAAACAAATACATGCGAAACTTTTTCATAAAAAATATATGAAAAACTTTCAATTTATGAAAACAAATACATGTGAAACTGTTACATTATAAAACAAACATATGAGCAATAATATCTTAAATCATAGCATTTGATAAAAAAAATTATTTTTATGTTGATTTGAACCAGTTTGTATAGTTTGTACCCATTCAACTGGTTTGTATTTAAACTTCCTTATATACACACACACACATACACCTATGTGTGACATAGAAGGGTTCAAACGAGAATACTTGTGATTTACCTAAATATGAGAACACTTGTATAAGCCTATCATTTTGGTTTAATTAAGGTGGCTTTTGTTTTTTAAGTGGTGTTGAAATCTGAAGTCTTATTTCACTTTTGATTAATAAGAGATGGTGTTGAAGTCTAAAAATCTAAATCAATATGATTGTTTGTTTTTGTAAACTGATAAATGTCTGAATTTGTTTAAATTGTTTATTTTACCTATTAAAAAAATTATAGCGTTGAATTTATGAATACATTTATATCTTCACATATTTATTCATCGTCGTTACAAATTTTACATCTAAATTATATAATTAGCATTCATTTAAACGAAAATATGCAATTGATGATATTTAACACATTTAAATCCTATAAAATACATCAACTGAGATAGGTGAGGATCAACTTGGTAAGGATCAATTGAGAGAAATGATCGATTAAGATTAATCGATTGAGAAACGACATTGATAAAAGTTGGAGAATAATAAGAGGCAAATAAGAGGTTGGTTTACCTCTTAACGGATAATAGGACAACAAGACATAAGTGCATTTGAAAATTTGAAAATTTGAAAATTTGAGAATTTGAAAAAAAAACAAACAGTCTGAATGATCCTACCTCTTAACGAATCAGATATAAGAGGCTATTAAGAGCTTATTCTGAAAAAACAAACAAGCCTTTGACAATATTAGAAGGATTGAAAGGATAGTAAAATATTTAACCTTTTTAGGGATATTGAAGGCATGCATTGGTAAAAGTACTGTTTGAAAAATGCAAATCACACAATGAACAGTTTTCGATTTATCATACAATTATCACAATAAAATCACATCATTTTCACAACAAAATCACAGCAAAACCATATCATGAGAAGTCTTCAATTTATCTAAATATTATCACATTATCACAACAAACCCATATCATAAGAAGTCTTCGATTTATCAAAGTATTAGCACATCATTATCACAACAAAATCATATGAGTATATCACGATATTATCATATGATTATCGACAATAGAGAAATTGTAAAACGTCATCGATAAATTAGCAACATTTAATAGATAAAGACAAATTATTAAGATAATAAAAAATTATTGATAAATACACTATAAACTAGCACTCTTGATGATTTGTTTTCATTTATTCTGATTTTTACTATCGATAAAATAATTTGAAAACTCAAAAACGTTCTCCCATTTACGTAAAATATAGACGTCCCCATGTAAACCTCGCCTATATGACCACGAGTTTGTGTTAGTATCATATAACAATTTTACAATCCATTTTTGTATTCATATGTTGAATTTTTAGCGTTCATCTAATAATATATCTATATTTATCCATTATATTTATAAGGAAAATACAAATTTAACGTTTTTTGCATCTTATAATCCAAAGTAACATTTAAAATGAAGATGTAACTATCAAGATCCATTGAAGGATCGAATTAAAAATTAGTTTTTGATATGGTTGTTGATTTTGTGATGCAATTTTATTTAGTTTGACTATATATACAAGTTGTTATACTTAAATAATACATAAAAAGATGTTACATTATTTATTCAAATTTGAGTTACAAAAAATGAGTTTGAAAGTTAAATGTTTTCAAATGCCACCAAATATTCAACAAAGAAAGCAAGATGTTTCAAGTAATTTAAAGGCTTCTTTGTTTAGAAAAAAGGACCCCAGTGAATTGTTAAAAAAAATTATACATGCTAAAAAATATCAAAGATACTAAATTTAGTCTTAATTAATTCCCCCTAATAAAATTTTCCAAGGGACCCCATCTTGTCTGCGATTAACAAAAACACTAAAAATGTCTCTTTGAATCAACAAAAAAAGGGAAAATTTCTTCGAAATCGACAAAAACACTAAGAAAATCCCTCAAAATCGACAAAAACACTAAGAAAATCTCTTCAAATCAACTAAAAAACTTAAAAAATTTCCCGAAATATGTCGGCCGGGTGACTTTACACGCCTTTATTCTATCTTAACGGACCCCAGTGGACAAAAAAATTAGATCCACCACTGGACTATATCATAAACCACACAAAATAGAATGTCAGTGTTTCATCTTTTTTTTTTTTTTTTTTGATAGCAAGGACCATAACATAGCACTATATATGCTCATTATCTTTAGATGCTTGATAGTTGATACTGACATTATTAAAGGCTCACTTTATGTGTTCTTCTTTTGGTGCTTTTAGGTTAAAATCACTTTCAATCAAAGAATGTTTATCCATAATTCGTATTGTAGCTTCTACAACTGAACTATTATAAGGGTTGAATCGTCTAAAAATAATATAGAATAAAGTTCCACATCATGTGATATTGAATACAACAATAATCACGATTTCTTTGAAGTGGTTCCAAGATTCAAAATGAACTTAAATGAGGTATTACTTCTTTACACATATATATACCGTCCAGATGAACAATTATCAATGTGTTTTTTAGGGGTTTTCTCTTGAACCCCCCTCCCTCCCAACCCAAAATCTCTCTCTCTCTCTCTCTCTCTCTATATATATATATATATATATATATATATATATATAGACGGGTTCAAATGAGAACTCAAATTTGCTTGTGAATGTGAGGACAAATGAGACCGTGACACATGTCATATTCAGACTGAATAATCAAAGAAATATTCAAACTGAATAAACACTATATTCAGTTTTATTCAGTCTGAATATTTTTCTGATTATTCAGCTCGCGCTCTCATTTGTTCTCACATTCACAATGAAATTTGAGTTCTAATTTGAACTTTCCTCTATATATATATATATATCATTTAACTAATAAATAATATATAATAATGTAGTTTAATTTTTTTTTAAATGAATAGAAAAATAGATAAAAAGGAAAGAAATGGCCTTCATTTAACGATAGTTTTTAATGGAATTAGTGACCAACGGCTGCTTTCAGAACAAATACAAACCACAAAAATAATTTATAGACTTATTAAAATTTAGGTCCTCCTTTTAAACTTTTTATTAAACCTTAAGGACCAAAATTGAAGTTTAATCAAATAATAATAGTAATGCATCGAACCAACCAAATTTTTATCCTTTTCTGCCCTTGTTTTCTCCCCACTAATGTGTAGCAATTATGTCTAGTTAATTAAACAAAATTAAATGAGTTTATGGTCTTTATCTTTTTATTTTATTATAGATAAATAAATTAAACTAAAATCAGTAGCCGCCGGGTGTGCTTTTGGTATATATAAATGTACAAGTTGAACAATAATCATGATTTCAAACATTAGTATTCTATATGTCATTATGTATTAATACTATTTTCAATTTCTTGCACATGCTTATTATATTTTTATTAATTATTAAAAAAGAAAACGACAAAAAAGAAATTGAAAACACAGGGGTGTTTGGATTAGCTTATTTAAAACAACCTATGTTTTTTACAAAAAAATGTTTATCAACTTATATGGTATCACACTGGAATTTAAAAAAAAATGTTTGGCTTAGCTTATGACGGTTCTACACCGGAATAAGTCAATAAGTTGTTTTTTAGTGTTTGGCAAAAAACAAATTATACATGCAAAATAGCCAAAAAGTGCTCATAAGGCATAAGTTGTTTTTAATAAGTCACAACCTTTTAACTTATGAAAAACTCATTTTTACCGATGGAGAACCGATATAAGCACTTTTTATTTTCTCTCATCTAAACATTCAAATTTACTTTTTACCGGTTCCACACCGGTATAAGTTGATAAGTTGTTTTGATAAGCTAAAACAAACACCCCTTAGTAAGAAAACAAATTTACCGTTGAAGAGCGAATTGAAAGGTGTTTATAAAAACTCAACGTTAAACTAGAATCATTTTTTTAAATGTCACGTTTGTAGGCAACTCATTTATATATAAAGATCATGTTTATATAAAAAAAATTAGAATCTTTTGTATTTTCAATGTTTACATCGTTGACAAATATTAAGCTAACTTTACGTATTACGTTATATTAATTACTATAAATTATCCATTATTTTTAATCTTTATTCATGATTTTATTTTGCTTTATCTGAAATAATATTGGGTAACTATTTGGATGGTTAACTTGTGTAAGTGTACAAAATACAATCAATAATTATACTTTTTCTGTCCCAAATTAGGTGTTCATATATTATTTTAGTTTGTCTTGAAATAAGTGTCTATTTTTTAAAATAAGTTTCCAATCTTTCATTATACCCTTAATTATGAGATCAAAAACTCTATTTATTATCAAGACTTAAAGTTTCATTTAATTATTTAAAAATATAATAATTACATATTTCTAAAATAAGTTATTATTTTCATTAAAAATGTTTATTTTAGGATGTAAAAAGTAAATATAATGTTTTAAAACATGTAATTCAATGATGTTATAAGTATTTTGTTTAAAATTTAGAACATTATTTTGGTAAAAAGAATATTATTTAAAATTTTATTATCGTATTTTCTAAAAATTATTATTTATTTGTATTAAAATAAAATTTAAGTAGAAATGTTAATCATTTGTTAAAATATATCTATAGAATAGAAGGTTCACACTTCGCAAAGGTACCTAACCCCTGGACTCTTATCTAAATGTAGTGAAATTTGTCGCCAAACCTCGTTTACTTTGCACATGGCATGGCTGGATTCATCATCATCCATCCTTATTCTTATTTAAAGACTTTTATTTTTCAATTATAATATATAGAATAACGTGATACATTTTGATTTTAATATTTTGTTTTATTATTTATTTCTGTTGATTAAGTAAAATATAAACTTCAATATATATATAAAGATAGATAGGGAGGTTCAATGGAAAATACTAAAAAAAAAACTGAACATCTTGTGAGCCCTTCATCCGGACGGTATGCACTAGTATATACAAACGTTTTTTTGTTTCTATGCACCAATGCTTCTATCATTACATATGCATTTGTGAATATTCATTAATGCTTCTATCATTACAAACGTTTTTTTGTTTCTATGCACCAATGCTTCTATCATTACATATGCATTGATGAATATTCACAAATGCTTCTATCATTACATATGCATTGATGAATATTCACAAATGCATGTCACAAATTACCGGTATGCATTAGTGCATACCGTCCAGATGGAAAGCTTTTAGGATGTTCTTCAGTTTTTTCTTTTTTTGGCGTTTTCTCTTCAACCTGCCCTATATATATAGGGGAATTATCCGTTGCAAACCGATGAATATATATATATATATATATGCATCAATGCATATGTAATGATAGAAGTCTTTGGTGCATATGAACTAAAAACGTTTGTATGCATTAGTGTATACCGTCCAGATAAAAAGCTCTTAGGACATTGTTCAGTTTTTTTCTCTTTTTAATATTTTCCCTTGAACTTACCTCTATAGATGAAAAAACACTAATTTATTAGTAAATTAAAGACTTGGAGTTTCAAAATTATTTAGTACTATATAAAAAAGAGTACTATACGTCAATTAAGTCTTGTAGAATTTAAGTAAACTTATCATTATAAGATATAGTATTGGGTTCAATATTTAGAGTGACATCAATGTTTTATAGAATTTTAGTTTATAAGAACAAACAATAAAATGATATATCTAAAAATGTTATAAAAAGTTTTTAAAATGTTTTTAGATGTTTTTACAAAAAAACTAGTATATAAACTTTTTAAAACGTCCAAAAAACCTTTTTAAAACGTTCACAAATGTCATATAAACTTATTGTAACATTTTTAGATATAATGTTTTTCTGTTTGTTCCTATAAATCAAACGTCCTATAAAGTATTTTTATTAAAATGTTTAGATGCTTTAGACATCTTATAAATCCAGTTCTATTTTAATGATTATTATTTTTCTACAAAAATCCTTTAACAAATTAAAATCATACAATAAATTTTGTCCCAATAAAATAAAACCCAAAGCATATTATTTGGTGAAAATATAAAGTGATGAATGGATAGGAAAAATCCAAGATCATAGGTAGGGTAACCATCTTCGCTTTATTTATTTTTCTCATGTGCCTCATATTGCAATATATTAGTAATATTTACCAAAGTTTGACCAAAAATTTGTCTAGCCTAAGTATTTTTTATTACACCTTGTATTTATGACTAGAAATGTACATAACATATTGAGAATAGAACACGAATTGAGAACCGGATCAGGAAAACAGCTACGTATAAGATTGGTTAAGAATCGATTCGAAAAAGATCAGGTTAAAGACATGTTTGAATTAGGATTGGCCATCTGGATAATAATCGGACATGTCAAAGTCAGTGAAAAATTGAAAATTAATATTTTTTTTAGGCTTGTATTTGCTTTCATTGAAGCATTTAACACACTCCCTACACCCCTAG
The DNA here is from genome assembly GCA_036898165.1 of Silybum marianum. Taxonomy (NCBI): domain Eukaryota; kingdom Viridiplantae; phylum Streptophyta; class Magnoliopsida; order Asterales; family Asteraceae; genus Silybum; species Silybum marianum. Next base: position 25,920,696 of record CM072542.1, on the reverse strand, counting down.
GAAGACATTATGAAAATTAAGCTACTAAACAATGCTAGATGGGTAAATTTCAAATCATTCAACAACTCAATAAAGAATAGTAAAGTCTTAACCATTCAAAACATGCCATACTGAACTACTAAAAACGCAAAAGTCCGTAAGATTGAACTTTAAATTGTTCAACATTCACCCATACTGAACTAGTTTTATATTGAATTTTAAATTGTTCAACGTTCACCCATATCAAACTAGTTTTATAACACAAATAATTAAAGGCAGTCTAATACTATGGTGACACTTTTTGCAGGTTCACAGTCTGACCATCCTTTTTCCAATAAAAGTGAATAACATAGAGTTTACTCATCCGTTGTGTTAGAGTCCCACATCGGCTAGACTTGGACCATTTCTCCTCTATATATGTTGGAACCTCCCCTTTCTCCTCAAAGGCTCTTTTGTAGATTCATCTAGGGGTTCCACATATATCCTAATATGATATCAGAGCCAAGATCTACCACTCTAGGGACTTGACACTTCTGGATAACCCCCTCTAGACAATTCATTGTCATCTAGCCTCGTTGGAGGGGGCGTGTTAGAGTCCCACATCGGCTAGACTTTGACCATTTCTCCTCTATATATGTTGGAACCTCCCATTTCTCCTCAAGGGCTCTTTTAGAGATTTATCTAGGGGTTCCGCTGTTAGTCCCTATTTAGAGATGGCTACGTAAGTAAAGGTTTGTAGAAGGGGGGTTGAATACAAACACACAATTTTTACTCTTTTAAATTTTTTAATATAAATATTAAAAATTTACACACAGAAGTTTGTTGCGGAAAAGAATAGATAACTTTCTACTCCAACAAACTTAACACATGAAACACATAATAACAGTAATTAACTTATACACTAAGACAGCTAAAATGAAACTGTTAAAACACTCAGGATGCCGGAATCAAACAAATGATCACTCAAAGGATTTGTTGAAAGCGTAAGATTTATGGGCAGGGCTTCATCTCCTTTTATAGTATCCACGCATGGGATGCATGGAGACACATGTCAAGGTTTCATTAGCTGGTAGTATATCTGATGGACAAAAGGAGATGTCACTCCCTTTGTACTAGGTTAACGGGTGAACCATTCTTTGTAGCACGCAATGTCAGATAACTTTATCTCTTTCTTTATGCTCTGTGAAGTCCCATCAAACCTTTTAGCTAAAGACAAACATCCCTTTTATGAGAATAAAAGAGAATGTCCGAATTTAAGATTTGTTGCCCACGTTCTTGCTGCACACGTTTTGCATTTATTGTGACTCAAGAACTTGTCTTTGAAAATTGCTAAGTGATTATGTATCACATCTAGTGCACTTTAAGGTTGGAATCGGTAAGTGTACATAATGCTTGGATCGGCAACTCTATTTCAAACTTAGGATCGGCAAGTGTACACAAGCTTGGATCGGCAACTGCTTCTCAACCTTATAGTCGACAACTTCAATTTCGGAGACTACACTCTTTTGAAATCGGCAAGTGGTCTGAATTTTATTGTTGGTTGGTACATAAAAAATTCCACATTTTGATGTACAACTCTTGATTGGATAGTCTTTGATTTTTCAATACTTGAATTATATATTCAGACCTTCAAAAGAACCTATAAAAGATCAACAACATAAAGAGAGAAAGTTCATCACCAAATCATCGGTGACCCAACATCTGCATATTCTAATACGTTGGACATCATACGTGGTTTCTGCCACAAACTCTAGATCCTCAAAAGGACTATTTAGTTGTTGAAACATATACGTGTTGAGCATTGCCATTTTATGTTGAACTTTCGTTACTTGTTGGTTAATTGTATCTTCAATAAAGTTGATCTTCTTGTCGGCATTTGCTCGTTGTCAACTACTTAGGTTTCAATACTTAAGTTGGTTCTCCATCAGATGGTTGAGGTTCATGAGTTGAGGAACTAAGCAGTTGGTATCTAATACACACTATATACCAAACTAAAAATATCAAGTTCAGTATATAACATAAATATACGAAGCAAAAGTCTCTGCTTCTCTCCTTTTGTATAAAGCATCCAAAGTTCAAAAAAGTAAACATAAAATGTTAGTATTATGATTCAGATCGGTTTTACAATGACACCAACAAAATCGATACAAAAATGATTTTGAAATATGATGCTATGAGTATAAATTAAATGTCACTACAAAACATATGATTTTCACCAACAAAAATTACTCATGGAAATTTTCGTTTGTGATTACCTAGGAAATACTAATGGTTCCTGTAAAATTCGATGTTTTCAAGAAAATACCAACAGATTACCCAGAAACTTCCTCGGTAATCTGTCACTGATTTGATTTACCAAACAACAATTTAGCTATCAACTTTTATGACGGTTTTGTGTCGAATCATCCTTTAGCAACGAATTTCTCAGAGAAATGTTCATAGCTAAAATCCTTTCATTTTAGTAGTGAGTAGCTCGACCTCTAATCCTACCACAATCCACATACATACACACATACATGGTTTGGTTTCCTTAAAAAAATATCATCATAATTAGTCATGAAATCAAATGACCCCACCTCGTACCTTTTTTATTGTCTTCCTAAATTTCGAAAAAAGAAACAACCCCAAAAGTTTGAAAAAGCAAACATGTTTTTCTTATTTGCAAAAATGTAAGTCTACTAGATATGACCATTTTACTCTACCTACTACCCATAATTAACCAAAAAATTCAAAGTGAGAAAATTAAACAAAAAGCGTGACTGCTGGCAGCATATTATAACTAATATTTTTATATCAATATTCCTTTTATAATTTAAACGGGTCACATGCATGCCAAAACCCAACCCTTTTTCTACGAAATACATCACTTATATTAATTTTGAGGTGTATTTCATTGATCATGACAACGTAGTAGTTAGCCAAGTAGCCATTCTATATATATATATATATATATATATATATACACACACACATTATTTATATATATATATATATATATATATAGAACTATAAACGTATATCCAACTCAAAAACACTGGATTAGAAGGTTTTGAGTTGATATATATACAAGGAGTTATTGTCTAACGATCATATTCATACCAACAAGTACATTTTTCTTCATGGCTGGTTCAAGGAAATTAACGACGGCTTATCCTTATTATTCTCCTCCTCCACCATCACCACCACCACCAACACCCGCATGTCCTCCTCCACCACCACCGCCGCCACCACCGTCACCACCGCCTCCTGCATGTCCTCCTCCACCACCACCTCCGGTTCCATGTCCTCCACCACCACCACCACCTCAGGTTCCATGTCCTCCTCCTCCAAAGCACGGTGGTCATCATCATCACCATAAGACACCGCCGTCTCCAACCCCTGAAACACCAGCTTACCCTCCAGCCACACCGCCAAAACCATCCCACGGGCCGCCACATGGACCAGCTAGTCCACCTAAAGGACCCAAACCACCAACACCCAGTGGGCCAGCTAGTCCACCTAAAGGGCCGAAACCACCAACACCCAGCGGGCCAGCTAGTCCACCTAAAGGACCAAAACCACCAACACCCAGTGGGCCAGCTAGCCCTCCTGGCTCTGAAAAACCAAAACCTCCGACATACGGGCCAGCTAGCCCACCTAAAGGACCTAAACCACCAACTCCATACGGTCCAGCTAGCCCACCAAAAGGACCTAAACCACCAACACCATCTGGGCCAGCTAGCCCACCTAAAGGACCGAAACCACCAACCCCATATGGGCCAGCTAGCCCACCTAAAGGACCGAAACCACCAACCCCATATGGACCAGCTAGCCCACCAAAGCCAAGTACTCCCACCTGGCCTCCAAAAGCACAACCTCCTCTACCTTCATATCCACCCTTCGCTTCCCCTCCACAGCCTTACTCCGCCGTCCCACCTTCCGGCAACATCCTAACACCACCAACACCTCCAAAGGGTGGCGGCAGTGACCACACCGTCGTCATTGCGGTGTGTGCATCGCTGGGTGGTGTGTTTTTCCTAGCATTCCTAGCCGCCGGACTCTTCTGTTTGGCAAAGAGAAAGAAGAAGCCGATCTTGGTTCCGGCAGCCGCTCCATACGGCGGCGGCGGTGAAGGACATGGTCACGAAGGCGGCGGTGGCGGAGGGGGTCACGGTGGAGAACACTCAAGTTACGGTCAACACTAGGGTGAAATGATACCAAAAAGAAAATGCAGCATAAAGAAAAGACAAAGTGGTGGTGTGAAAAGTAATCCTTTTTCTGAATAATTAATACATAAATTTGTTTCATAAATTATTGTGTGAATTGAAATTCAAACAGTTTCATGTTATAGCAACTTGTATTCTACATATCAAGATTTGTACGTTTCATGGGAAAAAGGGTTTATCTTTTAGATAGGGGTTCATTCAATTCAAGATTTGTATTTAATTTGATCAATAAAAAGTTACCAATTGTTTGCATTTTTCTTCTTTTCTTTTTCAAGTAATAGTTTCTTATTTTTTCTATATGATTGACATTTACAATATTTTTGAATAAATTATAATTATACTATTAGTATATAAAATTGTTACAATTACAAAATAGATTACATTTTTACCACAAAAATCAATTTCCGTCGGTGATTACAAATGGATATTCAAAAATCTCACTTTTGTTATTTGTGCTTTGTAATGTTATAGCTAGTGTTATGTTCTTTCGAGTTTAATAAAATTGCCGTTATTCAAAAAAAACAAATGGATATTCAAAAAATACCAATGATTTGGTAAGATCTGACGTTTTTAAAGAAAATACCAATTACAAGTCACCCAGTAAGTATATGGGTAATCTATCACTGGTTTGAGTTTTTGACTAATAATTACCCACCAACTTATGTGACGGTTTTGTGACGAAGCATCCCTATAACGATGGATTTCCAAGGAAATCATCCGTGGGTAAATATCTTCTATTTAGTAATGTACATAATCTAGTCTGGTGTATAAAATGTCGTCTCAAATATATGTTTATTTAAAATTTAAAAATTACAAAGCCATTTTCAAAATCGTAACGTCTTTTGGTTGTTTTTCAATGTTCAGAAAAACTCACCACAACAACCGTTATGGCTTAAGACTTGCATGTATCTCACGCAATGTTAAGCCTATGACACACCATGACTTAATGCACGTTTTCTGTAACGAATTTTTTTATTTTTCTTACTTTTTAATGTCTTTTTTGTTAGGTTCTAATTTATAACCTAATTTAAATCATTTAATATCATTGACTCATTGAGTAATAATAGAAAATATATGTTATATGTATAATAATTTATATGATATAAAAAATTTGTCATCATATATAACGCGTTTAAATATGTCGCAACCCTGCCATGACTCTTAAAACTTGAAGCTTGATCTCGTTACCATATCATATCTGATATCATTTAGAACTTTGTTCTTTTACAAAGTTTTGTAGTCTAAACAGTCAAAGTTTCTATTAGATATAAATGTTTGTAACAATCTTTGTTTTATTTTCTTTTCAGAAATTGAAATTAAAACTTGTCATGATGCTAAATATTATTTTCTTATATTTTTGTTTTGTTAAAAAGTAAGAAAAATATGATAAATATATTTAAACTCCTACAAATATGATAATATAATTAGATTCATATGTTTTGATATTAAATTTTTAGTTTTTTGAAATCTACAATTAATAAATACGATAATTGATTAACAAAATTATAAACACAACGGATTAAAATAATATTGATTAAAAAAGGAAAAAAAATCGATAGGGAATCATTGTAAACAATCTTTTTGTGGATTTATATGATATAAATGATCGAGACTTTTGAGTAGGAAATTACTAGGTTAATTAATACGTTTGGTTTTTAAATAATTAATTAGGCAAAATTATATTTAAGTCGTTGTTGGTGGTAGAAATAGTTTTATTTCTAATTCAATGCTTTAATTTTTGTTGCTAGCTATTGCCTGCCAAACTATTTAAAAGAGTACTTTTAGATAGCTGTCATATAATTCAGTTCATAACTTGTAAGTTAATTTATGATTGTATAAAATGATTTAAGTAATAATACATTTTTTATATAGAAGGATATTGTACGTTAAGATTTGGTTTCGTATAAAAAATTTCACCCTATTCGTCCATTCACTTTGCGGAGAGGTTTTCGTTATCTGAAAAAACTATGCGACAAAAAAGTTATTAGTTAGAATATTGAAACTTAAAAGTAAGATAGTTTTCAGAGTTTAAATAGTTGTTTACCAAACGTTTATCAGTTAAACATTTATCGATAAGAGTCATCATGTATCTTCATTTACTTCATTGAGTAACATTCTTGGCCAACAATCTTATGTGTCTCTAACCTGATAAACACTGATCGGAAGAGAGTCTTATCCCTCACTTATCGGTAAAAATATTCTTGTTCCTTGATTCGTTAAACAGTTACTTGATAAACGTGTGATACATGGCCCTAAAGTAATAGTAGATTATAACGCAGTACAAAATTGAGCCCTATGAGCGATGGATCAGGCCGTCGCTAATCCGTCACAAAGCTCAATTATGTCGGTGATCCGTTGTTGATAGTTCGTCGGTCAAATAGTGGTGGATGATCGATGCTATCAGTGACAGATTCTATCAACGACATATATTATCAACATCATATCATAGATGGTGCTTTTAGCGCATGATTAGTGACGGGCATGATTAGTGAATGCCCCCACCGACTTTAGCAACAGATTTCCGTCATTGATCCGTCACTAATTTAAAAAAAAAATTGCACTCTTGCATTTTCTGTAAATTTTATACGAAATCTGCCAATAAATTCAAAATACCAAACAAAAATTACCCAACAAATTAAAAATAACCAATTCATAAAATTCAAACTACCAAATTCGTACAAAATTCAAATAATATTCGAGGGTACGTACCAATCTAACTAAGGGAAGGGGAAAGTGTATCCATGCTACTACATAAAAGCAGTAAAATGATACAAAAATCAGACAACAAGATAGACTTTTCATGTTCCTGAAGGAGTGGTGCAGTGATAACGTGACGTGCTAAGCTACTGAGGAATTGTGTTTGTGATCGATACGTCACTAAGCCATCACTAATTAGTGATGGACTATGTTCGTTGCTGATACCAGTTTTTCTAGTGACTTAGGTAGCGTTTGTTTTTTAAGAGGTGCTGAAGTCTGAATTCTGATTTCACTTCTGATTTATAAGAGGTGGTGTTGAAGTCTGAAATCTGAATCAGTAAGATCGTTTATTTTACGTCTGAAGTCTGAATCAGTAAGTATATTTGAAATACCATTTTCAAATACCCCAAAACTAATTATTTTATGTCCAACTTGAAATTACATTTGTTTCTTACCTACAAGCTCGGCTTTTATATTTCATTTAAGTTTTATACATTGAATTTCCGTCAGGATACTTTTCTTTTTCTTGCTTTATGTCTTGTCTTCTTAGAACATCTCCAACAGCTATGTTAAAAATTTTCTATAATAGAGTAATAAAAGTCAAACTAGCTATAAAAATTATATTCAACTCCAACAACTACTCTATTTTAGCAATTCTGGCATCAATTATATTAATAAAATATTATTTTCTTTTTCCTACATATTTTATCTAAACACTCTAATTGGTTTGATATAACTAAATATTATTTTCTCTCTCTTCTATTGGGTTTTAGAGATTTCTCTAAATTTGGAGCAACAAAAATGTTAAAATTACATTTTTTTTATTTTAGCATTGTTGGTGGAGATGCTCTTATAGCTAGCTCTCTTTTCCTTCTTTTCTACCCTTCAGTTTTTTTTCTTTTCTTTCTTGATGCATCACGACAGGGATGGCTAGTCTCTAGACACAGTGTTTACCTCTCTTCTTATACAAACATACTAGAAATCAAACACAAGAATCAAGCATATTATTGGAATCAAACGGGGAAAACAAATCATAATCAAAAGACATCCAACTTCCATCTCTCAATCAGATTAATTTCAAACCCAGATGTTCTTTATTTTTTTTCCTTTTACTGGTTTTCTTCATTTTTTTTTTCATTTACTGGATTTTCTTCAAACACTCTGGTAATCTGATTCAAGTTTCGCGTTGAGAAGAAAAAGATCGAAGGTTGTGGCGGTGGAGATCGGTCGTCTTGGAGATTGATGATGGAACGAGAGAAGATGAGGAGCAACTATGATGACAGAATGAGAGAAGATTGTTGTTCTAGATGAGAGACAGAGATGTTACGTATGAGAGAGTGAACTAATTATAAGATGTATTAAGAGGTAGGTTAACCTACCTCTTAAAGTTTCAGAGGAAATAAGGAGCTTTTAAGCTCTTATTTGATAAAAAAAACAAACGATTTGAAAACCAAAAACGTCTGACTAAACCAGACTTTAGAGGTTTTCAGATCTGAATTTCAAAAAAACAAACAGAACCTTATTGTCATAAAATAATGAGATCTACTATACATTAAGTAAAAAATAAGGAAGAAATTTATTCAAATTAAAATAAGAGGAACAAGCGAAATCATACATGATGACATCCATTACCAACTCCATGACTTGCAAACCAACAAAAAGAAAGAAACAAAAATGTGGCGGCTGTCACTCATAATATGATGCTTTTATATACAAATATCATTTTTTATGATCGAAAAAAATGTTTGTTGTCACTTGTTTATACATTGGATTAAAGAAATCAAAGATAATTAAGTCATTATACACACATATAGAGAGGGGAGCTATAGAGATGGTTTAAATGAAAACTCATTTTTTTTATTGTGAACATAACACTAATCTCGGTCATTAATTAAAATTTAAATAAGTAATTAATGGTTAAAACATAAATTTTTTAATTAAGAAGTGATTAAATGTAAAATTGGAAGTTAGATAATGCTCCCACCATCTTTGATTTTTTTTATTTTATTTTTTAATTTAAATTTTTTTACCTCCTTAATTAATTTCTAATATATATTATCTTAAAAACAAATTGTAGAATTACATGTTGGTTCCATGTAGTTTATGAGTTTTAACAGTTTGGGTCCCTAAAATAAAATATTTATGGATTGCATTCTCGTGGTTTCCATTGTATAACGTGTTGGATCCATGAATCTAATTCCATCCAAAAAAACATGTTAGCTCAGTTAATTTAGAAAAGTATTTTGGTCATTCAATTTATTTTTCATTTTCAATTAGTTTACTCTATTTTTTTTATTAAACCAGAAGGACCATGAATGTAATCTGCTCTACCTACTTCATCTTCTCCGGTAAGACATCCTGCCTCTTTCCTTACTGGTCATCTTCTCCGACACTACCACGTCTCCGGCTATCGTATATTAGATCAGACACCAAACATAACCGAAAAGCACAACAAATCAACCCATATCCAAATCCTAATAACTAAAACTGGAAATCAATATCAACAATCCACGCTTGAAAATTAAAACAAATTTTAAACTTAGACAAACCCATATTTAAAATCGGATCAAATCTGTGAAATCAAATTTATATATGTCCATATCAAAATCAGATCAAATCTATAAACTCGTAGATAACATTCTTTTTTAAGAACATCAACACATACAATAACAAACATCAAACAAGATTCAATGTTTTTATATAAATTCATAAAAATATATAATACAGACCCAAAATCTAATTCACAACCCTAAAACTCCTTCAGTAAATCGATCTCCAGATGCTTTTGACTTTATATCCTTGGTAGCGAGAACCTGTGAGATGGATTGAGGAGGAGCAGAAGAGACGGGGGGTTGTGAAGTGTAGAAGCTGGGGCGGTGGTCATGGGTTTATCCGACGGTGGTCAGTGACTGAAGAGACAAGGGGGTTTCGATGGCACAGGGATGTGATGAAGACGGTGACATTAGATCCAGTTATGGGAGGCGATAGTGGTCGACGGGAGGTGACAAAGGCCCAACTCTCTGTTCGTTCGTTAACCCTTCGTGTAAAGGGATCATTGGGTTAACCCATCGATATCATCAGACATGGATCTAGATCTGAAGAGGACATGGTGGTGTAGAGGTAGAAGGGTGGTGGCATAGGGGGAGACGTGTAAGGACCAGGATCTGGATAAAGAATATTTTCAGCGATAAGGAGGAACCCTTGGTCTCCAGCGATAGGGATGATCTCCGGCGGCAGGGAGGAGACGAGATCTGGAGAATGGTTGCAAAGATGTGTATCTATGTGTATGTACCTTATAATAATATAATTATTACTAAAAATAATAATATATAATATAATACACGATTTATATTTTTAATAAATCTATAAAAATATAAAAATGTGTCAAATGACTAAATTTCTTTCTAACTTAACCTACTTAACTGGATTTTTTTGGATGGAGTTAAAAATAGAGACCCAACACGTTATAAAATAGAAACCATGAGGATGCAATCCATAGATATTTCATTTAGAGACCCAGACTGTTAAAACCCATAAAACACAGGGACCTAAAATGTAATTTACTCTAATTTGTATTTTAATAAAACAAATGACATCAAAAATCAAGCATTTCATTCTCTTCGATTTGACATTCATCTCGATATAGTTTTTTGTTTAACATTTTTACGTCAAATAGTAAATATGTGTAATAGTCATCATGAACATACAACTTCGTATAACATTCATAATGAATAGTTATGTATTTGCACGTGTATTTAACAAATCTTCAATATCCATACAAAATATGACATTCATCATTAATGTACATTTTCATTATAATATTCATCATCAATATAAATATTGTTCATTATCAATATACGTTTTATTTATAATAATCATCATGAATATATGTATAGAGAGAGAGAGAGAACACAGTTTCAAATGTGAACTCATTTTTCATTACGAACGTGAGGACAAAGAAGAGCGCGACATAATGTGTTTGTCTCACATGGGTTCGGTTCACTATATGAACATCTTTTATGTATCTGTGAAACAAAAAATACACGCAAAAAAATTTCACATTGTGAACCGAGCACATGTGAGACAGACACAGTGTGAAACAAATATATGTTAATCATTGCGTTCAATACTATACTTGAATAGAAAAAATTATGTGAAACAAAACCTTAAATAGAAGTTCTCACGGATCTCACAAAAAATGTGGTTCTCAAAAGATTAAGCTCTTTATATATAGGGGGCCTTCTTTTGAGAATTCATGAAATTGTGATAACCTTGAGAACTTGTGCATCATATGTTGTTTCATATGTGAACCCGTGTGACCCCCATATGAACTATTTATTCATATGTGAGCCCGTGTAATTTACATATGAACAATTTTAACTAATTCACATATGAACTGATGTAGAACAGGGGACAGCTGTACCCAAAGTAAGAGTTTGATGAGAAGTAGGATAAGGTTTTTACGAAGAGGAAAGTCTGAGAAGTTTTATTATTTTATTGTTTTAGGTTTTGTGGTCTAAGTAGGAATCTAGGTCTTATTAAGTAATTAGGATTTTAATTTCTGCCTATTTAAACTCTTTGTCAAGGTTTCTTTTAATTATCGAATAATAATTCTCGTTTTTGATTAAGGATTTCCAATTATCAGATCGTCGTATCTGTGCGTTAAATATTGCGTTCGTAATCCTTCCTTCCGTTCTGCGTCAAGTGGTATCAGAGCCTGGATATCGCCTTGCTCAATGGCCAACGGTGAACTCGGAGGATATCAACCCGATGATAATAATCAAAGGGACGCCGCACTATAGGCAGCCATTGACGAGCAACGACAAACAATGAGTCGAATGAAAGCCCTAATGCAGCGGCTGTTAGCCCGAAATCCAGCCCCGAATAGGGGGAGGGTCGAGAGAGATGCCCTTGACCGTCCTGGTGGCGTTGGTGGACAACCCGTGAGAGCAACAAGATTTGAAGCAATCAAAGATTCAAGCGACGAAGATGCAAATGGAGATGATGTCAATGACAGGGGAGTTCAACAACCAGACTATAAAATACGTGCCGACATCCCACTATTCTATGGAAGACTAAACATTGAGGAGTTCTTGGACTGGCTTTAAGAAATCGAAAGATTCTTGAAGTAATAGAGGTTACGGAGAACCGACAAGTAAAGATGGTGGCCTATAAATTGAGAAGCGGGGCTGCTGTTTGGTGGGAAATATTACAACAAGATATGAGGCGACAAGGCAAGGCCCCTATACTAACGTGGAGAAGAATGAAGCAGCAGTTGATGATCGAACCGGTTCCTACCACCAGATTATGAACAATTTATCTTCCAAAGTTACCAGAATTGCATTCAAGGCAGCATAACAGTAGCAGATTACACCGAAGAATGGTATCGGCTGTCCGTTCGTAATAATCTTAATGAAACAGAGGGACAACAAGTCTCCAGATATTTGGCTGAGTTAAAACCCACCATTCAAGACAAAATTGGATTGCAAGTCATATGGACGATAGATGAGGCACATAACATGGCCTTGAAGGAAGAATTATGGGAGAAGGCGGTCGGCTGACAATCTTACTACAAGAAGGACATGGTGGGATCATCCAACACATTAACAAACAAAAACAAATTCACACCGGATGAGGTACCAAATCAGTCTAAGGCTGCAACCGATCATAATCAAAAGGGGTTACATTCTAATATCCACCCTAGTAGGACACATGCATCTACAACAACGGCGAAAGAACCCCCCTTGTGGAACAAACCCGTATGCCAGGAATACCAAAATAAAGTGCTATCGGTGTAATCAACAAGGCCATCTTTCGAATGAGTGCCAAACCAGAAAACCTGTGAATCTTGTGGATGCTGAATATAATGATGAGCATGAAGATGAAGATGAACTAGGCGACGACAGACTATTGGATGGAGCAGAAGTGGCAATAGAACACGGAGAACATGTTAATTGCGTGATCCAGCGAGTCAAGTGCTCAAGGAAGATGGAGGATCCATCACAAAGAAACAATATTTTTAGAGCATGTTGTACCGTCCAAGGAAAAGTTTGCAAGATGATTATCGATAATGGTAGCTGTGAGAATTTTGTAGCTAAGAAACTGGTGGAACACTTGAACTTGAAAGTAGAGAAACACCCAAAACCGTATACAATTGGATGCATTCAAAACGGGCCTAAGGTAAGCATAACTGAGATGTGCAAGGTCCCCATCTCAATCGGGCAACACTATCGAGATGAGGTAGTTTATGATGTGGCCGATATGGACGCAAGTCGTGTGTTATTAGGGCGTTCATGGCAATTTGTCGTAAATATCACTTACAAAGCACGTGCAAATGTTTATGTGTTTAACTGGGACGGGAAAAAGATTGCAGTGGTTTCGAAACATGATTTGAGAGATTCAACTAACGCTAACACGACACAATCGTTACTCTCTGTTGTCTCCTCAATCACAGACCTGGAATCTTACGTGAAGGAAGCCCAAGAAGTGCATGTATTGGTCGTACGAGCCTTGGTGGTTGAAGATAGAGATAAACAACCGTTATTGTGCCGGAAGAGGTGCAAAACATCTTGACCAAATTCAACAAGCTGATGGCTGAAGACTTACCTGTTAAACCTTCCTCCATTGAGGGACATTCAGCACCATATCGATCTAGTCCCGGGAGCAAGTTTACCCAACTTGCCACACTATCGGATGAGCCCCAAGGAAAATCAAATCCTATAGGAAAAAGTGAATGAACTAGTATAGAAAGGATTCATTTGAGAAAGCATGAGTCCCTGTGCGGTCCCAACACTGCTAGTTCCAAATAAAGATGGAACATGGAGAATGTGTGTCGATAGTCGTGCCATTAACAAAATAACGATAAGGTATAGTTTCCCAATTCCAAGGTTGGACGATATGCTAGACATGCTGGAAGGATCAAAGGTATTCTCCAAAATTGACCTACGAAGCGGATACCATCAAATTCGGATCAGGCCCGGGAATGTATGGAAAACCGCTTTCAAGACAAAGGATGGGCTTTACGAATGGTTGGTAATGCCTTTCGGACTCTCTAATGCTCCTAGAACTTTTATGCGACTAATGAATCAAGTGTTACGACCGTTCATTGGCAAATATGTTGTCGTTTATTTCGACGACATATTAATTTATAGCCAAAACAAAGAAGGCCACCTCAAGCATCTGCAGGCCGTATTGACAGCACTATCAGATAATCAACTCTTCATTAATGTTAAGAAATGTGATTGGATGACCAAGCAATTATTATTTCTCGGGTGTGTGGTCAGCTCAGAGGGTATCCAAGTCGATGAGGAAAAGGTAAAAGCAATTCGCGACTGGCCAACGCCTAAAACGGTGGGCGATGTTAGGAGTTTTCATGGCTTAGCAACATTCTATCGACGATTTATTAAGGATTTCAACAGTATTATGGCCCCATTACAGAATGTTTGAAAAAGGGGAAATTCCAATGGGGAGCAGCAGCAAATACATCGTTTGCGGTCATCAAGGAAAAACTTTGTATAGCCCCCGTGCTTGGTTTACCAAGTTTTGACAAATTATTCAAGAATGTGATGCAAGCGGAATCGCAATCGGGGTTGTTCTATCGCAAAAAAAAGAAACCAATAGCTCTTTTCAGTGAGAAACTTAGTGATGCTAGACAAAAATGGGGAACTTATGACCAAGAGTTTTATGCCATCATACGTGCTTTAAAACACTGGGAACACTACCTAATTCAACAGGAATTCATCCTCTATACAGACCATCAAGCTTTAAAGTATCTCCATAGTCAGAAAAGTTTAAGCAACATGCATGCTCGATGGTCAGCCTATATGAAAAAATTTCCTTTTGTCTTGAGACACAAATCTGAGGTTCTCAACAAGGCAACAGATGCCTTAAGCCGACGCGCCAACTTGTTAGTGACAATGCTACAAGAGGTGGTTGTGTTTGAGTTTTTGAAAAATTGTATTCCGAAGACGAGGATTTTGCCAAGGTATAGGAACAATGTATTCATAAACAAAGTGAGGGAGAATTCCATGTAGTCGAAGGCTACCTATTTCACGGTAATCAGTTGTGTATCCCACGGAGTTCTTTGAGGGAGAAACTGATTAGAGAATTGCACGGTGGGTGTTTGGGTGGCCATTTGGTAAGTGACAAAACTATTAGTGGTGTAAGTGAGCGATACTATTGGCCCCAATTAAAACGTGATAAAGGAAACTTTGTTCGCAAATGTTACGTCTGGCAGACCTCTAAAGGACAAGCCCAAAATACCGGCCTCTACATGCCACTCCCTGTCCCTAGCACAATATGGACAAATTTATCGATGGACTTTGTTCTGGGTCTTCCACGGACTCAACGAGGAGTCGACTCAATATTAGTAGTGGTTGATCGATTATCAAAAATGGGCCGTTTTATTCCCTGTAGAAAAACAACTAACGCATCTCATATCGCATAATTGTTCTTC
Source organism: Silybum marianum (assembly GCA_036898165.1). Taxonomy (NCBI): domain Eukaryota; kingdom Viridiplantae; phylum Streptophyta; class Magnoliopsida; order Asterales; family Asteraceae; genus Silybum; species Silybum marianum. The sequence goes on along the minus strand of CM072542.1, from coordinate 25,905,360 downwards.
CGTGAGGTAGTCCGTTTGCATGGAGTTCCCGGATTGATCACGTCTAATAGGGATTCAAAGCTCCTTAGTCATTTTTGGATTACACTATGGAGACGAATGGACACCTCCCTCAAATTCAGCAGCACTGCACACCCACAAACTGATGGCCAAATGGAAAATCTAAACTGAACTCTAGGGAATTTAATTCGTAGCCTTTGCGAGGATAGGCCAAAGCAATGGGATGTGGCATTGGCCCCAGATGAGTTTGCATACAACAATGCAGTTCACTCAGCCACTGGTAGATCCCCTTTTGATATAGAGTATCACCATCCTCCTAAACATGCTTTAGATCTAGCTCGTCTTCCCAAAACGCCAGGTGAAAGTGTAGCTGCTGAAAACATGGCCGAACAGGTTCGTGACATTCAAATTGAAGTTAAAACTAGGCTAGAAGCGAAGAATGCAAAGTATAAGGTTGTGGCAGACATCAAAAGGCGAGAGAAATTGTTTACTGAAGGTGATGAAGTTATGGTGTTTTTGCGAAAAGAACGATTTCCGTCCGGTACTTATCACAAGTTGAAGTCAAGAAAGTATGGGCCTTACAAGGTGATCAAGAAGATAAATGACAATGCATATGTCGTCGATTTACCCGGAAACATGAACATCTCTCGTACTTGCAATGTAGCTGATTTATGAGTTTCATGATAATGTTCCGCTATATATCCGGAAAATAACTCGTGGTCGAGTTCTTCGCAGGAAGGGAAGACTAATATAGGACAGGGGACAGCTGTACCCAAAGTAAGAGTTTGATGAGAAGTAGGATAAGGATTTTACGAAAAGGAAAGTCTGAGAAGTTTTATTATTTTATTGTTTTAGGTTTTGTGGTCTAAGTAGGAATCTAGGTCTTATTAAGTAATTAGCATTTTAATTTCTGCCTATTTAAACTCTTTGTCAAGGTTTCTTTTAATTATCGAATAATAATTCTCGTTTTTGATTAACGATTTCCAATTATCAGATCGTCGTATCTCACTACTAGAAAATTGAGTATTTTCATCGAAAATTTTCAACGGAAAACGTCGTTGAAAATTTTCTATGAGTTTTAAAGGGATTATTGACAAAACATAAATTTTCTACGAATTTTCAATGAATTTCCGTTGAAAATCTCTCACAAAATGCATTTTCAACCAAAAAAATTTTGACGAGACATTCTGTTGAAATTTTTTTGGTTAAAAATGCATATATGTTTGTGAGAGATTCTCAACGGAAATTCGTAGAAAATTTATGTTCTGTCAATAATCCTCTAAAATTCGTAGAAAATTTTCAACGACATTTTCCGTTGAAAATTAATTTCCGTTGAAAATACTCAATTTTCTAGTAGTGTCTGTGCGTTAAGGATTGTGTTCGTAATCCTTCCTTCTGTTCTGCGTCATGAACCCATGTGAGTCTCATATGAACGAATTAACTGATTCACATATGAACCCTTGTGATTCATATATCAACTAATTAACTGATTCACATATAAACCCGAGTGATTTCACATATGAACCCAGGGGTTCATACGTGAATTACACGAGTTCATATGTGAATTAGTTAATTGGTTACTGTTAAGGTTACTAAGGTATTTGGTGAATATGGTATAGATGTAGATGGGTGTACTATACCAATTCAGCTTTTCCCACAAACTTTGAATGAACTTGAACGACATGGGTGAGAAACAGTTAGCCAGACCGGAAATTGTTCAGCGAACGACATATAAGATCGCCATATTCGTGAACGGTTAAAAATGGCTCGGGACCGACAGAAAAGCTACACCAACAAACGCCGCAAACCAATAAAGTGTCAGGTTTGGGATAGTGTGTGTTGAAAATATTGTCATGAGAAGATTTGTTCATTTCTATAAAAGAGGGTTTAAGTTTTTGTAGATATGATCCCATATAAAAAGGAGTCGCCTCTTTTTTCTTGCTCAAACCAAAACCAAGCCCTAAAGTGTTTGTGTGTGTATATATTGCTCTTGGAGAGATTCGTTCAAGTGAAGAGTGAAGAAAAATCTAGAAAGTTTTGGGTTGGAGATATCCTTTTCTAAATCTTAAGGTACGTTCCTTCATCTTTGTTTTTAGTTGTTTTAGTTTAAGGGTTTGGAAGTTACGTTTGAAGCTTTAGATGGTTATGGGGTTCTTACCCTCCATTGTTTAGTTCGGTCAAGCTTCTTTTGAATTTTAGAATTTATGAATGTAAATTCATGTTGGTTATTGTTGTTGGTTCCAAAATGATATTTTGAGACTTTTATTTATAAAAATTTGAGATTACTATTAAATCTAGGTAGAAACCCACTTGGTTTTGGTACAGGAATTAATATTCAGGAATAGGGGTGAAGTAAACAATGGTGAGCCCCACGACTTTGGTTGCTGACTAGATCGTGTAACCTTCTGCTATTCATTTTTTGGACTTTTTATTCCGAGTTCATTTTGGGATGAAAATTGGTTTATAATTGTTCTATTGGTGAGATTAGGAACTGGGTTGAGTTTGGTGATTTTTGGTTTGATCGGTCGCTTGTAAGTCGAGGCAAGGTCATCTAGTGACTTGTACGAATTCTGTTGCGACCTTAGTCGCGTGGTAGGTCGCGTTAGCCATTGTGGTGTGGTTTTACGGTTTTTGCTTCATGTCGTTTTGGGGTCTTTAGGGTTTCGTTTGCCTTCCTTAAAGGTCGTTTAGAGTTAAAGTTGTCTCTATCTATCTAGCTTGTGATATGTGCTTCCCTTATTCAGGTTCAAGTATTCGGTTGTAATTTCTCGTTTCGGTTAAAGTTTATATCTTTGTATATCGTGATCAAGGTGAGTTTTCCTATGACCTTTTTGAACTGAATACATATGTTAACAATTTTTTCCCGCGAATGCATTTCTTATGGTTCCACTGTCAATACTGATTGTGACCCCTATCGGACTGGGTTTGTTTTAGAAAAGCAAATGTTGTGGCTAGTTGCCTGGAAGGATGTAGTGCATCCGAGCCTACTTTATGACTAACTGGAAGATTTTATATTAACTGGTTTTCTGGATTATTGCTGTAACACCCGGAAAATTCTAAGAAAGGGATTTAAAATTTTCTTGTAAAGCTCTTTTCGTTAGAACAATTAATTATGAGGATTTAATTAAATGTGCAAGCATTCTTGGGCGTTTCGAGAGTAACACCAGAGATCTGATAATTTGGTTATGAGTTGGTTCAGCCTAAGTGTGCTCAGGCTGAGTGAGCTTGAAAGAATGGCAAATTGAAGGTCGGGCGACATGTGGGGCGCCCTACGGCGCATGGAAAAGGCGTCCGGGTTGTTTTGGTCGACGATCTAGTGTCGGGCAGCATGTGAGGTTGCATGAAGGCGCACGACATGGCGCAACGTGGCACGAGTTGGCGTGGGGCGCATGGCACGACCCGGCACGGTACGACGCTTGAAGCTGATGTTTAGGCTAAGTGAGCTCGATGTGCGGGGCGCCATATGGAGACCGGGCGACTTATGGTGGTGTGGCTTAGGGCGCACGGAAAGTAGCCCGGCTACTGTTTTGGCGCTGATGAGTATTTAAAAGGGTTTCCAAGTCATTTCTCAAAACTTATTTCACAAGTTACGTTTTTCTCTCCATATTTTCCTCAAGATCGGGTCTTGAGCATTTATTGCTCTAATCTACCCAATCCAAGTTATTTATTGCTCCTTAAGGGTTGAAGACTCAAGATCCAAGCTTCTTCTAGCCGCGTTCTTCGTATATTCTTCGCCGGGTCTCTCCATCTTCATCTTATTAGGAGATTTTCTAGGGTTTTGCCAAACCCTAGCTTGTGAGTTCATTTATAAACCTTTTACTAACTTAATACTTGCATTGAATGTTGTTTTACTTCATTTAAAGTCTACGATTTCGTTATTTAAGCATTTGATTAAGTTTGGAGATTTTTAGGTCAAAATGAGGATTTTGGGGATTTTGATATTGGTTATGAAATGAGTAATTTAAATGGTTTTATCTTACTTGGAAATGTATCTAGATGAAAAAATCTTTGATTATGGAACTAAAAATATTTGACCTAATTTTCGGTAAAGTTCATACTTCAAAGGGAAACATTTATACAAGGGTTTTTCGGTAAACGGAAAACTATCACTATGTCCGGTTTGATGTAGTGGATTTATAGACTAGAATGTAATGGATCCATAGGCATATAAGTCGGTATTTAATCGGGATTGTTTTCCCCTTTCGGTCAACATATAGGGTCATCGAGAGCCGTACATAAATTGTATTATTGGTTGACACCAATAGCCTTTGATCCTTACGTGGGTGCTAACCTTGATCATCGAGAGCCGTACAATATTGTATTATTGGTCGCCACCAATAGCCTTTGACCTTAAGCACGAGCTCTAAGACTGGAATCATTGAGAGCCGTACATTAATTGTATTATTGGTCGTTACCAATAGCCTTTGATTCCTAGGGAAAACTCTTAACATGAATAGTGACTTATTTTATATCCGTCACTAAGAATGGTATTATCGGGTCTCCCCCGATTACTTTTAAAAGAACCTTGCTTACCAAGAGTAAGCTTTCAAGTTGAGTTAAATGGGATAAAGTCTTTCACTCTCTTAACTAAATATTTTATGGCTTCATCCATTTAACTGTTTGTTCTCACTAGGCATAAGCCTAACGCTTGTTCTTAAATGCCATGTTTAGTAGGTGATCGGGATATTGGGGCTTCTTAGAGAGGAGCGGAGTAGCATGTCGGTGAAGGCACTCTTTTTGGGATTACACATTAGAGTGTGATTATTGGAGACGTTAGAAAGATTATTTTGAGGAATATTAGCGACACCCGAACATAATCTACATATTGTATTATGTAGATTAATAGGTTGTTGATGTAAACTCCTATACTCTTTCCCCTGTTTTGGGTTATTTTATATATTTCCGCATTTATATTTCGGTTTAAATTTGCTCTAAATTCTAGGGTGTTACAACTGACAAGGATTTTCTCACTAGTCTTTATAGTCTAACCCTCATTTTGTTTTTAAAAATATGCATTTCAGGCCAACATCGATTAGAATGTAAAGGAAAAAAACATGAGACTGTCTTATGTAAACTGTTATGTTTGATGCCTGTCAAGGAGTTTTATGAAGTCTGCTTTTGATCTTCTTGTTACGTAAACTTTTTGGTATAAAGAGCCTTTTAGCAAAAAGTTTGTGGTGGCATTCAGACAGTTGTGTAGTTTTGTAGAATGAGACTCAATATGTGTTGTTAGGGCCGGCCCCGGCTATAGGCCCGAGCGGTGATGGCCCGGGGCAGCAAACAACCCAAGGGCATAACTTCCTGAAACCCATTTATATATTAGTAGGTTCATTTTGGGTTTGAAAAAAAATATTACCGTTAGTACTCTGTTTTTACGGCCCAAAGGGAAAGGGCATCGACATATTAGACGACCTCCCTCATCTCTCGTGGCCTTGCTTCATGAATGAACGAACGAAGTTTGGTCTTTGGAACTTACTCTCGCTCCCGTTTCTGAATTTCTCACTCTCTCGACCTCGATTCTGGAGATTAGAAGATTAGTTCTCTCAACCTAGTGAGAACAAACAGTTAATGATTAAAGCTATGAAACTTTGAAATATAAAATATAGCTTTGAATCATTAATTTGTAAACTTTAACTCACGTTTTCCCTTGGGAGGATGTAAAACATCTGAAGATGACGGGGTAGACCCGATTTACCACCAGTCGTGACGGGACATAAAGGTAGGCCACAAGCCAATGTTATAGAGCATCAAATAAAGGTCTGGTAGCCATTGACATCAACCAAAGCCTCAAGAATTACACAATTTATCACAACGACTATTCCGAGAAGTGAAAGGATGTATGGAAATTACACAATTTATCGCAATGTCTATTTCCAATTCATAAATGAGATAATACAATCCTTCACATAAATAAATATCGACTTATATGGCCTATGGATCCATTACATTCTAGCCATATAGTTTAATACATCAATTTAGACATATTAATAATTTCTCAACACAAATATTTTGCATGAACTGTAACACCCGAAAATTTGGCGTTCCTAAATTCAAGTGTTAGTGGCATATTCATCAGTGGAATGGTTTGGGATAAGTATTGGGGTTTTGGTCTCCGGTCAGATGTCGAAAATAAGCAAGAAAAGCCCAAAATGCGCGAAATAGGGTAAACTGCGACCTTAGGGTCGCAATTCTTGCACCTGGGGCCACGGTCGCACTTTATGTACCGTAAGGAGTGTTTTCGGAAAGGTGCGACCTAAAATTGCGACCTGGGAGTGGCAAGGTCGCAGTCCATGGTCGCAGTTCGCAGACAGGGGTTAAAAAGTCGGATTTCGGGGTAAAACTTCATTTGGTCATATCTCTCTCATTTCTCAGCCGTTTTGGGTAATTCAAAATGCTACGATTTCATATTTCAGACTATTTAATATGGTAACGATGAGGATTAAAGTTTACTTGATGATTTGGGGTTCCTAGCCGTTGAAAGGTATGATCACCTATCTAAAATCTTGAATCTAAGGTTTGAGTTTTTGCACCAACAACTCTCATTCTCTCTTGGGTTCGTTCGTTTGGTGTATATTTGGAGGTTATGTAGGTGTTCTTGGAAGACTTACACCATGGATCTAGAGGTGTAGCTCAAGGATCTAAAGTTTTCACCGAATGGAGCTCGGTATTGGGGTTTTTCTCCAAATCAAGATTTGTAAGTTTTCCACCTTTTAGATTATATTTCTTGGTGGGAAACCTTTGTTATTAGCTCTATAGATGTTTTATTTTGGAAGTATTTTCGTATTCGAAGAATTTGATTATTTTAGGTATTTTGGTTAATTTTAGATCTATAACTAGGTATTGTTTAGATCTAATTTTCAAGGGTTAATCTTGATGTATTTTAGGTGATCGAGGAGCCAAATAAAGTTCCCTAGGTGTTGGATCTTTGCGGATCTATTATCTTCTTCAAAGAAAGCTTAAATTTGGTAAAACCTAGATTTGTTCGTAAAATCTAGCGAGGTGAGTTCTAGTCACTTTTACAAAACTATATACATGTCGAAATAATCGTTTTTTGGGATAAACTTGTTATCATGAAATGATTTCTTACTAGATTTTAAATATGAGAATGATATTTTGGATATTTAGACCACAAAATCGATGGAAAAGCTTTATAAATGTTTTACGGGATGTTTTAAGTCATCAAAGAGCTTTGTTTGTAAAAAGAGGTTATTTTGGGAAATTTGGAAAATGGAGCTTGTTTATCAGATTTTATTTGGTGAAAGGATAAACTGAGTTAAAGGAAATGATTTTCTTGGTTTTGCATATAAAACCTAGTATTTATTAAATTGGTTGAAGCCAAGTGCACTTGGGAAATTATATTCGAATTATAATCATGGTGTTATCTTTTGTAAACTCTTGGATTTCAAACGTAACAATATTTGATAAACCTCCTCCTCAACTTTGAGAGGTTTGAGAAATATAACGCTTTGAATAACAGGTTTTATAAAGGATTTTACAAGCCTTTAGATTAAAGTCTTAACCAAACGATTTTGGGTATTGTCCGGATTTTATGACTCGAGACGTAATATTTAAATGTATCAATTTTATATGTTATATTTAATTGGTAAATGTTTATCTTAGGAGCTTTGGTCTTACTTTCGGAGTCAAGTCAGTTGTCTGCATTATGTTGGATCCATAGACATGTGAGTCAGTCGGTTGTCGGAAGAAATTGAGTCCCTCGTTAAGGGTCTTGAGCCAGTAGGCTTTGGTTGACGGTATTACAAGGATGGCCCCGAATGGGAATGCCCTTGCAACTGTGGGTATTATAGAGATGGCCCCAATTTGGGAATGCCTCTACGACCCTGGGTTTTACGATAAGGACACTCATTGGAGAATGCTATCGGGACCCATATTTAGAGGTTGTTGCCTCTCATAGATCACACAGGTATTCTGGGAATGAACTTAGTTTAAAGTCGGGTCCCATTATAATCGGTTCTTAGTGTGAGTCTAGTGTTTTCCAGTAGGTCTTGGGTCGGGGTGTTTTGGAGATGAATCCGTATGGGTCGGGCTCCGGGACCTTAAGTATTACGGTGGGTACTCGTTGATGGGGCATACACCGGGACCGTGATCTTAAGGCATTACTCCTGAACGTCTAATCCCGGCTTACTTCGTGTCTGCCGCTAAGACAGAAACGGGCCTCTCCCATCACCGAAAGGTGTTATTTGAGTATAGAGTCCATCTTTACTTTCGGTGATTTCGGGGTATTTGAAAGAAGCGCATTTTATAAGATTCTTGGTTTAAATCTTATGTATTATTGTTCAATGATAAAGAGGCACGATTGTTGGTATTCAAAGAGGTATTTCTTGTTTAAGGCTTTATATTTTGAAAAGCAATGGTTTTGGGAAATACCTTCCTTCATTTATGAATATTCCGTACAAAAGGATGTTTGGAAGAATAAAGATATTTCGGTTTCCATCACTTTTATTTATGGGATTGACTGCTTTAACTCACTAGGCGTAAGCCTAACCCTTTTTATTTCCGACATGTATATCAGGTATTAATAGGTTCCAAGGTCGTATTGGAGCTTGAGAGATTTCGTTAAGATGGCGTAGGAGCGTCATTGGTTTTGAAGATAGCGGACTTGGATGATTTTAGTAGCACCCGATTATTCCTAAATCCATTTATGGATTAGTTACTTTAATTAGAATTCTCTTATATAGACTTTGTACCCTTTTGAGGGAAATTATGTATTTGGTCTGTAGACCGTTCCGTATTTGAAGGTTTCCGAAAGATTAAATTTTCCGCTATTTTCAGTGTATTTTTAGGGTGTTAAATGAACATCATTTCTCATCAAGTGATTATTTACCAAAGTTAGGTCATAGTGATTTTGAGTTCCAAAATCCTCAATACGTTAAAATAAGTCAATACTAAGTGATTAAAACACTTCCTCATACTCATTTTAACATTATAACTAAAAGCCCCAAATTTCTTAAGTTTGACCTAATTTGTCAAAATCAAACAAATGCAAAAGTACTTGAAATATAAACTTGTAGGGAGTAAAATGTATCATTTTAACATTATAAAGTATAAGATAAACTCACAATACTATGATCTGATGAAACCCTAGAAAACTTCCAGAACTTGAGAAATGAAGAGCACTAAGATCTTTGAAGAGCAAGCCTTAAATTCCTATCTTCAACGTGGAGTAAATACTTTAGGATGGTTGATGATGGAGTATTAAAGCTCCAAAAATCGCCTTTAATGGAGAAGGTGGGAAGAAAAACGAGTAAGGAAGAAATAGTGATGAAAATTTGGTCAAAATCCCATTTTCAAGAAGCACCAGCGCCTCATTTTGACCCGGGCGACTTCTCAGGCGGGTTAAGCCGCACTAAAACCCGCCTGGCCTACCGGAGGGTGCACAAACAAATGGTAAAGAGGCTACTAAAGCGGGTTAAGCCGCACTAAAACCCGTCTGAGTATGCCAACTCGCCTAGAAACCCCTTATTTCGAGTTTAGCCGCATATAATTCAAACCTCTTCATAAACCAACCATATAACCTCTAAGAATTAACTTTGGGATACAAAATTCATCAAAATAACTTAGATTTAACCTAAGAAAACATTTAACTCTTAAAAATGAATCTTTCCAAATTCTAAATTTTGATTTCTATTTTTTTAATCTTTACTGTTTACTATTTACTTTATTACTTGTTTAGTTTACTCTATTTATTTGATTAGATTAGCATAATAGATATTTAGGGTTATTTTATTATTTGTTTATCTTTTTTATGGTTACTATTAAGTTTAGTTTAGGGTAATTTTGTTTAATTGTTTGGTTTAGGTCAGGATTATTTAACTTATTTTGTCTAGTTTAGATTTACCCAAGTTCTTATTTTATGTTTACAGTTTAGTTTAGTTTAGATTAGGACCATTTTCTTTAGTTTAGTTTAGCTTATTTTGAAGTCATATCCACGTCTACTATAAGGCAAGAGAGATTAAATGGGTTAGATTGACACTACTACAAAATTACGAATAAAACCCGGCTGCAAAACCACATGGTACTTGGTAAATGATGACATGTAGAAGATAGAAATCGAGATTATGCATCATGGAAGTTCGGATATAGTGAGAAAAGAAGGGATGGATTTTCTTTAGACCAAATAGTAGGGAATTGTCAAACAAAAAAAGGGATATAAATTGAGGCCCAAATGAAACCCAATTTAAAGCACAAAAATTAATTAAGTTTTTATAATATATTTAAAAAAGATCTTTCTCATCTCTTCTCTCTCCTCCTTCCTCTCTCCCCTCTCCTCCATCTCTTATCCCCTTTCTATGCGCATACACACAATTGAATATATACACAAAGGGAACACATTTTTAGAAATATTGTTATAGTTTATGAATCTACTCCCTGTTAGCTGATCACATTAACGTCTTTTTGTAATATCTGGAAAAAAGATTTTATAGATGAGATTGTAAAAGTTCATTGTAGAAGATTTAACTATTGCTTAAAATATAATCAAAAAACAAACATCGTTGAGCAAATTATAAGCTATTAAGCTCAATATGTTGATTAAGGAGAGAAAAAGAAACATGACCAAAAGAATTGAACGTTAGAACAAAAATCAAATTGAGTTCTACTCGAAACTTGAAAAAGAATTGAAAAAAAACTACGTCAAACAGTTAATCATATTGAAGATGAATTAATTTCACGCAACTCCATTGATTGATCACGAAAAGAACATGTTTTATTCTTCATCTTTTTCATGCCTCTATACTCACCATAAAAATAAGATGTAAATCCCCAAAGAGATAGAACAAGAGAAACACCCTTTTCGGCCTTAAACTGTTCCTTATAGAAAACCACAGCCAATGCTTCAGTAACTGGAAGCAATACAGCGATTATGATTCCTGATAGCATTGATGATGCACAAAAGACGACTCCAATAGCTCCCAAGAAGAAGCATTGCCAAAATATTGCATTGACACATAATACTATGTAATATTCGGTTTTCCCCAAGCTATAATTCATTGCCTCTCTTGGAATTACCTACGTAATGAAAAGAACATTAATATGTATAAACCTGATAATATGAAGTTATATGCATGTAATCCATAAACGAGCATGAATACAAGTTTAACCTTTAAACTGAAACTTCAAATATAGATGATGTAAAACCTTGTCGAATATTCATTCAGTATCAAACTAATAAATATAAACTTTTCTATTTAGAGTCGGACATAGAAAAAGATTCAAGCGGTATGACCATTTTACTATAAGAAACAAAAAGAAATTGCAAAAACATTATGATTTTGTTTGCAGAAAGGAACTGTGTTCAATCATTTTCATTACCTTTCGTTCAAAAGTTAAATTAAAAGCTGAAAAAATAGCAAATGCAAGGTTTGAATATGAGTCCTTTCCATCAAAGGACGTCAACATACATCAACTCTGTCACCATAAACTTATGTCTTTAGTTTAATTCTATAAATTATGACGAAACACAAGAATTTCCATTCACACCATCTTCCTTATTTCTATTGCTTTATGCTAATTACATTTTCTAAGAAAACAATGATTCTTTTAATTTATAACAAAAAAATCAAATAACGATTTGTTTATGAATTTAACTTTTTGATATTCAACAAAGAGTCCCATTCGATGTGTATTTTCAAATAATTAGAGTAAATTACATATTTGGTCGCTATGATAATATCAAAATTATGGATTAAGTCTCCAAACGAACTATTTACAATTATTATCAGTGTGGTTTTAATTTTTTTGCGAATTAGGTTCTTAACCTAATTTCGTTAAAATTTACTCTGTTAGTCTTTTCACCTTTTTCTTTATTTTATAAATTATATTTAATATATCAATATATATATATATATATGTGTGGAGGGAGATTCAAATGAGAACTTTGCATATTTAAAATAATAAAGGAACACCCTTAGAACCACATATGATGTGGGTCTCATACAATATAAAATCATATATGATTCAATGGTGGGCTCCATTGAATCAGATAATGATTTTATATTGTGTGGGACCCACATCATATGTGGTCCTAAATGTATTCCTTTGTTTTTTTAAATTGAGGGTGTTCTTGGATGATCCCTCCCCTATATGTGTGTGTGTGTATATATATATAGATATATATAATCCCCTCCTATTTAGTCGCACCTTCCTGAGAAATACGCTTGGTTCACTTCCAAAAATCGACACCTCCTCCCTTAACAACGGTAGAGACTCTCTTCTCCCCTTGGAAAAATGAAGCCCATCGGTGCATCCACTGCCTAAGAACCACCATTGTTCATCATCGGTAATTTATTGTGCCCTATCTCATTCACCATCCCCTACACCGATCTCCATCTCCGACAAGTGTTTCGACTTATATCGTTACCCTTACATATTTCCTCCTTCTAAACCCCTTCCCCCCCCCCCCCCTCGCCCTCCTTCCTTTTACCATCCCACCGCCTCAACCGATCCTCTCCCAATGTATGGAAGATTTATGTGTGAAGATCAAGAACCTCTGATCGATTTGAAACAATCAATCTCGAGATGTTCATTTTACTTTGCTTCATCGATCTATACAACCTCATAAATTTGTTTTTAATTTTTTTGAATTACTATAGGTATTTGTTTAGATTTAGGATTTTTGATTCAAATGAATTTTATGTAAGAAATTTATATATTTTTTATGTTCTTAAAAGTGTCAATGTTATTCTTGGTATTAATGTTCATGTTATCATTAAATTTGAGTTTAATTTTGATTGGTATGGTTTAATTTTGATTGGTATGGTTTAATTTTGAGTTTTGGTGATTCGGATATGGAGATTCGGGCTTATTTGGTGTTTTTTATGGTGTTAGATAACCGAAGAAGGGTGGAGGCAGGAGAAGATGACCGGAGAAGGGGTGGCAGCTTGAAAACATGACCGAGAGAAGGGGTGGCCCAAGAAGGGGTATCAGGTATCCATTTTAGAAATATATTTCTAAAAAAGATTACTAATCCTTAACTTTTCGAGGAATCCTTCATCAATGGTTGTGAATGACTGATTTTTTAAATCTTTTCGATCTTGGTTCCGTAGGAGCAAGTCAGAAAGTAGAACCATCTGATTTTGATTTGTTTTCAATAGCCATGAGATGATCATCTTAGGGTGATCCTATTACACTCATAGTCTCTGAAGAATGAGAACCAACTATCTAGCATCTACACCGAGAATTCAAGTATTGTATACGTCATTAGTCTGATCCTTTGTAGGAACTACCCGTAATAACGAACTTACAAAACGGATCTGTTTACCATAAAGAGATTCGTCGTATATATTTTTAAAGGAAGAAAATAAAATGACCAAGATAACCTCAATTTAAAAGAGCTAAGATTAATAACGTTAGAAATAAAGAACCCTAATCCATAACTAGAGTCAAACCACTCTGATTATACATATAATTATTTCGTTTGGAAAACCCAATCCAAATTTTTATATAACCACATTGAAAAAAAAAATTGTAATTTACTTAAACAATTATTTTGGACATATAAGAATTAAAATCAAGTCATCAAAAAATGTTTGATTAAAATTAATATTATGTTTATCCTAAAAATAGGCTATACTTGATATTAATATCATTGAATATTCAAAATGAATTACATAAATATTTATTATGAATTTCCAACCGATGAGTATCTATATAATATAATAATACAGTTATTTACTCAAATAGAGTAAATTACATATCTGGTCCATGTAGTTATGTGAAAATTATGGATGATTTTTCAAACGAATTAATTAAAGGTATTATCACTATGTTTCAGTTTTGTCATAGATTTGATCTAGTGCTCTAATGTCGTTAACCTTAGCTTCGTTAAGTCAAGGATAATATGTCTATTTTCCACATATTTATATAAGAAATAAGAAATAATATACTTTAAGATAATGTATATAATATTATATATATTATATAAACATGTGATTATAGTGTGTGTCCCCCTCCCCAAAAATGTGACCGGCGACACCACACCTTTTCCGACACTATTCTCTGTTATCTTCTCCGGCAGTACAGTGAGAGATGTTAGGTATGGATGTACACTTTGCACTTCTTAATTGGACCTTCAAAAAAATTTAATTAATTGACAAAAAGACAAAAATGACCCTTATATAATAGATGTTTTTTTAGCAGAATTAGCATGAAAAACTCAATTTGTAACAAAATTGAAACCACAATGATGATATTTTTATAATGAATTTGTTTGGGGACCAATCCATGATTTGATATAACCACAGGGACCAAATCTATAATTTACTCATATATTCATTATGAATAAGATTACCAATGAATTGTACCTTGAAATCGTTGTTGATGATCATCCCTACGGTACAAAAGATGGTTGCAAAGAGACACATTACCATCTGAATCTCCAACACCAACGTATACGTAATCGATTGCCTTGCTTTGTTATACGTTAACTCGACCAACGGCAACACAAACCCGTACAACGCGGCCGCTGCCACCGTCAGAAAAAACCCTTTCAAATACACCGCCTTCGACTCCCCATTTGGGCGGTCGCTACTCGTGTGCAACGCCAAAACCGCCGCACCGACGGTTAGTAGCACCACCGCGTTAATCGAGTAAGGCGTAAACTTTTGTTTCACCAACAAAAACGCGAAAAGCGCCGTGAAACCGAGCTGAGACGCGATGATGAGTGAGGTCGTCGAGACAGGGAGGCGGGCGACCCCGCACGCGTAAAGGTAGTCGTCGAGTCCAGTGAGGACGCCGATTACTGCCGCCGCGAAGAACACCCGTGGACGCATCTGAACGACCATGGCGGTTCTCGAGGCGGCGGTGGGCGGTGAACACCGCCGGAAAATGTAAAGAACGATAAGGATGATGAGGATGAACGGCCAACCGGCGGTTTCGAGGAAAGCGGATAGCCACACGCGGTTGCCGCCGTGGATGAAATAAAGTCGCATGGATAATGGGCCACCGCAATTTCCAAGGCCCAAGAGAATGCAATTGAGAATGAGGAGTGCCTTTTTCGCCGACGGGCTAACTTTTGTTGCCAAGGTGGCAGTGACAGTGTCAGTATAGCCAGTACTGGCTGCCGTCGGTTTCAGACCCTCCATCATTTATAAATCGTACAAATAAAACAACGCTTTGGAGAGAGAATTAATTTACATAATGTAAATATGTATATATGTGTGTAGGGTGGAAGATGTTAAACGTAATTCCACATATATTGGAGACAATCAGATTCAATTTTTTAGATGATTTTTTTTTATGATCCAACAGATTTGAAATTTTCGTATGTTTTCAAACAATTTATCCGTAATAAAAGGGACCCATTTTACTTAAAATACTTGCAAGTCCACAATCTAAAGTAAATTTCACTAATTATTTTGATTATTGAAATGATATATAAATAGAAATATTGAGATGAGTTGTTAATATTTATTTCTTAAAGTGAATAAGGTAGTTTTGAGATTTAAGCAACGAAATTAACCAAGGTCATGTGAGATAGACCTGTTTTTTTAGACGTGTGAGATCACATTTTTACACTTGAAACTTCACAATAAATATTGTGAATGTAATTTTTACGGTGTTTTTGCTGTAAAAGTTTAGACTTTTTTACTTTCATTACGTCTTTAATGGCAGGAGCCACCAAGGCACCAAGAGGTCCAATGGCTCCCCCTAATGTTTTGAATTTTTATAAAAATATAATAATAGTTGTTTTTATAAAATAGTGGAAACAATGGTTTAGAAATTGAAAATGGATTTGGCTCCCTATGAGTCTCATGCTTAATCTCTCTCTTAAGATTTTAGGATTTTAGGTTTTTTTTTTATTAACCTGGATATCCAACCCGTTTTGTGAGAAGACTAATCCGAGGGCGACTACCCGCTTTGCGGGCAGCCCGGAGTCACCGCATTTGAACGTCCGTGGCCACAAGGAGATTTTTTTTACCCCTCCCTGGATTTGAACCTGGGACCTCCTGGTACTGTTGACCTTTGGAACCCAAGCTCAAACCATTGAGGCACCACCCTTGTGGTTGAATTTTAGGATTTTGTGGCTTTAATTTAAATAATTATGAGGTATATCAAATGCTTACTTAGTAAGTATTTATCGGTAGAAGCACTACTTTTGCTTACCTTATAAAGTGATATTTTTGTTTATCAAAATAGATTTTTGGAGGAAAACATCCTTTATCGGATAAGTGCTTACAGGGTGTATTTCTAGGTTCTTGTCATGCTTATCCGCAAGGTAAGTGCAAGATTTCACTACAATCAATCTAGGAAATAAAGATAGAAATATTTCTAAACTATATTTAAAATCAAAGTACAGTATTTCATATAAGTATCTTCTTGTATAATACTCGAACACTTACTTGGTAACGATATGGTAAACAGCTCCTTAGTAATACAACGAACGGATTTCAATAAATTTTTCTAAATAGATTATGTCAACAGATTATGCAGATAAAGAACAATAGATTATTCATATAGATTTACATATGCATCTTTAATTGGATTTTTTCAATGATTCGCATATGAATCTTTCCTTAACCTTCCCTTGTTACCTTCTCATGATTAGCCTTCGTATTTGAACCTCTGACTATATATATATTGATGCTCCTCCTAGACCAAAATCCTTGCTCCGCCCTTGTACGTCTTACTGTGAATTTTCAAATGTAAAAATGTGAACTCACGGGTCTTATGAAAACAGGTTATTTGGATTTTGCTTGGTTTTCTAGATTTTCACTAAAACTTAGCAAATGTAGCAAATGAGTTGACATTTCCTCACATTAAGCTTTATTATACCCTAAATTTGATGTTCTAGATCCATGTTGAACCTTGCCTTGAGTATTTAGTTTAACCTAGGTTTAAATGACCTATAAATGTTATTTGACCTAAACATGATTTTAGAGTCTTGAATGTTTTGTTTGGAAGGTGTCTCAGGCTATGTCAGAACTAATTCTGATAAATTGTGACCGCAAGAAATCAGTCCTAATAAACTCAGTGACCACAATTGTTATGTACATCTGAAATTGAACCCTAGGCAGATGGGATATTCCACTACATCCCCCAAGACAGCAACCACTACGCCACAACCCTTGTGGTTGAGTCTTGAATGTTGATGATAGGTAATTATATAAGCATTTAAGTTCGTATATTAATAGGCATGGAAACGAGACCCACCCTATTGTGTAACCTGGTGCACCCGCCTCGACGGGGACGGGAATTATTTGCAAAACTGGAGACCGGGTAGGGGGAGGGGGATCCCCGAAAGTTAAAAATTAGCGATGGGGCCGGTGTGGGATAACATGGTCCCCACTCTATTTTGTCACCGAATATTAATATATTATTTATAAAGAATTATATTTAATATATTTTAAATTTAGAATTAGTATTTTGACATTTCTTCTTATATATATTATTTTAGTTGTCTTACTTTTTTTAGATATATAAACGTTGAAAATCGGAAGCATTTGATCAAACAATTACGTATGATGTGATTTTGTTCACATATGAATATTAGATAATCCATAAGAGCAAATTTTGAAAATGTGTGTGATTTAACATGAACCATTATCGATCTAGTGTGGTGATCAACATATTTGATTTCAAACTTCTTATATTAACGGATTCTTATGCCTTATATATGAATCTTTTTATGCTATGTGTAGCTAAAATAACTTTTGTGGATCTATTTGGGGTTAAAACCACTTGTATTATATTTTGATATATGTTAGTATAAATGAGGGGTGTGTGTCAATGAATGGGTTAAGTACACACATTGGAATCCTTATGTGGAATACATGTTATGCATACGATGACATTATGTTCTAGAAGGAGGTTCAAACGAAAACGTTAAAGGTGCGTCTAGTTAGCGAAAATTGTTTTCATTTTTCAAGAAAACGTTTTCAGAAAATGGAGTTGAGTTCTCATTCTCGGTTTCTTATGAAAATTTTAGAAAACGCCTTTAGTTGAAATGGTGTAGTTTTCACTTTACATTTTTAGAAAATTAGAAAACGTGTTTGGTTATGCATTTTTTTTACCACTTTTCATTTTCCATTTTCCGTTTTTTTTCAAATTAGAAAGTGTGTGTGTGTGTGTGAACGTGTGTTTGAAAATGAAAGTGTGTGTGCGTGTGTGAAAGTGTGTGTGTGTGTGTGTGTGTGTGTGTGTGAAAGTGTGTGTGTGTGTGTGAAAGTGTGTGTGTGGAAAAGTTTTTGGAAAACAAAAATTTGGAAAAATGGTAAAAATAGTTTTCTAATTCAATGTAATTTTAGAAAATGAAAATTTTCGTTCTCTTGGAAAATTTTTGAAAACTGAATGAACTAAACACGTTTTCCAAATTTTCATTTTCTTTGAAAAAATTTCCTAGAGAATAGAAAAAAAAATTGTAACTAAACGCACCTTAAATATTTAAGAAAACAAGAAAACATTTTGTTCATGTACAAAATCACATATGATTTTGTACTAGCAAAAAAAAATGGACACGACCGACTTTTGTCGCGAGTTAAGTCGCGGGAAAAGTCGCGGCTAATCATATATGATTTTGTATGTGAATCATATATGATTTTATACATGAAAAAAGTTTTCTTGTTTTCTTAGATAGATAGCGTTTGCGTTTGAAGCTGCCTCTTATGCCCTAATCCTTATGCATGAGTACTAAGTGCATTGTTGAGCAGTTATTCCAAATAGCTAATATCACAGCCAGAGTCGACCACGAGGGTGCATGGTTCGACCCGAGTGGCTAGGACCACCGGACCAAAACCTACTATGCAAAATGGACCAAAGACATGTATCGGTTCTTAACTAGGCCTGAACCGGTTCTTAAGGCTTGGGCCAAGCTTGACCGGTCCTTTTTAAGGGTGAGAATTTTGTACCAAACTAAACTAGACAACTTATATACCAATCATATCAATTAAATTGATAGCAAGTTAATTGGCACCCATTACTAGGGGTGAGCATGGTGCGGTTCGGTGCGGTTTTTGGCCAAAACCGAACCGAAAACCGAGCCATTTGGTTTCTGAAAAACCAAACCGTTTGGTTTTCAGTTTTTCAGTTTTTGGGTTTTCGGATTTTTGGGTTTTCGGTTTTTTTCCGTTCGGTTTTAAAACCGAATGGTTTTTGGTTTTTGGTTTTTGGTTTTTGCTTTTTGGTTTTTGCTTTTTGCTTTTTGCTTTTAAGTTTTCGGTTTTTGGTTTTTGGTTCTATAATTCTTCCTTATTTCTAACATGTAAATTCCTTTTAATTTGTTCAAAATCATGTTTACGAAAAATATCAATATATCATAATATCATATATCATAATGCAAATCTCATGTTAAAAATCATGTTTATGAAAACACAAATATTATATATCAATGCAAATCCCATGTTCAAAATCATGTTTACGAAAATATAAAATACAAATACAAATCCAAAATATCAAATAATTTAATCAGTATATGTGTATATATAATAAAAAATTAAACATAATTATATTTATTTCGGTGCGGTTCGGTTTTTAGAGAACCCGAACATTTTCGGTTCGGTTCGTTTTTTCGGTTCGGTTTGGGAACCAAAACAAAAACCAAACCGTTTGGATTTTCGGTTCGTTTTTTCGGTTTTCGGTTTTTTTGTCTCGTTTCTCAGTTTTTTTCCGGCTTTTTCAGTTTCGGTTCGGTTTTTGCTCACCCCTACCAGTTACACTTGGTTAGTACTACTGTACCAAGTATGTAAACTTGGTTGGTACACGGTATTGAAAGTTGCCTACAACTGTATCAACTTATTTATTATTTTTTGCATTTTTTATGTATTGAATATTAGGGGATTAATCATTTGAGAACTCAAAAAAATTTAAGAGACATGAGAACTTCTACCTCAAAGCTTTGTTTAACATGATTTTTTTTTCATAAGTATAATATTTAATATATTGATTAACATATATTTGTTTCACCATTGGTCTGTTTCACATGTACTCGGTTCACAATGTGAAACATTTTTACGTGTATTTTTTGTTTTACAAGCACGCCAAAAAGGTTATCATTGCGAACCGAGTACATGTGAAATAAACACATGGTAAAACAAATATATGTTCTTAAAGTTATCACAATTTCATGGGTTCTCAAAAGAACGATATCCTAAATTCTAAATTCTAAAAAGTAGATGGAGAAAAATCACATGAAATAGCACATGATGCACTAGTTCTTAAAGTTATCACAACTTCATGTGTTCTCAAAAGAACGATATCCTAACCCGTCCTTTTTGGAACGATATCCCAAGCTATGTCTGGATTAATCTCATCAAATTATGACTGCAAGTGGTCAGAATTGTTATGTATGCCTAAAATATTACTCTGGACAGATAAGATATTCTACCATATCCTCCAGTGCCTCAACCAGTACGCCACAACCCTTTCATGGTCAAAAGAAAAGTAGCATCTTACTATCAACAACATAAACCACAAATTCTAGTTAATTGCATTGTTTTACAAGTGTAGAAACTAGAAATACCTATTTTAAGTAACTAATATTATAGCTTTTGGCTTTTTATAAACATATTTCATGGTGTAACTTGTGAGCAATACCTCATCTTTAAAGCTTAGACCACATGTAAACTAGAAAAATGCAAAAAAGCGCGAAGAGGACAACATGAAGTACATGGCTTGATCCCGACTGAACGATGCTCTTATTTAATTTCCGCATGTTGTTCTTTACCCCGGCTTGAGCTTTTATAAGTGTCATTTGCTGAAAATTAAGTTGAAAGTAACAAGACCATTAATGGGATTGTTTGTTAGCAGCTTAATGACTTAATGGGACTCACGACTTATTCGATCAGTTATATAGTTATATATGACTGTTTGGTAGTGACTTAATGATGTAAAAAATGGCTTATTCAGTAAGCATCTAGGGCGGATCTTTACGGCAGAAAGACAAGTTTTTTTCCAAACCTGCCTCCCAATTAATAAACATGCTCATTTCATCTATGAAAAACCCTTCCAAACAAAAACTTTCCCGATCTATATAGACAGATAAATTCACACAGAGAATTTTATCCATACATGACTTAATGGAAAACCAACGAAACACCCTTAAGAATGCTTGTGTTTTCTAGATAAGGGCTTACAAAGGGTATCATAAATTCATAATTCATATTAATTTTATTCTCAAAGATTTTGGTCAAAAATACTACCAATAAAAAGACAAATACACTATACCATACTACTAGCTTGTTTAGTAAATATTTCCTTCAACTGTAATTATACGTAGAACCCCATTAGATTACTCTTCAAAAGTGCGCTTAAAGTTCCAACATATAATGAGAAGAAATAACCCAATACATGCCACCTCTAACAGAGGCTAGACAGGCATCGAGTGCCCTAGAATCTACATCAGTAGTAGACCTTGGCTCTGATACCATGTGAAAATATGTAAAACCTCCTATTAAATTCCGCTCCAAAAGTGTCCTTGAGGAACGAAGGGAGGTTCTAACTATAAACATATATTTAGGAGAAATGATCCAAGTC
Source organism: Silybum marianum (assembly GCA_036898165.1). NCBI lineage: Eukaryota > Viridiplantae > Streptophyta > Magnoliopsida > Asterales > Asteraceae > Silybum > Silybum marianum. The sequence goes on along the minus strand of CM072542.1, from coordinate 25,883,877 downwards.
TAGTTAACCTGAGACTACCAAATAATTTATAACTTCCCACCCTTCCCGTGTAAATAATGTTTTACAACTTTTTGTCCATAGGAAGCTTAAGTTAGCTTCATTAATTGTTAATCAGTTGCTCAGGGGTTGTTTGGCAGTGGCTGAATGGTTTGGTGCAGAATGATTAAGAGGCTTTTATGATATAGTGCAAAATGAAATATAACTGTTTGGTAATTGTTGAAAATGAAATCAGGGCTCTGAATGGTTAAGGGAGGTCCAGGATACAAAATGACGAAGGTTTTGGAACCATTAAGAGGCAGACTTATTTTTTGCCAAACAGAATTGACCTCTTAACGATTCAGAGGCTGCCTCTTAATGAAACTAAACAAACAGCCCCTTAAGTCTCACAAATCAGAAAAAAGAAATTGAATAAATACGAGAGATTTCAACATTGTTGTGATAAAAGCAGTGTCGAATTATAAATCATCGTATAAAAGAGATTAAAACCAAGAAGAATACCAGTTGATTAATAAACTCATTCTGGTCCTTTGCTTCTGACTCAATCTCTGAGGCTACCTGTAACCACACAATTTATTTATAATAACTTGCTTACATACAATAATCCATATTTCTTGTTTTGTTATTATAAAAAAACCACGGAGGAAAGTTCAAATGCGAACTCAAATTTGGTTGTGAACGTGAGGACAAATGAGAGCGTGACATGTGTCTGAATGTAGATTACTCATACCGAGTAATCAAAGAAATATTCAGACTGAATATAGTATTTATGCTTATTCAGTCCGAATAATGTTTATTTAGTCTGAATATTTCTTTGATTATTCGGTCTGAATATGACACGTGTCGCGCTCTCATTTGTCCTCACGTTCACACTCAAATTTGAGTTCTCATTTGAACCTGCCCTTATAACCACATAATCTATTTATATCTTTTTGTTTCTCATCATGTTTTGTTATTATAAGAAAACATGTTCTCTATATTTCTTCATTTCTTGTAAATTAAAAATAAACCAATCAATCACTTTAGAAAATGTAGACACCTTTGTCATTCTTGAAAGATCTTTTACAACACCCACTACCAAATACAAAATAAGATAAATGTAATTCATACAAATACTAAAATATAACAACATAAGGAACCCACTAAAAAATAGAAAGTTACTTACATTTTTTAACAGTCTAACTTGCTTTCGAAGGCCGCTGACCTCATCATCCAAATCCGTATGCATCGGATCAATTCGCAGCTGAATTTCATCAGAATTAGTACTCGATCTTGTGCTAAGCCCTCCTCTATGAATAATAAGAAGAACCAATAAAAATTATAAGTTTAAAACATATTAAAGAGAGTAAGAAATTCAAAGAATGATTAAGTGGTAGGAATGATTAAGTGGCTCTTATGATATAGTGCAAAACAAAATATAACTGTTTGGCAATTGTTCAGGATGTAATTAGGGCTCTTAATGGTTAAGGGAGGTCCACGATAAAAAAATGGTTCAGCGGATTTGGGAACCATTAAGAGACAGGCTTATTTTTTACCAAACAGGATTCACCTCTTACCGATTCAAAGATTGCATCTTGATGAAACTGTTAAGAGGTAAACAAACAACCCCTTAGGGGATGTTTGGGAATTGCTGAATAGTTTGATGCAGAATGATTAAGAGACTCTTATGATGTAGTGCAAAATAAAATATAATTGTTTAGTAATTGTTAAGGATGTAATTAGGGATCTTAATGGTTAAGGGAGATCTAGGATACAAAATGATTCAGAGGGTTTTGGAACCATTAAGAGACAGACTTATTTTTTGCCAAACAAGATTCACCTCTTAGCGATTCAGAGGTTGTCTCTTAATGGAACTGAGAGAGAAACGAACTTCAAAAATCACGACTCATAAATACCTTGATCTATATGAAGCGGCACCATAGTAGTTGCCACCTTTGTGTGAATTGGACGCCATGGAACAGCAAGACCTAGATAATGAATCAAAATGAATCAGTGTGATGCAAGATAACATTCAAGTACTATGGGAAATATTTGTTACAATAATGTGAAGATGAAGGATCGTGTGAGAATCTCAGTTAAGATGAGAAGTGTAAGAAGGTTTTTGGACCGTTGATCCATTTTAATTAGTGTTGATCTAATGGTTCAGATTAAGTCCGAAAATAACCAAAGGGTCTTTGGCCTAGCGGTATGTGAGTCTTTCACTTCCTCGGAGACCAAAGCTTCTCCATAATTTCTCCAAAACGGAGAATCAAAATTCAAAATCTCTAAGAAATATTGCATTCAACCGCAACAGCATCTCCATTTTGGAGATTACAACATTCATTATGTTATTAAAATATTCTAGATTTCTAATAAAATATTATTTATCTCACCTAAACATCTAATTTCAATTTTCTTATTGGTGGAACATAATAAAAAAAATCTCTCTTATGGTAATCATTTTTGGAGATTTCTCCAAATTTGGAGATTTTTGTAATCTCTCTCATACTTTCTCCATTTTGGAGAAAGTTTTGGAGATGCTGTTGGAGCAAAAAATTGCTCAAAATCTCTATTTTCTCCATTTTGGAGATGCTCTCAGGGGTTCAACCCTCAACCAACATGAGGAGGGTGTGTGAGTTTATTTGTTTATTTTGTTGTATATAAATATTATATACTTCAAAAAAAGTCCCAAAATAACCCATGAATTAGCTTAGAATGGTATTTTCATTTGATCTTAAATTAGGATTGATCCAAGGGTGGAGATCCCTTCTTACCTTTCTCAAGATAACTACTATTCTTACCTGAAACCAACTCATAGTGTGAATGCACCCAATTTAACATGTTCCCATAACGGCAAAGGGTGAGATGTCCTTTATTTTTATGCTATCAACTAGTTTAAAGACATTGCTAACTAAACGCATTCAATATGTACTAGAAGGGTACTAACGCAATGCAGTCTCGATTTTAATATTTCATTTTATTCTTTGTCTCTATCGATGTTATAATGATTTTATGTGGTTTTGAGAAAGCGATTTTTAATGTTTCATTTAAAAGTTTTCTTTTTTTAATTTAGGTTTAATAACGAAGTAATTTATTTTTGGGTTATAATATAACTTCTTATAAAAATAATAATTAAATATTCTGTTAGAAGTCAATGATAATCTTAATTATATTCTAAATTTTTTATATTTAAAATGAGATGTTTATCATTACACTGCAACTGAAGTAGAAAAGTACAGCAGAGCAATGAAGTTGTAAGAAGGGATGTTGCAGAGAAGAGGTGAAAAGTGAAATGTATTTTTTTTCTAATTAATTAGATTCAGACTACATCTCTTCTATTTATAGTTACATTAGGAGCAAACTAACAAAACTGCTAACTACATCTAACTACCAGCTGGGATTAGTTAAAAGCAAGTGCATTTACTAATCTACCCTTATTTGCTAATACTCCCCCTCAATATAGACATGAAGGATAAATGTTCTTCAATGTCATTTTGGGCAAAAGAAGATACTTTTTCAAAAAAATATATATATAAGGGAATGGTAAATAAATCTACAGGTTGGAATTGGCTTCAAATATACATAAGTTTGACATAGTTGTTTTAAGTTTAAACACCTTCTCCCATATGAAATGGCAATCAATATACAAAGATCCTACTATGATGTGACTGAGTTGTAACATCCCAGGACAACCGTACCAGATATTGTCCGCTTTGTCCACACATCAGAAATCACGGTTTTAAAAAGCGTCTGATAGAGGAGGTATCCAAGTCCCTTATACAACCAATGTGGGATATTACAATCCACCCCCCTTGGGAGTCCGGTTCCCAGCTTGATACCATCTGTAACATCCCGGGCCAACCGTACCAGATATTGTTCGTTTTGTCCACACACCTGGACTCACGGTTTTAAAACGCATGTGACAGAGAAGGTATCAAGTCCCTTATAAAGCAACTTTTGTTCTCCTCCCCAACCAATGTGGGATATTACAGAGTTCTAGGATCCATAGACGTAGCAGTAGGTTTTGCAGCCAAAAGGCCTGCATCTTCAAGAAGTTTGAGAGCTTAATTGCGCTGAGAAAGAAAGGTTCCATCTTTGGATCTTATAATTGCTAATCCTGTAAAGTATTTTAGTGTCCACAAGTCTTTTAGTTTAAACTGATTGCTCAATTGATGATTGATATGAGCAATAATAGCAAAAGAAGATTCTGTGATGATGAACCTGTAGCGTTTCTGTAAGGCGTGACTCATGTCATGGCGTCTAGAGGCGCACCATGATGCTCTATAGCATGTGTTTCGTTACAAGGCGTCACACTTTTCAAACAAAAAAATAAGTTTTTAGTTTTGTCATTTTTACTTTTTTAGCTTGTGTTTCTAGACTTTTAACTTTAGGTTTTACACTTTTATAGACTTATCTAATCACATCACTCACGGTTTCACAAATTCGTACCCGTCATGGATTCAGAATTAAAACGAAGTTGTAAAATTACCCATTTAAGTCTTGTTTTGAATATTTAATTGAAAACTATTTCTATAATAACAATGTATATGATTTTTCTTCTACTAATATGAATGTAAATCTTTTAAAATCATTATTCCACTGAGTAATAAATAAATACATACATATATATATAATTCCATATATAACATACAAATTTGCTGCCTTCTGTCACGCCTTGAAAAACACCGCATCCTCGTCATGGCGTGTAACTCGCCGCCACGCCACACGTCGCACCATTTAGAACCTTGGATGTAGGTGACATTTCTGAGACTAGGTGAATGTTCGAAACTTCGAATGAACTCAATGAAGCATGTTGATTCAAAGGAACAAACGAGAATTTCAATGAAGGAAGCACAAACTATGCTATGACACCCTATTCCGCTACATTAGAAGAAGAAAAGCACGGCAGAGCAATGAAATTGTAACAAGGAATATTGCATTGCAGATAAGAGGTGAAATGAATCCTTTTCTCTGAATAAATAGATTCAGACTACATCTCTATTTATAGTTACAATAGTCACAAACAAACAAGGCTGAATAAGTGGATTTACTATTCTACCTTCATATGCTAATAATATGCATATAAGGTGACAGAATTGGCCTTATGAACCTTAATCCGGATGCAAATTAAGGCCATTAATTAGAGGGTTGGGTTCCGGTGAGAAGAAAAGTTGTGGTGAGAAGCGTAAGAAGGGATCTCCACCCTTGGATGCACTCATGCACGTTAGGATGAGATGCACCGAGATGCATCGAATCAACTCCCTTCTAAGGCGCAATTCATGGATGGGTACGAGATTAAAAGTGATCAATGGTTCAGATCTCTTCTTAAGCTTCTCACCTTAACTCTCCTTCTCACACGATCCTAAACCTTAATTAGAACCCTAAATCATAATTATATCATCTTTGCTCTTCATTGTGATTTTTTTAATTTCATTCAGTTGTTCTCTCGGTGAAATCATTTTGCTCTATTCAAAGTACTCAACCAAACAAGAACAAGGTAAAGCACAGCCATTAAAACTAACAGGAAAAGGTTAAAAAAAAACTCAACAGCGACTGCAAAAGCAAAAATTCTACGCAATAATTAATCATATGAGCAAAACACAAGGTAATAATCATCAATTACATACACATTTCACACGATCGATGTGTAATTCATAACTTAGAAGACGAAAAATCAAGCGATAACTTAGAAAATCCACACGATAAATTCAAGAAGGTTGCATAAAATTATGATTCAAGGTTTTTAACAAATTAAGAAGAAATGAATCTCGTTTAAATGGAAAATAGAAGAGCGGAGGTGACTCACCTGTTCAAATCGTCCGATTCTTCTACAGTTTCGAGAGAGTTCTAAAACCGATCGAAACCTCCCGTTAAAATCCTTGTTCTACAGAGATGTAAATCGCCGCCGTTCGCCGGAAAACATTCGATCACGGTGGTCGACGGAAGAGAAGAAGGAAATACGACGGATTTGATTTGATTCGAATCACCGATCATCTTTTCTTCCAAGCAAATACGTTTCGTGTAATTTATTTGAGATTTGTTTTTTTTTTTTTAAGTATCGTGTTAATAGTTAATTATTAAATGAATTTGGTTGCCAACCCAAGATAAATGAGAGGATATGTTTAAAAAAATATTTAGACCGAATATACAAAGAAATATTCAGACTGAATATAATATTTATTCGATCTGAATATTTTTTTATATATTCAGTATGAATAATATATAGAGTAAACTATTATTTTTGTCCCTGTGATTTGTTGTTTATAACGCTTTTCATTCTTGTGGTTTTAAAATTGATTTTTTCGTCCCTATGATTTGTATTTCCTTTCGTTTTTCGTCCCTTAGACTAACTCTGTTAAAGAAAAGGATATTTTGGTCTTTTTCACTATTTTATCTAATTCTTCATTAAAAATTAATAAAAAATATATTATATAATATTTTACATTATTTTATCATATAGTAGGTTTGCTTTTGGGTTTGTTTAAAAAAATAAAAACAATAACTACATGAATTAATAATAAAATAAAATAAAAAGTAAAATGTCTGAAACACCCTTTACTTAACTGGCTTTTTCTCACGTCATTAATTTCAAGGACGAAAAAGTTAACAAAGTAGAAATCACAGGGACGAAAAAAGCAGTTTTTAAATCACATGGACGAAAATCGTTATAAACAGCAAACTTTAGGGACGCACAATCATTTATCCTCATGTTCATAATTAAATTTGAGTTGTCATTTGAATTTCTTTTAAATTTAATATTTATTTTAATTAGAAAAACAGATAAAAGTTTATCTAAATAAAAATTATTTTATTAACAAATTAAGTGAAGAAAATAAAAAAAACATATCCGGCCCAAAAAATGAGTGAGCGAAATGGGCCTTAGTTAAGCCCATTTTTTACCATATGGTCCATATGGATAACTTTATCCCTTCCAAAAAAACTATAATTTTTTTTTTTGAAAAATCGGGCCGGTCTTGTAACCAATCCCGATTCCTGCCGAAACCAGGCCGACTCTTGTTTTCGGTTGAATGGTGTAACTGGCGGGCCATAACCAGTCCCGAACCAGGTCGGGCCTAGTTGGCCATCTGGATAAGGTCTAAAATTTAGAGTAAAAAGGGCTTGGTTCAGTAATTAGTCTTGGTTAATTTAGCACTGAAATACCACTTTGAATAATGCATTCTGTAAAACTTGAAAAAAAACTTCAAAATCTTGCGAAAAAATCATAAAAAACTAGTATTATAAATGATATAAACTTAAAAAAGTTGAAAGTTTTTTCTTGTATATAATCGATCCTTGTGTCGGTTCCAGATCAAGCCTTAAAATTCCGTAAAATTTGTAATTGGTCCTGAACCAATGGGTCATACATAACTGGTCGCAATGGATCCTAGGTTTGGGGAAAGGCCAATTTGGCCATCTCTACGACTACTAGAATCATTTAAGATCGGACTTTCCAAACCTCTATAGTTTATCGTCAAAAAGCATGTTAACTATGTATTAAAATGAAATAAAATACGGTTTAATTTCTATTCAATTGATCAAATGATGTATTGTGGTTTAATTTCGAGTATTTAATTAAATGAATGATTTTATCTCTCAGTTCATTTAATTAAGTTTCAAAACTTTCTATTTGGAAATCATTTTGACCAATATATTTTTAACATTTTATCATTTGATGACATGAATATATCTATTTACGAAGAATTACGAGAAACGGGCTATAAATTTGGTATTTACGTCATCAAATGTTACAAGATCAGCAATTTGTCAATCAAAATGGGATAATTTGAACCCAACCCAACCCGTTGAACCCGATGCCTTTATATACTACGTAATTATTAGGATGGCTAAGTCTTTGATTAATATACGTACATTAAACCGACCCGTAATTAGGTATATTCAAAATTATATTATAATTTCAACCGTAATTTACTTTCTTATTTGATGAATTTTCAATCATTTTAGAGTTTGTTAGACTTTTTTTATATGTTCTCATTTTAATTTTACTTTGTTTAAACAAAACGTTTAGTGAGATAGTAAAATGATGTACCAAAGTTTCAACCCGACCAACCCGCACGGTTTGGGTTGGGTTGTAGTTTTCTTGGGTTGGGTTTGGTTGAAATTTTTCAAACCGCAAACATTAGGTTGGGCTGTTCAAATGTCTTCAACCCGGCCAACCCAACTCACGAGCAGCCCTAATCACAACGCTTCAGAGTTATTGAATGTTCAAGCCCCCTTAGAGATTTTGTCTAGTGGTTAACTTCAGGATCTTATAAAATTAGTTAAGGTACACACAAACTAATTTGGCATCACACTGTTTAAGAACTTTGACATATGACGCTTATAATAAATCGAAGCGCGTTCTAACAAAACTACTGAAAACTTCACATGTGTAGTGGACAAAAAGTAACATTAAAAAGATAAAACGACATAAATGATCTTAAGTTTAACGGGTCATCTTGACGGTCATTTGGTCTAGGGACCAAATCCATTATAAATGAAGTATGAGGACGAAATCCATAAAAATCAACATACCACAGGTACAAATCCGTAATTTACTCTATTATGAATTATAAACCACCAAATTTAGTTACTATAACAAAATTGAGTTTATGGGACGCTTAAAATATGCAAGTGTCTTAATGGAGTGTTTTATAAGACTTGAGTTTACAGAACCAAACGATAAAAGGTTAGATCTAAGAGTGTTTCGATAAACATACTCATTTTCGCACCGTAATAAGTGTTTAGAATATTTTTCAAATATAGTATTATATTAGCTATTTCATAAGAACCCGTCTTTTTATAGGACATTTATGTTCATGTGCTACTTTTTCAAATAGTGTCTTTTTCTTAACAACAGAGCAATTTTATTACCACCAGCCAGTGAAAACCAAACGGAATTACAAAGAGATGTCCAGCCAATAAAACTTTTGAGAGGAGCAAACGTGTACACCAAAACCTGTCAAACTACAACAAGAGCAACGACCCATTCAGACAGTTTATTCAAAAATGTTCTAAAAAAACTTCTTACGACTTGCGAAAGCGTCGTATAATCTATTGTAACGCTTTCAGAAAGACGTTTTATTGTTTGGTCTTATAATTGTAACCATATAAAACATTAATTATTTTAGGCGTCCTATAGATCCGTTTTTCTTATAATGAATACAAACATTATTCATTTACTATATTTTTAACAAATCTAATGTAGAAATGAATTTATATACTTCAAGTATTCTATTCAATTTTAAAAATAAAACCTTACATTTAGAATTGAAGGTTGAAATTACTTAACCACAACTCCACAAAAATATGCCTTAATGGTTTGAGCTTAGACTTCAAAGATCGAAAGTATCTGAAGGTCCCAAGTTTGAATACAGGGAGGAGTAAAAATCTCTTTGTGGCCATGAAGATTCAAATACAATGATTTTAAACTACCTACAAAACGGATGGTTGTCCTAAAATTAGTCAGCTTGTATAACAGATTGCATATTCAGATAAATAAATAAATAACTAAAAAGGTTGAAATTACTTCTTAATGATTTGGGGTCCATTTAATTAGAATAGCAGTCTGCAAATTTCTTTTCAGAAACTTCTTTTGACCACTTAAAAGCTCAATTCTCATGACCTCTTTCTATTTGAAACTTGGCCAATTTAAATATGTGAGAACACCACTTACATTCAACAAAATAATTTGCATAGATCAAAATAGGTTGCTTTAATTGTGTAACAAAAATTATTAAATTTTTTTATCAATATATCTTTACATGTTGTCATTATTTTAAACTTATCAAGATACCGGGCGGATGCAGCATAGAAAAGGAGGGTCCAAGGACCCCAGTGAATTGTTAAAAAAAAATTATATAAGCTAAAAAATATCAAAAATACTAAATCTAGCCTTAGTTTCCCCCAATAAAATTTTCTAAGGGACCCATCTTGCCGGCGATTGACAAAAACACTAAAAAAAGTCTCTAGAAATCAATAAAAAACCGAAAAAAAATCTTTCGAAATCGACAAAAACACTAAGAAAATCCTTGAAATCAACTAAAAAACTTAAAAAATTTACCGAAACAAGTCGGGTGACTTTACGCGCCTTTAGTCTATCTTAAAGGGAACCCGATGGACAAAAATCATGAATCCACTACTGCTTGCATGTTTAAATATACTAGCGTTCATCCACAAATACATGCCTTGTTTGTTTTTTTCATTTTAAGCTCTTAATCACCACTTATGTCTGATTCGTTTAGACGTTTCATAACCATTTCAGAACTGAAATCAGACTTCAGATCTCAACACCTCTTAAAAAACAAACGCCATCGAATACATGCATTTCTAGGTATGATACTAGTGGATAATGTTTGTGTCTATAATTTCCGAAAGCTTTTTAAACAAGAAACGGTTAGATGGTTTCTCTTTGGGAAGTGCTAATGGCACCCTTAATATAGGGGTGGGCACGTAATATAATGTATTTTATAGGTGTGTACATTGAATTTAATGCATTTGTATGAGGATGACATTCACACCTTAAGGGTGTCATTAGAACATCTCCAACAGTTATGCTAAAATAGAGAAAAAAAGAATTTTAGCATTTTTTTTGTGCTCCAACAGTTATGTTATCCTCTATGCTAAAATAGAGAATCGAGGAAAGAGATTGTAAAAATCTCTAAAAGCATATAGAAGATAAAAAACAATATTTTAATTATATTCAACCAATTAAAATAATTGATGTTAAGTGTGTATGAGAGAGAAATAATATTTTATTAAATGATGGAATATTTTATTAATATAGTTAGTAATAAAGTTGTTAAAATAAAGTAGCTGTTAGAGTTGGATGAATTTTCTTTTAAAAATTTTAACTTTTTATACTCTATTATAGAAATTTTTTAGCATAGCTATTGGAGATGCTCTTAGCATCCCCTTCTCTTTCCCTACCATTTCAAAAGCAGAATAGTTTTGTCGTATGTAAAAAGTATATAGACACGTGTTTACCATGACTTTTCATTCTAACACGAGCCATTTTGACCAGGTGAAAAATTATGGTTGACCAATTTCTAAAATAATTGCAAGACTAAAACAAAATATAGAGTAGATAACATGATCTTATCCAACAGTACTCTTCATCCATCTATTATCTTTAACCTATTTGTTTGTACATTTGGATAATACTTTTGACCTATCACTGGTTTATTTTTTAACAGGTGTTGAAGTCTGAAATCTGATTTCAGTTCTGAAATGATTATAAAATGTCTAAACAAATCAGACATAAGTGGTGATTAAGAGCTTAAAATGAAAAAAACAAATAAGGTCGCAGTGACATAAACTTTATATTTATGAAACTATTTTAATCTCATATTGGTTAGACCTAGATAAATTTTTTTCTAATATATGTTGAAACTTCTATTATCTACTCAAAACTATTTTACAGAGTAATGTAATGGGATTCTACATATTTCAGTCATCCAAATCATATATGACATGGTCATACAGTCATCATGTTCAGAAAAAATTGATATGTCAGAGCATCTCCAACAGGTTTTCTAAAAAAAATTCTAAAATAGAGAATCAAAAGTTAAAATTTCTAGAAAAAAAAATTACATTCATCTCCAACAGATTTTCTATTTTAGAGATTTTAACACAAATTATATTAATATAATATTCTTTAATTTATCATCCCAATACACTTAAAACAAAACTTAATGTAAAATGATAAAAAAAATTAATCTTATTGGTAAGATCGAATAAAAATAGTCATTTCTTTCCTACCATCAGTTTTTAGAGATTTGTATAAATTTAGAAAAATTCCAAATTTTCTTTATTATAGAAAACAATATAGCAAAGCTGTTGGAGATGTTTAGAGAAAAAAAACACATTTTTTTTCTATTTTAACAATGATGTTGGAGATGCTCTAAATGGTTTGTAGGGTCCTTTTCTTTTCTTGGCTTCGGGTGCAGTAGTTTCTTGTAAGAGCTAGTTGTATTTTTACGATATCAACCACTCGAGATTTATATGAAACAATTGTAACACAAATTGAACGCTGTTTTGTAATTTTCTTCTAGCAGTCCATCAATCTTCTTACAATCGCTTTTCCGCTTTACCTGCAACACTGTATACACATTCTCAACCGATAGAAGTTACATATTTATGGCATGTACAATGAATGCTTGGTGTGAGTGATTGCTTTCATCTTTGCTTTTATGATAACCCAATGAAGTGCCTACAAGGCTACAACCACCTAAACCTTTAGTGACCCCAATGGGTAATGACAAGAATCGAATGTTATTCAATGATACCAAATGATTATATTTAAGATTTATTTTATAGAAGAAATGGTTGCGTAAATCTTATCTAGAGATGGAAATTTTAATTGGCAGGAAATGAAAGGGGGACTGAGATTTATTTTTATATCCGAAGCAGTGTTAGAGAAGTGTTGGGGGTGGCATTACTCGCTCCTAATCTGACGGCGTTTAATTTTTTTTATATGTATATAGTATGTGTATTTATATATATATATATGTATACATTTATTATTAAATGACAAATATATTTCATTAAAGTATTTCTAATTAATGTTATGAGGATTCATTATAATTTTAATTTTAAAACACATTATTTTTACTAAACAGATACCCAACGGGTTCAAGCCATTGAGGATTAGTCGGGGTGGGCTCGGAGACGGGGGCTTAAACGGGGGTCGGGTTTGGACACGGGGATGAATTTACCCCCCCCCCCACCCCAAAACCTGCCCCGTTTCCATTCCTAGATTATTATCCTTCGCATCCTATTTTTGAGGGAAATATTTTAGGTTTATTTGGTTTAGTTTTTATGGGACCACCAGGTTTTCTTAGACCAAATGTCTCGAATTGATTTCATTAGCGTACTTTCATATTATTAATCTCGTTAATCTTCTATAAAAGAGTTCTGTTAGTTTCAATTGTGTATGATTGTAAACGAAGACGATGAATTGGTTAACAAAAGCTCGGTACCAAAATAAATTAAACTTGAGTGGTCGGCCATGGTCGTATTACATATGACAATAATAGACAAAAGGGTTGTAACAACTCGTCCCACATTGATAGAAAAAGAGATTTGAGAGCTCCTTATAAGGCTTAAAGCAGTGGCTAACAATAAATCCACATGGTTTTAAGTTGGATTCGAAGTTATTCGGTCAGTCTGTTGCTTTGGGCTTTGGGGGTGTTACAATGGTATCAGAGCAGATCCTTGTACTATCCGGATGGTGGGGCAAACCTCATCGGATATGGTGAGTCCTCGAGGGGAGTGGGTGTTTATAACATCTTAGATGAATCTCACATCGCTGATGACAAGGAGGAAGATTCTGGACAGGCTTGACGAGAACGTCAGAAGTTTAAGTGAAAGCGTTTGTAACAACTCGTCCTACATTGATAGAAAAAGAGATTTGAATAATTTTTTAAACCCATTTTCAAAAGGACATGTTGAATAACATATCAAAATAAATTAAAGTCAAAATAAATATTTTTTTAAGTATGTGTTAAGCTGGGTTAGGTTGGCTAACCAACTCTTTATGTCAACTTTTTGGAAATTAGAATTTACAAATAATTAAAAAATTAAATAATTAAAAAAATTAGAAAATAAAGGTAATGAACTTTTTCTAAATGAAAAAAAATATTTATTTTTTTAAATAAAAAAACCTTCAAATTTTAGAAATTAGTTATCTATATGTTTTTAACGTAAAAAAGTCACATGTAAATGGTGAGGGTGTCAACGGGGAACAATAACATTGGATGCAGGAGGGTTTGAATGACATAAGAGAATGAAATGATAAAAATTATTTAAGTTTTTTTACTTAAATAATTCACAAGAGCATTTTGTAGTCTTAGGAAGAGAAGGATTTAGTCAGTGTGAATCACATTGTTTGAGGAACCCCAGATGTTGTCGGAGTAAAGGATCGTCAACAAGGACATTCTAGTGCTTTGTAGATTCTTATCCAAGAGTTGTATCATTAGATGATGCCATGTGAATCGCTAGAAACACGTGAAGTGCATGACTAACCCAATACAAAAGTTTCGTAAGGGGATGCGATTACAAGTAACTTTTGAGTAAAATTATGTACGTGTTAGTCCCAAAGAGAGATGGCTAACTAAGTGAGGGTTTTGTAGAAGGGGGGGTTGAATATAAAACACACAGAATATATACTTTTTAAATTTTTTAATATAAATATAAAAAATTTACACACAGGTAGTTTGATGCGGAAAAGAACAGACATACTATTCTATCAAACTAAACACACAGATAACAGTAATTAACTTATACACTGAGGAAGTTAAAACAATACTGTTATAGCACACAGCTTTGCCGGAGTCAAACAAATAATCACTTTGAAGATTTGTTGAAAGCGTGAGATTTCTGGGAAGGACTTCATCTCCTTTTATAGTGCCCATGCATGGGATGCATGTGGACAGCTGTCAAGGTTTCATTAGCTGGAAGTTTATCTGCTGGACAAAGGAAGAGACCACTCCCTTTGTACTAGAATAATGGATGAACCATTCTTTGTAGCACGTAATGTCAGATAACTTTATCTTCTTTTCTTCATGCTCTGTGAAGTCCCATCAAACCTTTTAGCTAAAAGACAAATATTCCTTTTATAAGAATAAAAGAGAATGTCTTTATTTAAGGCTTGATGCCCAAGTTCTTGCTGCTCACGTGTCTTGCATTTGATGTGGGTCAATAACTTATCTCTTTGAAATTGCTAAGTGATATATCAAACTATGTATCACATCGGTGGATACCTTGTAAGGCTGGAAATGATAAGTGTACACTTTGCTTGATAAACTTCATTTTTCACTAAGTGTTAAAAGTGTACACTCTTGAACTTGTGACTTGATATCACAGCCTTAGGAAAGATACCTTCAATTTCGGTGACCAAGATTATAGTGTCGGTGACCATGACTTCAAACTTGATGACCTCATCTTGTATTGATGTCCTTAGTACTTTTGATGACTTTTAAGTGTACCATCGGTGACCCACTATATTGGTGACCCAATCTTGACTTTGGCAATTTGATCTGAATATTGAAGTTAGTTGGTACATCCAAAATTCCACTTTTTAATGTACAACCCTTGATTGAATAGTCTTTGACTTTTCAATACTTGAAGCATATTTCAGACCTTCAAAAGAACCTATAAAAAATCAATCATATAAAGGAAGGTGGTTCATCACCAAATCATCGGTGACCCAACAATCTCCCCTTATTTGATGATGATACCTGTAAGTTAGAAAAGAATTCTTTTTGACCCTTTCTATTTCTTTTGGGTTCTTTTGACTCATATTTTTTTTGACTGAGTATGTACAATATAAGTATAAGTATAAGTGTAAGTATAAGTATGTGCAAGAAAAATAAAGATATTAACAAGAATTTTTAAAGAAGAAGAGTATGAACTTTTATTAATCAACACACAGATTTGAAAAATAAAGTTCACACTATATGAAGAATATTCAAGGAGTGGGTTCTCTTCTTTTTAGCTCATCCAAGATAAGCCTAGTGATTCCATGGTCTTCAGCCGGAGGTACTCCTAGAATAGCAGAGAGGAAGGATCTGTGAGCCCTTGGGATATCAGAAGCTCTGAAGAAACCGATGTTTCCAAAGATGTCTTCAAAGAAAACCCCAAGTTCAGGAGTAGTCAGCATAGTTTGCTCCGGGTAAGCAATAGGAGTAGGAATGGAAAGATTTATACTCGAAACATTTATCTGGATGCCTCTTTCATGAAGCATAACAAAGTGTCCCTTCTTTTTGTTTTTAGGAGCTGTGATGACCTCTCCTTTAAGACCCTGTTGTATGAAGTACATTTGTTGTGCTTCAAGATATGTCACAAGAATATCATTCTCCTTTTGGATGTTGAGCATCTTAATGAAAAGTTTTTTGAGAATATTAAGTATCAGCTCCTTGTACTTGCTTTTGCTCTTTGAGATACACTTACCAACTTCCATCCATTCAGTCATCCTAAGAACTTCCAACCATTCAACTTCATATACCTTTGAGAAAGTGTCAGCTCTCTTAAGGGTGACAAGTAACTTGGGAGAATTTTTGGTTGGAGGTTGGATGGTGGCACTGATAATCTTGGAATCATCCTTCCTGTTCTTTAATCTTCTTTTAAACCACTCCACTTCCTTGGCTTTCTTTATTTCATCAAGCATATTTGCAGCTTCAGATTTCTTCTTTATATTTTCAAGCTCATCTTTCTGAGCTTGAAGTGCATCGGAGACCTGTGCATGGACGGCTTCATCATGAGCTAGCTTGAGTACATTAGTCTGATCATACTCAAGTTGAGCCCTGATTGCTTCTTCCCTTTCAGCTTCAGACAAAAGTACCCCAAGAGGGTCAGTGAGTGTAGGGGCAGGCTGAAGTCTAAGAGTGTCAGCTTCTGGACCTCTGTTTATTTTCTTCTTTTTTCTTTCTCTCCTCTTGCTGTTCTTCAAAAGAGAGAGGCTTCTTTCCTTTGGCATTTTCTTTTCTTTTCTTCTCTTCTTCAGTTTCAAGGGGTTGAGCACTGATACTCTCCCCCTCAACAGTTGCTTCGGTTAACTCGGTGACCAGGGGGTCAGTGACAGTGGTGACCACGTGAGAAGTCACCCCGGTGACCAGAGGGGGGAATCACCTCGGTGACCGTGGCCACAGAACCACACCACCATCGGTGGCTGGTGGTGCCACATCGGTGGCTGCCACAACATCGGTGGCTGGGATGGTGGTGGTGACGTCGGCGGTTGGCATGGGAGTGGTGATGTCGGCGGCTATGGTGGCATCGGCGGCTGTAGAGGTGGTAGCAGTGGCCTTCTTATTTTTCTCCCCCTTAGTGGTTGAACCCTTGAAACCCACTGAAGAGAGAAAAGCCTTGATTCTTTCTATGTCAGAAGCCATAGTACCAATTTTTCTTTCAATCCTTTGAAGAACAAATCTCTCTTGTTCTTGGAAGAAAGAACCATCCATATCAAGTTAAACCGTTGGAGAAGAGGTTGGAATCATGTCAATTTTTGTAATAATAGTGGAAAGAGATTCCATGATGTTCTGTTGAATAGAAGAAAGAGAAGCCAGTCTTTCCATGTCTTTTGCTGCTTGGTCTTCCAAAACTTCCACCCGGCTAACAGTGTCACGGGTGAAACTGGTGAAAGCTTTCATAAGATCAGCTCCCTGTTGAGAAGAAAAGGGAGCAGATGGTTGAGGCTTTGGTGGTTGATCAGCATCATCATTACTAGAGGAAGAATAATCCACCAAACCTGTAGGTTTACTTGGGGGGGATTTAGCAGATGTGGGGGAGACACGTTTAGGAGAGTGTCTATGAGGGGATTCCTCAGTAATGGGTTCCTCAACACCCTTGGCCTGTACGGGAGACGTACGTGTCCATGGTGTAGTATCGGAAAATAAAAAGTCTGTAAAATGGGATGCTCCATCAAGTGCATCTGGTTGTGATGCACTCTCATGTGGAGTGTGGAAAGGGAGCTGTGAGAGCTCACGGGGTGGAGAAGAGGCACCTTGGATGGGAGACTCCAAGTCTTCTTCATCAACTAAAAAGAAAGTTGATGAAGGAATAATAGGGGTGTCCCTTTGTACAACCATGTCCTTTTGAGAGGGCATGGAGGAGCTTGGTTGAGTTAACTGCTCCTTGGGTCGGGTAAGAATCTTTTCAACACTTGCTAACTTTTGGGAGTTAGTAGGTGGATTGTCAGTTGAGACCCTTTGGGTACCCTTAGACTTCTTTGAGGAAGTCTTTTGGGGGCTTTTTGAGTGTCTCCGCTTTTGGGTTTTAGATGCTTTGGTAGAAGCCAAAGGTTCTTTTGGCTTCATAGCATCAATGGGTGCGGAGGTAGATGTGCCCGACGCTTTGGATCTCTTACGAGATTTGGGCACATCAGTTACTCTAGGTGTAGGAGAGATAGAAGACATACCTGAGGTCCTTTGAAGACGGGGTTCATTTTCTCCCCAAGAGAGAGTTGCATTCCTTGCAAACTCAATCATGGAAGGTCGGAGAGGGTTGTCTGTTGCTAAGACTCCCTTTTTCATTATCTGATTTCCCACTTGATTAAGAGGGAGATCATAAATGATATCATCTCTTTTCTCAAGTTTATCTGCCAACTTTGCATGAATAATAAGAGAGAAAAGGCGCTGAAATGGTACCTGAGGACGTCGGAGAGTAGAGAAGGAAGAGATCATTTCATTGAAGAAATAGCTTGCAAAATCTATCCTTCTCTGAAATATCAGAGCGTGTGCTAATTCTGTTACTTGAGAAGGTGACTGATCCGGACCACCTGTCTTCTTGCTCAAGCAAAGAATAAGGTGAGCAAATAGAAAGTTCCAAATGCTTCCCATATTCTTCCTGAGCAAAGTACCTGGACCCTTTGACTTTGATCCCCTTGTTTCTTCTATGTAGTTCAAGACAGACACCACTTCTTGGTGTTCATTTCCAAGTGGAAATGTCTCATAAGAGTCATAAGTTGGAAGCTTTAGAATCTTGCGAACATCTTCAACGTCAAATATGACATCATGTTCATCATTGCTTAGAACAGATGCCAATATCTGATCTGATGAAGCATCAAACGTGCATGTTAACCAAAAGTTTCCTAGAAGAAACTTACTCATTTTTGGTTTGGCAGTGATTGCATACTGGAGAGGGCATCTCTGAAGAAACCAGCAAACATCATTGTACTTAGGATGAGCATTATCAATTCCAATTCGTCCAAAGTAGTTGCATGCAGGAAAGGAGAGAGATCCAAAGGTCATTGTTTGTTCTTCTGTGGATTTTGAAGGAGATGCCATTGAAGATGGATGGGAAGTTGCAGGTTTGAAGGTTATAAGATGAGAGATAGTGGATGCGAGAAAGGTGGTAAGGAAGGCGGGGAAGTGGTTATACATGAGAGGGAATTTCAATTTTCAAAAATCATGATGACTTTAGGTGATTGAAAGGTCAGAATTCTAAGGGTTTTAGGGTTGAATTCGGCGCATGCTCTCTGACATTAATGACGTTGATGACGTCATTAGGGATAAGAACAAAGAATCTTGCTCACCAAGAGTGGTAAGTCAAGAGTTATCTTTAAGGGGTTAAGAATGTGAAGGGTTGTAACGGTTACCTCGGTGAGTGGTTTGAACGTCGGTGGATGTATCTGAGAGAGAGAGAGACGTTGGTGGCTAAAGACTAAGGGAAAGCATCTGTGGCTTTGTGAAAAGGGTAAATGTCGGTGGCTCAATAGAGAGGTCGACGTTGGTGGCTAGGAGAAGTAAACGTCGGAAAGTGACGTCAGCGGAGATGATAGATGACGTCGGCGTCGAGGAGTCGGTGGCTGAGTTCTTGGTGGCTCATCGGCGACGTCGGTGGTTCAACAGGATGACGTCAGTTGGCTCAAATAGGATGACGTCGGAGGTTGTAGTAATGTCGGTGGTACGTCGGTGGGTGGCAAGTTGGTGGCCGGAGTGGTGTTTATGGCTATGGTGGCATCGGTGGTTATGGTGGTGATGTTGGAAAGTGTGTATGGTTTTAGGGTTAGGGTTTATGGGTTAAGATATAGAGAGAGAGAAAGGGGTTGCCACGTCTGTGGCCTTCCCAACTTTATATATATATATATATATATATATTAGTATTATATATATATGACTTTCATATATATAAATATATAATATATATAAATATATAACATACATAAATGCATATAATATATATATACATATAATATATAAATATATATAAAACATATAAATACATAAATATATAACACATATATATATATATATAATATACACAAATGTATATCATATATATATATATACATAATATATAAATATATATATGTTAGTCTATATTTATCATACCTAATTCACCGATGAGGAACCTGAACCTTGCTTCATCAAGGGGCTTTGTGAACATATCAGCTAATTGATAATCAGTGGGAATGAAATGAAGTTCCACATCACCTTTAGAGACATGATCTCTTATAAAGTGATACCTGATATCAATGTGCTTAGATCTTGAATGAAGCACAGGGTTGTTGGCAATGGCTATTGCACTTGAGTTATCACACAGTATTGGGATCTTTGAGAAGACCTGATTGTAATCACACAGCTGGTTTTTCATCCACAATATCTGTGCACAACAACTTCCAGCAGCCACATATTCTGCTTCAGCAGTAGAAGTAGACACCGAATGTTGTTTCTTACTTGACCAGCTCACAAGCTTTCCACCAAGTAACTGACAACTTCCAGTTGTACTTTTTTGTGTCTATTTTTGAACCTACAAAATCAGAATCAGAGTACCCGATGAGATCGAAACCTGAGTCTTTGGGATACCAAAGACCCAGATTTATGGTACCTTTTAGATACCGAAAAATCCTTTTCACGGCAGCCAGATGTGATTCTTTAGGATTTGCTTGGTATCGAGCACACAGACAAGTAGCAAACATAATATCAGGTCTACTTGCAGTAAGATAAAGAAGGGATCCTATCATGGCTCTATAATTTGTAATATTAGCATAAATGCCATCAGGATTAGAAAAGAGTCTAAGAGGAGGAGCCATAAGAGTTTTCATGGTAGAGCAAGTATCAAATTGAAACTTTTTCAGAAGATCCTTAATGTATTTACTTTGATTTATGAAAATACCTTCTTGAGATTGTTTTACTTTCAAACCAAGAAAGAAAGTTAACTCCCCCATCATGCTCATTTCATACTCTTTTTGCATGAGGGAGCTAAACTCATCACACAAGGATTCATCGGTGGCTCCAAAAATAATATCATCAACATAGATTTGAACAAGAATGATATTACCTTGTGATTTCTTGAAGAAGAGGGTGTTGTCAACCTTGCCTCGTACATACTTATTTCTAAGTAGATATTCTGAGAGAGTATCATACCAGGCACGAGGAGCTTGCTTCAGTCCATACAAAGCTTTATCCAGCCGATACACATGATATGGATGGACTGGATCTTCAAACCCAGGAGGTTGCTTCACATACACTTCTTTAGCAAGTTCACTATTCAGGAAGGCACTTTTGACATCCATTTGGAATACCTGAAAATTCTTGTAAGCTGCATGGGCAAGAAATATTCGGATAGCTTCCAATCTGGCAACAGGAGCAAAAGTTTCATCATAATCAATTCCTTCCTCTTGCCGATATCCTTGAGCAACCAGCCTTGCTTTGTTCCTTATGACAGTTCCTTCTTCATCCATCTTGTTTCGAAACACCCACTTTGTTCCAATAATAGTTTTGTTGGATGGACGAGGAACTAACTTCCAGACTTTGTTTCTCTCAAATTGTGAGAGTTCTTCTTGCATGGCAATTACCCAGCTAGGATTAGCTAGGGCTTCATTTATCAGCTTAGGCTCAACAATAGAAACAAAGTTGACATATAAGCACAGATTGCTTATGCCTCTTCTAGTTTTTACACCAACTTGTGGATCACCTATGATTTGATCTATTGGATGATACATGGTCCACTTTAGTGCAGGAGGTAAGGTAGGAGGTAGATTAGTGGGAGATATAATGTTTTGGTGGGAAAGGTCTTCTGTAGAGTTGGTTTTAGGAGGTGGAGAAGAAAGAGAGGGTTCTGAAGATAAGGTGGTGTTTATGGGAGGCTGAGAAGGGTTGCTATCTGGAGGATTGGGTTGAGAGGAAGATGGAATTTCACCAACACATGAATTTATCCATAGGTTTAGTTCTTCTTCATTACAAGATAATGAATATGTTTCAAACTCATCAAACTTTACATGCATGGATTCATCTATGCATTGCTTTCTTAGGTTGAAGATTCTGAAGGCTCTTGAGGAGAGAGAATAGCCCATGAAAATTCCATCATCAGACTTAGGATCAAATTTTCCAAGTTGTTCCCTGTCATTTAGCATGTGACAAGCACAGCCAAACACATGGAAGAAGTCAACTGCAGGTTTCCTACCATGGAAAACTTCATAAGGAGTCTTGTCATGCCTTTTGACTATGATAGACCTATTTTGAGTAAAGCATGCAGTGTTAACTTCTTCTGCCCAAAAATAGGTTGGCAACTTGGATTCACTCAGCATTGACTTTGCAGCTTCACACAGTGTTCTATTCTTTCTTTCAACAACACCATTTTGCTGAGGAGTGCGTACGGCAGAAAAGTTCTGAGAAATTCCTTTTAGGTCAAAGAAGTCTTCCAGAGCAGCATTCTTGAATTCTGTGCCATTATCACTTCTGAAGGACTTCACCAGTTTACCATTCAAATTTTCAATCTTTCTTGTAAACCTGATGATTTCTTCAGCAGCATCACTCTTGTGTTTCAGAAAGAACACCCAAGTATATCTAGAGAATTCATCGACGATTACTAGCATATACTTTTTACCTCCCAGGCTGGGTGTGCTTACTGGACCGCACAGATCCATGTGAAGCATTTGAAGAGGTTGAGAGATAGATGAGCATTGTTTTGTTTTAAAGGAAGTTCTGGTGAGTTTTCCTTTTTCACATGCTCCACACAGCTCTTCTTTTTCAAAAACTATTTTTGGCATTCCAACAACCAGTTCCTTGTTGGAAAGTTTGTTCAAGGTTTTAAAGTTTAGATGAGAGAACCTTTTATGCCACAGCCAACTTTGTTTGGCTAGTTCTTAAGAGAGGAGACACACAGCTTCTCCTATTGCACTTTCCTTCATGTTGATTATGTACACATCATTCAGTCGGGTTCCTGCTAGTACAATCTTATTCTGTACATCAAAGACCAAGCACACACACAGCTGGAACATGACCTTATAGCCTAAATCACATATTTGGCTGATGCTTAGAAGATTGTACATTAGCCCTTCAACATGAGCTACTTTAGAGAAAGTGATGGTTCCATTTGATATGGTACCATATTCTTTGGTGACCCCTTTTCCATTTCTTCCAATGGAAACAGTGAGTCCTTTTTCTTTTGAGAAGTTAGAGAGAAGAAGTTTGTTTCCAGTCATGTGTCTTGAACACCCGCTATCCATGTACCATATGTGATTTTTGTTTGGTACCTGCACCCAGAAACAAATGTAGATTTTTGGTACCCATTTTGAGGTGGGTCCTTTGGGATTAGAAGACATTTTATTTTTCCGAAGATCCAAATCTTTTGGGCAATTTTTAGCAAGATGAAGAGTATTGCCACAATTATAGCACTTCCTTAAAGAAAAGGCCCTTTTAAAATCCATATCATCAAAACTTTGGACAGAAGTTGATGACTGAGAAGAGGAGGGGTGACTGACACCTGGTCTTGGTCCAAGTAAAATAAGATCAGTAACTATTTGAGATTTCCTTTTAGATGAAAAATTTGATTTAGAAAAAATTTTCTTTTGAGGAGAAAATCTTTTTGGAGAAGGATACTCAGCAACTTTTGACGGCTGCTCCTGGGAGTATCTTGAATCATGAAGACTTAGAGAATTTAAAAGTCTTTGAATAGGTTTGGGAGAAGAGGAAGAAGAGCTTGGAAGAGTTGAAATTTTTGAAGACTCAAAAGAGGGTTCTTTAGCTTTAACAAAGACTCCAAACTTTTTGGCATTGGACTCTACTTTTAGCATATCTAACAAATCTATTGAATGGACAGAAGTAGAATCCTCAGATGAGTAATCTAAAAGATCATCATCGTCATCAGAGAAGAAACAGCAGGAAAACCTTGACACTCGGATGATGGAAGTGGAAGGTCGGAAGGTTGAGGATCATCTTTTCCATATCCAAGTCCTGACTTGTCCTTACAAGAGATTTGATCTAGAAGAATCTTTTCTAGATTTTTTTGAAGATTTAGTCCACTTAGAAAGAACCTCTTGTTCCTTTTCAAGAGTATTGGAAATCTTTGTTTTCTCTTCAGAAAGACTGTCAGTTAAATACCTTAAGTTTTCTAGATCAGCTTTCATTTTGTCAAAGTCCTTGAGTTTAGAAAAACAGGAGAGAAGTTGATCATTTAAACATTTAATGTGCATGTCAGCCTTTTTCTTTTGATCCTTTGAATTGCAAAAGTCAATAGTTAAATAATCAAAGGCATCAACCTTTTGATCATCAGAGAGAAAGGTAAAGGGATGTACCAGGGGCTTTGTTCCTGAAGTAGATCCCTCAGCAGATACAAGGGTAGTGTAGAGTGACTTTTCTATGTCTTCCAGCTCATCGATTTTGGCCATGAGGCATTTTGTGACATACTCACTCTCACTCTCAGAGGTTTACTCATCCTCCCAACAATGAGCCTCAGCAACCAAAGTTTTACTTTTACTTTGGTTTCTTTCTTTTTCCCTCTTGTATTTAGCTTTGTACTTCTTATATCTAGAGGTTTCTTTTGATTCAGAATTTTCTTTAGAGGATTGGCTATTTCTCTCTTCATGCTTCCTAGAAGCTGATTTTGAGAAGTCATGGCCATAAGAAGAAGAAGGTTTGAGAGAAGAAGCTTTTGATCTGCACTCAGAAGCAAAATGACCTTTCTTTCCACAATTAAAGCATTCTTCATTTGCTTTATCAGAAGAGAATTTTTGAGAAAAAGGTTTTCTATTAAATTTAGAGCGGTTTGAAGAAAATCTTTTATTCTTAAGGTTTCCAGCAATCATTGCCATACTATCAGAAAGTATGTCAATGGCTGATTCTTCTCCTTCATCATCAGCAGCACTATAGTATGCATCTGACAGATGAGAAGAGTCTTCCTTAATATCGTTTTCAGAATCAGAAGAAGGATAGGTGATTCTAGGAACACAAGAAGAAGATTTTGAATCACCTATCAAAGCAACAAAAGAGGATTTGATATCCTTTATAAGAGATTTTCTCTGGTTTTTAGTTTGTTCATAGTGGAGAAGAGTTCCATAGAGAGCAGTTAAAGGCATTATTTCTAAGTCCTTGGTTTGCTTGATGCAAGTACAGATAGTTTCCCAGAAGTCTGGGAGACAATCCATGAACTTGCAGAGAACTTCTTCATTATCATAAACTCGTCCAAGAACTTTGAGATCATTGAGAAGACAGTTAAAACGATTGAAGTAGGTAGAGAGAGATTCTCCTTTTTCATGGGAGAAAAGTTCATACTTTCTAACAAGACAGATCCTGTTAGATTTCTTGACTTCTTTGGTGCCTTCATATAAGACACTCAAAGTATCCCACATTTCTTTAGCAGTGGGAAGGTTAAGAAGAGAGTGATACACTTCATCAGGAAGGGATACAGCAAGAGCAGATTTGACTTTAGTGTCTACAGCAACTAGGCGTTTATCATCTTCACTAAATTTGTTTGAAGGTTTGATGATATATCTACCAGTTTTCTCACTTCTTTCATCATCTGACTCTATGTCCTTTCCTTCAGCGTCCTTTTAAGGGCCAAAGCGAGCCCATATTTTAGGAACAATAGGTCCCTCACTGATAATGTTGGGATACCTGCAATCGATCCCTTCCAAGAATAATAACATGCGATTTTTCCATAACCCAAAGTTACTTGGGTTGAACCTTGGAAGTTTGGCCAAGGATCCTAAATCATATGTATTACTGGAGGAGGTCTGCAGAGTACCATCAACATTTGAAGTAGTAGCCATCACAGATCTGGTTTATTGAATTAAACCAACTGCTCTGATACCACTTGTTAGTCCCCAAAGAGAGATGGCTAACTAAGTGAGGGTTTTGTAGAAGGGGGGGTGGGGTTGAATATAAAACACACAGAATATACTCTTTTTAAATTTTTTAATATAAATATCAAAAATTTACACACAGGTAGTTTGATGCGGAAAAGAACAGACACACTAACCTATCAAACTAAACACACAGATAACAGTAATTAACTTATACACTAAGGAAGTTAAAACAAGACTGTTATAGCACACAGCTTTGTCGGAGTCAAACAAATAATCACTTTGAAGATTTGTTGAAAGCGTGAGATTTCTGGGAAGGACTTCATCTCCTTGTATAGTGCCCATGCATGGGATGCATGTGGACAGCTGTCAAGGTTTCATTAGTTGGAAGTTTATCTGTTGGACAAAGGAAGAGACCACTCCCTTTGTACTAGAATAATGGATGAACCATTCTTTGTAGCAAGTAATGTCAGATAACTTTATCTTCTTTTCTTCATGCTCTGTGAAGTCCCATCAAACCTTTTAGCTAAAAGACAAATATTCCTTTTATAAGAATAAAAGAGAATGTCTTTATTTAAGGCTTGATGCCTAAGTTCTTGCTGCTCACGTGTCTTGCATTTGATGTGGGTCAATAACTTATCTCTTTGAAATTGCTAAGTGATATATCAAACTATGTATCACATCGGTGGATACCTTGTAAGGCTGGAAATGATAAGTGTACATTTTGCTTGATAAACTTCATTTTTCACTAAGTGTTAAAAGTGTACACTCTTGAACTTGTGACTTGATATCGCAGCCTTAGGAAAGATACCTGCAATTTCGGTGACCAAGATTATAGTGTCGGTGACCATGACTTCAAACTTGATGACCTCATCTTGTATTGATGTCCTTAGTACTTTTGATGACTTTTAAGTGTACCATCGGTGACCCACTATATTGGTGACCCAATCTTGACTTTGGCAATTTGATCTGAATATTGAAGTTACTTGGTACATCCAAAATTCCACTTTTTGATGTACAACCCTTGATTGAATAGTCTTTGACTTTTCAATACTTGAAGCATATTTCAGACCTTCAAAAGAACCTATAAAAAATCAATCATATAAAGGAAGGTGGTTCATCACCAAATCATCGGTGACCCAACAGTACGTAACCAATTTCTAAAAGTTCAGTGGTTTAATTATTCATCAAAATTCAAAGACTTAGGACGGCGTTTGGTTCGTTGGAATCTGATGGAATCTGAAGAAACTGGAATGGTCAATTCCATTCCTACGTTTGATTCGTTTTTTGAGTTTTGATAAGGAATTCAAATTTCACATATGGTAGAATGTAAATTCCTTGGGTTATAGCAACGAATTTCAATTCCTTCATATCATCTTTAAAGACAAAAACCATCATATGTTTATATTTGCTCAATTCTATTTCATCTCACCATGATGGATGTCACCACCATCGTCGCTACCACTGCCACCGCCGTCGTCGCCACATTGACCACCACTATTGTTGTCATCATTGCCTCCAACAGTGCCATTACCATCGTTACCGCTATCTCCTTCATCAACATAACCACGGTTGTCACCACTCGATCCACGATCCACCATCACTACCACCACTGCCATCACCACCACTACCGTTGTCGCCGCTACCTCCAATACCATTATCACCATTGTTACTACTATCTCCCTCACCCCTACTACCACCACCGCCACCACCATCCCTGTCGCCCTCACCACCGCCATTGCCGCCACCGACGTCGCCATCACCACTGCCACGAATGTTGTCATCTTCTCCTCCAACACTAATATTACCATCGTTACCAATGTCTCCTTCACCACCACCACCGCCGCCATTGCCGGCATCACCACCACTACCGCCTCCCTCTGTTATATTCAACGAACCAAACATACATATTCGAATTCTTTTGACATATTTCATTCTAATTCCTAGCGACCAAATGCATTATCAAACATGATTAAATTTCATTTCAATTCCTTTCATAGATTCCTTATTTGAACCAAACGCCACCTTAGGAGCTATTTGATTCAAGTTGGAGAATGAAAATGACAGAGAATGAAAATGGAAATAACTTTTCATTCCTCCTAGTTTAAACTAAAATGAAAATTTGGACTTCTGGGAAATGAACTCATTTTATTATATACAACCAAACATTTTTTTTATTATTATTCTCATTGATTATTACTTAATACATCTAATCAAATACCTGTTAAATTATTTAAAATGAAAAAAAGTTCTATGAATTTTTCAATAAAAAAATTGAGAATTTTGATTATTATGAGAGATTTTGTTATGGTTTTGATTTTATGCACTTTTGTCTTAAATAATCTATTTTTTATGTTAATTTTTGAAAATTTAAGTACTTTTGACCATTTGACCACTTTGGACCCATATCATTTTTAGCCAAAGTTTTCAAAATTTATATTTTTAATCAACTGATTCACACTTAAATAAATACATCTTGATTTTAATAATTTATTTTTATTTTTTTGTATCTATTAATGTTATAATACAGTTTTATATAGTTTTGAGGAATCGATAATATTTTTATTTTTAAATAAAATATAAACTTGAAGATATCATAAATATTTTAAAAAATTATATCGATTTTAATATTAAATTAACTATTTAAAACTTTTTTTTAATGTAATTTCTTTAAAACAATGTTTTATTATAATTCAATTTTGATTTAATAACAAATTAATTAATTTATGGTTGAATAATATAATTTTTAATAAAGATGATAATTGTAAATTATGTTTTTTTATATAATTTTTTTAATTCGTAAATTTATTATAATTTAATTTAGATTTAATAATTGGTTTAATAATATAATTTTTTATAAAGAAAAATAATAATAATTATGAATCTTGTCTATAATGACACCAATATAAGAGGACATTTTAAGGCTCACTTAACGGCTGAGACTAGTAGGGGGTTTGGAATCGAACTCAAGACCTGTTATGTATTTTGGTAAAGTCTGCTCACTGCTTCGTCAACTGAATTACACGTCGGAGGCAGATATTATTTATTTGATTATGTTTATTTGTTGTTAGTTACACGAATTCAAACATAAAATTTTAATAAATTATACTTAAACACAATTAATTTTAAATAATATACATCAATAAAGAATTAAATAATACTTTATGTATCAAAAATAATTTTTAAATTGTTTATCAAATAATTTATAACTAGTCTTTGGCTTCGCGAGTTGCGCGACGATCATGATCACGATCAAATTAATTTGATGTTTAATAGTTGTTGAATAGTTTTGAGATACATATAATATTGAAAAAAATAAAATATTAAAGTTTCGTATCCATTATAATTATCAAACGAATATGAAAAGTAATGAACCGTTCAATGCTCAAATGAAGTTCAAATAACATTCATTTTTTATACAAATTTTTTATTCGTTAACTTCAAACCAACAAAATAGACCCAATTCATCAATGATAAAATCATAATGCATGCTTCATGGCAATTAAAACACAAAATCAATAGAAATAAACATTTCAATCTTCATCAAAATGAAACGAAACTTACATCAGGATTCATCAAAAAGATAAATATAGGTTATAATTTATTAAATGAACAAAACTCAGTTTTTGAAATCAATATATATATATATAATCAAAATTATATGGTACATTTGTTGTTAAAGAATGTTTTTGAAGCCTAACTTGTATTCTTGAAAGTCATCAAAGCCTTTAGTAAGCAAAAAAAATTTAGTTAATTCCAAACAAACAAAAAACACTCAACTCGTCATATTATCAAAAGTAATAATACCCATGATCAAACTAAAAACACAAAAATCAATAGAAAACCATTTCAAATTTCATCAAGAAAAGTAAAAATCATATTCCCGAAAGATGTGCTTATTACGAACAGGTAAAAAGGTTTATGATTTTACACGTAATTAAAGTAGCAACACAAAGTGATGGTTTGTGAAGAAAGCTCCATTTTTCAGTATTGTTGTTAAGATTTTAGTCCTCTTTCTTGTTTCTTTGTCTTCAATCTTGCTTCATGAAGATGATGATGGATTGAGATTGAGATATGCAAAAGGAAAAAAAGGTGCATAGGGAGGAGGATGGTGTTACAAAAGATGAAGGGTTTTGAATTAAATGTAAATAAATGGCTAATATTGATTGATGGAAAATTAAGAAAAATAGTCTAAATAAAAAACTAAACAAACCCAAGACAAAAATCAATAGAAAAACATTTCAAATTTCATCAAGAAAAAGTAAAAAATCATATTCCTAAAAAATGTGCTTATTGCGAACAGGTAAACAGGTTTATGGTCTTACACACAGTTAAAGTAGCAACACAAAATGATGGTCTGCAAAAAAAGCTCGATTTCTCATTATTATTGTTAAGATTTTAGTCCTCTTTCTTGTTTCTTTGTCTTCAATCTTGCTTCATGAAGATGCTGATGGATTGAAATTCAGAGATGCAAAAGGAAAAATAGGTGTATAGGGAGGAGGATGACGTTACAAGTGATGAAGGGTTTGAATCAAATGTAAATAAATAGCTAATATTATTGATGGAAAATTAGGAAAAATAGTGTAAATAAAAAACTAAACAAACCCAAGACAAAATTCAATAGAAAACCATTTCAAATTTCATCAAGAAAAAGTAAAAATCATATTCCTGAAAAATGTGCTTATTGCGAACAGGTAAAAAGGTTTATGATCTTATACATAGTTAAAGTAGCAACACAAAGTGATGGTCTGCAAAGAAAGCTCGATTTCTCATTATTGTTGTTAAGATTTTAGTCTTCTTTCTTGTTTCTTTGTCTTCAATCTTGCATCATGAAAATGCTGATGGATTGAGATTAAGAGATGCAAAAGGAAAAAAGGGTGTACAGAGAGGAGGATGACGTTACAAAAGATGAAGGGTTTGAATTAAATGTAAATAAATGTTAATATTATTGATGGAAAATTAGGAAAAGTAGTCTTAAAAAAAACTAAAAAAAAAGAGGTGTCACATGGACGGTTCATGTGTTGTGGAGGTGCCATGTGAACGATCCATGTTTCTGCTTTATATATATATATATATATATATATATAGGGCTGATTTCTGTTACAAACCACGTCAATTCGTACAAACTGTACAAACCGCGTGCAATCAAATTTTTTTTAAAGTTTTTCACCTTTTCTTAGTTATTAGGGTTGATTAGTCAATAATATATGAAAAAATTTCATCAAGAATACATGAAGGTTGGTGAATCAAGAATATGTGAAACAAGATTCATTAAATTGAGAGTTTCATGAATCAATTCATTTTCATGTAGAAAGAAAAATAATTTAATGAAGAAAAGAATTATATGAAACAAATTCATCATATTAAACACTTTCATGAAAAAAAATTATTTAAAAAAACAATGAAACATGCGGTTTATACGGTTTGTACGAATTGACGTGGTTTGTATTTGAAATTTCCCATATATATATATATAGAGAGAGAGAGAGAGATAGAGATAGGGTATAGTTTAATACAAATCAATGAATGGGTATAGATTACGAAAACGCCGGCTCGAGGGCGGTCTACATCAATATTGGGACCTGGACCGGGGAGAATTGGTCGAAACCAACCGGTCAATGTCTAAAGAGGACCTTGAATTGTCATAAATATCCTTTTATTTTATTTTACTTTTTCAAGATTTCCACTGTTCATTTATTGTAAAGTTTTATAGGTAATGAACTTATTTGACCAACTTTTTTTAAACAATAGTTATGAAAAAACTCTTTATAAAAAAACATCTAGAATCTGGTAAATCTGACATTGTAAGTAGGGTTGTAAGCGAACCAAACGTTCAACGAACAGTTCGGTAGAAGGTTCATTTATTTAATAAATGAACGAAATAAACATATTTATTTGTTTGTTTAATTAAATTAACGAACATGAACAATTGTCTTGTTCGTTTAGTTTGTTTACATATATAAATATATTATATATTATGACATTAATATGTAAAATCAGTAATTTAATTGGATGATTGGATCGGTTCGATTCCATCCATTGGATATTTTTATTGGATATCCAATGGATGATCCAATGTGATTGGATCCATCCAATGTCTTAATTCAATCCAATTTTTAACAATAAAATAAATTAATTAATCATTTTTAATATGTGTTAAAACAAACACAAGTGAAGCTAGAAATTCAAAAACCAACACAAAAACAAATTTTGACTTAAGCAAATTGAAGACAAAATAATTGGATGATGGTTGGATGGAAAACTGGATGGTCATCGGATGGTTAATTGGATGGTAATTGGATAGTAACTGAATGTTGGTCGGTTCGGTCGGTTTTGGTCGGTTCTGGACTGTCATCGAAGAACCGACCGATCCAAATTGGATGTTGAAATTTTCAATCCGATCCGATCCACTTACAATTGGATGTCCAATTATAGTCGATCGGTTCTAATTGAATCGATCAGTTTCAATAGAATCGGTTATTTTTTGCACACCTCTAAAACCAACCAAATTGCTCATTAATACACCTCTTCATTAAATAAAAAAGTTAGAGATGGTAACTTCTCATATCTATTTGTCCATATCAATATGTTAGTTTTGACATAAAGAAAGTACAAATTTTAATTCTTTTAGTACAATTCAGCATACACATGATTGATTTGACCACTTTAACCCTAGTGAAAAATAAGATTCACCAAAGGTAAATTAATAGTTGAAGATTTATTGGAAAGAAGTTTTGGGCAACTCCAAAAGCAATTTCAGGGTGGTGTGACTTTAACCCACAAAACTATCCTTTGTAATTAATAAAAGAATTTCACACACACAACACCAAAACACACACTCAAGTGTCCCATCTTAAAAACTCTTTTTTCTAGAGCTCCAAAAACATAATATATATTAAGAAGTTTTAAGTAAAAAGGGTATTTTGGTACTTTTATGTACTTAAAGGATTTTTTTTATTGATAACATCATATTCATAAAAACAAAAAATTGTAAATGATGGTAATTCTTTTTCGATAGGTAATACCAAATCTTATATTTACATTTTCGGTAAGAATTTTTTCACTCCCTAATTATATAAATTCTTGATAGGGATTAATCAAATAAAAACCGTATAGATTATGATAATTGTGAAAACTTTTACTTTAATGTGGCAATTATGAGAACCCTGTAGATTCTGATAATTATGAGAATCTTAGTTAATGTATCGATTAACATATATTTATTTCACGATATGATTGTTTCATATGTATGCGGTTCGTAATGTTATATTTTTTATGTGTATTTTTTGTTTCATAAACACGTTAAAAAGTTTCACACTGTAAACCAAATGCGTGTCAAACAAACACACTATGAAACAAACATATAATATCCTAAATCATAGTTTTATATGGTAAAAAATCGTATGAAATAACACATGTTACATAAATTTTCGATTCACAATTTTATGAACTCTCAAAAAAAAGGCCTTGCATTCTTAGTAATACCCTTATAATTATTGATTTTACAAATTATACATGTTTTGTGTAACTGAATCAGTAATTTTTAGATGTTAAAAGTTGTAATTTTTGTTTTTGTGATTTAGAAGTTGTGATTTTCGTTTTTATGATTTACAATTTATTGTTATTTCAGTCCATATGGTTTATAATTCTTTACATATTTGGTTCCTTATATTTAGAAGTAGCAATCAGTCGAACGAAACTGACAATAAATTGCAAATTATAAGGATGAAAATCACAATTACCAAACCACGGGGCAAAAATCTTAGTTTACTCTAAATTTTATTATTAATTGTAAATTAAACTAGAGAAAACTACAGTTTTGGTCCTTGTGGTTTGCACGAATCATCGAAAGTGATCCCTAGACTTCACTAACAAAATTTAACATCCTTACTGTTTGCATTTTGCTTTGAAAATCGTCCATCGACTTAACTCTATTAAAATTTTTCGCTTAAGTTAAAGGTATTTTCGTCTTTTTACTTTTACTTGGACAACTTATACAATTTTCTTTAAACTATACAGAGCAAGTAGTACATTGTTTTGCTGTGAAGTTTCAAGTATAAAAAATTGGTCACGAGTCTCATGAAAACAGGTTGGTCTCACGTGGTCCATATATATGTACACCAACGACCAAGACGTCTCCGACGACCAAGACCCCACCTATGAGTAGGGGGTGCTCACAATACCCATCAACTTGACCTACTCCAACCTGCCAAAAAAAAAAACTCAATCCGAGGTAACCCCGACATAGTTGATACAAAAATAGGCGAAATCGCATCTATTGGATCAGAATCGGGTTAGGACAATTTAAATCCAACCCAACCCGATGAACCCATGCCTTTATATACTCTGGATTTATTACGATTATTAAGTCTTTGATTAGTATATGTACATTAAACCAACTCTAATTAGGTATATTCAAAGTTATATTACAATTTCAACCGTAATTTTACTTTCTTACTTTCATGAAAATTTCAACTTTTTTAGAGCTTGTAGACTTTTTTATATATTTTAATTTTAATTTTACTTTTTTAAACAAAGTGTTTATTAAGATCGTGAAATAATGTACCAAAGATTCAAACCGATCAACCAGACTAACCTGCACAGTTTGGGTTGGATTGGATTGAGATTTTTCAAACTGCAAATATTGAGTTGTGTTGTTCAGATACCTTCAATCCAGTCAACCCAACCCATAAGCAGCCCTACTTTGAGCATCTTTGGCAACCCCATTATGCTTTCCCCCATTCCACCACCCCTTTTCTCTCTCTCTCTCTCTCTCTCTCTCTCTCTCCCTCCCTTCCCCCCTCTCCCAGATCGGTCTCGTGAAACAAACAATAGACAAATTTATTAGAGGTGACAATTCTCGACACGACAAGAACCTGACACGAAAATAAACGGGTTAGGGTTGAAGTTTCTGACCCGCCAACCCGCCAAATAAACGGGTCGTGTTCGGGTTGACCCAAACAGGCCGCAGGTCACACGCCAACCCGCCAAAAAATATTTTTTATATTTTACTTAAAAGTCTCAAATAGTCAAAATGAATTTGTTTAAATTTGGTTGTGTTTGGACTTTTTATTTGTTTGAAACTTGGATGTTTGAATTTTATTGTATTATCAGGTGAATTTGCTTGTATTTAGACTTTTTATTTGTTTGAAACTTGTGTTTGGACTTTTTATTTGTTTGAAACTTGTGTTTGGACTTTTTGTTTAAATTTGGATGTTTGAATTTGGTTGTATTATTAGGTGACCTGCCAACCCGTTTACAACCCGTCAAGGCGCCAACCCGTTTACGACCCGCCAACCCGAGCGTGTGCAGGTTATGGTTGCATATCTCGACACAGTTAGCTAAACGAGTTGGGTTAGGATTGAGCATCCCTGACACGCCAACCCGAACACGACCCGATTGCCACCCCTAAAATTTATCAGAATTATTGACAAGGGAATACTTTCAATGCAAATAATAGAGATGTTAATTGTAGTTGTTGAAGTCTAAGGACCAGTTTAGTGGATTCATGTAAATCACAAGGACCAAAACTGTAATTGTGTAAAACAAACACGTTGTTAAATAATATAAATTTTATTTCATATTTATGAATTATTTTAAAGTATTTAGTTTTTAAAATAAGTTAGAATACATAATCCTTCAATTTATTGAAACTCCAAATTTTAATATAAAATAACTTATAAACACATAAATAGTATACACCAACCCCACAGGGACCAAAACAGTAATTTACTTCTATCAAATACTTGGCAACGTACAACTCTTGATGCATGGTGTACAAGTCAATATAGCATATAAAAAAACAACTCAACAAAAATTATTTTCTAGAGCTACAAAAATATCAAATCTTGATCAATGTACAACTCACAATGCTCAAGGTACAAGACATGTTTTGTGATTTGACTATTATACCCCTGGAGAACAAGAGTGTTTTTTTTCTTCCAAACATAAAACATCACCTTAAATGTTGGCTACTAGAAAAGATTAAAAAAAAAAGAACACTATGAAGATAGCTACAAAAATACCAAATCCTCAAGCACAAGGTACAAGTTCCT
This sequence comes from Silybum marianum, assembly GCA_036898165.1. Taxonomy (NCBI): domain Eukaryota; kingdom Viridiplantae; phylum Streptophyta; class Magnoliopsida; order Asterales; family Asteraceae; genus Silybum; species Silybum marianum. The sequence goes on along the minus strand of CM072542.1, from coordinate 25,848,327 downwards.
AAAGCACGATTGCGGATTTGACGGTTTTACCCCTGGAGAGAAGATTTACCAAACATAAAATGCAAGATTCAAATGTTGTTCTACTTGCTAACAAATGAAAAAAAGAATACTATTGAATTATGATCATCATCATCATCTACCCAACTTAAAAAATGCACAAAAAAGCCCGGAAACCGAAAGCCCGACCCGATAAGCCCGACTACCCGCATCGGCTAAAGAAGAAAAAAACCCGAATTCTTAATGAATAAGACGCAAAAAGATTGAAAGAAAACGAGCATAAAACCGAAAAAGATTAGGGTGCGTTTGGTTCCTGAAAATTTTCCAGTTTTCCAAGGAAAATGAAAATTCAGAAAACCCATTTGGTTCGTTCACTTTTCAGAAAATTTCCAAGAAAACAAAATTTTTTAATTCATTTTCTAAAATCCTATGTAAATTAGAAAAACTAGTTTTAATAGTTTTCTAAATTTTTGTTTTATGATAACTTTTCCAGCGACATCTGGAAAATGAAAACTCCACCATTTCAACCAAACGCGTTCTCTTCTAAGATCTTCATTAGAAAACTGAGAATGAAAACTCAACTCCATTTTCTGAAAAAAGTTTTCCAGGAAAATGAAAACAGTTTTCCAGAACCAAACGCACCCTTAATCTTTGGCACGAAAAATCCGCTTTTTAAAACCCGATTTAAAGAAGAAAAACCAAATCTTTTTAGCCATTTTTAACGGGCCCGTTACAAAATCTTGACGAACGGTGGAGCATCGGCCCGCGGGCCATCAAGACTCCGATACATATAAAGTGTATCGACGAAATCGCCCTTCTCCCCACCTTCCACCTCATCTCCACGGAAAACTTCCACCACCAACTTCGGCAACCGCCGAGCCACATCGGTGCACCCGAGTCGACTCACTCGACACGATGACATCCAAATAAATCTCATATTATAAAAGCGGTTTAAACCCGCCCACAAAGCCCGATCTCCAAACGGGCTATCTCTAATCTCGAGCTTTTCCAAATTCGTACACCCTTCTAAAACGTATTTCAACCCGATATCACTATCACCCGCAAAAGCCACCGATAAAGTTCTAACCAATTTACCATATTGCCCTATGTAACTAAATGCCTTATCCGTTAACAAACCGGACACCGCTAGCCGAGTGAGTTTTTTACAGTTTTTGACGATGGCTCCGAACCCTTCGTCCATCGGTTCACCGGTTAGGTGGTCCGGTCTATAACGGTCTATGATACATAGCCGGAAAACGGCTAGATCGGGGCAGTTTTTAGACATGGCTATAACCGCGGCATTAGTCATTTGTTGACAAAAGTAAAGAATCGATCGGAGTTTTTTACACCCAACGGAAATGGCGAGTAGGCCCACTTCGGAAACGGGCCCCTCGGCGTTTTCGGTAGCGTCGATCGGAAAAACACGAAGCTCGCGAAGATCTTTGCATGTTGCCGCCACTGCTTGAAGACCTTCGTCACATATTGAATCGAGTACCTGAAAAGAAAGATCGAAAATCGTTAAAAAGTTATACGTCAGCTAAACTTTGACCATTTTTTCTCGATATATGACTGCTAACATCGGTTCTTTATATTTTGGAACTGGAACCGTTGGAAAGCGGTTCCGGTACCCGGTACCGGGTACCTACTTTCATTTTTTTTAAAATTATTTACATTGCATACAATAAAAATGTAATTTTAAGTCTATTTATAAACGACAAAGTATCATCTTAAAATAATAAATGCAACAAATGATCAAAACTAGTCCGATAAAAATATAATTTTAAATCTATTATAAACATACGTAACTCTGTCTAACTATAACCTAAAAGCTAATATAATTTTACCAATAAATATATAAAAAATAATTTTTATTTAAAAATAGCGGATACCCGTCGGTTCCGATACCTAACGGGACCGGGTACCCGGTCCCGGAACCAGTCCTGGAGGGTAACGGTTCCCAAAAAATGAGAACCGGAACCGGTTCAGATCGGTTCTGTATTTTAGGAACCGGAACCAATCACATCGGTTCCGGTTCCGGAACCGGAACAGGTAGTTCCAAAGCCGTTCCGATTCCAATGCTCACCCCTACATCCGATTCCCAAATATATATTGCATAACTAAAATAGTCTGAGAAGTAAAAAAAATATAAACTTCAGCGAGTGAGTTTTGAGTTGTCCAACTAATTTATGAATATTGTCAACTGTCATACTTGATCAAACTCAAAGTCCAAAAACATTACATATATAATATTTTTTTTATATGTTCATATATAAAATTTAAAAAAATTATACACAATATGCGGTACGTTTTGACTCTAGTTTGATAACTCAAAACTACAAACCGTACCGCATACGGTGGTTTGATAAAAATACAAACCACACCGCAGAAGTTCTAAACCTCTGATATAGATCCTAGAAATTAATGAACATCAAAATATGCATAATAAATAATAACTTTTAAAGAAATCTTGAAAAATAAAAACATACCCAAAAAACTTGAAGTTTATGGCAATGACGAATAACGGGTTTCAGCTGTTCAGCATCGATATTGGCATAGCTAAGATTTAACGACGTTAGATTACAGCATACCGGAATAATCGCCGGAAGATATTCCGGCGAGATTTCTCTGAATCCAGACAGACAAACAATCCCTTTACAAGCAGCAAATGCAGAAACAAAATCTGAATCTCTATTGTTATCATTCAGCACATGTTGTTGTTGTTGTTGATCTGAATGACTAAAAGATCCAGTACCCAAATGAGTTAATTGTGGTGCTCGAATGATTAATCGATAAAGTTGAGATATAGTAATGTAACGATTCAATCTAAGCTTCTTTAACAATGGCGATCTTGCTACTAATTTCTCTAAAGAATCGAAATTAATAGGGGATTCAACGCAATCGAAAGTTAAAGATTCCAAGTTCGTCGGAATATTCGCCGGAAAACATGAAATCCAGTCGATTTCATCGTCGGAAACTTCATCTTCAATTAGTTCAAGAACTTTTAACCTCCTGAAATCGAAAATTGAAATGGGATTTTTGTATAATAATCATTCAATTTCATGATTTCATCATTTGATTTGAAGAATTGAAGAATTGAAGAATTTGCGATTCAGATCTGAAAGAAAAACTTACCGGCATTCGCTAACGACGACGGCGAGTCCACTGGTACCGAAACCCTCACAACAAACTAAAATGAGCTCCGTGAAATTAGGAAAAGAACGAGCGATGACCGTTAGATCATCATCGGTGATGGACATCCGTTTAAGATGGATCTTATCCAACGAACGATAAGCGACGGCCATGGCGGAGACCCACGGTAAGAAGTGTGCACCCCAGTCACGTGGCAAAAGTCCGAAATCAGCAAACCGTGGCTTTCCTTTAATAGTAACCGCCGTTGCACGGTGGAACCGTTGCGTCACCCGCCGTGGAGCGACGGCGTAGCAGTTTCCGATGAAGAGCTCCGATCTGGTGTATGCTTCCGCACGGTACCATGATTTGCAGACGAGTGAAACGGCGTTACGATCACGCCGTGATTTCAAGAACACAAGAACGTTTTCGAGTACGTTTTCAAGAACTTGATCTGGGTATGGAATGAAATAATCTCCGGCGACGGCGGCGATGGAGGTGGAGTTTCTTCCGGTGACATCTCCGGCGTCGTCTTCAGACATTTCCGAACGGTCGTCAGTCATCTGATCTAGATTTTGATTATAAAAAAAAAAGAAGAAAAAAAAAGGAATCTTTTTAGTTTGAGATTGAGATTGAGATTGAGATCAGAAAGAAAGAAAGAAAGAATCAAAAGATTATATTATTGATTTTGAGGGTTTTTTTCTGTTCATCTGCAAAATCTTGTTAATGGCTTTTCCTCCTCCATTATTAAGGATTTGGGTTTTTCTTTTCTTTATGAAAAAAGCTTTTGTCTTTTTATCTTGTTGTATACACAAGTACTTTCACACACACTAGAGTGTGTTAAAACACACACACACACAGTAGAGTGTGTTAAAGCACACACTTATCTTGAAATTCTTTTGAAGTTTCTTTTTTTAGGATCAATGAATATACATACAATTGTAACCAAATTTGTTACAATTATTGTAACTTTGATTTTTGTTTAGAAACAGTTTAAAGTGATTTGGTAGAATGGGACATAATTATATAGGTATTAGAACCACCATTAATTATTTGTTATTTTATGTTGTAACTTAAAAGTTTAAAACATAGTTTTATTACAAAAATGTCTTTAACGTATAGCTCATTTGGTAAAATAATGGAGTGACAGTTTTTCAAAATAAAAAAAAAATAATAATAATGGGGGTGACAGTTGGGTTTGATCTTAATGAGTGAGTGAGCCAAAAAATTATACCTCATATTGGTGTTGTTGGAGACGATTTCATGTGAGGCCGGTTGAGATTGCTGGTAATCAACTTTTTTACTTAAATATAAAACAATAAATGTAATAAACTTACTTTTAAGCATCTTTATAAAATAACATTAGGTTCATAGAGAGCCTAAAATGTTTAAATGTCTTAATAAAATGTTTTATAGAACTTAAGTTTAGAGAATTTAGATATAACGTTATAGGATGTTGATTACACAAAATTTCACTTCATTTAGTTCTTATTGATATCAAATCAATAATTACATTTAGATAACAAGATTGATGTAGAATAAGTGGAGCTTAAATTTGTCCTAACAATCTTTCACTTAGATTAGAAGAACTCAACTAGCACTACAATTTTTATGCCTTTTGAGAGAGTTGTCGATTTTAACTTATACGCTTAGAGAACTGTTGAAAGTGTAATGTTGCATGGGAGAACAACTTTGCCTTAAATATCACTATGTGTACTGAATACATGAGGACACTTGTCACTTAGGGATAAGAGTTCAACATTAACTTCAGAACCTTTTGGAGCGTCCTTTTCATCGTACAAGTAAAATGAATCGGTCACTAAAACAATTATCTGTCATTTCTAAAATGTCACATCAAGAGCATATTAGGACAAATATGTCTTTCCATGTGCTTTAGAGAATGTCTTTGTCAAACACAAAGTTGGTGAGATTTGGTCAGAAAAAGTTGTTGCAAGCGTATATTTATATTGACCAGCTGATAGCTAAGGCGACTATCTATTCAATAAATATCGGCTAGACGAAGATTGGTGCACAAGTTGGATAATGGATCTTGATCCGCATTGGTTGGTCTATTTCTTGAGCTATCGACTGGTCTTTGATTCGCCGAACTGATTAAGTGCATACCAATATTTTTACGAGTAAAAGAACCAAAAGATATCAATGTACAAATGATAAGAATCTCGACCAGACACAATGCTTCTTGGGTCTCTCTATTGAAATAATTACTCGAGAAGTTACAACATTGATAGAATGGTAAAAAGGTTGTCACATACTGAAAAATGTTGCTCTCTGACAATAGATCTAACATTGGTTGGTTTAACGAGCTCATGTTATAAACATCACATTGAAGTAAATACACGAACGTTAACATGTTAATAATCGTGAAGAAATTATGCAAGAATTCTAAGAAAAAATCGATCTAGGGAACAAGAAGAATGGAAGTGGAGATGTAAACATGGTTGAAGTAGAAAAACCTACAACTGAAATTATTGCCATGGTCTCGGAGTTGCATGTCTCCATGATTTAAGAAATGCATGTTACATCCTTTACCATTATGATGATTGGCGGTACGATTCTCGTGTTATGGTGCATGTTTGTAACAACAAATCTCTTTTCAAGGACTACAAGGAATCACAAGAAGGACATGAAGTGATGATGGATGATAATCATACTTCAAAGGTGCTTGGCATAGGTTCTATTGAATTAAATTTCACATCTGGAAAAAGGGTCATACTCAAACATGTTCTTCATGTTCCTAGTATCAGGAAGAATTTGGTTTCTAGCTATAAATTATGTAAAAGTGGCATAAAAGCCGTGATAGAATCCGATAAAGTGATTCTATCTAAAGCTGGTATGTTTGTAGGCAAAGTTTATGCTGTCGATGGGATGTTCAAACTAAGTATCAATAAAATTACTATTTCTACTTATATCATTGATTCTTTATTTTCTGCAAATTTTACTATTTTTTTCGAAAGGCTGCAAATTTTACTACTGAATGTCCATCTTTTAGTTTATGGCATCATCGACTAGGACATATAAACTATAGAACAAAGAAATTCATGTCCAAACAAGGAATTATTTCTTATAATAATGATCATAATGAAAAGTGTGAAATATATGTTCAAGTGAAGATGAAAAGGTTACATTTTCCTAAGATTGATAGGAACACAACAATCTATGAGTTAATTCATTCAGATATATGTGAATTGAATGGACAACGAACTAGAGGAAGAAATAGATATTTCATAATTTTCATTTATGATTGTTCTAAATATACTTTACTTAAATCTAATGACCAACCTTTTTATGATTCAAAAGATATATGGCTGAAAGAGACACAAAAGGGTAAAAAATTCAAATACTTAGAAGTGATGATGGTGGAGAGTATTTTTCCCACATTATTTTCTTCTTTTTGTGAAAGCCATGGTTTAATTCATCAAATGACGGCTCCATATACACCGCAATTGAATAGTGTAGCAGAAAGGAAGAATGGGGTCTTGCAAAAGATGTTTAATGCTATGTTGGTAAATGAAAAATCTACCAAACAATTTGAAAGGAGAAACATTACAAACGGGCTCACGGGCTAGGAGGGGCGGAGCCAGAAATTTTTATAAGGGGGAGCACAAAAATATAAATAACAATGACCTAGTCGAGTTTTCATTTTCTGAAACTTATCTATGATATCTTCATTATCAACCTTGCCAAAAAAACGTCTTTTTGATTATCAACCTTGGGAGATAAATATGATTGAATTCTGATTTTAACGACGTGTGGTTAGGGTAAAAATAAAATTTTAGGAGGTACATATGATATTACAATTAATTGGTTAGTTCTTGGTGGATTTTAGACTTTTAGGAGGCCCAAATAAAAATTAAGATTAGATGAGTCCAAAGTAAGAATGTCCAATAATAAACTAAAAAGTATTTTATGTAAATATGATATTACAATTAATTGGTTAGAGTCTTTGTGGGTTTTAGACTTTTAGGAGACCCAATTAAAAATTAAGATTAATGGGTCCAAAGTAAGAAGGTCCAATAATAAATTAAAACGTATTTTATGTAAAAATGTATTGGTGGGGATTTGAACCCAAGACCACCTCCTTACGTATAAGAAGCACTAATCAACTAATCCAAGGAACTATTTGTCTATTGAATATATCAATTAAATAATATTATTCGATAATTTATTAAATTATATTTGTATCAATTTTTTTTTTTAAATTCAGGGGGTGCCCAGGCCACTTCTGGATCTTAAGTGGCTCCGCCCCTGCGGCCCAGTCATTTAAGCAATAGAGTAATCTCCAAGAAACTCAAAGTTGCTCCTTATGAAATCTGGAAAGGTAGAAAACCCAACATAAGTTATTTCAAAGTTTGGGGATGCTTGGCCTATTATAAGGTTCTTTTGCCTAAGATGTCAAAACTTAGACCCAAAACTTTGAAAAGTGTATTTGTGGGATATGCAGAAAATTCAAAGGCATGTCGCCTTTTGGATTTAGATACCAAGGTTATTGTTGAATCAAGGGATGTTGAATTGTTTTGAAAAAATAATTTCGACGTGATTCAACAAACATGGATCAAATCATTTCTGATTTTCTACAAGTTATTCCCACTCTAGAAATTGTCATTAGTACTAAAAGACAATTGCCTGAGACTTCCGCTGCACCTAGAAGAAGTGAAAGAGCCAGAAAAGATAAAATTCTAGGTTCATATTTTATTAACTCTCAAGCTATTTGTATTTCTAGTGAAGGAGATAGGAATAATTATGTCTTAAATAAAATGCCTATTCTTCAACATATAAAATATGCACCAAAGACTTATAAGGAAGCTATGACTTCTAGAATTGGTGCATTTTGAAAGGAGGCAATCAATGACGAGATGGATTCCCTTATATCCTATCATACTTGGTAAAATCTAGGATTTACCTCCAGGTACCAAGGCAATTGGTGCAAATGGGTATTTATAGTTAGTTAAATACAGATGGCTCTATTCAAACCAATCAAGGATAAACTGGTCATATAGGGTTTTAGTCAAAGACAAGGAATAGATTATTTTGATATATATGCCCTAGTAGCTCGAATTACATCTATAAGAATACTCTTTGCTTTAACTTATATCTATAATTGACCTATACATCATCACATGGACGTAAAAACATCCTTTTTGAGTGGTGACTTAGATGAAGAAGTTTACATGAGCCAACCTAAGTGTAATACCCTGAAATCTGTAAAGAGCGACTAAATTAAAATTTTCATAAATACGCTAAATAAAGGGTAAATTCCTTTTCCATTGGTCATTACTCGGAGTACCTCGAATGTTAAATTTAAATTTAACATCAATACAGGATCGACTAAGTCATATGTAAAGACTAAGTCAAGATCAGGTGTTACTAAAACCCAATAACTGTCGCTATTTCCAATTGCGGAAGACGTCAACGAATAACTAAATTCTTCTTGAGCCTCTAACTAGCACTCATCTCATCACAGTGTCGCTAGAACCAACCCAAACGAGGACTTAATGCACATGCCGACAAATAAAAAAGGTTAGGCTTAACACCTAGTGAATTCAAGAGATTTCAATCATTTATATAAAGCAATAATTTGGAAAAATACTGTTTGAATCACAAATTCCAAAATGAAAGGTATTAAATATGAAAACGACATCTTTCCCAAAGGTCACCATTTTTGTGATGAAATGACTTCAACCAAAATACCCCTTTAACGTGGGGTCAATCCCAATACTCACACGACCGAGAATAAAGCTATAAACATAAAGATGGAAATCATAGCTTTAACTAAATCTTATAAACCATTAACTCACGCTTACCCTTGGGAGGGTATAAAATATTCGAAAATAATGGAGGAGACCCGATTTACCATTTATAGTGACGGAACACGTAAGTGAGCCACTTTTCAATGTTAAGTGTTTATGCTAGGAATCAATGGCTATTGGCACCGACCAATAATAACTGAAGGTTATGGCCTCCGATGATTCCAAATCAAGAGCTCGCGCTAAGGATCAATAGCTATTGGCACCGACCAATAATAACCCAAGGTTATCGCCTCCGATGATCCTAGCTAAGAACTCACGCAAAAGACCAATGAATATTGGCACCAACCAATAATAGCTCCAAGTTATAGCCTCCGATGATCCCATACGTGGTTTCTGTTACAAAAAGGACGACTATCCCGATTTAAGACCGACTTATATGCCTATGGATCTATTACATTCTAGCCATAAAACTACACGACTCTAATTGAATGATCAACGCACCCAAAACATGTAACTTTCATAACAAGTATGCCTTAAATGCATATAACTTCTCAAAAGCCCGATATAGAGTAATTTAAACCAGACAAGTATACTCAAGACTTATTTTTGTCAAAACCGAGAAAAAGCTCAACAAAACCAAACGACTATTTTATGAAAGTCATCAAAAGTAATAAAACGTATTTAAACGACGTTTATGCAAATACTAGTTTCAAAGACATGATTAACCCAAAACAAATCCTTGACTGAGACAAATTATTTTTCAATTAAAATCGTATCATCTATCTCTCCAAAATATTGCATAACATAAAAATATGTATTTTCCAACCGAATACTTTAAAATGCATCTAGCATCAAATAATCTCCATTTATAAAATAAAACATTAAGACAACTCATTTTTATATTTTATTTATCAAAATGAAGACCCAACATAAATATTTTACATGATTTATAAGACCATGCATGCTAAATAATTTGCATATTATCAAAATACTCACACATTTAATCAAAAACAAGTGAAACATGTTGATACTTAAAAATAGACATTTTGGCATGCACAACGTTTTCACAAAGCAACTTGAACTCACCTTGCTAGATTTAGGCTAAATCTAGGTTTTACCCCAAAAGCTTCCTTTGGAGAGAAGTCTAGATCTGCAAGCACCCTTCACTAGAAACCATCTCTAGTTCACAAACAACCAAAAATACATCAACAATAACCCCCCAACAATCAGATCTATCTCTTGTCAAAACCTCAAATCTCTCAAAATGGTCAAAACTTTAAAATGAGGAAGATACTTCAAGAATAAAGTCCTGAAGGACTAAAAATAATGGGTTAGACAAGAAATAATGCCTAAAAGAGTTGGAATACTTACAAAGGTGATTTGGAGAAAAACCCCAAAGTTTAGTCAACAATGAAGAAAGGAGAGTTGGAGAAGATGAAGACTTGAATCTTGAACTTCGATGATGCTCCAAGGAATTTTGGATGGTTGGAAATGAGGAACAAACCCTCTAAAAATCGGAGCTAAGGTAAGAAGTTTGGAGAAATTTAAGTAATAAATGAGAATGGGGTGAATTGGGGGCTGAAATCCCGTTTTTAGGAAGTACAGAGCCAAACAACCGCTCAGGCGGCTTTCCAAGCGGGTTAATCCGCTTTAAAAATCACCCGGCCAAGATAGTCGCCTAAATAAAAACTAAAGCAGCTTTTAGTGCAGGTATACCCGCTGTACAACCCGCTTGAGTGGAAAACTTCGCCCAGAAGCCCCTATTTTTGAATTTAAGCTGATTCTCACCAAAACCCTTCAAACTTAAATGATTTCTTCCACAAATTCTAACTTAGTAACACATAATTTAATCAAAACCAACCTAAATTCAACCCAATCCGCCTTCCATCCGTAAAAGCGATTTCATCTCAAAATTTATATTTTAGAAAATGTCGGGTGTTACACTAATGGATTTATATTACCCGAAAATGAAAATAAAGTATGAAACTTAAAAGAGATCCTTGTATGGGTTGAAATAGGCACCTAAAAAATGTCACGAGAAATTTGACGTTGCTATATTTTTTAATGGCTTCTCTCATAATTCCTAAGATAGATGCATTTATTCTAAGTTTACTCAAGAATATGATGTTATTTTATGCCTTTATGTGGATGAATACTTATAGTTGGAACTAATATGCAAGGTATAAATGAAACTAAGAGATCCTTGTATGGGTTGAAATTGTCTTCATGTTTTCAAATGAAATATTTGAATGAAGTGTACCATAATAGGCATTAAAGTACAAAGGCATAGTGGGTATATGTTTTTTTGAACGACTAGTAGGGGTTATATGTTAAATCAATGTCATTACATTGATGAAATTCTTGATAAGTTTCATCACTTAGACATTAAAGAGGCAATACACCGTATGAAACATCATGTAAGTTAAGTGAGAATAGTAGAAGACTTATTCCACAACTTGAGTATGCAATTGCCATTGGTTTCCTTATGTATGATACCCATAGTACTAGACCGGACATTTCATTTGCAATTTGTAATCTTTCAAGGTTTACTAGTAATCCGAATAAAGACCATTGAAAGGCTATTGGGCGGGTTCTAGGATATCTTAAAAGAACCAGAAATCTTGGTTTGTACTATAGAGGTTTTCCAGAAGTACTTGAGGGTTATTCGGATGCTAGTTGGATTGTTGGTGGAAGTGAAAATAAATCCTCAACTGGTCGGATTTTCACCCTTAGTGGAGGTGTTATTTCTTGGGATTCAAAGAAGCAAACATGTATTACTCATTCCACTATGGAGGCTAAGTTTTTGCCCTTGGTTGTCGTAGGTAAGGAAGCAAAATGGCTTAGAAATATGTTGTTGGATATAGAGTTATAGCCACAACCAATGCCATCCATTTCCTTAAACTGCGATAGTAAGGAAACTTTATCTAGGCGCTTATAATAACATTTACAATGGTAAGTCTAGACATATTAGTCTTAGACATGCTTATGTGAATTAATTAATTTCTAATGGAATGATGACTATTGTTTATGTACGCTCTTATAGAAATTTAGCAGATCCGTTTACAAAAGGTCTTCCAAGAGACATGATTTTTGGAACTACAAGAGACATAGGTTTAAAGCCCATTGATTGAAGTTGGCATTAACTGAAACCCAACTTATACTGCGACGTAAATCTACTTATGGGTTCAATGTGGTAAAAACAAATTATTATTCACCAACTAGGACATTAGTTTAAACTAATGATTAAATTTTTAAGGTGAGTTATATACTCTTAATGAAGTACTCCTTTGGTAATTAAAGGTGCTTCACCTATGTAGACACAAGGAGTGGTTCCACTCTAGCATAAACAAACATTTAGCCTTTGTAGGTATCTATGAATCTAGGACGAGCAAATGGCCATAATAGTACTCCCTTATCCATGAACATGGGATGACTTGTCATGTGTGTTATCTCTCCAAGTCTAACTTATGGAATCATGGCTCAAATGATTTAAGTCGCCTTAGATTCTGTTGGACTATTTGAAAGGTATACACTATGTTAAGGTTCAAAGTGAAAGCTACCTTGATTTAAGCATGAAAGTTAAATGCTTGTGATAAATTCGAAGTGGGGGATTGTTGGAACATGTAGTATTTATCACTTGTTTTAACTTAGTCCCACATAGGAGTGAAGAAAGTTTACTTGCTTTACTAGTAAAATTTCATTTAAATTACTTGAAAAGTGAATTCGAGGGAACACTAAGGGGTAAAGGCTAGAGGTTTTTTTTGGCAATATTGTATAGTTGAGAGACTATATATACAATCAAAGACTAGCACATAGCACTTAGCATTTGTAGATAAAATTCCTTACATTTTTTGTCCTATTTAACGACAAGTTAATTTTTCCGTTAACTTTCAGTCATTTTGGTTATTTTTGAAGGGAAATCAAAATTGGTAATTTTTATGGCTATTCATGAAAGGTTGCACCTCTTGGGAATTTTATACTATAAAGACATGATATTTGCCTTCAATTTTCGGATCATAAGAAGAACTTGTAGGATCATTGCTTAAAATTCTTAAAAATCGAGGACTTCGTGGGAGGAAATTTGTAACACCCCTTAAAATGAGAGTTAATTTAAACAAAATAAAATGCGGTATAACTTCAATAAAATAAACATCACCCATAAAGATGGGGAGAAGTTAGAGAGTTCACAACTTCAAAGGGATACTAGACGACAACCTATTAATCTATACAAACTTTAGAATACAGATTAAGTTCGGGTGTCTCTAAATCCTCAAAATGTGCTTCTATGTAACCCATCTATACACACGAATGTGCACTTCAAAAAGGATGCCACTACCGGCACCTAGCTCTACTCATCCCATCAAGCCCCACCAGCTTGATCACCTGTTATACATGTCATTTTAAGAAAAAGTGTTAGACTTAAAACCTAGTGAGAACAAACAGTTCAAAATATAGAAAAGCCATTTAAACTTCGAAAGCGGTAAATGAACATATAACCGAAAGCTTTTCCCAAAACATCTCTTTTTCTTTACTTCAGTGATTTACACCTGAAAGACACTCTTTACCTCTCTTGGGGGGAACTTCTACGGGAATGACCAGTCATTTGGTCGATTACTCGACCACACAAGCTCAACCCCAAACCGGGATCTCTTACAAGTGTCTTCCCCAAGTACTTCTGACTATATGTGCCTATGGATCCATTTACACTAATCTAACATATTAATACATGTGTTTCCAATGTATTAGCTTCCCTTCACAAAATTATTGTGAAGATTAACTTCTGAATACCTTCGCTTCCGATGTATTAACTTCCCTTCAAAAAATCTCTCCTTCATAAAAACTTCGTATAATAAACTTCATATTTTCAAAACCTTCCTTCCCAAAAATTAGGTCAAAACAATATTTAGGTTTATACATCATATTTCTCGTCAAAAACCCATATGGTTGTTTTAAAACCGTTCTTCGTACTCATTTCATCATTTCAAATAAAAACCATAAATGACACATTTTGACCTAGTTTTACCAAAACCTTCCAAGTATATAAATACTTACTTTAAACATCACATTAAGGCAATATACTTCGTTTTGACATGTATAAAGTTTTAAAAGTAAGAATGAACTCACAAGCTAGATTTAGGTTAAATCTAAGTTTTATCCCAACATCGAACTTCATTAGATGAGGACTTCAAATCCATTAGTTTCCATCTATAAAACCTTCATCTACATAATAAACAAACCCAACATATACCAAAATCAAACCCAAATCAGAAATCATATAACCAAACCCTAGATTCAAGATTTCAGAGAGGTGATTGTACCTTTCAACGTATGGGAACCCCAAATCATCAAGTAAACTTTAATCTTCATTATTTCCATTTTAAAGATCTCTGAAATACAAAACCACAGCACTTTGAATCGCCCAAATCGGAGTTGAAATGAGAGAGATATGGCCAAATGAAGGAAATCCCGAGTTTTAACACTGCTGCTCGCCCGCGACATTTTCATGCGACTATGCCATGGCACTACTAAGTAGCAAGGAATAGTCGCCCGCTATGTATCGAAAGTCCATTTTTCACCCTTTTCCTTTGGTGCGACTATGCCAGGCGACATTGACACTGTCATAGTCGCCGGGCATTGTAGCATGGGTCGTACCGAGGTGTTTTTCCTACTTTTGACCCGTTTTGATCCCGCTTCTTGCCTAGGAGATGATACCCACTATAAATAACTTCAAAATACTTATTTCATTGATTATACGAGTGGAACACAAAGAGAACTCAGGATAATTATCTCTTCTTTATTAGATCACCCAGCTCAACACCTTCTTCAACTAGGACAGAAATCAGGGTGTTACAATCCTCCCAACCTAAAAAAAATGATTCCGTCCTCGAAATCTAAAGCTGGCCCAAAACTTGAACTCCATACGACCTGGAGCACAAGCTCGACTAATTACTAGTTCCCTCCATCCCAACCAAAAGGAGACCTCAAAATGCTACAACTGAGCAATGCAATATGCTTCCTTAGGAGAATTTAAGCGTAACTAGCCCTCAACTACAATGCGTAATACTTCCTTGCCACGACGGCACTTCACTTCTCATAACGAGTCATCACTACTCGCTCATTAAAAATCAAACCATCACACTAATATCAACAGGAACACTGACCCACATTGAACCGAACTTCGAATCTAAGATCGACGTTGCCTCCCAACCTTAGGTGATTCACATCACCTTAGGAGTAGCTTTTGACTTTAACAGATTAATTCTACAATTGATACTCAAATGCAATTACTTTTTAGCTTTTTTTCCAACCAATTCCACATCAATGTTTTAACCTCGACAAATTAACGCTTCCTTTTACAAAATATTTTCAGTTAAGGTCCACCTTAACAATCACACTAAATTTTCCAATAACATCACCGACGAAGATTTATCATCCCCTTCAAGATCACCACATAAGGCCTTCAACACTACTTGGAAAACAACCGAGTTGCTGCAAACGTTCTAATGCCCTATGACCCTAAGAACAACCAAGGGTGGCGTCAAGCCAAATACTCCTTGAGATAAACAATTGCCTAAAAGCTTCACTAGAGGATCATCACGTAACTTAACTCGAAATGACCCAAACGTCCAATTACTTCGAAGTTTCTTTAACCATCGGTCGTTCAGCCCGATGTCCCAAAAGTGTGAAGTACAACAATTGTCACAAACCGACACAAGGGTCAAATGCACACCATGCCTTGAGAGACGATTTCATCCACATACAACTTAGCTAGCTTGTCAACCGGACCGACTTCTCGCATTACCCAGAAGTGAGCACTCTTCGTCAATCTACCCACCACTACTCATATAGCATCATGACCTTTCAAGTTCTTTGGTAACTTCGTCACGAAATTCATAGTGAGGTGCTCTCATTTCCATTCTGGAATTTCCAACGATTGAATACTTCCATACGGTCGTTGGTATTCCACCTTTACTTGTAAACATGTTACACCTCTCTACATAACCAACCACACCCAACTTCCTGACAGGCCATCGATAAGTCAACTTCAAATCTCTATACTTCTTGGTACTTAGACTTATGTGCATCCTCCAACAGTAACTCACAATTGCTCCCAACTTTTGGCACCCAAATACGCCCTCAGAATAACTTCAAACTATGACTATCTTCCGTTAGCAACAAGTGTTGCTTCACCATACCCTCGTCTTTTAAATCTTCCTCAAGTAGTGCCTTCGCTTGGGAAGTCTGGATCCGACCAGTCAAGCTTGACACTAATTCAATCTTCGTAAGTATGGCTCGTGTTCCACTACCATACTCCTTCCGACTTAGAACATCCGTTACTATATTTGTATAACTCGGATGGCATAGTAACACACAACCGTAATCCTTAAGCAATTCAAATCAACGTCGTTGGATGCTATCAATCGATGAACGGGGGAATTGCGTGAATGACGAGACCGGCCTAACCTAAAGTGGGTCCTCCCCCCTCTCATGTTTAACTCCTTTTTGATCAAAACATACTTCAAACTTTTACGATCGGTGTAGAGTGTATACTTAGTTCCGTAAAGACAATGTCGCCATCACTGTAATGCCATCACCACCGCCACTAGTTCCATAACATGGGTTGGGTAACTCCCTTCGTTTTCCTTGAGTTGCCTTGACGCATATGCAATAACCTTGCCTCTTTGTATTGATACACAATACTAACCCATCTTGGACACACCACTATAGACCACAAAGTCTTCAGATTCATCTGACAAAGATAAGATGGGTGTTTCACACAATTTTCCTTTGAAGAGCTCGGGAAGCCTCTTATTGGTTGTCGGTTCAAATAACTTCACATTCTTCCTCGTCAAAACCGTCAAAGATTATGCAATCTTTGAGAAATCATGATTAAATCGTCGATAATAGCCCGCCAATCCTAAGAAGCTTCTAATTTCGAACGGATTCCGAGGTGGTTCCCAATTCATCATTGCTTCAATTCGGATGGATCCATCTTCACTCCGTCTTGAGTGACAACATGCCCCAAAATTGTACTTCCTTCAACCAAAAGTCACACTTAGAGAATTTGGCGTATAACTCCTCCTTCCTTAACACCTCGAGGACTTCTCGAAGGCGTTGCTCATGGTATAACTCGTTCTTAGAGTAGCCAAGAATATCATCAATAAATACTATCACCGATTGATCTAGAAACGGTCGACATACTTGATTTCATCAAATCCATAAACATTGTCGGCGTGTTTGTCAACCCAAACGGCATTACTAAGAAATCATATTGACCGTACCGCGTCCTAAACACCGTCTTTGCTACCTTATCCTCCTTCACCTTCACTTGATGATAAACCGAATGTAAACCGAGCTTTGAGAAGCAACCCGCTCCTTGTAGTTGATTAAAGAGATCATCAATTCTCGGAAGGGAATACTCATTCTTCACGGTTGTTTTATTGAACTTCCTATAGCCATTACACATCCTCATCATGCCATCTTTCTTCTTCACAAATAAGACCGGAGCTCCCCCGACACTATATCTATTCGAAACTCCACTTGTCTATCGGGTGGCAAACCGGGTAAATCTTCGGGGAACACATCGGGAGGTTCACTAATGACCCGAACATCATCTAACTTCCTCTTCTCTAACTTCGCATCTAGAACATAGGCTATATATGAAAGACATCCCTTGGCTAAACACTTGCACGACTTTGCCAAGGTTAACCAAGCTAACTCGCCTTTCCTTCCTTCCCCGTAGATTATCACCATACTGTCATTCGATAACGGAGTCCGGATTAACTTCTTAGAACATCGAATTTCGGCTTGGTTCTCGGCTAACCAATCCCTTCCTATTATCACTTCAAACTTACTTCCTTCAACTACCAACATAAAATCCTTAAGAATGGTCCAAACTAGAACTTACTTGCCATCGGCTATTTCAACAATATAGGCATCTTCCAAAGTACTCATATGTACGTGTAAATTTCAGTAGAAAGAAGTGGATACAAAAGAAAAGTGGCACTAGAATCAAAAGATCATAAGTGAGTATACTCTCTCACCATCTCGTCCCCTTTCTTGAGAACCCGAACATTCATCCATGATACGACCGAAAATTTTCTCATTGCCATAAAAACTTTTGCTTCGAATAATTCAAAGGTGCGCATAGAGATTATGATTGGCCCAAAGGTAGCCAGGGTGATGCGCCACTATGCTGAAACCTCGCCCCTAAGCATCTGTGAAGAGAAATCCACTATTTCCTTCTCTTCAAATTCACTTGAGCCAACAGCTTGCTCGATCTCTCGAAACTAATTCATACAAACTACCGGATCATCTGATCCGGAGAACTTGGGTGATTTAGAGCATGAGAAAGTCTCGTACGATCAACCCTTTTCCCGTTCTCCTTACTTGTGTCACATGTGCCTCTTCGGTAATGGAACCTGTCCCGTTGCTTCCTGAACCCATTGCTATGTTCTGAGTAGTTGCCTCACGCCTTCGGTTATTGGCACCCCTTCCTAGAACATCTTGAGCACAATTTCATGTTGTTGTTCTATAACGAAACTAATTACCTGCAACATACTGAGTCAGAACTCATCTTGTAAGCCCGCTTATACCATTAAAGGATTACCCCGATCAAGGTTGACTTCAAGCAGACGATCCATTCTGGCACATCTCTTGATGGAACCAGAGGGATTATAGGTGATTGAGTGACTTCCACTGTCTTTTGTAGATCCGGAGTAGAAATACTGTCGTTCGCGTTCTCATCTTCGTTACACAATCTAGTACGCGTATTAATCATCTCAGTCGGCCACAAACATAGAATAGGAGTAAGACAAGGCTAACATAAATACGTATAACACATTCACCAATCATCGTAACTATAGTAATAGGCATACTCACATAACAATTGTTATACCCAAGATAACATTAGCTACGTGATATCTTGGATATATCACTCGTATAAGAATTCTTATTACCACAGTCACGTTTCATAGTTAGTGCATTTCCGTCGACTGAAAAGCTCTACTATCTCAAGAGTGTCTACCCATTCTCACACAATATCACTTAAAGTCTCAGCTTAAGTCTAGGCATCTTAGGTTCATACCTAGTTCGCTTAAACTAGAGCTCTGATATCAACTTGTAACACTCCTAAAAATGGGAGTTAATTTAAACCAAATAAAATGCGGAATAATTTCAATAAAATAAACATCACCCATAAAGATGGGGAGAAGTTAGAGAGTTCACAACTTCAAAGGGATACTAGACGACAACCTATTAATCTATACAAACTTTAGAATACAGATTAAGTTCGGGTGTCTCTAAATCCTCAAAATGTGCTTCTATGTAACCCATCTATACACACGAAGGTGCACTTCAAAAAGGATGCTACTATCGGCACCTAGCTCCACTCATCCCATCAAGCCCCACCAGCTTGATCACCTGTTATACATGTCATTTTAAGAAAAAGTGTTAGACTTAAAACCTAGTGAGAACAAACAGTTCAAAATATAGAAAAGCCATTTAAACTTCGAAAGCGGTAAATGAACATATAACCGAAAACTTTTCCCAAAACATCTATTTTTCTTTACTTCTGCGTTTACACCTGAAAGACACGTTTTACTTCTCTTGGGGGGAATTTCTACCGGAATAACCCGTCATTTGGTCGATTACTCGACCACACAAGCTCAATCCCAAACCGGGATCTCTTACAAGTGCCTTCCCCAAGTACTTCTGACTATATGTGCCTATGGATCCATTTACACTAGTCTAACATCTTAATACAATTGTTTCCAATGTATTAGCTTCCCTTCACAAAATTATTGTGAAGATTAACTTCCGAATACCTTCGCTTCCGATGTATTAACTTCCCTTCACAAAATCTTTGTGAAGATTAACTTCCATGTTTCCAAAACTTTCCTTCAAAGAAACTTCGTACGATAAACTTCATATTTTCAAAACCTTCCTTCCTAAAAATTAGGTCAAAACAACATTTAGGTTTATACATCATATTTCTCGTCAAAAACCCATAAGAGTGTTTTAAAACCGGTCTTCGTACTCATTTCATCATTTCAAAGAAAAACCATAAATGACACATTTTGACCTAGTTTTACCAAAACCTTCCAAGTATACAAAACCTTCCAAGTATATAAATACTTACTTTAAACATCACATTAAGGCAACATACTTCATTTTGACATGTATAAAGTTTTAAAGGTAAGAATGAACTCACAAGCTAGATTTAGGTTAAATCTAAGTTTTATCCCAATATCGAACTTCACTAGGTGAGGACTTCAAATCCAAAAGTTTCCATCTATAAAACCTTCATATAGATCATAAACAAACCCAACATACACCAAAATCAAACCCAAATCAGAAATCATATAACCAAACTCTAAATTCAAGATTTCGGAGAGGTGATCGTACCTTTCAACGTATGGGAACCCCAAATCATCAAGTAAACTTTAATCTTCATTATTTCCATCTTAAAGAGCTCTGAAATACAAAACCACAGCACTTTGAATCACCCAAATCGGAGTTGAAATGAGAGAGATATGGCCAAATGAAGGAAATCCCGAGTTTTAACACTGCTGCTCGCCCGCGACATTGCCATGCGACTATGCCATGGCACAGTAGCAAGGCATAGTCGCGCGCTATATACCGAAAGTCCATTTTTCACCCTTTTCCTTTGGTGCGACTATGCCAGGCGACATTGACACTGTCATAGTCGCCGGGCATTGTAGCATGGGTCGTACCGAGGTGTTTTTCCTACTTTTCACCCGTTTTGATCCCACGTCTTGCCTAGGAGATGATACCCACTAGAAATAACTTCAAAAATACTTATTTCATTGATTCTACGAGTGGAACACAAAGAGGACTCGGGATAATTATCTCCTATTTATTAGACCACCCGGCTCAACACCTTTTTCAACTGGGACAGAAATCAGGGTGTTACAAAATTGGCCTAAATCCATCAACGATCGAGTATAGGCTAATATAGGGATGAGCATTGGGCCCGAACCGGCACCGAAACGATTTGGAACCAGAACCGGAAATGAGAGATTTTTAGGACCGAGAACCTGACCGTATAGGCAATACCGGTGTCGGTCCCAATCTTCCGATCAAAACCCCGGTTGGAATCGATTGTTAATCCATTTGCCTTTCTTGAATTTAGTATTTTTTTTTTGCTTTTTTTTAATCCATGGTATCACTGCAGTAATCCATGCAATCCTTTTTATTGTTTTACCACTTTTTAAATATATTAATCCATGACATCACTTTTTAAACAAATTCATATTTATCCATGACATCACTTTGCAATAATCCATGAACACTTTTAATCCATTGCATCACTGTGCAATAATCTCAAAATATTCATAGTTTTATATACCAAATCAACCAACAAAATCATACTCTAATTTTTCATTGCCATCTTCCCCATTATTTTGCCATCTACTTTGTTTAAAGCTTGTGCAATCTCTATATAAACACAAAACCGAAAAGATTGTTGGTATTTAATAAAAAGTAATACTCATTTCAAAATAGAACAAAAATTGAAAAAAAAAATCCAAAGTTATATCATCGTCCTTCAAGATGTCGTCTATTATCGGCTTTCTAGAGTTTCTAACTCGATATTGGGTGCACAACAAAGTTTCATCTATCAACGTCGACAAACTAGTTCGATACGATACTCATTTAAAACTCTATCACTAGTTCAATATGTTACTCATTCAAGGACCGAAAACCGGATCGGTTGGACTGTACCAGTGCCGGTGCCGGTTCGGGCCGGTTCTTGCGGGTCAATTGCTCACCCCTAGGCTAATATTTCTTAAACATAGCGACATAATCACGTCCTCATTTTTTTTGCTTACATCAATTCCGTTTCTGTCCAAATACCTCTGTTCTAACATTACCGACGTAGGAATTGATAGGATGATCTTGTAGTTTAGTAACATAGTTTGATTGTAGTTTAATTTGTTGTAACGTACTTTTATAAATTTTATTTTGAAAATCTATTTTGTTGAAATTTATTTTACCATCCATGTGTTTTGAAGTTTTTTCCAAACTTATAATAGTTTAACCCGATATTGATTCCTTAATCATTTACCACACTAGTTAAGATGGTAATCATGATTTTGTTCATATCCAATACCTATATACTATTAAAGTGAAACAACAAGAATAAGCTAATATATTGCCATACAAAACTCTACAAGCACACAAAAAGTCTTGGATTTCAACCAAAAGATTTGTGGTGTACTGGTTAAGACTTGTGGGGGATGAGACTAGATAACCCATATACCCTAGGTTTAAATTCAGGTGCAAACAACTTGTGGCCACTAGAGAATTATTTCAGGGCTGCATGTTTTAGCAGTCTTAAAATTGTTAGAGATTAGTTTAGGCAAATGACTAGGATACCCTTTCAAGAAAAAAGTGTTGGATCTCACTTGGTTAATGTTGGACATAACAAGATTTTGTTTATAACAAGAAACCAATACTTGTCAACGATATGTGTTATGTATTGTCCAAATCAATCTTTACATCCAAAATAATGGCATTTGTCTTTCTTTTCACCCGTCTTTCATGTAACCAGCTTTTCATTTTATGTTTCATAAAATACATGCCAAACTGTATAAGTCGTCTAAATATATGGGTTAAAAGTTGATGGCAAAACTAGATATGTCCAAAAACCAGCCATTAGGTTGGACTAGTCCAAATCAGTCAGTGCTCATGGGTTGGGTTGTCGGGTTAAAGACCTTTATGCAACCCAACCCAATGTTTACGGGTTGGAAAATCTCAACCCAACCCAAGTAAAACTACAACCCAAACCAACCCAAATCGTACGGATTGGCTGGGTTGAAATTTTGATACATCATTTCACGATCTTACCAAACGGTTTTGTTTAAACGAAATAAAATTAAAATGATAATATATAAAAAGTCTAACAAATTCTATTTTTTTTAAATTCATGCAAATGAAAAATCAAATTACGGTTGGAATTGTAATATAATTTTGAATATACCTAACCACAGGTTGGTTTAACGTACATATATCAATCAAAAACTTAATAATCATAATAAATACCTAATATATAAAGGCGTCGGGTTCATCGGGTTAGGTTGGGTTCAAATTATCCCAAACCGATTCCAACCCAATAGATGTGGTTTGGCTTATTTTTGTGTCAACCATGTGTCGGGTTAATTCGGGTTGAGTTTTTTTGAGTTTTTTCGGGTTGGGTTGGCCAGGTTGGTTGGTATTTTGAGCACCCATATCAGTCACGGTCTCAAATTAGTCCCTTTAGATTTGGAGTGATCGATCCCTCTCCCGATCAAAAATCCTAATCCAGATAATCAGTGATTATCCCGTCCGTTTCCAAATATGATTCATCTTTTAAAATCATTTTACAGAAAATAGTTAACAAATGTTTTTTTTAATTAAACTCATTTAAATTTAGTATTGAAATACATTTAAAAACAAATAGGTCTTATATGTAACCGGTCCCAATCAGTCACAGACAGTTCCGACCCCCGATTTGGCCATCTTTAGCCAAAACGTCATATTCAAATTAATTCTTAAATTATAACTATTGGGCCTTATTGATATTCTGGGTTCATTTCCAAATATGTTTGGGCCAAGATCACGAGGCCCAAGCCCAAAGTATTAATAACATCTACAAGCTTATCAAGTTTTTAATTTTAATAATAAAATTAATATTTAAAAATTTAATCGGTGTATTTAAATTTTTATTGTAAATAAAAAAATAATGTAATTTCTTATTAAAAAATAGAATTACCAAAACTTATGGAATATTTATGGGTTGGTTTTTTGGAGATTAAGTGTAGAGTTTTATGAAGTTATATATAGGAAGTAATAAGTTGTAAATATGAATTTTAGAGATTATGTATTAATAAACAATATTCAATGCTTAAAAATTGTTTTTCAGGGTTTTTTTTACCAAATATTTTGTAATATAGTATACAATAACGTTTTGAAAGTGATTATGTGAATTATATACTTATAATCAACTGTAATTAATTATGATGTAAAATATAATGTTTAGATGTACTTTTGCTTCTATAAATTATAATAATCGCCTGCCTTTCAAAAAAAATATTATAATAATCGCATTTGATAATATTTACATACAAAAACTTCTAACATTTCTAATAAATCAAGTGTTAAACTAATTATGATTTCTTCACATTTAAATATATATGCATCATTTAAAATTAAAAACGGTTTATTGACATATGAATCCACAGTAGAATAGTTAACAAGAAAAAACATTGCATAACATTATGGGATATTTGGATGTACATTTTGAAAATGATTATATAATAGTAAATAAATATAATTAGATAATCAACTGCAACACTTAAATATGTTAGTCTGTTTTATTGACTGAGACACACTACAAGCCACCACAAAATTCGACCCCCCCCCCCCGGGTCTAGCTTTAAAGCTAGTGGAACTATGTGTGTCATCGACATGTGTGGATGTACGTAGAACGCAATTGAACGAGCTAAATTGTTGATTGTATGCATGAATACAGAAAAGGGAAGGAAGAAAGCATATGTCAAAAGCAAAAAGAAAGTCTAAAATGAAATATAACATAGGGTAGCTTGAGAGCTGGCTTATAGAAAAATAAGTTTACTTGAAAACATTCCTCATATGGTTATTCCTAGCATTTTGTGCGAAGCGAGAATCGTGTTGATACGACGACTGAACATAAAAGCAACATTTCATTTTAAGTGTTAAACCTATGGGCATTACATATTCACATTTGATTTGATTTGATTTGATTTACATATGCTCCGTTAGTTTTAAGGGCTTTTGAACCACTTTCCCACATATTCCGTGCCACAACGCAAGTTACGTTACAGCCTCACAAAGTATTTTTGATTTGTATCATACTAATGATCTAAGTATTATAGAACGAGAATATGTTCAAGCATATGGAAGAACACTTTCATTTGAATGAATTCCTGAGCTAAATACACATACCCTTTGAATACGTGAGTGATAGAATGATTAATCCTTGTGAGAGCTCACCAATCTAGTATGTGCTAATCTTCAAGACACATATGTCTGCTAAGTGATCATAGTTTGTTTAAGTCTTCAATTTTATGATGTGTTATAAGTTTCAAAGATTGAACTTGAGATTGTAAATGATACATCGTGTTTAGTCAAAATTGTTGTTCATGTACGATCAAAAGGAAAAATGTGTCGTTGTTTGGTAGTTACATAACTATCCAAATATTTTCAATTTCTATATCATATTTTTTTACCCTGAATTATGCCTAATTTCGTTTTCTGGATTAGACATGCCATAGAGTTCCAAAGGGAAAGATATCACGACTTTAAGATTTAAATGATTTCCAAAACAAGTCCTCTCTAGTAGCAAAAACCGAATATAGTATGCCTATGCCTTACAGAAAAAAACTTCTATCCAACAGTTTATAAAGAGGAAATTAAGTTGTAAGTGGAAAATCTTCATATTTATCTCTAAATGGATTGATAAGTGGCTAGAGTTGCAGATTGATAAAAGGGAAGCAAATCACGGCTTCAAGGATTATTAAGAGTTCGTCGATTATTTTAGTTTTCTTCTTGAATTTTGGGTTTTCTTGTTAACTCATGTATTGCTAAACTCTAGTTCCAACAACGAGGTTAATTTAGGCTTAGATTCAAGCTGGATTATGAGACTATTTGTTATGTACTTTATCCGAAAGTTTTCCAATTATCTATCATATGTTCTTCATCTTTATTATTGTTTGCTTTTGGATTATATTACGTAATATCTGAAATAAGAAAATTTTCAATATGTCATTTTAGATCATCTATATTTGTTATCTAACTTATCAACTATCTTTTTTTTTAATTATTATCAAACATGATTAATTTATCAATTAACTTTTTAAGCTAACAAACTAACTTATCAACCGAGAATCAGACTTTCAGTGAATAACAAGCTTATAAGATAATAGTCAACTTATCAATCAGTTTGCCAAACATAGCCTAATTCGTTGAGCAAGAGAATTTGAACTACAAAAAATTATGTTTTATTGATTTCAAGAACTACCTGTAAACTTCCATATGTTGGTTATTATTACAGTTGACAACATGAATGAAAACAAAAGTCGAGAGCTTATGCCTGAAACATAGACCAAAACCGTGTTTTGTAAGTCATGCAATCTTACAAACTAGGTTTTTTAATTTACTTTAAATAGCGTTTCAGTAAATCACAAGAGTTATTTTCCATCCTTTTTTAATTAGTTTTTCAATCTATCCCTGTAGATCATTTTACATTCAATATCGATAAGTTTTTATCAATGATGATTGGTTTATCAGCTTTTTTATTAGCTAACAACTAGTTTTTAAGTTAACTAATATTCTAATAATAACACCTATCAATCAACAGCTATTTGTCAATTATTTTTCCAAGGGGGAGGTTAATGGCACCCCTAAAGGTGAATCTCATCCTCACACAAATGCATTAAATTCTGTGCAAACACCTATAAAATGCATTATATTCCGTGCCCACCCCTATATTAAGGGTGTCATTAACACTCCCCTTTTCCAAACATAACCAAGTACTAAAAGTTTTATTACCACAAATGTACCTAGCTATAGTTGTTTGTTAGTTCCAACGGGTGACCTAGAATCTTTGTCAAATGGACGCACTTTTAAGGTAGATCGAAGGCTCATAAAGTTGCCAGATGTGTAATTAGTTGAATTCCATGGAGGGATTTCTTTAATATTTTGGTTTATTTATAGAGAATTTTTCAGGTTTTTGGTTAATGTTCCTTTATTTTCTAATACCCGTTTTCAAAATTTAGTGGATACAACTTTCATACCCAAAAAATATTTTTAATTGCAAAAATCGATCGAACATATACATAAGATCCTGCTCGAACCTTGATAGGTCCACTCCTCATGATGGGATTCAGAATTTGGATTTATTTAGGAACAATTTTTTTCTATTTTCAAATTAAAATCATCAAAGTTTCACGACCGTTATGGTTTTTATTTATTTATTAATTATTTATACATGATAACTTCGACACATTTAAAAATATATATTAATTTATGTTATAGTATATATGATCAAATATATAAAATTTTAAAAACCAAGGTAAAAATAAAATGTCACATGATTTATAAGTTGTAAAAAGTAAATTTAAATATTTGCATATTTTAAATTCGAATATTAAAAAATTATATAAACTATTTTAATTATATAATTTTTATAAACATATTTAATAATTAAATTCTTTAAAATTAAAAAAGGACAAATTTACTTATTTGGACCACCTCTTGTTTCAGTTTATTAGATATCATCCGATAAACTCGATCCAACTACTAGTTGTGTAAATTTACACGATCGAAGTTCATTAACAACCACAATTATTTGAATTAGAATAAAAAAAAATTTAATCGAATTTAAAAACAATACTTAAAGTTAAATATCAACATGTTAAGATATATGATTTTGTTGCAGTAATAACGGTAATTATAATAGTTATTATTATTTTTAATTTAAAAAAATAGTTATTAAATAATGTAATGGAATTAGATTTTGAAAGAGACATTTGAGGGCAATAATGAAAAACAAAATATGAATAAATATTTAAAAAGGAGTGGTTTTTAAGGAGAAAGGCTGCAAAAGGAAAAAAAGAGAAAAGAAAGAAGCAGAAGATTTGAAAAAATCCAAAAGGGGCCCTCTAACTTTTATCGTCTTGTCACAATCTTTGTCTCCCTATCTTTCTCTCTCACACACAAGTACAATCTCACACACATACACACACACTCTCTCTCTTTAATTGTGTGTGTGTGTGTGTGTGTGTTTTTTGATGTTACATTTCACAATTCACACTCTCTTTTCGGGTCGGATCAAAACCGAATAACCCATGTTGTTTTTATACATAACTGTTATCTTTGTACGATCCTAAGTAGGGGTGCTTAAAAGCTTGATCAACCCGATCAACTTAACTCAACCCAGTGTAAAATAACTCAATCCAAAACAATCTGATGTCTAATTGAATTATAAATTTTTTAAACTGTTTGTATTAAGTTACTTTTATTTGAACTCGACCGGACCCAATGAAGCCGATATCAATTCATTTCTTGGATTTTATGTGATTGTTACGTTTATGTTAATATATACATTAGACAATTATACTATCATGTACATATGCATATATTTTTAACCTTATTCTCCATCTCTCTCACTCTCTATACACACACACATATGCATATATTTTTAACCTTATTCTCCATCTCTCTCACTCTCTATACACACACACACGCATATATAGGGGCGGGTTCAAATGAGAACTTAAATTTGGCTGTGAACTTGAGGACAATGAGAGAGCGACACGTGTCATATTCAGACTGAATAATCAAAGAAATACTCAGACTGAATATAGTATTTATTCGGTCTGAATAATCTACATTCAGACATATGTCGCGCTCTCATTTGTCCTCACGTTCACAATCAAAATTGAGTTCGCATTTGAACTTTCTTCTCTCTCTCTCTATATATATATATATATACATACATATATATATATATGGAGGGAGGTTCATTTACAAACCAAATCAATGTTACAAACTGTGCAAACTCGTATAAATCAATATAAAAATAATTTTTTTTCATGATTTTTTTTCATGATTTTTTTTCATCAAATGCTATGATTTAAGATATTATTACACGTATGTTTGTTTCACCTTGTGAAAAATTACATGTGCAACTTTTACATTATGAAACAAATACATGTGAAACTTTCGCATAAAAAAATACATGAGAAACTTTCAACTTATGAAAACAAATACATGTGAAACTTTTACATTATGAAACAAACATATGTGTAATAATATCTTAAATCATAACATTTGATTGAAAAACAATCATTTTATATTGATTTGTACGAATTTGCATAGTTTGTAACATTGATTTGGTTTGTAAATGAACCAACCTCTATATATATGATGTACTTAAGTACAGTAGAAAAAACAATATATTCAAAGTTAGAGAAATATTTTGGTCTACCGAAATATCAACCTGACCAACACGTACGGTTTGGGTTAGGTTGGTTGAGATTTTTTCAAACTGTAAACATTGGGTTGAGTAGTTCAAATGCCTTCAACCCGATCAACTCAATCGATGATCATCCCTAATCTCAAAAGTGTATTATATATATATATATATATATATAGTTGTATTTAAATGAGAACAATGATCAAATAAGAGAACAGGAGAGTGACTATGTCACATATGATTTTATATTAGACTCACGTGTAAAATCACATGTGATTACACGCGACCTAGGTCGAGGGCCAAGTTGCCCGCACACACTTGCATTTGCAGTGCTCCTTAATTGTATGTGATTTACATTGAGATCACATGTGATTATGATGCGATTTAGGCCACGACCTAGGTTACGGGTCAAGTCGCCGCATATCTTTCATTTACAGTGTTTTGTAATCGTATGTGATTTCAATATAAAAATCAAATATGATTTAACCGTTTTCGTGTTATCTTATTTTGACATTTGTTCGTTTGAATCTATCTATCTCTCTCTCTATATATATATAGAGAGAGAGAGAGAGAGAGAGAGATGAAAGTTCAAATGCGAACTCAAATTTGGTTGTGAACGTGAGGACAAATGAGAGCGCGACACATGTCTGAATATAGATTATTCTGACTGAATAATCAAATAAATTTTCAGACTGAATAAAAATAATGCTTATTCAGACTGAATATACTTTATTCAGTCTAAATATTTTCTTGATTATTCAGTCTGAATATGACATGTGTCGCGCTCTCATTTGTCCTTACGTTCACAACCAAATTTGAGTTCTCACTTGAACCCGCCCTTGTATATATATATGTGTATGTGTGTATATATATGTGTATAATCTATGGTTGGATTCCGGTGAGAAGATACGTTATGGTGAGAAGCGTAAAAAATGATTTGGACCCGTGGATCATTCGTAATTAAAGATCGGCATTAGTGAAATGTACCGACATGCACCAAATCATTTCTCGTAAGAAGCACAATGCATGGGTGAGTACGTGTGAGATCAAAAGTGATCAAAGAATTCAGATCTCTTTTTACGCTTCTCACCTTAACTCTTCTTCTCACATAATCTCATGCATATATATATACATATATACACTCACATAAATACATACATGTGTGTGGCTATAATGTGTCAAGTACAACAAATAAATTGTTTTAGTTTCTATTTAAGTGTTGTTTGTTTTTAAGACTTGTTGAAGTCTATAGTTTTATTTCAAAAGAAAATAACAAATTTAGGACTTGTTAAGTTTGTGAGGTTTGGTGGGAAGTGTATTACATTCCAATCCCGCATTTAGTTTAACAAAAATTCGAAATTAAAATCTCACAAACACTATATTTAAAAATCCATAATACTTGATTTAAAAATCCATAAGATAGTTGGTATTTCACTGGATTGTAATAAAATTTGTTTATAACAATAATTTGTTAAAATATGTTAAAAGACATATGTTTTATAAAAATTATTTAATAAAAAATATTTTATTTATTTTAAATTATTATTATTAATTTGTTTTTATGTATTATTATAGAAAAGATAGAACTCAATTACATATACATTATAAAACAAACACATCAAGTATTGTAATTTTTGTAATAAAATCTAATTTTAGAAACATTCTATTAAACCAAATGAGGCTTGATTCAAAGAGATACCTCTAAAGATTCAAATTGTTGGTTGACTTGATAAAGATGGTGGTTTAATAAAGTTAACCATGATTAGATGGTTATGTGACATCAAAATTATATAAATAAAGTTGTAATGACATGCATTCAATAAGTAAACACCAAATTTAAAAATTAACTTGCATAATAAAAAAGAATTATATAAATTGTTATATGTTAAGCCATTTAAATATAAGTAAATTACATGCTTGATCCGGTGTTTATATGCTATAATGTTTTAAGTTCTTTTTTTTTTTAAGTAACTATGGATTTATGATATGCAATTTATAATATCTTTTGTCTTTTAACCTAAACTGTGTTTAAAAATCTATTAAGAAAGATGGTATTTTAGTCATTTTACTTATATTCTTTCTTTATTGTTAAAAGATAAAGAAATATTTTCAAAACAAACCACATGTTTCTCTCCTATCCCTCTTCCCTCTCCCAACAATGTGTTTAATAGAAGCTCCGACCATCCCCATCTCCATACCTCCCTCGAACCTTAACCAACAATGTGTATGTTGTTACGGATCTCATTAATTAATAACATTAGTTATCTTACATTAGTGATTTATATTGGATCTCTCAGATCTTACATATTTTGGAATTCTCATATGATTAAGCCCTATACACACAAATACCGACACACACATACACACACATGTGTATATATATATATGGGGTTAGAGGTGGCTTCTTGTGTTAACCCAATAATTTGTGTTAACCGTGTTAACCCATCGTTCATTGGTGAACACCATTCATCAGTAAACGAGCATCGTGTTCGTCAGTATACGAGCATCGTGTTCGTCAGTATACGAGCATCGTGTTCATCAGTGAACGAGCATGGTGTTCACCAATGAACGATGGGTTAACACGGTTAACACAAATAATTGAGTTAACACTTGAAGGGACCTCTAGAGGCCCCTTCAAGTGTTAACCCAATAATTTGTGTTAACCCATCGTTTACTGGTGAACACCATGCTCGTTCACTGGTGAAACACCATTCATCAGTGAACGAATGGTTCCATACATGCATGCTCGTTCACTGGTGAACACCATTCGTCAGTATACGAGCATCGTGTTCACCAGTAAACGAGCATGGTGTTTACCAGTGAACGATGGGTTAACATGGTTAACACAAATAATTGACTTAACACTTGAAAGAGCCTCTCTCTCTCTATATATATATATATATAGGACAATAATCAAATAGGGGAGGGATCAAAGGGACACCTTGTGGACCACATATAATGTGGGCCCCACACATTAAAAAATCATATAAGATTCAATGGGACCCACCATTAAATCATATATGATTTTTTAAAATGTGAGACCCACATCATATGTGGTCCACAAGGTGTTCATTTGTTCCTTTAAATTTACAAAGTTCTCATTTGAACCTCTCTCTCTCTCTCTCTATATATATATATATATATATATATAGCCAAAGGTTATTTTGAGAAACGGTACATATTTGAGAAGTAAAAAAGTGATCATAATCATTCATATGATCAAGATCGGATTTAATTAGTCAATAGTTGCAACTTTGACATTACGGTTATTAGAAAAATACATAGGGTAGTTTCGTAAATTTTACATGTAGACGGCAAACAGGTTCATATGTGAACCTATGTGACTCACTCTATATGGTCATATGTGAACTCGTGTAATTAACATATGAATTCTAAAGTGAAAAAAATTGGTAACCACGGCGATTTAACTATAATTAGTTTAAAATATAAACTAGAGTTAATAGTCAATGACAACCATAGTAAATTATATTTTTAATCCTTACAGTTTGTAACACCCCTAAAATTTTAAAATAGCAGACAACTTTAATAGTAATATGCTAAACGTTACATAAATAAGAGAACAATAATGTATTAGAGTTCTAACAGGACAGAGTAATCCTTAAAAGAATTTGAATAATTTGGGGGTTACCAAAAAACTATCAAGTTTGTTATCTTCAAAACCGGATGAAGTCTCTAAAGTTATCCCATCGGAACCTAACGCTTCTCATATCCCACTAAGACCTGATATACATGTCGATAAAAAATGTGTTAGGCTCAACGCCTAATGAGTTAAAGTAGTGTTATCATAATCAGGGACGGAGCCAGGATTTTTGTTAAGGGTGGCCCTCAACACTGACAAAAAATAATGGCAATTCTTTTAAGGTTTTATGTACCGACTTATATTTGATGAGATAATCTAACTTACAACTCTAAATGAAAATGTGCACATGAAATAGAAATGTTTTCCAATGCGAAAAGGGCACGTCTCTTAACAATACTTATACATAGAGAAAGGGAGGTAGAATGTTCTCAATTGGGAAGTTGAACAATCTGTAACTACTCTCAAATAATCAAATGAACTCTACACAATTTTATAGAAACACACTTAAAAGAGACATTGATTGAAAGTTCTTTAATGTATATTTATCATTAAACCAAAGTGAAAAACAATCCTACCAACTTTATCATAAAAAACTTCATTTTACTCGAATTAGATCAATTAAATCAGGGGCAAAAAACTAAAACAAATATTATTTTTCTAAATGGATCACACCTAGATAAAAATATAAAAACTAATAATCAAAATTCATCCATCAAAACAAAATTTATACTAAAAAAATATAAATTCAATAACTCTTACAGAGCACCACATACAAATGAAAAGTGAGTGACAACAAGAGATTGAGAACAAATGTAAGGTTGCTAATTAAATAATCAATATATGAGAGAGACTTATTTTAGGATTTTTTACTTTTGGGTCTGAGAGTGTAAGAGGTTGACTGTGGTCTTTTAAATAAAAATCAATAATTATTAGTGTTGCACCAAATAAAGAATATAAAATAAATTATTTTAGGGAGGGCAAGTGCTAATACTATTACTAGGCCAATGCTCCCTCCGTCCATGATCATAATAAGTATAAAACAGTTAAAACAAACTGTTAGAACGTACACATACAGATTTAGGTTGAGGAAGAAGATGACGAAGCATAACTCATATTATTGAAGGGAAATGCATTTACACCTTGAGAAACACATACTAAAATCTTGAGTCGACTCTCATAACTCTTCCTCTCAACCCTAAAACTCCTTATATATGGCTCATTACATTCAAAGCCCAAGCTCAAGCCCAAATATTAAAATTGTAAAATTACAATTAAATGGACTACAATTAACTATGCTAACTTTATAAAACTTTCAATCTAATTGAGGCAAATTAGATCTACCGGAAGAAGAGTTTTACCGTTAACGGAACTTTGTTTTACCGGATGTTCAATAATGGAAGTTTAACATTGGAAGTGCAATACTGTTAACGGAAGTTCAATAATGTTACCGGATATCCAATTCCCGTTACCGGAAGTCATTTCTAATCACGTTACCGGAATTTGTTTCTAATCCCGTTACCGGAATTTGTCGAAGTCTCGTTAATTTTCCCGTTAAACCCAACTGTTAACGGCCCTAGTTAGTTTCTTACGTTACCTGACCCAATCCTTAACGCCATCCGTTAATCTAGCTACCAGAAGTCCGTTACCGGAGGTCTATTAACGGATCTTTGCCGTTATCGGATCCTTTTATTTGAGTTTCTCCCGTTACCGGATTCCCTTACCGGTACAGGAACTTCAATAACGGCGATTCAATACGTGAAGAACTTCACAGATCGATCAAAAATTTCACAATACCTAAAATATTCAAGTAATTTTCAAATCGACAATTATAACTTGTTCAAAAACATATTTCAAGCATTCTACTGGAACGAATTCGATTAAATCACATTAAATCTAAAAAAACACATCGAAACTGTCAAGAATAGTTCGTTTGAACAATAAAACCTATAAACTTCGGAGTTTGTCATATAAGCTCAAATTGATCCAAAATTTGAGTAGTAATTGATTCCATACATGTATACTAAGATCGTGGAATCAAATAAACATCAAAGAATATCAAAATGGATCAAATCATCAAAAATTTGAGACCGATTACACTGTTCTTCGAGAAATAACCCACTGTTCATAAAATAAATATCAAATACCTGAAATCTGTTGTGTAGAAGGATCGATAAATCAAAACTTGATTAGTAGGCTCTGATACCAATTGTTAGAATGTACACATACAGATTTAGGTTGAGGAAGAAGATGATGAAACCATAACTCATATTATTAAAGGGAAATGCATTTACACCTTGAGAAACACAAACTAAAATCTTGAGTCGACTCTCATAACTCTTTCTCTCAACCCTAAGACTACTTATATATGACCCATTACATTCAAAGCCCAAACCTAATCCCAAGCCCAAATATTAAAGTTGTAAAATTACAATTAAATTGACTATAATTAACTATGCTAACTTTATAAAACTTTCAATCTCATTGGGCTTATTAGATCTAACACTAACATTTTCTTTAACAATGATCCATCCTTTAAAAAATAAGTCATAAAAAGGAATATAACCAATATCCAAACTCACCCCAAATTTGCGCAAGGCGCAAACTCCAAACGTCAATTATATAAATTAAACCCTATATTCAAACACCAAAAGCATGGGTAATGAAGTATCCGAAAACAACACCTTCCAGTGACCGGGGAGACTCGAATTCCATTGAATGTGGCAGGAACACAACAGTAATCCACTTATTAACGTTCTCGAGTTTCATCTCGGGTCATGGATCCCCATATACGATTCCAGTGATTACCACCACAAGGTTCCGTAATGACTCTAGTGTCTACTCACCCTCTAGACGAGTCTCACCAAAAAAATCATCGATCTTCATATACGACTCCCACGAGCACCATCGCAAGACCTAGCCCCGTATATGACTCAACCGAGTATCACTGCAGGTTAACAACTCCTTTTACAACCCAAAAGCTACCCCTGCATTACTCATGACTTAGGGTCCACACTAAGCTATTAAAACCAAAAAAATATCTCCAAACTTACATGAGTAAAATCAAGTTAAAAGGCCTCATAAAATGTTTGACTGTTTTAAATAAGGTCAATGTAAACCACATAAGCCGAAAAGGCATATTTTCCAACATTTACAAATACATGGCACCTATAGCATGAATAGGTCCATAAACCAACAATTTATAGAAGCTTAATATCCAAAAGGCCCAAAACCGTGTGGTTTGTATTTCCAAAATCTCCACAAAGCCAAAGAAGACGTTTACCAAATATCTATATGCTTATGACCAAAAAGGGCTAAAATGTCACTATGAAAAGTTCATAAGATGGGTAAAATCCCAAAACAATATTTGACCTCAAATAGGGTCAATAAACCCTTCAACTCATTCAACAAATCCAATGAAATCAGTATAAATCTACGACTCTTTTTAAGAATCAAAGTAACATTTTTACCTAAATTATCCAAATAACCAAGAAAACACATTTTGATTAATATATCATTTAGTATCTCAATACACCAATAGACACAATATAACCATTCTTTAAGATTTAATGACTCAAATATGCCCAAATACACGAATAATCACAGAATTTCAATAAAACCAAATTAAACCCATATTTTGACATGTATATAACGTTGTAAAACAACTAAAACTCACGTTGATAGATTTATGCTAAATCTAGCTTGAGCTTCCTTTGGATTAGAGTGGAGAACTTTAAGTCAAGTTCCCAATCTAAGGTGTGAAGCTCCCAAAATACTACCTTTACTCCCAAAATATAAATGGATCGTATGGAAAAAATTAGAGGTTGTGGGGTACAAGGAAATCGAAACCTTCCAAAAACCTTCCACTTCTTGAAACCCAAAAACCTCAAGCTAAACCTTCCAAAAGCAGGAAAATGGCTAGAGGATGGGGTTGGAACCGTGCCTAAGGCACTGGGTGGTAGCAACTCGAAACTCAAATAGGTATTTCATAGCTGTAACCACCGAGATTTTCCGTATTTTTCCATTTATATGTAATAGGGTCACTTTTCGGAAATAAATGACCTAAGGTTGAAATTTGTGGTTAAAACTAATTTAGAATTGAAAAGGACCCTACTTGGCGATTTTTCCGTTCCGCACGGCTTGTCATGTGATCTTGGGTTGCATGGAGCATCTCGTAGCTTTCTGTTGTTTGAGTTCCTTAGACGCGCGCATGGCCTGCACCGTGAGTTGACATCGCGCCCAGGTCGCGTAGCCTTGTTGATCCAAACTCCTTTCAGTGATTTGAATATGATTCTTTTGGTACTTAGTGAAAATTCCATCTATAGGATAGTGTTCAGAAATCAGCGATAGTACACACTGACTACGTTCAATGATCGCTGATGATCAGGAACAACATCCTATCCCAGAAGATCTGAAGAACAACACTCACACCACAAAGTCATTCAGCGACTGTCGAAGGCATAGCTGAAGAAAAAGATGAATAGCTCGTGACCTAAAGTGGTTCAGTGATAGCAACGTTCATCTACCTGAAGTGTGAGGTCTTGTAATAGCCTTAGTGATAGCTGGAGACTTCATCCTTGAAGCTTCCTGTTCAGTGATGGAAGTGGGGCCTACTCAACAAGATCAATGTTGATCTTATCCTCGATGCAAAAAGTCAAACCTCAAAGCCTTATCAGAAAAGGACGTACGGATTGTCTCTTATGTCCCCATTAAATCTGATTTGGTACTGTTCATAAACGCCCAAAAGAATGGTTGTCTTCTCGACAAAGGACAAGTCTCATATAGACACTTGACACGTGGCATATACCTTTTGCTTTGCATTTAATGCAACAGGTATAAATAGATGAAGAACCCTTCTTCATCTTCATGTATGTTGTTGGTCCCAAAGGAGTCTACAAGAGTTCAAGGATATAGAAACAGTTTGTAGAAGGGGAGGGGGGGGGGGGTTGAGTACAAACAATTGGATTTTCGTTTTTAAATGAGTTTATATTGAATAAACAAATTTACAGTTACAAGCGGAATTAGAACAAGTAAACCTATTCTATTGTAACTTAAGAAATCACACAGATTGATGCACAAGGAATTAAGAAAGAAAGAGACAGGGGTTTTAGGAAATAGAAAGTAGCATGCATGAAGATGAAGAAGATATCTTCATCTTATTTATACCCGTTTGCATTTAATGCAAGACAAAAGGTATATGTCACGTGTCAAGCTTTCATAGGAAGCTTGTCCTTTGTTCAAAAGCAACCATGCTTTTGACCGCGTGTGAACAGTACAATATCAGATATGATGGGGACATAAGAGACAATCCGTACGTCCTTCTCTGACATAGTATAAGGTTTGACTTTTGTGCATCGAGGATAAGATCAACATCAATCTTGTTTGAGAAGCTTCATTTGATCGCTCAACTTGAAACTTCAAGGATGAACTTTCAGAGTATCGCTGAGGCTTGACAAGACTTCACACTCTGATTTAGATACTCATTGCTATCACTGAACCGCTTCAGATCATTAGCTGACTATCTCTTTCTTCAGCTTGGTTTTCGACTTTCGCTGAATGTTCTTTTGGTGTGATTGTTGATCTTCAGATCTTCAGAGGTAGACTTGAGGCTTCTGATTTTCAGCGATCGCTGATAACACTTAGCGTATGCTATCGCTGAATTTTAAGCATAAGTTTACACATGGAATTTTACTAAGTATAAAGAGGAATCATATTCAAATCACTGAGAGGAGTTATGATCAACACATGTTACTTTCTCTCCTCAAACCTCTATTGATTTTCTTTCTTGTTCTTGTGCATCAACTTAGCTACTTCTTAGTTGTAATAGAATAGGTTTAATACTTGTTCTAATTCCGCTTACAACTGTAAATTTGTTTATATAATATAAACTCATTTAAAAACTTAAAAAGCTTGTGTTTGTATTCAACCCCCCCCCTTCCTACAAACTGTTTCTATATCTATTGAACTCATGTATACTCCTTTCGGACCAACAAGTGGTATCAAAGCAGTGTTTTATTGCTTTAAGCTTCTAAAATATTTAAAACGAACCCATTTCCCGTTTTCATTTTAAAATGGTTAACACAAACACAAACTATATAGCTAATGGATCTTTAGCTAAACCTCCAAGATTTAGCCGTGATAACTTCATAGTTTGGAAGGAAAAAATGGTTTTATTTATAGAAGAATCAGATCCTAAGATTTTCCTTACTATCTAGAAAATGACCTTTCGTTCCCACAATTCTGGTTCAAGCAGTACCTGCTACTGCTACAACCCCTGCTATCCCAGAAAGAAGAATTCCCAAAGCTCCACATCAATGGAGTGAGGAAGATAGAAAAGAGCTAGCTGTTGATTCAAAAGCTAGATCTATCATTGGCATGTCTCTTCTAGATGATGTCTATCATTCTGTGATGAAGATGAGGACTTCAAAGTCTATGTGGGATACTCTCTGTATCCAATATGAAGGAACCGATCAGGTTCAGAATACTCGCAGTATTAACTTGGTGAGACAACATGAAAGTTTCATGTGTCTGAAAAAATGAAAATCTTCCACAAATCCACCAAAGGTTTAATTGTCTTCTAATAGATATGAAAACCGTTAATAGAGAGTACTCTACCTCTGAAATCCTGACAAAATTCATGGAAGCTCTTCCTGAACATTGGGAAGTGTTCACTACGTGTCTTAAATTGTCAAAGAACATTGAAACTCTTTCTTTAAGTGCACTATACGGAATATTGCTCACTCATGAGCAATCTTTAGCCTTAAAAAGAAATCTCACAAATGACACTAAGTCGGCTAAAAGTACTTCTTTGGCTTTAGTGACTTCAAAGATAGATCCTTCTAAACATGTATATTCTTCTATTATCTCTATCACTGAGTTAGATCAATCTAACTAAGAAGATATCACCGATGCCGATATATCTGAATTTGACAATTTTCTAGCCCTTCTCACTAACAATTTCAGGAGATTCGCTAGAAAGAGCAATTTCAGAAAGACTATCGCCATCACTGACTCTGATAAGTCAAAGACTGTTCCAGCTGATAAAGCTTCAGCGATCTGCTTCAACTGTCAACACAAATGTCACTTTGCTAGTGAATGCAGATCAAAGAAAGTTGCTGCTCCAACAACCTCTCAGACTACTGATAAAAATAAGAATGAGAAATATTCTAAATAAAAAGAAAATATCAGAATTTGAAGAAGAATAACCAGTGAAAAGGCAAAGGCCTTGTCGCTGAAGAAGTCGACTGGATCAAGAAGAAGACTGTGCTCAAACCACTGATGAATCTGGATCAAATGAAGAAGACATAGCCTTCCTATGTCTTATGGCAAGAATAGAAGAAGCTGAAGAGGCCTCTGACTCGTCCTCTTCAGAGTCTCCATCGACTCAGGTATCTATTCCTTCTAACTCCTATAAACCTATACCTGATAGTATGTCAGCTCTCGATACTATGACTGTTAATTTTTACAAGGCTCTCAATGGTAAAAATAAAGTTGAACAAATTAATATAGATCTCTCTGAACAGCTTAAAAACTGTCATCTAAAAATAAAAGAGCTTACTAAAATCGAAGAAGATTTTAAAGACCAAATATTTGTAAATCAGACAATTAGCATCGAGAAAGAGCAAACTATCACTGAGCGCAAAAAAGTCATCGCTGATCTCAAGGCTGAAAAAGCTACCATTGAAGGATGGTGTAAGGCTTCTGACAAAGTCAGTGAGATCATAAATGCCCCGATCCCTAAAAAGGTCAAGAGTGGTCTAGGATATTCCTCTGATCAAGAAGAAATAGACACTCATCGTTCCATGTTAAAATTTGGAATGTTTGTTTCTTCTATCCCTGATTCCTCTTCTCAAAGTATCCCTACTATTGAGAAAAGACCTTCTAAACCTTTTACCAAGGATTCAGGGAAGGTGATCAAAGACAAGTTCCTTGATCATGTTCCCACGATCAAGAATTTCCAAAGACTGAAGAAGAATCCTTCAGTTCCTTCAGTGAATCGTCCTAAGTTTGGAAAGATGATCCCTGGATCAATTCAGAGATCAACTCCCAGAATTAAGATTGATCTCACTCCATCTGAACCTGAGAAACTCGTAGTTCCTTTGAGAATGATGGATAAAGGAATTCTTGGTTTTGGTCCTGAAATTGTTTTGACCTCCTCTCTGAATGCTTCCTACTCAAAACCTTTTCTTAAATATAGGAAGTGCTATCACTATGGTGAGACTACCCATATTGCTAGCAAATGCCCTAATGTTACTAAAGCTGAAAGATTGGCTCATGGTAAGAAAGTAACTCTCGCTAAAAAATCAGCTAAAGTGAAATCCACTAAGGGTGGTAAAACATCCAAGGTGAAGATAACCATTGAAGAAAATTCCTCAGCGAGTAACACATCTGTCAACCCTGTTGTTTCCACTAACACTACAGGACCCATAGTAGTATGGGTACCTAAGAAAAATTAATCATCTTGTTTTATGCAGAGTGCTAAAGGTATCTAATATCTTGATAGCGGATGCTCAAGGCACATGACTGGCAGAAAATTTATGCTCTCTGATTACAAGGAGGAAACTGGTCCCTCAATGACCTTTGGTGGAAAT
Organism: Silybum marianum; assembly: GCA_036898165.1. Lineage (NCBI taxonomy): Eukaryota > Viridiplantae > Streptophyta > Magnoliopsida > Asterales > Asteraceae > Silybum > Silybum marianum. The sequence continues at coordinate 25,807,230 of CM072542.1, read as the reverse complement.
GGCAAAGGATACACCAAGGGTTATCGCGTTCTATCCAATGGAGAAACCTCATTCAGTCGTGTTGCTTATGTTGAAGGACTAAAGCATAATCTCTTAAGCATTAGTCAACTCTATGACAAAGACTTCAAAGTCTTATTCACAAAGACCAGATGTGCGGTCATTGATAAAAATGATAAACTTGCTCTAAAAGGCAAAATATCAGAAAACGTATATGTCATCAATATGAATAGTTCTCACTCTGAAAATGTGTGCTTTCTCTCAAGAGCCTCCTCTGACATTAACTGGCTCTAACACAAGAGACTATCTCATCTGAACTTTAAGATGATCAATGATCTATCTCAAAAGGAACTTGTCAGAGATCTCCCTAAACACTCTTTTACAAAGGAATCTCTTTGTTCAGTGTGTGAAAAAGGAAAGCTGACTAAAACTTCTTTCAGATCCAAGCAAGTTTCCTCAATGACTACTTCTCTTCACTTACTTCATATGGACAGTCCATATCTAGAAAGAAATACACTCCAGTGATTGTGGATGAATATTCCAAATATACATGGGTATTCTTTCTTCGATCTAAGAGTGATACACCTGATGAAATTATCTTCTTTATCAAGAAAATGGAAGTCCTGAACAATCTAACTGTTCGCTCCATGAGAAGTGATCATGGCACTGAATTTAAAAATAGTACCCTAATTACCTTCTAAGAGTGATACACCTGAATTTAAAGAAATACACTCCAGTGATTGTGGATGAATATTCCAGATATACATGGGTATTCTTTCTTCGATCTAAGAGTAATACACCTGATGAAATTATCTCCTTTATCAAGAAAATGGAAGTCCTGAACAATCTAACTGTTCGCTCCATGAGAAGTGATCATGGCACTGAATTTAAAAACAGTACCCTAATTACCTTCTTTGAAGAAAAAGGAATCACTCATAATTTCTCATCAGTGAGAACTTCTCAGCAAAATGGTGTTGTTGAAAGCTCGCTCAATGCTCAACGAATCTCGTCTACCAACTCAATCTGGCTTGAAGCAGTTAACACTGCATGTTTCACTCAGAATAGATCCCTGATAGTCAAATGATTCAAGAAAACCTCCTATGAATTATTTCATGGAAGAAGACCCACTCTGAAATATTTACACATCTTCGGATGTAGGTGCTTTATTCTGAATGACAGAGATCATTTAGGAAAATTCGATCCAAAGGCTGGCGATGGAATCTTTCTTGGATACTCCTCAATATCTAAAGCGTTCAGGGTCTTCAACAAAAGAAGACAACACGTAGAAGAAACCATACATGTCAACTTTGATTAATCACGCTCATCAAGTTCTATTTCTGAAGAACTAGATAATTGGATGAGATCTCACTACGGGGAACCTGAATCTTATTTCAATGCACCTCCAGTCTCTGAAAATAATGATGATGAAGGACCAAACTTCATTCCTACTACAAGTAACACTCCATCCTCTTCAGGGATAGATGTTACTCCCTTAAATCAGATTCCTCCTTCTGATTCCTCCAATGGTGATGCTTCAGTGAATAACCAAGCTCCTCCCTTAACTCAAGAGAATCTGATTCCTTTATAGTCTCCTTCAGGAATGTTAAGAAATGTTGAAGAACCTATTGTTGATGCATCTTCTACTCTTCCTGAACAAGTCGCTGAATCTATTGTTGATCACTCACCTCAACCCCCAACTCAGCGATGGACCATAAATCACCCTATTTACCAAATCATTGGTGATCCATATACAGGCGTAAGAACCCATCGTGGTCAAGGTAACATCTGTCTCTTTGTTAATTTTATTTCTATAACCGAACCTAAAAAGATCGATGACGCTATCACTGATCCTAGTTGGGTCAGTGCTATGCAAGAACAACTAACTAAGTTTCGCAGGAACAAAGTTTGGAATCTTGTACCTCGTCCCTCTAACAAGACTGTTATTGGAACCAAATGGGTTTTTCGTAACAAGTTAGATGAACATGACACTGTAACTCGCAACAAGGCTCGACTTGTTGCTCAGGGATACAAACAAAAAGAAGGTATAGATTATGATGAAACCTTCTCTCCTGTAGCCAAGTTAGAAGCCATAAGACTTTTCTTAGCCTATGTTGCCGATAAAGACTTCAAAGTTTTTCAAATGGATGTTAAAAGTGATTTTCTAAGTGGCAAACTAAAAGAGGAAGTTTATGTTGAACAACCTCTTGGTTTCTCTGATCCCAAATACCCTGGCCATGTTTTCAAACTACAAAAAGCTCTTTACGGGTTAAAATAAGCTCCACGTGCTTGGTATGATACCCTTTTCTAAATACCTTCTTAAAGAAAAAATTGTACATGGAAAAATTGACCAAACCCTCTTTCTTCGAAAACGCAAAGGTCATACCATTCTGGCTCAGGTACATGTCGAGTACATCATCATTGGTTCTACTAATCCCAAACTCTGTACTCATTTCGCTGAACGGATGAAGAAAGAATATAAAATGAGTATGATGGGTGAACTAACATATTTTCTTGGTTTACAGATTAAGAAATCTGAGAAAGACATTTTTATATGTCAAAGTAAGTGTGTTAATGATATGCTGAAGAAATTTGAGATGACTCAAAATTCTCCAATGAAAACTTCTATGACACCTCCTCTGACTCTTAACAAGGATCCTCATAGGACACCTGTTAATGTTACTACTATAGAGAAATGATAGGCTCTCTGATATATCTTACAGCAAGTCATCCTGATATCATGTATTCTACCTGTCTCTGTGCTAGATATCAAATTGAACCCAAGGAATCCCATCTGATCGATGTAAAGGGAATATTCAAATATATGAAAGGAACTGCTAATCTGGGTCTTTGGTATCCCAAAGGCTCAGGGGTCGATCTGATTGGTATGCACTATTTAAAAATTTTCCATAGATTTCTCACCAAGTTTTCTCCCAAATAGGAACCCTCACTCTCACACACGCACAAAAGTGAAAGCATATAATCCGCCACAAATGAGGGAATGGGGTGCAAAACCCCCTTTTTGATCCTAAATTACATATTTGGTCCTTATAGAACAAGCTTCTTTACCAAGTGAGCCTTCAACTTCTAAAAGTATCTCAAATAAAAAAATTGAGTTATTTCAACGTACCCCCTTAAAAGAATTCCCGATATTCATGCTAGCCAACAAACAAGATTAACCGATTACCAAATCGAGTTCGAACTCCTACTACACCAATTTAATTTAGAATACTTTTAATGAACTTCTACATGACCAACCTATTTGTTCCTAAAAAGAAAATATTGGATCCAACTTGGAATAATTTTTGAAACAACCACACAAATACCAACAGATTGCCACAATTTCGATACACTACACTGATAAAATTCACAAAGGGCACGATCTTTTTATTAATCCCAATATCGGTCAATTACAACATTCTTTTACCAGGTATTTCGCAACAATTCAATTCATTACCAGATTTAAATTTCAATACTCCATGCCAAAAAAAAATAAACCGTGTAACAGATACTGACTACTTCGTCCACATACTTGAACCCACGGTTCCAAAACGCGTCTAAATTGGGGTTTTGCAAGCGACTTTAATCCTTTAAAGGAAGAATTTTGATGAAGTTACACCACAACAAACATGAACCCCGACTAAACATCATGGCCCCTTAATACCAACTTAACACCAACTCATCCTTGAATTTCACATTCATTCTCACATATAAAAGTTCCTTTATCAACCAAACACACAATTTGTAGTAACGGTCGCTAACATGACATACATCAACACAATTAGCACTTTACCCCCTAATACTACATTGAACACTAACTCATCAATGTTGAACACTTCATTTGAACCATGCACATATCTTCCACAACTTTATTACCACCTTTACATACATAAAAGAAATACCTTTATAAAAAAGATATTTTTCACAATCCAAGATCCGAATAATCCACCAATCAAAATTGAACCAATCCTAAGAACAACACATTAGAATTTCCATCAAATCAACCAATAACTCATGAATATGTCACTCTAGTACTAATTTAATTTTGACAATCATTCACTCAAAGCACCACATCCAACTACTTTTACTATGCTTTCTCGAAAGCATAAAACATACATTTCCAAAGGAAGACTTACTAACGATTGCAAGCTTTAAAATAATCTTACGTATTAATTTGCCAAATGGAAAATTTAAACATAACTCCACATTTATATTAACACCCAACAAGCTTCTTACTTTCATCTTATCCACTTATTCCACATACCATACTCATCTTCTCACACCAACATGAAAATACTGATGCCTACTCAATAATCACTTATTCTAATTTTTAACAAGATCAAACACCAAAACCATACATATGCAATTGCAGGACTAAGTCTAGCCAAAAGGTTTCACCACGATCCTCAATCAAGATAATTAACTATTCTTCCACACATGGTCATCACAAAACAATACTCAGTGCTCTAAAACACCACGCACCTCTCAATCTCCAAAGGGAGTTGACCGGATCACAAATATTCCTTTACACAAGAAATATTTCAACATTTTGATTCAAATCCTTAAATCAACTACTAAGCATTATCAACAAACCGATGTCCAAATGGAACAAAATAAACGCATCCAAAACTACGACGCAACCAAATAAGAATATGAATGCTCTTTTTAAGAAGTTGTAAATCACCACCCAAGTCTTCTATTCCCAAAAATATGAATAATATAACGTCACCTAAAAATCCTTACACCTCAATCAGTCATACTTACCACTTTTGAATATCTCCCAAGAGAAATCCAAACAATGACTTACACCGACACTTAAATCAATTTCACTCATCAACCTTGAATTCTCACTATGAACACTCCAACTATCATCCATTTTTTCTCTCTTTTAAATTCATCTTGATTTGAGTTTTGGAACAGAGATCTCGATTTGGTACAAAACAAAGAAAAGTGACCGTTAAGAAGAGAACAAACTACTGCACTTGTACTTCTTTAACGTTGATATTATCATACGATTTGAATAAAACTTAGTATTTGTCAGTTTCTATAAAATGAAGGGGTAGAAGAAGACGGGAGGTGAGATTGTCCCCTAGATGGTCACTGGAATGGTGTTGGGGGAGTCATCGAAGATGATCACTAACGTGGAGAATGTTTTTGAGTTAGATGTGTTTATGTAGAATTATGTGTGTGTGTGTGTGTGTAGGCGATAATCAAATAAAAACCATAAAAGGTTACAAACTCATGAAAATTGATATGAAAATAAAAAATTTTATGATTTTTTTTTCATCAAAGTCTAGGATTGAAGATATTATTTCACATATATTTGTTTCACCATATGAATATTTTTTACGCATAATTTTGGTTTCACTAGGTGAATCCAAAAAAAATCACATGTAATTATTTCATAACGTGAAACCCAATGATATGTGAAACGCTAACTTAAGTCATAGGTTTTGATGAAAAAAAATCAAGTAAAAGATTATTTTTGTAGTGGTTTTTACGAGTTTATAACATTTTTGTGGTTTTTATTTTATTAGGCCCCTATATATATATTATAAATATAATATCCTAACAATATAATAATATCGAAAATTAGGGGTAGATTCGGTCCAAGACGGTACTGAACCTAAGGTGCCGATTTTTTTGAAATTTTTTTGAGGACCGAATACCTAACTAAATACCCAAATTCGGTACCAGTTCGGTTTCTGTTCGGGTATTTCAGGACTAGAACTGATTGGACCGAGTTTTAAAAACGATCCTGGACGTACAAAGCGATACTGAAACAATCACAACCAATCTAAAATTCAACAATTTAAAACTTTAACAAAATCTAAAGTTCAAAACGATACCGACATACAAAACGATACCAAACCGAAGGTACCGATTTTTTGAAGCATAAAGGTAGTAGAAGATTAGTTTAGGATGTAAAGATTTTAGGTGAAGATTTATTCAAACATGGAAAGTTTGTGATTGGGAAAAGGGATGAACACCTAAAACTTTGAAGTCACCATTGTATGCCATGATTTGGTTTGATTCGGTTCGGTACCAATCGGTAAATACCCGGTAACGAAACCAATTTCAGGACCGAATACCGATGCAACAGGTGTAGGATCGGTACCGGTTCCGGTTCGGTTCGGGACGATTCTGGTTCATTCCGGTTTTTCAGGTTCCGATGCTCATCTCTATTGATAATATATATATACACACATATATAAATATATATTAACATAATAATAAAAACACCCAGAGGTGGATCCATTGAACACTATAAAGAAAACTAAAAATGACGAGTACCTTGAAAATAACCCACTAAAGCCATTAAAAATCATGGGTCCCTTAAACACTAAAAAGAAAAACATTAAAACCATTTTTAATAATAAAATAAAATATATTTATTGTTATGCTATTTTATTAATGTATTAAACTATTAATTAATCTATATATAATTATAAAAGTTGAATAAAATAGTAATATATATTTTTAGAGGTCTATTTAGTTGACCTCCAAATATAGAGGCCAGCATTTTGACCTCCATTTTTCAGTTTTTAAGTGTTGAATTGGAGATGAAAACACATCCATTTTTGTGTGTTTAGTGCCTTTAGGGTTGGGTTGGAGTATTGGAGAAGGTCTTAATGGACTTCTTTTAATAAAAAGGGAAATGGATTGGCAAGTGGCAACCACACTGATCAAAATTATAATCAGTAATAAGGACTAGAGTTGATAATTAGTGGCAATCACATGAACCAAAATTGTCATTTACTCTAAAAAAATTGAGTAACAAGACCCTAGAAGCATCTCCAACAAATTCTCCAAAATTTCTACAAAACGGAGATCCAAAAGTCAAAATTTTTAAAAAAATATTACATTCATCTCCATCAGATTCTCCATTTTAAAGAATTCAACATTGAATTAAATACTAAATTATTACATTCATCTATTAAAAAATTATTTATCTGTCTAAAATGAGTAACAAGACCCTGGGGGGGGGGGTCGTATAATTTCTGTTAAAGGAATAAGAATCTGTTTGTTATGTTTACATAATGTAGCTTTGGATTTGAAATTAAATATTGGTAAATGACCAGAATACCCTTTTGGATATTTTGAACTCGAAATCCAATTGATATGGTTTAGATCGGCGGTGGTCGGCGAGGGTTAATGGTGGTTCAAATCGTCGATGGTTGGGGTGGTTCATATTAACGATGGTCAGTGGTGGTTCAGATCAGTGGTGGTCGACGATGGTTTAGATCGGCGATGGTCGGTGGTGGTCCAGATCGGCGATGATTGGTGGTGGTTCAGATCGACGGTGGTCGGTGGTGGTCAACAGTGGTTTGGATCGGTGGTGGTCAGTAGTGATCGACGATGGTTCAGATCGATGGTGGTCGACAGTGGTTCAGATTAACGGTGGTCGGTGGTGGTTGACGGTTGTCGGTTGTGGTTCAGACCAAGGTGGTTGGTGGTGGTTCAGATCGACGGTGGTCGGTGGTGGTCGACGGTGGTTCAGATCGACGGTGGTCGGTGTTGGTTCAGATCGGTGTGGTTGGCTGTGGTTCAAATCGGTGGTGGTTGACGGTGGTCCAAATCGGTGGTCGTCGCCGGTGGTTTAGATTGGTGGTGATCGACGATGAATCTAATAAGTGGTGGTTTAGATCAAGTAGGGAAGATGGAGATAATTTTGTCTTTTTGAGATAGGATGGAATGGAATTGAATTTCTTCTCAATTGTAATGGAATGACCAAATCCGTGGGTGGTGGATTGTATGAAATTAAATTCGATTCCATAGATAAACCAAACGCCTAAATGGAATTTGGTCAATGGAATTGATCATCCCAATTTCGTCGGAATCCTGCGAACCAAATTCCCCTAAGAGCATCTCCAACAAATTTTCTAAAAAATTTCAAAATCAAATAACAAAAAGTCAAAATCTCTAAAAAAATTACATTAATCTCTAACAGATTCTTTATTTGGAAGATTCAACATTGACTTAAATATTAACATATTACATTCATCTATTAAAACATTATTCATTCTCTATAAATATTTATTTTCAAAGTTTTTTATTGATACTCTCATTTAGTAATTATTTTTGAAGGGATTTCCGTATTTGGAGAAACAACTGTTACCTCATAAATTAGACGACCTGAATAATCAAATCCAAAACAAATTGTATAGATGAAGGACTAAATACGTAATAAATCTCAAACTTGAGGGACTAAATCTGTAATAAAAGTCTAGAATTAATTAGTTGTGAAATTGAAGAATGGTTGCCATTATGACGTCATCTGAACAGTAATTGACTTTGACACGTCACCTCAAATTTCCATTCTCATGCTTACTGAAAATTTATTTCAGACTATTCCTGCTTTTACCTTTTTTTAAAGCAATATCATAATACCCCTCATTAATACACAATTAAAAAAAAATACATTTTATTATTCTTTGTATTTTAAAATAAATATCCATAATAATAAAAAACATATACAGTTTAAATCATAGGTAATTACAACTTTAACTATAAAAGAATAATTTTATCTTTAATTATATTCATTGATTTATAAAAAAATTTCATCTTATAATTAAAAATAAAATGAGAAAATAAACATATACTTTTAAAATTCGACTTATAACTTTAGATAAACTAAGATAATAACATGTATATTGATTTTGAGATGGAAATTTATAAAATTCTATCAACTTCAAAACATGGTTATTAAATTAGTTTATGCAAAAATAAAAAATAAGAAAAATAATCCATAATTTTTTAGCATCAAACATTATCAAAAAAGGTGCCAAAATATGATTTTTTTTGTATAAATTTGCATGATAAGAATATAATTTATTAGTGTAACTTTAATGTATTTTTTTATTTTATTTTTATTATAAAGAGTAAAATAAAGAATACGTCATATTTTTTTAATATATTTTTTATTTTACTCTATAAAAAGAAATATTTTAAGTATATTTTTTTATTACATAGATTTATAATAATACCCTTATATTTATTAACTTTATAAATTTACTCTTATATTTTTTATTTTCACAATAACCTTATATTTATTAAGAGGAAAATAAGTTTCTTTGTCAAATATATAATTCTAGTTTATTAAAATTGGTATTAGGCAACAAATAAAATAAAAATACAACAATCTAAAGAATTGGAGGGTCATTTTGTAATTATCAAAAGTTCAAAAAAAATAGAGAATGTTGAATAGCAACTCTCTATATTTAAAGAGTTACTGTTCATTTCTCTATTACAGAGAGTAAAATAGAGACTTCATTGGAGATAATTTAGAGAGTAAAATAGAGGTAGAGAGTTAAATATGGGGTTCATTGGAGATGGTTTTATGTTATTTAATTGGAAAATTTATCAAAATAGTCATTTTTTACTTGTGGTTTTACCTCTTAACTCATTTCTTCCAAAAGTTACCAAAATAGCCATCAGTTTTCTAATTGCGAATGGTGAAAATGTAAAAATAATAGTTTTTGAACTAGGTTCGCAATTTCAGAACCAAATATGTAAAATTGTTCACAATATCAACTTCTCAATTACGAATGTAATTTCCAAAATTTACGTATTTGATCCTTGAAATTACGAACTTAGTTCAGGTTTTTTTTTTTTACATTTTCACACTTTACATGCGAACCTGAAGACTATTTTGGTAATATTAAAGAGAAATTAACTAGATAAAACCACAAGTAAAAAATGGTTATTTTGATAAAATTTCCTATTTAACTTTGTGGTTGTAATTTTTTTTGTATAAGATGCATTTTTACATAATTAGAATTCTTGTTTAGGTAACTTTAAGTACATATTAGGAGTATTCATAATAGTTCTAATCAGGGGCTTTATGGTTTGACTTAATCGGGTTGAAGACATTTGAACAATTCAACTCAATGTTGGTCGTTTGAAAATTTTCAATCCAACCCAAACAAAAGTGCACCTCAACCCGTTTGTGTTGGTCGATTTGGTCGGGTTGATTGAGGTGTATTTAAACAAAGTAAAACCAGAGAACATAAAAATAAAGAAAACTTTTTCTTTGAAATATGACCAATCATTCAAGAGAATATACGAGTTCATCAAATATTTATGTATTACATATAACTTTCCAATAATGTTCTCCTACGAGTTCCATTGCTCATTGTTGTCGATTGTTTTTGATAACTTATACATATTAAAAGTAAATATAAATAATTTTAGAAAGCCGCTAAAACTGTCATCGGGTTACTTTGGGCCTAACCCAATATCAATCAATTTCATTCGATTTCCCCTAACTTTGTATCAATTATATGTCAGATTACCTCAAGTTGATTTTTTAAGGGGTTTTTTCGGGTTGGATTGATCGGATTTGTCGGTTTTTTGAGCAACCCTGGTTGTAATGGCAAATTCTATTCATACCTCCTTTTACTATAACACTAAATACAATGCATTTATATTTTTACTGTTAACCCTCTAGATAATTTCCTTTTTAATCCATATAATTTTTGTTAGGAAATTTAATTAAAAGAGTCATTTTTTAAAAAAATTGTTACCCAAGTAGCCAATATCTCTTTAAGTTTATCAAAATAGCCAAAAACCCCACGAAATACCCAACGAATGGTGGCCTTTCTTCAAAAATATACCGAGTACATGATATACCCACCGATTTCGTGGGGTTTAGGAATAAAATGGAACTTCTTTTGCACTTTCGGTCCCTCTAGCCCATGATATACCCCACGATTTCATCGGATATTTGTTTCAAAATTCAGAATTTTTCAACCCCACGATTGAAGCAGCGATTACCCCATGAATACCCCACGATTTGTGTTCTCTATAAGTATTTTTTAAGTTTTTGTTTGTTTTTCACGTGTTTTTTCTTTTGCATGTTTTTCATGAAAGTCATACATAAAATACTGGATAGCCCTTCTTTGAGATCTATTTATAAATAGACAATCACACTTAGGGGCCGTTTACCAAATCTGTTTGGGTAAGATTGCTGACCCGGGTAAGTGCTGTCCCAGGTAAGTGCTGTCTCGGGTAAGAATTTTACCAAATGTTCTTGGTAAGTGCTTATCAACCATAAAATTACCATTATAACCCTATTTGTACTATATTTTGAATAAAATGTAGATTTTTCTATTATTAATAGTTTAATGGAGGAAAAAACATCATGCTTACTATTTACATCAAAAAATAAATAAATGTTTACCATAGAAAATGATAAAATATTTTGAGTTAAATTCAAATTTGGTCCCTGTGGTTTACAAATTATAACGAATAAGGTCCCTCAATGATTTTTTTAACGAATAACGTCCCTGTGGTTTCCACTTTATAACACATAAGGTCCCTTCATCTAACTTTTCTGTTAAATATAACATTTTTAACATATTTTCTTTATTTTTCATTTTTCAAACCACATGGACCAAATCTGTAATTTACTCTAAACTATATACATATATTTATATTTTATGTATTGTATTGTATAATTATATTTTTATTTCATTAATTATATAAATTGCCTATTTTATTAATTATATAATTTTCATATTTTATAAATTATATTACATTTATATTTTATAAATTATTTTTATTTTGTATATTCATATAATATATTACATTTATATTTTATAAAATGTTAATAATTTAATAAAATATATGAAAGGTCCAATTTATGCTATAAACATTAAATCATGTCAATATACAAATTGCATGCATGGAATATTTAAATAAATATATTTTTTTTATAAAATACAGATGTAATATAATTTTAAATATACAAATAATTAATAATTCATAGATATACATATATGAAGTGGATAGAGATGGTAACGAAGGTTAGACGGTAGATTTTCAGGAGAATCATCTTGATGACATCGATGTTGTACGTGTTTGAATTTAATTTGTATATTATATTTACTGTATATATCTATATCTATAGATTAATAATTTTTTGTATATTTAAGATTATATTATATTATAGATCTCAGTTCATTTACAAACTGGATAAATGATACAAACTCACAAACCAATATAAAAATAATTTTTTTCATTATTTTTTTCCATCAAATGCTATGATTTAAGATGTTATTATACATATGTTTGTTTCACCTTATGAAAAAATTACATGTGAAAAATTCATGTAAAACTTTTACATTATGAAACAAATATATGATAAACTTTTAACTTATGAAAATAAACACATGTTAAACTTTACATTATGAAACAAACATATGTGTAGCAACATTTTAAATTATAACATATGATGAAAAAAAAAATATTTTTACATTGCCTTGTACGAGTTTGTACTTTTCATCCAGTTTGTAAATGAACCAACATCTTATATTATATTTATATTTTATAGAATTTGCTTTGTACTTGTATTTATATTTTATATTTTATATTTGTATTTATTTTATTTATTTGAATCTTCCATATATGTATATAATTTGTATAATGAACTGATTTAGTGTTTTTAACATAAACTGAACATTAGATACATTTTATAAAATTATTTATATTTTATATATAAATATAAATACAAAATAAATTTTATAAAAGATAAATATAATATATTATAAATATATAAAGTATAAATATTTTTTAAATAAAATTATAAGGTGCCTATAAATATGTAGTATAATTTATAAAATAAGAAAATTATACAATTAACAAAATATGTAATTTATATAATTAATGAAATGAAAATATAATTATACAATACATAAAATATAAATATATGTATATAGTTTAGAGAAAATTACAGATTTGGTCCATATGGTTTGAAAAATGGAAAAATAAAGAAATTATGTTAAAAATGTTATATTTAACGGAAAAATTAGATGGAGGGACCTTACGTGTTATAAAATGGAAACCACAGGGACGTTATTCGTTATAAAAATCATTCAGGGACCTTATCTGTTATAACTTGTAAACCACAGGGACCAAATTTGAATTTAACTCAAATATTTTTAATGATTAATTGTCAAAAAGTAATACTATTTTACTCAAAAAAAATTGAAAACACACACACACACCCACACACACACACACACACACATATATATATATATATATAGAGAGAGAGAGAGAGAGAGAGAGAGAGAGGAAAGTTGAAATGCGAACTCAAATTTGGTTGTGAACGTAAGAACAAATGAGAACGCGACACGTGTCATATTCAGAGTGAATAATCAAAGAAATATTCAGACTGAATAAATACTATATTCAATCTGAATATTTCTTTGATTATTCAGTCTGAATGATGTTTATTCAATATGGATATTTATTTGATTATTCACTTTGAATAATCTACATTCAAACACGTGTCGTGCTCTCATTTGTCCTTACGTTCACAACCAAATTTGAGTTCTCATTTGAACCTGCCCCTATAATATATATATATATATATATATATATATATATATATATAGAACGATAATCAAATAAAAATCATAAAAAATTACAAACTCGTAAAAACCTATATAAATATACCTTTTTCATGATTTTTTTTCTCAAAACCTATAAGTTAAGATATTGTTTCACATATATGTTTGTGTTCACCTTATGAATATAATTACATGTGAAAAAAATTGATTCATCTAGTGAAATAAAAAATATGCATAAAAAAGATTCATAGGGTGAAACAAATACATGTGAAAAATTTCACTGTATTATACAAATATATTTGAAATAATATCTTAAATTCTAGCATTTGATAAAAAAAGTCATGAATTTTTTTTATTTTTATATCGGTTTTTTTTACATTTGATAAAAAAAATCATATATGTATCACGTAATCACATTTGAATGAAGAGATCCCCAAAATTAAACATATATATATATATACACACACATATATATATATATATATAGAGAGAGAGAGAGATCACATTAGAGTGAAATGAAAATGTTAAATTTGAGGGCAAAATGTGGAAATGTTAAATCTGAGGGCAAAATGTGGAAATATTAAATCTGAGGGCAAAATGTGGAAATGTTAAATTTGAGGGCAAAATGTGGAAATGTTAAATCTGACCCGGGTAAGCATAATTTTGAAGCTGACCGGGTAAGTTTTCGGTCAGATCGTGGGTCAGATCTCGGTCAGACAATGATTTTAGTAAACGCTCTGACTGCTGACCGAGTCAGATTTACTGACCCGATCAGACGGGTCAGCAGTTAGTAAACAGCCCCTTAGTAGATTATTAAAACTTTTAAACCACACTTTCTCTGATAATTGTATCTGCTTTTGTAATTTTCTCCATCATACACATTTATGGGTTAGATTTATCTGACAAACTGAGTTCTGGTGACGAAAGAGTTAAGTTTTATTTTTGTTTTGGTGGTGAATGGGTACAAGTTAACAACGGGTGAGATTATGCTAATTCTAATAAGCGTGGTGTAAAATTGTCAGCAAATATTACACATCAAAAGTTCATTGGTTCCTTCGTTGCACATCTCGAAATGGATGTCAAATCAAGGAGAATGAAATGCTCGATTTTTTCAATGAAATTTTGTTTCTTAAAATATAAATTATTTTTAAGATGATTTAGTTTAAAAATTAAGGGGGTGAAAATTTTAATTAAAAGGAAAATAAAAACTCAAAGATGGTAAACTCATTATTAAACATTTTATGTTTTAACTATTAATTTTAATCAATGATCGAGATTGGTTCTCATATTCACAATGAAAAATGAGTTTGCACTTTTCATTTGAACCTACCTATATAAGTTATATATATATATATATACACACACACACACACACACACACACATATATATATATATATATCGGAGCGTTATTATGCAACCCTTACAACTAAATCAGTAGCGTTCATTTGATTCTCAACAGTTAAGATTTAGCCGGTTATAATCTCCCTTGATTAATTTTTTTAAATAAGTAAAAGAAAATGGATGATGGATAAGTGGTTTGCATGGATTGTATAATTTAGAGGGGCTGTATTTGAATGCCCTCTCTCTCTCTCTATATATATATCCTTTCTCTCTCTCTATATCTATCTCTATATATATATATATAAAGAAATAGAGGGATAGAGAGACGAGTTGAAATAAATACTCATCTTTTATTGTGTACGTAAAGACAAATGAAAGTGATAGTAAGAATATTTATAATAATTTAACTTCAAATATAAAGAAATAATTACATACTCTATTTATAATGGATAATTAAATAATTTTATTTTTATTCAAAATTTAAACTTATTAAAACAAAATAAAAACACTTGTATATAAAATTATAAGATATGAAAAATGAAGCAAAGTTCATAAATATATTTTATAATTAGTAATTTACAATTTCTAAATTAACTTTAAGTTATATATTTAATTATTATAGATTCTTTAATACAAAATAAAATGGTAAAAAAAAACAAAAAAACTTAATAACATGATAATTTAGTCAAGAACACTTGTTTTTGTTCAAACATCCGAATTTTTATAACAACCCGTAATTAACCAAGAATCTATGTGCCACTGTGAAGGTTTTTATAAGAACCCTAACAAAAACTTTCATTGTAAATCATCCAACATATCGTTCTTTTTTAGTGAGCTTTAAGCTACTTATACATCAATTAAGCAATAGAGAGTAGTTACATATAAGATCAGTTTTAGGACAAGGTCAGGCTGGTCATAAGTTTATTTATACCATGGGACTCGCTTTTTGAAAACACAAGCAAGAAAAATTAAAGGAAAATAATACTTACATAAGACCGGCTATTGGCTAGTTAATGTGTATTTTGAATCAATCATTGAGATTGTTTGATGATTAAATAATGTTTTTATTAACAGTGAACAAACATTGACCATAATTTAATAAACCAGGTACGGTAGAAGGTACACTTTCTACTATACATGAAATTCTATTATTCGTATGTATTGGATCAATCATTGAGACTTTGATAATAAAGTTATGAATAAACAAACTTTGAACATGATTCTATAGATAAAAGACAGTAGCAGGTATAGTCTTTACTGTACATGTAATTTTAACGTATTATGTTTGTTTTAACATCTTAAATGTATCAAATAAACACCAATAGCTAAAAGAACCATTTTCCCTTTAACAAAATCTAGATCTCAACTTTGTAGGCATATTTATATAAGATTAAATAGAGACAATAATAACAATAATTTCGTCATAATTTAGTCTTCATGTACAAAATTTTCCTTCATTCTCAAATAATATTCTTTTATTATTTTACACTTTTTAAATTCCTTATTTTAGAAAATTAAATATGTTGTTTAAAATCAATGTAAAATACCTTATTGCTATTTGAGAAAAAATTTGATTACCGACAATTTCAACCGATACTATACATAATGCGCCTTAAAAGATATGAATGCGAGTGACCATTTTTTTAACTTATTCAACGGCTGAGACTAGAAGGGGTCCATAACCGAACCTTGGACATGTTGTTCTTCTTCTTTGTCGATTGAGCTATACACTAGAGGCAAATAAATTATCGTTATTAACATGCTATTATATATGTGTATATATATATGTATATATGTATAGACACACATTCAAATACAAACCATTCAAAGGTTACAAACTATACAAACTCGTACAAATTAATATAAAAAATATGTTTTTAATGATTTTTTTCATCAAACGTTATGATTTAAGATATTATTACACATATGTTTGTTTCATCTTGTAAAAATTTCACATCTATTTGTTTTCATAAGTTTAAAGTTTCTCATATATTTTTTTGTGAAAAAGTTTCATATGTATTTGTTTCATAATGTAAAAGTTTCACATGTATTTTTTGCACAAGATGAAACAAACATATATGTATAATATCTTAAATCATAGCATTTGATGAAAAAAATGATAAAAAAAAATTATATTTTATATTGATTCGTACGAGTTTGTAATCTTTGACGGGTTTATATTTGATATGTCTCTGTATATGTGTATATATATATATATATATATAAATTTTGCTTTGCATATGTTAAAAGATTATACATTAATGTCAATTATAAAAATGTCTAAAAAACCTAAGATATAAAATTAATATTTTATAAAATGGAACATTATATACCCTCTATTTGTTAACAAAATACAAATCATAAAGGATAAGACATATTGTGTAAAAGTATATGATTATTACACATTTAATTAATTAATTGACATTTTTATCTTTATAGTAGATTTGGAAGGCAGATATTTTTTTTTGAAAATAAATATTTATTTTAAAACAAATTAAAATAGAAATATTAACATGTATTTCAAAACACAAAATTGATTATTTAAAAAAAAAGTTTAGAAAACAAAACAAATTACCACATTCTAAGTGGTTAAATCAAATCCGATTTTGACCATATAAATGACTAAAATCACTTATTTAGTTCTCAAATATTTACTACTTCTTATTTGAACCTATGCTTTACTGAAAATATATTTATATATTTCCTTTTATAAGTGTGGTGATTTATTTGTTCAAAATGGTTAATCATTCAAAATATAAAAGTTCACTGTTTTTTTTTCTTCATTTTGTGTAAGTTCTAAGTATTTTTTTTAAGTTCAATAAGTCCAATTATCTATTTGTTCGATTTAAGAAAGTTTAAAAAAATTGTTCAAAAAAGTTTAGTAAGGGGGTGTTTGGGATTGCTTATTTAAAACAACTTAAACTTTTTTGCAAAAGTGTTTATCAACTTATGTGGTGGTAAATGGAAGTTTTATAAAAAGTGTTTGGATTAACTTATAACGGTACCACACTGAAATAGATCAATAAGTTGTTTTGTATAGAGTGTTTGAGATTGCTTATACATGTAAAAGGGTTAAAAAGAGTTAAAAGTCATAAGGAATTTTGGTAAGTCAAAATGGAGTAACTTATCAAAAACTTCTTTTCACCGATTCCCCAACGATATAAGCACTCTCTTTTTTCTTATCCAAACACTCGAAACTCCTTTTCATCAGTACCACATCTGTATAAGTCAATAAGTTGTTTTGATAAACAATCCCAAACACCCCATAAGTTAACCACTTAAAATGCAATAATTTATTGGAAAAAGTCCAAAAAAAAACCAACTATCATTTCCATTTAAAATTATTAAGGGGTCATTTTTCAAAACTTACCCGGGTAATAACTTACCGGAAAAATTCAACACTATCATTACTTATCGTGTAAGATTTTAGTACACCAAAATGGTATTATATGCAACGGTTTACCCTGTAAGATCTAACTAAGTAACCTGGTAAGAGTCATCTTCCTTGCTTACCAGGTAAAACTCTCAGTCAATTCCTTTGCTCTTACCGCTCTCACCTGGTAAGATTATTGATTCTTGCCATAGGCGCAAGATCGTGTGAGAAGAAGAGTTAAGGTGAGAAGCGTAAGAAAGGATCTAGACTCTTAATCACTTTTAATCTCAAACCCACCCATGAATTGCGCCTCATACGGGGATTGATTCGGTACATCTCATCTTGGTGCATATCATCCCAATGTGCATCCAAGGGTGAAGATCTCTTCTTACGCTTCTTACCGAAACCCAACCCTCTTGCCATATTCATCTGGTAATCTAATGTGACTTGGTAACCGCTTATCCGGGTAAACGTTTGGTAAAAGACTCCTTAGTCACTAGGGTTTTTTTTTGAATGAAATACTATTCAACTATCTCATTTCGAATGTTTTAGCCTTTAAAACAACTTTGAATGAAAAACCCATCAAACCTTCTCATTTTGAATGATTAATTCTCTACACCTTTTTCAATAAACAAAATATCGAAATTTTGAAAATTAGTTACCGACATTTTTTAACACAAAAAATTATCTGAAATTGGATAAAATTGTTTTAAAGTAAAAAAATATAACTTAAATTGGTTTACCATTCCCAGCCTTATGTCATTCAAATCCTCTGTTATCTTTATTGTTGTCTGCTCTCTATTACCTCCTATCACCGTTGTTGACCCCTTCTATCGATCTTTTTTTGATTCTCCGTCTATTTTTATACATGTTCAATGGTTCTCCATCAAATTCTAGTAAAAAAAGAAAGAACCAAAATAAAAAAGACAGATCAAAAAGACGGAAATCGATGGAGAAGGCCAACAACAACAATTGATAATGTAGAGAAAGAATAACAACATGGCAACAAGGAGTGATGAAGGGAAGTGATGCTGTTATATGCGAATGGTTTGAAATAACGTCGGATTTAAGATCTGTAAAATCAATTTATTTATTTTCTTATTTTAAAACATCATCAGTTAGTTACATTAAACTTTTTTAGGTTAAAAAAAAATGTTTGTAACCAATTTTTAAAATTTATATTGTTTATTTATTAAAAAAAAATAGGGGAGATATTCATTAAAAACCAAGCAATTCGTATAAACCGTACAAACTTTATTCAACCAAAATTTTTAAAATTTTCTTTTAATCATGAGAGTTGATTAGTCAATAACATATGAGAAAATTTCATCAAGAACACATGAGGGTTGACCAATCAAAAATATATGAAACAAGATTCATCAAAATGAGAAATACATATCAAAACATGTCTAGCCCAGTGGTAAGGTAACATCCAGGGGGTCAGTGGATGATATCCCTGACTAACCGGGTTCGAATCCCGCGGTGCGCATGTAAAGATATTCAGATCTTGGGTCTGTCACTATGTGGTACCCTTAATTGGGCTGGACCGAGATCGACATGGATTAATCGGGTGACACCCTTAAGTGGGAGTCCGGATACCCCGAAAAATGTGTTAGCACGCCTTTCAAAATAAATGAGAAATACATGAAACAATTTCATTTTCATATGGAAACAAAAATATATGAAATATTTTCATAAAAAAAAGAATTATATGAAATAATTTCATCATATAGAATACTTTTATGAAACAATTTTAATCAATAAAACAATGAAACTATAGATTTCATACAGTTTGTACGAATTATTTGATTTGTATTTGAAATCCCATAAAAAATATTATATACAATTCAAAAACTTTAACATTTAAAATGAAGAAGTTTAATTTTTTCAATAAAAAGTATTTTAAGAATTTAACCCCTAAATTTTCCCTTAATTTATTGGTTTTTTCCCCCCACTTTTCAATAAAAAAAATAAAAATAAAAAGGTTAGATAAGAAATTTGTCTTTTTGTGATTAATGTTAAAACGTGAAGTGTGAAATCCACTAGTGATAAGAATAGGCAATATTAAGGTCGACAGTGTGTGATGCCCTAGCCTTGGGGAGCAGATCATTACCGGCTATCACCGGTCACCTTTTTCCTCCATTAACCGGAACATACCTCAAATATTTTTGCTCATAACAAGACAATTCTTTTCACTCTCTCTCTCTCTCTCTGTGTATATAATATATATATATATATATATATATATATATATATATCTACTCTCTCTCACACACTAAAAACACACACACAGTTTAGCTTTATTGTTTTTGCAGGCACAGGGTTAATTGATGTCCACACCCTCTTCTTTCACTTATCCTCTTCACCTCTGAATCAATCTCCTCTCTGATCTCACACACCACCATTGTTTCTTCTTTCAACTTTCTTCTTAAATCCATCAGTGTGTGTATATATATATATAATATATATATAAATATATATAATATATCTACGATTAGTGACTTTTGTTCATGTAATTTTGGGGTTTTCACAAGAATTTTGTGGAGTTAATCGAGAAATTAAAAGAAAATGGAGTTTGACGAACCTGAAGAGCAAGAAGAGGAGGTCGGAATTCAGCTTCCGCCGGGAAATTATGATGCGATTGGAAATTCCGGCAGGAAGAGCGGTGGCGGTGGTGGTTATAGGTATAGGGAGTGTTTGAAGAATCATGCTGTAGGAATTGGTGGTCATGCGGTGGATGGATGTGGTGAGTTTATGGCCGCCGGAGATGAAGGTACTTTAGATGCGCTAAAATGCGCCGCCTGTAACTGTCACCGGAATTTCCATCGGAAGGAGGTTGAAGGACAACAACGACATCAACTACAGCAACAACAGCGTTATTTGACACCAACGCCGTACTACCACCACCACCACCACCAGCGACCGGCGGGATACTTGCACATGACGGCGGCTCCGTCGTCTCACCACCAGCAACGTCCGTTAGCTTTACCGTCAACGTCACGTGAAGATCTGGAAGAGATCTCAAACCCTAGCTCAAGCGGTGGCGGAGGCGGTGGCGGTGGTGGTGGTGGCGGTGGTGGAAGTGGTTCGAAAAAACGATTCCGTACGAAATTCACACAGGATCAAAAGGATCGAATGCTGGCTTTCTCGGAGACGTTAGGGTGGCGGATCCAGAAACAAGATGAAGCTGCCGTACAACAATTCTGTGCAGAAACTGGCGTCAAACGCCATGTTCTCAAGGTCTGGATGCACAATAACAAGCACACAATCGGTAAGAAACCCTAATTTTTCAAAAAATTCAAAAAAAAAAAAATCGTAGAATCAGGAATTTAATTCTCAACTTTTAGGAATCTGAGTTCGTTTTTAGCTAGTAATTTTGTTTGAATTTTTAATCCTTATGATCATAATCCTCTAATTGAACTCTCTCAGATCGAATCTGAAAATCTGAAATTCTGAATTCTGAATGTTGATTATATCATCGTTTGATTTCGTGTTCGAATTCTCAAAAAATTTCAAAAATTCAAAATCAAAATCATCGATTTCAATATCATATTACATCAATTTTTCTTCCGATTTCTTTCAAAATTGAACAAATTCATTCGCAGATATCATGAATCGCTCAAAACCAAAAGAAATTTAATGCTGAGATAGCGAGAGAAAAAAAAAGAGGTGTGTGATGATGACGATGATTACCAGTAGAAGAAGAATCAGGAAGACGTGTTTGACATGCAGAGCTACCTTCTGTCACCTTCTCCTTAATTTCGTTAAAACCTCCATTTTTAGCTTTTTTATCTTCTCTCTCTCTAGATCTCTCTCTCTCTCTCTCTCTCTCTCATATTTAACGCATTAAATTGACTGCAATCAGCTCTCAAAATCTGTAGAAGAAGATGAAAAAATGATGATGATGATTTGTGCATGGGGTTCAGTATCGATCGTACATTTCACATCCTTATATTTAATGCACTACAAAGAACTCACATAAATTATGTGATTAGTTGTAGAGGTGTAAATGCTTTGTTTTAAACCACATTCAAAATTTTCTATCTTTTTAAATCCAAATCAATATTTATCTGGTTTCTGGACCCAACCGAACCGGATCAAGTTTTGATTTGTTTTGATCCGATTCGGTTCAGTTTGTTTAGGTTTATGGTTTGAACAAACCAAAAACCCATCTAGTTTAATTTTTTTTAACTATATGTACTTTAAGTGCATAAAATTTGCCTTAACAATCCATATTATACCACTTAACTTTGGTTTGGTTCAATTCGGCTTTACTCGACTCAGTTTCATGCTTTAATTAACAAAGTTTGATCAAAATGATGTGAAGACTGGAAATTTATTCGTATAGGATCAGAACCTGGTGAATATGTGAAATTCTGTTAGATTAATTCATAAAAAAAATCATTGGTCTCAATATGTACTAGTCAATGATATGATCTAAGTTTAGCTGATACAACACTTTAATTATAATTTCGTTTTCGCTGCTGATACATGTGTGTGTGTGTATATATATATATATATATAGAGAGAGAGAGAGAGGGAGGTTCTTCTGCACCCAAGTTAAAAGTTACACCCCGTGCACCCCAATCAAAACCTCCCAGTATATATAGTGAATTTCATAACATTCTCCATTTCACAATACATTTCATATCATTTAGGATCAAATGGAACAAGCTCGTTATAAAAAATAGATAAAAAAGTGTGAAAATCAAAAAATATAAAATATTATGAAATTCACTGTAATATTTCATAACATTTTATATTTTCTGATTTTCACAACTTTTTATCCATTTTTTTCATAACGTGCTTGTTCCATTTGATCCTAAGAGCATCTCCATCAGCATCTTCAAAATGGAGAAGATAGAGATTTTGAAGATTTTTAGCATGTTTTTTGCTCCAACAACATCTTTTAAACTTTCTCCAAAATGGAGAAAACATGAAAGAGATTATAAAAATCTCAAAATTTGGAGATATCTTAAAAAATGATTACCATGAGAGAGAAACTTCTTTTTATTATGTTCCTCCAATAAGAAAATTTGAGATTAAATGTTTAGATGATATAAATAATATTTTATTAGAAATATAATAAATTTTAATAATATAATAAATTTTGTAATCTCCAAAATAGAGATGCTGTTGAATGTAATATTTTTTTAGAGATTTTGATGTTTGATTCTCCATTTTGGAGAAAATTATGGAGATGCTCTAAACGACATGAAATGTATTATGAACTGGATCATGAAATTGACGGTTTTGATTGGGGTGTAACTTTAAACTGAGGTGTAGAAGAACTGGACTCTCTCTCTCTCTATATATATATATATATATGTATATATATATATGTATATATATATAGAAGAAAGTTCAAATGCGAACTCAAATTTGGTTGTGAACGTGAGGACAAATGAGAGCGCGACAGGTTCTGAATGCAGATTATTCAGACCGAATCCAACCGAATATAATGTTTATTTAGTCTGAACATTTCTTTAATTATTCAGTCTGAATATGACACGTCTCACGCTCTCATTTGTTCTCATGTTCGCAACTAAATTTGAGTTCTCATTTGAACCCGCCCCCATATATATATATATATATATATGGTATGAATATGCATTTTTGATACAAGGTACATTCTGAACGTATATTCTTAAGCCACAATTTGGGGGACTACCGATCGTTTATAACCTCTTTGTGTGATTTATCATCATTTGACCGAACCAAAAGTTATATAAATGTTCGAGATGTCTTCAAAGTAACGTACAATTGTTGAGTTCGAATCTTATATTTGCTATCAAATTGATTATTTTTAAGGTGCAAGAGCCATGTTGAAATTTTACTTTACATTCGGGTGTCGTGGTTATTCAAGTGTTTTTTACTTTTTTCTGCCAAAAAAATCGTAAATTATTTCGATGGTTAATAAATCAAAGGTAAAAATTCGTTCTTCGCAAGTTGGCTCCTAATTTGCAATAGAACTCACGAACATTTGTGTATCGGACTTTAATTATACAAGAAAATCGCACACATTTTTGTTTTTCGTATTTTTTAGTATAAAAAATGATCATTTCAAATAAATAATATTTTAAACATCTGGGATTTGATTTAGGATTTTTAAAAGATACAACTAATTATCAATTTATCATTCACATTTAAAGTACAAATGAGAAGGTCGAATAGATTTTACATATGAATCTTTGATATTGTTAAGCGAGATTCGTCATCAAATATCTGAGTTCATAATTTATGTTACGAATGTGTATGATTTTAAGTTACTTTGGTAAGTTTATCGTACTCGAAAAATGTTTGTGTAAGTGTTATGAACATCACAATATACAGTGTATAGAGAGGTGTTCAATCTTGATGTTGATGTATAAAAATATATCAGAATTTAAGTTGCATTTTTTGATATTTTATCAAAAGATATTGATTAGATTTATTTTAATATACAAAAAAATAACTTTAAATATATGATTATTAATAAACAATTTTGATAAAGTATATATTAATATAGCAAGTATAAAATGATAGTTAGGGTTTCAAAGTTCTTTTGGTTTTTTAACAGGTTTAGATTACTAATAAGAGGATTCCTTTGGGTTTTTGTTAGGTTTTGATTATTAATTTACATATCTTAACATGTAATCAAAAAAATCTCGTCGTAACAGCCATTCGTAACTTAAAATTTGTATCTCCCGTCATGTTAAGCATGTGGCGTGCCATGACCTAATGCGCGATTTTTATTGACGTTTTATTGGATTTTTTTTACTATTTTATTGTCTTATTTTTTTAGTTTATAATGTATAATCTGATTTAGTTATTTAATATCATTGTTTTATTAAGTAATAGTAGAAAATATATGTTTATATGAATAATAGTTTATTTGATATAAAGATTTGTTGTCATAAGTCACACCTTGAAAAACGTCGCGACCTTGCTGTGGCTCATAAGGATTGACCTTGCCGCTACGACACACCTCATGTCATTTAGAACCTTGATCTTAACCATAAATGATACTTGAGGTTCAAACTTCACTAGCGAGTTCGAGCAACTCGCTCGTTTGGTTTGACAAAAAGTTGTAAGGGTCTCTTTTGTTTTGACGTAATGTTTTTGAGGCGTTCGAATTTGTGGAAGGATTCGAAATTGGGAGGACTTGGAATCCTTGACAGAAAAGGGACACCAAAGCCTTAAGATACTGTACAACAGGAGTCAGACCATGAGTACCCACCGGTTTTTTAGATGATTAGAGACACAGAAAAATGAGAGTAGTTGTACTTTAAACCCCTTTTACTGATTTGAGACACCATAAGTTGCAAAAGCCTTTTGTTCCTCGAGCACCGAATGGTATGCATAGTTGTCCAAATGATAGCCCACCTGATCAAGGAAATCGAGTTTTCACCACTGAAACTTCGAAGGAAAAGAGAAGATATCATCTGAATAGTTCAACGAAGGATGGTCACATCACCATCATCTCCACATACTCAACCAAATTAATTTTAGAACTTGGGAGACAATGTAGGAAACAATGTTCAATTGACTCAGATCGTAATCTCATCGAGGACACAAGACTATATGCAAATTGATCCCATTTTGTTCAAAATATCACAGACTATAACTCTACCACGACTATATCTCCAAATAAAAATGTTGTCTTTTCGAGGAACCCATACAACACCAGCAAGGAATATTTTCCTGAGATATACCATTAAGGATTCAAAAATTTTGCCGAAAACTTATCTTCCGATATAAACCAAACCCATTTGTCATCCTAACTGACAACATAAAAAAATGAGGAATCCAAATTTATTATTTCCTCTAGTTCACCCCATCCCCCCCCCCCTCCCCCTCCACTCTAGGTTCCCTAATCCAACGTTAGTTCCAAATCAAAGCTCCCTCAATACCAGCTAACTCTATCCTTCCTCAATCCTTCCCCCAACACTCTCAAGCCGGGAAATAGCCACTTAACTGACCAGAAATACGTAGACGCCCCCATCCCCTACCCTTCTTACCATCGGATTTCGAAAAATAACTCCCAACTTATCAACGTTCATCCCAACTTTAATAATATTCCCTCTTTGTATCTACCCACATGGTTCAAAGAACATATATAAATCCAAATCTCAAAAACCTAGACCCCTCTATTTCATAACTAACCCAAGTTTAATGTATGTTCTTTTGTATAAATGTTAATAGTTTAGATTTTGAAACCTGTTATTTTTAAAATCTGCTCATTTTCAGCTCCAAATAAATTTTCTTTTTTTTTTAAATTTATTTGTCATTAATTAATTTAAATTAAGAAATTGGAAAAAGTAAAGCTTTTTCCCATTTTTATTGACCAATTAATACATTTCAATTAATATATTGAGGTTGTAAAATGAAGACTGTGGGTGAAGATTGATTGATTTTGATACAAGTAAAATAATAATAAATATAATTTATTTATTAAAAAGATTTTAATAATAAGTTTGTTCGTTTTGAGTTTATTGAAATATAGTGTTTGATAGGTTATAAGTTAAATATTTGAAAGAGGGAAAAATCTTTAAAAAAACCAACGAACTTTTTAATTATGAATTGATTAAGTTATTGATTTTTTTAATAAATAAATCATTGAAAATTTTATTTTGGATGATTGAGTTAAATGTCAAGAGTATTTCTTTTAACTAAATAAACCATTAAACTTTAAAAAATTGGTTATCTACATCATTTTAATAAAAAAAATGAAATATAGAAAGATAAAAAATGAGACAGAATAGAAAAACAAAAAAAAAAAACATATAAAAAAGAGAGAGATTAATTGCAATTTGCAAACGCACGATGCCTAATTATCAATAGCGGTCAACGATTGGGTGACTAGGGAGCCATAACGTTGGACACAAGGTGTTTGAATGACATAAGATTTTGACATATTAACGATTTAGGTGGCGTTTGTTTTTTAAGAGGTATCGAAATCTGAAATCTTATTTCAGTTCTGATTTATGAGGAGGTGGTGCTGAAGTCTGAAATCTAAATCATTAAAATTATTATTTTTGCAAACTAACATACGTCTGAAATCTAAAATCTGAATCAATTCATTTTAATTAAACTCAATTGAAATATCCAACCATTTAACAAATTCAAAAATTCAACTGAAATACGTCAAATGATTCAACACACAGTAACTGTTAGATATAGATGATTTACATGAAGCGTATAAATGTAATCCTATTAGAACTTCGAATCAAATGGATTACTCAAGATTCATGATTTCCATCTTATAAAGTTTAGTGCTTTACTGATTAAAAAACCGAAAACAAGATAACTTTAGCAATGGATATGTCTTTGTCCTTGAACTGAAAGATATCTCTTGTGTAAACTTTTCCCTTGCAACGAGAACCTGAAATTTTCCGCGATCATAGGTTATAAACGCAATACAATTATGCTCTTAATCACTAAAGACTATAGAAAAGATAGATCAACAAGTGTAAATACATAAATGCATAAGGGTATTGAATATATGATAGAAAATGTGAAGTTACACTGAATTCACACCTCATGGTAGGATTTGGAAGCAAAAAATGGTGCGTTTTCGCGGTGAAATGGACGCTGAATATCTTGATTAATTTCCGCTTTATATGTAGCATGACGACCGTATTCTGTGATTGCATGTGATTTTAGTACAAAATTGTACGTAATTTGGTCTTTTTCGTGTTTTCTTATTTTGATCTCATTCTTTTTTTAGTCCTCCCATTTTATATACATAACAAAAAAAATGTAACATTCAATAATGATAGCATGTTGCATATTAAAAAAAAATGTCCCATGGTATGTTTTTCTTTAAGGTTAAATCCAAATCACAAGATGTATCAAATTTCTTTATCATATGATGAAAACCATAATTGAATCTTTTTATAAAGCTTTCATGTAGAAATTGTCCACCATAAGAATTATAGATAAGTTGATGCTATTAATTAAATAACATCCACAAGATTTCTTTACAAGTTAAACAAACTCAATTTTTTTAATCAAAAGAGACCGGTTGATCACATATAAAGTGTAGACCACATATTTGTTTAAGATATATAATATACATAAGAAAGACAATTAAATAGATGGTCTTGTCAAATGATTAATCAATAATTCCTAAATAATATTAAAACATAATAAAAAAAAGCATGGAAACTATGTATATATCAAACGATTTGTATAAACTGTGTAAACCGCGCATTCAATCAATCATAAGATTTTTTTTTTAATTATGAGAGGTTGATAGTCATTTTTATTATGGAGGACATTAATTATTGTAACAACCACGTTTCTAAAATTAAAGATAAAAGTGTCATTGCTCTAAAAGTAGTAATTACTTTAAACAAATGGTCCCAAATATAAACTTGATCTCATAGTTGCAGCTGAAATTAAAACTAAGCTACTGAGATTTATTACATAGAACTAACTAGGCGACTAACTATACAAGTTACGCCTTGCTCCTAGCTCCTCGAGCTCACAGCTTACCTTTCCCTTTGCCCGAACACTCGATCATATGCTTCCTTGAAAGGGTTTTCAGTTTATAAAAGATAGAGGGTTAGACCGAAAGGTCCAGTGAATTCCATGAAGCCACAGTTAATATGCATAACAGTTATAAGAGGAGACGGTTAGTCATAAATATCAACTCACACTTAAACACACATTTTTGTACCTGTTGCAACGGTAATACATTTTCTGTCACACACACCATGACTAGCTTTGATCACACACACCGTGATCATTGAATGAGCACACACCGCCCAAAAGGTATATCACACACACCGTGACTATTTGAATGAATTAAAACATTTCAATTTAAAACATTCATTTATAAAAGTTTGGCACACGAAGGGAACTCACCTGAATTGCCGACCAAACGTCACACTCAAATCCTACGAATACTCCAACCGAACACTCCAACCGAACACCTGAATTGAGGTTACCAACTCATGAGTTAACATGCCCAAAATAACCCCAAAAGACTCACTTACAAACCCCTTAACTAAGAACCCAAGCTAGAGCCCCTAATCGATACCGAACGAAAAACGAATTTTTGTGAGACAGTGGGTTTGGCGAGTCCCATGCAAGTCATGACTCGCCAGACACTCGCTTTACCCTCTGTTTCACCTACACAAATCCATTCCAAGAACCAAACCCCTAAACCAAAATCCAAATCGATTTCCATTGATTTTTAAGCATAAAACTCTTTCTCAATACCCTAGAAACATCCCCAAACAATCATCATTCCAATTTAATCCATCCAATCCATGGATTCAAACCTCAAATGGTGAACCCAAGGTCATCCATGGTGGGTTTTCATTGAATACAATCCAAACAATTGAAATCAACAACTAATCAAGAAGATGACCATCCTACCTCATCTATTCATCTCATATCCATTGATTTGAGATTTTCCAACAAAGATTTACCAATCAAAATACAGCCTCCATGATTCTTAATCAATCATTTGACCCAACTAAACTAGAAAATGAAAGAGATAGGAGATAATATCTAAAATTGATTGATTGGACCTTGCTTCTCCAAGCTTTCTCCTCTTCTTGCTATTCTACACTCAAAATCGCACCCAAGAAGTTCATACATAAGAATCAGCCGTGTTTTGCAAGAAAAATGAGGGTTTCTCCCTTTTTATTCAGTCATCTTTCATCACTTGACAACTCTAGTCCCTAAACTTTGGAATATATGACTCCAGCCAACAATTTGGGATTTTATTTACAAAAGAAGATTCTGGGTTATTACATCTCACCCCCCTTAAAAGAATTCCGTCCCCGGAATTCATCAAGCGAAGAGATGAGGGTATTTCTTTCTCATTTCCGCTTCCGGTTCCCATGTTGCATCTTGCCCTTTGTGGAACCTCCAATGCACCTTCACAAGTACTATTTCCTTATTTCTCAACTTCTTAATCTTCCGATCCACGATCGCTTCTGGTTCTTCCGTATATTCCAACTTCGCATCCACTTGAATATCGTCCAATGGTATTGACACATTCGGATCCGCTAAACACTTACACAAATTAGACACGTGAAACGTGCTATGAATACCTTGGAGCTTTTTCGGAAGATCCAACTTGTAAGCCACCGCACCCACTCGTGCCTTTATAACAAACGGTCCTATATATCGAGGACTCAACTTTCCTCTCTTCCCAAAACGTACCACTCCCTTCCAAGGTGATATCTTCAACATCACTTTATCGTTCACTTGAAACTCAATCGGTTTCCTTCTTTTATCCGCATATGCTTTCTGTCGGATTTGAGCCACTTTCATATTCTCACGAATCTGTCCAATCTTATCGGCCGTGATCTGAACAATTTCCGGACCAGCTAATTGTTGGTCCCAATAAGGATCTACAAGAGTTAAATATTAAGTAAACGGTTTGTAGAAGGGGGGGGGGTTGAATACAAACACACAGATTTTGGTTTTTAAATGAGTTTATTGAAAATAAACAAATTTACAGTTATAAGCGGAATTAGAACAAGTTAAAAACCTATTCTATTGTAACTAAGGAAACACACAGTTTGATGCACAAGAAGATGAAAGAAAGAAATGCAGAAGGTAGAGGCTAGAAGGACGTATGCATGAAGATGAAGAAGGTATCTTCATCTATTTATACTCGCTTGCATTTAATGCAAGACAAAAGGTACATGCCACGTGTCAAGCTTGGATAGGAAGCTTGTCCTTGTAAATAAGACAACCATGCTTTTGGCCGAATATGAACAGTACCGTATCAGATATGATGGGGACATAAGAGACATGTCGTATGTCCTTTTCTGACATGGTTCTAGGTTTGACTTTTGTGCATCGAGGATAAGATCAAACTTTAATATTGCAGAGGAAACTTCATTTGATCGCTGACACTGAATGTTCAAGGATGAACTTCAGTGTTGCTGAGGCTTCACAAGATCTCACACTTTGAGTAGACAATCGCTGCTATCGCTGAACCGCTTCAGTTCACTTAGCTGATTATCTCTTTCTTCAGCTTTGGTCTTCGACTTTCGCTGAATGGTCTTCTGGTGTGATAGCTGATCTTCATGTCTTCAGAGACAAGCTTGTTGATCCTTGATCTTCAGCAATCACTGATAGCAATCAGCGTATGCTATTGCTGAATTTGAACAGAAGCTTATCTAAGGAATTTCACTAAGTATAGTAAAGGAATCATATTCAAATCACTGAGAGGAGTTATGATCAACAATCTCCCCCTATTTGATTATGATTAAGCAACATAGGAAAATTGCTTTTAAAAGATTAGTAGGGACTTATAAAATTTAAAATACATTTTCTAAGTACTAATCTGTAAAATCTTTTTCAGCTAAACTATTATCTGAATTGAGTTTCATTTATAAGGATATGAAATCACAATTTTTACAAGTAGAAGAGCTTAAAGTACATTCACTGATTGAACTTTCAGAGTGAAAGATCAGTGAGTAAAATATAGTTTAACGAAAATTGAACTCTTATGTTCATTGTCCCTTTTACTATTTTCAGGGATCTTTTCAGTACTAGGGTGGAGTAAAGTACTTTGAATTTCATTAATTATAATCTGAAGAATTACAGCGAAATGAAATTACAATGATAAAGGTAAAGTACTTGTACACTAAAGAAATATTACAAAGGAAATAGAAAACTATGACTAGTCAGAGATATTCTCGTTTCTTCTTTGTAGCTCATTCTCATAAAGAGTCTTCTGTCTGTTCATCAGAGGAGTATCTGACCAGCAGCGCCAAAGCATGATCTTTATGAGAGAGGAAGGGGCCCTATGAATTTCTTGGTTTCTGAAGAGTCCTAAGAACCCTTCATTATCCAAGAATACCATACCATGTTCAGGTAGTGAGATGATTTCGTCTTCTTGATATCTTCAGTCTTGAGGAAGAGAGGTACGAAGCATTGATATATCAGGGAGCTCAAGATGACCAAGAATGCTTTGATAATCAAACTTAGTTTCATGCTCATTCTTCGAACTTGAGCCACCTTCAGCAACTGATCTTTTCTTCTTTGATGGTTCAGGGAGAGGGGGAACTTGTACATGTTGTGACATTCTTTAAAGAATCGATTCAACTCATCTTCTACCACATTCTTGAACTTGGATTTGGAACCCTGAATGGCATCTCTGATTTCGAGCCATTCAGTGTATCCATATAACCTTAAGAATTTTGCTTCTTCTCTCTGTGTTCTGGATGTCCTCGTCATTCTTACATATACCTTTGGACCACCTCTGTTAGAGTGTCGCCCTTGGATAGTTACGTGAATGATTTTGTCATCAGATCTTCGAAAGTTCAGCATCTCTGTGCACCAATCCAGTTCTTTGTCTTTCTGAGTTGAGGCTTCAGTGGTTAGTGCAGTGAGAATATTCTGTTGAGCGAGAATGGGATCTACATTCAGGTTTTCCTGTACAAGTTCTTTCTGAGCCAGAGCTGCAGCTAGCCGTTCACTCTTTTCTAATTGCTCTTTGGCTGCTTTATCTCTTGCTGAGTCTTCCCTGAGAATCTTCCTTGCTAAAGCAAGATCATTCTCAGTTTGCTTTATTTCTTCATCTCTGATCCTCTGAGCTATCAGAGCTTGTTCTCTATCTTCTTTGGATAAAAAATAGAATTCATCTACTATCCTGATTGGTACAGCGTTTATTGGGTCTTCTTAGGGCACCCCTATTCTCTTGGCTTCGAATTCCCTTAGGAATTTTATTCGCCTTTCTTCCTCTTCAGGCTCGCTTATTATCTGCTTCTGAATGCGACGCCGAGGGATGAGGCCTTCTTCTTCCTCAGAGTCAGTTTCCTCTATGTACATAAACTGCTCATTGGGAGAAGGTTCCTTCCTTGTGGATGAGTCCTTTGGGGGACGGGGATCACTGAGGGAAGGAGATGAGGAAATAGTTTTGTCAGAGGGAATTTTAGTAGGTGAAGAGGAGTGTATGGGAGATTCAGAGAGAGGAGTAATATAAGGGATAAGCTGAAGTGATACCTTATCAGCGGTCTCCCCCTCTGATATTGGGATGGTGGCCTCAAGCAATCGACCACTGCGGGCCGAGGGTCCGCCTTCGTCCCCCAAGGGCTCTAGCTGAGATGTGCTTGGTCTGGATAATCTGAAATGCTCCAGTGCAAAACCCAAGTCATCATCATCATCATCATCAACCTCATAATGAGGGATGCAGTTCCTCTTCTTCTTCATCATCTTCTTCCTTATCATCATCATCAACTCTTGCAGTGGAGGAAGGTTCTGGTCGTTGGATGTAGGGAGAGATCCTTTCATCTGGAAACCGTCGATTATGCTCGCCGATAAGTTCGTCAGCGAACTCTTTGGCCACCTTCTCCCCCTCAATGTTATCATGGGGCAGAACGTGGACCATCAGAGTGCGAACATTAGTGTGCACAGCCTCAAGCATGGTCCGATCAGCAGCAGTAAAGGAGGGACCAGTCCCACTGAGCCTTGAGAGAGTCTGCAGAATGTCAGACTGAGTCTTTTGAATAGACTCGAGGACAGTGGCCTGAGCATCAACCTTCTGCTCAATGTTGAGGAGGGATTGGTGAAGGTCCTTGTGATCGTCCTTCAGAGTCTGAACATCAGACATCAAGTTGCTGACATTCGTCTTCATCCCTGGAGTGCCAGCGACCTGCCAGAAGATCAACTCCGTAGAAGTTTGCAGTGTGTCCAGTCGGGCAGATGGTCAATGGCAGGGAATGTGGGAGCTGGCAGTGACACAGGAGGCAACTCAGTACCCTGGGAGGAAGCTTGGGGGCAAGGTGCTCCATCTTGACATCCCTGAGCTTTCTGGCACTGGGAGGGCGCTGAGGAGATTTCATTGCTGGCTTCGAAGTGGTGGTGGTGGTGGTCGTTGTTGCTGAGTAGACAGGAGCAGTGGCAGCAGCTGATGACATTGACAAAGAGGCGAGAAAAGAATCCGGATCAGATGATGGATGTAAAATAGCATTATTTTCCTTGAGAGTATCGTGAGGATTACTCTCAGGGACTACTTTGCGAGGCGGTGTCACGAGGATCAGCGACCGGTGTGTTAGAGTATCTGAAAGAGATACTCCGAGGTCCTTTTAAATTGGCTTTCCAAAACTCAGATTGCCTAAACAATTTTGAGGTTTGGACTGCGTGCATTTCAGCATTATCAGAGATAGGGACAACTATCACTGAGTCACTTGCTGATGTGAGGACCAAAGAAGTAGAGATGGAAGAGGTAGACAAGGCAGTGAAGGTAATACCTGATCCAGCTTCAGCAGAGCTGTCTATAACACCTTCAGAGACCTTAGTCACTGATGGTGGTGGTAGTGCTGATGAAGCTTCAACGACAGCAGAAACCGTTGGAGTGGCTGTGGATGAGGGTGGTGATTGAAGTACACCAAAATCAGAGAGGATGGTCTGTTGAGCGACCACCTTCTTGGGTTTCTTTGAGGCGATGGTATTTTTATGACCATCAGTGGGGGTTTTCCTCTTTGCAGCAGCAGTGCCTTGGGTACTCGCTGAGGGGATGGACAGCGAGGAGGACACTGAAAGAGGCGCTCCTATAATTTGGAGCATATAGGGAGTGAGAGGAGCATCACCTGGACGTTCTTCCAGGTCCAGGGATTTCTTCCCAACCATTGAGAAAGCAAAGTCACCAACTTTCGGGTAGCTGTCCCCGAAGGCTTCTTCAAGGATGATTGAGAAGAAACGTGGGTAAGGGATAACGTGATGTCTGGTGGAGGCATTGAGGCGGCTGCACATATCGCTGAAGATGTAATCAGCATAGTTCAGAGGATGACCCGTGTAGAGAGAGAAGGCAAGGTCTTGAAAATGCTTGCTCTCCTGATCGTGGGAGCCAACTTTTGACCCTAGGCACTGGATGACCTGGGTGAGAACATATTGCCAGCGAGCAGGGAGTCGCTTCTTTTCCAGCTTCGAACCCACCGTCTTCACTAAGGGGTTCTCCCACTTGTAGCCAATGGAATCCAAGAAAGCATCAATCTGCTGCTTTGTTGGTTCAGCACCCCATTGCTCATTTTTCTTGCGCTGAGGGAGTCTGAGCGCCTTGCGTACAAACCCTGCTGTGAATGCGAAGAAACCAAGGTCAGGGATTGTGAAGGAGATAGCAGGAAGAACAGTGCCCTTGTCTGTTTTCAGCGTGGTACATTGCGCCGTGTACCAGAGAGCCTGAAGGTGAGACGCAATGCCCACTGGGTTGTGGGCGAAGGCATACATCAGCGGGCATGCCTTTAGGAAGGTTGCAGCATCCTTGAACTGAGGGCGTTCAGAGGGAATGTCCACCAATGCAATGTAATTGCATGGCTTGAAGGTTGACTTTTCCAGCTCAAAGTGACAGGTTGGTGCAGCGACCAACTAGTTAGCAGCAGCAGTTTCAGCAACGTTGGAAGCAGAGGCCATTTCTGTAGGAAAAATGGCAACACCGAAGAGATAAATCATGATTTTAATACATGAATGTATAAACCAGAGTTTTGGTATTAAAAGTACCAAATGTAAGAGCAAGGAAACAAGTATTTTGATGAACAATATCAAAATGCTTGTTGGCAATTAAAAAATTTAAAGATAAATAAAATAATATAAAACGTAAAAAAAATTGTTCTTAGAACTGGGTTTTTGAAAGTGAAAAAAAAAACTTTTCACTTTAAAAACAAGATGTTATTGATTTTAAGAAAGAAAATTAGAATAGAAAAGTGAAACGAGTTGTTTCCAGTTCTTGATATAAGGTTTAGATCAAACCTTAAACGTGTGAAGAAGAAAAACGCACAAGTGCGTGTTCCTGGTGTTCTTGGAGGAGAAAGCTTGAAGAATCGAAGTTTATCCTTTGCCTTCAGAGAAGTTATGTAAGCGGAAGGAATAAAGTGAGACAAAAGGAATGCTTAAATAGCAAGAGGAGAGAGAAAAAGAGGATAGCTAAACGACGGTTTAGCTTTTTGAAAAAAAAAATGATGACCTGGCGCACGTTCCAAGAAAGGAGTTGGAATGGAAACGTCGCGGTCCGTCGTGTGTCAGAAAAAGGTCTGACGTGTCCTTTTCTTAAATGTTAAAAAGATTATGATGATAATTATCCATAAGGAAGGTTTATCATTTATAATTTTAAAAAATCTTCATCACTAATAATAAAGGATTGTCAGTGAGGAGTTTTGAATTTTAAGAGAGACATTCTTTGATGAGAAAAGTTATCAAAGAGTTTTTAGAGATTAGAAGATAATACCTGAGGAGATGGCCTAGATATCGCTGAATCAGAGTTCAGTGAATGGAAAGTTTGAAAGCTTTATTTGTAATCCTTTGTTGATCACTGATTGAAAAATTATTCAGCGTTCAACATACCAAGTTCGCTGATGAGTAGATTGAATCTAGTTTCATCAAGAGGCTTGGTGAAAAGATCAGCGAGCTGATATTCATTAGGAACAAAATGGAGCTCAACTTCACCATTCATCACATGATCTCTGATAAAGTGATATCGGATCTCAATGTGCTTGGTTTTGGAGTGAAGTACAGGGTTGTTAGCAATTGCTATAGCACTTGTGCTATCACAGTAAATAGGAATTTTAGAGAGCTTTAGATCGTAGTCTCTGAGTTGATTTCTCATCCAAAGGATTTGAGCACAACAACTACCAGCTGCTACGTATTCAGCTTCAGCGGTGGAAGTGGACACTGAGTTTTGCTTTTTACTTGTCCAACTTATTAACTTACCACCTAGTAGCTGACACCCACCAGTGGTGCTTTTCCTATCAATCTTACAACCTGCAAAGTCACTGTCAGAATAACCGATAAGATCAAATCCTGAGCCTTTGGGATACCAGAGACCAAGATTTGGAGTTCCTTTCAGATATCTGAAGATTCGCTTTACAGCGATTAGATGGGATTCCTTCGGTTCAGCTTGATACCGAGCACAGAGGCAGGTAGCATACATGATGTCTGGTCTACTCGCTGTAAGATATAGCAGAGACCCAATCATTCCTCGATAGGCAGTGACATTGACTGGTTTCCCATTGGGATCCTTGTTTAATGTCAGAGGAGGCGCCATAGGAGTCTTCATCGCTGAGCATTGATTCATGTCAAATTTATTCAGCATGTCTTTAACATATTTGCTTTGACAAATAAAAATTCCTTTGTCAGATTGCTTAATCTGCAAAACTAGAAAATATGTTAGTTCACCCATCATACTCATTTTATATTGTTTTTGCATTCTTGCAGCGAAACGAGTGCATAATTTGGGTCTTGTGGAACCAAAGATAATGTCATCAACATATATCTGAGCGAGAATCGTATGACCTTTATATTTTCTTAAAAACAGAGTTTGGTCAATTTTTCCACGAACAAATTTTTCTTTAAGAAGAAATTTAGAGAGGGTGTCATACCAAGCTCTAGGAGCTTGTTTTAACCCGTAAAGAGCTTTTTCAAGTTTAAAAACATAACCAGGGTGGTTAGGGTCTGAGAAACCAGGGGGTTGTTCAACATAAACTTCCTCGCTGAGTTTTCCATTTAGAAAAGCACTTTTAACATCCATTTGAAAAACTTTGAAGTTTTTATGAGCAGCATAAGCTAAAAAGAGTCTTATGGCTTCTAAACGAGCTACAGGGGCAAAGGTTTCATCATAATCAATTCCTTCTTCCTGTCTATAACCTTGAGCAACAAGTCTAGCCTTATTGCGAATTATA
This sequence comes from Silybum marianum, assembly GCA_036898165.1. Classification (NCBI taxonomy): domain Eukaryota; kingdom Viridiplantae; phylum Streptophyta; class Magnoliopsida; order Asterales; family Asteraceae; genus Silybum; species Silybum marianum. The sequence goes on along the minus strand of CM072542.1, from coordinate 25,769,537 downwards.
GTCCCGTTTTCATCTAGCTTATTTCTGAAAACCCATTTGGTTCCTATGACGGTTTTATCAGAGGGTCTAGGAACAAGATTCCAAACTTTATTTCTACGAAATTCAGTCAGTTCTTCTTGCATAGCTGAAACCCAGCTAGGGTCAGAGATAGCTTGATCTATCTTCTTAGGTTCAGAGAGAGAAATGAAGTTTACATAAAGACAGATATTACCTGTACCTCTACGTGTTTTGATACTTGCAGTGGGATCGCCAATAATCTGATTTATTGGATGATTTGCAGTCCATCGCTGAGCTGGTGGTTGAGGAGAGAGATCAACGACGGATTCGGCGACACATTCTTCGTATTACGGAATAGGACTTGTTTCAGCAACATGTACTTCATTTAGAATCAATTCAGGGGATTGATTTTCAGAGGAGGTTTGGTTATTCACAGAGGAATTTCCAAGGGATGAATCAGTAACAGGAATCTGACTTAAAGGAGTAACATTTATCCCTGAAGATGGATTATTGTTACTTGTTGAGTTTACTGGGATTTCATCATCACATACATCAGCTGGAGTTTGATTGCTGAAATATGTTTCAGGTTCCCCATAATGAGATTCCATCCAAGCATTTAATTCTTCATCATCATCAAGATTATGAGAAGGATGAATGGGACGAGATTCATCAAAGTTGACATGCATAGATTCTTCAACGTGTTGTCTTCTATTGTTGAATACTCTGAAAGACTTAGATACAGAAGAGTATCCAAGAAATATACCGTCATCATCTTTAGGATAGAATTTACCCAAATGATCTCTGTCATTCAGAATGTAACACGTACATCCAAAAATGTGAAGATATTTCAGAGTGGATCTTCTCCCATGAAATAATTCATAGGAAGTCTTCTTGAATCGCTTAACAATCAGGGATCGATTCTGAGTAAAGCACGCTGTATTGACAGCCTCAACCAGAATTGAGTTGGAAGACGTGATTCGCTGAGCATTGAGCGAGCTGCTTCGATTATAGTTCGATTTCTTCTTTCAGCAACACCATTTTGCTGAGGCGTTCTTACTGATGAGAAGTTGTGAGATATGCCTTTTTCTTCAAAGAAACTAACCAAAGTACTATTTTTGAATTCAGTACCATAATCACTTCTTATGGAGCGAACAAGTAAGGAGTTTAACACTTCCATTCTTTTGATAAAAGAGATTATCATTTCAGGGGTATCACTTTTGGATCGAAGGAAGAACACCCATGTGTATCTGGAGTATTCATCAACAATCACTAAAGTGTATTTCTTTCCAGAGATTGATTGGACATTGACAGGTCCAAATAGATCCATGTGGAGTAGCTGAAGAGGAGTGGTCACTGAAGAAACTTGCTTTGACCTGAAGGAGGCTTTTGTCAGCTTTCCCTTTTCACATGCTGAACAAAGAGATTCCTTTGTAAAGGTGTGATTTGGGAGGTCTTTGACTAAGTCTTTTTGAGACAATTCATTTATTGTCTTAAAGTTGAGATGAGAAAGTCTTTTATGCCATAACCAGTTTATATCAGTGGATGCTTTAGAGATAAAGCACATGTTCTCAGAGTGAGAACTATTCATCTTTATGACGTATACGTTTTCAACTCTTTAGCCAGAGAGGGCAAGCTTATCATTTCCGTCAGTGACAGCACATCTATTCTTTAGGAATAGAACCTTGAAGTCTTTGTCACACAACTGACTAACGCTCAAGATATTGTGCTTTAGTCCCTCAACGTAAGCAACACGAGAAAAAGATGTGGCTCCGTTGGACAGAATTCCATAACCTTTAGTGTATCCTTTGCCATTTCCACCAAAGGTCACTGATGGACCAGCTTCTTCTTTGTAGTCAGAGAGCAGAGATTTTCTGTCAGACATATGCCTCAAGCATCCGCTATCAAGATACCAGATACCTTTGGCACTCTGCATACAACAGAAGATTAATTGTTTAAAGGTACCCATATTACTATGGGTCCTGCTTGGTTAGATACAGGATTGGCGGATGTACTACTAGCTGAAGAACTCTCTTCAGTGGATATCTTCACCTTAGTTGGTTTAGCAACTTTGGTGGATTTCACTCTTGCTGATTTATCAGCTTGAGCTACTTTCTTTCCATGAGCTAGTTTATCAGCTCTAGTAGCATTTGGACACTTGCTTGCAATGTGTGTTGTTTCACCACAGTGAAAGCATTTCCTATACTTAAAAGGTTTGGAGTTAAGAGAGGGAACAAGAAGTTTCTCAGGGATAGGTCCAAGAATTCCTTTATCCATGGTCCTTGGAGGTATTACAACCTTTTCAGGGGTAGGATTGAGATCGATTTTAATCTTGGGAGTTGGTCTCTGAGAATAATCAGGGACCTTTTTCCCAGATTTAGAAATCTTTTCAGAGGACTTCTTGTTCTTATCTAGAGATTTCTTATTCTTAGGAACATGGTCAAGAACCTTGTTCTTGATCATCTTCTTAGAATGATCTACATGAAGCTTCTCTTTAGTGGAGGTGGAAGAAGAGGTTGAAAAAGAAGGATCAGGGATAGAAGAGATAAACATTCCAAATTTAAGCATGGAACGATCATTATCTGATTCTTCCTTTTCAGGGTTATAGCCTAACCCACTTCTCACTTTCATAGGTATTTGGGCATTGATAATCTCATTGACTTTATCAGAAGCCTTGCACCATCCTTCGATGGTTGCTTTTTCAGACTTGAGATCAACAATAGCCTTTTCCCTATCAGCGATAGCTTGTTGTTTCTCAATGCTTATTGTTTGATTTGCAAAAACTTGGTCTTTGAGAGAATCCTCAAGTTTGGAAAGTTTTTTCATTCTTATGTGGCAATTTTTTAATTGTTCAGATAAGTCAGTGATAATTTTCTCAGCTTTTATCTTTCCATTCAAAGCATTGTAAAAATCAACAGTCATTGCATCGAGAGCCGACAAGTTATCTTTTTCAGAGAGCAAGGAGTCGTAGGAATGTTTACCTGAGTAGATGGAGACTCAGAGGAAGAAGTTTCAGAGACTTCTTCAGCATCATCTATTCTTGCCATTAGACAGAGAAAGGCAAGATCTTCTTCATCTGAACCAGACTCTTCAGAGGTCTTGGTCCAGTCATCTTCAGCATCTCAGTCAACTTCTTCAGCGACAAGGCCTTTGCCTTTTTGCTGGTTTTTCTTCATATCTCTGTATTTGTTTTTCATTTTCAAATACTTCTCCTATTTATCAGAGGTATGGGAGGTAGTGGGAGCAGCAACTTTCTTCGACCTGCATTCACTTGCAAAATGGCCCTTTCTCTGACAATTGAAACAGATCGCTGAGGCTTTTTCAGCAGGCAACGTTTTCTGTTTTTCAGAGTCAGAGAGGTTAGAAGAGTTTCGAAAATTGCTCTTTCTAGCAAATCTTTTAAAGTTGTTGGTTAAAAGAGCTAGAGAGTTATCAAACTCAGAGATGTCAGCATTAGTGAGTTGATCTTCTGAATCAGTTTGACCTAATTCAGTTATTGAGGTGATAGTAGAAGAAGAACCATTTTTAGAAGAAGTTCCTTCAGAAGTCACAAGTGCTAAAGAAGTACTTTTAGCACCCTTGAGTTCATTAAGAAGATTTTTCCTTAAAAGCTGGGATTGTTCCTCATTTAAGAGCATACCATATAATGCACTTAATGATAAGGTTTCAAGATTCTTTGACAGTTTTATGCATGTAGTGTACACTGCCCATTGATCGGGCAATGCCTCCATGAATTTTGTCAGAATTTCAGCGTTTGAATATACCCTATCGACTGATTTGAGATCAATCAGCAAACAGTTAAATCGCTGGTGAATTTGAGAAAGAGATTCACCCTTTTGATATATAAAACTCTCATATTTTCTTACAAGGTTTATGCATCTAGTTACTTTAACCTCAGAAGTTCCTTCATATTGGATACATAGAGTATCCCACATGGCTTTTGAAGTTCTCATTTTCATTACAGAATGATATACTTCATCAGGCAAAGACATTGCTATTATAGATCGTGCTTTAGCATCAGTAGCAACTTCTTTCTTGTCTTCCTCAGTCCATCGATCTGAAGTTTTTACAATACTCCTTTCAGTGACGGCTAGGGTAGTAACAGTGGCAGGTACAACTGCTACTATGGCTGTAGGAACCAAAGGTCCGTTTTCTACATAGTATATGATCTTAGGATCAGATCCCTCTAGAAAAAGTGACATTCTTTCTTTCTATAAAGGGAAATTATCATGGCTGAACCTTGGAGGTTTAGCTAAAGATCCGTTATCGTTGTAGTTTGTATTAGGGTTTGTCATTTTAAAATATGATCTAAATAAGAATATTTTAAAGAGAAAGATTACAACACTGCTCTGTTACCACTTGTTGGTCCCAATAAGGATCTACAAGAGTTAAATATTAAGTAAACAGTTTGTAGAAGGGGGGGGGGGTGTTGAATACAAACACACAGATTTTGGTTTTTAAATGAGTTTATTGAAAATAAACAAATTTACAGTTACAAGCGGAATTAGAACAAGTTAAAAACCTATTCTATTGTAACTAAGGAAACACACAATTTGATGCACAAGAAGATGAAAGAAAGAAATGCAGAAGGTAGAGGCTAGAAGGACGTATGCATGAAGATGAAGAAGGTATCTTCATCTATTTATACCCGCTTGCATTTAATGCAAGACAAAAGGTACATGCCACGTGTCAAGCTTGTCCTTGTAAATAAGACAACCATGCTTTTGGCCGAATATGAACAGTACCGTATCAAATATGATGGGGACATAAGAGACATGTCGTATGTCCTTTTCTGACATGGTTCTAGGTTTGACTTTTTTGCATCGAGGATAAGATCAAACTTTAATCTTGCAGAGGAAACTTCATTTGATCGCTGACACTGAATGTTCAAGGATGAACTTCAGTGTTGCTGAGGCTTCACAAGATCTCACACTTTGAGTAGATAATCGCTGCTATCGCTGAACCGCTTCAGTTCACTTAGCTGATTATCTCTTTCTTCAGCTTTGGTCTTCGACTTTCGCTGAATGGTCTTCTGGTGTGATAGCTGATCTTCAGGTCTTCAGAGACAAGCTTGTTGATCCTTGATCTTCAGCGATCGCTGATAGCCATCAGCGTATGCTATTGCTGAATTTGAACAGAAGCTTATCTAAGGAATTTCACTAAGTATAGTAAAGGAATCATATTCAAATCACTGAGAGGAGTTATGATCAACACTAATTGTTTCTCTCCCACTTCATTCCAACACAAAGTTGTTCTACACTTGCGTCCATACAATGCCTCATACGGTGCCGCTTGAATGCTCACATGATAACTATTATTGTACGAGAATTCGATCAATGGTAAATGCGTCTCCCATGACCCACCAAAATCAATCACACATGCTCTAAGCATATCTTCCAATGTCTGAATCGTCCTCTCACTCTGTCCATCCGTCTGTGGACGATAAGCAGTACTCAAATTCAACTCCGTTCCCAGCTCTTGCTGAAAACTTTCCCAAAATGCCGACGTAAAGCGGCTATCATGATCCGAAACTATAGACGATGGAACGTTTAGTCTAGTCACGATCTCATCAATGTACAACCTTGCTAGCTTCTCCATCAGGTACGTCTCCTTATATGGTAAGAAATGGGCCGACTTGGTGAGACGGTCCACAATCACCCAAATTGCATCGTACCCCCTTGGATTTCTCGGTAACTTTGTAACAAAATCCATTGTTATGTGATCCCATTTCCACACCGGAATATCCAAAGGTTGAAGTTTCCCATACGGCCTTTGGTGTTCCGCCTTGACTTGCAAACACGTCAAGCACCTCTCCACATAATAGGCTATGTCTTTCTTCATCCCCGACCACCAATAATACTGTCGTAAATCTCGGTACATTTTATTCGTACCCGGATGTACCGAATGCCTCGACTTATGTGCTTCTTCTAACACCTTTTCACGCAATCCCCCAAGTTTAGGAACCCACACGCGGTCACCCAAACACTTTACACTTTTACTATCGTGTACCAACATGGCCACACTCCCCACCATCCTTACACTCTTTAGATTTTCTTCTAAGAGTGCTTCATCTTGAACCGCTTTCATTCTATCCAAAATAGAAGGTGACACTTTAACTCTAAAGGCCACTATCTTGATCGCTCTCCTCTATCCTTTCGACTTAATGCGTCGGCTACCACATTCGCTTTCCCGAGATGGTAAAGGATTTCACAATCATAATCATTCAATAACTCAACCCATCTCCTTTGTCTCATGTTCAACTCCTTTCGGTCAAACAAATGCTTGAGACTCTTATGATCGGTATAAACTTGGCACTTCACCCCATAGAGGTAATGACGCCAGATCGTAAGCGCGAAAACTTCCCCCGCTAATTCCATATCATGAGTAGGGTAGTTTCTTTCATGATCTTTCAACTGCCTTGAAGCATACGCTATCACCTTCCCGTGTTGCATGAGTGCACACCCCAATCCCAACTTAGATGCATTACTATAAATCACGAACCCTTCCGTTCCGTCCGGTAATGACAAAACCGATGCACTACTCAGATTTTCCTTCAACAAATTAAATGCCGACTCTTGAGCCTCAGCCCACACAAACTTGACATTCTTCTTAGCCAACGAGGTCAACGGTCTAGCTACACGCGAAAAGTCTTGAATGAACTTTCGGTAGTAGCCCGCTGCTCCTAAGAAACTTCTTACTTCTGACGGTGTTGTCGGTGGTTCCCAACTCTTGATAGCTTCTATCTTTACCGGATCCACTTTGATTCCGCCTTCGGACACCACATGCCCCAAAAACTGAAACTTCCCGTATCCAAAACTCACATTTTGAAAATTTCGCATAAAGCTTCTCGCGCTTTAGCAATTCTAACACCGTATGAAGATGTTCTTTATGCTCGCTCTCCGTCTATGAGTAGAACAAAATATCATCGATGAAGACAATCACACACTTGTCCAATAAAGAACCACACACTCGGTTCATCAACTCCATAAACGCCGCCGGTGCGTTCGTTAATCCAAACGGCATAACTAAAAACTCGTAATGACCATACCTCGTTCGGAAAGCCGTTTTAGATACATCCTCTTCTCTCACTTTCAACTGATGATAACCGGACCGCAAGTCTATCTTCGAGAAGTAACTTGCTCCTTGAAGTTGATCAAACAAATCGTCTATTCTAGGCAACGGATACTTATTCTTGATCGTTACCTTGTTCAACTCACGGTAGTCTATACACATCCTCATAGACCCATCCTTCTTCTTAACAAACAATACCGGCGCTCCCCACGATGACGTACTAGGTCGTACAAAACCCTTATCAAGTAACTTTTGAAGTTGTGTCATCATTTCTTTCATTTCCGCCGGTGCTAATCGATATGGTGCTCGGGCTATCGGTACGCCCCGGGTACCAAATCAATCCTAAATTCCACTTGACGATCCGGAGGTAATTCGACAAGATCATTGGGAAATAGCTCAGGATATTCTTTCACTATCGGTACCTCATCCACACTTTTCTTCTCTCTCTCTCGACATCGATCACATATGCCATAAACCCACAACATCCCTTGGCTAAACATTGTTTGGCTTTCATCATGGATATGATACACGACTTCCTCTCGCATTGATCACCATAGATCACAACCTCCCTTCCTTCAGGCAAGGTAATTCGAATTATCTTCTTTTTACACACAATAAATGCATTGTTGCTAGCCAACCAATCCATTCCCACAATCACATCGAACTCACTCATCGTCATCGGGTATAACAACATTGGAATACGACAACCCTCTATATCAATGCTACATCCCTCTAAAACTTCTCTCATCACGACTCGCCTATCATCGGCAATTTCTACCTCAAACCCATGATCCAACTTCTTGGGTTTGATTTTCAAAAGTCTCATAAATGCAGTTGATATAAACGAACGGTTCGTACCCGAATCAAATAATACCTTGGCATTCATAGAATTAATAAGAAAGGTACCTGTGACCACATCAGGCGCCTCCTTCGCTTCGTTAGCCGTCATCCGAAAAGCACGCACTTGAGCTCATCCGAAAGTTGCTTGCCACACCCTTCTTCAATTGAGGATAATCAGTCCTCATATGCTCGAGAGACCCACATTGGTAACATGCCCTAGAGTTGGGACACTCTCTTGCCATGTGCCCCATTTTCCCACACTTGAAACACCCTTTTGACTCCATAGTACAATCTCCTCGATGCACGCGATTACATTTCCCACGCGGTTTCTCCACAAACTTTTGACTCCCACGATTATCATACTTAGAGAACTTAGCTTTCTTGGATTCATTTGGTGCTCCATCCCACTTCCTCTTCTCGGTTACCTTTTTCATCATTTGGCGGTTCTTTTCTTTCTCGGTCGTCTCGGCCGCATCAACCGCCAATTGGAAGGTGGATATGTTCATTATCATCACCAACTCCCTTATGGAAGCTTTCAAACCCCACACATAACGATCCACCATTCTTTCCTCGGTTGAGACATACGCCTCGCAAAACAGTATTTCTCCAAGAACATTGCGGTGTATTCTGGGACAGTCATATCCCCTTGCTCTAGATGCAAGAACTCTTCTTCTAGTTTCCTTATTGCGGTCTTAGGACAATACTTGTTCTTAAACAAGCCCACAAATTTCTCCCATGAGGTCTTCTTAGGCGCTCCCGGACCAATCTTTCCACTTTCCAAATCCCACCAACAACAAGCTTCCGCCTTAAGCATAATGGTGGCATGCAACACTTTGTCCTTTTCTGCACACCCACTAGTATCAAACACCACTTCCATCTCCCTAATCCATTGCAATGCCAAAACCTGGTTACGCTCTCCCATGTAGGTAGAACGCTTGCAAGTTAGGAACGTCTTGTAGTTACATCCCTTCGATTCCTTACTCTCCACTTCGGGGGTAGTCTTTTGGGATAAGTGACTACGACTTCCTTCCCCCTTAGACCCCTCCATATCATCATCCTCACAAGGAATAGTCGCACTTGAAGAATGTTGTTTACTCGCCAAAGCTTAAATTGCCGCCTCAAGCTTCCCCATTCCCGCATTGAAGTCATCCTTGGTTACAAACCCTCGTTCTTGGGTTCGACCTCCCCTTTTTCCGCGTCCCCTCCCATGCACACTCACAAAACTTTCTTGAATTGATTCCATAGCCTCATTCAACGGCTCAGTCACTTCTCCTCGACCACGAGTAGGTATCGTACCTCGGCCTCGAGTCCCACCCTCAAGGGCTCCCGCAGATGCTGCACCTCTTCGGGTTCCACGACCCCTTCCTCTACCCTTCCTCGGGTAGGAGCAGCTACAACGGTTTCAACTTGGTGTTACTGATGCCGACCTCACAGAACCTCGAGTCATACTTCTTGACACTGAAACAACATAACATAAGACAACCAGTTAGATCACAATAGGTATTCAAGCACCTTCATGTACCTGTAAATTCACAATGACATTGGCCATATGTGATTCCGAATTTACCTTACACGTCAGTCCTTTCTAACCTATCATTACTCCCACCGGTTAACCCCACACTACCCATTCCTACTTAATCTCAGTCTCAACTATCCCTCAGTCTAAGTCTAGATGCTCCTCGAACACCTAATTCTCTTAAACTAGGGCTTTGATCACACACACTGTGATCATTGAATGAGCATACACCACCCAAAAGATATGTCACACACACCGTGACTATTTGAATGAATTAAAACATTTCAATTTAAAACATTCATTTATAAAAGTTTAGCACACGAAGGGAACTCACCAGAATTGCCGACCAAACGTCATACTCAAATCCTACGAATACTCCAACCGAACATCTGAATTGAGGTTACCAACTCATGAGTTAACATGCCCAAAACAACCCCAAAAGACTCACTTACAAACCCCTTAACTAAGGACCCAAGCTAGAGCCCTAATCGATACCGAACGAAAAACGAATTTTTGTGTGACAGTGGGTTTGGGGAGTCCCATGCGAGTCATGACTCGCCAGACACTCGCTTTACGCTCTGTTTCACCTGCACAAATTCGTTCCGAGAACCAAACCCCAAAACCAAAACCCAAATCGATTTCCATTGATTTTTAAGCATAAAACTCTTACTCAATACCCTAGAAACATCCCCAAACAATCACCACTCCAATTTAATCCATCCAATTCATGGATTCAAACCTCAAATGGTGAACCCAAGGTCATCCATGGTGGGTTTTCATTGAATACAATCCAAACAATTGAAATCAACAACTAATCAAGAAGATGACCATCCTACCTCATCTATTCATCTCATATGCATTGATTTGAGATTTTCCAACAAAGATTTACCAATCAAAATACAACCTCCATGATTCTTAATCAACCATTTTACCCACCTAAGCTAGAAGATGAAGGAGATAGGAGATAATACCTGAAATTGATTGATTGGACCTTGCTTCTCCAAGCTTTCTCTCTATTTCACACTCAAAATCGCACCAAGAACTTCACACACAAGAATCAGCCGTGTTTTGCAAGAAAAATGAGGGTTTCTCCCTTTTTATTCCGGCATCTTTTATCACTTGACAACTCTAGTCCCTGAACTTTGGAATATACGACTCCAGCCAACAATTTGGGATTTTATTTACAAAAGAAGATTCCGGGTTATTACAATTATGGATATTATCATTTAAAAAAAAGGATATTATCATCTGTTTTATTACAAAAAAAAGACATTATCATCTTCATTATATTAATTTTAGAGAAATACATGAAACAATTTCATTTTTATATATAAACAATTTTATATGAAACAATGTTATCAAAAAAAATTATATGAAACAACTTAATTATATTAAAAAAATCATTAAATTAAACAATGAAATCGACGGATGAGAATGGTTTGTACGGTTTGTACAAATATGGGTGGTTTGTGTATATATATATATATAGGGGATTAATCAAATAAAAAACACAAAAAAGTTACAAACTCGTAAAAACCGATATAAAAATAATTATTTTCATGATTGTTTTATTAAATATTAGGATTTAAGATATTATTTCATATATATTTGTTTCATAAGGTGAAGTTTTCAGATGTATTTGTTTCACCATATGAATCTTTTTTATGCATATTTTGGGTTTCAATAGGTGAATCAAATTTTTTTTTTTCAAATTTAATTATTTCATAAGGTGAACAAAAACATATGTGAAACAATATCTTAACTTATAGGTTTTGATGAAAAAAATCATGTAAAAAAATATTTTTAAATCGGTTTTCACGAGTTTGTAATATTTTTTTGGTTTTTATTTGATTATCGTCCTATATATATATATGTATATATATATATATATAGGGTTAGGTTCAAATGTGAATTCAATTTTGGCTGTGAACGTGAGGACGAATCTCAGCCACACATCTTCGGTTATGGTGGACGCAATCACGGAGGATTGACGCGATTCATGGGAGGGTGGAGATTATTAAAGGAGGGGAACCAGGTCAAAACCGCCTTTATTGACCGGATAAGTGGTTGAGATTCGTCCTCACGTTCACAACCAAAAATGAGTTCACATTTGAACTTTCCTCTCTCTCTCTCTCTCTATATATATATATATATATATACATATATATATGGGTGGGTTCAAATAAGAACTCAAATTTGGTTGTGAACATGTCATATTCAGAATGAATAATCTACATTCAGACACGCGTCGCGCTCTCATTTGTCCTCACGTTAACAACCAAATTTGAGTTTGCATTTGAACTTTCTTTTATATATATATATATATAGAGAGAGAGAGAGAGGGGGGGAGGGAGAGGGCCCTTCATTTGTTAAATTAAAAAAAATGTGTTAACTTTGTTAACGGATTTTAACCAATCAGAATCATTCATTCGATTTAGAATTAGTTAGTGCTGCAATATTTAAGGAAGGGTAGTTTTGCCTTTTATAAGTTTATTTAATTTTTGATTTTTATAATATGTTATGGTTATTAAAGATTTCTTTATTTAAAAGAGAGTTGAGTATGGAAGTTAATTTTTAAGGAAATTTCATCTATATCCTTTAAAACTTCTAATATTACGTATATATCATTGTAAAGTTTGAAACTACGTATATATCTTTCTAAACCTTTAGAACTCACATATATGTCTTTCTTCCTGATTTAATTATGAGTAAAGTTCATTTTTGGTCCCTAACGTTTGTTAATTTCAACGGTTCTCGTCCCTTAGGTTTATTCCAACAAATTGACCCCTAACGTTTGACATCTTGCAACGATTTTCGTTCCTTCCATTAACGGTCGCTAACTTTTTCTGTTAAGTCTAATTAAATGAGGGTAGTTTAGTCTTTTTACTATATTTTTCATTTTTTTATTAGAACCAAATATATATATATATATATTAAATTAATGCTTTATATTATATTTTATATATAATATGTACATATACATATAAAATAGCTACGTGTGTGTGTATATATATAGGGGGGAGGGGGGGTTCTAAGTTATCTATGATAACTATGAGATTTCATTTCATCCTTTGAAACTATTAATCAATGGTTCATAATTAACGAAATTAAATATGATAATATTACCTAAATTAAAGAAAGTTAATTTAATTAAATAATATGTAAAAGGTATCCTTGTAATTTAACATTGTATGTGGGCCTTGTCTTATTAAGGATATCCTTGCAATTTAAACTATTTTTTTGATTGAAAAAATCATTAAATTTTCTTATTTTGAATGATTAAATTTTTCAACTATTGATTTGAATGAAAAAAAATTAAACTTTCTCATTTTGAATGATTAAGTCCCTAAACATTTTTTTAATAAATAAACCATCGATCTTTTAAAAATTAGTTACCTACATATTTTTTTAAATAAGTCACATGTAACTCACTAAAAAAATATAAAGTAAAAATAAACTTAAATCGGTTTTACGGTTCCAAAAGTCTTACACAATTAAAACCCCTAGAAAATAACGGTATCCCCCCCCCCTCGTTACTCCCGACTATCCCAACTTTGTCCGTTCTCCATTTCACCTAACACGTTGTTGGCCCCTGCTATTGATTTTCCTTTTTTCAATCTATTTTTTTATACATCGTAAGAGAGAGTCTTAAAACATAACTGGTTAAAGGTAGTTTATTTAGGTTAAAAAGATGTAAGTGACCAATTTAAAAAATTTGATGATTTAATTTTTTGAAAAAAAAAATCAGGGACTTAATAATTCAAAATAAGAAAGTTTAATGGTTTTTACATTCACAATAAAAAAGTTTAATGATTTTTTTCATCTAAAAAAATAGTTTGGGGACTTAATCATTCAAAATGAGAAAGTTTAATGGTTTTTTTATTCAAAATAATAGTTTAAGAACTTAACAATTCAAAATTGAATATTTTGTTGGGTTTTTTAAACATTTCCCTTGTTATAACGAGTAAATTTTTCAAAGTACAATGCCGTTATAAAAAATAATTTGAAAGTACACTGCTGTAATAAGTAAAACTGAAAGTACAATACTATAATAAAGAAATTTATGAAAGTAGGTTATTATTTTATGCATTTAACCCTTTACTTTAAAAAATCAACAGAAAAACCCCTTAATTTTATATATTGGAAGGATTGATTGGTTTTACTTGATTCATCTATAACCGGAACCCAACTGATACAACTTGGGTTTCTCATTTGTTGGTAAACTAAATAAAAAAAGATAAATGTGAATAAAACTTATTCAATATTTAGACGGTAAACTAAATAAGAAAAAGATAAATGTGAATAAAACTTATTCAATATTTAGACGGTAAAACTAAATAAAAAAAAAATGTCAATCTCATGTCTCTGCTCAAACATCATTGGACCCTATATATTAGGGATGAGCTCGGTACCGGATCGGTACGGAAACCGGGAATGGAAAAAACCAATACCTAATACCGAACCGATAAAAGAAATTCGGTACCAGTTCGGTACTGGGATTTTCGGGGCTAGAACCGTTTGGTACCATTTTTTGGGACGACTAACGTTTTTCACCGTTGACCATTAAACACAATAACAAAAACCAAAATTACTTAAGAGAAAACCGGATTGAAGGAGCCGATTATGCAAGAACCGGGTTTTGGAAAAATTACGGAACCGATTTTGGAGAATTGCAAGAACCGAAATATGAAAAATTGCAAAGAAAATTGGTATTTGAGTGGAAAATACAAGAACCAAAAATTGTAATATATTTAGGTGGATTTTCTATAAAAAAAAAGGAAAGGATTTGTTACCAAATCAAATTAAAAAATGACATTTTAAATACCCTGGTTCGGTTCGGGATTTACCGGGACTAGTACCGGTATCGGTACCGAAAGTACCGAATCCTGAAAGTGGAAAAACCCAATACCGAATCCCGAACCGGTAGTGACATTCGGTACCGGTACCGGTTCGGTACGGGACCGGTTCGGTTCGGGATTTCGGTCCGTTCCGCTCATCCCTACTATATATAACCTAAACATTGAAACTCCCGCTTCAGACCTCTCAAATCAAAAAAATTCCATCTCTCTCAGATCAATATTCTCTCTCTCTCTCTCTCTCTTAGTATGTTTAAGTGTTATCGTTGTGACGTCTTTGTTAAACCAGAGAAATTCGGAACTCACCGGTGCCGTGAACGTGATCTACGACGTGCAGCTGCAAGACGAGAGGCAAGACAAGCGTCAAACCAAGCTCGAGGTCGAGGTCGAGCTCAAGGTAATCCTTCTGTTGAAACCAGAGAGGAAGCAAACCGCGCTAGGGAGGATATCGATCTGATCAATCTGGTCGTGGATGAGGAAATCAATGTACGTGAGCAAGTGGACGTGCTTGTGGAAGAGGATGTGGCGTCCTCAATGTGGAAGCTGGAGGAGCTGATCAGGTAGCTGCTCTTGAGGAAGGTATTGAAGCCAAAGTCAGAGGAGCTGATCAGGTAGCTGCTGTTGAGGAAGTACTATAATAATATTACTAGTTCCTCATAATTTTCTCCTGAACAGTAACCACAAGATCCAAAGTGCTTTTGGATTCTTTTGCATAGGTACCGTACAGTTACATACAAATAGTAAATAATAATTTGAATAGATGAATTTGATTTGTTTTTCCATATCATATGTTTATGTGAACATGTAATCTTTTGGTGTGAAACATGAAGTTAGTTGATGCTTTTGAAAATTTTATGAAAATATATTATTTCTCTACTCAAATCTCTCGTACTATGTAATTATAGGTAGTATAAATCCATGTTATTGACTAATTCATTGCACAATCCGATTTTATAATTCTTGTTTGGAGATAATAACTTTGATTACTCCTTTGATGTTCACATGTTATCATGGAAATTTCAATTTTGTATATTGATGTTGATGATTTTCATGTTATCATGTTCATCTATGGAAATTCATGTTATCATCTTCATCTATGGAGATAATGACTTTGATTACTCCTTCAATGACTTTGATGTTCACATGTCATGTTCATCTACGGAAATTTCATTTTTAATTTGTTCCTCTATGGCAGTTTTTAGTTTTGATTTTTGCTACATTAATATATCCATATAGATGATATGCTTCAATGTAAATGATGTTAACTTTGAGATGCGACATTCTCTCATCTAACTCAGATTTTACAAATACCACACGTATACATGGTGATCAAAGTGGGAGACGAGATGGAGAGAGAGAGAGAGGGAAATTTTGATTTGAGAGGTCTGAATGTGATAGGCGGGAGTTTCAATGTTTATATAGTAAGTTATAGGATGTAATCATGTAAATCAGGTTTGAGCATAGACTAATATGACTATTCACATTTATCTTTTTTATTTATTTGCTTGCTAGTTTACCGTCTAAATGGAACTGTAAGTGCTTGCGTTCCAAGGGAAAGTAACATACTTGGGAACAAGTGTTAATTGTTTACTTCAATATTACTTCCAGATTGCGAAGTTGAAGCCAAATTAGAACAAGAATATAAGAAGAACAGATCTGGAGTACATAATCGTCGTTCAAAATTGACGAGTTTTTTCAATATGGAACTGTAAGTGCTTGCGTTCCAAGGGAAAGTAACATATTGGGAACCAAGTGTTAATGATTTACTTCGATATTACTCCCAGATTGCGAAGTTCAAGCTAAATCAGAACAAGAAAATAAGAAGAACAGATCTGGAGTACATAATCGTCATTCAAAATTGACGGGTTTTTTCAAAATTTAATATACATGAAGGATTGATTGGTTTTATTTGATTCATCTATAACCGGAACCCAACTAATACAACTTGGTCTCATTTGTTGGTAAACTAAATAAAAAAAATATAAATGTGAATAAAAGTTTTTTAATATTTAGACGGTTTCTCCTTCTCTTTCTCCATACGAAGCTGAACCGAACTCTCGGCCTGTAAACTCAAAACTTAAGCAGAAATCAACGTTCAACGCGCCATCGACATACGTGATCTCCGACGAAGGTGGCAGCAGAGGAGGAGGAATCAATCCAGATGTTGATGATTCGAAGAAATCAACAAGGCCGAAAAGGAACCTCGAGAAAAAGGAAGAGAAAGTTAGGTTTTCAATTTCGTTATCGTGAAAGGAGATCGAAGAGGATTTCATTGCTATGATTGGGAAGAATCCCCCACGAAAACCTAGAAAGCGGCCTAAAATCATTCAGAATGAACTAAATGTAAGCATTATTTCTTCATCCAAATTCATAATTTCTAATCAATCAAAATCAAAATTCAAAGTTCTAAACAATTGTTTACCAATTTGATTTTGCAGGTTGTATTTCCTGGTTTATGGTTATCTGAAGTTCATCCTGATCAATACAAAGTGAATGAAAATGGAAAGGTGTAATGAAGATCATATCGTTATGTAATTGATCAAACCAGATATACCTAATTGGGGATGCTTTCAATCTCATGATTCACGACTGGCCTTCTGCTTCTCACCTATGACGCATAATGCTGCCAATGTCGTTTATGTTGTCACCATACTAAGCAAAGATACATCCTTTATGTTGTTGTGTTGAAATCAAAGACTGTTATGATGTTTGTGAAAATCATAGCAAATCACTCATTTATCGAAAATAAGATGCTACGTTTTTAGAAACCTTGATACGCTTACTACAAATACTTGTTATATTGCTACAGCTTAACTTTGGTTCTAAGTATGCTAAGGCACTTAAAGAATACGAAAATAAGATGCTACCAAATGAAAGTTGGTGTTAGGTCTAGTATTTTATTGTGTCAAAATAAGGAATGGATATGCTCAAATGTAAAAGGAAGTTTATAATTCCTTAAACTCTTTCCTTCCTTAATTAGAATAGACCTTTCAATATAAATAAGAGTCTAGGTTTTCAATATGAAGTTATCGATTAACATAGTGTTAAAATCAGATTATACTTTCATTGTAATCGATATTAAAGTGAGATATACGATTACGGAAATTCTCTAAAAATCACTTTGTTCATATTGCTTTAATCGTGTTCTTAATTATATCATTGTGCTTATTGCTTCTGGGATCAACAAGTGGTATCAGAGTACTGCGATTCAAGAGTCTTGCTGCCCGACAGTTTCTGTGCCTACTTCTCGACCTCAGCAGGACGACCCGGGCTCCACTCCAACTCGTCCTGAGGGGGAGACACGCCGGGCCTCAAGATCAGAAACCCGAACAGCCGCTGCTACATCTTCAAGATCATCTACTCAAACAACCCAACACCGACAGCGCGCACCAACAACTCAAGAAGCCGATATGCCAATGGTTAAAAAGCCTGCGGCCGATATCGAATTCGAGAGAACCTGCAGCACCAGAACTAAGTGAAGAAAGAGTCGACGTTCAAGGTCTACAGAACTCAGTGAGAAACTGGTTTAGAGATCCATATGAACCAGTCCTCCAAGAACAAGACTACGTGAACCTAAAGCATACGACTAGGAATTATGCTTTGGGGGATCAAAATGAACCAAGACTGTTGCCTCATCAGATTCGGTGGCAAAGGATGCTGACAGAAAGCAAGTCGAAATGGGTGAATCAGCAAATACGTGTGCCATACCTTGAAGAAACAATGGAAAAGATATTCAGGAAGGAAAAGAAGACTGAAGATTTGGCACACATTCATCTAGTGATGGAAATGGACCCAGCTCAAGTCAAAGAGTATGTCCATATCTTGAAGATGAGAGCTCAAAATCCTGCTGATGTAATTTCAAGACACAGTTGGGATTCTGAAGATCGATACGGACAGAGTATTTCAAGTCAAATACCCTACATTCAAAGTCCAAAGAGAAGATGGTAAGGTGTATTCCTTCTCTGAAGCAGATTTTGCAAGACTAGATATCATGGACTTTGAAACGTTATACAATGAACTGAGAGAAAAGAAAAACAGAAATGAGCACGAGCAAAGGGCACTAAGAGCAGTGGTTAGACATATACAGAAGAAACTGAGGTACAACTATCTTCATGACCTACAACGTGGGATAGAAAGGGAACAAAAGAAGATTTATATTTCAAAACCTGACCAGTCTATTCCTGTAACGGGCGACATTGATGTTATGACTGTCCTTACCTATCCAGCTCATGGAGTTGTCTGGATGCACGCTAAAGGAGAAAAGAGATTTCTCAGGTTTAGTGAAGTGGCTGCATATTCAGATGGAACTTTATGGGGAATCCGAAACAGACTTGCATCAGAGTTGGCTACTTACAGGAAACGTACTTCAAGGATGAGCAATGTGCGAAGAAATTCTCTCCTAGAAGCTGTCAGGTTAATCGACGAAAGAATCCTATATCGACAGACTCTAAGAAGATTCGAAGGCATGTTCGAGCTCAAGAAGTAAAGACTCATTTTGCCACAAATGGGGAGATTGTTAGGTATAGTATTTTATTGTGTCAAAATAAGGAATGGATATGCTCAAATGTAAAAGGAAGTTTATAATTCCTTAAACTCTTTCTTTCCTTATTTAGAATAGACCTTTCAATATAAATAAGAGTCTAGGTTTTCAATATGAAGTTGTCGATTAACATAGTGCTAAATTCAGATTATACTTTCATTGTAATCGATATTAAAGTGAGATATACGACTACGGAAATTCTCTAAAAATCACTTTGTTCATATTGCTTTAATTGTGTTCTTAATTATATCATTGTGCTTACTGTTTCTGGGATCAACAGTTGGCGACGAGTTGAAGACAAGATTTTGGAAATAAATCTGGACGGGAACAAAGGCACTTAAAGAAGAATTCGGAAGGCTGTTCCAGCTAGAAGTAGACGAAGATATAAAGATCGCGGATAGAGGAGAGTGGAGGGATGGAATATGGAAATGGGAATGGAACTGGAGAAGACCTCCGAGAGGTAGGGAAATAGGAGAATTCGATAACCTCACCCGAGAACTCGAGAGCGTTCAACCCACAAGAGACCGTGAAGATAAAGAAGAATGGGCGTCAGATGAAACTAATGGATTTAGCATGAAGAAGTTACAAGAGACATTTGAAGGGGGGATCCTAACATACAGGAGTCGATAAAAGGTACAAAATGGTTGAATTTCGTCCCAAAGAAGGTATGCATTTTTATATGGAGAGTTACGAAAGGTAGAATTCCATGTAGATCGGTTCTAGATCGAATGTGGATAGACCTCCATACGGTCTTATCCCCGATATGTGGGGTAATTCGGCGAATAACACTTCACACAAATAAATATGGAATGGGGTAGTTTGGTCTGTCTTATATTTGATATGGTCACACAGGAATAAGGTGATTTTTAGAGATGATAAAAGAAAACTCGTTGATCAAATGTACAAGTTTCAATTAATCATCTATGAATGGATCAAAAAACGTAACAAGAAGATGTCGATGGATGGAAATAGTTGGCTCGTCAACCCTTCAAATGATGGGAAATGTTCAAAAAACCCCAACAAACTATCCCATTTTGAATAGTTAAGTCCTTAAACTATTTTTTTGATTGAAAAAACCATTAAACTTTCTCATTTTGAATGATTAAGTCCCTGAACTATTGATTTGAATGAAAAAATCATTAAACTTTCTCAATTTGAATGATTAAGTACTCAAATATTTTTTTTTAAATAAATAAACCATCGATCTTTTAAAAATTAGTTACCTACATATTTTTTTTAAATAAGTTACCTGTAACTCACTAAAAAAGTTTTAAAGTAAAAATAAAATTAAATCGGTTTAACCGTTCTAAAAACCCTACGCAATTAAAACATCTAGCAAACAACGGTATCATTCCCCTCTTCAATCCCCATTACCCCAACGTTGTTCGTTCTCCATTTCGTCTAACACGTTGTTGGCCCCCTACCATCGATCTTTCTCTTTTTGATCTATTTTTTATTCATCATAAGAGGGATAATCAAAAGATAACCGGTTAAAGGTAGTTTATTTAGGTTAAAAAGATGTACGTAACTAATTTTTTAAAATTCGATGTTTTAATTTCTTGGAAAAAAATTCAGGGACTTAATAATTCAAAATAAGAAAGTTTAATGGTTTTTCCATTTAAAATGAGAAAGTTTAATGGCTTTTTCATTCAAAAGAATAGTTTAGGGACTTAAACATTTAAAATGAGAAAGTTTAATGGTTTTCTCATTCAAAAAAATAGTTTAAGGACTTAACCGTTTAAAATGAAATAGTTTGTTGGGTTTTTTTAAAATTTATAGATAAGTTGATGCTATTAATTAAAATCCACAAGATTTCTTTACAAGTTCATGAAAAGTTTTAAAACAAACAAACTCAATTTTTTTAATCAAACAAGTCTACAAGGTTTGTATAGAGTCTTGAAAAAGCTTCGACTTTAGAGCATCTCCAACAGCTATTATAAAATAGAAAAATGGAGGATTTTAGCAATTTAATTGCTCCAACAGCTATGGTATATCAATTGCTAAAATAGAAAAATGGGAAAAAGAAGAAGAAAAATCTCTAAATTTAGAGAATCTCTAAAAATATATAGAAGAGAGAGAAACAATATTTTAATTATATTCAACCAATCAAAATAATTGAAGTTAAGTATGTAGGAGAGAGAAATAATATTTTATTAAATGATGAAATACTTTATTAATATTGTTAATGATAAAGTTGCTAAAATAGAGTAGCTGTTAGAGTTGTATGCAAATTATTATAGAGATTTTGACTTTTAATATGCTATTTTAGAAAAAAAATTACAATAGCTGTTGGAGATGCTCTTATACATCACTCTACGAGTGTAGAACACATATTTGTTTAAGATATATAATATACATAAGAAAGACAATTAAATAGATGGTCTTGTCAAATGATTAATCAATAATTTCTGAATAATATTAAAACATAATAAAAAAAAGGTATGGAAACTATGCATAAATCAAACCATTTATACAAACCGTCCAAACCGTATTCAATAATCATAAGTTTTTTTAATTATGAGAAGTTGATTAAGTCATTTTCATTATGGACGACGTTAATTATGGACATTATCATTTAAAAATAGGATATTATTGTTTTTTTTATTAAAAAAAAGACATTATTATCTTCATTATATTAATTTTAGAGAAATTCATGAAACAATTTCATTGTTGCAGAATAATCAATATAGAGAGAATCAAGTAGCATCCTTTCTCATTAATCAATAACCCTTTAAATAGGGGACGAGTTACAAATAGATAACTATAAGAAACCTAACACTAATCTAACTCTAAATGTCTATCTCTATACATCTTTATCTTTTATCTTTATCATTATCGTCATATCCTTTACACGATGGCACACTTATCCTTCAACACTCCCCCTTGTGCCAAGTCAAAGGAGTGATGGTGTACAATTGTTGCCTCGTTAAAACCTTACGCCAAAAATAAAAACCCAGTGGGAAAAATAAAAACATGACGAAGGAAAGAGTACAACGCACCAGTTACTTTGCAATACATAGACTTTTCCTTTAGTCTAATATTCTCTCAGATTCGTACATTAATCATGAGATTTAGGAAAACAAAATGGTATATAAATTGTTGCCTCACTAAAACCTTACACCAAGGAACAAAACCCATTGGGAAAAATAAAACCTTGGGTGAAGGAAAGAGCACAACATACCAATACTACATATATAGTAGACTCCCCCTTTTGTCTACTACTCCCCCTGATTTGTACATCAATCAAGGGAGTTTGGAAAGCCTCAGTATTCCAATACTTTCTATATGTTTCCCAAATATGATTTTAGTTAATGATTTGGTAACCAAGTATGTCATATTCTCCTCGCAATTTGCTTGATTCACTTGAATATAGAGGAGAGTTTGTTGTTGTTGATTGTATATAAACTTAAAGCAGAATGTGCTTTGTGTTATCATCCTTAATGTAGTGTACTTTCATTTCTTTGATACATGATGCATTATTTCCATATATGCAGGTAGGGTATTGAATGAATTCAAAACACTAGCTCCTCTAATATGGGTAATGATAGTCCTTAATCATGTACACCATTGAATAATCTCATGTAGAGTAATATCCTTGAAATAGTTCGAAGAGGTAGCTACAATGATTTGCCTAATTTACTTCCAAGCAATAGGCATGTTCCCTATGGTATTTCCTTATCCAATTTGGGAATGACCTTTGTATGAGACATATAAGTAGTTAATATCAGCAAAGACATACTAAAACACTATTTGATATTCTTTCTATTAGGATTGGTACTTTTGCCGCTCACATTCAAAGTAAGTATTGAAGTTCCATTATCAATCCCATTTTTTTATTTGTAAGGGAAGTATAAGCCCGCATCAGTGGTTCCAAAATATTAATTTGATATCATTCCAATGATGTTGTGTTGGCGCTGAGCTAAATCTAGCTAACGAGTTCATTGAAAGATACAAAATACGGTCAAGTGTATTATGCTAAGTACAATAATGCGCCTATTGTACATATATAGGGAATTCTAGCTCCCAATACCTCTTCGTCATATTCCTTTAGACGAAATGGATCTTTCCTTTTATCCAACACTTCGACCGATCATGGGAGTGCTAGCCGGATACGCTTTGTCCATATTAAATCGCCTGATTATTTTCTAGACATATGCGGTCGGTGAATTATTATCACAAACTTGGTGTCCTAGATTGAATAAATACATAAAACCAAGTTTTCCCAAGATCTTTTATCTCAAGTTCATGAAACAATTACAGTTTCTCTTATTTCATTAAGAGTGTCTATTATGTTCATTACATCGACATATAAAGTTATGATTGAACATCTAGAACTCGTTTTCTTTATAAATACGCATGGGCACGGTTCATTGTTCTTATATCCCTTCCCAATTAAGTATTCACTTAAGCAGGTATCCATATCCGCCTATGATTGCTTTAATATATAAAATGAGTGTTTCAATTTCATTGCAAACACATTTTGTGGTTTCTAGTAATATAATGTCATCAAACACTTTTATATATCTCTTAATCTAGATCCCCATAGAGATATGTAAAACCACATCCATGAGCTGCATTTCCCATCCTTCGGAAATTACTATGTTAATTAGTTAGTAGAACGTTATAACGTCCATTTCTTCTCATCATCAATCCAAGGCGTTGTGAGAAACCTTGTGCCAAAGGAGAGTCTTATACATCATGACTTAATTATTCTCATTACGCTTTTATGACAAATGAATTATCTATGTCCTACGGGCTTTACACTTGGTGGGTTAGCACTAACGGACCAAATACCCGTGTATTTGTCAAATGTAATTATCCTGGATTGCTTCTATTAGGTCAATTTGCTCTTTGTTGACATTTTTCAACTGAGCATGGTTCGATGTCATAGTGTTCTATCATCTCACGAGCAACAATATATGTGAATATCATCAATGAGTATGTACGATTTGTCCATCGACTCGTATGCACTTTCATAATTCATTTGAGATTTATTTAATCTCTGGAATCAAATGTTAACTTCGGAGCGTCCTCCAGTAATGATTCATAGACATAGTTTTAATCAGAGATAATCTCATGGGAGGTTTATGTATTGATGATAAATGGTTGTGTCTTACTCTTCTTTTCCTTTAGATGAGTGTCTATCGAACCTAGTAGCCTCCCCCATTTCCTTTTGGGAGCCACGACCTCAACCACACCTCCACCATGTGTGATTGCAACGCTCTTTCCAACGGCGTAGTGCCCTTGTTTGGGACTTTTAACCTTGAGGGTATATTTGCAGCTGGTATATGTGATCTTGTCACTTCTATAATAACATTAAACGTATCAGGTATCGAGTCTGATTCGTTTGACTTCAACTTTACATTGTGAAGTTTGGGGATCAAAATGAGACATAATGGGAATATTCTATGACACTTCCAGTCGTTCCCATGGAAAATCCTTTTTCCTATCTCCCCCTAACGACGGGAAGAATGTCTCATTAAAGTGACAAACTCGCTAATCTAGCGATAAAGAGATCACCCGTCAAGGATTCTAATTAGCGGATAACTGTTGGGGATTCATATCCAACTAAATCGTTTTTAAGGACCCATTTGGGTGCGCTGTGGGGGCGCAATTGACACATATATACTACACAACCAAACATGCGTAAATATAAAATATCAGGCTTATATCCAGTTACCAACTGGTACGCATGATACTGGTTGGCTAGTAGTGGGTCTAAAAACAAATGAGTAATGCTGCATGTAATTTTTGCATAACCCCATGCAAATGTGGGTAAATTGGAGCGCATAACCAATGCCCTATAAATCATCTATATTCTTTTGATGACAACTTTTATGAGACCATTTTATATGTACACATGGGGTATAGGAAACTCTACATTGATCCGAATATATATATATATATGCAATAATTATCAATTCCTTATGATGTAAATTCTCTAGCATTCCAAGTCATGTAGACTTGATGAGATAGTTAGGGTGGTGAGCCCTTGAATGTGTAACTAGTGCTAGAATGCAGCATCTTATGTGGACAATAATACGACGTGCGTTCATCGTGTCGAAACCAGAACCATAAAATACTTCAATGGCCCGCACTCTGGTTGTTTATGTCCATTACCTTGTATTCGTTGTAAGAATGGAATATTTTTGTATTACCTTTAGAATGGTCTCATTCTTGTCTTAGCTACGAATTAAGGTATACACAAGTTTTAGGTATGACATATTATGATAGCAGTGTTGCTTCTTATGCTACAGAAGTCAACAATTGTAATTTGATTAATTGTTTTATTTTTGCCTTTCACTCGAAAAATAACGTGTTTATATGTATTTTTCAATACAAGGATCATTATGTCATAACCATGGTATCCCACAAGGTCATACCGAAACATATATGTGTAATTGTCCCAAAGTTCTTTATTGGTGACATAATATGATTTGATGACCTAGGTAATTCACTAGTGTGACACATTTATTTCTCTAATATATGTTCCTTTCATATCATTAGAGTTGATGCACATATATACCAATTTCCATTCTTATATTATGATTTCCAATTGATACGAATATCTTAACAAGGTTCTCATTAATATATTACTTTAGTGACTATTAATCTTGTACTAACAAGAAAATGACAGTTCATCGTTTAAGCATTTTGGATGGAGGAGTAAATAGTAGTCTATCTTTTATCATTGTGTGGGAGGTCCCACAAAAACACTCATGCTCTCCTCGATACATTCCAACATGGAACGGAGAATATTGAGAGTTTTATATTTGTAATTTTGATGTATTTCTTTACATTTATAATAGTTAAATATTTCGTTTTTCATCAGCAAATGAAATTAATTTAATACTTAAAATAAATTTCAAATAAACTTATGATCAATCAATCTTAATCTGATATAGTTCATTTCCAACTTTTTTTTTTTTTTTTAATATATATGAGCGATTATTAGCACATTTTTCTTCTTATATTATCCATTATCTTTTAGGTAGTAGTTGCATTTCTGCTTCAAGAATTGTAAAACTCTTTTCGACTCTTTTCAAGACCCTTACCGTTTTCATGGCTAATTTGTCCATGGGGTGTATAGATATCACCTATGTGAAATTGCCTTTAACTCACTGTCCTTTGGAGTTGTTCCACCTCTAACACTTTTATTATTGACCACGAGAATTTTCTTTGTCCCGACATGTTTAGTGATCTGAAATAACCTTGTTATATCTCTCAACCACTTACAGTAGGTTGATGAATTCATTTAAAGGTTATACTCTAGCTCACATTGGTTCATTAATATGATGAAAGGTGGAAATATTTCGTGAGTTCCTTGCCACGAAGATATAGATGGATTTTGAGACCCAACATTTCTTTGTTGAAATCAATCACCTTCTTGCAATCGAGTAGATTTCATTCTACTGTATGATTAGTTTGGGAAGTACATGGTAATGGATACTCCTGATTTTCCTTTTCAGGGCGTCCCACGGTTCTTGGGGGCTTCTAGTTAACGATATTCCCTATGAAGGTTGTGACTGATGTGTTGTCTCAAAAATCTCTAGGTATTTACTTCTATTTTAACAAGTGATTTTTAGGGTCAATAGGTTTTGATAGCTTTTTACATATTTGCATATGTTTTATGAATCTATCTTATGGTACTCGAGTTCTTCTGAGTCCAAGATGTCGTGTATAATAGAGAATATATTATTTTCTAAAAATCATGTTCTATATGGATGAAATTTCATTATCATAATAATATTGGATTTTTGTTTGTTTATATTTTATTGATAATACGTCATCAATATTTCAATATTCGAAAATAGATCGCAAAGACACTTTTGGATTTCCAGGTAGGAGGGGAATCACGTGGATTACTTAAGTCCCTTCAACCTTAGGGTTATTTACATCCGTTTGACAAAATCTTTCAGTGTTGTGCAATTATTTCGTTTCATGAAATACATGAATAACATTAATAATTTTGAAAGATTTTGCCATTAAGCAAAATAAATATTGGCTTTGACTTATAAAATTGAATTTTTATTTTTAACATCTTAATAGTATTTTGGAGCTTTTGGTAGAAGACCAGATTATACGGAGGTTGGAAGTGTAACTTCCATTTATTAATTAAGATTGAAAATAATGAGTAGGAACTCATAATATATGAGGGTTGGAAGTGTAACTTTCCAAAATTAGCTATAAGTTGAAATTATGAGTAGGAACTCACAATCAAGATAAAGACAATAAAATAAGATAAATATTTATATATGATAAACATTTAAATATTATATGAAAAATTAATCATAGAGTATATCCATAATTAAATAAATAAATGGTAAAATAGAAAAGCTAGTTAAATGATTTTATATTCATTTAAATAGGAATTGATTATCATATATTAAAATAGTGTATTAGTAAATTTAAATAGACCAAATCAAATAAATGATCCTAATTAAATTAAATACATATAATAATCATATAAAGCATCCAAATCAAATAAATGGTCCTAATTAACAACAGAGAGGTGGCAATTTAAATAAAGACATATAATAATTAGTAATTAATTGACAAATTATATATAAAAATCTTTTTATGTGACGGATAACAATAAGATAAATACATCAAAAAAATATAATGGAATATACTTTTTTTTTTTACCACAAATAAAGGATTCTAGATTTGATTTCATTGGTATTAAACATAAATTATAGTCAATAAAACATAAAGCAAGCATAGCAATTTGTTGAAAAATATAAGATTTAAGACCTCTTACATAAAAAGCTACCAAACCCTCAGTTATTAAATAATACTCAATCAATGGATTAACCCTTAGTTATTTACGTGAGATCCAAAAACAAAATTTAAGGTTTTATCTTATCATTGTGTTGTGTTAAATAATATTTCCATATTTCTACCATAACAACCTTGAACACATTTGAACTTATATGCTCATGTTTGGGATCGTACAAATAAAAGTATATATATAGAGAGAGATATATATACACACATAACATCATTAATACGATTATATTATGGTATCAAAGTTCATGATTATAAGAATGCTTACTTGGATTGTAGTGTATTATTGAAGAGTGATTGATGAAGTTGGAAGCCGGAAAATCTATCGATGAACAGATTTAGCATACGTTCTGATAACGTGTTGCAGAATAATCAATATAGAGAGAATCAAGTAGCATCCTTTCTCATTAATCAATAACCCTTTAAATAGGGGACGAGTTACAAATAGATAACTATAAGAAACCTAACACTAATCTAACTCTAAATGTCTATCTCTATCTCTATACATCTTTATCTTTTATCTTTATCATTATCGTCATATCCTTTAGACGATGGCACACTTATCGTCATCTTTATCTTTTATCTTTATCATTTACGCATGTTTGGTTGTGTAGTATATATGTGCCAATTGCGCCCCCACAGCGCACCCAAATGGTCCTTAAAAACGATTCAATATAAGTTGGATATGAATCCCCAACAATTTTCCGCTAATTAGAATCCTTGACGGGTGATCTCTTTATCGCTAGATTAGCGAGTTGTCACTTTGATGAGACACTCTTCCCGTCGTTAGGGGGAGATAGGAAAAAGGATTTTCCATGGGAACGACCGGAAGTGTCATAGAATATTCCCATCATGTCTCAATTTGATCCCCAAACTTCACAAAGTAAAATTGAAGTCAAACGAATCGGACTCGATACCTGATACGTTTAATGTTATTCTAGAAGTGACAATATCACATATACCAGCTGCAGATATATCCGTAAGGATAAAAGTCCCCAAACAATGCCACTGGAAAGCGCGTTGCAATCACACATGGTGGAGGTGTGGTTGAGGTCGTGGCTCCCAAAAGGAAATGGGGGAAGCTACTTGGTTCGATAGATACTCATCTAAAGGAAAAGAAGAGTAAGACACAACCATTTATCATCAATACATAAACTTCTCATGAGATTATCTCTGACTAAAACTATGTCTATGAATCATTACTCGAGGACGCTCCGAAGTTAATATTGATTCCAGAGATCAAAGAAATCTCAAATGAATTATGAGAGTGCATATGAGTCGATGGACAGATCATACATACTTATTGATGATATACACACATATACCGTTGCTCATGAGATGATCGAGCACGATAACATCGAACCATGCTCAGTTGAAGAATGTCAACAAAGAGCAAAATGACCTAAATGAAAAGAAACAATCCAGGAGACTTACACTTGACAAATAAACGGGTATTTGGTCCGGTAGTGCTAACCCACCAAGTGTAAAGCCCGTAAGACATAGATAATTCATTTGTCATAAAAGCGTAATGAGAATAATTAAGTCATGATGTATAAGACTCTCCTTTGGCGCAAGGTTTCTCACAACGCCCTGGATTGATGACGAGAAGACTTGCTCTCTCGTGATGGACGTTATAACATTCTGCTAATTAATTAGCCTAGTAATTTCCGAAGGACGGGAAATGCAGCTCATGAATGTGGTTACTACATATCTCTATGGGGATCTAGATTAAGAGATATATAAAAAGTGTTTGATGACATTATATTAGTAGAAACCACGAAATGCGTTCTCCATGAAATTGAAACGCTCATAGGCGGATATGGATACCTGCCCGTGCGTATTTATAAAGTAAATACTTCATTGGGAAGGGATATAAGAACGATAAATTGTGCCCGTGCGTATTTATAAAGAAAACGAGTTCCAGATGTTCAATCATAACTCTATATGTCGATGTAATGAACATAATAAATACTCTTGATGAAATAAGAGAAACTTTATTCTATTCAAAATTTGAATTTGAGATGAAAGATCTTGGGAAAACTTGGTTTTATGTATCTATTTAATCTAGGACACCGAGTTTGTGATATTAATTCACCGATCGCATATGTCTAGAAAATAATCAGGCGATTTAATATGGACAAAGAGCATCCGGCTAGCACTCCCATGATCGGTCGAAGTGTTGGATAAAAGGAAAGATCCATTTTGTCTGAAGGATGATGACGAAGAGGCTTTGGGAGCTGGAATTCCCTATTTGAGTGCAATAGGCGCATTATTGTACTTAGAACAATACACTTGACCGTATTTTGTATCTCTCAATGAACTCGTTAGCTATATTTAGCTCAGCGCCAACGCAACATCATTAGAATGATATCAAATTAATCTTTTGGAACCATTGATGTAGGCTTATACTTCCCTTACAAAGAGAAACATAGGATTGATAATGAAATTTCAATACCTACTTTGAATATGAGAGGCAAAGTACCGGCCCTAATAGAAAAACATAAAATATTGTCTTGGTATGTCTTTGTTGATATTAAATATCTACCTGACTCATACAAAGCTCATTCCCAACTTGGATAAGGAATTACCATAGGAAACATGCCGATTGCTTGGAAGTAAACTAGGCAAACCCTTGTAGCTACCTCTTCAAACTATTCCAAGAATATAACTCTACATGAGACTATTCAATTGTGTACATGGTTAAGGACTTTACACATATTAGAGGGGTTAGTGTTTTGAGTTCAACAAATATCCTACTCGCATATATGTAAAAAATGCATTGTATCGAAGAAATGAAAGTAAGATATATCAAGGGTGATACCTCAAAGTAAATTATGCTTTTAATTTATATAAAATGAGCAGTAGAAAACTCACCTCAAGATTCAAGTGAATCAAGTAAGATATAAGGAGAATGTGACATAAAAAGTATGAGAATGCTAAGACCTTCCAAACTCCCTTGATTAATGCACGAATCAGGGGGAGTAGTAGACAAAAGGGGGAGTCTACTATATATGTAATATTGGTATGTTGTGCTCTTTCCTTCACCTAAGGTTTTATTTTTCCCATTGGGTTTTGTTCCTTGGTGTAAGGTTTTAGTGAGGCAACGGTTTATATACCATCCTACTCTTCCAACTCTCATGATTAATGTACGAATCTGAGAGATTATTAGACTAAAGGAAAAGTCTATGTAATGCAAATACACTGGTGCGCTGTACTCTTTCCTTCGTCAAATTTTTATTTTTCCCACTGGGTTTTTATTTTGGCGTAAGGTTTTAACGAGGCAACAGTTGTGCCCCATCACTCCTTTGACTCGGCACAAGGGGGAGTGTTGTAGGATAAATGTGCCATCGTCTAATGGATATGACGATATAGATAGAGATAAACATATTAGAGATAAGTTAGAACTGATAGTTATCTACTTGTAACGTATCCCTATTTAAAGGGTTTATGATTAATGAGAATTTACAGCTTTTCAGTTTCTCTCTATAATCTTGTTGTTCTATTTCCTTTTTCCTTTAACAATTTTTACATATAAACAATTTTATATGAAATAATTTTATCAAAAAAAATTATATGAAACAATTTAATTATATAAAAAAAATCATTAAATTAAACAATGAAATCGACGGATGAGAATGGTTTGTACGGTTTGTACAAATATGGGTCGTTTGCATACATATATATATATATATAGGGAGGTTATTTTACAAACTGCACGAAATGTACAAACTTACTAACTCGTAGATATCAATGCAAAAATAATTTTTTTCATGACTTTTTTTTTCGTCAAATGCTATGATTTAAGATATTATTACACATATGTTTGTTTAATAATGTAAAAGTTTCACATATATTCGTTTTCATAAGTTGAAAGTTTCTCATATATTTTTTATGAAAAAGTTTCACAAGTATTTGTTTCATAGTGTAAAACTTTTACATGTAATTTTTTCACAAGGTGAAACACACATACGTATAATAATATCTTAAATCATAGTATTTGATGGAAAAAAAATATGATTTTTTATTTATTTTTGCATTGATTTCTACGAGTTTGTAAGTTTGTACCTTTCGTGTAATTTGTAAAATAACCTCCCTCTCTCTCTCTCTCTCTCTCTCTCTCTATATATATATATATATAGATATATATATAGAGAGAGAGAAGGGTTCAAACGAGAACAACTCCATTTTAAGAGAACGCGAGAACACTCTTTTACTGTAGAAAGTCACATGTGATACTATTATTCGATCACATATGATACACAAGTGATACTAAATCAGAGTTGCGGACGACTTTTGACGCGATCTAGGTTGCGGGCCAAGTCGTCGTCACCAGGGGCGGAACATAAACCTTACAACCGTAGGGGCCGGACCTAATATAATATATATTTCCAAAAATACACTATCCAAAGTTATGAAGTAGTAAAACTCTAAAACTAGGCATTAACTATGAACATGTCAAACATCACTAATTTTAATGTGGAACCCATCGATCTTTCGCGATCTTTTGCAAGGGTTTTCGGTAGCCGGAACACTAGATGGAGGGGTATTATCTAAATTGTTGTTTCTTCGGGATCTTGAGAAGAAGAACTAGTGTGTATGAATGGTGGATTGAGTTTTCATCTTCATCTACATATGAAACAAATTTAAAACTTAAGTACTTTAACCAATTTGACAAAAAAAGGAACTTCTTACATAAACAACTTTGAAATTTAAATAATATGCATTCAAAGAGACTCTCACTCAAAAAAGTGATGAAGTGAATGGACTATGGTCTATGGAACCTAAACTCCAATTTAACCTATTTAGGGGGTGTTTGGGATTGCTTATAAAAACAACTTATTGACTTATTCCAGTGTGACACCGATAATAAACACTTTTGAGTATTTGGCAAAACAATTTATACCGGTGACAAACCGGTGATAAAGAGTTTTGTAAGAAGTTAAAAGGTTTTAACATAGGGGGTGTTTGGGTGTTTGGGATTGCTTATTCCACTCCAGATCACCTGCTCTTCTTCCCTCCTACCTTTGTTCATAAAAATCATAAAAATTGTTTTTGGAAGGAAATCAGTTTGCAATAAATCTGTGGAAACCACTAGAATTTCCATGGAGTGATTCGAGTTTGGCAACCTATCTGTGAATGGCAAGTGATGAACCCTATCCCTATGCCTTTCTCTGCTTGATAACAGAAAATGGAGGAGAGCTCAACATCATCACCTGCTCTTTAAAAACTGGTTCGATGAGAGGTTTGGTCGCTGATGAAGGTCTGGTTGTTTTATCCCATATCCTTATTAGCGGTTTGGCACCAGTATAACCTTTTTTTCTCTCGCATCCAAACACTAAAAATGACTTATTATCGCTACCACACCGGAATAAGTCAATAAGGAGTTTAAGTAAGCAATCCCAAACGCCCCCTTATTATCAAAAGTTGATAAGCACTTCTGTAGAAAGGCAATAAGTTGTTTCAAATAAGCAATCCCAAACACCCCCTTAAACACCAATTTTAACCAATGACTTGATGTTCTATCAAACAAATTCAAACCCAATCGAAGTATCTAACAAATTTAAACCTAATCATAAATCAAACAATTTAAAACTCATCAAGGTTCAAGTTATATCAATATATCATTTTAAACCCAATCAAAGTATCAAACAAATTTAGACCTAATCATTAATCAGACAATTTCAAACTATGAACATTCAAGGCTCAATCAATAGCATTTTAAAACTTGAATACATATATAGAATGGAAAAAAACCCTGTGATTTAGGGGCTGTAAAAATGGGATTATTTGATGGAGATGGAGTTAAAATCATAGGGATTTCACTTGCATTCGGATTTGGTTCTACATTTTGTCCTTCCATCGAGATTGCAGAGGGCGAGACTCGAGAGGGCTAAAGCCTAGAGATCGACTACCTTGGTTCTTCATAGTCACAGTGGTACTGGAGGATGGAGATTGACATATTTGTTATTCACAGTGGTACTGTCGTATTGGTCGATCAACGGTTGATGGCCTGATTCGACGCCGGCCGAGGCTTGGAGAAACAGGGTTGATATACCGATTCAACTTTGGAGAAACAATCAACAGTGCCACAATGGTCTGGTCGTCTACTCATCTCGTCGTGGTACTTGTTGTGCGAGACTAGTCCATTTGATGCTGAGGACTAAGAACTTGTATGGATTGTGGCCCAATGTTTATCTTGTTGGACAGGAAGTGGAGGGGCCCAAATTTAAAAAAAATTCACACTAACTGGTCAACTATAGCATGGTTGTTGGGTAAAAAAGCACAGGGGCCAGGGCCCCTAAAGGCCTTCCGCCCCTGGTCGTTACACCTCTACATATATATATATATATATATATATATATATAGAGGGCGGTTATTATACAAACCATCTCATTCATACAAACCCAATTAATTATAATTAATTATGGAAATAATAGAGGTTCATTTATTATAATTTGAATATATATATGGAAGATAACAATAATTCACTAATTATGATCAACGCTTTTTAATAGGAAATAATCAAAATATTTATGAAGCCAAATATTTATTAGAGTAGATGGACGGTCCAAATTGGGTTGTATGAGTTGTACGAATGACACAAGTTGTGCGGACTGGTTGCCCCGTGACTTCAGGATGCGTGAATCGCATGTGATTTTAGTTTAAGATCACATGTGATTCGACCATCTTCTTATTTTTTTAATTTGATTATTGTTTCCGTCAGAACTTAACCCCCCCCCCCCTCTCTATATATAAAGAGGTTCATGCGAATACGGTAACAATTTACGAGAATGCGATGACAATACTCAGCCAATTATTTTGTACATGAAATTTTCATGTACAAAATCATATATGATTCACATACAACATCATATATGATTAGCCGAGACTTTTCCTGCAACAAAAGTCGCACGTGTCATTTTTGATGCTAGTACTACATGAAAAAAAATTCCATGTACAAAATGATTGGCTGTGGATTGTATTCGCATTCTCGTAAATTGTTACCGTATTCGCATGGAACTGCCCCTCTCTCTATATATATATATGCGTCTATTAGCATGTTAAATATGAGTTTTTGTCTTTTTGAATAAAATTTCGGGGTCTTACTTGTGTTCGGAGCCTGATTTATATAGACACGTGAACCAACTTCAATAAAGACCTATCTAATTTCTATTAAAATAAAAAAACGGCAATTTAATTTTAGAATTTCCGATCAAAAACAAAAACGAATCTTCGATATCTTATGTTAACATCTTAAACATTTAAGATGATCTAGATATTTAGTATGGATATAATAAAGTATTCAAAAAGGTTGAGAAAAATCATATATATATATATACACACATATATAGGGATAATCATTTGTAAACGTTTTAAAGAATAGAAACTTGTGGAAATCAATATAAAAATAAAATTTTTTCATCAAAAATTTTCATCAAAAATTTTCATCAAATATTATGATTTAACATATTGTTTCACATATGTTTGCGTTCATATGGAAAAAACATATACATGTGGAAAAAAACACGTGTTGTTTCACTATATGAATTTTGTTGCATATGTGATAGTGAATCAACGTATTCTTCCAAATGTAATATATTTTTTCATATGAACACAAACATATGTGAAACAACATCTTAAATCATAACATTTGAAGAAAAAAATTTATGAAAAAATTTATGTTTGTATCGGTTTCGACGAGTTTCTAGTCTCTAAAGAGTTTCAATATGAAGAAGCCTCTCTCTCTCTCTCTGTATATATATATATATATATATATGTATATATATACGTGTAGATGTTGGTTCATTTAGAAATTAGACGAAGGGTAAAAACTATAGAAACTATAGAAACTTTGGCAAATCAATATAAAAAATAATTTTTTTCATGATTTTTTTTCATCAAATGCTATGATTTAAGATATTATTGCACATATGTTTGTTTCATAATGTAAAAGTTTCACGTGTATTTGTTTTTCATAAGTTGAAAGTTTCTCATGTATTTTTTTATGAAAAGTTTCATATGTTTTTGTTTCCTAGTGTAAAAGTTTCACATGTAATTTTTTCACAAGATGAAACAAACATATGTGTAATAATATCTTATATCATAGCATTTGATGAAAAAAAATCATGAAAAAAATTATCTTTTATATTGATTTGTCAAAGTTTCCATAGTTTCTACCTTTCGTCCAGTTTCTAAATGAACCAGCCTCTATACATGTATATATATATGTATATATGTGTGTATATATATATACGTGTATATATATATGGCTGGGTTTCGATGAGAATGAGAATTAAGAAGTGTAAGAAGGGATCTCCACTCTTGGATAGGCATGGAAATGGGCGGGTATGGGGCGGGGACCTCGATTTCAATCTTCATCCCCATCCCCGTCCCCATCCCCACCGGGGAATATGATCGCATCCCCATCACCGTCCCCGACGGGGAACGGGGATCCCCAACGGGGAATCGGGGATTTTTTCCCCGTTAATTTTTTAAAATGTTTTAAAATAAATATGTTAAACAACATACTCAATCGATAATAGTTCATGTTTAAATCTCACGTTTTTCAAATTTAATTTGTATAGAGTATCAAATATTCATATGTGAACAAAATCACAACATTATAGATAATTGTTTGATTAAACGCTCTCGACTTTCAATCTTTTTTTATCTAAAAAATAGTTAGATGACTCAAAAAAAATGTATATAAGAAGAAATGTCAAATTACTATTTATAAATCTAAAAGATAATAAATTTATTTCTTTATAAATAATATATTTAATATTCGGGGACGGGGCGGGGCGGGGACCACGTTACCCGTCCCCGTCCCCATCCTCGATTTTTAACATTCGGGGGTCCCCGATATCCCCGATTTTACGGGGAATCCCCATCCCCATTGGGGCGGGTACACTAGGTTCCCCAATGGGGCGGGTCTAATTTCCATGCCGCTCTTGGATAAACATTAAGATGAGATGTACTGAGCTAAGATGCACCGGATCATTCCCCGTATGAATCGCAATTCATGGGTGAGTTTGAGATTAAAGATGATCAAGGGTCCAAATCCCTACTTACGATTCACGTGAGACCAACCTATTTTCGTGAGACCAGTAAGACAACATTTTTACACTTGATCTTCATAGGAAATCATAGTGAAGATAAAAAAAATCCAAACTTTCACAACAAAAAACACTATGAAAGTTACATTCACAGTAGTTTTGCTGTGAACTTTTAAGTATAAAAAGATGGTATTGCAAGTTTCACGTAAACCCAACCCTATATATGTTACCGGAAACCACAACACAAGTACATCAAATTTGATTATTAAAAATTTATAGACAATTGTACATATTTTAGCTTTATAATACAAAAAGTCAAAACATGTTTGAGAAATAGTTTACCAAGGAATCATATCTTGGATTATTTGGTACATGCACTTGATGGGATCATGTTATAACATTTAAGGAATTATTTTGATAAGGGGTGGAAGATAGAGTTCATGTAAACACATGAAGGTTGTCGGGGTAAACCATATTATAAATAAGTGTTATGTGTATTGAAAATATCTATTAATCAGAATAAAGTTTGTGTTTAAAGAGAATAAATGTGTCATTATATTTGTCATATATATACAAAGTATTTTAAAAATAAATTCAACGTTTTATACATAATTTAATAGAATTATGTTTTGCGTATTAATCCGTTACAGTTATTTTGGAAAGAGAAAATATCTATTCGCACACGTATTTTTTTTCTTAATCAACTTTTCCGTGTATGTAATTATGTATACATGAAAATCGGTTGTATCAATCATTATATATCTTGGTCTGCAACACATGTATGCATCATATGTGGTGTATAATAAATTCAGCAAACTTATCTTGTTCTATTGAATTATAAATGCAAACAATTTTAACCTTTTAATTGTTTCCCATATCTGAAACCGCCACTTGATCATAAACCATTCGTGCCATTTACAACCTGGTCCATGAACACGATGGTTTTCTTTCAGATGGTCCATGACCAACGACACAACATGATTTCATCATGGTCATCAGATACTGGAACAATTTGTTTTAAAATTTTGTATTTCTGTCGGACACCGTCCATGATGTATATATGATTGTACCATCAAGAAATAAAATCATTTTATCCGACATACCACAAATCATCTGGATATTCTTATAAGATATCACTATCCTTGAATTGTGTCATATACTTCTACACGTATATGATCTTTTTGTCCACAAAATTGTTGCATTTCGATATATCCTGATTGAATTTCTAATATAAGTATTTTATATTGAATCTAATTTGTCATTTCTTATTATATTCAACTTATTTAGAACAAATTGTTTGATTTCATTTTAACCATTGATTATATACTCTATATAGATATACATTTGTGAATGCCTTTTTATATGTCCACCTTCTAACATGTGGGGTTGTTTGTCCTTCCCTTCTAAAACACCAACACAACAACCCATTTCAATCATACAAAAGTCCATGTCTCACCTTCACATTATTTTTATGTGTTGTCACATCCATGTGTTTGTTTTTAGTATGTGTATATCTAGGGATTCAATTGTCACATTTGATGCAAAAAAAGCCAATTAAACTTATGTGGACTTATTTTAGGTTATAAAGAGTAATTCAATACATTTAACGCTACTAAAATGGAAGGCTTTTACCTACGACCATTTCCCTAGGAAATTCGTCGTTAAAGGGTGATTCGTCACAAAACTTTCATAAAAGTTGGTGGTTAATTTGTTGGTGGATAAATCAAATCAATGACAGATTACACAGGAAATTCCTGGGTAATCCGTTGGTATTTTCTTAAAAACATCGGATTTCACTGGAAACATTAGTATTTCGTAGGTAATCCGTGGTAATTACCCAAGAAAATTTTCCTGGATGAATTTTTGTGGGTAAAAGTCATTTTTTTTGTAGTGTATTTATGTGTAGTTATTTTTACATGTATGGAAAAGTAAACAAATTATTGAATCTATATCATATTAAAGCTAAGTTTTTTTAATTTAATCTTAGTTACTATAGTGAAGTGAATTAACACATACCCATTAGTCTTAACAAAAAAAACAACATCCATTGGTCAATCTTTAATTAAATTATAATAGTTGTTTCTTATTATGCAACGTTGCAACTTTAACATCAATATTATATATACATAAATTTATCATACTTTGCATCTCTTTTATGGAATTATAACTCTTTCATTGAAAATTGAACATACTCATATCAAGTTTTTCTGGTATAATATTTGAAAATTGAACATACCTATATCAAGTTTTTTTGGTATAATATTTGAAGTCAAAATAAAATGACTAATAAAAAACAAAAGAACTATCTTACTACAATCCACTATCATGTTGGATACCCTTTGTTTCTTCATATAAACAACTCAAATGTTCGAATCTTTATAACAGAATAAAACATTTCAAAACCGAATCGGATTTTCTTTAGATTCTCCAGATAAAATTATAGTAAAAGAAGAGGTTCAATGTATGTAATGCAAAGTCAAAAAAATTTGGATTAGTAGCCAAATTCTATGTTCATTATTTGCATGTGATGGTTTATGGTATTAATGGAAAAACCCTAATGTTGTTGATTTGCAAACACCTCCATGTCCCATTCCTTTTTTCTATTTGAAGTTGTAATAAAATATACTTGTTCATCAAATCTAAGTATCATAAACTACTAGACATCCATATCTTTGACTCCATATATTTACCAAATCTTTTTATTTTTATGTCTATTTTTGGGTTCATTTCTTTTGAATGATTCTAAAGGTTCGTCAATTAAAATATACCAAAAGAATATGAAAAGTTACTCTTAGAATACCTAACATATATCGGTCGATACATCATTGCAGTTTTCTATCTTCTTACAGTATATAAAAACATTTCATGCATTTCAAGATACTTTATTCATGCTTAAAATAACATATCAAGCATGCCTTTTGCATAAAATACCATAAACACATAAAGCAATCATAGGTGATAGGATAACTTGTAATATATTTCATATAAGCATGCATCCTTGTTTCAAAATCACATAAAACTCATCTTGCTATAAAAATCACCTGAATCATCGACATCCTACCTACACAAGTCATAACACAATTCTAGTATGTTAACCACATGCATGGTTCTAAATAACTCGTCGTGGCGCGTTATGGCGTCAAGGCTTAGGTTCGTCGTCGCGTTAACCCATATGGTTCCACTCTAAGGTTTGGCTTGCACTATAACGCGTTATGTCACGTTTACGACACGTTATGGCACGTTACGACACTTTATTTTGTAAGGTTTGAGGTTACTTTAATATATAATTTGAGCGATAAATGATAATTATGTATGAGACTTAAGACTTAAATAAACATAAAAATGGAACTTAAAAACTAAAACCTTAAATAGGTAAACATTTACTCACATTCCCGTAAACCAAAACGTCGAACACAAACTCTTTGAAAATTAAAAATAAAAGTAGTGAGAGGATATTCAAGAGATTTAATGCCGATTTTCCACTATTTATATCATTTTCTATAAGCTCTATGTATCTGGTGTTAATGGTTCATCTTTTTCTTTAATTTAATTTTTTATAAGAATTTAATTTGTTCGAAAGTATTATATAAAAACTAACACATACAAGGTTGTGTGTGTGTGTGCGCGTGTATATGTGTACGGTCCTAAGGCACGCGTTAAAAACGTCATGGTCTCATCATAACTCGTTAACTAACTTACTTAAAATTTAGACTAAATCCCTAAGTCAACCCAATTGATTAATGTGAGGTTCTATAGATGGCTCACCCTGCTCTTTGTAAATACATGTACTTTCTTTTGGACTGAGGTCATCAATAAATCCCATGTAAAAGATAATACTTTTTTACCTTAAAGTATTTCGCTGTAAATAATCTATAAATATAAGTTTCTAACATTACAAAACAAATGACTTTCACATATAAAAATTCATCCTGAGAATTTTCTTTGGCGATTATCACGGATTACCTAGGGAAACTTTCTTTGGTAATTACCACGGATCATCCAGGAAATACTAATAGTTCCAGTAAAATCCGATGTTTTCAAGAAAATATCAACGGATTACCCAGGAATTTATTGGGTAGTCTGTCACTGATTTGATTTACCCACCAATAAATTAACCATCAATTTTTGTGACGGTTTTGTGACGAATCACTCTTCAGCGACGGATTTCTCCGGAAAATGATCGTAGGTGAAAGTCTTCCATTTTAGTAGTGCAACCAATTTTGAAATACTTAAGAGCATCTTCAACAGCTTTGCTATAATAGAAAAAATTGAGTTTTTCTTCTCTAAAATGTTCCAACAACATTGCTATATGGTTTGTTATTTTTAGAGATTTAGGGAGAAATATCTAAATATAAAGAAACCTCTAAAATCCCTAAACTAGGAGAGAGAAACATTATTTTTATATATACAACCAATCAAAATTATTGAAACTAAATGTGTAGGAGAGAGAAATAATATTTTATTAAATGAATTGAATATTTTAATAATATAAGTGATTATGAATTCTCTAAAATAGAAAAATTGTTAGAGTTGGAATAAAATGTTGTTAAAGATTTTGACGTTTCATTCTATTTTTTAAAGAAATTATAGAAAAATTATTGAAGATGCTCTTACAATCTTAATAAAAATGTAATCACTTTCGAGATCTCAAAACGACTACATTTAAATTTGTAAAAATAATTAACATTTTGATCAAACCCATCATTAAAATCAATCAAAATAGTTTTGAAATATTTTTAAATCTTTTATTCATCTAAAATATCGACAAAAATTAATCAGATACTCCTTAAATGATTACTTCGTAAATAAATAAATATGATATTTAGTTAAATAAATGATGAACTATAAAATAATGAGTAAACTACAAATTTGGTACTTACGGTTTATCTGATAAAGCACATGATGGCCATCATAGTTTACAAAAGAAATATTTACTTTTTCATCTCTACGGTTTGTTGGGTCTAACAACATTTTTTGTCCGAGTGGCTTCGAAAATACAACATGACCATCGTGGTTTACGTAAACCTGTCCGCAAAATTTTATTCTGATCAAACTTTGGGGTCTTGTCTAAACCGGTATTCCTTTTTTGGTGTATCTACATTTCATGGCTAGAATGATGAGGCAGTTTGCTGTTTTTGTGTGTTATAAAACAGGCTATATGAAGAGGAGAATGATACTGATGGTGAGGAGATGGAAAAGAGAGCGAGTTTTGATTCTTTATAAATTGATGATGGTAAAGAGAAAAACAAGAATCTTTATGTGGAAATGGGTTTAAAGGAAGTCCTCGAAGACAAACGAAGAAATAATAAAAACACTAAAATACCCTTATATGTAGATTACGTGATATCATATAATTGGAATAATATAAACAAATATATTGATAGGAAGGAAAATCAAAACAATAAAAAAATATTTCAATTTTTTTCTTAATAAATAAATCATAAAGATGAAAGAAAAAAAAATCCCATAAAACACATACAAAATCCATATTTTAACTCTGGTTAGAGCATCTCCAAAAGAATCCTTAAAATTTCTTCAAAATGAAAAATTAAAATCTAAAATTTTCAAAAATATTTACATCAATCTCCAACAAATTTTCAATTTTGGAGAACCCATCATTGATTATAATATTAAAAATATTATAATTATCTATTAAACTATTATTGTTTTCTCTAAATATTTATTTTCAAGAATTTCTATTGGTTGTTTTACATTGTAATCACCATTTTTGGAGTTATCTTCATATTTGGAGAAAATTTCACTCTCTCCTACTTTTTTTATTTTGAAGATAGTTTTGAGGAATCTTTTAAAACAAATTTTTGAATTAAAATCTCTATTTTTTCCATTTTAAAAAAGCTGTTGGAGATTGCCATACAACTTACAATTGTCATACTTTTGCTTCTACTTTATTTTGCCGCAAGAAATTGTTGTTATTAAAAGATTGGGCCAAATAAGTTTTATTTGGGCTTTTGGGCCTCAAGGTTGAGACAAGTTTAAGTTTAAAATCACATATTTAAACTAAACTGACTTATAGGAAAATAATTAAGTTTTCGAATAATTAAGATATTATATATAATTTAGAACATAATAAAAATGACTGATCGCTAACAATTAAATCTTCTTTGTATACAATTATAACTGAGATTATTTGCAAATTAAGGTAAAACCTTTAGGCGACTGTCTAACTAGAAAGTAGCGCCCACACTTCTTGCCTCAAATCTACACCTTCTCCTTGTCTTTGCTAGAGGTCTCAATATGATATATACCTGAAAAGGTTTTCAGTTTTATAAAAGAGAGGGTTAGACCATAAAGCCTAGTGAATTCCTTCAAACCACAGTTAAATATACATGACATTTATAAGATTGAAAAAGGTTAGTCATGAATATTAACTCACACGTATTCATACCTTGGGATAAAGATACATGTTGCAATGGTAGAACACACTAATAGTCACTCACACTTGTGACTAGTTGATCGGGCTCACAGTTGTCCATTGAAAAAAGATATATGAAATGAATTCATATCCCTTAATTGGGTACACACTTCTCGGTACTTGATTAATCGGGTACACACTTCCCGATATTTGGTTAATCGGGTACACACTTCCAGGTATTTGGTTATTTAAAATTATACATATAGAATATTAAAATCACACTTTATCATTTCAATAAACATTTATTTGATTGATAAAACACACGAAGGGAACTCACCTGAAGTTCCAGCCTCTAAGCACACTTTCGTCCTATGGATTTACCAACCAAACACCTGAATTAAGGTTACCAAATTATGAGTTTACAGCTCCCACATAACCCTAAAGTAAACTCAAAAGACTCACTTGCAAACCCCTCAAACAAGTACCCAAGCTAATGCCCCTAACTAGACTTAAACAAAAACTGAAAATTCAACCAACCGACAAAGCGGGTTTCATGTCAGTTGCGACCCACATACAACCCGCTTTCGTCACTATTTCACCTGCATAATTCCATTTCATGAAGAAGACCCCAAATCCGAGACCCAAACTGATTTTCTTCATGATTATGGTTTAAAATTCACCCCAAACACTTATAAATCACCCACAAACATCAAATAACCCAATCCAACCATAGAATCTATATATTAACATCCACATTTGATGATTAAAATTCATCCATGGAGCTTTGATTGAACCCATACCCCCAAACACTTAATAAGATGATTAAATCATGAAATAACCAACAAGAATCAGTCCCACTATACTAGACCTTATTAAAACATGATTTTCCTCCAAGATTTCATCATATAAACTTTAAATAAAAACCCTAACAATCCCAAAGAAGCAATAGAGAAGATGTAACATAATAGGGGATGAGA
This sequence comes from Silybum marianum, assembly GCA_036898165.1. Classification (NCBI taxonomy): domain Eukaryota; kingdom Viridiplantae; phylum Streptophyta; class Magnoliopsida; order Asterales; family Asteraceae; genus Silybum; species Silybum marianum. The sequence continues at coordinate 25,725,527 of CM072542.1, read as the reverse complement.
TTTATACCTGATAATGAACTCCTCCCTTTGATTCCTTTAAATCTCTCTTAAACATTTTTTTTCTCTTTTCCCGTACACCAAGAATCACATCGAGAAACACACACACACACAATTTCGATCTGATTTTCTCAAATGAGGATGAAAATGGAGACCTAACTCTTATTATTGCCAATTTATCCCTTTAATCCCTGGAATTTCAACTATATATCAAAATCCACCCTCAACTTTGACTAACTCTAGAATTATAGAACTGGGTTATTATAGTAGGTATATTTATTTTTATTTTTTTAACTAATTTTTTGTAGGCTAAATTGAATGGAATTATTTATTTTTTGAGTAAATTGCAAATTTGGTCCCTATGGTTTCTGGTTTTTTGTGGTTTTGGTCCCTAGAAAATTTTTATTGCACCAAAACCACTGTAGTATGCATTTCGTTGTGAATTTGGTCCCTGGCACTAACTCCGTCAGCTTTGCTTCCGTTAAGTCCCTGCATGTGCCTTGCACATGAGGGCATTTTGGTCATTTAATTATTTTTCACTAAAAACAAAAATCAGAGGGACCAAAATTGCAAATCAATGTTTACTATAAAATTATTTCTTTGAATACTCATCTTCTTTACCAAGAACACACCAAGAACATCAAGAAACAAAACCAAAATCAAAAATCAAAACCAAAATCAAACCCACTTAAAAAACCCTAAAATCAAACTCATATCTAAAAACCAAAACCAAAATCAAACACATCCAATAACCATGATTTTTTTACCAATAAAACAAAAATTATTCATGATTTTTTACCAAGAACACAAAAATTATTTTCTTGAATACTCATCTCTTTCACCAAGAACACACCAAGAACGCCAAGAACACCAAAGCCACTTAAAAAAACCAAAATCAAACTCATATCTAAAAATCAAAACCAAAATCAAAATCAAACACATCCAAAACTAAAATCAAACCCACTTAAAAAACCCAAAATCAAACACATCCAATAATCAAAATCAAACCCACTTAAAAAACCCAACATCAAACACATCCAATAACCAAAATCAAACCCATTTAAAAAACCCAAAATCAAACTCATTAAAAAACAAGATCGAGATTTGAAAGAGAGAGAGATCGAGATCTGAAAGAGAGAGAGAGAGAGAGAGAGAGAGAGAGATCTGAAAGAAGAGTTTTTTCGTCGAGTTTTTCCGGCGACTTCGTCTTCTCCGGCGAGTTTTTCCGGCGACTTCGTCTTCTCCGACGAGTTTTTCCGGTGACTTCATCTTCTTTCTCTCTTTCAGATCTCTCTCTCTCTCTCTCTCTCTCTCTCTCTCTTTCAGATCTCGATCTCGTTTTTTAATGAATTTGATTTTGGGTTTTTTAAGTGGGTTTGATTTTGGTTATTAGATTTGTTTGATTTTGGGTTTTTTAAGTGGGTTTGATTTTAGTTATTGGATGTGTTTGATTTTGGTTTGGTTTTTAGATATGAGTTTGATTTTGATTTTTTTAAGTGGGTTTGGTGTTCTTGGTGTGTTCTTGGTGAAGAAGATGACTATTCAAGAAAATAATTTTTGTGTTCTTGGTAAAAAAATCATGAATAATTTTTGTTTTATTGATAAAAAAAATATGGTTATTGGATGTGTTTGATTTTGGTTTTGGTTTTTAGATATGAGTTTGATTTTGGTTTTTTTAAGTGGGTTTGGTGTTCTTGATGTTCTTGGTGTGTTCTTGGTGAAGAAGATGAGTATTCAAGAAAATAATTTTATAGTAAACAGTGATTTGCAATTTTGGTCCCTCTGATTTTTGTTTTTAGTGAAAAAGAATTAAATGACCAAAATGCCCTCATGTGCAAGGCACATGCAGGGACTTAACGGAAGGAAAGCTGACGGAGTTAGTGTCAAGGACCATTCCCACAACGAAATGCATACTACAATGGTTTTGGTGCAATAAAAATTTTCTAGGGACCAAAACCACAAAAAACCAGAAACCATAGGGACCAAATTTGCAATTTACTCTTATTTTTTTAAAAGAAAGTCCCCAATAATGTTAGAAATTATGAGTTTATAAAACCCAACAAACAAGGAAAGGATGCCTCTCGGGGAATCTGAGGATGATTCGAGCCGTATGAAGGGAAACTCTCATATACAATTTCTTTGTGATTGTAAAAATAAAAAGACCAACTTTACATTTTTGTTTATTTATTTGATTTTATATGCGGATCTATTTTTCTTTGGTTATTTTATTAGTTGTGGGTCATAGAGCGGGCAACTTTATCTGATCAAGGGTCGGGGCACAAGGGTCCTAGTACACTGACGGGGAGCACCTCAGTATACGATCGCGTACAGTAACTGGGAGTCCTATTACACCTAAGGCCAACTTCAATGTTCAGTGTACCCTTCGCCCTCAGCTAGTTGCCTTCTTAGCCTCTAGCCCTTCAAAACGGTTCGGGCTGACTAGGTCCAGTTGGGTCATTCCACTAGCACTTCAGTAAATTTAGTTTTATATTTAGATCTAATTAAATTCATGTTTAAGTTTAAATTTTTACTTGATCGAACAAAATAAGTTATACAATATTTGACTTTTTTTTCCTAAAAAATATGCAATTAATTATCTTGAAATAAATTTTTATGGCTTAAGATTTATCTCACAAATTTCACATTTTTTTTAAAATTTATATTAGAGAGATAAAGAAATGTTCATTTGAGAATTTTACAACTTCTCTCTTCTAATAAGTTTTAAAGATTTTTCTAAATTTAGAGAATTTTACAACTTCTCTCCTCTTTTTTCTATTTTAGCATATATGATAGAATAGCTGTTGGAGCAACTAAAATGCTAAAATTGAACTTTTTTTCATTTTAGCATAGCTGTTGGAGATGCTCTAAGTATTTGAGAAGTAAAGGAGTAATTCTAACTTTTCATCCGATCAAAATTTGTGGCTTTGACTGTGAAGTACCAGATATTCTCACATTGGCATGTGAAGATAGAGTTGTAGTTTTGTAACTTTTACAAATAGGCAGCAAACGGGTTCATATGTAAATTAGTTAATTAGTTCATATGTGAATCACACGAGTTCATATTTGAATCAGTTAATTAGTTCATATGTGAATAAGTTAAAATAGTTTATATGTGAATTACAAGGCTTCATATGTGAATCACACAGGTTCACATATGAACCTATTTACCGCCTATTTGCAAAAGTTACGATACTACTGACTCTATTTTTCGCATAGCCACAAATTTTGACCAGTCAAATCCGTTCTTAACTGTATGAAAGGCTTGAATCACTTCTCAAATATTTACCACTACTCAGAATAACATATGGCTAGATAGATATATAAGTAACAATGATCAGAGGAGACGACAAGAAAATTGGCATAAACTGTATTTCTACATTGAGAAAAGACAAGAGCAACAACTCTACAATAATGAGAATAGACAAAGTTAATCGTGATTTATGGCAACTACAAATGCCAATGAGGTTGAGGATACATATAATAACATCCGAAAATTTGGTAAGAATTAGGCATTTAGGGGCGTTGCACATATAATTCCAATCTTAATCGCAATCCCCACCGGAAAATCTTGGATTTTTGTCTATCTACATAGATTAATTGTTTATAAAATGTCTTTTATATATAAGTGCGAATTTTGTGTTTAAAGGACCTCTCATGCTAAAACTTTAATCAAACCATATTTTAATAGTTTCATTTATATTTATCTGTTGTATATATAAAAATTTATTACTATATATTCGAGGCCAAGTGTTAAAGGCCAAGTGTTAAAGCTGATAATTATCATCAGAGAGTTCATCCAAATAGTTTATTATGATAAGCTTTACATGTGGATATAGATTATAGCTTTAGCTTAGTCATTATCTCCTATATAATAGGTACTTTTAGCTTAGCCATATCTCCTAGATTGTATCATTATCCTTTTGTATTTCCTTGTATTTATATTGCATCAATTCTACACGTCTAACTCATAATTTTGAGAAGACAAACATAATTCTTTTCTCTCAAATTTAACATGGTATCAGGAGATCCTAATTCTTCCCTCACCCAACCAGACCCTACTCTTCAAGGTTCGGTTGCAGATCATTTTCTCATCCATCTCTCTGATAATCCCACAGCAATACTCGTCACCCCTCATCTTTCCGGTGATAATTATGAATCATGGTCTCGAGAAATGTCCATGGCTCTTCGTGCCAAAAACAAACTCGGTTTTGTTAATGGCGATATCAAAAAACCTTCTGCTGCTCTCGAAATTCCCTTATGGGAACGATGTAACGATTTGGTAAGTAGTTGGTTATTAAATTCTGTTTCACCTGATATTCGTACCAGTATCTTGTACGCTGAACAGGCATCTGCGATTTGGGCCGATCTTTTTGAGCGATTTTCTCAATCCAATGCTCCTAAAATATACCAACTTAAGCAATCCATTGCTACTCTCAAACAAGACGATCTGTCTATTTCTGTTTATTTCACCCGCCTTAAGGCATTGCGGGATGAATTGAACTCTGTCTCACCTGCTCCGGCTTGTATCTGCGGTAACGGAAAACTCCTTGTGGAGAAATTGAACCAAGACCATGCAATGGAATTTCTCCAAGGCATTCATGATCGCTTTTCCGCCATACGCAGCCAAATACTTCTAATGGAGCCTTTTCCTTCAATCACACGTATTTACTCCTTACTTCGTCAGGAAGAAAAGCAACAGGAGATTAATAGTTCATCAATTCCTCTTGTTGAATCTTCGGCTCTTCATGTTCGTTCCTTTAATACTTCTCAGTCCACAAACAAACGACAACGCCCATATTGTGATCATTGCAATCGTCTAGGGCATACCAAAGCTACATGTTTCAAACTTCATGGTTATCCACCAAAGAAGAATGTTGCTGCTGCTGTTCCACCAAGTTGGTTCACACCGGAGAGGTATACAGAACTTCTTTCCATACTTTCTAATCCACCCGATGCTTCCAAACAGCCTCCAACGGCGAACCTTGCAGGTACGGTTCTTCCACCCCCACCTTCCTTATGGATCATAGATTCCGGTGCATCAAATCATATTTGTTTCTCTCTCTCTCTCTTTCAATCTTATCATGTTGCACCACATAATTCTTATGTCCATTTACCAGATGGCACATTTGCACCAATTTTGCATTTTGGTTTCATTAAGCTTTCTCCTCTTTTGAACTTACAGAATGTCTTTCACATTCCATCTTTCAAGTTTAATTTATTATCTATATCACAACTAACAAAATCTTTACATTGTGATGTCATTTTCTCCGATTCTCAATGTGTTTTTCAGGACCGACAGACGAAGAAGGTGATTGGTCAGGGTAGTTCACGGGATAGCTTATATTTTCTTGATTCATCTATTATTTGCAATTCAGTAATTTCCAATAACTTTGATTTATGGCACTGGCGCTTAGGCCATCCATCTTTAGGACGTATTAAATTTTTAGCTCGCAATTTCGATTATATTAAAAGTACTATTTCTTATGGATGTGATGTATGCCCTCAAGCAAAACAATCTCGTTTACCATTCAATAATAGTACATCGATTAGTAGTAAACCTTTTGAACTATTACATTGTGATCTTTGGGGGCCGTTTTCCACGCCAACACATACAGGAGCACGCTACTTCCTTACTATTGTTGATGACTTCACACGATGCACTTGGTTGTATTTTATGAAAGAAAAATCTGAAACGGCTGACATGTTATTTTATTTCTTTCATTTAGTACATCGACAATTTCAGTCGCATGTCTCCCAAATCAATTCTGGTGGTGGTCATATATTCCTACCACATCTTCAAACTTTTCGTTCCGATAACGGAACTGAATTTCTTTCACATAAAATTCAAACTTGGTTCAAATCTCAAGGAATCGTGCATCAAAGAAGTTGTGTCAAAACTCCACAACAAAATGGTGTCGTTGAACGTAAGCATCGCCATTTACTTGATGTGGCACGTGCCTTGCGTTTTCAAGCACATTTACCAATTTCATTTTGGGGAGAATGTATTCTCACGGCTACATATATCATTAACAAATTACCCACGCCGAATCTCAAATACAAATCTCCTCATGAATTATTATTTGGTAACGCACCAGACTATAATCATTTACGAGTATTCGGTTGTTTGTGTTTTGCTCGTAATACTACTATTAAAAATAAATTTGATGCTCGTGCCAATCCAGGTATCTTTGTTGGTTACCCGTATGGACAAAAAGGATATAAAATCTTTGATCCTACTACACAAACTATATATGTTTCTCGTGATGTAGTTTTCCGTGAAAATATATTTCCGTATCGCGACCGCTCTACAACTCTTTCGCCATCAAAAGATCACGTTCATATTGTTCCCCTAGAAGATACAGATTATTTTGACACTACTCCAAGAGTCTTAATTTCAGATAATCATGATCAATCTGATAATCATGATCAATTTGATAATCATGATCAATCTGTGGAAAATCATTCATCAGGGGACAATAGCTATTCTCCATCTAGCAGTATCCCTGCTTCTGAGAATCACCCAACAACACCAATTCTTCCTTCCTCTTCCATGGATGAGGTTTCTCATGATTCTCGCCCTCCTAGAATTACAAAAGTCCCGGCAAAACTTAAAGATTATTTTTGCCCTACAATTAAGCAAAAATCATCATATCCTCTTGAAAACTATTTAAGTTTTAATTCATTATCATATCCTCATCGTGCTTTCCTGTCCAAAGTTTTATCGAACGATGAACCATCTTCATTTACTCAAGCAATGAAATCTTTTGAATGGCGTGAAGCCATGTCTAAAGAAATCAAGGCTCTTGAAGAAAATCAAACATGGACCCTCAAACCTCTTCACGAAGGAAAACAACCCATTGGATGTAAGTGGGTTTACAAAATCAAATACAACTCAGATGGGTCTGTTGAACGTTATAAAGCCCGATTGGTTGCCAAAGGGTATAACCAAGTCGAAGGCATTGATTATCATGATACTTTTGCACCTGTTGCGAAATTAGTTACCGTTCGCATACTCCTATCTATCTCGGCAATTAAAAATTGGCCTCTACATCAACTCGATGTAAATAATGCGTTTTTACAAGGTGATCTTGATGAAGAAGTATACATGAAATTACCACCAGGTTTTTCTAAAAAGGGAGAGACCCGCGTTTGCAAATTACGTAAGTCGCTATATGGGCTTAAACAGGCCTCGCGACAATGGTTTTCAAAGTTCTCTTCAACCTTAATCGCTCAAGGTTTTCATCAATCTGTTGCAGACTATAGCTTATTCACTTTTCATAAAGATGCAACATCTATTTTTGTGTTAGTCTATGTTGATGATATTATCATCACGGGCAATAACAACATGGAAATTCAAAAGGTTAAACATTTTCTTGAGAAATCTTTCTCTATTAAAGACCTTGGTCCTTTGAAATATTTTATAGGCATCGAGGTCTCTCGCTCATCTCGTGGAATTTTTCTTTGTCAAAGAAAATACATCATCGACATTCTTAAAGATACCGGCATGACCGGTGCTCGGGTTGCATCTTTCCCAATGGAACGACACCTACATCTAAAACCACATGATGGTAAACCTCTTTCTGACCCGAGCCGCTTTCGCCGTCTAATAGGTCGTTTATTATATCTCAATGTCACACGACCTGATATTCAGTACGCTGTCAATACTCTTAGTCAATTTATGCAATCCCCGCGTACTACTCATCTCGATGCTGCACATAGAGTTCTTCGTTACTTAAAGGGCACTATTGGCAAAGGCATTCTCCTCTCCTCCACTAGTTCTCTTCATATTACTGGTTTTTCAGACTCTGATTGGCGTGGTTGCCCTACCGGTTATTTCACTATGTTGGGTTCCAGTCCCATTTCCTGGAAAACAAAGAAACAACCTACAGTATCTCGATCTTCCGCTGAAGCAGAATATCGGGCTCTAGCTTCTCTTACTTGTGAGCTCCAATGGCTAAAATACATACTCACCGATCTCGGGATTCCTCATCCAGAGCCGATGTCTGTTTACTGTGACAACAAGACTGCCATTCACATTGCAGAGAATCCCGTCTTTCACGAGCGAACAAAGCATATTGAACTTGATTGCCATACAATCCGTGAAAAAGTTCAATCAAACCTAATTGTCCTTCATTACTTCCGATCCACAGACCAACCTGCAGACATTTTTACAAAACCACTTGGATCGGATCAATTTCAACGCCTCGTTCACAAGTTGGGTGTGTTAGACATATCTCCCCCAATGCCAACTTGAGGGGGGGTGTTAAAGCTGATAATTATCATCAGAGAGTTCATCCAAATAGTTTGTTATGATAAGCTTTACATGTTTATATAGATTATAGCTTTAACACCAAGTTCGGGGTTGAGGGGATATCCCCTTTCCTGATTAATAAATTCGAGGATTTTTCATTCTTGGTTAACTCTGGGATTCCCTGCTAAAATCGGGTTCGGGTATCGGATTTTGTATCAAGTATGAGTCTTTTTTGCTATCCCACATGGCAACCACTAAATTGAAACGGTGATGGTCTAGAAAAATGAACAATTCAGATACCATTTGAGCGTTTGAGGGGTAATTAACATAAATGACCACATTTACCGAGCGTTTAAAAAAAATAGCCACCAATTGTTTTTTAAAAGTCCGTTGACCTGCAACTCTGACACTGGAAGCCTACTTTTGCCTGTGGTGTCAAACTTTATCTTACAAAGTTTGGAAAAAAAAATATTATCGGTACAATCCTGCAAATGACAATATAAAGCCACGACTTGCGGTTTTAGAACGACACTTACGATTTTACTAGATGACGACACGTGTCTTTTTCTCACTTGTAGTTGTATAAGATTCTTACACATGGTGCAAAATAACAAGTTGCGGTTTTTATTTTTATTTGTTTATTATTTTTGTCTAATTTTGGTTAGAAAAGTTTGACACCGAAAACAAAAGTCAGACTTGCAGAAATCCGGACCTTTTTGAAAAAAAAACTTTTTGGTGACTATTTTCAATAAAATGTTGATCACTGTTGTCATTTAAGTAATTACTCGCACATGAGAGATTTCATTTTTTTTTGTGAAGGGTATCCCAGGCTATCCTTAGACTAATCCCGTTGAATTACGACTGCAATACATCAATTCTAATAAATTCAGTAGCGACAATTGTTGTGTACGTCTGGATTTAAACCCTGAATACAGATGAGATATTCCACCACATTCTACAGGATTTCAACCAGTTCACCACATGCCTTGTGGTTTGAGAGATTTCATTTTATTTATCAATCAAGGTCCACAAAATCATACAATGGCTTCAAAACCATTATTCACAACAATAAACTAGTTTATCTTAGAATTGGCTAATTTTTTAACATCTTTCTTTTATATCATACAACAAAATGTCATAAAAACATTAATTTAAATGCAATATTTTTTTTAAAATACCATCAAGCCACATAAAAACACACTAAAAAACACCATACATATACAAGTAGATACATATATATAATGATACATATATATAATGTCACAATTACACATTTAAACCAATGAGAAAACCATTTCATAGCCTTTTCAAACTATCACCTAACGCCGCCGCTACAGCCGGCGGTGGACGATGCCGGTGGTGGTGGTGGTGGTGGTCTTACATTGATGTAGAAAAGAGGACACAAGTTTCAACAGTGAAATTACCATTATGCCCCAACCAGAAAACAAGACAAAATCACCATGGGTCCCACTCAAGCACACTAAGCTTTCACCAATTCTTGCTCTTCATCCCAACCCCACATGTAAAATTACCAGATTGCCCCTGCAGACACATGGTTTGTTGACATAAATCATCATCATCATCATCATCCATCATTCAAGATCAAAACTTTTCTCTTTCAACTTTATACCCCATTCTTGATCTTCATCACAATAACCCCACATCAAAATTACCAAATTCTCCCTACAACCAAATTACCAATTTGTCCCTAACACAATTGTTTTCACTTTCACAGATGATCACCATCCATCATTCATCTTTATGCCCAAGTCTTGGTCTTTTCATCACAAGACAACATCAAAATGACCAAATTGCCCCTACACATACAAACACACTTTAATTTCCACAAAATCATCATATCATCCATCATTCAAGAAATCACTTGAGGATTCACAAAGCTACAAGCTTTAAGCCCAGTTCTTGATCTTCATCCCAACCCCACATCAAAATTACCAAATTACCCCTTCCAATCAATACTACCATAAAAAATATAACATAATGTACAACCATCTATAAAGAGAATCAAGCCTCAAAGCTTTAGCTTTTACCTTCAAACTTCTCAAGTAACAGATAGCCTCATCAAAATTACCAAGTTCTCCCTACAACCCCACATCCAAATTACCAATTTCTCCCTAACACAGTTGTTTTCACTTTCACAAATGATCACCATCCATCTTCATCTTTATGCCCAAGTCTTGGTCTTTCATCAAAGACTCATCAAAATGACCAAATTACCCCTACACATACAAACACACTTTTATCATCCATCATTCAAGAAATCACTTGAGGATCCCTTGATAGGTTGTTCCAAACCCTATCTTCACAAAGCTACAAGCTTTAAGCCCAGTTTCTTGATCTTCATCCCAACCCCACATCAAAATTACCAAATTACCCCTTTCAATCAATACTACCATATAAATATAACATAATGTACAACCATCTTTTAAAGAGAATCAAGCCCTAAAGCTCTAGCTTTTACCTTCAAACTTCTCAAGTAATGGATAGCCTCATCAATAACCATAATGGCATTTTTGTCATTTTTACCACCAGGAATCAGATTCTGAAGCAAACTTATAGTCTCCTTCATCTTCTCTTTTCTCACCCTCTTGTTACCACTCGAAAAACCGTTCGACTCTTCCTCAAAAAACGCTCCATTTCCGCCATTGTTAATACCAGATTTTCCCGAGCTTGCAGTGTCCTCCTCAAGTGAATTTACGATATTACTCTCCTCCTCTCGTTTACACCTTTTCGTGGGTCCCACAGAACTCCCAACCTCCTCTTCGCAATTTTTCCTTTTTCGTTCAACTAACCCCGGGGAATGCCCAGTACTCATCTCTTCATCATCATCATCATCATCATTATTATCATCATCATCATCATCATCAGAATAAAGCAAAGCGTTAAGCTCTTCGGTATCCTCTCGCATTTCGCTTCTAGAATCTTCTATATTATTCTCTTCGATACATTCATCAACCTGAAATGTGTGGGACCCAGATTGCAATTTCGGGTTATCCGAGGAGGAAGGAAAGTGGTGGCGGATCGGAGGTATTCCGACACCCGAACTATAAATCAATGTTGTTTTTTGATCGCCAGATTGATCAAACACAAGAAACTTCTTCTGTATACCTCCAACTTCATCGGAACTTTCCGGAAGTTTCGAGTTAACCGCCGGGATGAAGCCACCCTGGCGGTATCGAGGCAAACCGTAGAACCAACCACACGGTTCTTTTGGAGAAACCATAGACGGGATAGTAGTAACTCGAGGCCCTAAAATTGGGGCACTAGATGAATTCGGATTGGGTGATTTCCAATCAATTTGTTGGTTTTGAAACCAAGATTCGAAACCCTTTTCCATTAAGCCGAAGAATCGTCTGAATAAGAAGTGAAACGTTAATAAAGATAGTGATTGAATACAAAAGATTCCAACTTTTGTAGTAAAAGACTAGAAATTTAAGCATAGAAGACTCACCGGGTGATGAACGATATTGTGGGTGTTTGTAAAGATTTCTTGAAAACGTCTAAAAAAGATGAAAGCTAAAGAGTCCAGCGAGCTTAATTTTTTGGCGAAAAGAAAAAAAAAGAGCTACGTTACGGGTTTAAGCAAATGGCGGAAGTATTCGGCCTGAAAAAGAAAAGTAAACCAACGAAAAGATAGTATTAGATTCAGATTGTTACAATCATCACCAACATCAAACGGGTTTGTAAAGCGGAATATGATTCAAAGACAAGCATGAACATTATATAAAGTTATCAAGAATCCAATTCTTCAAATAAAGATCGATTCGGATAATAACAATAATAATAACAAGGTTCTATATATATATATATATATATAGGACAAGGTCAAGCCTCAAGCCTTACGATATATATAGGGCTATTCGAGGAAGAAGTGATTAGTTTGCAGAACTATTATAAGAATCAATCTTAACCACATATCAATGGTTAAATTAAGAAGCTTATAATTTGGTAATTTTGATTGAAGTTTTATTGAAAGGATCTTTTAGGTATCTTAAACCCTCCTCTGTCCTTTGTCCGTCCACAGTCCATCATGATACTCAATGTGATACCAATTTAATACCCTAAGTGTGATACACAAATACATATAAGATGCATTGTGATAACCACTGTGATGATACACAAATACATATAAGATGCATTGTGATACTCATTGTTTTACCCACTGTGATATCTAATTTTACCAATTTATCCTTTATGCTATTTTAGTAAATAACATAAACTATTTAAAATGATTGGTCCAACTTAGTTATTACAGTTTCCACAAACTAATCAGTTCTTATTTGATTAGGCCCTTATATAGTTATATATGTAGGGAGGTTCAGAGAAATCCTCAAAAAATAAAACTAAAGAATACCCTGGAAACTCTTCATCCGGACAGTATACAATATAATAATAGTAATAAAACAAAATACGATAATAACGAACCTGACAATCTTGGAGAGGTTGAAAACATGCTATAACTTTTACGATTATGGTGGCACCCCCAGCGGTTCCATTTTCGTGTTTCAAAGCCCGAAATCTTGTTTGGCCAGCTGATTGACACACCATAACTACTTCTTCCCTACCTTTTTTGTATTTCAATTTAACTCCCTTTAAAGATCTCAATTACAATCCAACAAAGTAACTCAAGAAAGATTCAATTAAAGAAAATATTTTTCTAAAAAGAAAATAACCCAAGAAAGATTCTCAAAAGAGGGTAATCAAACAAGATGAAAAAGATCCAACTTTCAATTCAAATATCAAGAAAATAACCCAAGAAAGATTCTCAAAGATTCAATTAAAGAAAATAACCCAAGAAAGATTCTCAAAGATTCAATTAAAGAAAATAACCCAAGAAAGATTCTCAAAGAGGGTGATCAAACAAGATGAAAAAGATCCAACTTGAATTCAAAAACCAAGAAAATAACCCAAAAAAGATTCAATTAAAGAAAATATTTTCTAAAAAGAAAATAACCCAAGAAAGATTCTCAAAGAGGGTGATCAAAAAATATGAAAAAGATTCAATTTTTGATTGAATTAAAACACGAATGGGAATTTGATCGATACGGGTTTTCAACTAATCCAACGATAGTAGCAAGGGATGACAACAAAAAGATTAGTTCCCATGGATGAAAAACTTATAGGAATCAAATAGTTTTACTAAAAAAGGTAAGATATCAAGAAGGGTTTTTTTTCAAGTAAAAGTAATGGCGATTTCGATATGTTTTACAGAATCACACGACAATAGAGGTTAAGGGATATGATTTTACGATAAACGTCTACTGATAAGCTACACCACAGCATGCTCTTTATAATTGAGATATTAACGTCACCGAGATTTGTGTTCTTTTCGTAGCTGTTTGAATCTTCGAAAACTGAATGTAGAAACATAACAAGAAGATGCATATTAGATACAAAAAACACAATTATATATGTATTTTGGTTACATGAATATATCTATAACTATAAACTACAGAAATGACTGATTTGAGCTTTGAAAATAACCGGACAAAGTTTACGCAGAAACTCAAGTTTTTGCATAAACTCTAAAAAATTATTAAAAAATGGACTTTACGCAAAGTATAGCTATTTCAGGAAAAAGTCTTTGCGTAAAGTCTGGCTATTTCAGTAAAAAGTCTTTTAAAATGGTTAAATAGTGAAAGTTAATTTCCCAAATGGCTATTTGAGTAAATTTTCGGATTTTTTATCTTGTTTTTCAATTTTTTTTTATAGAAATGTAAACATGTTTTCAATACCTTTTTCTTAATTTTATGTTGTTTACTTGTAGGAATTTGGGTTTTTGTTTGTTTTGGGAAATATTGGGAATAAATTATGGTTATCAATTCAAATGATTTTTTTAAGAATTCTTTGAATAAAAAGGACATTAATAAAGAAAATCTTGTGTTTTTGAGGAATTTGTAGCACATGTAGTTTAAATTTGAACATATTTTCTAGATATTTTTCATAAAGAAAAAAACAGGAAATTTAAATATGATTAGGGTTCTAAATCTCTATCATTCACTTTACACACAATGAATATTAACAATGGAAACATTCAATCAAGCTTACCAATGTAAAGAAATGAGCAAGAATATGCAGACGCTTAAATAATTAAAAGTCAAAATCTCTAAAATCATTATTTTCGAAATTCAACAGTTTTTCTATTTTAGAGAATCCAACAATTACTTGTATTATAAATTTTCTAAAATCTAAACTACAAACTGGGAATGAAAAGTCAAAATCTCTAAAATCATCGTTTTCGAACTCCAACAGCTTTTTTGTTTTAGGAATAAATAGTTACTTATATATATTATTAAAATATTCAATAGACATTAATACTTTTTTTATTTAGATTTTAGAGATTTCTCTTAATACGGGAGTTTCTGTCTAATTCTCTAAGAGCGTCTCCAGCTTCTCTAAAATAGAAAAAAAAAGGTATTTTGTTCTCTAAACTCCTCTGTCAGATTCTCTATCTCTAAATATAGAAATTTCTCTAAAATTCCAAACAGAAGAATTGATAGAAATGAATTTTTTATTTATTACACCAAAGAGAGTAAATTAATATCATTTTATATATTTTTTTTTTCTTAAAAGTGTATCGGGATCGTAAAATTATAGAATATTTAAATGATATAATCAACTTTGAAATCAGTAAAACAGAGAATCTGGTGGTGGAGTTGATTGCAATTTTAACATTTAGTTCTCTGTTTTCTATTTAACAACTAAAATAACAACCAAGATAGCAATGCTGTTAAAAAAGAAAACTCATTTTTGTTTTTTCTATTCTAGAGATGCTCTTCAAGATGCTCTTAGAAACCCTAATCCCAAAATGATTGATCTTCAAAACCCAGAAACCAAACAGTTAAGAGTTTCAAAGAAATCTAGAGTAAAAAAATTACATCAAAACACACAGTAAAAATTAGAAAATTTAACCAAATCAATAGAATTCAAAGCTCAGAAACAAGAAAAGGAATTGAAACAAACAAACAAACAAACGAAAAAACACAGAGGGAATGCTAATGTTGAACAATTGAATTAATGGAAAAATGGAGAGAAATTAATTAATTAATCAATTACCTGCAAGAAATCGAAAAACCCAAATCCCAAATTGGATAATCTTCTTGAAAGAAGATTGAAGATAATAATTCTGATTAAAAGAAAAAAATAAAGTAAGCACAGCAGCACGGGAAGAACAGCGGGATGAGAGAGAGAGTAGAGAAAGGTAGAGAGAGATTGCGCAGGGGAAGAGAAAGACTAAATAGACAAATGAATTGACATCAATGTGTTTAATCTCTCCGCGCGTGCAAAAGAGAGCTGTATCTATCTATATCTATATCTATATCTATATCTCTCTTTCTGTGTGTGTTTTTTTTTTTTTTTGAACGACAAGTTAGTAGTTAGTAGTTAGTGATTTGGACCCACAGTGACATTCATATAGGCAGTATGTAGGACCCGAACCTTCACCTTAGGGGATAAACCCCCACTCCTCCACAATTTTTAGGAAAACCACCACTCCCAAGGCTCGAACCCGAGACCTTAAGGATGATGTAAAAACCCCGGTACCGCTAGGCCAGAGGCCCTTTGATTTCTGTGTGTGTTTTTGATATGTGCGAATCGCACGCTCGGTTGATGGGTTTGATTTTTCTTTCCCTTTTTCTATGATTTTTTTTATATTTAAATTATGTTAAATTAACAAAAATTAATTAAAATAGTTATTTGTTAAGGTTGACTTCATCTCTTAGTCACTTCTCTTTAACGTTCTGTTCTCGAGTTTTTGAAAGAAATAAAGGAAAAGGAAAGGAAAGAAAGTAATTTTTTTATTTGTGTTCTTGAGATCGAAGGGAGGGGAAGAAAATAGAAGGAAAGAAAAAAAAATCGTGTTCTTGAGTGGGAGAGAAAGGAAAAAAAGGATGTCATTTTTACAATATATCTAATTATTATTAAAAAATATTTCATTTCCTATCAAGTTTGGAAGAAAAGTTTTAAGAGGAAAATTAACATGATTTTCCTTTCTTTTCCTTTCCTTTCCTTAAAAAAACTTGAAAACTCAAGATTTTTTCTTTTCCCGTTATTTTCCTTGCCTTTTCCTTCGTAAAAAAAACTCGAGAATACAGCATTTTCAACAAATTCCCTAAAAAAATTTCAAAATAGAGAATCAAAATACAAAATCTCTAAAAAAATTACATTCATCTCATTTTGGAGAATCCAACATTTGATTATAATATTAAAATATTACATCATTTATTAAAATATTTGTTTTTTTGGTCATCTCATTTGGTAATTATTTTTTGAATGAATTCCATATTTGAAGAAAAAACAATTTTCTCTCCTACTTTCTCTATTTTAGAGATGATTATGGGGAAGTTATTAGAACAAAATACTTGTTCAAAAATCCTCATTTTCTCTATTTTCCCCATTTTAGGGAAGTTGTTGGAGATGCTCTCATAGGTCCGTAATTTTAATTATTTTTACGGACTTAGGTAAAAAATGTAAATATTTTGTGCAGACCTGGGTGAGAAATGTAACTTTTTTTTCAAAACTGAGTAAAAAATGTAAAATTTTAGGGTATAAAGTGTAATTGTGGACCTAATATTTTGAGTAGAGGTATTCGCAGTGCAGTTTGGTGCGGTTTGAGGATAAACCGCAAACCGCACCACATATGCGGTTTGAGCATTATTCCAAACCGCACCGCATAAACCTCAAACCGCACCAAACCGCACTGTTAAATGCGGTGCGTTGCGTCTTATGCGGTTTGTATCTATCGCACTTTATATCTACAATCCAATAATTGTAAGTTAAAAATACATTATAAAATCAACAATAAATTAAACATATTAAAAAGAAATAAAGAGTTACGATACATCTAATTCCCTAATATATATCGCATGATTAAAAATAGTCTAAGAAATAAAAAATATAACTTCAAACTGTATTGGACGTGTGAGTTGTGACATGTCCGACAAATTTATTAATATTGCAATTTTGGATCAATCTCAAAGTCCAAAAACATTACATAAATAATAAATTATTGTATACAAATATATATGTTATATGTAAAAATTACAATATATATAAAATATGCGGTGCGGTGCGATTTGAACCGCGGTTTGATAACTCAAAAACATAAACCGCACCGTATAATGTGGTTTGGTAAAAATGCAAACCACACCCCGAAAGTTTTAAACCGTGCTTTGCGGTGCAGTGTAGTGCGGTATAGACGGGTTGTGCGATATAGCAGTTTAGATGAACACCCCTAATTTTGAGGACCTATAGCAATATTGGTAATTTCCGAGGGAGAATGCAACTAGGACATCACCCATAAATGTGAATTTTAATTAATTTTCCCCTAAATTAATATAGGGGAAATTGCTCAAAATGACAATTTCATATGATGAAACTAATCTAGAGAAAAGGGTTGTATTGGTAATTTCTTAACCATTTCTCTCTCAAATTGATTAAAATGTCACTAGTTCTGCAATATTGTAAACCTAGCTAAAAGGTAAAAAAAAATCAACCAGTGTATCGTCGTAATTGAGGACATGGTCATTATAATTGCATATCTATATTGACTTCAATTTATTTTATTTTTTTTGCCTTTTTATCTAGGTCCGTAATATTATGAACATGAATATTGCAGGAATAGTGATATTTTGGCCAATATCGAAGAGAAATGGCTAGAAGATGTAAAATGGTCATTTGGGTCAAGGACTCATTATCTATATTATATTATATTATAAACAATCTGAGATAAATTTTTAAAAACCATTTTTGATGCATCAAATATTGTTTATTAATGCATATTATTTACAATTCAAGATTATAAGTAAATTGTACGTAAGTACAACTTATTAAACTTTCATGTTTAAATTAGTATAATTTTTTTTGAATATATTGACCATTCCAACCAAAAAAGCAATTTACACAAAATTGAAAGCAAGCAGCCACAAAGGATTTCACCACCTGGGCCCCTTCTAAAATACCCTACCCAATAGTTAGAACATTTCATAAACTAGCCTAAATCAAGACCCATCACCTGCAGGTTTAGTTTTGCAAGAAAACAAAACTACCCCCTGTTTTCAAAACTTAATGTTACAACACAGAAGCTTAATTCGATCTTTACCACTACCATCAACATCATAAGCGATTACAAGCTCGTTGGGTCTGTTAACCAGCTACTTTCGATCAAAGCATCTGCCTTATAACGCCATTTTATCCACTCGAAGATTGTACTTTGGAAAATAGGAAATTGGCCAGCAAGATCTCACGTGTCGTTTCTGAATACGAGCATATTTCTGTTTGTCCATATTTCTGTTTGTCAAGGACTACTCTACACGGTATTCTCCTGTTACAAACTCTCCAAATGAAGATATTTACCTTCCTGGGAACGAAATTCTTCCACCTCGTTTCCTCGGCCGCCGCCCTTGTGTTGGCAGTTCCTTCTCCCATTGCTTCTCTTAATTTTATGGTGTTGAAAGTTTTTGACTCATCAAGATCCCATTCCTCTATGTCTTTCTTGTCTCTTACCGGTTTGTAATCTTCCAATTTCCGACTAAGGTTTTCCAGTTCACCGATTTCTCTCCCTCGCGGGGTTCTTCTCCACTGCCATTTCCACACCCATTCACCATCTCTCCATTCTCCTTTGTCCGATACCTTTGCATCTTTTGAAGTTTCTAGTTGATATAGTCGTCCAAAAACTTCTCTTAGTGGTTGTGTATCTGTCCATCGTTCATTCCAGAAGCTTGTGTCTCTTCCATCCTCAATTTTCTTGCGAAATGACCTTGTGAATCCAAGTCCAAGGCTGTCCAAATCTGTCCCCGTGCGTGCAATGCTGCTCCAAGTGGAACCTGTGGCAATAAGACGGTCGTTATTTCAAAACAAGCCCCCCCCCCCTTCCCCATAAATACTCTCTATTATTTTTACCCACGACGACTTTTTTTCGACTCGAAACCTCCACCACCACTTACCCAAGAGAGCCCAATTATAATCTTTCAGACTACCTATGTTAAGACCCCCATTTTTAAGATTTTTTAGAGTTTTATCCCACCTTACCCACACTATACCTTTTTTCTCTCTATCTCCCCCCCCCCCCAAAAGAACCTACATCTCAATTTTTCTAACTCATTTAACACACCTCTCGGAGCTCGATACAAGGAGAAGTAGTACAAAGGTAAGCTTCCCAAAACCGCTTTTACCAAAGTTAACCTCCCTCCGATCGACATTACCTTTGCTTTCCAAGAAGCTAGTTTTTTCTTCACTTTATCCACTACCAGGCCCCAATGCTCTATTCTTTTCATCGAGTTTCCAACCGGGAGGCCTAGGTACATGAATGGTAATGTTCCCGAGCCGCACCCCATGCCTCTAGCCCATCCGAAAACCTCCTCTTCATTTACGCCAACTCCAAAAATCTTGCTTTTTCCCACATTAACCTTCAGTCCCGACAATAATTGGAAGCATTCTAGGATCTTCATAAGATTTTTAATATTGTTTCGACTCCATTTACCGAAGAAGATCGCATCGTCCGCATATTGAAGGTGCGAGATAGGAATCTTCTTTGCTCCCACTTCGATACATTCAAATATTCCCTTTTTTACTGCTTCCTCCATTAGGATATTTAGGCTCTCGACTGCAATAAGGAATAAAAATGGGGCCAAAGGGTCACCTTGCCTTAACCCCTTTCTCATCGGGAATTCCTTAGTTGGACTCCCATTAACAAGGATTGACATCGAAGATGACTGTAAGCAAGCTTTTATCCACTTGATCCATCTTTCACCGCAACCCATTTTAGCCAAACAATCAAGAAGGAAATCCCACTCGACACTATCATAGGCCTTCTCGAAGTCCACCTTAAAGATTAAGCCCTTTTGTTTTTTCTTTCGGATCTCATGAATCACTTCGTTTGTATGAGTACCCCGTCTAGAATGTATCTTCCTTTCACGAAAGCACTTTGTGACTCACTAATTATCCTGTCCATCACTTTCTTTAAGCGTTCCGCTAAGATTTTGGCAATCGTTTTGTAGAACACCCCTATTAGACTGATTGGCCTATAATCACCGAGGCTCACCGGGTTGGGAATCTTGGGGATCAGAGTGAGAAAAGAAGAGTTGCAACCCTTACTAATCTCGCCATTCTCCCCGAACCACCAGATAGCCTTCATAAGATCTTCTTTAATGACGTCCCATTATTTTTTCATGAAACCAAACGTAAATCCATCAGGTCCGGGCGCTTTGTTGCTCCCGCAGCTCTTTATTGCGAGTAGGACCTCCTCTTCATCAAATTGCCTTTCAAGTGAATCGGCTTCTTCCTTGGTCAAAGTTTTAAACATATCACCGCTAAGACAAGGCCGGTTTTTTCTTCTCGATTTGAACTTTTCTTTGAGAAACTCAAAAGTGTAATTTTTCATAAGGCTTGGATCTTCTGACCATCCCGCGTTGGTGTTTAGACCTCGAATTGCATTCTTCCGTTCTCTATATCTAGCCGTCATGTGAAACAACTTTGAATTTTCGTCACCTTCCAAGATCCATCTGATCTTTGCCTTTTGTTTATCCATCCCTATTTTTTTTGCCTTCCAAATCGAGCCATTTTTTCCGAGCTTGAGACCACTTGGATCTTCTATCTTCGATCCACCCATTTTGATCCGCTTCCACTTCGTTTGACAAAGTTTCCTCTTTCCATTTTTTCAATTCGGTCTCCAAGTTCCCGAATTTACTCCTGCTCCATGTTCTAATAGCTTCCTTGACGTTCTTTAGTTTGTCCCTGAACACGCAATCAGGGCGGTTAGGTCCGACCTCCCTCTCCCACGCCGATTTCACCACATTTTCTAAACCATCTTCTCGCATCCAATAGTCAAAAAATTTAAAAGGCTTTGGTCCAAAGTCTTGCTTGACTTCGTACATCAAGAGAGGAGTGTGGTCCGACCATTTCCTGTCTAATGCCTTTACGCCCAAATTTCTCCAGGTGTTCTCGAACTCGTTCGAGATTAGGAACCGATCTAACTTGCTTAATTTTAGGCCATCATCACTAATTCGCGTGAAAGCCCTTCCCAACAAAGGCACTTCTATCAAGTTGCTTCTTAAGATAAACTCGTTGAAATCCTTAGCCCCCCTCGAGTTAAACACTGTATTGAATCTCTCCGCATCGTTTCTGACCTCGTTGAAGTCCCCAAATACGCACCATCTTACTTCGTCTTTGTCCATCACCCTTTCTAGTTTTCCCCAAACATCCAGCCTATCTTTATGATCATTAGGACCGTATACATTAACTAGTCCTGTCAGCCCCTCGATCCCCACCCTATGTCCTATAACGGCCAAGAAAGATTGGTCTACAATTATATATTCACTCCTGAAACAATTTTTGTCCCACAAAGTAATCAAACCACCCGCGTTAAATTAGTATAATTAACTACAGATACAGAAAAAAACATTTCGTTTTAAATATAAAAAAGCTAAAGTATAATTAGGATAATAATTGAGGAGTTCTAACATAATGTTTAATTATTAGCGTTATTAAACAAATTATCTATACTACTTATAAAGTATGGAAAGCGTTTTTGTTTAGAAAATTAAGAGATACATGTTTTGTTGCCTCATGTACAACCTTTTGATGCATGCCAACCTCCACGTTCAATATTATAATTAGAATATAATTAATTTTGATTTCTAAATTACATTTTATACCTTTAAACTTTGTGATTTAATTTACTTTATATCTCTTTTTTTCAATTTCCATTTTACAACTTTTCCATATTAACATATATCTATACTACTTATAAACTATGGAAAACGTTTTTGTTTAGAAAATTAAGAGGCACATGTTTTGTTGCCTCATGTAAAACATTTTGATTTATGCCAAGTTGCCAACCTCCACGTTCAATATTATAATTAAAATATAATTAATTTTTATTTTTAAACTACACTATATTACCCTTAAACATTGTAATTTAATTTACTTTATATCCCTTCTTATTTCAATTTTCATTTCACAGTTTTTCCATATTGACATATATAATCTTAAATTAGCAAAAATGTATTAAAAACACGTTTTTTGTATTAAATTATATCATTATAATCGTATCATCAATACCTTTAAAATGAGTTCAATATTGAATATTTTTTATTTAATCATATTATTAGATACATGAATACATAACGACTTATTTTTAAAAAAATTACATTTTATGTCATATAATTATTTATTTAATTTCTTTACCTTTTCATTTTACACTTTATCTATAGTATAATTAGTTTTTAAATTTCATTCATATCCCTGACTATTTTATTTTTTATTTTGCACCTCTATCACATTAACATAAATAATTGTATATGAATAAATTACATTAAAAAATATGTTTCTATTTTTAAAAAAATTATATCATTATAATCGTCTTGTCAATATCTTCGAGATGAGTTCAATATGAATGTTTTTGTCCTTAATCATATTATCAAATAACATAAATACACAGTAAATTATTTTTATAACTTACAGTTTAAACATCATAGTTATTTAATTACTTTTTCATTTTTCATTTAACATCATTTTCATATTAACATACATAATCGTATATCAACTAAAAAATATTAAAGAAAACGTTTTATTTTTTATAAACTATACGGTTATAATCATTTTCTTCAATACTTTCAAAATGAACACTATATCGATTATTTTTTTATTTAATAACATCATTAAAAATGATATAAACTTAACGAGTTATTTTTAAAACTTATATTTTTAGTATTTTATTTTACACCCTTATCTATCTATATTATATTATAAATAGTATTAAACGGTTATTGTTTAGATTTTTAAGAGGTACAAATGTTGATGCATTATGTACAATTTTTAAAGTTTTACAACTTCCACGATTCACCATGATAGTTTTTTTTTAAATTATGCTTTACACCTTATAATTTGTTATAGTTTAATTTATAGTTCTTCATTTTTTCATTTAGCAAAATTTTCATAATAACATACATAATCGTATATTAACTAAATATATTAAAAACGTTTTTTTTATAAATTATACGATTATAGTCGTTCTTCAATACTTTCAAAAGAGCTTAATATCAATATTTTTTGATTTAATAATAATATTAAAAATCGTAGATACGTATTGAGTTATTTTTAAAACTTAATTTAATATCTTAATTTTTCATTTTTCATATTTATGGCCTTATCTATCTATATCTATAATATATTATAAAGAGTAATTATGTTTAGATTTTTAAAAGTTGCAAATGTTCAAAATATTTGTTTTGTAAAAATCAATTAATAGTGAAATTCGATTTTATTTCAAATCCTACAAACCAAAATACCAAAGATTCTAAATTTTTCCACAAAATCCAAATTATTAAAAACAACTTTTCGTCAAATCAAATGAGTCCTAAATGTGCTACTTTGTTATTTTTAAATTAAGATTGTACTTGGTTTTAATGGATGTCGATTTATAAGTTTATAACGGTTGACAATTGATATCTTGAAAGAGTTCGAAAATTATAAAACTCGTATTATAACATCGACATAGATAAATAATAACCGAATCATTAAAATCGAGATGTATTTCGCTATATCGCACCATTACCCTTTTTTTTTTGCTTTTTTTAAAAGGAGTACCCTTCTAGTATATTTAAAATTATTCAATTTTTCTTATCACTTTCTTTTTTACAAAATAAGTATTCATTTAGTTTCAAATATAAATAATTATTACATTTTTTTAATTAACCAAATAAATTAATTAATAATTTATTTATTTTTACGATTGTTACATTAATTATGATAGATTTAAGAATTCAATTACTTGCTTTTTAAAACTAAACATCTTTTATATATATAAAAAGTAAAAACCATACGTAATGATGTGGCACAATAATAAACTAGGAATCTTCATAGAAATTTTGTGAATTTTTGTATATTTTTCAAATATTTTATATTTTAAAAGACCATTTTGTCCCTATATGAAGAATATAAATTTTATTGTCAGCTATATCTTTTGGTAATTTTCCTAGGTAGATTATCCATCTTCTCAACTTCTTCTAACCATCTTAAATTTCTTTTGTATGTTATATATCTTCTCAACTTCTATTGATCGTTTGTCTTACTTCTTCACTCTCAATATCATTACGTCCAACTCTCAAATTCCTCCATCATTTTTCCTTACACTATTTTTATTTTTTTTCTTCTCAATTTATGATATATACCCAATTTTGGTTATAAAAGAACTATCCATTTTCTTCCCATCTAAATCTCCTTCTATAGTTTTTGTTAAACCACTAGGTTTTAGGTCTCAATTGTGGATGTTGGCTTCCTTGGTTGTATGACCACCACATTAAAGCGAGAGAGGATAAAACCAATATAAGGGTAGGTGGATTCACAATGTGAAATTGTTGATTTTTTGGATTTTACACCCATGCACATACATGAACCATGTGAGTTTTAAGTTAGAAAAGTTGATTGTGTAATCATTTTAGTTACATGAATTTTTTGTGCTTCTGTTTCTGAGTTAAATTTATCATATCTAATATATTTTAATCTTAATGTTACATTTTATGAATTGCTTGTGTTCTCTAATATACATTGATTTTAATTTACATTTTTTGAAGGTTGTGTTCTCTAATATACATTGATCTTAATTTACATGTTATGAAAGTTGTGTTTTTATATACATTGATCTTAATTTACATTTTATGAAGGTTGTGTTTTTAAATACACAATTGTCGAGATCCAAAGTTCAACAACCGTGATAATTGGTTGGACAATGATGTCTAACAGATGACAAGTGTATTTTTACAAAAGTTGTTTTACCGATTCTAGGTTCTCTTCGTCTCCCCATCTCTCAATTTCGATATATTATTTTCTTACTTTTGGATTTTCAATCTTCATTTTGTGTAAACCCAAAAAAATTTAACATAACAAACATCTACTATGATTAAAAATTTCACATATTGTTTATTCATCATACTATACATACACAATTATTTTCTGATTTCCTTTTTCCTTTGCTTACCTAGGAGTCTTTTACTAATGTCTTCTCGATCTTTATCTCTCAATCTCTTCCTCTTAATTAAGGTTTACTTTTGAGGAACGCTTAGCATACTTGGCGATTCGAGGACCATTTAATAAAGATGGATTTTAGTCATACTCAATGTCAATGCTCATGAAAAATATATATGGAAGAGAAAATGTTCATAATTTATATATCTTGTATATGTAATTTTATATTTTTTTTGTGATTTGTTTTATCAGGATATTAAGAATTTTTGCAACATCAAAGTTTTCTGCTAGCAGGATATTAAGAATTTTTGCAACATCCTGATAAAATTATATATATAGTCAACCACAAAGTTTTTTTTGCAACATCTCTCTCTTCCACATTTGGTTCATAGTAACATTACTTAATATTTGACAACATAAGAAATCAAAGTATTATGGCACTGTCAATCCAGAAATAGATTAATAAAAAAACTCGAGGAACTCATCGATTCATCTAGTATTTCAAAATATAATTCATTTATAAATTTACTAGATTGAAACTTTATCCCGTTTAAAAATGGATAGATCCAATGTTGCATTCAGTAAAGATTTATGATACATGTATCGGGTGTACTCAATGTGTCCGAGCCTGTCCCACGGATGTATTAGAAATGATACCTTGGGACGGATGATACCTTGACTAACCGTTTTTTATTCTCATTTATGATGCAAGAAAATTGGTTTTCCTCTTGATATAACTTATGTTATTGCTTATATATCTTGCATTATACAATTTCACTATGTTTAATCATTAATGGACATTATATTTTGTTAAAAGATTAATAAAATACTTTTATTTTAATTCATATTTTTCATGTAACATATAAACATCTTTGATTTTAACTATACATTTCATCATTGAAGTTGCTATATGAGAATTAATTTATAATAAAAAATTCTTATAATAAAAAATTCTTATAATATATTGATTTTTATTAGTATGATTTTTTTTTTCTATTTAGTTTATATGTTTGTTGATTACTATAATTTCATTTACAACCTATTTCAAAAGGCAAATTAATGTTATGTACACTTATCATACTATCAAATATTGAATTTACATATGTCATTAACCATTTTTTTAAATAACTTTCAAAATAAGAACATTATTTTGTTAACCAATAATAAGGAAATACATGAAATTCCTTTCTTTACGAGAACATATCAATGAAAATTATTTTGCATGTATTGCATCACTGATACCTTTGTTATCATGTATTGTGTTTCGTTAGTTATAAATTAATTAACAAATCATAATTTACCTTATCAAGCAAAAAAAATTCGTCATCGCGCGTTACGCGGTGCCACACACTAGTTTATTTAAAATCAAATATACAACAAAAGTGAATACAAAAACTCCCCATCCATAATTATAGTGAAGGTCATATGTGATTTTCATGTATTATTTTTAGAGGTGAACATGGTATGGTATCATAGATATTTTTGTTAATATCATGTATGTAAACTTTTATGCCGTATACCAACCAACTCTAATTGGTACCAACTTTATTCGGTTGGTACATGTTGGTACGGTTTTGTACCAACATCTCAAAAGTTGAAGTTACAGTTACAAATTCATTAATATAAGTATAACCTATTGATTCATTAACATTATTACATAAGTATAACCTACTGAGTGGAGGCGTACAATGCGAAGAGAAGGAGAGGTGGGTTCTAGAATTGGGGTTTCTATGAGGCATTCAACCATTCAGTCTAGGGGTGGCAATCCTGTCGTTTTCGAGTTGGCGGTCAAGAATGCTCAACCCGGACACGACCCGTTTAACTAATCACGTTTCTTTGATCAATCCTAACCTGTATACGTTCGGGTTCGCGGGTCATAAACGGGTTGACGAGTCAAATAATAATACGACCAATAATTTTAAACACCTATAACTTTAAACATGTTGGCGGGTCATAAACGGGTTGGCGAGTCAAATAATAGTACAACCAATAATTTAAACGGGTTGACGGGTCAACCCGCGGACGTTTACGTAAACCCGAACACGACCTGCCTAATAAACGGATTGGCGAGTCAAAAAATTCAACCCAACCCCGTTTATTTTCGTGTCGGGTCGAGAATTTCCACCCCTACCATTCACCCCTAACTAGTAAGCTTGTAACAGGTAACTAAGCCAAGTAAGTCAATTCTACCCATCATCGACTCAAGTCCTGATCAATTTCATTCCATCACAAGGGCATTCACACAAGGCTACATTGAGAGAGTGCTCCTCACCTGAGGCTCCCTCTCTGGTTCTGTTCATTCTCTTTCACCCCTGGTGAAAAAACCGTTCACTAGCTTTCAAATTGATAGAACATATCAATGAACCCTATCACACAAGGACATTAAGATAGAGCTACATTTGACATGCTTCTTAGCCTTTCTTAGTTGAGCAATAAAGTGTAGACTGAAAGTTCAGCTACTTCTTAACACTCTAGCAACAAGCCCCTTCTGTGGGCGATAGCCTCCCTTCCTAAGGTTGGTCGACGATAGTCTCTCTCCTATGGTGAAGATAGATATAGATAGAACTCAATTGAACTAAATGCTTTTCGTCTTATCCTATATAAAAGAAAGGTTGCTTTTAGGAGTGACCTTTCTCGATTTCAACAAAACAAGCCGATGGTGATCTCACTTTCGAAAGAGAATAGAAAGCGTACTGACTCAGACTGCTATCTACGATGCGATCAGGGGGGAATCTTTCTTTAGATGGAACGCATCAATCTATCGAGAGATTGGGTCTTTCTTGCGAAGATTGGCAAGCAAGTTGATTGAAACCTGCAATAAATAAGGAAGGAATACCCGCTGCGATAAGAATATCTGGAGATTCAGAAAAGCCAATCAAAGAGAAGATCTGTCGGTATTACATCATCTTCCCTTCTCTCGAAGTTTAGCTTATTGCTTTCCCAACCATCGTCGCTTTCATAGCATGCCATCTTTCTATTATGTTACCGACCTTGGAATAGATCTATAGCAACTTTGCTTTATGCATCGACGACCAATACAATAGCTGATTATTTTATTTGAGTTTAGATAGACCTAACATGGAAAAACCGATTTCTCTAGCCTGGTTACCTTTCAAGTCGAGGATGAAGTTCCAGAGGCACCTCACCAAGCCTTCATGCTATATACATTTAATTTCCTTTCCAAGCCTCCAACTCTTGATCTCCAGCCTGAGGAGGGGAATGAGTCAAAGAAAGGGGGCTCTATGGAGAAGGGTTCGCTAGGCGCCTTCCGCCGATGCACACATCCACCTTTCGCTACTCAAGCCTTTGAGCTCTCTTCGATTGCTTTTCTGTCGACGATTGATAATACCGAGTTATTAAATCAAGCATTATTACCAAACTATAGAACATCCTTACGCTTACGCTAGCTTATAGAAGTTCGAATTGAGCTTAGATTTACTTCTCCCCTTAGTTGCTATTGTGCTATTGCAACTAAGAAGTTATGAGTTACAAGTTCAAAGAAGATCTCAATCTATAATGAAGAAATGATAGTAGCTCGTTGTCTTATAGGCTTTATCATATTCAGTCGGAAGAGTTTAGGTAAGGCTTTCAAAGTGACTCCCGACGGGAGAAATCCAAGCTATTCAGGAAGAATCACAACAATTCCTCAATTCTAACGAAGTAGTTCCTCCAAAATCCAATTTGGCATTAAGAGAAGCTGGGTAGCTCCGTAATCTGTCAAGGAGGTGGCTTTCGCCTATAAAGACAATTGGAGTTGACGGTGCTAATTCTATTACAGTAAAACCTGTTGCTGGAATAACTTGTTTTGATGGAATAAAAGCTCTTCCATGGAGAATAGGCCCAAGGGACATCCATGGACATCCGTTGTAAGTAACCGAGTAAACAATAAGATGTTAAATTAATAAGTGACTAAATTCCTCTAAAAAACAACTAGATGCATTATTAATTAAATATAATTCACTCAATTGATTTTTTATTTAATAAATAATACATATATATATATATCTATAAATCAGTACGGTACAATATTATCATGGTAGAGGATTTTCAATATCATATGACAACCAAGTTTATGATTTTGCTTTAACTAATTGCTTCGTCAAAAAAAAATCATTGTGCTTGTTAAAATATAAATAAAAAACAATTAACATTAATTATTTTAACGTTTTTGCTTTTAGTTTCGTTTGCAAACTAACAAGTAAAATTCAATTAAGGTCAGTTGTTTTAACATAAATTGATCTTTTTTTTAAATTCTAGGATATGCGCTTACAAATGTAAGATTATCGAAAAACTTGTTAACGTTTTCTATTCTTGTAAGAGTTTATGGGTCGTGTTCCTTAATAAGAATATATACCTTATAGTCGTAAAATACTGCAAGGTATATATTATAAAATAGCAATTTAAAAAGATTTAGAAGAACATGTTAACAAATTAGTTGTAGAAGGTCTCACATACTTAAATATGTGATCGACGAGTTTTAACCCACTTGGCTCGTTTTTTTATTGATTTTATCAAAATATATTTATTGAATTCATTAACAATGAAACATAACTCAAATTAAAATTGATTCATTTCATCAAATTTTAGAAATCTTTTGAATAAAGGATGGTTGTGCTACTCATTATTGATTTCAATAGCTTTTGAGTCTTTTGACCCTTCTATATAGTTAGGTTTGAGATAGAACAACCATTATGGTTTGCTTTCAACTATCCCTCTTTTATTGTGATTTTGTACCATACAAATAAATTGTATTTTAATTTATTATTTATTTGGACAAAAAATTAAATACCAATAATCCCAGTAATTTCAACTGGCCCTATACGATGTCCATCTTCAAAAACACCAATGTAATGAGGCATTTTTTTGACTCACTAAGCGGTTGAGACTATCCAGGAGATCGAAATCAAGATATGTCTTCTATTTGAACAAATACGTCCATCCATTTACCACTGAGCTTCACGCAATGTTGTTTTGTAATAAAAGATATATAAATTGTAGTTAAGGAAAAAAATGATGATTCCATAGAGCTAATATCATGTAACAACCGTAAATTCATAATAATGTAATTTACGACATTGCTCTAGCAAATACATAGGTCCCAAAGTCAATATAATCTCAAGAGTTTGTAGCAGAATAAAAGTAGCTACTGAAATTATTACAATACTCAAATGTCAACTAGGCGCACTACAGCAAAAGTGATTTCATAGGACGCCTAAAATGAAAAAGCGTCTTAAAAAATACATTATAGGACACAAGTTTATAGGACCAAATCATAAAACGGCATATCTAAAATCGTTACAATATCTTTATAGTACGTTTTTGGGCGTTTCAACAAGTTTTTACGACGCTTTTAAAACAAAGTATCCTATTAGCTATTTTATAGGACACTTTTGAAAAGTGTCATATAAAATAGCTAATAGGACACTTTATTTTAAAAGTGTCGGAAAAACTTGTTAACACGCCTAAAAGCCTCCAATAAACCTATTGTAACGCTTTTAGATATGACACTTTTTGGTTTGGTCCTATAAAGTATGTTTTTAGGACGTGTTTTCATTTTAGGCGTCCTATAAAATCATTTTTTTGTAGGAGCGACTAACTAACTATAAGTAGCGCCCTCACTTAACTTATCTAATCTCACATCTTCCCTATGCCCTTGCTAGATCTCTCGACCACATATTTCCCTGAAAATGTTATTAGTTTTATAAAAGAGAGGGTTAGACCAAAAGGCCTAGTGAATTCCTTCAAATCACAGTTAAGTATGCATGGCATTTATAAGATTTAAAAGGGTTAGTCATGAATATTCACTCACACTTATTCACACATTGGAATAAAGATACCTGTTGCAACGGTAAAACACACTAATAGTAACTCACACTTGTGACTAGATAATCGGGCTCACACTTGCCCTTTTTATAAGAGTATATGAAACGAATTCATATCTCTTGGTCGGGTACACACTTCCCATCAATTGTTTTATATGCAAATAACAATCAATTGATTAAATAAACACAAGAAGGGATCTCACTTGAATGGCAAGGCCTAGAGTGTTTGTCTTAGACTATGATCGCTCCAACTGAATGCCTGAATTAGACCAATCAAACTACGAATTAATGCCACCAATCACATCCCAGTATGACTATTTGAAGTACCTTAAGAGTTTAACACCAACCAAGATACCAAATTACCCCTAAAGCAAAAGTGAAATTTTGTATGCGGGTTCTCCTGCGATCTAAGCCGCGTGGCTACCCGCGGGACCTACAAAACCAAGAATATGCCATTTTCCATTCCCAAATCACATTGGAACTTACCCTAAACTCCCATAAAACAATCTTTAAGATCAAATACTCCATTTCATCCATGGATTAACACACATATGGATGAACATGAAGTCATTCATGGGGTTTTTGGTTGATTAAAATCTCCAAATGAGATGAGATAACACCAAAGATTGAAGAACACACACTACATTACCCAACTAGTTCATAAATGTGGATTTAAAACTCCAAACAACCATTTATCTATACAACCCACCTTTCTCCAAACTTTCACTTAACCAAATAATTCAATAAGGAAGAAGAAGATGAGGAATATGATGATATACTTGCAACTGATGATTTTTCCTTTGATCTCTTTGAATTTCCGTTTCTTCTCTTCTCTTCAAATCTCACACATTACACACACACACACACATAATTTCAGCTGAATCCTCCAAAATGAGAAGGGTTTCCAACCCTTAATGACCCCTATGTACACATCCAGTCCCTGCAGTTTGTGAATTAATCCCCATCCATACCTCCTTGTAAATTTCATTACATTAAACTAGATTTCGGGTTATTACATATCATTAAATTGTAACCATTTTTATAAAATTTTCAATCTAATTATGAACATTCTTTTGTTCGTGTTTAGCCGTTTAGCTTTAAAAAGTAGGTCTTAACTCTGGGAAATATTGGAAAAATGAGCATATGATCCCTATAAAATGCATGTGGTATTTTTGGTGGTTTTCAAAATCTCATTAAAATTTGAATTTACAGTTTAATGTAACAATACTTGTATTTATAACTTGGAAAAGCCATAAATCACTCACCTCACCTGCATGATCAACAAGGTAGCTGTAACAACCACGATTCTAAAACAAAGGTAAAATATACTATTGCTTTTAAAAACAAAGTCGTAATTGAACATAAATGGTCCCAAAGTATACTTCAACTCAAATGTTTGCAGCGGAAAATAAAACTAGCTACTGAGATTATTACAATCATCTACTATCTAGGCTACTATCTCAACGCATAGTGCCTCACTTCTATCACTCGGGCTCACAGCTTTCCCTTGCCCTTACCCGAACACTCTACCATGTGCTTCCCGAAAAGGTTTTCAGTTTTATAAAAGAGAGGGTTAGACCGAAAGGTCTAGTGAATTCCCATAAATAATCAGTTAATATATGCATGACAGATATAAGAGGAAAACGGTTAGTCATGAATATTAACTCACATTTATCCACACACTTATGTACTTGTTGCAACGGTAATTATTAATGTCACACACACCGTGACAAACATGATCACACACATCGTGATCATTAGGAAGGACACACACCGTCCAATAAGAATGAATTAAACAATTCAATTTAAACATTCAATTTAAAGGTTAGCCACACGAGGGAACTCACCTGAATTTCCAAGCCACCTAGTTCACTTTCCAACTATGAATACACCAACCGAACACCTGATTTAGATCAATTAACTACAAGTTGATGACCCAATTATACTTCCACACATCCTAACTATAAACCCCTTAGGCTAGGACACCACTTAACCCACTTAATAAATCTTTTAGCAAAAAGTTCAAAATGCTGAAATAGTGAGTTACGCAGCTTGCCGCGCGACTTGAAGCCGCGGGCCAAGTCGCGGGACTCACTGTTCGTCCTGCACTTTCCTGCTCGAACCAAAAACCCAAAAAACACCATTCTACCAATTTCCAGCCTGAAAACAGACACAAATACTTGTCTAAATTCATACCAAAACCCTCCCCAACAACAAATAAACCATTTAATCCAAACAATCCATTGATTCATGGATTTTCCTACTCATTGAAGAACCTTGCTCACCAATGAAGGTTTTCATTGATTTCAAATCCTTTAGAATGAAATACGAATCACCAAACTTGAAGAATACGTCAATATTAACTCCATTAACCCAATAACTACTGATTTGAACTCAAAACTAACATTCAACAACTCAAGACATAAAACACCAAATCAATAACCTTCCATTAGAATCAACAAGAAATAGAGATGATGATAATGAGTATCTATACCTCAGATTGATGGCTGATTCTTACTCCTTCTTGAAATCCTTCCCTTTTCTTCTTTCTCCTCCAAAATCGCACCAAGAACACACACTTGGAACACACACAATTTCTCAGCCATAATGTCCAAGAAATGAGGGTTTTTTCCCTTTTTATATCTACTTTCAGACTTTTACACAACTAGCCCCTGAAGTTTAGGAAACTAGACTCCAGCCACCCATACTTACAAACATTAAACTACTAACAAGGATCCGGGTTATTACAGTAGCTTCGTTTTGTTTAAATGGGATCATATTGAAAAGTATTCTTTTAGTTCATGGAAGCTTTTCACAATCAAGTCCTGTGGAAATCAATAACAATTTTAAGTGTTATTTTGTTAGAAGAATTCACTCTCATTTGCAAAAGCTCTCATAGACGACTCCAATCCTAGAATGTTGGTTTCATTGACATACATATCCGTCGGTAATTACCTATGGATTATCGATAGCACAATACGAATTTTATTAATCCAAAAACATGTTGTAATCTGTTGGTAATTGCTAGTTCCCAAATATTACCTACAATGTAGTCCGTCAACAATAATTCTGTTTGCAGTAGTGTTCTGCTTTAGGAACCATAGTTGAGTGTTATTGTTGTTGATGGTGGAGGGGGAATGTGGTTGTCAAGGGGAGGTAAAATATTTACAAGCCACGGGAAGAGAGGTCAATTGCAACACATGTTTCTAAATATTGTACCTATGAACATGATTAATGTCTAACAGAATTATATGATGAACATAAATGGTATCTAGTGTCCAAGAAGAGGTTCAATCTGATAATGAAATTGAAATCATAGATGATGACAACAAGGCCAAAACTAGAATCTTCCTGTTTGCAGTCCAAATGTTCCTTATAATGTAATGAAACCTATGTTCTTGAGAAATATTATTTAGTCATAGAGTTGAAAACCTGTTTCATTTACTACGTGCTTGCAAATGGACTTCAACTAAGGTTAATTATTTGTCTTTTAATTTCATTCTAAATACTTATCTTATTTTCATTCTAACAATGGTTATAGTTTTTTTTTAACAAAAACTTATGTATGAGGCAAATTACTAAAACACA
Source organism: Silybum marianum (assembly GCA_036898165.1). Classification (NCBI taxonomy): domain Eukaryota; kingdom Viridiplantae; phylum Streptophyta; class Magnoliopsida; order Asterales; family Asteraceae; genus Silybum; species Silybum marianum. The sequence goes on along the minus strand of CM072542.1, from coordinate 25,690,889 downwards.
ATATACTTGTACATGGACCACAAAATGCAGAACCGATAGTTGCTCCCATGGAGGCTGTGGGGTTTTGGATGAGTAATGAAACATCCTTTAAGTAAAATCCATGATGAGTATAGGTACCACCGACAATATAACCTACCATCACTTGTCACTTCCAAATGGATTGCCACACAATATGGCCAACAAATTAGACAAAACCCATCAATCAAATTTGTCAAGTTAAAGGAATAACTACTTAAGAAGTACAAGTGCATTTAACATCTTAGTCAGTGTGAAAAAGCGAAGGCAAAGGCGTCGGAGAAGTGGAAACTTCTATGAAAAAAGCTTGCATTCCAATAAAGCATATCTCCAAACATGTTTCATAATTGATCGAGAAACAACAAAATCTCTTAAATTTTGTCGCATCAAAGACCTTACCAATGACGTAGATCGTACCTCAAGTGATAACTTTAATCCTTTTAGGCTTTTACTGCATATATATTCTCGTAATAAGGTGTTTTCATTTTAGAAAAAAAACTATAAGAATCTCAATTTGTCGACAAAGTTGTTAAAATTGACTCAATATGCATCAACAAGTCTGGGGAAAAAGATATGACCTGGAAGTAGGATCTTGAAAAACTAAGATGTATGCAGACAATAACTCCATCCATACGGTATCACCATCTTATCTTTCGAATCTCTACCTCTTACATGATACACGCTTTTTAGACAACCTATAATCTATAACACTTTCTCCTTTTGAAAATTTTCATCTTAAATTACTTTTTTTGACTGGTTGTCATCATTACAAGTGAATTTCGTAATTTTGATACTCTTATAACCCAATAGACATTACAAAGTTTTTTTTATGGTGTTCGATTAATCAAAATATTTCATCTGTTAAAAACTTTAGATTGTTAAGATTACCATAAATAAACAACTTCTTGATTTCAAATATTTCTACTACTATGCTTTTATTACTAAATAGAATAACTATTATTAGAAAATAAAATAAAAACATATTAAATATTTAATAGATAATCAAATATTTTACAAAGCTATATATCAAAACCAGTAATTACAAATTTTATAGCTTAAAAAAACCTTATTAAAAATTTCTACTACTATTTGTTTGGTTATTTCATTCAAAGAACATGGTCCATTGTCTTTAAAAAAAAATTCAAAATTCATGACTTTAGGCTTGATGAGTAAAATTTGGCAATACAAAAAAGGATTTTTGCACCCCTAATTATACATAATTTACTTTTTTGCTCTTTTGTATGAGTGGAGAAAAAGGTCAAAAAAATTGAGGTGGCATCCTATGCTTGCCAAGAACACCAATCATTTGGTGCTTGACCATTCAACCAACAAATCAAATATAACTAAAAAATTCCACCATATACTTTTGCTTTTCTCTTTTTTTAATTTTTGTAGTTAATTAAATGATTTTTGCTCTTCAAAAAACTATAATTACTTTGTAAATTTTGTTTTCTTTTAGATTTTGAATGACAAATTTATACCAAACAAAACTAATTGTCATGTATGGTACCAACTTAATTGATATTAATTATAGTCGGTTGGTAGTATCAGACTAATTATGCAAACTTGATTGATACACGATATTGAAAGTCACATTCGAAGTACCATGATACCGGCTTATTTAATTATTTATTAGTTTTAATATATATTTTTAAATATTGAATACTGAAAATTATAGTTCAACTATTTCGTTTAAGCATTTGAATATTTGCAATTAAAATCCTTAAACATCACACATATTACCTGAAAACTCAAAATTTGAACAAAATGACAAATTTTCATATATATAATTTAAAGTTTGTACAAAACCAGTATCAATCGAGAAAAGTTGGTTTCGATTAAGTTGGTACCAAATATAATTCTTTGGTATGACATAGGATTTTATGTATCAATTATTATTGGTTGGTATATACTATTGAAGAATTTTTTTTGGATAAATCCACCCTAGATTTGCTAACTCCACTACTTAAATATGAGAACCCAAATTTATTATTAAAAATCCTTTTTTTTCTAAATATTTCTTATGTTATTAATTTCTGTTATTAATCCTCTCATTATTGATTATAAATTTAATAAAAAAACAAATTTTATGTGTAGATATATACACACCATATAAGATTATATGGACCCAAGCAATATATAGCTTCCCAAAATCCATCAAGAGTTGTACCATAAAGCCTCAATGTTTGCATACCTTTTTTTGTAAAGAAAAAGGAAAAAAAGTTCTTAACTTTGAAGTTAAATAAATGTTTTTTCAGTATAATAATTTCCATAAATGTAACGAAAATAAGTATTAATTAGAAAAGCCATTTTTTTAATAAACTTCTATTTAACTATAATTTAAAAATAATAATAAATGATATTTTAATTTAATATATTAAATTCTAATCGAAACTTTTCTTCCATGATAAGTAATATGGTTAATACTTTTGTTTTGGGAGCCTTTAATGTGAAAATCTTATATTTATGATAATTACGAGAATCAAGTTAAATCATTAATCAATGTAAATCCATAAATATAATTAATAAAAAGATTTTTTTTCAATATTACAAAACACAACCACCGTTTTTTACATAAAAAGAAGTGTTAGAGGCAGTTAGAGGCAATTTGGGGATTTGATGATGAAAGTCATCATCATCTACATTTAAGCTTTCGGGAATTATGGTCGTGTAATCCTCATTTAAGAATCTGATTACCTTTTCAATAAAAAATCCTATACCTGTAAAAACAACAATGGACAACACACCTGCTCACTTGATTATATTTAGTTATGCAGGTTGTGAAGAACCTGCATATTGGATTAGATTTGATTATTCATATTATGAAAACAACTTGTATATTTTATTAGATTTGGTTATTAAGTTGTGGACAACTTGTACATTAACTGGATTTGGTTGTTCATGTTGTAAACAACTTGTACAATTAATTAGATTTGGTTATTCATGTTGTTCACAACATATACAATTGCTAGATTTGTTTGATCATGTTGTAAACAACCTGTAATTTGACTAGATTTGGTTATTCATGTTTTGAATAACTTGTATATTTGATTACAAGCTACTTGTATGGTTATTAATCAAAAGAAAGCCGTAAACCCCAAAAATTCTAAGAACTAATAACATGGTGAAATCAAAATTTGAGCCTGGATTATCGATTAGAATAAATTTAAGTTGATTTTGGTGTTATATATTAACCAAAGTTGGAGTTATTTAGTTGGGAAGAAAGTATTTAAAGGGGGGGGGGGTTGAGAATCAGGCACTGCATTAAAAAAAGAGCCCATCGGGCGAGTTTTGACGTCCACGTGACCTGGCCCGCGGGCTGGGGTCGCGCCACTCATCGCGCAAGTCACTGTCATATAACCCACCTTAGCGTGCGCGACTACCCACGCGACTTGAGGTCGCAGGGTAGGTCGCGGAAGTCCAAAATTCGCATTGGCTGGACCCTTTAAGTGGGATCTGACCGAAATTTTCACCATTCTTATTTCTTTCTCGTTTTTTCTTCATAACTCTCACCACCAACTTCAATTCTAGAGCATTTACTTCATATCTCAATCCATTCTTAGCCATTTACTTCCATTAAGAGCTAGGATTTGAAGGTTAGCTCAAGGATTCAAGACCCAAACTCCCAAATCCAAGTGTTCTTCATCTCTTCCACCATTTTTGGGGTTTTTCTAGGGTTTTCTTAAATCCTAGTCTTGTGAGTTCATCCTACTCTTTTATAAAACTATATACATGTTAAAAATGATGCATTTTATCTCCTACTAGTTTATATTTCAATAAAATTTACATTTGGTTGATTTTGACAAATCTAGTCAAACTTGAGATATTTGGGGATTTCACTTATATTGTTAAAATGGGTATGAGGAATGGTTTTAAACTCTTTGTGTTGGCATACTTCAAAGTATTATTGGCTTTAGAACTCAAAACCACTTTGACCTAACTTTGGGAAATTAGTATTTGTTGAGAAATGGTATTTGTACAACGTATTTGTGTTAGGAAATTATTAATATGTCTAAATAGATGTATTAAACTTTATGGCTAGAATGTAATGAATCGATAGGCATAAAATTCAACATATTATATAGATATCAAGGTATAGACCAAGTTTGGTTGAACTTGTTGGGTTATAAATATCAAGGTATAAATCTAGTATGATTGAACTTGTGCCGAAGGCAAAAGACTTGGTGTAATTGAGCTTAATTCCGCATTAAACTTTAGACCTAGTGTGGTTGATCTTAATGCTATATTGGGTCTCCCCCATTATCCTTAAATGTCATGCTTTCCCAAGAGCAAGCGTGAGTAAAGAGTACAGATATTTTGTTTAAAGCTTCGTTTATGCTTTCAAAAGTTTTATGGCTTTATTTATATAACTGTTTGTTCTCACTAGACGTTAAGCATACCACTTTTTATCAAATGGAATGTATATCAGATGATCGTATTAGTCGGGCTCCCAAGGGTTGAGTGGAGCGTTGTGCCGGTTGAAGCATCTTTTAGGGCTACACTTTCAAGTGTACATTTTGGAGTTACGAGATTATTTATTTTGAGCATATTAGCAACACCCGAACATAATCTATATTTCGGATTGATGTAGATTAATAGGTTGTTTTTAGTATTCGTGCATTGATGTAAACTCTATTACTCGCTTCCCGTTTAATGGGTGATTTTATATCATTAAGTTTCCTTCCATATATTGTATCGATTTAAATTGTCTCATATTTTTAGGGTGTTACAAAAGCGCACCTAGGAAGCCCACACAATGGACAACCAATTCCTGGTTTCTGTTTTCTAAGAAACTTTCTAAGAAACATTCGTAAGAACGATGAGTTTTTTTCCCAGCAAAGAGGATACCGATATAACTCTTTCTTGTTTCTCAACATAACATCAAATTCCAAAGCATATAAGATGAAAATTTGTGGCTTTATAATGATTGTTAATTATTGATCATATTTAATTTTAAAATAAATATGAAAGGAATTTGAATATATGAGATAAATATATTCAAATTTTAAAATAAATATATGAGGTTATGTTATTTCTTTTCCATAACCGATATATGAATTAATTACGATAATACTTGCTTAGTTGTAAAAGAAATTATAAATTACTAATATTACATTTTCATATTAGTATTACTGAATCATTAACTTAACTAATTGATTAAAATTCTGTCTTCGCGATTGTCATAATACTTATGATTTTTATATGACTATGGTCTTTAAGTTTATATGAGTATGTTACATCAAAATTTTATATAGACTTTTTATTGACATTGGTATGTTTAGTTTACCATAATTATTTTAGGAACTAATGTTCAAATAGGAGGTGATAACTTTATAAATAAAATAAATCTTTGATATAGGGGTAAGGTCTATTGAATTATAATATGCGTACAAATGAGCTTATATATTAGTTTTACTTTTAGAGCTCACACCGCCTCGGTCTCCATTTTATGTGATTTTTTTTAATTTAAAAAATTTCATCCATTATTTCTTGTATACTAATTATCTTGAAAATAATTAACGTTTTATTCAAACAAGTTATTTAAAAAAGAAGCATTTCATTCTTTCACTTTAATATTCCTATCGATATATTCTTTTTCGTTTTTAACTTGTTTTTACGTGAAATGGTGTAAATATTAATGTTTATTCAGCTCTATACAACAACTCTTCGATATGACATTTATCAAGAATATGCATTTTTACAAAAATAATTTAGTATGAGTATACATTTTACTAATTTTTTAATATGTCATTTTTGATCTATTTACATGCTTATCAGTTAGTTTTTACCAATGTTCTAAATGTGAGGCGTGGCGGCGAGGCCAAGCCTCAAGCCATAGGAGTCACGGCAAAGCCATGCGTTTTCAAGGCGTGACTTACGGTATCAAATTTCAAATTCATATACAATATTATACTAGAAGGGTACTCGCGCAATGCAACGAGATATATATCTCGATTTTAAGTTTTTGTTTCTAATGATTTTATTTGGTTTTGAAAAAAAGATTTTAGTATTTCAATTAAAAGTTATTTTTTTTAAAATTTCTTTAATTCAATTTTTTATCATAATTTAATTTAAGTTTAATAACCAAATAATTTATTTTTGGTTTAATAATATAATTATTTTATTTGTTAGAAGTCAATAATTATCTTAATTATATTTTAGATGTTTTATATTAAAACTAGATTTTATCTTGTAGTTGATCATAGTTATCTGTAGATAGTTACACGAATTTATAGATGAATTATTTAATTTTTTTAGTTCAATTTTTTATCATAATTTAATTTAGGTTTAATAACCAAATAATTTTTTTTTTGGTTTAATAATATAATTATTTTATTTGTTAGAAGTCAATGATTATCTTAATCATATTTTATATTTTTTATATTTAAAATTAGATGTTTATCCTGTAGTTGATCATAGTTATCTGTAGTTATTACACGAATTTAGAGATGAAGCTTTAACATGTTGTACTTACGCACAGTTTACTTGTAATCTTGAAAATTAAGTAATTAGCATTAAATAGCAGTAACTAAAGCCTAAAGAGTTGTTTTTAAAAGTTTTTGGCCAAATGCTTTATAATATAGTATAGATATAGCTTTTTTATATTTAAAATTAGATGCTTATCTTGTAGTTGATCATAGTTATCTGTAGTTAGTTACACGAATTTAGAGATGAAGTTTTAATAGGTTGTACTTACGTACAATTTACTTGTAATCTTGAAAATTAAGTAATTAACATTAAATAGCAGTAACTAAAGTTTAAAGAGTTACATTAATTAGCATTAGATGTTTATCCTGTAGTTCATCATAGTTATCTGTAGTTAGTTACACAAATTTAGAGATGAAGTTTTAATAGGTTGTACTTACGCACAATTTACTTGTAATCTTGAAAATTAAGTAATTAGCATTAAATAACAGTAACTACAGCTTAAAAAGTTGTTTTTAAGAGTTTTTGGCCAAATGCTTTATAATATAGTATAGATATAAAAAACATATATTTTGTATTGTTACTCAATGAGTTAATAGTAATAAGCAAGTTAAATTAAGTTATATATTAAAAACTAGCTGATACGACATTAAAAACGTAAAGAAAAATCAAATATCGAATTACAAAAGTTGCGCATTAGGCCATGGCGTGCCACGGGCTTAACTGACATAAGACACAAGCATTGGTGCCGTGGCGCGCCACGACGGCTGTGCGACAAGCTTTTTAAAACATTGATTTTTACTAAATTTATCAACTAATAGTTAATTTGTCAAATATAATTTAAATGTTAAAAACTAGTTGTTTACCTTTTTCCACAAACCATGATACCCCACGATAGAGTACACAAATAACTTTCCATTGATGTGATTCATGGCCAATTTATGAATATGATTCAAATGGATAAAAAGGTAATTTTACTTTTTAAAGTTCAAAAAATGATAATTATAAATTAGTATTGCTAAATAATATACAAGTTTGCATTCATAAATTTCTTTAAAAAAGGGTAGCTAAAAATATTAGTCAAAGTTTTTTTTGGTGCCACATTTTTTCATGGGAGTGGCACTTTCATAAAGAAAATTAATCAATATAAACAACACTTTATTAACTTTTTGAATCTCTTTTTTGGAACTCATATTCAGCATAATTATTCTTTGGGAAATAAATAAATTATTAATTTTTAGTTTTTTTAATTATAATTATATTATATGGTTTTATATTATTTTTCTATTTATGCATTCATCATACTTTATTTCATTATTGATCATCACAGAATAAATCATATGTATTCAACATATAATAATATCTACACGATAAAAACTTCAAAAAGATGATTAAAAACAAAGTTGTTCAACAATTTATTGTATTGTATAAACAATTGTACAACTATTATATATGTGATCATAAAATTTAAATTGTGTTCATTGAGATTCTAACATAGTCCATCTTTGATACATTTTTTTATCACTTCAAAATGATATATGTTTTGAATGTATACACACTTTTACAAAATTTAAGATATTTTATTTATTACCATCTCTTGGAAAATACTTTTTCATTGACAAATTATCACAAAGTTTTTTGAGATTTATTAATTTTCACTTAAAAATGAAAGAAAAGGTATACTTTTTCGGTGACACTATATTACATGACAATCAGGAGTGTTTACAGTGCGGTTTGGTACGGCAAACTGCGGTGCGGTTTATGCGGTTTGTACCTATCGCACTTTATACCGACAATCCAATGATTATAAGTTTAAAGTGAACGTATTAAAAAAAACCAAGAGCTTTGATACATCCGACTCCCAAATACATATTGCATAATTAAAAACACCCTAAGAAGTAAGAAAATAAACTTTGAACTAAATTAGATGTGTGAGTTGTGACATGTCAAACAAATGTATTAATATTGCCAATTGTCATATTGGATCAAACTCAAAGTCAAAAAACATTACAAAAATAATAAATTATTCAATATATATATATATATATATATATGTTCTATATAAAAATTAAAAAATATATAAAACATGCGGTGCGGTGCGGTTTCAACCCTGGTTTGATAATTCAAAACCGCAAACCGCACCGCATAATGCAGTTTGGTAAAATGCAAACCGGAAACTGCACCGTGATAGTTCTAAACCGCGCTTTGCGGTGCAGTGTGGGCGGTTTGGATGAACACCCCTAAATTGACAATAATTATGATTCATATTTATAATTATAAATGAAAAACGACATCTTACATCCTCTTTACCAAATTGGTAAACTTTTATTACAATCAGTATCGAAGCATGTCACTCGCACATAGCAAATTGTATGATCTCAAGTCAAAAGACTACATATACAGTGACCACATGAAAAACTCTTATGACACTCATAAAACATCCTGTCTTTTCTTTATATGTGGATTTTATATTTCTATAGAATCTCAAGATATACTAGTTATTTCCATATTAGTTCAACCATAAGCTCGAAGTAAATATTTGACTAGAGACATTTAGAATATATTATTAGAAAGGTTATTGTTTAATTGAAGTATAACATAGAACAATATTTAAACATAAAAATTGGGTGCCGTCTTTTACTAATAAATATTATGACAAGATGTACAAACATACAATCATCATATTAGGCATACACTAACAAATTATGCTATCAAATGTGTTGAAGTCAACTATTTCATTTGATGATTGCACAAATACATTCGAAACACTTAGAAAAGTTTTAGGACTTTTTTGTCTAGAATCTGAAATACAATATGAGGGTCATATTTTAGGAAAATTGGTCAAAATGAACATTTTAGAGATTTTCTTGTGCATGGTGAGCATCTCTCTCCTGATTTGACCTAAATAACCAAAATGTCTGTTTTTTTGACTAAAACCTCCGTTTTTTAACGGAGGTTTGACTTTTTCAATAATTTTGACCGAAAAAACGGAGGTTTGACCCAAACCTTCGTTAAAAAACGGAGGTTTGTTTTTTTTTTTAATTATTTTTAATCAGGAACTTTGACTTTTACCCTAAAAACGGACGTTTGACCAAAACCTCCGTTTTTTAACGGAGGTTTGGTTTTTCCCATTTTTTTATTAAATTAATTCTGGAAATTTGACTTTTCATGAAAAAACGGAGGTTTGACCAAAAAAACGGAGGTTTGACCAAAACCTCCGTTTTTTAACGGAGGTTTTTAAAAAAATATATAATTTTCGGTGGGAAACCTCCGTTAATTACCACCTAAACCTCCGTTAATTTTTGATAAACCTCCGTTAATTACCAGTTAATTATGGTCAACCTCCGTTAATTACCTGTTAATTATGGTCAAACCTCCGTTAAATTGCAGTTAATCACCATTAAACGTCCGTTAATTTATTGTCAATCCTCCGTTTGTCAGACAAATTTTATGTCTCACTTTATCAGACTAAATTTAATGTCTCAATTTACCTAACTTCTCATCACTTTATCTCACTTTATCAGAATAATTTAATGGGAAATTGGTCAAAATTTCTCACTTACAATTTGTTGTACACTATTTTTTTCAACAAGTACTTATATAAATAGTAATAACACTGTTTTTTTCAACAAGTACCTATTTAATTACCGAAAAGGAATCAAAGATGTACAAAATATATTTTTTCAACAAGTACCATGCTTATATTCAGTAACTTTGATCAGAATTTTTTGTTTGCACTCCACCCACTGACATTGAAAGGAAATGTCAAAGATTTAATATAATTGTAAAATAATTTGAATTTTATACAACCAACAATCAGCCTTATTAAAAGCCACAATCTGATTCAATTGTAGACAACCATTTTCTTCAATCTTTCTTTTTCTTGTATCTTTGATTTACATCATGACTTCTTCAAGTTCTTCAATTTATAAAATTAAGTTGCGTATTTCTGGTGGGGGTTCGTGGCAAAAAGTTAATCAAACATGGGAATATGTTACTGATGTTCGTCTCACCCGGTCAAGTTGCCAGCCAGAATGACGCTTTCGGATTTGCTTGTGTATGCATGCCATAAATGTGAAGTTGTCAATTTAGTTGGTATTACTAAAATTGCGTACAAGTTAAAAAATGACGATCATATTTATCATTTGGAAAACGATGATCAAGTTGCGGTCTTCTTTGAATGGGCTGCTAATTTAAATAAAGCGCCAACAATTTATGTCTATGATGTACCATATCATGGTAATGACGAAAGAGAAGAAGAAGGGGGAGAAGAGGGAGAAGAAGGAGAAGGAGGCGAAGAAGACGGAGAAGACGGAGAAAAAGGAGAAGAAGTAGAAGAAGTAGAAGAAGTAGAAGAAGAAGAAGAAGAAGAAGAAGAATTGGACCCCGATTCATATGTTTTCTACCTGGGTATAACTGATAGTGATGAAGAACCAACAACAAAAAGGAAATCAAAAAATTTAGTTGCCGGGAGTAACGATTATTTTGATATGCCTCCTATCCTTCCAACACCGGAAACCGTCATCACGCCTAACTTATCTACACCTTATATTTGCAGCGAACGAGTTAAAGTGGGGATGTTATTTAAAACGAAAGATGAAATGAAATTGACTCTTTCGAGAAAGTTCATTGATGAGGGTTTCGAATATAAAGTGCATAAATCTTCCAAATCCAGGTTTGAGGCGAAATGTTATGTTGGAAGTTGTAAATGGCGTATGACGGCTGCGAATGTCGGTTCCACGGAGATGTTTCATGTACTAAAGGTGGATGACGTGCACACCTACTCAAAGACTCAGTTGCATCGCAGGCACCGTTAAGCAACCGCAAATGGTGTTGGGTAATTTAATTTTACCTAAAGTGCAGGATAGTTGGAGGAGACTCCGTGCAAAAGACATAATAAGCGATATAAAACATCAGTATAATATTAATATTTCTATCTGGCAAGCATATCGAGCGAAAGATTATGCAAATATGGTTGTACAAGGTGACCCAGGTGATTCGTTTAACCGACTACCTAAGTTTTTCTATAATTTAGAGCTCCGTAATCCTGGTATGGTGACAAGGATTGAGACAGATAGTCATGGACGGTTTGAGATGTGTTTCGCTGCTCTTGGTTGTGCGGTAAGTATAATTTTGACATTTTGAATATAATTTTTCATAACTATGTAGTTTAATTTTCTAACATGTGAACCACTTAATTTTCAGATTGAGACGTTTGTATCTTATTTGCGTCGAGTTCTTATAATTGATTGTGCTCATTTGAAGGGCCCTTATTTGGGAACAATGTACTTAGAAGTTGCTATGGACGCAAATAACCAAATTGTGTCGGTCGCTTTCGGAGTGGATAGATCCGAGAATGGAGAGGGGTGGACATGGTTTTTGTCCATGTTGAAGCAATGTATTGGAGAACTATCCAATTTGGTTTTCATATCAGATAGGCATGCTACAATAAAGCAAGGAATTACCACCGTTTTCCCAAGGGCACATCACGGGTTATGTTGTCGCCACCTGGAGATGAACATAAAAACCAAAGACCCCGGGATTAAGCATAAGAAGAATCTATATTGGAAGACCTGCCAAGCGTATACGTTTGACAATTTCGAAATGTGCATGTTAGCTCTACGAGCCGCTTTACCCCTAGGATGTACAGTGTTGGACCGGCTTAATCCAGAGAAATGGACAAGGGCACATTTCAAAGGAGAACGCTACAACATAATGACTTCCAACAGTGCCGAGTCGATCAATGCACTGTGCCGTTATGCTCGAAAGATGCCAATTTGTGGGCTTTTCGAGTACTTTCGAGACTTCCAACAAGAGTGGTATTCTAAACGCCGTACAAAAGGAGGTTAAAAACGTTTAAATTTTTTTATTTTATGTACTACTACTAATTTTGTGTACTACTACTGCTTTTGATGCAATCGATACTAACGAGATAAATATGTTTTTTAGAGACGATGACCAACGCTCTAACCCCGTGGGCGGAAAACAAAATTTATAAGAGAGCCTACAAAGCTGCACCGTGGACGGTACATGAAATTGGTCAGGGTTGCTATGAAGTGCGTGATTATCGTAGAAACGAAACGTGTAATTACCATGGAGGTACTTGCACGTGCTTGAAATGGCAAAAATCCGGCTTACCTTGCGGCCATGCAATCGCTGTTGCTACACATCTAGGCTCTGCAGACTGCAGCAATTTGGCATTGCCTTTCTATAGGAGGAGTAATTTTCGAGCAACGTATGCACCACTCATTTATCCGCTTGGCACTGAAGAAACATGGGTTGTTCCAGAGCAACCACTACTTCTAGTTCGTCCACCCCTGATAAAGAGAGCGGCTGGAAGACCTAGTGAACATGCTCGTATACCTTCTCGTGGTGAGGATCCCATCCGGAAGAAATGTAGTCGGTGTGGTCAAAGCGGGCATACTAAGAGAACATGTACATGGGCAAATGTGGGTAATCAAGGAGCATCAGGAAGCCGACAGACCCAACCAGTATCGACCCAGGATATTTATGGAAGTCATGGACATTATACTTTTGATCTCAACGATGATCTCAATGAGTATTAAACCATGTTTGTAACCTTTTATGTGTTGGTTAACTGTTTTTTGTGTAAAATAAAGTGAACATGATTATTGTTGCAGTCGTTATGTTACATTAAAACGTATATTTAATAAGAAGGCATGCACTTAATAAAAACAAACAACATCGAAAAATAACAACATCAAATAAGAACATGAAAAACAAACAGCACCGAGAAATAAGAACAAACAAAATCCAGATATTTAGTAAGGATAGATATCCTGGCATTGGATGATCCACTTAGCCTTTTCGTTGATCTTGTCCTCCAGAACATCGTATTCTTCTTTGATCTCTTTGACCTCATTCTCCTCTTGACTGATTTTTTGTTGCAAGGCTACAAGCTGGAATTTCTTCTCCATAATATTTGCCTCCTTTTCATTTTGTATAGCCCTGTTGTTGTTCAATTTCACACCAAGCGTCGTGATTTCCTCGTCCGCCTCCATAATGGCGGCCTTCAGTTTTCTCGGCATGAGTTGACACGCCGGAGGGTTCCCCTCAGGGTTAGCAAACCTATCTGAATACATTGGTGGTGGATTGTATGGAGGTGTATTCATGTACTCAAAACATGCAACTTCCCAATCATCATTCTCCTCTTCGGTTATTGGACGGTCCGCGTTAGTTATTCGAAAATTTGCCCATTCCTCTTCCGTTGATGGCAATTTCCAGCTACGCCTGTACGTTCCATCATTCAATGGTAATGGTTGGGAAATTGTTGTGCGAGAACTTCCAGCCTTGTTTGTTGTTTTCTTCTTTCCAGATCGGTTGTTTGCAGACATTGTGTTTTACAAAAGTATTAAAAGGTTTGAGAATCAATGATAGGAAGTTATGTGTTACCACTTCAATACATATCACCTATATATAGTGGTGAAAAGGTTACACCGGTAATTTCAAAATTCACTGGAAAAAGGCTGACAGATTCGCCTGAAAAAGGCTGACAGATTCGCCTGAAAAAGGCTGAAAAAGACCACCTAGCACTCCTGATAAAAGCTTCAAGATTCACTGGAAAAAGGCTGACATATTCGCCTGAAAAAGCCCTTAAATCGTACTTTGCTTTATAATAAAACAGTTTGGTGAGACATAATTTCATTCCTCATTAAATCTAACGATTTATTTTGTGCTATTAATAAAGTCATAAAACATAATTTCTCATTAAAATACATAATTTTTAACAATTATTTGAAACACGCGTGAAGAGAAACATAAAGCCCAATAAAATACATCAATCTTGCACCATCCGAGGTTATGCTTGCACTATCCCTTCACCGAAGGTTATGCTTGCACCATCCCTTTCCAGATACACTTCAAGCGGGGTAGGTTCACACTGAAAATAATTAGTTATATCCCAAACAGAGTGGTCATCCACGAGTTCTTTCAATCCAGTGTCCAAGTCTGCTTCTGGTGGTTTGAAATACATTTCATTCCAGCTCGTTCGTGTTCATCATAACCAAGTTGAGTCATTAATTGATGCATGTGTTCTAGACAAACACACTGACCATCTACTAGGTCAACAAATATTTCCATGCCGTTCACATACGACCTACCGGGGGATGGTGTGAAAGTTCCGTTATGATGGACATTCATAATAAATATTAGAGGACCGTCGTCTGTTCAAATATTCGTCATACGTAAATAAAAGTTAGAAAAATTTGAATATAGACAATTTAGTTATGGAAATTAAAAAGATTTACTAACACACAAGGTCTTCTATCCATTGCGGCAGCGGTTCAGATGTACTTCTAAGTCTCCAAAAACGTTGTATTTCAAAATGCATCTTTGTAGGTAGGAAAAGTAGAAGGGAGGAAATGCTAGTAAGGAAGATGTGAATTACTACTTCATCATATCACCTATATATAGTCGTGAAAATGCCCATCTGAAGTCACGAGTGTGTATTTGGAGAAAATATTTTTAATACAAGACTGAAAAGGTCTGAAAAGCTCTGAAAAGGTAAAACAAATTATAACAAAAACATACATTTGAAATTATAAATTATAAAATACATTTTTATACATTTTAATATCGTAAACAATACATCATTCCAAAATACGCAAATCCCAAAATACATCAGCCATTTGGTAACGTATTTCTCTCGACGTTCGAGTCATTGTATCAACGGATGGGATACGGCCATTCGCCAACAAAGATATCATTTCACACGCCAAAGGACCAGAATCGCCGAGAAATCCATGTTGTGGTACGTTATTCGCCTGGATTAATGAGATGGACCCTACACGCTGAGCTCGACTTGTTTCACCAATAATTAGTAAAAACTCTTCTAGACGGACCCCAAAAGCACGCAGCCAGTGTTTCAATGGCCTTTTATAGGTTTCGCCAATGTTGGTGTCGAATATTGTGAGTTTCATTTCATCTAAGTCCAACTCGGCGACCACCCAATGTTCATTCAGGATACATATTGGCATTATGACCTGGAAAAAAAAAACGTTAGATCTCAAAATATTGTGAATTTGATTGATGACTATTAGTAAATAAATAAAAGTTAATTTAGTTTCAATACCTCATGGATTGATGCCCATGTTGGCCATCCTGTTGTTGCCATTGAACCATCAGCCTGTGGAATGGCTGAACCGGCCTCACTTTCACACAACTTCTGAAAGAAGTCGGCAGATATAATCGTCCATCTAGTGCGATCATTTCGGCCTGACTGCATCATTTTCGCCCACGCGTCTACATGCTATTAATAAAAAATAAAGTATTAGACATGAACTACATATTACAACCAAATTTATAATTACAACTATAAAACTAACCGAGTGTAAGTACGTCCCAATTCCTTCCTCTCCCAGTAATGTACACCACCATGTCGGAGTGAGTTCCATCGGTATCAACGTAATCATGCATTTTTCTGGCAACCCTTCCGACCTGTATACTCTGAGGACCTCCGGCTCAGTACTGGTCTGAAGATTTTGAACTTGGGTTCGACCTCTAGCATTGCCTCTACCTGTAGGTGCACCTCTAGCATTGCCTCTACCTCTAGGTGCACCTCTATTTCCTCTAACTCTAGCGGGAGGAGTAGTGGTAGGCGGTAGTGCTGTATAAGGTTCTACTATACATCGCTCCCTCCAACTTCGCGGTGCGGCCTGCCCTGTATCTCCGGAGGAGGTTGAATCTGAGCCGGAGTCTGAAACATGTCTGGGCCAGACATGAAAGGCATGCCATGCGACATGGATGAGCTAGGCATGCCATGTGGCATGGATGAGCTAGATGGATGAACCGGCTGCGTAATGTAATCGAGATATATTGTCAATATATAGAGTTTCATACGAATAACGAAAATGAATTGTATAAGTTACCATATGGGACAATTGTGTCATGGAAAACGGAAATTGGGAGCTTGAAGGCGTGTCCGCCGCAACCAGCAAATCAAGGAAGCTGGTTTCCCTGTATGGTGCCTGTGGCGCGTCGTATGTTGGCATCTAGGCACGAATATAAATAGTTAACCAATTTTTATATATTGTAAATAAAATATAAATACTAAAATAATGTATTATTAAAAGTATTTGCCTGTGTACGATCACCATATGACGTGAAACGGTCATCAACCGACTGCCTCCAATTTCGAAGATCATCCAGGGATGTTTGATGAGTTCCCTGAATACGCTCAGGCTCGGAAATACGATGAATCTGAGGCAGGTACGGTGTCAACCCATCCCATGATGTTTGATGAAGTTGCTGAACACGCTCAACTTCCACCAACCTCTCGAGATACTGAAATAAGGGTCCTGATGATGGGATTCCTGGGCTTGAGGTCCCTGGCTCTGATGACCATGAGGATGGGATCCCTGGGCTTGAGATCCCTGGCTCTCATAAACCGAATGATGGGATCCATGGGTCGGAGATCCCTGGCCCTGATAACCCAAATGATGGGATCCATGGGGCTGAGATCCCTGGCCCTGATAACCGGAATGATGGGATCCATGGGCCTGAGATCCCTGGCCCTGATAACCCGAATGATGGGATCCCTGCTGCTGAAATCCCGCCCCAAAGAAAATGAGGTTATCGACATACCACTGGGATGCAACCTTCACAGGCTCTGGTTGGAGGTTGTAGAGTGGTTGCATATCCGCCTCCTAACATATTTAAATAAAATGATGTTACAATAAGAAAAAATTTAAAAAATAATTCATTTTCAAAAAATCAATTACAACACTTATTACAATATATTTTCCATATTTAATCGTTCTAAAATATATTACCTGTATTTTATAACGAATATGGATAAAGAAACAGTTAGTTTGATCAGTTATTTTATGCTCGAACTTTAAATATTTATTAAACTAAAAAGTTAATATGTACTATATATATCATAAAAATATAAACATTTTTGTGTCTTAGATATCGTATACATAAAAATATTTAAAAACATACCGTCGACGCATTAATGATCCTCATGACGTGGCTACGTTTTAACATTTTTGTTACCCGGGTCCAACGAACTGCCCTCGGGTACGTGTTATTACTTTTAATGAAGTACCTACTGCAATATGAAACGTTTCTACAATCCATATCTGCGAATTACAATGGTAACAATAATTAAATGACAATAATTAAATTTGAAATACATGTAAATTGTATAAAGATTTAAATGAGAAAAATTTAGCTAACCTTCAACGCAAATAAGAATCCCATAATCGTCAATTTTTTATTTGACGATGTGCATCCTTCTTTATTTAAACAATTATACATATGACTTATTGTAAAATTCCAAATAACAGACCCCCATGGAAAACTGTTCCAAAAACCATATTTTCTATCGCCATCAACACATATTTAGACATTTTGTTTGGTTTCTGGCGACCAAGAAAGAACATATCAACAACAAGCATCAAACACACCCGGACAACATCGTTGTCATCCATACTGTCACCCTCTTCAATAGCACAAAAAGCAGCCCACACCTGCGCCAACTTAGGTGTATCATCACCAAAAAACCTACTAACGAAACCATCCCTAACCGAAGGTTCAATCGTAGTCATTCCAAAACGAAGGCCCGTCACCAAACTAAACTCCCCCGACCAAAATGAAGCTGATGCGGTCCGATCTGGAAATACAACTCTTGCTCACTTGCACCATCGGGGTATGACTGATTCTGGAAAAATGTATACAATAACACCGGATCCGCAGTGGTGTCAGATAGATCCAACCATGAACCAAAACATGTATTTCTGAATATTATCGTTCTTTCATGGTTTAACTTCTCCTTAATTTCCATCATCAGTGATACTCTTGCTTTCACAGTAATCGAAGGTACAGTATCGTCATTGGCCTGCATAAATATTATTATAAATCTAATTAATACAATTTGATTTGTAACTTAAAAATTAAGTTTCTATTTTTATAAATTATATCGTTATAATCGTGTCATCAATATCTTCAAAATGAGTTTACAATTTTAAGAGGTACAAAATTACATGCATGATCGTGTCGTTAATACCTTCAAAACGTAACGACTTATTTTTAAAATATATACATTTTATGCCCTATTGATTAACGTTTCATTTTAAATTTCATTTTAGTTTTTAAATTTCATTCATATCTTTTTTATGCCCTATTAATATATACCTTTTTTTAACGTTTCATTTTAGTTTTTAAATTTCATTCATATCTTTTAATATTTTGTTTTTTTATTTTACACCCTATTGATTAACATAAATAATTGTATACCAACAAAATTACTATGTTTTTTAAGTATAATCTCTTATCAATCAAGTATAATTTTTTTTTAATTAATTTTCAAACAAATAAATGTATACCAACAAAAATAAATATCACATATTCAAACACATATTCAAACAAATAAATATCACATATCACAAATAAATATCTTGAAGAACATATTCAAAAAAATATTGAAACAAATTTTTTTGAAGAACATATTCAAAAAAATATTGAAACAAATTTTTTTGAAGAACATATTCAAACATATTAAAGTCACGGTAGAACACATGATAGAACAAATATTAAGTAAAACTATTATACATGAAACACATAAATAATAAACTAACCATTTCGTAAACGTGTGTAATTTCCCGGTGCCAAAAACACGTGGTGGTCCTCAAACGTGACAAAGATGAGATTGAAGTGGTCCTCAAACGTGACAAAGATGAGATTGAAGTGGTCCTCAAACGTGACAAAGATGAGATTGAAGGTGGTCCTCAAATCTTTTAATATTATTGTTTGTAAATTCAAAGAGGAGAAAGAAATGGAGTAAAAATGGTGGTGGGGTAAAAGGAAAGAAAGAAGATAGCAAAGTGTTTGTAAAAGAAGGAAGAAAAGAAGAAAAAAGGGGATGAATAAAGAAAGAGGTGTAGGCGGCTGAGAAAGAGGTAAATTTTTTTTAGGGTTTTCCTCTTGTTTAACAGGGGAGCGACACGTGTCATTGGTCATGGAAACCTCCGTTAAAATTATTTTTTTTTTAAAAACCTCCGTTAAAAAACGGAGGTTTTGGTCAAACCTCTGTTTTTTTGGCCAAACCTCCGTTTTTTCATGAAAAGTCAAATTTCCAGAATTAATTTAATAAAAAAAAAGGAAAAACCAAACCTCCGTTAAAAAACGGAGGTTTTGGTCAAACGTCCGTTTTTTAGGGTAAAAGTCAAAGTTCCTGATTAAAAATAATAATAAAAAAAAAAAAAACAAACCTCCGTTTTTTAACGGAGGTTTGGGTCAAACCTCCGTTTTTTCGGTCAAAATTATCGAAAAAGTCAAACCTCCGTTAAAAAACGGAGGTTTTAGTCAAAAAAACGGACATTTTGGTTATTTAGGTCAAATCAGAAGAGAGATGGTCACCATGCACAAGAAAATCTCTAAAATGTTCATTTTGACCAATTTCCCCATATTTTATCATATACTTACTTGTATAAGGATGAGATCTGAAATAAATTAGAATCAGAATTGCATTAAGATCCAAAATTTTATGTATTTGAAAAGTATGTTATGCGAGCCAAAATGTTGTGTAAAATTATCTGTCTTTGGGATTTGAAATATTCCTTAAGCTTAGAATCAAAAATCATATTCTAGGATAAGATCTCGTTTGTAAAATTGCTAGTCTTATTTTGTAGTAATGGTCTAAACAAAATGCATTCAACAAAATCGAACATAGTTGAAGTAACATTTGATCGATATCAAATTGAAATGAAATGTTATCTAGCCGATTGAAGTCCTACACCGGATAAGTTTGACAATTTGATAAATATAGTCTGGCAAACCGATTTGCTGTGCAAACTTACCCGATAAACTTAATTCACCAACTCCCATCAACCCATGTCCTGGTATAGGAACATGTTTTGTGTGTTAGCCAAACTTCTGAAGTATTATAATAATACCCTTCTTTACCATTCACTCAACATATAAAAGTATGGGTTGGGGCGACAAGTGTTTTTATCATATAGATATAGTAAAGATATCCAAAGTTTGAGATAAATAGAGCAAGCATTAACGGGACAAGTGTTTTTATCATATAGATATAGTAAAGATATCCAAAGTTTGAGATAAATAGAGCAAGCATTAACGGATCAACAAATTAAATGAAGACAACCATTAAAGTTTGTTTGCAACATTTAATATATTGGTGGCTATAAAAATGCAACATTTGGCATTGTCGCAAATCACCTATTTGACATAAATTCGTAAGTGTTATATTCTTGGGAAAATTGGCATCAAAATCTGAAAACTATCTTAGTTGTTTAAGGGTGCGTTTGGTACATGGAACGGAACATGACAGAACTCCCTGTCCCATGCTTGGTGCAACATGGGACATGACAGGAATTCACTGTCCCACGTTTGGCGCGACATGGGACAAGGAAAGGACTGGGACAATGTGGGACAGAGTGAGACAAAAAAGCTTTTTCTTGTTCATTCAAAGGTGGAACAAGATGAGACAAAAATGAGACAGAAAATCAAATATCACTAATCTACCCTCATTTATATAACCTTAATATGGTACTATTTTAATGGTCAACACTACTAGTCACCTCCACCATAACCATTACCACTCGACCACCACCGTCACCGTTATCTATCATCTTCACCTCCTTCGCAACCACCATCCATCGCGACCACCACTACCACCGTTGGCCACCTCCACTTCCTCCTCTACTACACCAACCTTCTCTTTCACCTCCACAACCATCGTTGGCCACTGTAACAACCACGATTCTAAAATAAAGGTAATTCATTCTATTGCTTTAAAAGATAGCAAATCCAAACGTAAATAGGTCCCAAAGTATAAACTTAACCTCATAGTTGGCAGCAGAATAAAACTAACTACTGAGATCTATTACAAACCATCATTAAACTAGGCAACTATCTATACAAAGTAGCGTCTCACTTCCAGCTTTCCGAGCTCACGGCTTCCCTTTCCCTTTACTAGAGCTTTCTACCTTGTGCTTTCCTAAAAATGTTTTTAGTTTTATAAAAGAGAGGGTTAGACCATAAGGCCTGGTGAATTCCCCCAAAACCACAGTTAATATGCATGACAGTTTATAAGATAAAAAGGGTTAGTCATCAATTATTAACTCACACTTTAAACACACTTTTCATGTACCTGTTGCAACGATAATCCACATTGTTAGTAACACACACCGTGACTAATAAACGGGACCACACCACCCAAAAAGTCGGCTACACACTTCCCGCATTTAAATGATTTAAAGATATGCAAATTTAAAACATTCTTTTATAAAATAAGCTCATGTAAGGGAACTCATCTGAATGCGAAGCCTACAATGCTCGACTCAACTACGAATCAAACCAACCGAACGCCTAATTTAGATCAATTAAACTACAAGTTATTGATCCAATTATACTTCCACACATCCCACTAATAAACCCCTAAGGCTAGAAGACCACTTAACATCCTTAAAGACCCTTTTAGCAAAAACTCAATAATGCTGAAATAGTGAGTTGTGCGACTTTCCGTGGGACTTTTGAAGCCGTGGGACCAGTCGCATTTCTATTGATTTCCACCACAAAACTGGTATGGAACGTATCTTCAAACTCATATAAAACCATCTTTAACAACAAATAATCCATTTAATTCATTGATTCCATGGATTAACTCTCACAAAGAACTCATACCTCATCCATGGAGGTTTTTGGGATGATTTCAAGCCCTTGCAATGAGGTGATGCAACCAAAACATGAAATAACCTCAATACCAACTCAATAAACCCAAAAATACTGATTGAGAGAACTTCCATTAATCTTTCAACAACTCAAAACATAAAACATAAAACATAAAACCTCAAATCTTTAATCATCTATTTGACTAGACATCGCAAGAAGATGAAGATGATGAAGTCTTATACCTGAGATTGATTGTTGAATCTTTTTCTCCTTTGAAATTCCTTCTCTTTTCCTTCATTCTCCTCAAAATCGCACCAAGCAAAACACACACATACAAATCAGTCGTTCTCTTCCAAGTTATTACATTTTAGGAGTTTAGACACCAACCATCAAAATTGACAACCTCATTACAGAATTAGATTCCGAGTTATTACATTTCACCTCTTAAAAGAATTCCGTCCCGGAAATCATCAAGCGAAAAGTTGAGGGTATTTGATCCTCATTTCCGATTCTGGTTCCCACGTTGCATCTTGCCCTTTATGGAACCTCCAATGCACCTTCACGAGCACAATTTCTTTGCTCCTCAACTTCTTAATCTTTCGATCCACGATCGTTTTCGGTTCTTCTGCATACTCCAATTTTTCATCAACTTGAATATCCTCTAACGGTACTGACACACCTGTCTTCGCTAGACACTTGCGTAAATTCGACATGTGAAACGTGGTATGGATGCCACAAAGTTTCTCCAGAAGAACCAGCTTGTAAGCCACTGCACCCACACGTGCCTTTATAACAAACGATCCTATATACCAAGGAATCAACTTTCCTTTCTTCCCAAAACGCAAAACTTCTTTCCAAGGTGAAATCTTCAACATGACCTTGTCATTCACTTGAAATTCAATAGGTTTCCTCCTCTTATCCGCATATGTTTTTTGTCGGCTTTGAGCCACTTTCAACTTTTCGCGAATTTGCCCAATCTTATCGACAGTGATCTGGACTATTTCCAGGCCAACTAGCTGCTCTTCTCCTAATTCATTCCGACACAAAGGACTTCTACACTTGCTTCCATACAACGCCTTATACGGTGCCGCTTGAATACTCACATGATAACTATTGTTGTTCTAGAACTCAATCAATGGTAAATGCGTCTCCCAAGACCCACCAAAATCAATCACACAAGCCCTAAGCATATCTTCCAAGGTTTGAATCGTTCTCTCACTCTGTCCATCCTTCTGTGGATGATTAGCAGTGCTTAAATTCAACTTTGTTCCTAACTCCCATAGGAAACTTTCCCAAAATGCCGATGTAAAACGGCTATCTCGATCCGAAACTATAGACGATGGCACGCCATGTCTAGTCATGATCTCGTCGATGTACAATCTAGCTAACTTTTCCATTGGGTACGTTTCCTTATATGGTAAGAAATGGGCCGACTTGGTCAGACGGTCCACTATCACCCAAATGGCATCGTACCCGTTTGGTGTTTTTGGCAATTTCGTAACAAAATCCATTGTTATATTATCCCACTTCCATACCGGAATATCCAAAGGTTGAAGTTTCCCATAAGGCCTTTGGTGTTCCGTTTTGACTTGCAAACATGTCAAACATCTTTCCACATAATAGGCTATGTCCTTCTTCATTCCCGGCCACCAGTAATACTGTCGTAAATCTCGATACATCTTGTTTGTGCCCGGATGTACCGAATACCTCGACTTATGCGCTTCCTCTGACACGTTCTCACGCAACCCACAAAGTTTAGGAACCCACACGCGGGTCACCCAAACATTTCACACTTTTACTATCACACACCAACAATGACACACGCCCTACCATCCTTTCACTCTTTAAACTTTCTTCTAAGAGAACTTCATCTTAAACCTTCTTGATCTCTTCCAAGATAGTAGGTGACGCTTCAACTCTAAAAGCCACTATCTTGGTCAGTTCTCCTCTATTCTTTCGCTTAGCGCATCGGCCACCACATTCGCTTTCCCCGGATGGTATTGGATTTCACAATCGTAATCATTCAATAACTCAACTCATCTTATCTGCCTCATATTCAACTCCTTTTGATCAAACAAATGTTTGAGACTCTTATGATCGGTATAAATTTGACATTTCACCCCATAGAGGTAATGCCGCCAAATCCTAAGCGCAAAAACTACCGCCGCTAACTCCATGTCGTGAGTAGGGTAGTTTCTTTTATGATCCTTTAACTGTCGCGAAGCATACGCAATCACTTTCCCATGTTGCATGAGCACACACCCCAATCATAACTTGGATGCATCACTATAGATCACGAAACCTTTCGTTCCGTCTGGTAATGATAAAAATGGAGCACTACTCAACCTTTCTTTCCACAAGTTGAATGCCGACTCTTGAGCTTCCGCCCACACAAACCTAACATTTTTCTTAGTCAACGGTGTTGCTACCCGTGAAAAGTCTTGTATGAATTTCCGATAGTGCCCCACTAAACCTAAGAAAATTATCACTTCTGACGGTGTCCTTGGTGGCTCCCAACTCTTGATAGCCTCTATCTTTTCCAGGTCCACTTTAATTCCGCCTTCGGACACTACATGTCCTAGAAACTGGACTTCTCGCAACCAAAACTCACACTTCGAAAACTTCGCATAAAGGTTCTCACGTTTAGCAATTCTAACACTAGACGAAGATGTCTTTCATGCTCAGTTTCAGTCCGAGAGTAGATCAAAATATCATTGATAAAGACAATCACACACTTGTACAACAATGAACCACACACTCGGTTCATCAAATCCATAAACACAGTCGGAGCATTAGTTAAGCCAAAAGGCATAACTAGAAACTCATAGTGACCATACCTTGTTCGGAAAGCCGTTTTAGACACATCCTCCTCTCTCACTTCAACTGATGATAACAGGACGACAAGTCTATCTTCGAAAAATAACTTGCTCTTTGAAGTTGATCAAACAAATCGTCTATCCTAGGTAACGGATACTTATTCTTGATCGTCACCTTGTTCAACTTGCGGTAATCTATGCACATTCTCATAGACCCGTCTTTCTTCTTAACAAACAGTACCGGTGCTCCCCACGGTCATGTACTAGGGCGTATAAATCCCTTGTCAAGAAACTCTTGAAGTTGAGTCATCATCTCTTTCATTTCCGCCGGTGCTAATCGATATGGTGCACAAGCTATTGGTGTGGCCCCGGGTACCAAATTGATCCTAAATTCCACTTGATGATTCGAAGGTAATCCAACAAGATCATCGGGAAACACCTCGGCTCCACGGGTACTTCTTCCATACTTTTCTTTTTCTCTTTCGGCATCAATCACGTATGCCATGAACCCACAACATCTCTTGGATAAACATTTCCTAGCCTTTAACATGGATATAACACACGACTTCCTCTCTCTTCGATCACTATAGATCACGACTTCTATTCCTTTCGGTAAGGTGATCCAGATTAATTTCTTCTTACACACAATGTACGCGTTGTTGCTAGCCAACCAATCCATCCCCACAATCACATCAAGTTCACTCATTTCTATTGGGTATAACAACAATGGGATAAGACAACCCTCTATATCAATACTACGACCTTCTAAAACTTCCTTCACCAAAACCCGCCTATCATCATCGATTTCTACTTCGAGCCTATGATCCAACCGCTTGGGCTTGACATTCAAGAGCCCCATAAAAGTAGTCGAAACAAATGAACGGTTCGAACCCGAATCAAATAACATCCTGGCAAAAGTTGAATTAATAAGAAAGGTACATGTCACCACATCAGGTGCCTCTTCTACCTCCGTAGCCGTCATCTGAAAAGCCCGCACTTGATCCCGTGGAGCCTCCACTTTCTTTTCCACTCCATCGCTACGTCCCCCATCGAAGTTGCTCATCATACCTTGCTTTAGTTGAGGGCAATCCGTCCTCAAATGCTCAAAAGATCCACACTGATAACATGCTCTAGAGTTGGGACATTCCCTAGCCATGTGCCCCATCTTCCCACACTTGAAATATTCCTTAGATTCCAAAACACAATCTCCTCGGTGTACACGGTTACACTTTCCACACGGTTTCTCCCCAAATCCTCTACTTCCACGATTATCGTACTTTGAGAACTTAGCCTTCTTGGAATCATTTGGTGCTTCTTCCCACTTTCTCTTTTCAGTACCCTTTTCTATCAATTGACGATTCTTCTCTCTCTCGGTCATCTCGGTCGCATCAACCGCCAATTGAAAAGTTGACGTGTTCATTGTTATCACCAACTCCCTTATAGAAGCTTTCAAATCCCACACATAACGATCCACCATACGTTCCTCGGTTGAGACATAAGCCTCGACAAAACGGGATTTCTCCAAGAACTTTGCGGTGTACTCTTGAACGGTCATATCTCCTTGCTCTAAATGAAAGAACTCTTCCTCAAGTTGCCTTATAGCGGTTTTAGGACAATACATGTTTTTAAACAAGCCTACAAATTTCTCCCATGAAGTCTTCTTAGCCGCTCCCGAACCAATTTTACCACTCTCCAAATAGCACCAACAACATGCCTCCGCATCAAGCATAGTGGTGGCATGTAACACCTTATCCTTTTTCGCGCACTCACTTATATCAAACAACACCTCCATATCCCTAATCCATTGCAAAGCCAACACCGGGTTACGCTCTCCCATGTAAGTAGGAGGCTTGCAAGTTAGGAATGTCTTATAACTACATCCCTTCTATACTTTACTCTCTTCTTCGGCGGTAATCTTTTGGGATAAGTTACAATGGCTTCCTTCTTCCTTAGACCCTTCCGCACCATCATCCTCACATGGAATGGTCGCACTTGAAGATTGTTGCTTACCCATCAAAGCTTGAATTGCCACTTCAAGTTTTCTCAATCCCGCATTGAAGTCATCCTTGGTCAAAAATCCTCGTTCTTCTTGTTACTAAAAAAAACATAACATAAGAGAAAACCAGTTAGATCACAATAAGGTATTCAAGAACCTTCTTGTACCTGTAAATTCACAATAACACTTGCTAGATATGATTTTGAATTTACCTTATACGTTAGTCCTTTCTACCCTCTCATTACTCTCACTGGTTAACCACACTCTACCCATCTATACTTAAATCTCAGTCCCATCTATCCCTCAGTCTAAGTCTAGATGCTCCTCGACACCTAATTCTCTTAAACTAGGCTCTGATACCACTTGTAACAACCACGATTCTAAAATAAAGGTAATTCATTCTATTTCTTTAAAAGACCGCAAATCCAAACGTAAATAGGTCCCAAAGTATAAACTTAACCTCATAGTTTGTAGCGGAATAAAACTAACTACTGAGATTTATTACAATCCATCATTAAACTAGGCAACTATCTATACAAAGTAGCGCCTCACTTCTAGCTCTCCGAGCTCACTGCTACTCTTTCCCTTTACTAGAGCTTTCTACCATGTGCTTTACTGAAAATGTTTTCAGTTTTATATAAGAGAGAATTAGACCATAAGACCTATTGAATTCCCCTAAAACCACAGTTAATATACATGACAATTTATAAGATAAAAAGGGTTAGTCATGAATATTAACTCACACTTTAAACACACTTTTCATGTACCTGTTGCAACGGTAATCCACACTGTTAGTCACACACACTGTGACTAATAAACGGGCACACACCGCCCAAAAAGTCGGGTACACACTTCCCGCATATAAATTATTTAAAGATATGCAAATTTAAAACATTCATTTATAAAATAAGCTCATGTAAGGGAACTCACCTGAATGCGAAGCCTACAATGCCCGCCTTAACTACGAATCACACCAACCGAATGCCTGATTTAGATCAATTAAACTACGAGTTATTGACCCAATTATACTTCCACACATCCCACTAATAAACCCCTAAGGCTAGAAGACCACTTGACACCCTTAATGACCCTTTTAGCAAAAACTCAATAATGTTGAAACAATGAGTTGCGCGGCTTTCCGCACGACTTGAAGCCGCGAGACAAGTCGCGAGACTCACTGTTGTCCCTGCACTTTCTTGCTCGAACAACAAAACCCCAAAATCAATTGATTTCCACCCAAAGCTGGTATGGAACTTATCCTCACACTCATATAAAACCATCTTTAACAACAAATAATCCATTGATTCCATGAATTAACTCTCACAAAGAACTCATACCTCATCCATGGAAGTTTTTGGGTTGATTTAAAACCCTAGCAATAAGGCGATGTAACCAAAACATGTAAACACCTCAATACCAACTCAATAAACCCAAAAATATCGATTTAGAGAAATTCCATTAATCATTCAACAAATCAAAACATAAACCCCCAAATCTTTAATCATCTATTTGGCTACATATTGCAAGAAGATGAAGATGATAAGTCTTATACCTGAGATTGATTGCTGATTCCTTTGTTCCTTTGAAATTCCTTCTCTTCTCCTCAAAATCGCACCAAGCAAAACACACACATACAAATCAGCCATTCTCTTCCAAGAATGAGGGTTTTCTAAACCCTTATTGACCTACTTCTCAACAATTGCACATCTAGTCCCTGAATATTAGGAGTTTGACACCAACCATCGAAATTGACAACCTCATTACAGAATTAGATTCTGGGTTATTACAGCCACCGACCACAAACCGTCCATCTCCACCACCACCACCACTGTGGCCACCTCACCTTCATAATAACCACAACCATCGACCACCACCACTATCATCTTAAGTCATATATAATCAACATCGGCCACTGACTACCACCGCCTATCGTCGCCACCAATACTACCATCAGAATAAAGCATAAATTCTTATTTGTGTGAATCGGGTTTTTCAAACTATCATCAATTATAACAAAGTTCTCATTCAAATTTTATACTAATATATATATATATATATGTATATATATATATATATATATATATATGAAATTTGAGTAAAAATGTTTATCAATTAAATTATTTAATTTTTTTGTGTGTAATTATAACTACTATATAATATATAAAAGTGTCAAATAACTTATGTGACAACTTGTCTAGTTCTGTCATGTCCTGTCCTGTCCTAGGTGTACCAAACATACACTTGTTCTGTCATGTCCAGTCCAGTCTTGTCTCATCCTCTTGTCCTGTCCTGTTCAGTTCTCTCCCATCCCATCCTGTCCAATCATGTCTGCGTACCAAACGCTACATAAAAATGAAAAAACTCTTCTCTTTAGCTATTTCAGGCTCTTCATGAGCAAATTTGTTATCATTTGATTGTTTAGATTAGGTCTTTTCTTTCTGGTTATCGCAACAATATGTAATTCTTTATTTTTATAAAACACTTAAACTTAGTATTTTTTGATGTGTTTGTATTCAATCCCTCTATCTTCTGCAAACACTTTATGTGTTACTTGTTACCCAATAACACCAACAAAATGTTCTATTGACACCAAGTTCTTGATGGTCTTGATGAACATGGAGTGAAAGGAATAACAATGAGACATCCTCATCGAAGCCATCAACTGAATGATGATGAGTCGATGACACATTTCCTTTCAAAGTCGTCAAAATGATGAAAATAAGTCTTTTTTCTTTGAAGTCATAATGGAAAATCAGGTATACATATTCGTTAGAGATGCGAATGAAATGACAAAGGCATGTTCTCTTATAAAGAGTGAATGGATGAAGAATGAAACGTTTTCCTTTGGAGTTGTGAATAGAATGAAAATCACATCTTATATTCAAAATTTATGAGTGAATTGGCATGTTTTGCCGTCGAGACTTGAGATATACTACAACTAAATGTTATATATATATAACTATAATTTAGTGGTAAAGATGTGTAACAATGTAACAATCCACTCAGGTCCACTACAATAATATTGATTTTATAGGACGCCGAAAATGAAAAAGCGTCCTAAAAGAATACTTTATAGGCGACTAATTTATAGGACCAAACCAAAAAGTGTCTTATTAAAAGCGTTACAATAAGTTTATATGACGGTTTCAGGTGTCTTAACAAGTTTTTTTACGACGCTTTAAAATAAAGTGTCATATTAGCTATTTTATAGAACACTTTTGAAAAGTGTCCTATAAAATATGGGTTTATAGGACATTTTTCAAAAGTGTCCTATAAAATAATTAATAGGACACTTTATTTTAAAAACGTCGTAAAAACTTGTTAAGACGCCTAAAACCGTCATATAAACTTATAAGACGCTTTTAGATAGGACACTTTTTGGTTTGGTCCTATAAATTAGTGTCCTATAAAGTAATATTTTAGGACTTTTTTTCATTTTAGGCGTCCTATAAAATCACTTTTGTTGTAGTGTCGAAAATGTTTATTGCCTACCTTTATTATGAACTCGTGCATCCTAGCTCATTCTCATTTATATTTATTAGGAACAAGTATTGTGTCGTATAATGGGAAAGGCATGGAGAGAGTCAGAGATCTTGCTTGAGATAATATTTGCTTATGTACGCTTAATGCTCTTACTATATTTTTTGTCGACCATAAAACCCTGATGAGTAAAGAGTTGTTTACCAAACGTTAACCAATGAAGCATTTACGAGGTCACTTACCTTATAGGATAATCATGTCCAGCACCAAAAATCTTACTCGGTAAGAGACTAATGATGGTCGAGTGATCCAGTTAGCGCTTACTAATAATCTTAATGTGTCATTTTAGTGTCCGAGAATTTTACCCATAATGTGAACTAGGGTGGTGACTCTTACCTGATAAACGGTTACCAGTTAACATTAGTGAATGACCCATTAATAATTGCTACACATACATTGTATTAGGTTTTGACTGTTCAAAGATGATGTTATATTTGTCTTGGAGTGTGATTTATGGAGTTACGGCATTCACATACAACAATAAAACTGAATTTATAGAATGTAAAAAATGCCTAAATGTTATAATAGATTACTTTACAAGATGAATTTTTTATGACCAAATAATTATGGGTCCTATATATGATTATTTAGTAATTATTTTCGTATGAACTTGGATATAGATTAGAGAGATGGTTTAGATGTATGTGCATTAGGGAGATTATTATGAAAGAATTGTTGTATATTTTGTAAATTTAAATTTAATTTATTATTTTATATGAGTAGGTTTTAATTAAGTGTCATATTCATAAAAATCTGTCATTTTGTTCGTTTATAATTCGATAACTAATATTTAAATGGTAGTAGGTGTTTATTCGAAAACGATGGTCAATAAGTTTTGAATCTCTATGAATTCTATATATTCAATCAACACCTAATTTCATTTTATTTAATTCTAAAAAACATAAATAAATTTTCATCAATTCTATTGCATAATGTCAACATTTTAAGTATCAATGATTTCGATGATCACAACATCTTTTTACTTATTTCATAATAAATTATATAAAGAATCCCAAGTAGGTTTTCATTGACATTGTTTGGTAACGACTATAAAATCCTACTTTCATATTATTTTTAAAACTAAAATTGATGATGAACACAACGTCGTAGTGTGAATTTTTGTTTTTAGTAAATGTAGCCGGTTTTGTATTCATTGAAGATCTAGTTTGCTAATTTTCAGATGATGATATTAAATGCTTTGTATACAGTTTTTTTTGTTAGGGTTTGAGTTCTCTTTTTACTTCAAATTGTAATAAGTAAATTTTAATTCTGATAAGTAAATTTTCAAGTTGCAGCAACTCACTTACAAAATATAGAGTAGACGAGCAAGAATCTTAGAGAAAATGTTTTGTATATCATTCATTATATATAAACATGTAACATCTCAGTCCAACAGTACCAGACATTGTCCGTTTTATCTGTATTACTTGGATTCACGGTTGATATTGTCCGCTTTATCTGTAAAACGCGTCTGATAGAAGAGGTATCCAAGTCCCTTTCAACCTTTGTTCTCCTCCCCAACCAATGTGGATCTTACAATCCACCCCCCTTGGGAGCCCAACGTCCCCACTGGCAAATTAGTCCGGTTCCTGGCTCTGATACCATATGTAACATCTCAGATCAACTGTACCAGATATTGTCCGCACACCTGGAATCACAGTTTTAAAACGCGTCTTATAGAGGAGGTATCCAAGTCCCTTATAAGGCAACCTTCGTTCTCCTCCCCAACCAATGTGGGATCTTAAAAAACAATCACATCTAATTATCATCAGAATTTGAACTTCAAGTTTGTATATGATTTGAACTGAGGTTGACTAAATTCACACTACTAAATGAAATACTTCTGTCTACGGACTTTTTCCTGAGAAAATTTGTAGCTAAAGACTGATTCCTCACAAAACGTCAAAATGATGGCTAAATTACTGGTGGGTAGTTCAAATCAGTGAGAAATTACCCAGAGATTCTCTGGGTAATCCGTTGGTATTTTCTAGAAAAACATCGGATTTTACGGAAACATTGTTATTTTCTAGGTGATCCACAGGTAATCACCGACGAAAATTGCCCTGGGTAAAAGTCATTTGTTTGTAGTGTCACCCCTACATATTGTTAAATGCACTCCAATCTATTAGTTTCTTCCTCACACACATCAACATTAAGGGAGTGTTTGCTTTGCAGAACTTCGACGAAACTAGAAGGAATTGGAATGATGAATTTCATTGGCCAAATCTCGTTCAGGCGTTTGGTTTACCTATGGAATGGAATTAATTGAATTCCACACACTCCACCATTCACATATTTGATTATTCCATCACAATTGAGAAAGAATTCAATTCTATTTCATCCAATTTTCTAAAAAATACAAAGTTATTCCCATCTTCCCTACTTGATTCGGATCACCGCCAACCACCAACCAATCGGAACACTGTTCTGAACCACCGTCGACCACTGATCTGAATCACCATACTGAATCACCACCGACCACCACAGGTCTGAACCACCACCAATATGAACCACCGTTCTGGATCACCGCCAACCACCGCTGATTGAACCATCGCCAATCAACCACCGTTCTAAACCATCGTCGACCACCACCGATCTGAACCACCGTCGACCACCACCGATCTGAACCACTGTCGAATACCAATGATTAGAACCACCGCCGAACACCGCTGTCGGCCACGACCAATCTGAACCACCTTCGGCCACCCGCTGATATGAACCACCATTTTGAACTAGAACCGACCACCATCGTTCTAAACCACCATCGATCACCATCTATCTTAAACCACCATCAGTCTAAACCACTGCCGCCCACCACCGATTTGAACCACCATCCATCACCATCGTTCAAAACCACCGATCTGAACCACCGTCGACCACCATCGATCTGAACCACTGTCGACCATCACCGCTCTAGACTACTGCCGACCTTGAACAATCTGAACCACCGCCAACCACCATCGATATGATTCACAGTAATTGGATTTCTATTTCAAAATTTTCAAAAAAGGGTATTTTGGTCAATTATTAATATTTCATTCCAATTCCAGAGCTATATTATGTGAACCAATCAGACATATTCATATTTTTTAACAGATTCCATTTCATTGTATGTCAATCAAACATGTGATAAAACTTTATAACATTCCGTTCCAATTTCTTCTTTTTTTGACAAATTCTATTCCATCCAAAAATATTATATGAACAAAACTCCCCTAAGACTTACTTTTAGGTTCTCAATGCATGATTTGACCTAATTCTAACATAAAAAGGGGTGCATATAGCATTGACCCTTTAAACTTCACTCGTCACTTGGCTCATAATAATATTTTCTTTATTGATTGAAGTGATATGGATGTTCGTTTGCAATCTTTACAGAAGATAACAAACTAGACTCTACTTCAAATGAGTTAAACTCGATTCATCTAGTTTGATTTATTTCTTAGACAAATGATGCTTTAAAGATTGGAAAAAAAGAAAAAGTATCGTAATTCATGGAAGAAGAAGAAGAGAAATATATGATTCAATCTAGGGATATATGTTTCTTTTGCGTTGCTTTTTTTATGTCAAATTATATAGTTGTTCAATAGATTTTTATTCTTAAATAGGATTTGATGGCAGTGACATTGTACATACGCTATAAGTATAAGGGCTAGTTTTGTCTTTCTATGTATCTTGGTAGTATATACTAGCCTATATTTTCTTCATCAATTTATAGACTGTTTGGTTGGTTTTCCATTAAGTTTTGTATGAATGAAATTGTCTTTGTGGATCAATCTGTTTGTATAGATTGAAAAGGTTTTTGTTTGAGAACTTTTTCATAAATAAAAGAATAGTGCTTTTTAATTCGGAGGAGCAAGTTTGCAAAAACAAAACTTGGTTTTTATAAAGCTCATTCTTCAAAGCTTATTGCATAAATAATTTTCTATATTATTAAGTCACCATCAAACAATCACATGTAACTAACCAAATAAATGAAAAAATAGTGCTTTTTAATTAGGAGGAGCAACCTTAGAAAAAAACTTGGTTTTCTGTATAAAGCTCCTTCTTAAAAGCTTATGAAATAAACAATTTTCTATATTATTAAGTAACCACCAAACAATCACATGTAGCTGACTAAATAAGTGTGAGTTATAATTGGTTGACCATTATTCCTGTGGATCTTCATTTAATCCATAAATAAATCATACTACTACATATTTGGTAATATTAATTAATAGTTTGTTTTCAGAGTTCAAGTATAATTATAAATTATTTATAAATTCAATAATTTTTCATATTTTTACAAGTTATAAATTTATATAAATCGCAGTATTACTAGTTATTTATTGATTCATATTATGTGATATATTAATATTGATTATTTATTAATATACGTATATATAGAGGAGGTGGGTTATTATACAACCTATTATATTTATACATGTATTATGTCCACGGGTTATTTATTATAAATAATACATATTTACGATAAATGTGTACTATTTATCATGAGTGATGAATCAATTTGACATAAATCATGATCGTGTATATTCATCATGCATGTTCATTATCATTCATCATAATAGTTCATGAACTTCATTTTCGTAATCCATACTGAATGTGGACGGTAGGAATATGTGTCGCACTCTTTTTTGTCCCGCGGTTCACAACCGAAATGGATTTGTAATTAAACTTTCTCCAGACGATTATATATATATATAGGGTTGGGTTCCGGTCAGGAGAGTTAAGGTGAGAAGCGAAAAAAGGGATCACCACCCTTGGATGCACATTAGGATGTGATGCATCGAGATGATGAACCGTGATGCACCGGATCAATCCTCGTATGAAGCGCAGTTCATGGTTGGGTTTGGGATTAAAAGTGATTAAGGATCCAGATCCC
Organism: Silybum marianum; assembly: GCA_036898165.1. Classification (NCBI taxonomy): domain Eukaryota; kingdom Viridiplantae; phylum Streptophyta; class Magnoliopsida; order Asterales; family Asteraceae; genus Silybum; species Silybum marianum. The sequence continues at coordinate 25,655,557 of CM072542.1, read as the reverse complement.
TTATTACGTTTCTCACATTAACTCTTCTTCTCACACGATCCTATGCATATATGTGCAATAACATCTTAAATCATAACATTTGATGAAAAAAATCGTGAAAAAAATTATTTTTATATTGATTTGAACAAGTTTGTATAGTTTGTACATAAATATGAGTTTGTATTTGATCATCACTCTATATATAGGCATCTTAAAATACAAACCAATCAAATGTTACAAACTCGTACAAACCAATATAAAAATGAATTTTTTTCATCAAACACTATGATTTAAGATGTTATTTTACATATGTTTGTTTCATAATTTAAAAGTTTCACATGTATTTGTCTTCATAAGTTGAAAGTTTTACATATATTTGTTTCGTAATATAAGAGTTTCACATGTATATCTTTCAGATGTGATTTTTTCACAAGGTGAAACAAACATATGTGTGATAATATCTTAAATGACAGTGTTTGATGAAAAAAAATAAAGAAAAAAATCATTTTTATATTGGTTTGTACGAGTTTGTAACCTTTGGTTGATTTGTATTTTAAGATTTGTCTATATATATAGGGTTGATTTCCGTTACAAACCACATCGATTCGTACAAACCCTACAAACCGCATGCAACCAATATTTTTTTTTAATTTTTTCACTTTTTCTTAATTATTAGGATTGACTAGTCAATAATATATGAAAAAATTTCATCAAGAATACATGAAGGTTGGTGAATCAAGAATACGTAAAACAAAATTCATCAAATTGAGAGTTTCATGAATCAATTCATTTTCATGTAGAAAAAATAATAATTTTATAAAGAAAATAATTATATGAAACAAATTCATCATATTAAACACTTTCATGAAAAACATTTATTCAAAAAAACAATGAAACATGCGGTTTGTACGGTTTGTACGAATTGACGTGGTTTGCATTTGAAATCTCCCTATATATATATATAGGGCGGTTCAAATGTGAACTTAAAATTGGTTGTGAACATTTAGGACAAAGGAGAGCGTAACATGTGTCCCATTCAGTCTAAATATATTCAGACCGAGTGATGTTTTATTCACTCTGAATGTTCTGTTATTCACTCTAAATACATGTTATATATACCGAATAATGTATAAACTTCATCTTCGTTATTCATATGACGCTCTTCATTACTTAGACTGAATGTGACATGTAACGTACTCTTCTTTGTTCTTATACTCGTAACCGAATTTGAGTTTGTATTTAAACTTTTATATATATATATATATATCATGTATAAAATAATAATGATACGATGATAATAATAATAAAAATGGTAAAACATGGGAGGGTATATATTAATTTGAGAAGCATGTTACGAATGTATCATCAATTGGAATCCTGACCTCATATGGAAATTTAATCCATTTTGAAATTGACAATATTATATATATTTTTTATATTCCTATTAAATCAAAGTTGATAAATAATACGATGTATAAAGTATCTTTAAATCACAATAAATTTGTAGATCAATGTGTTACCGATTCAAGTACTTGCAATTTGCTTTCACACAACAAGCTCGGATGTATTAAATCCAGATTGCATATTTAATTCTATATTATATAATAAATTATGAGAGTAATAGTTTAATGAAAAACAATAAAATTTCATCTTTACATGTATGATTTTAAAAATACTTTGATTATTTAATTGTAATAATTATTTCTAAAAGACAACTTAATAATTATATATAATTATCACTAGAAGAAATCAGTTTTTTCACTTTTTTTTAATTTCATCAATAAAAGTTTATATTTTTACCCGTGCTTTTTTTGCCGGCAAAAACCCTATTACGAGCGATTGTACCACGTTTGCAGTAGTAACTTAGTTTTATAGTAAACTATGTTTTTTGTCCTTGGGGTTTGTCAAAAGTTGCTACTTTTGTTTATGTGCTTTCGGAATTACGTTGCTTGTCTTTGTGGTCTGTCATACGTCGTTTTAAAAAAATATGTAAGTCAGGGATATGTACCTGGTGATCATTGCAACACCCTTCGTGGCGACCCCTTCCGTTCCCTCTAGGTCCCTAATCGGAACCATTTTTTCCGCCATCTTCTTCGGCACTATTGTTTGGCACTATTGTTATCTTCGCAACACCTCTTTTTCTAGCCCTTTTAAACGGGTTTTTTTTGTCATCTTTATTTTCTTGAATCGAGGTTGATTTTTGTTGTTGTTAGGGTTTGGGATTTTAGTTTTAGGTTATCGGTTTGATTTTTATTTTAGGTTAGGATTTTTAATTTCGATTTTGGTTTTATCTCAGTGTTTATGTATTTTGAGTTTATATATATATGTTTGGGTTTCATCAAGTTTCTATTTAGGATTCCCGTAGGTCATCAGAGGAGATGGGGTTTGTAACGATCCAAAAACTAAGGCCCAAAAAGAATGTAATTCAAAATCCAAAATTACCAAATGATTAATCAACCAACGATTAGTTCATTACAATCTCAATCCAAATAAAACGAAACAGCGGAAGTCTAAAGTCTAAAGTCAATAGCTGAATATTTAAACTAAAACAAGATACAAAACTAGAACATCCTCTAGCCTTCACATTCTCCCCTTGGCTCTTTCACCAATATATCCAAGGTTCCCTTTCCTGAAAATGTTAGTTTTGAAAACGTGGGTTAGACCATAAGGTCTAGTGAATTCCCATAAAAAACAGTTTACAATTTCCAGTAGTTCATAAATCATTAACACATGCAATGGTTTACGAATAAATAATCTCATTCTCATGAAGAGAACAATTTAAGTATTGAAGAAAAATGGCAAGTCAATTAGCAACTAGATATAGAATTTTTATCACACCTATATGTAGGGCTTAAATAGAGTCACACCTATTAGTAGGATTTAGTACACCTAGCTATAGGATTTTATAAATGACCTTGCCAGTTATACCCAACTAAAACAGATAATGCGCATACCGACCCCAAAGCTTATAAAAGTGATCATGGCAAATTTTACATATAAAGAAAACATTTAAAGGAAGCCTTAACCAAGTAAGCATTTGAAACATTTCCACATTGCATTTTAAGTGATAGGGAACTCACCTCGATTGGACACAACCGGTCCGAAGCTTAAACGATCCAAACCTTCAAACCGAAAGCCTAAATTCAAAGACATGAAATGGGTGTTATCCCCACGAATTATCCCAAAAGTCTTCTATTAGAAACCTAAGATGAACCCCTAATCCATAGGCCTAAACTCTAGCTCGAAGCGGAAAATCAAACGGACCAACTCACCGAAACTTAGTGAGTTACACGGCTTATGCCGCGGCCTAAACCCGCGGGGTAACCCGCGGGACTTACTATTTCAGGTGGTTCGAACCAGCGGCTAAGAAACAGCCCCAAAAACTCATAATGCCCAAATTACTGATTCCATTCATCCCCAAAACATCTATAATGAATATATTAAGCTCCAAATCAACATTTAACCATAAGGAATCATAAGAGCATGAGTTACCCAACTAAAACTCAATTGAAAACTTGAGATTGAGCTACAATGGATGTTTTCATAAGGTAACTCCATGAAATGATTTACTAATCAATAGCTCAGCATAAAAACCTGTAAATCCCCAATCAACATTGAAATGAATGGATTCAACCAACCATATAAGGTTTGCTCATCTAGAGCTTAAGGGTTTGGAACACTTGAATCAAAATCTACCAATCACCATTAAAGCAAGATTGAATGAAGAAGAAGCATTATACCTGCTTGATGATTTCCCCTTCAAGAATGTCCAGCTCTTCTTCTTCCTTGCTCTCCACGTTCACCAAGAACACATACACACACACCTTATACTGATTTGTTGAAATGAGGGAAAATGAGGGAAAATGAGGGAGTTCCTCTTCTCTTTTCCTTTATATACCATGGGCTTCCAAGAACTAAGCCTAGCCCAATACTCATATCCGATCCAAGCCCAAAGCATTAAATTAATAACCCAAGATTAGCAACAAAATTTTCGGGTTATTACAACACCTCCCCCTTAAAAGAATTACGTCCCCGGAATTCCTTCATCGAAGAGATACAGATACAACTCTTTCATTTTGGACTCTAACTCCCATGTCGCTTCTTGTCCTTTGTGAAACCGCCATTGCACTTTCATCATAGGAATATCTTTGTTCCTCAAACTCTTGATATTTCGATCAATGATTGCCTCAGGCTCTTCTATAAAAATCAACTTTTTATCAATCTGTACCTCTTGCAATGGTACGATCATTTCGGCTTCCGCCAAACACTTCCTCAAATTAGAGATATGAAAGGTATTATGAATACCTTGCAACTTTTCCGGCAATTCCAACTGGTACGCAACTTCCCCAACTCGTTCATTTATAGGAAAGGGTCTGATATAACGCGGACTCGATTTTCCTTTCTTTCCGAAACGCATTACACCTTTCCAAGGTAATACCTTAAGCATCACGAGATCACCCACTTGAAATTCAAGTGCTTTCCTTCTCTTGTCGGCATAGTTCTTTTGTCGATCTTGAGCAGCTTTAAGTCTTTCCCGAATCTGATCGATCTTATCGGCCATCATTTGAACAATTTCCGGCCCCGCCAATTGCTTTTCACCAACTTCATTCCAACATATAGGAGTTCTACATTTTCTCCCATACAAAACGTCATAAGGTGCTACCTGAATACTCGCATGATAACTATTGTTATATGCGAATTCAATTAAAGGTAGATGACTTTCCCATGATCCACTGAAATCGATAACACAAGCCGTCAACATGTCTTCCAACGTTTTAATCGTTCACTAACTTTGCCCATCCGTCAGAGGATGATACGCAATACTGAAATTGAGTTGCGACCCCAACTCTTTCTGGAAGCTTGACCAAAACATAGACGTAAGACGTGTGTCGCGGTCCGACACAATAGACAATGGCACCCCGTGCCTTGTCACAACCTCATCAATATAAGGCTTTGCCAATCTCTCCATGGAATAAGTCTTACGCATTGGGAGGAAGTGAGCCGACTTGGTGAGTCGATCCACAATCACCCAAATCGCGTCAAACCCTTTCGGACATTTAGGCAACCTGGTCACAAAATCCATAGTAATGTGATCCCATTTCCAAACGGGAATATCCAACCGTTGAAGCTCGCCGTAAGGATTTTGATGTTCTACCTTCACTTGTAGACAAGTCAGACATCTTTCCACATAGTATGCCACGTCCTTCTTCATACCCGGCCACCAATAAAATTGCCGAAGATCTCTATACATCTTATTCGTACCCGGATGAATAGAGTACTTGGATTTATGCGCCTCATCCAACAATCTCTTACGAATGTCTCCGAATCTCGGAACCCAAACATGCTTGTTGTAACATTTCAATCCCCGCTCATTCTCTAGCAAAGTAGACACAACGCCTACCATTCGTTCCTTTTTAAGATTCTCCGGTTGCAATGCCTCAAACTGGCATTTCTTGATTTCATCAAGCAAATTGAAATTCACTACGATCTTCATACCAATAACTTTCGAGGCTTCACCTCTTTCCTTTCGGCTCAAGGCATCGGCTACCACATTTCCCTTCCCCGGATGATACTCGATCTCACAATCGTAATCCGATAATAACTCCATCCATCTTCTTTGCCTCATATTCAGTTCCTTCTGATCAAACAGATGACGAAGACTCTTGTGATCAGTAAACACCTGACGCTTGGTCCCGTACAAATATTTCCTCCCTTCTTTAAAGCAAACACCACGGCGGCTAATTCGAGATCATGTGTAAGATAACGTCTGTCATGTTCTTTGAGTTATCTTGATGCATAGGCAATCACCTTTCCTCGTTGCATCAAAACGCACCCTAATCCCAATTTGGACGCATCACTAAATACGATGAAATCAACATTGCCGTCGGGTAATGTTAAGATCGGTGCACTACTCAAACTTTCCTTTAAAATCCGAAATGCCTCTTCTTGCTTTTCCGTCCACGAAAACTTGACGCTTTTCTTGGTTAATGAGGTTAGTGGGGTAGCGATAATAGAAAAGTCTTTAATAAACTTCCGATAGTATCCCGCTAGTCCCAAAAAACTTCTTACTTCCGAAGGAGTCCTAGGCGGCTCCCAATTCTTTATAGATTCAATCTTTGACGGATCAACCTATATCCCTTCATTGGACACCACATGACCAAGAAACTGCACTTCTCGTAGCTAAAACTCATACTTAGAAAACTTCGCATACACTTTCTCTTGCTTCAATAAATCTAGCACTAAACGGCGATGCTTCACGTGATCCTCTTCCGATCGAGAATAGATAAGTATATCGTCAATGAACACAATGACAAACGTATTCAGAAACGGTTGACAAACCCAGTTCATCAAGTCCATGAATGCCGCGGGGGCATTAGTCAATCCAAAAGGCATCACTAGGAACTCGTAGTGCCCATAATGAGTTCAGAACAAGGTTTTCGGAACATCATCCTCTCGCACCTTGAGTTGATGGTACCCTAAACGAAGATCAATCTTCGAGAAATAACTTGCCCCTTGAAGTTGGTCAAATAAATCGTCTATCCTTGGAAGTGGATATTTATTCTTGATTGTGACCTTATTAAGCTCACGATAGCCTATGCACATACGCATAGTCCCATCCTTTTTCTTTACAAAAAGAACCGGTGCTCCCCACGGAGAAGTACTCGGTCGGATAAAACCTTTATCCAACAACTCTTGCAGTTGAGACATCATCTCTTTCATTTCTAACGGCGCTAGGCGATATGGAGCTCTAGCTATAGGAGCAGCTCCCGGTATTAAGTCTATTCGGAACTCTACCTGACGATCCGGAGGTAGTCCCGTCAAATCATCCGGGAACACCTCGGGATAATTACTCACAACAGGAGCATCTTTCACACTCCCTTTTTCCTTCTTAGCATCCACTACGTATGCCAAGAACCCACTACACCCTTTCCTCAAACACCTATTGGCTTTCACCATCGAGATCAAACTGGTTTTCCGGTCTCTACGATTCCCATAGATAACCACTATCCCCTTATCCGGAACGCTTACATGAATTAACTTCTTATTACACACTATGTGGGCGTTGTTCCTTGCCAACCAGTCTATTCCCACAATGATATCAAATTCCCCCATAGACATAGGGTGAAGTAGCAAAGGTATTCGGTTTCCTTCTATTTCTATCGTACATCCATCAAACACCTCTTTGACTACAACACAACCATCATTGGCCGTTTCTACCTCTATAGCATGATCAAGACGCTCGGACTTCACTCCCAAACATTTCACAAATAAAGGTGACACAAAAGAGTAAGAAGCACCAGAATCAAACAACACCTTGGCAAATAAAGAGTTTACCAAAAAGGTACCTGTCACCACATCAGGAGTCTTCTCTGCCTCAGCGGTAGTCATCTGAAATGCTCTCCCCTTAGCTTTAGCCGGCTCGGTCCTCTTTTCTGCTCCCTTATCTCATTGACGATACCTAGAGTAGTCGGATCCCCCTTTCTTCAACTGTGGGCAATCCGGTCTGATATGATCTAACGATCCGCACTGATAACATTTCCTTGGCACATTACAGTCCCTAGAATAGTGGGCCATAGATCCACAACGAGAGCAACTCTTCGTTCCGGATGCACAATCACCACGATGCACCCAATGACATTTTCCACAAGGTCTCCCAATTCCACTTTGCTTGCCCTTATGATCTGATTTGACAAACTTGGACTTCTTAGAGTCCATCCTCGAACTTTCCCATTTCCGCTTTTCTCCGGCCTTTTCATCCACTTGACGGGATTTTTCTCTCTCACTTTTCCTAGCCACATCCACAGCCGCTTGAAAGCTAGAATGATGAAGGTTAATCACCAATTCCCGAATATTAGCATTCAAACCCCAAGTGAACCGCTCAATTCGACGGGCCTCGTTCGGTACATAAATCTTGGCGAAACGTGCCTTCTCATTGAACTTAGCCGCATACTCATCGACTGTCATATCCCCTTGCACTAGGGCCATGAACTCTTCTTCAAGTCGCCTCATCGTAGCCGGAGGACAAAATTGCAAATGGAAAATTTCCACAAATTTCTCCCAAGTCATGGTCCTAGCGGTTTTCGCCCCTTTCTCTCCTGACTCAACATCCCACCAAGTGATCGCTTCAGATCTCAACATAGAGATGGCGTACGTCACTTTATCCTCATCAGCACAATGGCAAGTCTCAATTGACAATTCAATTTCCCGCACCCAACGCAATGCTAACACCGGATCACACGCTCCTTCATAAGTAGGAGGCTTGTAGGATGCAAAAGTCTTGTAGCTAGACCCCTTGGATACCTTAGAAGAATTAGGCACCAATGGTATTTCCATAGAATGACCACTCACAATGGTCTTGGGCAAACTAGAATGCACGGAAAGCTTTATTTCTTCACTCTTCTCCCGACTTACAGGTTCCTACCTTTCCCGATTAGTCAACAAAGTTTGAAGTGCTGATTGGATCTTTCCCAATTCAGTGACAAGTGCCTCTTGCACTCCAATGGCGGGTGTGGTGCCTTGGCCCCGCCTTCTACCTCGGGCTCGACCCCTTGCACTCACTAAACTCTCTTGCACAGAGACCTCCGGTGCACAAGCTTGTCCAATCCTCCCGTGGCCACGTCCTCGACCACGACCCCTAGTTCCCCCAACAGTAGGGATGAGTGCATGACTTGCACTTCTTCCACGACCTCTACCTCGGCATTCCTCTAACTGGTGCACTTACGGCACCTCCCAATTCCACTGGTTCCTCTTCCCGGGGTTCAGATGAATCCGTCCTAGCAGTAGGTATGGATTGACTTCTCGTAACTCGAGCTGACATGATTCTTTTCTGCGAACAACAAATTTAACTTAAATGAAAGTTCAAAAATAATAATGCAAGCACACACATGCACTTGTAAATTCGCAATTACAGTGGCCAAGTGTAATTCCCAATTTATCGCACATGAGGGTCCTCTCCCTACCCCCATTATCACTATCCCTGTCGAGATAACCCTAATTCAGCTTTGACTCCTAGCCCTACAGTCTAACACTAGGTGCCACACAGTCACCTACTTCACTTAAACTAAGGCTCTGATACCAATTTGTAACGACCCAAAAACTAAGGCCTAAAAAGGATGTAATTCAAAATCCAAAATCACCAAATGATTAACCAACCAACGATTAATTCATTACAATCTCAATTCAAATAAAACGAAACAGCGGAAGTCTAAAGTCTAAAGTCAACAGCTGAATATTTAAACTAAAACAAGATACTAAGCTAGAACATCCTCTGGCCTTCACATTCTCCCCTTGGCTCTTTCACCTCCATCCAAGGTTCCCTTTCCTGAAAATGTTAGTTTTGAAAACGTGGGTTAGACCATAAGGTCTAGTGAATTCCCATAAAAATAGTTTACAATTTCCAGTAGTTCATAAATCATTAAAACATGCAATGGTTTACGAATAAATAATCTCATTCTCATGAAGAGAACAATTTAAGTATTGGAGGAACATGGCAAGTCAATTAGCAACTAGATATAGAATTTTTATCACACCTATATGTAGGGCTTGTATAGAGTCAAACCCATTAGTAGGATTTAGTACACCTAGCTATAGGATTTTATAAATGACCTTGCCAGTTATACCCAACTAAAACAGGTAATGCGCATACCGGCCCCAAAGCTTATAAAAGTGATCATGGCAAATTTTACATATAAAGAAACATTTAAAGAAATCCATAACCAACAAGTAAGTATTTGAAACATTTCCACGTTGCATTTTAAGTGATAGGGAACTCACCTCGATTGGACACAACTCGTCCGAAGCTTAAACGGTCCAAACCTTCAAACCGAAAGCCTAAATTCAAAGACATGAAATGGGTGTTATCCCCACGAATTATCCCAAAAGGCTTCTATTAGAGACCTAAGATGAACCCCTAATCCATAGGCCTAAACTCTAGCTCGAAGCGGAAAATCAAACGGACCAACTCACCGAAACTTAGTGAGTTACACGGCTTATGCCACGGCCTAAACCCGCGGGGTAACCCGCGGGACTTACTATTTCAGGTGGTTCGAACCAGCGGCTAAGAAACAGCCCCAAAAACTCATAATGCCCAAATTACTGATTCCATTCATCCCCAAAACATCTATAAAGAATATATTAAGCTCCAAATCAACATTTAACCATAAGGAATCATAAGAGCATGACTTACCCAACTAAAACTCAATTGAAAACTTGAGATTGAGCTACAATGGAGGTTTTCATAAGGTAACTCCATGAAATGATTTACTAATCAATAGATCAGCATAAAAACCTGTAAATCCCCAATCAACATTGAAATGAATGGATTCAACCAACCATATAAAGTTTGCTCATCTAGAGCTTAAGGGTTTGGAACACTTGTATCAAAATCTACCAATCACCATTAAAGCTAGACTGAATGAAGAAGAAGCATTATACCTGCTTGATGATTTCCCCTTCAAGAATGTCCAGCTCTTCTTCTTCCTTGCTCTCCACGTTCACCAAGAACACACACACACACCTTATACTGATTTGTTGAAATGAGGGAAAATGAGGGAGTTCCTCTTCTCTTTGCCTTTATATACCATGGGCTTCCAAGAACTAAGCCTAGCCCAATACTCATATCCGATCCAAGCCCAAAGCATTAAATTAATAACCCAAGATTAGCAACAAAATTTTCGGGTTATGACAACACCTCCCCCTTAAAAGAATTACGTCCCCGGAATTCCTTCATCGAAGAGATACGGATACAACTCTTTCATTTTGGACTCTAACTCCCATGTCGCTTCTTGTCCTTTGTGAAACCGCCACTGCACTTTCATCATAGGAATATCTTTGTTCCTCAAACTCTTGATATTTCGATCAATGATTGCCTCAGGCTCTTCTATAAAATTCAACTTTTTATCAATCTGTACCTCTTGCAATGGTACGATCATTTCGGCTTCCATCAAACACTTCCTCAAATTAGAGATATGAAAGGTATTATGAATACCTTGCAACTTTTCCGGCAATTCCAACTGGTACGCAACTTCCCCAACTCGTTCATTTATAGGAAAGGGTCTGATATAATGCGGACTCGATTTTCCTTTCTTTCCGAAACGCATTACACCTTTCCAAGGTAATACCTTAAGCATCACGAGATCACCCACTTGAAATTCAAGTGCTTTCCTTCTCTTGTCAGCATAGTTCTTTTGTCGATCTTGAGCAGCTTTAAGTCTTTCCCGAATCTGATCGATCTTATCGTCCATCATTTGAACAATTTCCGGCCCCGCCATTTGCTTTTCACCAACTTCATTCCAACATATAGGAGTTCTACGTTTTCTCCCATACAAAACGTCATAAGGTGCTACCTGAATACTCGCATGATAACTATTGTTATATGCGAATTCAATTAAAGGTAGATGACTTTCCCATGATCCACTGAAATCGATAACACAAGCCGTCAACATGTCTTCCAACGTTTTAATCGTTCGCTAACTTTGCCCATCCGTCAGAGGATGATACGCAATACTGAAATTGAGTTGCGACCCCAACTCTTTCTGGAATCTTGACCAAAACATAGACGTAAGACGTGTGTCGCGGTCCGACACAATAGACAATGGCACCCCGTGCCTTGTGACAACCTCATCAATATAAGGCTTTGCCAATCTCTCCATGGAATAAGTCTTACGCATTGGGAGGAAGTGAGCCGACTTGGTGAGTCGATCCACAATCACCCAAATCGCGTCAAACCCTTTCGGACATTTAGGCAACCCGGTCACAAAATCCATAGTAATGTGATCCCATTTCCAAACGGGAATACCCAACAGTTGAAGCTCGCCGTAAGGATTTTGATGTTCTACCTTCACTTGTAGACAAGTCAGACATCTTTCCACATAGTATGCCACGTCCTTCTTCATACCCGGCCACCAATAAAATTGCCAAAGATCTCTATACATCTTATTCGTACCCCGATGAATAGAGTACTTGGATTTATGCGCCTCATCCAACAATCTCTTACGAATGTCTCCGAATCTCGGAACCCAAACATGCTTGTTGTAACATTTCAATCCCCGCTCATTCTCTAGCAAAGTAGACACAACGCCTACCATTCGTTCCTTTTTAAGATTCTCCGGTTGCAATGCCTCAAACTGGCATTTCTTGATTTCATCAAGCAAATTGAAATTCACTACGATCTTCATAGCAATAACTTTCGAGGCTTCACCTCTTTCCTTTCGGCTCAAGGCATCGGCTACCACATTAGCCTTCCCCGGATGATACTCGATCTCACAATCGTAATCCGATAATAACCCCATCCATCTTCTTTGCCTCATATTCAGTTCCTTCTTATCAAACAGATGACAAAGACTCTTGTGATCAGTGAACACCTGACGCTTGGTCCCGTACAAATATTTCCTCCAGATCTTTAAAGCAAACACCACGGCGGCTAATTCGAGGTCATGTGTAAGATAACGTCTTTCATGTTCTTTGAGTTATCTTGATGCATAGGCAATCACCTTTCCTCGTTGCATCAAAACCCACCCTAATCCCAATTTGGACGCATCACTAAATACGATGAAATCAACATTGCCGTCGGGTAATGTTAAGATCGGTGCACTACTCAAACTTTACTTTAAAATCCGAAATGCTTCTTCTTGCTTTTCCGTCCACGAAAACTTGACGCTTTTCTTGGTTACTGAGGTTAGTGGGGTAGCGATAATAGAAAAGTCTTTAATGAACTTCCGATAGTATCCCGCTAGTCCCAAAAAAAACTTCTTGCTTCCGAAGGAGTCCTAGGCGGCTCCCAATTCTTTATAGATTCAATCTTTGACGGATCAACCTTTATCCCTTCATTGGACACCACATGACCAAGAAACTGCACTTCTCGTAGCCAAAACTCATACTTAGAAAACTTCGCATACACTTTCTCTTGCTTCAATAAATCTAACACTAAACGGCGATGCTTCACGTGATCCTCTTCTGATCGAGAATAGATAAGTATATCGTCAATGAACACAATGACAAACGTATTCAGAAACGGTTGACAAACCCAATTCATCAAATCCATGAATGCCGCGGGGGCATTAGTCAATCCAAAAGGCATCACTAGGAACTCGTAGTGCCCATAATGAGTTCAGAACACGGTTTTATGAACATCATCCTCTCGCACCTTGAGTTGATGGTACCCTAAACGAAGATCAATCTTCGAGAAATAACTTGCCCCATGAAGTTGGTCAAACAAATCGTCTATCCTTGGAAGTGGATATTTATTCTTGATTGTGACTTTATTAAGCTCACGATAGCCTATGCACATACGCATAGTCCCATCCTTTTTCTTTACAAAAAGAACCGGTGCTCCCCACGGAGAAGTACTCGATCGGATAAAACCTTTATCCAACAACTCTTGCAGTTGAGACATCATCTCTTTCATTTCTAACGGCGCTAGGCGATATGGAGCTCTAGCTATAGGAGCAGCTCCCGGTATTAAGTCTATTCGGAACTCTACCTGACGATCCGGAGGTAGTCCCGTCAAATCATCCGGGAACACCTCGGGATAATTACTCACAACAGGAGCATCTTTCACACTCCCTTTTTCCTTCTTAGCATCCACTACGTATGCCAAGAACCCACTACACCCTTTCCTCAAACACCTATTGGCTTTCACCATCGAGATCAAACTGGTTTTCCGGTCTCTACGATTCCCATAGATAACCACTATCCCCTTATCCGGAGCGCTTACATGGATTAACTTCTTATTACACACTATGTGGGCGTTGTTCCTTGCCAACCAGTCTATTCCCACAATGATATCAAATTCCCCCATAGACATAGGGTGAAGTAGCAAAGGTATTCGGTTTCCTTCTATTTCTATCGTACATCCATCAAACACCTCTTTGACTACAACACAACCATCATTGGCCGTTTCTACCTCTATAGCATGATCAAGACGCTTGGACTTCACTCCCAAACATTTCACAAATAAAGGTGACACAAAAGAGTAAGAAGCACCAGAATCAAACAACACCTTGGCAAATAAAGAGTTTACCAAAAAGGTACCTGTCACCACATCAGGAGTCTCCTTGCCTCAGCGGTAGTCATCTGAAATGCTCTCCCCTTAGCTTTAGCCGGCTCGGTCCTCTTTTCTGCTCCCTTATCTCATTGACGATACCTAGAGTAGTCGGATCCCCTTTTCTTCAACTGTGGGCAATCCGGTCTGATATGATCTAACGATCCGCACTGATAACATTTCCTTGGCACATTACAGTCCCTAGAATAGTGGGCCATAGATCCACAACGAGAGCAACTCTTCGTTCCGGATGCACAATCACCACGATGCACCCAATGACATTTTCCACAAGGTCTCCCAATTCCACTTTGCTTGCCCTTATGATCTGATTTGACAAACTTGGACTTCTTAGAGTCCATCCCCGAACTTTCCCATTTCCGCTTTTCTCCGGCCTTTTCATCCACTTGCCGGGATTTTTCTCTCTCACTTTTCCTAGCCGCATCCACAGCCGCTTGAAAGCTAGAATGATGAAGGTTAATCACCAATTCCCGAATATTAGCATTCAAACCCCAAGTGAACCGCTCAATTCCACGGGCCTCGTTCGGTACATAAATCTTGGCGAAACGTGCCTTCTCATTGAACTTAGCCGCATACTCATCGACTGTCATATCCCCTTGCACTAGGGCCATGAACTCTTCTTCAAGTCGCCTCATCGTAGCCGGAGGACAAAATTGCAAATGGAATCTTTCCACAAATTTCTCCCAAGTCATGGTCCTAGCGGTTTTCGCCCCTTTCTCTCCTGACTCAACATCCCACCAAGTGATCGCTTCAGATCTCAACATAGAGATGGCGTACGTCACTTTATCCTCATCAGCACAATGGAAAGTCTCAAATGACAATTCAATTTCCCGCACCCAACGCAATGCTAACACCGGATCACACGCTCCTTCATAAGTAGGAGGCTTGTAGGATGCAAAAGTCTTGTAGCTAGACCCCTTGGATACCTTAGAAGAATTAGGCACCAATGGTATTTCCATAGAATGACCACTCACAATGGTCTTGGGCAAACTAGAATGCACGGAAGGCTTTATTTCTTCACTCTTCTCCCGACTTACAGGTTCCGACCTTTCCCGATTAGTCAACAAAGTTTGAAGTGCTGATTGGATCTTTCCCAATTCAGTGACAAGTGCCTCTTGCACTCCAATGGCGGGTGTGGTGCCTTGGCCCCGCCTTCTACCTCGGGCTCGACCCCTTGCACTCACTAAACTCTCTTGCACGGAGACCTCCGGTGCACAAGCTTGTCCAATCCTCCCGTGGCCACGTCCTCGACCACGACCCCTAGTTCCCCCAACAGTAGGGATGAGTGCATGACTCGCACTTCTTCCACGGCGTCTACCTCGGCCCATTCCTCTAACTGGTGCACTTACGGCACCTCCCAATTCCACCGGTTCCTCTTCCCGGGGTTCAGATGAATCCGTCCTAGCAGTAGGTATGGATTGACTTCTCGTAACTCGAGCTGACATGATTCTTTTCTGCGAACAACAAATTTAACTTAAATGACAGTTCAAAAATAATAAGGTAATGCAAGCGCACACATGCACTTGTAAATTCGCAATTACAGTGGCCAAGTGTAATTCCCAATTTATCGCACATGAGGGTCCTCTCCCTACCCCCATTATCACTATCCCTGTCGAGATAACCCTAATTCAGCTTTGACTCCTAGCCCTACAGTCTAACACTAGGTGCCACACAGTCACCTAATTCACTTAAACTAAGGCTCTGATACCAATTTGTAACGACCCAAAAACTAAGGCCCAAAAAGGATGTAATTCAAAATCCAAAATCACCAAATGATTAACCAACCAACGATTAATTCATTACAATCTCAATTCAAATAAAACGAAACAGCGGAAGTCTAAAGTCTAAAGTCAACAGCTGAATATTTAAACTAAAACAAGATACTAAGCTAGAACATCCTCTAGCCTTCACATTCTCCCCTTGGCTCTTTCACCTCCATCCAAGGTTCCCTTTCCTGAAAATGTTAGTTTTGAAAACGTGGGTTAGACCATAAGGTCTAGTGAATTCCCATAAAAATAGTTTACAATTTCCAGTAGTTCATAAATCATTAAAACATGCAATGGTTTACGAATAAATAATCTCATTCTCATGAAGAGAACAATTTAAGTATTGGAGGAACATGGCAAGTCAATTAGCAACTAGATATAGAATTTTTATCACACCTATATGTAGGGCTTGTATAGAGTCACACCCATTAGTAGGATTTAGCACACCTAGCTATAGGATTTTATAAATGACCTTGCCAGTTATACCCAACTAAAACAGGTAATGCGCATATCGGCCCCAAAGCTTATAAAAGTGATCATGGCAAATTTTACATATAAAGAAACTTTTAAAGAAATCCATAACCAACAAGTAAGTATTTGAAACATTTCCACATTGCATTTTAAGTGATAGGGAACTCACCTCGATTGGACACAACCGGTCCGAAGCTTAAACGGTCCAAACCTTCAAACCGAAAGCCTAAATTCAAAGACATGAAATGGGTGTTATCCCCACGAATTATCCCAAAAGTCTTCTATTAGAAACCTAAGATGAACCCCTAATCCATAGGCCTAAACTCCAGCTCGAAGCGGAAAATCAAACGGACCAACTCACCGAAACTTAGTGAGTTACATGGCTTATGCCGCGGCCTAAACCCGCGGGGTAACCCGCGGGACTTACTATTTCAGGTGGCTCGAACCAGCGGCTAAGAAACAGCCCCAAAAACTCATAATTCCCAAATTATTGATTCCATTCATCCCCAAAACATCTATAATGAATATATTAAGCTCCAAATCAACATTTAACCATAAGGAATCATAAGAGCATGATTTACGCAACTAAAACTCAATTGAAAACTTGAGATTGAGCTACAATGGAGGTTTTCATAAGGTAACTCCATGAAATGATTTACTAATCAATAGCTCAGCATAAAAACCTTTAAATCCCCAATCAACATTGAAATGAATGGATTCAACCAACCATATAAGGTTTGCTCATCTAGAGCTTAAGGGTTTGGAACACTTGAATCAAAATCTACCAATCACCATTAAAGCAAGACTGAATGAAGAAGAAGCATTATACTTGCTTGATGATTTCCCCTTCAAGAATGTCCAACTCTTCTTCTTCCTTGCTCTCCACGTTCACCAAAAACACACACACACCTTATATTGATTTGTTGAAATGAGGGAAAATGAGGGATTTTCTCTTCTCTTTGCTTTTATATACCACGGGCTTCCAAGAATTAAGCCCTAGCCCAATACTCAATATATGATCCAAGCCCAAAACATTAAATTAATAACCCAAGATTAGCAACAAAATTTACGGGTTATTATAACACCTCCCCCTCAAAAGAATTTCGTCCCCGGAATTCCTTCATCGAGGAGATACGGATACAACTCTTTCATTTTGGACTCTAACTCCCATGTCGCTTGTCCTTTGTGAAAACGCCACTGCACTTTCACCATAGGAATATCTTTGTTCCTCAAACTCTTGATCTTTCGATCAACGATTGCCTCAGGCTCTTCTATAAAATTCAACTTTTTATCAATTTGTACCTCTTGCAATGGCCATAAAAAGATTAATTGATTATGGTAATCTTCTTTTAACATTGAAGTGCCAAAGATGTTGATCTCAATTTTCAGAAACAACTTAACATACTATTATTGATCATTCGTATTGCAATATATACACCAAATAAGAAAAGAAAAAAGTAGCACATTTCATCAATAGCACCTAAAAACATTTCACTATATAGCTCAAGTTTAAGCTTGTCATACCCTAAATTGCATCGTTCAGATGAAAAGCACAATGCCCAAACATTATACTTTGTTTTAATCTGAAACTTAAATGGTGACGAAAATACAAACCAAACATTATACTTTGATTTAAAATGAAACTTAAATGACTATAAAATCCTTCAAGGAATAATAGATTGAAATATGATAAAACAAAAACCTACCTCTTTCTCGAAGTCCTCAAATATGCTTCCACATGATATTGTTTCTTTAGTCGATGAAGAATCCTGCCATAAAATAAGGTAAGGCATTGGAGGCATCGGTAAGGTTTCTAACTTTCATAAATCAAAACAAACTGACAATCGTTAGTCTCGAAAATCAGAGACCAACTGGATAACATATCAAGATTTCAACAAAAGAGAATAGGAGAAGTATCGGACTCATAAATCGAGTAGGCAAAAAGACCTCATCTCGTGCCCGATAGAATCCAAGCTTTCAAATCCCTAGTAACTTTTGCTTATTTTTTTTAATCAGAAATAAAGACCCTCAATGGAAGCCTCAACCTCCAGAATTGCCTCGTAATCGGTTTGCACAATCAACCATTGGAGTGTATCACCCTAATTCTTGATATTTTATAGAGAAACCGCCTCAGTCTTTGTTTTACTTCTTATGAATGTTGCTTGAGCATCTAAACAGAAAATCAAGCAGGAAAAAAATGTATGACAAATTACCACATTTTCGTTAGGAAATGTTGTTTGTATGGCCTTAAAGACTTCCTCAACCGAAGAAACAACAACACCTTTTGGAACATTAATACCAAACTTGCTCATCAAATCAGCTCCCTAACTTCAGATTTGCTAGTGAGTAAGTAATTAAAGAAACATAGCATGTAAATAACATTGAAAACTCATGCCACACCCAGCACCAAACACCTTACATTTACCATCTTAAGGAACAAACCCTACATAGACATCCATAAGCACAATAACAAACCAAATGAAAGGAAGTTTGCAATCATTCAGTATTTTAGAACAGTCCCAACTTATGACAGTTGATAGAATATGGAAAATAATCACACCACATGTCACATGTGTAATATAAGAAATAAAATCCACTAATATGGCAAAATCTTCCATCACCATCACTGTGGGACAGGTTCCGTTAGGTACCAGGGGATGAATCTGAGGTTTCCTGGTTTTGATAAGGAATACCGTTGATTTCAATATGGAACGATATGAATAAGCAAAACAATAAATCGTACCTGAAGTACAATAGAAGAGTCGACTTCATGGGCATCGACTTCGATAGGCAAAGCAACAGAAGAAGATGAATATGTGGTTTGCTGGTAATTACCCACCCTCGTTTTTTATAAGGAACACCGTCAATTTCAATAAGGAACGGTATGAATAAGCAAAACAATAAATCGTACCTGAAGGATAATAGAAGAATCGTCTTCATATGCATCTACTTCGATAGGCAAAGCAACAGAAGAAGAAATATGAGGTTTGCTGGTAATTACCCACCGTCGATTTCGATAAGGAACACCATCGATTTCGTACCTGAAGCCTGAAGGATAATAGAAGAATCGTCTTCATATGCATCAACTTCCATAGGCAAAGCAACAGTAGAAGAAATATGAGGTTTGCAGGTTATTATCCACCTGCATCATACTTCATCCTCTTCACAGTATGGAGGTGGACAGACACGGTTTCAGAATTTTTCTTGCCATCTAGGGTTGGAAGATGAGAAGACGGAGGGTGTCAATGGCCATCTAGGGTTGGGAGATGAGAAGACGGAGCCGGTGTCAATGTGGGGGAAAAATTAAAAATTCCCAAAAAAAATTGACAGTGAAAGGATTTGAAATAGCGAGATGTAAAGAAGTTACGTCACTAACTTTAGGATTTACTTTTACATAGATATAGATTGTTATTATTGAAACTATATGTATAATACTCTAAGGGGCTGTTTGGTAGAGAGAGTTTGAGGTAGAGAAAGGGAATTGAAAGCAATTCCCTTGTTTGTTGACAACAGAGAATAGGAGGAAGGGGAGAAATAACATTTCTTTTTCTCTACTTTCATTTCCCCCCATCATGTAAAGAAATGGTGGGAATTGAAAGTTTTGGGTTTTCCTGGGAATTGGAAAAAAAACAATCGATGCTCTCTCTCACTTGTTGCTCTTTAAATCGACAAACTCTTCTCCACCGGCGTTTCTTCTCTGATGAACTCTTCCACCGGCGTTTCTTCTCCGGCGAACTCTTCCACCGACGATTTCTTCTCGACTGGTAAGTCTCTCTATCTGTCTCGCTCTCTCTCTCTCTCGTTCTCTCTCTCTCTCTCGCTCTCTCTTGTTCTCTCTCTATCTCTATCTCTCTCTCGTCGCTAGGGTTTCAGTAGGCTAGGGTTTCACTCCGGCGACGGCTAAGGTTTCACTCCGGCGACGGTTAGGGTTTCACTCCGACGATGGCTAGGGTTTGTTATGATTCTCTGTTACATTTCTCTACTGAAATCTCTGTGCTACCAAACAGATGAGTCAATTCCTATTCTCTAGACCAATTCCCTTTCTCTACAATTCCATTCTTTGCAACCATTTCTCTGCAATTCCATTCTCTGTACCAAACGCACCCTAATGGTTTGCGTGCGACTCACCCACGTCTGAATCTCTGTAATTTGTGATTTCTTTTAATAAAATTGTGTTATTGTATTTTCTTAAAATGAGAGTGTTATCGCTTAGACTTTTTTATATATATAATTATTTAATTGACATTTTGCTTATCGATGAGGCGCTAGAAATAAAATATGAAGCCATAAGATCAAGAAAAGCATCATTTCCACTTAATTTTGTCAAACCTAGACATAGTTTTCTATGGTTTCAATTTCCAATCATTATATATAACATGCACACACCAACATAATATAACAATAATTATATATTTTATATGAAAACAACTATTTAATGCAAGTTTAAATAAAAAGATTCTCTCTATTTAATTAATGTCAATGGAGTTAAATATTACAAAAATGCATTAAACTAAGCAATTGGAGCACACACAAAAATTAAATTAGTTATTATTAAAGTAGAAGAGAAAGCAGAGTAAATAAATTGGTTGATATCTTTTTGATTGTATATATATTTGTATATTTTAATAAAAATATATTTTTATTAATTATATATTTAAAATTATAATATATTTATGCAACATCTTCAAATTTAAAAAAAATACGACTAGTTTAAAATTTTCAATAAAACATCAAATAGGAATAAAGTTCATTTCTAATAGTCAACACTTGATTTCCTACAATGTCAATCTAAGGTTCAACATCAATATAAAGCAATCCAAACCTTACACAAATCTATAATTAGAGACGAGTGTTACTAAAATTCAACAATGATCGTTATCTCCAACATTGGAGAGATATCCCCCGGATAGCTATTTCTTTTTGTGCATATAATCGGCACTAAACTCTTCATGATGTCACTAGTACCATTCCCCTAACAAGGACCTGATACCCATGCTAACAAATAAAAACAGTTAAACTTAACACCTAGTGAGTTCAAACAATTTTTATCATAATTATAAAATGGTACAACTAAAAGACTTCTTATTAAAAACATAATTTCTCAAATGAAATATTTTTATCGTAAAAAGACAACATCTTTCCAAACCCACTTTTTTTTATGAAAACCCTAAATCATAATACTCATTTAATATGAATTCAAAATCCAATACTCACTCCATAACGTAAATAAAGTTTAATGTTCAAATATTGAATAAAAACTCTGTTCTCCAAAAATACCCAAAATATGGATAAAGTTTAATACCCAAAACCATAAATAATGGAAAACACTTCATAATCAAAATAACACCAAAAGCATGGATACACACTATCCAAAAATAACACTTTTCGGTTTCGGTGACGGGGGAGATCCGTATCCATCGAATATGTCAAACACAAAAGTAAGCCACACATCAATGTTAATGAGCCTCAACTATGGATCATACAATCATCAATTTCAACCACCCATGGTCTATAGTTTGAATCCCTCGTTGATCGTAGAAATGCTCGTTTACTAGAATTGACAGCCACTATGGACGTACTACACGGTCATCAAGTTCAACTACCCGTGGTCTATAGCTTGAGTCTTCCGCTATAGATCATACGGTCATCAAGTTCAACCACCCACGGTCTGTAGCTTGAGTTTGTATCACATTATTAACCTCAAACTGACTCTTATGCCTATGGATCCATTCCGTTACATCTTAAATTACATGACCCCAAATGAATGACCACTCACTCAAAACATGTAACATTTCAAATAAATTTTCAATAACTGTGAGGCAAATTATTCCTATTATTGATTTTTTTTGTCTTTATCCAATCAAAAACCATTGGGATTAAAACTACAAAATCAATTTTGACTGAGTAAAAGATAAAATATAATGATAAAAGAAAAAAATTGTCCTTCATTTAACGGAATTTTAACGTCCATTAAAGGAAGAATTAAATTCAAATGATTTTACAAATCACAATGATTATCTTAAAATTTTGTAATTGAAAAAATCAAAAAAATATTTTCAGCAAACCATTTATGAATGTGTCCTTGAGGCAATAGATGTGACACATTGCATGCTCATTGACCAAAACAATCAAACATTTAGTATGCAAAAATAGTTATCATCTAATAATTTTAGTTCTTCTTAAATCGTCTTAAAACATACGTAATTTTCTTGATAATAAAATAACATTATATTAACAAGAATATATAAACATACGTTTTGTTTTTTCTTGCCCTACTTTGTTCCGTTTAAGCAGTGGTTTTAATAAATTTCGCTGGTTCCAAAAAGAAACAAGAATATATAAAATCAAATTAACAAGAATATACACAAAAGAACTTCTATTACAAACAAAATACGCAAATCATTTTTAGTTTTATAAACTTTTGAATTATTTGTAGAAAAACAATAAATTTCTTAATTTTTAAAAAAACAAATATTTCAATAGATTTTTAAAAACTTTTACTTTTAAATACTTCACGCAGTTCAGAATGCAATCGCCTGATTGTCGTGTGCTAACAATCTTGAAGGTCAGCCCTTTCAATCATGTTTTACAAGTCTTCCGTGTTTTTTATTTTACAAATCGAGAATTTTACAGATTAAGGTAGTTCTAGTTTCATCAACTATTAGTCATGTGCAACTGTGCAAACTTCATTAGGTCACTTTTTTCCCTGACAAATCGTGTCTATTGAAATCATTCCTCAAATCTTCGATCGTCATTCTCATTAAGATCTTTTTTAATTTGAACCAATGATTCCCAGAAAGGTTGTATTACCGGATACTAGTAAACAAAAGACCCTTTGATTTGATAGATCTTCATAGCCATTGTTGGTCAACTCATTGTAATTCATAAGATTTAGTCCATCGAGTTCACTTCTAAATTTTAGTGGCCCTTCAATTAATTTTCTATTTTAGGTTTGTTGGTTCAATTTTAGAGATTAGGGTTTTGGGTTTTTGAGAGCTTTTAGCCTCAAAAAAAGCGTTTGCAGAGATGCATGGTAGTTGAATTCAAGGTGTTCCATGACTTACACAATTAAAGATGACCTTTATATCTGTTATTTTGGTTAAAACTGAATAGAATTATTTAATAAAAATAACCAATTAAGGATTGAGACTTTTTTTCGTTAAAGATATATATTTCATATATTTATATATAAAGTAAAGAATAGGGGAGTGGTGGATAATAAAGGAAGACAAGAAAGAAAGGAGTGGGGCATGAGAACCATGGAGCCATTTGGTTGTGGATCCTCCAACAAAAACCACCCACGCTTGGAAAGCTAAAGACCACCTTCAATTCTTAACCCTATTTATTAATTTCAAATAATAATTTAATTATAAATTAATTATGTTAGTTGTTAATATGTAACACATATTGACCATTTTAGTGTCATCAAATAATTTTGGTGTAAGGTGAAAATGCATACATAAAGTGATTTACGAGGTACAAAATTGCGCCCGCTTACGAGGTCCTAGGGGTTTGTTTAACAATTCTAAGCTTTTGAACGTTCTGGGTGAAATTCAGAAGGATGAAAATCCTTCTTGAGTTTACTTCTGAAACAATGTATTTTGGAGACTAAGGAGGTGTTTGGTTGGAGGTGTTAAACATGAATTAATGAGAATGATAATAAAAGAAATTGTTTGGTTTATATAATATAATGGACTCATTCCACCAGAAGCCAAATTTTCATTCCTTGTCATTTTCTTTCCTTTGCCAGAACCAAACACCCCTAAGTATAAAATCAGAAGCTTCTGAGTTGATTCAAAACCATAGGGGCATCAAAAGGTAATCATTAGGTTCGTATTTCCAATTTGAGTACTTTTTCCACATTCTTACTTTGGTTTTCGTATCACGGATATTGGTTTGCGCTTTATGGCATTTCCAAAAAGAAAAAAGAAATCCAATCCCGCAAAGGATTGTTCATGGGAATAAGAAGATTTTATGTGTAAAGTACTTGCTGGATTCTTTTAGTTTACCCTGATGACTGGGGGATCCTCCGCGCAGAATGCGCAGGAAGGGAGGGCCCCTCCAGTACCCATCCCCACTTGGAGTTAACCCTAGGGCCACCAACGACAGAGGAGGTGGGAAAGGAGTTTTCCTCCTTTCTTTCTTCCTTTGGGAATAGTGGGGCTACGACGGGGGTAATTAGGGATACCATAAGAGGGATCCATTTGGACACAGCCCCCCTACCAATCTTTGGTGGATCCTCCAAGTTATGTAGCGTCTTCAAAACGTGCCAATCGCGCCTCGAATGACGAGTGACAAAGGGACTTGAGTGACTCACCCAAATCAATAAGCGAGAGCAGGTATTGAGTGTTGTGAAGGCTTTTATTTGCGCGTTAAGAGCAACTTCTGTTATAGCACTATGAAGAAATATTCCTCCACGGGTTAAGACATTGAATGCCATACCTTGCTGAAGGCGATTCACGAGAGAATCGCGCACAGGTCCCTTTGACCGAGATGTGAATGCCCAATGATTTACTCGGTATAGTGATGGATTTCATGGCCGGCGTCTAAGCGGTACGAATACGCTATCCTAGATGGAGATGACTTCCCGCGGAGCATTTTCTCTTTCGTCCTCGGGCGTTCGGACCTTTTGTTTAATTCCGGCACTTGCATTCTCATGCCCGGAACCCTCGCGACTGCTCAAAAACTCTGAGTTAAAAGCCTTCTTAACAAGAAGCTTCAGAGTTGATTCAGAAGTCTCCGAGTCTACATCAGAAGCTTCTTGTTAAGAAGGCTTTTAACTCAGAGTTTTTGAGCCTTCTGACTCAAAGCTTCTGAGTCAACTTCTAATTCGTTTCAACTTTATCTATAAAAGATTATAATTGTTGTATAGTTACATATTAACCGCTTAATCGTACATAACTTTCGATATCTCAAATAAACATGTAAAAACCTGGGATATGGGTGTTTATAAGGAACTCTATTTTACAACCTTTAAAATTATAGTAATCGTTAGAGTATCCCAATGCTAAATACGAGATACCTAAGACTAATAGGTCGATGTAGCGTATATGAAAAATGAATAATATTACGTGATCCAATCTATTTATCTAGTCGTATTCGTATATGGTCAAAGATGTAACACCCGAGATTTCATAAATCTCAGATTTATGAGTTTGGAACCTAAATTTAGTAATATTAGTAGTTTATGTGAAAATTTGGAGTCTAAATCCTTTGGGTATTGTTGGGTTTTGATTTTCTGCTGTTGAACTCGTAAAAAGGGCAAACTAGACGAATTTAGGCACCCACGTGACTTGCCACACGATCCACGGTTGCAGCAAGCCTCGCATAACTCTCTGTGTTTTGGGGTACCTGTAACCGCGCGCAACCTGCGTTGCGACTTGAAGTTGCACGGGTTCGATTTTTCGCCCAACAAGGTTAGGTTAATGATATTGCCGTCGGGTTTTACCTCAATATCAATTCTAACTCGATTTTCACCCTTCTTCTCTCATTCCTTTCATCTTCTTGAGCAGCCAACCATCAATCTTATCAAATCCAAAGCTTTAACTCCTCCTTAAGCTTAGAGAATCCAAGTCAAGCCTTCCAAAGCTTGTGTTCTTCATCTTCTCCAACTTTCCTTCTCCATTGTTGACGATTTTTGTGGTTTTTCCCCAAATCAAGATTTGTAAGTTATTCCAACCTTTTAGATCATGTTTTTTTGTCAAAACCTTTATGTTTGGTTCTCTAGAACTTATATTTGAAAGTTTTTTTCCTTATTTTAGGGTTTGACCATTTTAGGTATTTTGGTTGATTTAAGATCTACAACCGAATATTGTTTAGATCTAATTTTTGGGAGCTATATTTGATGTATTTTAGGTTTGTTAAAGAACTAGATAAAGTTTCTAGTGTTGGATCTTTGTGGATCTAAAAGCTTCTTCAAAGGAGACTCAAAGTGGAGTAAAACCTAGATTTAGCCTAAATCTAGCAAGCTGAGTTCAAGTTGTTTTGTGAAAGCGGTGTACATGTCAAAAATGTCCATTTTGATGTATTAACATGTTTACTTGCTATTTATCAAATGTGTGAGTGTTTTGATAAAATGCATATTATTTGGAATAAATGGTTTTATTAATCATGTAAAATACTTATGTTTGAGTTCTTAGACATTTTGTGACATAAGACATAAATGTGAATTGTTTAGATGTTTTATTTTATAAATGAAGATTATTTGGTATTATGCATACTTGAGAGTATTTGATTAGTAAATCATGGGAAAAATACACGTTATTGCATTATGAGGCATTTTGAAATATACGAGTTTAATCTCATTTAGAAAATGATTTGTCTCAACCAACGATGTTCGTTTTGAATAAGTACGTAAGTGTTAAGTCATCGTGCGTTAACCGGGTTTTGACTAAAATGAGGTTTGAGGACATTTGTCCAAATTAAATTGTCTTACATCAAGTTTTTGGGGTTATACGAAGTTATGGTGTAATTAGATAATATTTTACATGCTTTGAGTGCGTTGGTCATTCATGTCGAAGTCATGTAAATTAGATTGATTTGCATTTGGAACCATAGTCACATGAATCAGTCGCTAAGTTATTGAAAGACTTTCGAGTCGCTCATTTGAGGCCATAAGTCGATTGGGCTTTTAGTTGTCGGTATTACAAAGATTGACCCAAGTGAGAATGCCTCTACGACCATGGGTTTTACAGAGATGGACCCAAGTGGGAATGCCTCTGTGACCCTGGGTATTATGATGATGTAACTTGTTGGAGTATGCTGTCGGGACACATGTTTAGAGGTTGGTGCCTCTTATAGTTCACACAGGTATTCTGGGAAGGAACTCATTTAGAGTCGAGTCCCATTATCATCGGTTCTTAGTGTGAGTCTATATTATTCAAGTAGGTCTGGGTCGGGGTGTTTCGGAAATGAATTCATATGGGTCGGGCTCCGGGACCGTACTCGTTGAGGGGTCGTACACCGGGACCGTGATCTTAGGGCGCTACTTAACAACGTTGAAAATATGGTTTACTTTGTGTTACGCCATTACCGACGGAAACCGGTCTCCCCCGTCACCGAAAGGTGCTGTTTTGGGTATATAGTCGTATCCATTATTTTCGGTGACGTTTTAAGAGTATGAAAGTTTATCCATAAATTTTAATATTGGATCGTTAAGACTTAACCGTATTTGGTATTTCGAAAAATGAAGTATTGTCCAAGTTTGCTATTTGAGCATTTAAACTTATTCATGTCTTGCGTGAGTAAATGGGGAAGAGTTCGTATTTGAACGGATAGTTATTTTTAAAGCTTTCATTTCTACGACATTTGATTTAAAACTCTTTATTATGGAAATGATAAATTTGGGAAATATGTTGCTTTTATAATGAAGTCATTATATTTGAGGAATTGTTGTTTTATCCAGCAATCTTTCGATTCCAAACGATTATAAATATATTATAAACTCTTGAGCTCAGTAGGCGTTAAGCCTAACATTTTTTTTTGTTGGCATGTGCATCATGTTATTGTTGGGGTTGGTACAATCGGCACGTGTGGACTTGAGTGCTAGGAAGTGGCACATTAATGATCTAACTTTAGTGACGTTTTCCGCATTCGGAGATGGCGACACTTATTGGTTTACTAACACCCGACCCTATGTAGGTCTTTGTATAAGACTTGGTCTAACTTTTGTCGAAGTTATTAGAATGTTTATTGAGGCAATTGGAGTTTTGATTTATAAGAGAAAGATATATTCCTTATTTATTGTATTGATGAAATTTTTTTAAATTAGTCGTTCTTTCCAAATCTGAGGGTGTTACAAAGGAACCCTTAATTTCTAAAAACAAAAGCATTAGAAAAATAATACAAACGAACGATACAACTTAATAACAAGGGTTATGATGTAGTGATTAAGATCCTGGTTTATGGTGGAATATCCTATATGTCCAGGAATATATTTTAGGCATACACAAGACACAACAATTATGGTCACCAAATTTATCAAAATTGATTTTTTAGAGTCATAATTTATCAAGATTAGTCCAATCATTGCATATCACACCCTTTTAAATAAAATATCATAGTCTTCATATCATGTGGTCTTAGAGCATCTCCAACAACTTCTCTAAATTTTCTCTAAAATAGAAAATGTAAAGTCAAAATCTTTAAATTCATTATCTTCCAACTCCAACAGTTTATCTATTTTAGAGGATGTATTAAAAAATTATATTATTAAAATATTCAATAATATTAATATTTCAACAAATAATGGTTGTTTTCGATGAGAAATCGTTAAAATAATATTTCTCTCTCATCCTTTTATAGATATATAGAAATCTCTATATTTGGAGATCTTTTCAAAAATCTCTATTTTAGATATTGATATAGAGATGCTGTTAGAGGAGTTTAGAGAACAAAAATAAGTTTTTCTCTATTATAGAGATACTTTTAGGAGAATTTTGCTGAAATGGCCATTTCAGAGAATCAGTTTACAAAAATAGCCATTGACTACGCCAAATGGTACTACGCCATGGTGTAGTCAATATTTTTCCCAATTTTTGCAAAAAAGTCCCCAACTACGCCATATTCCTACTACGCCATGGCGTAGTCTGGCCATCCTTTCAAGTCCAGCGGCCGTTTTTGCCACTTTTCAAACTTGGCTACTACGCCAAATGGTACTACGTCATGGCGTAGTAAAGTCCAGGGGCCGTTTTTGCCACTTTTCGAAACTTCAGGGACTGACTACGCCATGGCGTAGTAAGAATATGGCGTAGTCGGTGACTTTTTTACAAAAATTGGGAAAAATATTGACTACGCCATGGCGTAGTACTATTTGGCGTAGTCAATGTCTATTTTTGTAAACTAATTCTTTGAAATGGCCATTTCAGCAAAATTCTCTACTTTTAGAGATGCTCTTGTTGATACAATTCAAGAATTTGAACAAAATAATTGAGGGAAAAAAATATCGATCACGCCATTGTCCACTATTTTCAGAAACATGTTTTGCAACATGCAAAGGAAATCAAGGTTGAAAAGAAGACGTCTATTAGTTAATTTTAGGCAAATAATAAAGTAAAAAATGCTTTTTTTCTAAAAACACACATGTAACCCTAAAAACCGAATATTAACTCAATCATTTCAGTAAACAAATCAATCAGTCACTTTCTATTATATATGCATTGGTCACAAGCACACAAGAATGCCAGCAACATCACAAAAGTTGGATGAAAGGAACTATGGAAATTTACTTAAATAGTTGTTTGATAAAAAGACATTCCTTTTTTAGTCTTTTTTTTATTTTATTTTTTTTGAAATAGCCATATTTTATACGAAAGTTTATTTTCTACGTAAAATCCATTTTAATAAAAAAAAAATCGAGTTTATGTAGAAAATATACTTTCTGTGCAAACTTTTTTTGACTTTATGCAGAAAGTCTGCGTAATTTTTTTTGAACTTTATGCAGAAAATCTCATTTATGCGTAAACTTTTTCCGTAAATTATGTATGGTCTGCGTACATTTTTTTGTGTCAACAAAACATAGTTTACACAAAAAGTTTAAGCGAAAAACTTGATTTTCTGCGTAAAGTCTAAAATTTTGATTTAAAAAGAAAATGATATTTACGTAGGGATAATGTTTCCGTGTAGGGATATTTACAAAATGATTATTTGAGTAAATTTTCCAAGGAACTGATATCCACTTCGTGTTCTATCAATTTTTTATGGTCTGGTTTGTTAAGATGGTTGAATTTTCAAACTCCAAAATTTATGTATTTTGTATGTAAGCATACACCTATGTCCTTGCAATAAATATCCTTTATACGTTGATACATTTAATTGATTTATTAGGAGTTGTTTGACAGTTCCTAAATGGTTTGATATAGAATGATTAAGTGATTCTTAAAATATAGTGCAAAATAAGTGATGGTTAATATGTTGGTGGGTAAATCAAATCAGTGACAGATTACCCAAGAAATTCTTGGGTAATCTGTTGGTATTTTCTTAAAAACATCAGATTTTATCGGAACCATTAGTATTTCCTGGGTGATTCGTGGTAATCATCCAAAGAAATTTTCTTGGGTGATTTCTTGTGGGTGAAAGTCATTTTTTTGATAGTAAGAGGATTTTGAAAACATTAAAAAAAAGACTTATTTTTTTGTCAAACATGATTCACTTTTTAACAATTCAAATACCATCTCTTAATAAAGTGTTAAAGTAAACAAACCATCTCTTATTCATCAAATGATTCTCTCACTCTTTAAAAATTTAATACATAAAATTATGGGAATTTATATAAGAAATGAATGAAGGTCCATTAGGGTGTCAACCTTTAGGCTTTAACTTTATAGGCGTGTTTGGAAATTGGTGCATTAAGTGGGGCTTACTTATAAACCAATTAAATATGTTATTTTATTTTTCATAATTCTCTTAAATTTTAATCGTAAAAAATATATAAAACGAATTATAATCGATTATAATATATTTTGTTGGGTAGAGAAGGGAACGTTCCTTGATTTATAATTTATATACTGATATTTTTCAAGATTTTATTAAGCATGAAAATTGAAAGAGAGAAAATTGCACCTACTAAATGATTGTAATCACAATTGTCTCAACTAATTCATTATGTTTATATAAAAACGTCTCTAAATATAAAATACGCAAATGTAATACTTTTCAACCATTAAACATAACACTAAGAAGTCAATAACACATACGAAATTTCAACCTCAGAGATATCACAACATTTAAACCTTCAGAGACTCTGGTATAAATATTTATATGTTATCATAACATTTAAAAAAAAGGGGAAACAATAAACCTTGTCTTTGTTCTTCTTTTGGCAAATCTATTTTTCTGTAAGAAATTGAAATGGAACTATATTTTTTTTTTTTTTTGTATTTTAGGGAACATGAATTGGTGAATAGGTCTCATAAATGAGAAGTTATGTAACCAAAATGGAGGATTTAAAAGTATTGCATGTAACATGAAGACAAAATATAAAGCAAAAAGCGTGGACACGACTCTAAAATCAATATTTCAAAAGCTTACAATCGGGTATATTGGGGATATCTAGAAGTGTTGTTGATTAAGTTCGGCTTTGACCATCGATGGGTGAACCCGATGATGATGTGTATAAGGGCCGTGTCTTATACGGTATTGCTAAACACAAAACGGTTGGGGCCCATTGTCTCCGTACTTGTTTATTTTATATGCTGAAGGGATGTTTGCACTGATTCATAAGGAACAAAGTAGAGGCAATTTCAATGGAGTGAAAATTGCATAAGTGCCCCGGTAATTTCCCATCTTCTGATTGCGGACGATATTTTCTTCTTTTTTCGAGTAGATATCAATGAGGCTAGAACAATGAAAAGAGTTTTTGAGATGTATGTGGAAGCTTCGAGACAATCTCTAAATCTAGCATTTACTTTATAAAAAATATGCACCCCATGTTGCAGAATGCGGTCTCATCCATTATATCTTTAATTCATTGAATACAGGGCGTTACTTAGGGATGTCTTCGTTAGTAGGAAAAACAGGAAGATGGTGTTTAACTACCTTAAGGATTGGGTTTGGCAACGATTACGATGGTGGAAACGAAAACCCATCTCAAAAAGGGGTCTGGGAGGTCTTAGTGATGGTGATAGCTCAAACTATCTCGATTTACTGCATGAATGTCTTATTGCTTCTTATAGAGATGGGTAAATAAGCTCGGTCTGGGACCGGCGAAGAACTGGGACCGACTTGAGCCCGACCCGACCTAGGACCGATTGGGACCGGTGGTCCGGGACTGATTATGGTTTTCGTCAAAAAAAAACAAGGCCCAGCCGAGACCAGCCCGATTTTTTTCCAAAAAAAAAGTTTTTTATATGTATTTCCAGGGGCGGACCTATAGTGGTGCCCACGGTAGCACGTGCCACTGTATTATTTATTCGACAAATGGTCAAAAAATTTAGGTTTATGAAAGATGCAATTGTATCGTTTTGTTGTTTGCCACCATATATATTTTATAACTATAATATGGACACAAATTTTCTTTGGCAGAGTTGGTTTGTAAACCTTTCCCTACACCCTAGACCCAAGTTCAAATCTTGTTAGTGTCATTTTCTTAGTTTTTTGCTTTTAATTTCAAATTTATTATGTTTTTAAAAAAATTACAATAAAAGACTTGAATCCAAGACCTCATGTATAAAAATCAATGAACTAATCAATAAACCAATTATGATGTTGTGAAAAATATCTCGACAATTGTTTCTTATAGTTAAACAGTGCAACCGTTTAAAAAAAATTGTGGGTCTGTCCGTGTGTATTTCTAACTTTATAAGTGTAGTTGATTGAACACCAATGACAAAACTATAATAAAACGTATTTTTTTAAGTGTATTTGATTGAAAACCAACTATAAAACTATAATAAAATGTATTTTTTAAGTGTATTTGATTAAAAACCAATTACAAAACGATAATAAAACATATTTTTTAAGTGTATTTGATCGAATCAATTACATATTTTAATTTATATCGAATAACATTTTTGTATTCTTTAAAAAAATTCAAAAAAAATTATATGAAATTTTGATAAAGGGATGGTATGAAAGTTTAACCGTGCAAGACTTAATTAGCCAAAAGAACAATTGGTGGAATATGAGGCTTTTACAACAGGTGTTCGAAACCATGTGATATGGCAGCCATAACGGAGATGTCGTTAAGTCCAATTCACCAGCAGACAAAAGGATATGGCACTATAGCAAACACGATGAGTATACTATATAATCTTCTTATTGAATCGTCATGTAGAACTTATTTGTAGGTCTGTAAATTGGAAGATATTGTGAAACTTTTAAGTACCACAAAAACGACGAAGAGTTTTGTGTGGAGAGCAGCTAGGGAGGTGATTCCAAATCTAGCCACATTGAGAAATAGAGGTTGAAGTTCCAGTAACATGTAGGTGTTGTGCGGGTGCGGGTGCGGTTGAGGATTCTTGGAACCTGTTTATTGTTTATTGGGTGTGGTTTTGAACAACAATGTTTTCAACAAGATGGGATGCTAAGCATAATCCAAAGTATAGCTTTAATCTCCACAAGGTTCAAAAGATAATGACATGACAGGTTTTGACACCTGTTTATAGTTGTCGACAAGCTCTGACAACCTCGATTTTTCTTAGATATGCATCAACCAAAATAATTTCTTTGGTTAAATCTTAACAACAAATGAGCATGTGTGATTAACATTAACGAATTAGAAAATCACCAATTCAAAGAAATAAGCTCACAAGTTTGGTTTATTAGAGCTTTGATTGTAAGAATTCATGGCATAGGTTCAAAAATCTTATTGAAATCAATCATACCATTTGTCACTTTATCAAAATCGCAAAACAATTACGGATTTAGGGTTCTAAATGACTTTTCATCAAATGGGTATCAATCAACTAATCAGATTATTTAATAAACCAAAGATAATGACATTCATACGGAATTCAAGCAAATGAACTTGTTCAAACATCTTTACATAGGAATATCTAAACCACATGCATCAAAATCAGAAGCAACACTATTTTGGAATGAAGAAAACTAGTTACTCGCAGAATTAAACAAGAACAAAATGACAAAATAAAGCTTAGAAATCCTCTCCTTTGCTCCCTAAAATTGTCCTTAGATCTTCTCCTCTTCAAACGGCAGTTTCCAAGTCAATTTATACTAAGAAAATGGTAAAAGCGCTTAAGATTTAAAAATTGACAAATCGGTCCCTCCAAAAAAATATCCTACCTTTGCATGCTACCCTGGCATGTCAGGGTTGCATTTCATGTACTGTAACTTCATACCCCTATTATGCGACCCTTGCATGCTAGCCTGGCATGGAGGGTAGCTTGTCAGAGTAGCATTTTCCTTTATTTTGTCTTTCTTTGACCACTTTTTTTATATAACCCTCTTAAGAACAACAACCATTTTTCCTTGCATTTTCTTGTCCGTTTCTTGCACTGATCAACATAAATCTTGGATTAGGTTTATAAAAACATAATTTTTAGTGAGGATTTTGACACGATAAATACATAGTAAAATATGAAAATTCGATGCTATCAGTAAGGAAGGGACAAAACAAGCCCAAGTAATTGAGTTTTTTATGGTTCTTGACATGAACTATGTTATGGTTTGTAAATGATATGCTCTCTAGATGCACACAAACACACACACACACACACACACTTATATATATATATATATATGTGTGTGTGTATGTGTATGTGTATGTGTAGTCATGTATCTTATGAACTTCAGTGACTCTTAATGAATTGTAACAGGTCTTGATGGTCGTATCAGACTCGTTGGTTATTTATGAACTGTATAGGACATTCATGTGAATTAGTGGATCTTATTGAATTTGATTGGACCTTGATGGAATTTTACGGCTCTTATTGATCTCTAATTGGGCGCTTATATGTTTATGTGGCTCTTAACTATCTTGATTGAGTCTTGATGAGCGTCACTTACTCTTGATCAATTGTTATTGGCCTTAATGAGTCGTATCTGAATCAGTGATTTTAAATGAACCTCGTTGGGCATTCATGCACCTTGATGGGTCGTATTAGATTCATTGGCTATTAATTAACTATATGGGGCCTTTATAGGTTTAAGTGGTTCTTAATGAAATGTATTGACTTTAATGGTTCATAGCGGCTCTTAATGAAGTATTGACCTTTATGGGCTTAAGTGATAATTACTGAAATGTATTGAGCTTTCATAACTTCAGTGGCTCTTAATACATTGTAATTAGCCTTGATGGGTTGGTAAAAACCCAGTTTTTACTAGTGGTATGTATGTATGTAGCATATATGTATGCATGTTGGATGTATAATATATATGTATCTAGTGGATATATGTATATAGTTGTTAATGAAGATTATTGGCCCTTTATGGGCTTTAGTGACGCTTAATGAACTTGTTTGGGCCTTGAAGGGTGGTATTGGACTTTAAGGTTGTCAATGAAATGTACTAAGATTGATGGACTTCAATGGCTCTCAATAAACTATGTTGGGTATTGATGAGTGGTATTGGACTCGATCTCTTTAATGAACTCTATTGGGTATTTATGAGCTTCAATGGCTCTTAATGAACTGTATTGAATCTTTATGGGTTTCAGTGACTCTTAATAAATTGTATTGGGTCTTCATTGATTTTAGTGACTCTTAGTGAACTCAATTGGGCCTTCATGGGCTTTAGTGACTCTTGATGGGTAGTATAAGACTCAACGGTTGTTAACGAACCCAATTGGGCCTTCATGGGATGTAGACTGTAGTGGGTGGTGATGAACTGTATTGGAACTTAATTGGCTTTAGTTATACATACTTACTAATATATACATCCATATAATAAGCTATATACAATCCACTAATACACTAGGGTTTGGTTCCGGTGAGAAGGAAAGTTATGTTGAGAAAAACGTAAGAAAAGATCTCCACCCTTGGATCAATCCTAATTGAGTGTCCACACTAACGAGGTATCAGATCAATTTCATTCTGAAGTACAAATCATGAGTGGACATGAGATTAAAAGTGATCAAGAGTTCAGATCTCTTCTTACGCTTCTCATCTTTACCTCTTTTTCTCACACGATCTTTCGCCTAATGCACTATATATAAATACACTTTCATACACTAAAATTTAAATCTATGATTCATGCGAAGTTATATATATAAATGATGAACGATACATACATTTATATATCAAAATAACTCGCATAAAATATAAGAAAAAATCCTTCAGTAATCCGTCGATTATTACGAACGGATATTTTAGTTTTTAATTGTTAAGAACTCTCAAATTAAAAAATTAAAATTAAAATATCTTCGGTAATTATTGATAGATGGCATATATCTTACTCACTCCGTCCCAAATTAAGTGTATGCATTACTATTTTTGTTTGTCCCAAATTAAGTGTCCACTTTTAAAAGTAAGTTTTCAATTTCCATTCTACCCTTAAATATGAGACAGTAAAAGTTTCTCTCTCTACTATTAAGGGTATAAGTGTCATTTGGTTGTTCAAAAAGTGTAATAATTGCACATTCCTAAAACTGTATGCCATTTTCATTGTGGACATTTATTTTGGCACGGAGGAAGTAATATTGTTTTCTTAAAAACTGTCAATTTAAAAATTGTCTATCGTGAATTACCTTATCGGAAGATATTTTATTTCTGCTTGTTTTGTTTTTTAAAAACTCCAAACTTAAAAAAATAAAAATAAAATATCCGTTGTATTAGTGACGGATTACCAACGAATATTTTAATTCTTTTAATTTTGTAATTGATAAATTTTGAATATGTGGAAACCAACAGATTATAACCGTCGGTAATATTTCTCCTTAAAAGTCTGTTTCGAGTAATGTTGTTTATATAACTGAGATTTCTCAAGATAATTGGAAATATGCACCTTTAATAGTTTTTATGATCGAGTAAGACTATATATATATATATATATGGGAGGGATCAAATGAGAATCACCCCTTCTTAAAGGAACAAAGGAATAAATTGTGGACCACATATGATGTGGGTCCCACATCATATGTGATCCACAAGTGTCCCTTTGTTCCTTTAAAAATATAAAGTTCTCATTTGAATCTTCCTCTATATATATATATATATATATAGGTGACTTCTTGTATTAACCCAATAATTTGTGTTAACCGTATTAACCCATCGTTCACTGGTAAACACCATGCTCGTTCACTGGTGAACATCATTCATCAGTGAACGAGCATCGCGTTCGTCAGTATACGAGCATCGTGTTCACCAGTGAACGAACATGGTGTTCACCAGTGAACGATGGGTTAACACGGTTAACATAAATACTTGAGTTAACATAAGAAACCACCTATATATATATATATATATATAAGACTTTGAATCACGTGAGACCAGTTTGTTTCCGTGAGACCCATGAGACCACCACTTTACGCGCAATGCAGCGAGATACATCTCGATTTTAGGTTTTATTTTAATTTTTGTCCCTATCGATATTCTATGGTTTTGAGAAAACGATTATAATATTTAGAGTAAACTACATACTTGGTCCCTAGGGTTTATTGGTTTTAACAGTCCGGGTCCCTAAAATGAAATATCTATGACTTGCATCCTTGTGGTTTCCATTTCATAACGTATTGGGTCCCTAAAACTAACTTTGTTAGACTTTTTCTGTTAAGTAGGTTAAGTAAGAGGGTCATTTTGGTCATTTTAAGTTTAGGGACCAAACATGTAATAAAAACCACAGGGACCAAACATGTAACTTACTCTATATATTATATATATATATATATAATTATTAATTAATAATATATATATTTATATATTATATATAATTTATCACCATAATTTTCACAATTTTTTTTATAACATTGTTTTTTTTATTACAACAATATATTTTTAATTTTGTATTTTTATTATGGCATGATAGTTATATTTTTCTTTATTATAGCAACGTATATTCAAATTATTTTTTTATTATGGCATTATAGTTACATTTTTCTTTATTATAACAATATATTTTTAAATTATTTTTTTATTATAGTATTATAGTTACATTTTTCTTAATTATAGAAATATGTATTCAAACTATTTTTTTATTATGTCGTTATAGTTACATATTTTTCTTTATTATACCAATATACTTTCAAATTGTTTTGTATTTAGCCATTGTACTTTTAATTTTTTTAATTAAATTGTAAGAAAATTATATATTTTAATGTAACATAGATTTTAAACATATATGATTGTTTTTTTTCCTTTAAAACATATATTTTTTAAATAAATTACGTGGCGTAGATAAAATGGACCATCAATTTTTTAGATAGTTTCCTCACTTTATCTTCCGATTATTCATACATTTTTAAAGGAATTCTTAAAAAATAGATGAAAAACATAATATAGGTGGTATATGAATAATCGGGAGAGAAAACGATGAAGTTATTTAAAACGTGTTTTACATTTTTTGAATAACTTCATCGCTTTCTCTCCCGATTATTTATATACCACCTATATTATGTTTTTCATCTATTTTTTAAGAATTCCTTTAAAAATGTATGAATTATCGGAAGGTAAAGCGAGGAAACTATCTAAAAAATTGATGGTTCATTTTATCTATGCCACGTAATTTATTTAAAAATATATATATGTTTTTTAAGAAAAAAAAACAATTGTATATGTTTAAAATATATGTTTCATTAAAATATGTAACTTTCATACAATTTAATAAAAAAATTAAAAGTACAATGGCTAAATACAAAACAATTTGAAAGTCTATTGATATAATAAAGAAAAATATGTAACTATACTGACATAATAAAAAAATAGTTTGAATACATATTGCTATAGTTAAGAAAAATATAACTATAATACCATAATTAAAAAATAATTTAAAAATATATAGCTATAAATAAACAAAAATATAACTATAATGCCATAATAAAAAAAATAATTTGAATATATTTTGCTATAATAAAGAAAAATGTAACTATCATGCCATAATAAAAATACAGAATTAAAAATATATTGTTGTAATAAAAAAACAATGTTATAAAAAATTGTGAAAATTATGGTGATAAATTATATACAATATATATGTTATTAATTATTAATTATTAAGTATTAAGTATATATAAAATATATAGAGAGTAAGTTACATGTTTGGTCCCTATGGTTTTTATTACATGTTTGGTCCCTAAACTTAAAATGACCAAAATGTCCTTCTTACTTAACATACTTAACAGAAAAAGTCTAACAAAGTTAGTTTTAGGGACCCAATACGTTATAAAATGGAAACCACGAGGATGCAAGCCATAGATATTTCATTTTAGGGACCTAGACTGTTAAAACCAATAAACCTTAGGGACCAAGTATGTAGTTTACTCTAATATTTATTTAAAAGTTTTTTTTTATGTAATTTCTTTAATTCAATTTTTTTTATCATAATATAATTATGTTAATTACAAAATAGTTTATTTTTGGTTTAATAATATAACTTTTTATAATGATAATAATTAAGTTTTCTGTTAGAACTCAATGATTATCTTAATTATACTTTAAAATTTTTTATATTTAAAATTAAATGTTTATTCTATATTTTGGATGATGATTATCTGGAGGTAGTTACATGAATCCAGAAATAAAGCTTTAATAAGTTGTACTTACGCACAATTTACTTGTAATTTTGAAAATTAAGTAATTAGCGTTAAATAATAGTACCTAAGACTTAAAATGTTGTTTTTAAGAGTTTTTGGCAAAATGTTTTATAATATAGTATAAATTTTTTTATCATAATATAATTATTATGTTTAATAACAAAATAGTTTATTTTTGGTTTAATAATATAACTTTTTATAATGATAATAATTAAATTTTCTGTTAGAACTCAATGATTATCTTAATTTTGCTTTAGATTTTTTTATATTTAAAATTAAATGTTTATCCTGTATTTTGGATGATGGTTATCTGCAATTAGTTACACGAATTCAGAAATAAAGCTTTAATAAGTTGTACTTACGCACAATTTACTTGTAATTTTGAAAATTAAGTAATTAACATTAAATAGCATTACCTAAGGCTTAAAAGATTATTTTTAAAAGTTTTTGGCCAAATATTTTATATTATAGTATATATATATATATATATATATATCTTAGAGCATGGTTTATGTAATTTTTTATGCATGAACACTTAGCATCATTTTGTTTCCATCTGTTTTAAAGAATATTGTAAGCTATATATGAAAATTTAAAAATCACTCATAAAGAGTAAAAATAAGATGTGTTTCAACTTTATTTGCACATACACTTTCATTTTTTAAAATTTGGGTTATATTCTCTAACTAGGTGTAGGGGTGTTTACGGTACAGTTTGGTGCGCTTTAGGATAAAAACGTAAATCGCACCACATATACAGTTTGACCATTTTCCCAAACCGTAAACCGCAACGCATGAACCTCAAACCGCACCAAATCGCACCGCAAAATGCGGCACGGTGTGGTGCGGTTTATGCGGTTTGTACCTATCGCACTTTATGTCTACAATCCAATATTTATAAGTTTAAAAATACATTATAAAATGAACGATAAAGTGACCGTAGTTCAAAAAACATAAATAGTTTCAATATATCTGATTCCCAAATACATATTGCATAATTAAAAATATTTCAAGAAGTAAAATAAATAAATTCCCAACTAGATTGGAAGTATGAGTTGTGACGTGTCCAATTAATTTATTAATATTGTCGATTGTCATATTAGATCAAACTAAAAGTGCAAAACACAAAGTCTAAAATATTATATAAATATAGAATGTATGTGTTATATATAAAATTTAAAATATATAAAGCATGTGGTACGGTGCTGTTTGAACCGCGGTTTGATAACTCAAAACCACAAACCGCACCTCATAGTGCATTTTGGTAAAAATGCAAACCGCAAACCACAACGCGAAAGTTTTAAACCGCGTTTTATGATACGGTGTGGTACGGTGTGAATGGTTTATATGGTTTGAATGAATACCCCTAACTAGGTGTTGTAAGTTCAAAAGGTACTAAAGGAATTGAAAATATGCACATACAAATGTGATTTCTATACAAATCATGCAAATCCATAAAATTAAGAGTAAATTACAAGAATGGTCCTTGTGATTTGTCAAATATAACATTTTTCGTTTCTATGGTTTTAATATTAGAAGATGATCATTATGGTTATGAAAACGCACATATTTGGTCCTTCTATAACGACTGTTAAAAATATTTTAAATGAGAGACATTTTCATTCTTTTATCGTTTTTTTATTCTTTACAGAACCAACATCAATTTTAAGATTTTGGTCAATGTGGTTTTTGAATAGGTAAAAGACCAAAAAATCAATAAAAGGACAAGAATGCCTCTCATTTATCGTAACTTTTTAATGACCGCTCAAGAAATGATCAAATCTAGGGGTGGCAATCGTGTCGTGTTCGGGTTGGCGGGTCACGGGTTGGCGGGTCAGGGAGGCTCAACCCGAACACGACCTGTTTAGCTTATCATGTCGAGATACACAACACTAACCCGGACACGGTCGTGTTGGCGGGTCAACCCGCGAGTTGGCGGGTTGGTGGTGGGTTGACGGGTCACAAACGGGTTGGTGGCAGGTTGGCGGGTCACAAACGGGTTGGCGGGTCAAAAACGAGTTGGCGGGTTGGTGGGTTGGCAGGTCACCTAAAATTTCAGTCATATATAAACATCCAAAATTCAACAAAAAGTCTTAACAAACACATAAAACGTTCAAAAAATATTAAATATTAAGTAAATAACTAAATATAAAATATATTTCAAAAAATTATTTTTTCTTGGCGGGTTGGATAGTCGACCCGCGACACGATTGGGTCAACCCGAACACGACCCGTTTATTTGGCAGGTTGACGGGTTGGCGTGTCAAAAACTTCAACCCTAACCCGTTTATTTTCGTGTCGGGTTCGTGTCGTGTTTTGTGTCGTGTCGATAATTGTCACCGCTAATCAAATCTGAACATTTATGCAAATCACAATTGTCATCTTGCAATTTTAAAACTTTAGGGACAAAAGGTGTTGGTCCCTCCAAACGTAAAGTAGTTCAAGATTAAAAAAAGGAGTAAATTACAATTTGGGTCCCTCATGAATACTCGATTTTTGGTTTTGGTCCCTCCAAACGTAAAAGTACATTTTTGGTCCTCCAAACGAGTTTTTGATAACAACCTTGGTCCCTCGCACTGACGTCGTCCGTAATCCAGCCGTTAGCCATCCCGTGTCTCCTCACGTGAGGGGCATTTTTGTTTTTTCACCCCTTTCACTCTCTTTTCCTGCTATCTCCTTCCAGATGAAGAACACCATATTTTCGTAATGAAGAACACCGTCTATTCTTGATGAAGAACACCATTTATTCTTGATGAAGAACACCACCTACAACCACCATCTATCTACCATAGCCACCATTTAATCATCATCACCACAAAATCAATAACAAAATCAAATTCCTAAAAAAAACACAAACTCAGGTCACTAAATTCAAATCCATAACTTATTTTTATCAATTTTTTGTCTATTAAAATAAACTTTTTATACAAATCAAATATCAAGATTAAGACCATTCATACAAACTCAATAACATTATAAAACATTAATAAAATCTATAGAACATTATTAGACGAAAAGACGAAAATGCCCCTCACTTGAGGGGCACATGGGATGGCTAACGGCTGGATTATGGACGGCGTCAGTGGAAGAGACCAAGGTTGTTATCAAAAACTCATTTGGAGGACCAAAAATGTACTTTTACGTTTGGAGGGATCAAAACAAAAAGCGAATATTCATAAGGGATCAAAAATTGTAATTTACTCTTAAAAAAGTGTTATAAACTTCAAGATCACGAGTGTAAAAATATAGTTCACGTTCAAAAATACGTAAAAATAATTACCAACCAAGATTGGAAAATATTTTGCATTCAAAGCAATAGTATCTGTGTAGTTTTGTTTCATTTTGAGAGCAATAGTATCTGTGTATTTTTGTTTCATTTTGAGATGTGAAAATTAAGCAACTTCTAAATGTGACGATTTATAACCACTAAATTTAGATATTTATAAGCAATTGGTTATGTTACGTTTTCCATGTAATTTGACTGGACGACTTTCCTACCCAGTAAAAGTTTAATCAATAATGTAAAATAAACTTCTATTCGTGAATATTTGTGTTAGAAAACGACAACAATTTGTCTGTGATGATTTTTGTTGTCACAAAAATTGTCTATAACAGTTTAGAAACTTTTTACACGACTATTGGGACTTTTTTCAGCCCTCCTCTGGTTCGCACAACCTAAAAATTATTCTGAAGGTCTGCAAGAAGATCAAAAAATAAGAAATTATATCAAGAATTATGATGAATCGGAGTTTGAAGAGGGGGAAGGAGAAGGAGCCCTCGACCCATAATTAATCCTATGGATCCTTAGGACTAGGAATCGTTTGATTTCTCATTGTTCTTTATTTTTAATATTTTATATAAAATTTATAGTAGAGATATATAGTTAGTTTAACAAAAAAATCTCTAGAAACATATAGTGGTTGCACCACCCTCCCTTAGGTTTCAAGAAAGCATAATATTCCTCTCATCATGGTCACTTGGATGGGATTAGAAATTAGATGTGTTTTTGAAGGAATTCTCATTGTAATGGAGAAAGAGAGGATATATGATTACGGTTAATTACCAAAAAATAGAAAATATATTATTATATACTATCAATCAATCTGTAACACTCCTAAATTTAGAAATAATAATAGAAAATTACTTTTAAATCGTTCAAATTTAAGCAACCTTTATACAAAAATACGTAAAGTTTACATATGAAGGAGGACTAGATAAGTATAAGAATTCTAAATAGGACTATCTAATTCCCAAATAGAACTA
This sequence comes from Silybum marianum, assembly GCA_036898165.1. Lineage (NCBI taxonomy): Eukaryota > Viridiplantae > Streptophyta > Magnoliopsida > Asterales > Asteraceae > Silybum > Silybum marianum. Next base: position 25,611,880 of record CM072542.1, on the reverse strand, counting down.
GAATAGCTCGAGTTTTACTACAAAATCAATCTGCTATCTTCAAATCGGATGATTTGTCTGAAGCTATCATACCGGAATCTCTAAGACCTGATACATATGTCGATAAGAAAAAGTGTTAGGCATAACACCTAGTGAGTTAAAGAAGTTTTATCATATCAAACATAAAATGGTTAAAATGAACATTTTCTTTGAACATAAAATGGAATACACAAAGCTCATAATTTCAAATTAAAATACTCGTTTTAGATAAATAACCAATATCTAAACTCACCTGAAACACGCGCAAGACACAAACTCCAATTATCTAGATAAAACTATATATTCAATACACCGAAAGCATGAGTAATGAAGTGCCTGAAAACTACACCTTCCAGTGATGGGGGAAATCTTATTCTATTAAATGTAGCAGGAACACAAAAGTAAGTCATTTATCAACGTTCTAGAGTACCACCAAAAGATTCACACAATGACGCTAGTGTCTACTCGACCTCTAGATGACTCTCACCTTAAAAAAGTCACTAGCCTTTGAAGCCCTTCAACGAGCAACACCGCAAAACATAACCTCATATACGAATCAACCGATTACCACCATAGGTTAATAGTTGCGTATACGATCCAACAAGGTACTACCACAAGCAATCTACTAATGATTTGGGTACCACCCATTAGACTTATCTATCGACATCAAAATTCCACGCTTTTATATCAATAAGACAGATTCATATGTTTATGGATCCAACACATTACAGTCTAAATTACATAACCCCAAATGAATGACCAACACACCTAAAGAATGTAATATCCAAAAAAGGCAATAAAATCATTATACGTTTAAAGCTCCACATTAAGCTATTAAAAGCAGAAAAATGTCATCAATACTCATTTGAGTTAAAATCAAGTCATTAGGCCTCATAAAACATTTAACTATTTTAAATAACACCAGGGTTAAACCATATAAGTCATAAAGGCATAATTTTCAACATTTAATAAATATATGACGCTTATAACATGAATATATCTAAGAAACAACACCTTATTCAAGCATAATATCCAAAGGCCCAAAATCTTATAGTTTGTGTTCTCAAAATCAACAAAAAGCCAAAGAGGGACATTTATTGAAGATTATACATTTATCATCAAAAAGGGCTAATGTTCCAACTAAAAGAGTTCATAAGTTGAGTAAAATCCCAAACCAAAACTTAACTCTAAACAAGGTCGATCAAGCTTTAACTTGTTCAACAAAACTGTTGGTCTCCAAGGAATCTACAAGAGTGTATGAGTTCTTCAGGTATCACAGAGGCACACACAAGATCTCACACTTTCGTAGACGTATGTTTGCTATCACTGAACCGCTTCAAATCACGAGTTATCCGTCTCTATCTTCAGCTAGGTCTTCGACTATCGTTGAAGATTCTTTTGGTGTGAATGTTGTCTTCGGATCTTCCAAGTCTAGATAGTGTTCTTGATGGTTTCAGCGATCACTGAGTGCAATTAGTGTTTGCTCTCGTTGAATTTGAACAGTAACTAAAACTAGAATTTTCACTAAGTAAGAAGAGGAATCATAAATAAATCACTGTGGAAGGTTGGATCAACAATCTCCTCCTATTTGATTATGATTAAGCCATATAGGAAGTTTGCTTGAAATGATTTAGTGAGGTAATAACATTTACAATGTATAAATCCTAAGGACTATTCTGTGAGATCTTTTTCAGCTTTTACACTATCTGAATTGAGTTTCATTTATAAGAGTATGAAAACACAATTTATTACAAGTGTTGTAAACTAAAAAGCGTATTCACTGATAAATGTAGGATGGGAAGTTATTAGTGAATGTATAGATATTTAAATATTATAACTCAAAGGTTCCTTGTCTCTTATTACTGTTTTAGGGATCTTTTTAGCACTTAGATGGAGTAAAGTACCTCATTGAATTTCATTAACTGATAAATTTGACGAATTACTTCGGTAAACAAAAGGTAAACAAAATTTAGGATCTTGATCCCTAAGAGGAATCTATCAGATCCTTTCTTCTTTGTATCTCTATCTCAATTCATCTTCTCTGAAGTCTAAGACCATCATTTTCATTTATGTAGTAATAATAGAGAATCTTGAGTAGTTTAGCTGGAGCAATAGTGATCTCCTTATTCCTGAAGAACCTTATCTCTCCAATGTTATCTAGGAAGGTCATCCCTGGCTGTGGATGACTAATGATTTCATCATCTTTGAATTTTCGGTCTTCTAACAGGGAGGTATTCAGCATGGAGATGTCAGGGACTACAAGATGGGCGAAGAGGTTGTCGAAATCAAACTTTGTCTCATGCTCATTTCTGAATGAGGGACCATCTTCAGGGTCAGACTTTCCTTGCTTTTTTTTGTATTTTGAGGGAAGGGGAGATACAGTTACGTACTGGAGATCCTTTCAAGAAGCTGATTCAGGAGTTCTTCAACAACGCCTTTGAACTGAGATTTGGACTTCTGATGCAGTCTCTGATTTCTAGCTATTCAGAGAAGTTGTAGAATTTTAGAAGTCGAGGTTGCTCAAATTGTTGGATGGTGTCTCTGAAGATGTTGACCGATATTCTAGGACCAGATTTTGATGATCGTCCAGATATGGTAACATGAGTGATTTTCTGCTTGTGAATCGAGTGTTTACTCTACTTCTACACCATTCGAGTTCATCAATCTTCTTGGACTGTCCTTTCTAAAGAACTTGGTTCGCGGCTTGAAGAAGTCATTCCTGAGCTTTGAGAGGATTCCTTATTTTGGAGTTAGAACTGGCTAACTCTTTCTTTGCTAATGCTTCAGTGACCTTGAGGCTTTCATGTGTTTATTTTATTTGCTCATCTCTGAGTCATTGAGCCTTTAGCGCCTCTTCTCTTTCAGCGGGTGAAAGGAAGGGAAATTCATCTTCTACAGGAATATGTACAGGAATGGAGTCTTCAGGACCAGATGTACAAAAAGGAGTTTTTACTCTGGTCCTATCGAACTCTTTTATTAGTTGAGCCCTCCGAGCTTCTTCTTCAGGTTTAGGAATGGGCTCTTTATTTACACGCCTATGAACTAGGCCTTCTTCTTCAGCGCCCGATTCGGATATGTACATGAACAAGTCCGCATCTAAATATTGAGTGGCAAAGGGCATCACCTTTAGGGGACAGGATGAGCTGAGAATGGGAGAAGATGGTTCAGGATTAGTAACTTCTTCAATACTCCGAATAGTAGATGTACTGGGAGAGATTAGTAGTGGTAAAAGAAGAGATAGGTTGGGGTTCAGAGATGGGAATTGTTAGGTCACCGATGATTTGGTGATGAACCACCTTCCTTTGTATGATTGATTTTTTACAGGTTCTTTTGAAGGTCTGAAATATGCTTCAAGTATTGAAAAGTCAAAGACTATTCAATCAAGGGTTGTACATCAAAAAGTGGAATTTTAGATGTACCAACTAACTTCAATATTCAGATCATTTTGCCAAAGTCAAGATTGGGTCACCAATATAGTGGGTCACCGATGGTACACTTAAAAGTCATCAAAAGTACTAAGGACATCAAACAAGATGAGGTCATCAAGTTTGAAGTCATGGTCACCGACACTATAATCTTAGTCACCGAAATTGCAGGTATATTTTCTAAGGCTGTGATATCAAGTCACAAGTTCAAGGGTGTACACTTTCAACACTTAGTGAAAAATGAAGTTTATCAAGAAAAGTGTACACTTATCAATTCCAGCCTTACAAGGTATCCACCGATGTGATACATAGTTTGATGTATCACTTAGCAATTTCAAAGAGATAAGTTCTTGACTCACATCAATTGCAAGACACGTGAGCCAGCAAGAACTTGGGCATCAAGCCTTAAATAAAGACATTCTCTTTTATTCTTATAAAAGGAATATTTGTCTTTTAGCTAAAAGGTTTGATGGGACTTCACAGAGCATGAAGAAAAGAAGATAAAGTTATCTGACATTACGTGCTACAAGGAATGGTTCATCCATTATTCTAGTATAAAGGGAGTGGTCTCTTCCTTTGTCCAGCAGATACACTTCCAGCTAATGAAACCTTGACAGCTGTCCACATGCATCCCATGCATGGGTACTATAAAAGGAGATGAAGTCCTTCCCAGAAATCTCACGCTTTCAACAAATCTTCAAAGTGATTATTTGTTTGACTGTGGCAAAGATGTGTGCTATAACAGTATTGCTTTAACTTCCTTAGTGTATAAGTTAATTACTGTTATATGTGTGTTTAAGTTTGATAGAATAGTGTGTCTGTTCTTTTCCGCATCAAACTTCCTGTGTGTAAATTTTTGATATTTATATTAAAAAATTTCAAAAGAGTATATTCTGTGTGTTTTATATTCAACCCCCCTTCTACAAAACCCTATCTTGGTTAGCCATCTCTCTTTGGGTACTAACAGGAATGAATATAGCAATTGGAAGACTAACCTTTGGGTTTTCAGGCTCCCCCGTCTTTGTCTAGCAGGATACAGATTTCCATTTGTTGAGTCTGAAGAGACTTGCTTGTTTTTCTTTGTGGGATTAGGATCCTGACTAAGAAGGGGCCTATCCCTCAATGGTGTCTTGAATACCACACCAGTTGAAGAACCTGGCCTTACCGCTGAGAAGAAGGAGGCAGGATCAACGCCAAAGTGATCATCGTCTCATCGTCTTCATCATCCTCATCCCTGAGGGAGTACGATGGATCCTCTACTTCTACATCATCATCATCATTATCTTCTTCTTCTTCTTCTTCTTCTTCTTCTTCTTCTTCTTCTCCTTCTTCTTCTTCTTCCTCATCATCAAGAATGATGATATTTTCTTCAACATCCTTTGTCTTATTGGCTTCAGGGATGGTTTCAGAGTTTAATAACTCATCAATATGAGTTATTATCTGTTCTTCTAGCTCCTTGTCACTTTTCTCCCCCTTTTTTCCATAAGGGAGAACGTGCACCATCAAAATATTCACCTTCTCCTTGATAGTATCTAGGGTTTAGAACAATTCTTCTAAACCAACGAAAGTTGATTCAGGGATTCTCTGTCAGCATCGGTGAAGGAGGAAGTGGAGACAACAATGGTCTTCAATAATTTAAGGATCTCTGAGACCGTTTATCCATGTTTATCTATCTTACCACCAAGGAAGGTGATGGCATAGAAGTTTTGAGTTATGGCGTTCTTTAGAGAGGTGATTTCTAACTTGATCGGAGAAATATCCGATTGGATGGCTGAGATATGATTTTTCATATCAGGTATCCAAAGTACCTTATTGAAGATGAACTCAGCCGAGATCTGAAGGTGAGTGGCTTTCTTGTTTAGGGTGGCCGCGTCACCGACCAAGTGATCCAGCGCAGATAACTGGAAGGTAGCAGAAGGGGCAGTCAGCGAAACCTTTGGGATCTCAATCTTCAGCTTGGGCATAGACTTGCCCTAAAGTTTCTCTGTCTTCTAAGAGACCTTCTTCACCTTCTCCCATTCAGCGATGGAGAGTTCTGAGGAGGTGCATCAGAGACACCTGTAGGTAACAAAGATAAACGAGCCAAAAATAGCTCAGGTTAGAAGAGAGAAGTTGGTTTGATGAAAGTATATGCACGGGTTCCTTGAGAGTATCTGAAGGATTACTCTCAGGGTTAGAACTTGCGACGTATGTGTCTTGTGGATCACATTCCTGTCTCTGAGAATGTTTCTGAGAAATATTCTCAGGTCCTGTGCACGTTGCTTTCTAATTTTAATATTGCCTAAAAAAGCTGATAACTGAACAACACGTTTCTCAACCTCTTCAGATATGGGGACTACCATATTTGAATCATTGGTTGATGTGTGGACCAAAGAAGAGTAGATGGAATGAGAGTAGAAGGCAGTGGTAGTATTACATATACCAGCTTCAACGGAGCTGGTTACTATTATCTCAGGGACCTTGGTCACCTGAGATGGTGGTAGAGCTGATGAAACGGCAGCAGTCTCAGACGCCGTTGTCGTGGTTGAGGTAGAAAGAGGCGTTGGTGATACGCCGAGAGAATCGTCTTTGGGAAGGCGTCCTTCTTGGTTTTCTTTAGGGGTAGCTTGTTTGTTGTGGATTTCTTGCGTCCTTCAGCTGTTGGATTCTTCCTTTTCAGGGACTGAGAAGAAAAAGTGTCAAGGTTAATCATTGTGGGTTTTCCAGTGATTTGGACACATTCTCTACCATGAAGGTAGGAGGAGTAGCATCAGTGAAAGGGGGTGTCGAACCCCTGATGATCTCCATCATTTCAGGGAAGAAAGGAGTGTCTCCCTCCTTGAGGTCATATTCAAGGGACTTTTTCCCGATTTGGGAAAAGCACCGATTTCCCTTCTTTGGGTAGTCCCTGAAGACAAACTCATAGATCATGCTCATAAAGTGCGTGTAAGGGATGCTCTTCTCTCTTTACTTCTTGTCGACCCTTTTCTTCAGATCGTCAAAAATGATTTTGGCGTAGTTAAGGTCGCGGCCATGGCAGAGAGAATATGCCAAGTCGAGGAAATTTTTGCTAGCCTGTTCCTGACCTCCAGTCTTACTGCCTAAGCACTGAGTGATATGTGAAAAGAGGTATTTCCACACAGTAGGCATTAGACTTTTGTCGATTTTCATCAGTTCCTTGTTCAACTCCTCTTCATTGTCCTCCTTTGTAGGCCAATCATAGTTTATCTGATCCAGGAAGTCCATAATTTCTTCCTTCATGGGCTCAAATGCCCATTGCTGACCTTTTTTTCCCTGTTGAGAAATCTTAGGGCAGTCCTCATAGCGCCTATAGTGATGGCCATAGAGCTTAGGCGAATCGAGAATCCGATAGCAGGGACGGAAGCTCCCATCAGTGACCTTGGTGGTGGAGTGTGCAGTGTACCAGAACTATTGAAGGAATTCAGTGACTCCCACTGGTTTGTGACAGAAGACATATCAAAGATGACACTTTTGAAGGAATGTAGCACCTTCTTTGAGGTAAGAGCGACCTTCAGGGATGTCTAGAAGAGCGACATGGTTGCAGGGCTTCACCACTCCTTGTTCTAGCTTGAACTTGGTGATGCTGGATGCCTTGAATTCAATGACCAGCGAAGAGGTCTCACTTAGAGAGTCTTCAACAATAGTATTGACGTTAGGGTTGGTGTTGGCCATTTCTGTTACAAGGATTGGAGAACCAAAGAGAAAGAAACATGGTTTATTACAAAGTTGTATAAACCCATAATGTTTTTGGTACAAAGAATACCAAAGTTTAAAGGAAAAAGAAGTGTTTTGATGAACAATATCAAAATACTTGTTATTTAGCAGATTTTATCAAAAACGTTTAAGAAAAAGTTTAAGTTTAAAAGAACCCATTTGTTTGTTTGGTACAAAAATGTACCATAAACAGAGTTTAGAAAAAGTTTTAGGCCTTGTTTGTTTTTTGGGTTTCAGCTTTTAATGAGCACTTTTGTCTGAATCGGTCAGATATTAAAGGTTTCAGACTGTTTGGTTTTTTTTTGAAGTTTTAGAGGCTCTTAGGTCTGAATATCCTCTAAACAAAAAATGGTGCCCTAATCTCTTATTTGCTTAGACGTTGCCTCCCATCTCTTCTCGCCCTTTTCTCTCATCGAATACAGACCCCCTGGTTTGATTTCATCCCTTCGATCGTCTTATCCCTTCTATTGTTTTACAGGTCGTCTTCATCCTTTGATTCGGTGGCTGCCAATCTCCACCAGGTCCGTCCCTCTCCCTCTTTTCCTTCTCGACTTCTTTTCTTTTCCTTCCAGATTGTTTCCTCTCCATGAACTTTGTTCTTTGTTACCTTATCAATGGCGATTTGTATATGACTATATGGCCAGAATTACATACTTCACAGATCCATGGCGACTGCTACATTTCTCAGATCACTTCGTCGATGAGAAATCCCATATGCTTATCTCTCCAACTTCAAATCAGTATGCGCTCATGCCTCTCATTTCTACTTTGATATGTTGCCTCTTTTATTTGTCTGAATCTATTTTCTTTTGGGTTCTTTCTTTTTTGTTTGATTTGTCGATAGATTGATCCAAGAAGCTCGGGAAGAACGAAATCATGTCGTGCTTAGTTATGTGTGTATAGAGGATTGATGACTTACATATACGTTGTGTAACAATAATCCTTTCTTCTAGTAGTTGAAGCCCATTGATGTGTTTCCAAATTCAAACACCTTGCTTTTTTGAACTACCGGCTCTTACATTTTGATTGTTAGCTTTTACTAGCCAACTAGGAAAGTTATTCGATTGTTTAATTTATTATACTTGCTGTAGACTCATATGTTTAGTATTTTTTTTTCTATGTAATTAACAGCGGATTACCGTTCGTGTAAACACAGTGGGCACAATGTCCCCATAGTGGCGGTGCAAGTGCACGCCGACACTATGGTCGCCTTCAAGTAATAAAGTGGTAAAATACCAGTATCGTTCCCTCAGGGACTTAAACTACTGAGAATCTGAGATTTTTATGAACTTCTTGGTTTTCGGTTTTGATTTGATTTAAAATTACTTTGAGAATTGGTGGAAATTGTAAATAACGAGATTAAACGATAATTAAAAGATGGGTATGGGTGCAAGTTTTCCTTAAAATAAATATAATAACGTGGTTGGAAAGTTATAAGGGATCTACAGAGCCGCACCACCCTCTCGGGAGCGAAGTTCACGTAAACAACTTATAAATTTACATAAAGTTCTCATAATTATTACTTTAAAGTTTACCGATTTAGAATCAGATTACATTGGGCACGGCGGAATATATCCAAATCTCTTTGTGATATAAAGTATGACAACCAAATAAATCTTATCTAAATACATACAAGGTCCGCATCTCTGCGTTACCATTCAAAGTTCTCTCGAATCTTTGTGCATCATTTAAACCGTATTTCCGATCCGCCCATCTCTGGGTCTAAGATCTTATATTAACACTTCAAAGTGATCGGCTTATCCGCGTCGAGTTTAAGTCCCGTTTTAAATTCCCAAACGTTAAGGTATTAAAAATGAGAACATCCACATATTATACGAACACTTAAGTTAAACTCACACCCACACCCATAGAGGCAATTTAGCTACTACGAGACATGAAAAACAGTAAATAAATAGAAATGAACTGAAATATAACTTGCATTAATATAAATAAAGATAAAACTGTCACCACAATGTCAAGGTTGTGGCGACAGGGGTACAATGCATAAAATAAAAGACAATAAAATAAAACTACAACTAAAAAAAGAAAAAAGAACCAGCAAGTGCTGGAAGGAGAAGAAGAGAAAGAGTTCTAAAAACTCTTTATTGGGGTGTAAAGGGGTGTGGAATAATGAATCCCCAAGACTCCCTTTTATACTACACGGGAAGCCATAACCAATGGTCATTACCCAACATACAAGAGTGTACACCATGCCCTATCAAGCCTAGCCCTCAACCCTATAAAGTCTTCATTTCCAACTTGCATTTTCCTTATAATTACCAGGAAGCTTCATTGAAATAATCCCTGGCCATTCAGCAGCTTATTCATTCAGCACCAATCATGCCATAGTGGTGAGATTGTGGCGATTTTTCAGCAAAAAGAGTAATAAAAGCTAGAAATTTATCTTTTGGTACCAAATCATTGTGTGAAGCATATTTATAAGAAAAGAAGGTATAAAAGCCTAAAAGGATGGGAAATAAGGGAAATAAAGGGAGGAAAATACTATGAAATAACTCTTATTTATGAGAGTAATTAGTAATCAAAATAATTCTTGTCAAGTTTGATGTTCAATAGTAAACCAATTTGTAGCTTTTCAAACAGTGAACTGTGATTTGTGATGGAGAATTGGAGATGGTAACTTTGTATAAGTTCGTTATAATATGTTGTTGGATTATTGACTGTATTTACCATATTAACACTGTTTCTAAGTAGATGAATATCTGTTCTTGCAGGCTGTGTATACCAAACATCAGTCTTTTGGCGACTTGTGCTTATGGGTTGAACAACCCAATTCAGCATTTGAATCTATTTCATAAACCTGTTAATTCGTCTTAAAGAAACCTTTTTGTATCATCTTAATCTCTTTCTCTTTGCACTATAGGGAGGACATATGGAATCAGAAGGCATATTTATCAAAATTAAAGTGAGATTAATGAAGATGAAACTTTCTTTTTAAGAGATGATGAAGAAACAACTTTACAATTGTCATGGAACCCTATTTGGCATCTTCCCTATTGTTTATCTTGTTGATACATCATCATCCCTGTTGTTTCATAATTATTGAGAGGAAAATATGATCTTGTTGAAATATGATCAAGTAAAGATGGTTTTGTTGTAATTTAATTTTAGAAAGGCAACATGAAGAGGATATCTTATTATTTGTCCATTGATTTGGAAATAGAAGGTGGAACAATTCTGTTGTTTGTGCAAGTTCCTGTTATTCCAAAACATTGGCTTGCTAAATGCCTTCTTCAGATCTGTTTTGGAGTTGATCTTGGAGTATAAAGGTGTGAATATGAGTAGGTATAAGGGGTTCTGATCTGTTTGTTGTTTTAATGGTTGGGTTGCATCAAGAGGTTCTATTGAGATCAGAAGTTGTGAAGATATAAAGGTTTATAATGGTGCTTTTGATCCGTGATTAATTGGATTATGGAGTATAAGGTCAATATTCCAAAGTAAACATTATTTTTTGTCGCATTATAAACTAAAAAAGTTACATAACGGTAAATGAGTTATTTAGATAAACATTGATTTAAATTTCAGAATTCAGACGATTGTCAGTTTACAAAAACAAACAGTCTGACTGATTCAGATTTCAGACTTCAGCACAACCTCTTATAAATCAGAAGTGAAATCAGACTTCAGACTTCAGCACCTCTTAAAAAATAAACGCCACCTTAGAGTATTTTGGATCAAAATGAGCAAAATGTTCTTCTGTTCTAAGACAACATTAAAGTTGTTGTTAAAAAATAAAGAAAAGATTAAAACCAACCTTTTTAGTTGAAAAACAAAAAAAAGACAGTATAGCGTGTTCTTGGTGTTCTTGACAAATGCATAGAGAAATCAAGTTGTTTTTTTTTGCTTTGGAAGCTATGAGCGCGTAAAGAATGAAAAGAATTCAAGTTTACCTTTTATAGGTAGATGAGAGAGAAGGAGGCTAAACGAGGGTTTTGCTTTTTGAGAAAAGGTAATTATGACCTTTGCACGTCCCTAGGGTTTGAGTGGATAGGGAAACGTTATGGCCGACGTGTGTCAGAAATATACTGACAGGTCCTTTTTCACAAATAATAATAATATTATTTAAATTAATAAATGTTACTCATTATCCTTAAAATCCTCTTATCATTGAGAATAAATGCATTCTTAGTGAAGGGTTTTTCTTTTCATGGGACATTCTCTAGATTGGAAGACATTCAGAGAGTGTAAGGAGAGAATCTCATACCTTAGTAAGATTTCCATATCATATACGTGAGGCCAGGAAATGAACTAATAATTTTGATTATTCAATTTGATATCACTGAAAGATATTGATCAAAAAGAGTATTTTCTCTTCAGCATTCAACATACCAAGTTCACTAATTAAAGGATTAAATCTTGATTCCTCAATAGGTTTTGTAAAAAGATCAGCGAGTTGATATTCAGTGGGTACAAAATGAAGTTCAATTTCACCATTCATAACATGATATCTGATCTCAATATGTTTGTTTTTAGAGTGAAATACAGAATTATTTGCTATTGCAATGGCACTAGTACTATCACAATATATATAGGGATTTTAGATAACTGAATGTCATAGTCGCTGAGTTGATTTCTCATCCAAAGGATTTGGGCACAACAACTCCCATCGGCTACATATTCCGCTTCAATAGTTGAAGTGGAAACTGAATTTTTCTTTTTTGCTTGTCCAACTTACCAACTTTCCCCCCAGAAGCTGACAACCTCTAGTGGTGCTCTTCCTATCAATTTTGATTTCTTAATAGAATGATACACATCATCTGGCACAGACATAGCAATGATACACCTAGCTTTTGTATCAACAACTACTTCATTCTTATCTTCCTCACTCCATTGATGTGGAGCTTTGGGAATACGTCTCTCAGGAATAGCAGGAGTGGTTGTAGGAGTGGTTGTAGCCTCAGGGACTGCAGGGACTATGGTTGTTGGAACAAGTGGTCCTTTTTCTGTATAGTAGGGGATCTTAGGGTCTGATCCTTCTAGTAATAGAGCCAATATTTCCTTCCAAACAAGGAAATTATCTTTAGCAGTTTAGCAAGTGATTCATTATCATTGTAGCTTGTATTTTGATTAGCCATTTTTAAAACAAGACATTAGTTTTTTAGGATTGAAAGCAATAAAAATTGCTCTGATACCACTTGTTGGTCCCTAAGAAATCTACAAGAGTTTATAAGTATAGATACATTTTGTAGAAAGGGGATGAATACAAACCCAACTTTTAAAGTTTTAAATGACTTTATTGACATAAATAAATTTATAAGATGTAAGCAAAATAAGAACAAGTATAAATACCTATTCTATTACAACCTAAGAATCACTAAGTAAGGATGATGCACAAGTTCTAAAAGAGAAATAATCAGAGCTTCAAAAGAGATTTAAGCATGCATGAAGATGAGAAGAGGTTTTTCATCATGTCTTTTGTCAACGTCCATATAGGAACCCATTTGAGACCTGTTAACAGAGGGTTTGAGAGCTCGGCGATGAAAGGCAAAGACTAGTGTTTAGCATATAGCTAAGAGAAGACGGGGTTGGGCCCCCTATACCAGTTTTAAGGGATGACACCTAAGGCTGACCCAGTACGGTATTTCACTCGAAGATGGCGGCAATCGCAACAAAGCGAAACCTTCTTTTTCAATGTCTTATTTTACACGCAGAGCAGCTCTGGGCAACGAGTGGGGGGGAGCCTTGCTTGAAGCATTATACAAGTGCTTAAGGCTCCTTCGGACTCTAATGCCTTATTTGTACGATATGATGCAAGCAAAGAATCCTATAGAGTGATGCAAGTCAGCCTATAAGATGAAACCAAAGATACTACTTACAGATTTCTTGCTTTTATCTAGCTTGAATGGCCAATTCTCCTCTGGACCCTCGATTCGATTGTTTTCCAAGTATGTTGAGTCGGTCTTATTTAAAGAGAGTAAAATGAGCCATTGTTGGCAAAGCCAACTTCTTGGGTTTCGGGCGGAAAAAAGCGGACGTGGGGACTCGTTCATACCCAATGCATTAAATGCAAGTCAGACGAAACATGCCACGTGTCAAGCGTCCATTCGAGGCATGTCCTTTGTTCATAAAGCAACCATGCTTTTAGCCAATATGAACAACGACCCTAACAGATTTGATAAGCACGTGGGAGGCAATAAAGTATCTCCGTACGTACTTTCTGACAAGGGTATGGGGGTTTGACATTTGTGCATCGAGGATAATATCAACTTTGATCTTGCTAAGTGTGCTTCATTTGATCGCTGGTATTGAGGCTTCAAGGATGAGTCATTCAGGTATCACTGAGGCGAACACTGTTGGAATGGATAACCAATCAAACACAAGATATCACACTTTTGTAGACGTATGTTTGCTATCACTGAACCGCTTCAGAACACGAGTTACTCGTCTCTATCTTCAGCTAGGTCTTCGACTATCGCCAAAGGTTCTTTTGGTGTGAATGTTGTCTTCAAATTTTCCAAGTCTAGAGAGCGTTCTTGATGATTTCAGCGATCACTGTGTGCAATCAGTGTTTGCTCTCGCTGAATTTAAACAATAACTAAAACTAAATTTTTCACTAAGTAAGAAGATGAATCATAATTAAATCACTAAGGAAGCTTGGATCAACAAAATCCAATGAAATCATTATTAACTAAAGTTACCTTTTTCAAGAATCAAAACAATAGTTTACCTCAAATCATCCAGATATAAAAAGAACAAATTTAATAAAACAAATATATTTTGGTGTCTCAAAACACCTGATAAAAATATCATAAACAATCTTTAAAGATTTAAAAACCCAAATATGCAAAAATACACAAATATCACCAAACTCGTCAAATATACCCTAAGTTTAGGGAAATGTGTTCAAACCATAAAATAAAAATATTTTGACATGAATATAGTTTTCTAGAACTCACATTGCTAGATTTATGTTAGATCTAGGTTTTACCCCTAAAACTTGGTTTCCTTTGGTGAAAAGATGAAACATTTGAGCCAAACTCTCAATATAAGGTGTGAAGCTCCCAAAATACTTCTTTTCTTCCAAAGTACCAAAAAGATAACACACGGAAGAGATAAGTCGCCCGGACCTTTTTATAACCCCGAAACTTTCTAAAATGCCATCCTTTCGACTGGAAACTTGCAAATGTAAACTCTATAATTCCAAGGCTCGATGTTGTCAACTGACTCGAGATTTATACACAAAATCTAGAAATAATAGGTTAATGAATATAACTAAAAAACATGGGTGTTACATGATCGGATGAAAAACGATCGTCGTTACTCAATCCATACCTTTTAGTTTTTTAATATCAACAAATAAACACATCTAGTTAATTAGCATGTCTCAGATCTGCCATATAACTAAACCATGCATATATAAACAAAGTTTAAGAAACAACGTGCTATCGTTTCAGCTTTAGCTTCAAGTTACCATTGCCATCTTAAGTAATCATTTTTAGTTTGACGTTTTGGTTCTTGGTCAAATGCTAACTTCGTTAGGTCGCGCTTTATTGGTTTTCATATTTTGTGATTATGTGAAAATTGTGAGATGGTGGTATTGCACATTGATATGCTAAGGTTTTTCCTTGTAGTGTATCGTAGGGATGATCATACGGACCGAAATCCCGAAACCGAACCGGTACCAGTACCGAATATCATTACCAGTTCGGTGTTCGGTACCAAGAATTTTCATATTCGGGATTCGGTACTTTCGGTACCGGTACCGGTACTAGTCCCGGTAAATCCCGAACCGAACCGGGGAATTTAAAAAAGTCATTTTTTTATTTGAATTAGTAACAAACTCTTTCCTTTTCTTATAGAAAATCCTCCTAAATATATTACAGTTTTTGGTGATTGTATATTCCAGTCAAATACCGATTTTTTCTTGCAATTCTTCATATTTCTGTTATTGCAATCTTCCAAAATCGGTTCCGTAATTTATCCAAAACCCTGTTCTTGCATAATCGGCTCTTCAAATCCGGTTTCCGCTTAAGCGATTTTGGTTTTTGTTATTGTGTTTAATGGTCAACGGTGAAAAACGGTTGTCGTCCCAAAAAATGGTACCAAACGGTTCTAGTCCCGAAAATCCCGGTACCGAACTTCTCTTATCGGTTCGGTATTCGGTATTGATTTTTTCCACTCTTGGTTTCGGTACCGGTTCGGTACCGAGCTCATCCCAAGTGTATCGGCATATATATATATATATATAGATGGAGGTTCAATTACAAACTGCACGAAGGGTACAAACTCGTACAAATCAATACAAAAATAAAAAAAATAATTATTTTTTTCCATCAAATAATATGATTTAAGATATTACTACACATATGTTTGTTTTACCTTGTGACAAAATTACATGTAAAACTTTTACACAACAAAACAGATACATGTGAAGCTTTTTCATAAAAAGTATATGAGAACTTTTCAACTTATGAAAAACGAATACATGTGAAACTTTTACATTATGAAATAAACATATGTGTAATAATATCTTAAATCATAGCATTTGATGAAAAAAAATCATGAAATTTTTTATTTTTGCATTGATTTGTACGAGTTTATAAGTTTGTATCCTTCGTCCAGTTTGTAATTGAACCAGCCTCTGTATATATAATTGTGTTTCTTACAGTTGAAGAATTATTGATATATATTGACAAAGAATCATTTGAGAATAGGAGATAAGGTGAGAAGTATTAGAAGAGATTTGGACAATTGATCATTTTTAATTAGGGTTGATCGAATGATTCAGATTAAGTCCCAAAATAACCCATGAATTAGCTTAGAAAGGCTTTTCAATTGATTTTCGATTAGGATTGATCAAATGCGGAGATCCTTTCTTACCTTTCTCATGGTAACTAGTTATTCTTACCAGAAACCAACTCTCTCAATATATAGAGAAGGGGGAGGAAAGTTCCCATAGGAACGTGGGAACCGCCCATAGTACACCATGTGTCCCTCTTCAAGACGAATATTTATTATTAATAACACATACATAATTAATATGGAAGTGTAACTTATCATAATAACACATTCAAGATGGATATATTATTCATCATGAATGTATGTTAGAACATTCATGATAAATAACACGTCTATATTTTCGATAAACATATCACATGTCGCGTTGTTGGTGATTTCCAAGTTCCTAATCCAATTTAGGTTATTAAAGAAACCTACCAATATATATATATATATATATATATATAGAGAGAGAGAGAGGGAAGTTTATGCGAGAATCATAATAATTTAAGAAAACAAGAAAAACTTTTTTCATATATAAAATCACATGTGATTTTGTACTAACATCAAAAATGTGATTTTGTACCAGTTTCAAAAATCACATGTGATTTTGTACTAACATCAAAATCGCATATGATTTTGTACGCGAATCATATATAATTTTGTACATGAAACAAAAATTCCTTTCTTTTAAAAGTTGTTATTGTTCTCGTATGAACATATCTATCTCTCTCTCTCTCTCTCTCTCTATATATATATATATATATATATATGAGAACATTCTTTTAAGAACTCATTATTTTGTAAGATTCGTAAGATTCATTTTAAACCATAAAAAATAGTTGAAAAAATATAAAATAAATTAAAAATCTCTCTCTCTCTCTCTCTCTCTCTCTCTCGTATCGCCTATTTTTTTCTCCCATTTCTCCTATTTTCTCTCTTCCCTCTCATTTTTAAATAACATACTCATAAACATAATTGACTGTGAAAACATTGTGAACACTATAGTAAAAAATTATTAACGTACTTCACATTGTGTTCACAATGTGTTTATCTTGTGTTCATAATATGTGCACGATGTGTTTGATAATACGAAGATAGAACAGAGCAGATGAGAGAGAGAAAGAGATAAACATGATATTTACTAAAAAAAAATACATCAATTAAAATTTTATTTAATAAATACAATTATTATCTCAAATTAACAAAATTAATTATATTAAATTAGTGGCTTAGAATGGATCTCATAAAAATGTGGGTTCTCAAAAAATTAAGCTTCTATATTGTAACAACCTGAAAAATCTGGAAATAGCGATTAATTTAAAATTTTCAATCAATACAACAAATAAGGAGTAAATCTTTTTCCTATAAATCAAAACTTGAACCTTTTTCGAATGAACATTCTAAATAAATCTCTATAAGAGATAGACCAAGTCTTATACAAAGATATAAATACGGGGGCTATTACTAAACCCAATAAGAGTCACCATTTCCAATTGCGGAAGACATCACCAAAAGCTAGGTCCTTAACACCACTTCGTAGCACTCAAGTCAGCACATGTCGCTAGTACCAACCCCCAACGAGAATACCTGATGCACATGTTGACAAAGGAAAAAGGTTAAGCTTAACGCCTAGTGAGCTTAAGAGTTTATAACATAATTATAAATGATATAAATCAAAAGACTACTTGATTAATTAATAAATTCTCAAATGGGATGACTTCATTATAAAAGCAACATCTTTCCCAAATTCATCCTTTTGTAATAAAAGCTTTAAATTAGAATACCGTAGGTAAAGAAAGCTTTAAGTAGAATTGTCCGTTCAAATACGAAGTCTACACCCAATACTCACTCAAGAGGTGAATAAGTTTAAATGCTCAGATACCAAATTTGGATAAAGCTCCATTATCTAGAATACTAAAATACGGTTAAGTCTCAAAGATTCAATATTATAAATTATGGATAATATTTCATACTCCAAAAACGTCATCGAGAATGATGGATAAAACCTTATACCCAAAACAACACAATTCGGTGATAGGGGAGACTCGTTTCCATGATTAGTGGCGGAACGCAAAAGTAGGCCAGACACACGTTGCGTGGCATCCCTTGAGAGGGAAATCAAAGTTAGCATCAACTTTATCCGAATCTTTAGCCAAACATACCCATGAGCATCAACTTTATCCAAGTCTTTAGCCAACATCAACTATATCCGAGTCTTTAGCCATACAAACCACTGAGCATCAACTATGTCTGAGTCTTTAGCTTAAAAAGACAACAAAAATCAACTTTATCCAAGTCTTTAGCTTAATAAAGACAACATGCCTATGGATCCATTGCATCTCAATCTAAATTACACAACCCCAAAAGGAATGACTAACGCACTCAAAACTGGTAATATATTATATAATTATGCCCTAGTTGCATATAACTCGAAAAGCTCGATATAAAGCAAATTAAATTGGACAAATATCCTCAAGGCTCGTTTAAGTCAAAAACGAGCAAAAGCTCAATAACTCATCACTTAAGTGTTTACTCAAAATAAACATCGTTGGTTGAGACAAACCATTTTCAAGTGAAAATCATACTCACACATTTTCCAAATGTCCCATAATGCAATAACATGTATTTTCCAATGGTTTATAAATCAAATACTCCCAAAAATGCATATGATACCAAATAATCTTCATTTATAAAATAAAACATCAAAACAACTCATATTTATGTTTTATTTATCAAAATGTCTAAGAACTCAAGTATAAGCATTTTATATAATTTACAAAGGCTCTTTATACCAAATATGCACATTTCACCAAAATACTCACACATTTGATAAATAACAAGTAAACATGTTAATACTTCAAAAAGAACATTTTTGGTATGTACACCGTTTTCACAAACCAACATGAACTCATCTTACTAGATTTAGGATAAATCTAGTTTTTTACCCCAAAAGCTTCCTTTGAAGAAGAGTCCAGATCTGCAAGCATCCATCACTAGAAACCTTGTCTAGTTCATATACAACCTAAAATACATCAAGAATAACTGCCAAAATTAGATCTATATAAACCCTAGTCAAAAACCTTAAATCTCCTAAAATTGCCAAAACCCCAAAATACCGAAGATGCTTCAACATAAATGTTATAACGAACTAAATAGGAAGGTTTTGGCAACAAATAGGGTTTAGAAGAGTTGGAATAACTTACAATCTTGATTTGGGGAGAAATCCAAAGTTTGGTCAACAATGGTGAAAAAAACGTTATTTTAATGAATAATGTTTTTCTTGATTGGAGGGGTCGCCCCCCCCCCCCCCCCTTCTATATCAAAAAAAAAACTTGGAGAAGATGAAGTGGTAACTTTGATCTTGAGCGTTGATGATGGTCTAAGACTTTGGATTGGTTGGGGAAGAGGGATTAATTCTCTCAAAATCGGGTTTGCGGAGAAAAGTTAGAGAGAAAACGAGTTCAAGAACAATGAGGAACAATATGTGGCTGAAATCCCCTTTTTAGGGAGTACCACGGCCAAACAGCTGCTCAGTCTGCTTTCCAAGCGGGATAACCCACGGCATAAGTAGCCCGACCGCATGAAGGGTAAACAGACAGAGGCTCAGGCGGCTTTCCAAGCAGGTTAAGCCCCCTCAAAAGTCACCCGGTCGGAGAAATTCGTCCAGATGCTTCTTTTTTCGAATTTGAGTTGATCTATCAAAAACTCCTCATACCAAATACCATTGCAACCCAATATTTTAACTAAGGGGTATTTATTTCATCCAAACCAACTTAAGTTCAACCCAATCCACCTTCTATCCTTAAAATGTGATTTTACAAAAAAAAAAAATTATATTTCTAGAAATTTTTGGGTGTTACATATATATATGTATATATATATATATATATTAACCAATGATTGTCTTCTCAAAGTAATAGGGAAATCCTTTTCTAGTTAGATTTCTTGTAATGAAAGAACCATCCCTTCCTAAGTTCATATATATATATATATGTGTGTGTGTATATACTTGAGATAATGTGAGACCCATGAGACCATCTTTTTACATTTAAAACTTTACAGTAAAACACTATAAAGGTAACCTTCATGGTGTTTTTGTTGTAAAAATTTGATTTTTTTTTACTTTCACAATATTTTGTTTTGAAGTTTCAAGTGTAAAAAGGTAATCTCATGGATCTCACAAAAACATGGCGGTCTCATGTATGTTATATATATACATATATATATATATATATATATATATATATATATAGACACACACACGCACAGAGAGAGAGAGAGAGAGATAGAAATATGAAAGTTCTATTAAGAACCCAAAATTGATTAGGAACTCGAGAACCGTCCACAACACACCACATGTCCTTTTTTAAGGTAAATATTCATCATGAATATCAGATTCATGATGAATATTTCATAATGAATATTTTATAATGAATATGGAAGTGTTATGGACGTGTCATTCATCATGAACATGTTACAACATTCATGATGATCATCATGTTCATATTCCTGATTAATATATCATGTGTCGCATTATAGATTGTTCTCGAGATCCTACCCAATTTTAAGTTCCTAACGAAATCTAGTTATATATATATAACATGTAACATGTTATATAAAACACATATGTTTATAACGTAATGTAAAAGCATATTGTATTTTCGAAAACCGAATTAATAAAACAAATAAATGTATACAACACCACTTAGTATATGGGATCCACACTTAATCCACCATTCTTCCACTCAAAAGTCAACATGCTATACAAAGAATTGGATGTTTTTGTGAGATTCGTGAGATCATTATTTTACACTTAAAATATCATAACAGAACATTCTGAATGTAAAAACAATACGAACCTGCTTTACAGCAACATATATAGGAACACTTCCAACTACAAACTATGTATATATATAGAGGGAAGTTCATGCGAGAACGACAACATATTTTTACACTTAAAATATCATAACAGAACATTCTGAATGTAAAAACAATACGAACCTGCTTTACAGCAACATATATAGGAACACTTCCAACTACAAACTATGTATATATATAGAGGGAGGTTCATGCGAGAACGACAACAATTTACGAGAATGCGAGGACAATCTTCAACCAATCATTTTTGTACATGAAAATTTTCATGTACAAAATCACATATGATTTTGTACAAAATCATATATGATGCGGACGACTTTCCATGCGACTTAAGTGGCCTTAAAAGTCGTCCGCTACAATTAGTGCAAAATCACATGTAATCTTGTACATGAAAAAAACTCCTCGCATTCTCGTAAATTATTACCGTCCTCGTATGAACATGCCCCTATATATAGAGAGAGAGACGGGTTCATACGAGTACGGTACCTATTTACGAGCATACGACGACAATCCTTGACCATCATTTTGTACCTGAAAATTTTCATGTACAAAATCATATGTGATTTTGTAAGCATAAAAAAGGACACGGGCGACTTTTAGGGCCACTTAAGTCGCATGGAAAGTCGCCCGCATCATTTATGATTTTGTACAAAATCACATATGATTTTGTACATGAGAATTTTCATATTCAAAATGATTGGCTGAGAATTGTTCTCGCATTCTTGTAATTTATTATCGTTCTCGCATGAACCTCTTTATATATATATTTATATATATATATATATATTATAAGGTAAAAGTTTAAAAAACCCAACAAAATATCTGATTTTGATTGACTAAGTCTTTAGACTATTTTATTTTTTTTGAATGATAAAACATTTAAACTTTCTACCCGATTAAATACATTCTTGTAACCTATAAAAACATGTTAATGTGATAACAATTTGGAAAAATTCTTAAAAAAACCCAACAAACTATGAGATTTTGAATGATTAAGTCTCTGGTTTTTTAACAAATGTATCCCCAAAAAAAATTCTAAAACTTTGTACCAAATAAATTCTTGAACTTTTTTTGAATAAATAAATTTCATTTTTTTAAAGAAACAAAAGGATTAACTTAATTTTGAATAAATAAATCCAAAAAAATATTGGAACAAATAAATAGATACAATTTCTATCATCGACAACAAAGTACAATGAACCAATTAAACGGAAAAATTATGCCATTTCCATTACTAATTATGAAACATATAAAAATCATATATAAAGCATAAATAGATACATAAAAGATATTTATACATAAAAAAATTAAGTTAATGAATTTTATTTGTGTTTTAAGCAAAACTTTTGTGTGTTTTATAATTATTACTGAAAGTGGTATATATTATCTATGTTTAATTGGTTTATTGTACTTTGTTGTCGGTGAGAAAAATTTTATATATTCATTTGTTTATGATTTTGTTCAAAAAAAAGTTCCAGATTTATTTGTTTAACATTAAGTTCATCATTTGATTTCTTCAAAAAAAATTGGGATTCATCTGCTCAAAGAAAGTTCAAGAATTAATTTTGTAAAAAGATTTAGGAAAAAAAAATTCAGAATTTATTCGTTAAAAGATATCAAGAACTTAATCATTCAAAATTAGATACTTTGTTGTGTTTTTCTAGACTTTTTCCAAATTTTTATAACATTAACATGTGTTTACATGTCAGGAAAATGTATTTAACCGGTTTCAGAAAGTTTAATAATTTTATCGTTCAAAAAAATAATTTAAAGACTTAATTATTTAAAATCAGATAATTCGTTAAGTTTTTTTAAAGCTTTCTTTTATTATAATATAAAAACAAAGAGAATATTTTTCACAACAATCGGGAGGACCATTGTCATTATTAACATTACCCAATGATCGTTGAAGGGGTGAAGTCGTATAGTGATTTTTAAAACATCTAATTCAAGAAATAAATTTCTTTTAATAATCAAAGTTGTAATTATTGATAAATTAACTATTTAAAAGCCCAAAGTTAATGCTTTTACTAATTGTTTATCCCTTGTTTTAATTTATTCTTAAAAGTGAACAAATATATGAAAGAAAAAGAGGAGACATCATTAGTGACGTTTCTTCATTATTTATGGTTGGGAGTGGGTTGATTTTTATTAAATATAACCTTATGCTTCTCGCGTGTACCTCAGTTAGCAATACGAGTGGGATGACTTTGTTCAAATACATATAGGTCTTGGGTTCGATCTTAGGCCCCTCCGTTAGCCTCAGTCGTTGATTGAATCTTAAAATTCCCCCTCACATTGGTGTCCTTGGAGGCAGGTTTCGTGTGGGGCCGGTTGGGTCGTCGGTAATCAACTTTTTGCCCAAATAACCTTATAAAACTTAGAGTAAACTACAAGTTTGGTCCTTGTGGTTTACATGAATCTTCAAAAGTGGTCCCCTAGACTTCCATAACTATATTATCATCCCTACTATTTACATTTTGCTTTAAAAGTAGTCTTCTGACTTAATTATGTTCAATTTTTTCTGCTAAATTAAGAATATTTTTGTCTTTTTACTTCTACAAGAAGAAGTTATCCAACTTTGTTAAAGCATAGCGACCAAAATGTAATTTACTCTAATGTGTGTTGATACTATATATATATATACATACATACATACATACATATAGGGTTGGGTCCCAGTGAGAAGGAGAGTTAAGGTGAGAAATGTAAGAGGGGATCTACCACATTATAATGAGATGCACCGAGAAAAGGTGCACCGCAATGCACCGGATCAATTCTCGTATGAAGCGTAATTCATGGGTGGATTTGAGATTAAAGGTGATCAAGGGTCCAGATCCATTCGTATGCTTCTCACCTTAACTCTTCTTCTCACAAGATCCTATGGGTTACATAGAAGCACATTTTGAGGATTTAGAGACACCCGAACTTAATCTGTATTCTAAAGTTTGTATAGATTAATAGGTTGTCGTCTAGTATCCCTTTGAAGTTGTAAACTCTTTAACTTCTCCCCATCTTTATGGGTGATGTTTATTTTATTGAAGTTATTCCAAATTTTATTTGGTTTAAATTAACTCCCATTTTTAGGGGTGTTACAAGTTGGTATCAGAGCTTTAGTTTAAGCGAACTAGGTATGAACCTAAGATGCCTAGACTTAAGTTGAGACTTTAAGTGATGTTGTGTGAGGATGGGTAGACACTCTTGAGATAGTAGAGCTTCAGAGTCGACGGAAATGCACTAACTATGAAACGTTACTGTGGTAATAAGAATTCTTATACGAGTGATATATCCAAGATATCACGTAGCCAATGCTATCTTGGGTATATTGTTATGTGATTATGCTTACTTACTATGGTTACGATGATTGATGAATGTGTTATATGTATTTATGTTAGACTTGTCTTACTCCTATTCTATGTTTGTGGCCGACTGAGATGATTAATACGCGTACTAGATCGTGTAACGAAGCTGAGGACATGAATGAAAGTATTTCTACTCCGGATCTACAAGTGACAGTGGAGGTCACTCAATCACCTATGATCTCTCTTGTTCCACCAAGAGATGTGCCAGAATGGATTATCTGCTTGAAGTCACCCTTGATCAGGGTAATCCTTTAATGGTAGAAAGGGGCTTAAGAGATGAGTTTTGAATCAGTATGTTGGAGGCAGCTAATTTCGTTATAGCACCACAACATGAAAATCTACTCAAGATGTTCTAGGAAAGGGGTACCAATAACCGAAGGTATGAGGCAACTACTCAGAACATAGTAATGGGTTCCGGGAGTAACGGGACAAGTTCCATTACTGAAGAGGCATATGTGACGAAGTAAGGAGAACGGGAAAGGGGTTGTTCGTACGAGATTTTCTTATGCTCTAAATCACCCAAGTTCTCCGGATCAGATAATCCGGTGGTTTGTATGAATTAGTTACGAGAAATCGAGCAAGCTTTTTGCTCGAGTGAATATGAAGGGAAGGAAAGAGTGAAGTTCTCTTCACATATGCTTAGGGGCGAGGCTTTAGCATGGTGGAGCATCACCACGGCAACATTTGGACCAGTCATAATCTCTATGCTCACTTTGGAATTATTGGAAGGAAAAGGTTTGGAAGAATATCGCAATGAGAGAATTATCAGTCGTATCATGGAGGAATGTTCGGGTTCTCAAGAAAGGGAACGAGGAGGTAAGAGAGTATACTCACTTATGGCCTTTTGATTCTAGTGCCACTTTTCTTTTGTGTCCACTTCTTTCTACTCAAATCTACACGTACCTATGAGTACTTTGGAAGATGCCTATATTGTTGAAATAGCCGATGGTAATTAAATTTTAGTTTGGACTATTCTTAAGGATTGTATGTTGGAAGTTGAAGGGAGTAAGTATGGGTTAAATCTCATGCCTATGTTGATAGGAAAGTTTGATGTGATGATAGGAAGGGATTGGTTAGTCGTGAACCAAGCCGAATTTGATTTTCTAAGAAGTTAATCCGGACTTCGTTATCGGATGGTAATATGGTGGTAATCTACAGGGAAGGAAGGAAAGGCGAACTAGCTTGGTTAACCTTGGCAAAGGCGTGCAAGTGTTTAGCCAAGGGATGCCTTTTTTTATAGCCTATGTTCTAGATGCGAAGTTAGAGAAGAGGAAGTTAGATGATGTTCGGGTCGTTAGTGAACCTGCCAAAGTGTTCCCCGAAGATTTACCCGGTTTGCCACCCGATAGACAAGTGGAGTTTCGAATACATATAGTGAACGGGGAGTTCCGGTCTTATTTGTGAAGAAGAAAGATGGCACGATGAAGATGTGTATTGACTATAGGAAGTTGAATAAAGCAACCGTGAAGAATGAGTATCCACTTCGGAGGATTGATGATCTTTTTGATCAACAGCAAGGGACATGTTGTTTCTTAAAGAATCAATTTACGACCGGTTTAGCATAAAATGAAGGTGAAGGAGGATAATGTATCAAAGACGGCGTTTAGGACGCGCTACAGTCATTATGAGTTCTTAGTAATGCCGTTTGAGTTGACAAGCGCGTCAGCGATGTTTATGGATTTGATGAAAATCAGGTATGTCGACCGTTTCTAGATCAATCATTGATGGTATTTATTGATTATATTCTTGTCTACTCTAAGAACGAGTTAGACCATGAGCAACACCTTCAAGAAGTCCTCGAGGTGTTAAGGAAGGAGAAGTTATATGCCAAATTCTCTAAGTGTGACTTTTGGTTGAAAGACGTACAGTTTTGGGGCATATTGTCACTCAAGACGGAGTGAAGATGGATCCATCCAAATTGAAGCAACGATGAATTGGGAACCGCCTCGGAATACGTCCGAAACTAGAAGCTTCTTAGGATTGGCAGGCTATTATCGAAGGTTTATTCATGATTTCTCAAAGGTTGCATCATCTTTGACGACTTTGATGAGGAAGAATGTGAAGTTTATTTAGACCGACAAGCAAGAGGAGGTTTTCCGAACTCTTCAAAGGAAAATGGTGTGAAGCACCGATTTTATCCTTGCCAGAAGGATCTGAAGATTTTGTGGTCTATAGTGATGCGTCAAAGATGGGTTTGGGTTGTGTATTAATACAAAGAGGCAAGGTGATTGCATATGCGTCGCGAAAACTCAAGGAACACGAGAAGAATTATCCAACCCATGCTATGGAACTAGCAGCGGTGGTAATTGCATTAAAGTACATTGTCTTTACGGAACTAGATGTACACTCTACACCGATCATAAACGTTTGAAGTATGTTTTGATTAAAAGGAGCTAAATATGAGGCAACGACGTTGGTTAGAATTTCTTAAGGATTATGATTGTGAGTTACTATGCCACCCGAGTAAAACAAATATAGTAACGGATGTGCTAAGTCGAAAGGAGTACGGTAGTGGAACACGAATCATACTTACGAGGATTGATTTAGTGTCAAGCTTGATCGATCGGATCAAGACTACCCAAGCGGGGGCACTACTTGAGGAAAATTTAAAAGACGAGGATATGGCGAAGCTACACTTCTTACTAACGGAAGATAGTCGCGGTTTGAAATTATTTCGTGGGCATATTTGTGTGCCCAAGATTGGAGGCAATCGAGAATTACTATTGGAGGACGCCAATGAGCCTAAGTACTCTATATATCCGAGCAGTATCAAAATGTGTAGGGATTTGAAGTTGACTTGTTGGTGGCTTGTGAGGAAGTTGGATGTGAATAGATATGTAGAGAGAGGTGTAGCATGTTACAAGTAAAGGCGGAACACCAACAATCTTATGGAAGTCTTAAATTGTTGGAAATTCCGGAATGGAAATGAGAGCACCTCGTCATGGATTCCATGATGAAGTTACCTTGAAAGGTCACGATGCTATATGGGTAGTGGTGGACGGACTTATGAAGAGTACTCACGTCTTAGCAATGCGAGAAGCCGGTCCAGTGGACAAGCTAGCTAAGTTGTATGTGGATGAAATTGTCTCAACGCATGGTGTGCCTTTGACTATTGTGTCGGATTTTGACAGTTGTTTTACTTCACACTTTTGGAACTTCGGTCTGAAACGACCGATAGTTATAGGAACTTCGGAGTCATTGGACATTTGGGTCATTTGGAGTTAGTTACGTGATGATCCTCTAGTGACATAAATCTTTGGATGGAAAACTTTTAGGCAATTGTTTACCTCGAGAAGTATTTAGTGTGATTATTAAGGTAGACCTTAACCGAAATCGTTTGTAAAAGGAAGCGTTAATTTGTCAAGGTCAAAACATCGATGTGGAAGTGGTTTGAGAATTTAAGGAGTAATTGCATGTTGTGCATCAATTGTAGGATTGAACTTTTAAAGTCAAAAGCTACTCCCAAGGTGATATGAACCAACTAAGCTTGGGAGGCAACATCGATCTTAGATTCGAAGTTTGGTTCAATGTGGGTCAGTGATCCTTCTGATTTTGTGTGAGGTATTGAATTTAACGACCGAGTAGTGATGACTCGATATGAAAAGTGAAGTGCCCGTCGTGCCAATGAAGTACTGCGTATTGTAGTTGAGGACGAATTACGTTTAAACTCTCCTAAAGAAGTGAAGTTATTGCATTGCTCACGTATAGTGTTTTGAAGTCTTCTTTTCGGTTGGCATGGATGGAGCGAGTCATATGTCGAGCTTGTGCTATGAGTTGAATGACGTTCAATGTTTTTGGATCAGAATTAGATTTTGAGGACAAAATCTCTTTTAAGTTTGGGAGGATTGTAACACCCGGATGTTTGGTTCGAATCTCGTTGGGGCGAAAAATATAGCCAAAAAGGAATGTTTGGCAGATTTGCGAGGCTGTACCGTCTGAATCATATATCACTCATAAAATCTCCGATTTAGGTGATTCAAATTGCTATGGAAAGGAAAGAGGTAGATCTACAATCTTTGTGTTTTGAGTTTTTCCCTAATTCGATATTCATCTAGGGCTAAATGGTTGTCGAATTCAATTTCGGGGACTATTCCGCCCATACAGAGGTTAAAGCGAGTCCTCGGCGAGTTTGTAAATCCGGGCGACTCCTTGGCGAGTGTTAATCATAACTCCTCTCGATGATTTGAATATGATTCCTTTTGTATACTTAGTGAAATTCCATTGTATAAGCTTCTGTTAATATTCAGCGATGGCATACGCTGATTACCATCAGCGATGGCTGAAGATCAAGGAACAACAAGCTTAGCTCTGAAGAACTGAAGATCAGCTATCACACCAGAAGACCATTCAGAGAAAGTCAAAGACCCTAGCTGAAAAAAGAGATAATCAGCTAAGTGAACTGAAGCGGTTCAGCGATAGCAGCGATTATCTAATCAAAGTGTGAAGTCTTGTGAAGCCTCAGCGATACTGAAGATTCATCCTTGAAGATTTAGAATCAGCGATCAAATGAAGCTTCCTTTACAAGATTAAAGATTGATCTTATCCTCGTTGCACAAAAGTCAAACCTAATACCGTGTCAGAAAAGGACGTACGAATTGTCTCTTATGTCCCCATCATATCTAATATGGTACTGTTCATATTCGGCCAAAAACATGGTTGTCTTATTAGCAAGGACAAGCTTCCTATCCAAGCTTGACACGTGGCATATA
This sequence comes from Silybum marianum, assembly GCA_036898165.1. Lineage (NCBI taxonomy): Eukaryota > Viridiplantae > Streptophyta > Magnoliopsida > Asterales > Asteraceae > Silybum > Silybum marianum. The sequence goes on along the minus strand of CM072542.1, from coordinate 25,583,035 downwards.
CCTTTTGTCTTGCATTAAATGCAAACGGGTATAAATAAGATGAAGATATCTTCTTCATCTTAATGCATGCTTCCTTCTAGCCTAAACCCTCTTTATTTCTTTCTTCCTTCTTCTTGTGCATCAAACTTAGTGTTTCTTAGTTACAATAGAATAGGTTTTAAACTTGTTCTTATTCCTCTTGTGACTGTAAATTTGTTTATGATATATAAACTCATTTAAAAACCAAAATCTGTGTGTTTGTATTCAACCCCCCCCCCCTCTACAAACTGTTTACTACTTATTGAACTCTTGTAGATCCTCTAGGGACCAACAAGTGGTATCAGAGCAGTGTTTGCTTCTTTTATCTTTAAAATATTTTTCTTATAAACTATTTTAAAATGTCAAACCCTAATACGGACTACAATGATAATGGATCTTTAGCTAAACCTCCAAGATTTATCCATGATAATTTTCCATTATGGAAGGAAAGAATGTCTCTGTTTCTAGAAGGATCTGACCCAAAGATCCCCTACTATCTAGAAAACGGACCATTTGTTTCTACAACTATTGTAGCTGGTGTTCCTGCCACCACTACTACTCCAGCCATCCCTGAGAGGAGTATCATTAAAACTCCTAATCGATGGACTGAAGAAGATAAGAAAGAAATTGCTATTGACTCAAAAGCTAGATCTATAATAGCAATGTCTTTACCAGATGAAGTCTATCATTCTGTTATGAAAATGAGGACTTCTAAAGCCATGTGGGATACTCTATGTATCCAATATGAAGGAACCTCTGAAGTACAAGTCACCAGGTGCATAAACCTTGTAAGACAATATGAGAGTTTTATGTATCATAAAGGTGAATCTCTTTCTCAAATTCACCAGCGTTTCAACTGTTTATTGATTGATCTTAAATCAGTAAACAGAGTGTACTCTAACGCTGAATACTGACCAAATTCATGGAGGCACTACCCGATCAATGGGCAGTGTACACTACATGTCTAAAGCTGTCAAAGAATCTTGAAACTTTGTCCTTAAGTGCTTTATATGGAATGCTCTTAAATGAGGAACAATCTCAACTTCTGAGGAAAAACCTCATAAATGAACTCAAAGGTGCCTAAAGTACTTCTTTGGCACTTGTGACTTCAGAGGCAACTCCTCCTAAAAATGTTTCTTCTTCCACTATTACCTCTATCACTGAATTAGGTCAAACTAATTCAGAAGATCAACTCACTGATGCTGACATCTCTGATTTTGATAACTCTCTAGCTCTCTTAACAAATAATTTTAAAAGATTCGCTAGAAAGAGAAACTTTCGAAAACCTTCAAATCTCTCCGACTCTAAAAAGCAAAAGACAATGCCCGTTGAGAAAGCCTCAGCTATATGTTTCAACTGTCAGCGAAAGGGTCACTGGCTGCTTTTCGATGCTTATGGTTTGATTTGCAAAAACTTGGTCCTTGAGAGTTTCCTCAAATTTAGAAAGTTCTTTGATTCTTATATGGCAATTTTTTAATTGCTCAGATAAATCAGTATTAATTTTCTCAGCCTTAATCTTTCCATTTAAAGCATTATAAAAATCAACAGTCATAGCATCGAGAGCTAACAAGTTTTCACTTTCTGAGAGTAAAGAGATAGAAGGAATTGTTACCTGAGTAGACGGGGACTCAGAGGAAGAGGTTTCTGTAGCTTGTTCAGCGTCCTCTATTCTTGCCATTAGACATAGGAAGGCAAGATCTTCTTCCTCAGAACCAGACTCTTCAGAGGTCTTGGCCAAGTCATCTTCAGCGTCCCAATCAACTTCTTCAGCGATAAGGCCTTTGCCTTTTTGCTGGTATTTCTTCAGATCCTTGTATTTGTTTTTCAATTTCAAATACTTCTCCTTTTTATCAGAGGTCTGGGAGGTGGTAGGAGCTGCAACTTTCTTTGATCTACATTCACTATCAAAGTGACCCTTTCGCTGACAGTTGAAACATATAGCTATCGTTGATCTCAAGTCTGAAAAGGAAACCATTGAAGGATGGTGTAAGGCTTCTGATAAAGTCAATAAGATCATCAATGCCCAAATACCTATGAAAACAAGAAGTGAGTTAGGCTATAACCCCGAAAAGGAAGAATCAGAGAATGATCGTTCCATGCTCAAATTTGGAATGTTTGTCTCTTCTATCTCTGATCCTTCTTCTTCAACTTCTTCCTCTTCCTCTAAAGAAAAGTTGCCTGTGATAAATTCTAAGAAGGTGATCAAGAACGAGTTTGTTGACCAAGTTCCTAAGAATAAGATCGCTCAGAATAGGAACAAGAAATCCTCAGAGAGAAATTCTAAATCTAGGAAGAAGGGATCTGCCTTTTCACAGAGACCAACACCCAAAATTAAGATCGATCTCACTCCTACCCCTGAAAAGGTTGTTATACCTCCAAGGACTATGGATAAAGGAATTCTTGGTCCTATCCCTAAAAAAGTTCCTACTTTCTCTCTGAATTCCAAACCCTTTAAATATAGGAAGTGCTATCACTGTGGTGAAACTACCCACATTGCAAGTAAATGTCCTAACGCTACTAGAGCTGATAAACTAGCTCATGGAAAGAAAGTAGCTCAAGCTGATAAATCAACGAGAGTGAAATCCACCAAGGTTGCAAAACCACCAAAGGTAAAGATATCCACTGAAGAGAGTTTCTCAGCTAGTAGCTCCTCCGCCAAACCTTTATCTAACCAAGCAGGACCCATAATAGTATGGGTACCTTTAAACAATTAATCTTTTGTTGTATGCAAAGTGCCAAAGGTATCTGGTATCTTGATAGCGGATGCTCAAGGCATATGACTGGCAGAAAATCTCTGCTCTCTGATTACAAAGAAGAAGTTGATCCATCAGTGATCTTTGGTGGAAATGGCAAAGGATATACTAAAGGTTATGGAATTCTATCCAACGGTGCCACATCGTTTTCTCGTGTTGCCTACGTTGAGGGACTAAAGCACAATCTTTTGAGCGTTAGTCAGTTATGTGACAAAGACTTCAAAGTTCTATTCTTAAAGAATAGATGTGCTGTCACTGACGGAAATGATAAGCTTTCCCTAACAGGCAAAAGAGTGGAAAATGTGTATGTCATAAACATGAATAGTTCTCACTCTGAGAACGTGTGCTTTATCTCTAAAGCATCCTCTGACATTAACTGGTTATGGCATAAAAGAGTCTCTCACCTCAACTTTAAGATTGTTTGTTTTTGTAAAGTGATAAATATCTGAATTTGTTTAAATTATCTATTTTACTCATTAGAAAATTATAGTATTGAATTTATAGATAAATTTATATAGTCTCACGTATTTATTCATCATCATTACGAAATTTACGTCTAAATTATATAATTCGCATTCATTTAAATGAAAATATGTTATTGACGGTATTTAACATATTTAAATCCTATTAAAACACATCAATTAAGAGAGATGAAGATTGATTTGGTAAGGATCGATTGAGAGAAGTGATCAATTAAGGTCATCGATAGAGAAATGTTGTTACTGAGGAGTTGGAGAACATTAAGAGGTAAATAAGAGGTTGGTTTACCTCTTAACAGATAGGAGGACAATAAGACATAAGTGCCTCTGAAAACCTGAAAAAAACAAACAGTCTGAATAGTTCTACCTTTTAACGAATCAGACATAAGAGGCTGATAAGAGCTTTTTTTAGAAAAACAAACAAGGCCTAAATGAATTGTCTCAAAATGATCTAGTCAGAGACCTCCCAAATCATACCTTTACAAAGGAATCTCTTTGTTCAGCGTGTGAAAAGGGAAAGCTGACAAAAGCCTCCCTCAGGTCAACGCAAATTTCTTCAGTGACCCCTCCTCTTCAGCTACTCCATATGGATCTATTTGGACCTGTCAATGTCCAATCTATTTCTGGAAAGAAATATACTTTGGTGATTGTTGATGAATACTCCAGATACACATGGGTGTTCTTCTTAGATCCAAAAGTGATACCCCTGAAATGATAATTTCTTTTATCAAAAGGATGGAAGTTCTAAACAATCTAATTGTTCGTTCCATAAGAAGTGATCATGGTACTGAATTCAAAAATAACACTCTGGTAAACTTCTTTGAAGAAAAAGGCATCTCTCACAACTTTTCCTCAGTAAGAACTCCTCAGCAAAACGGTGTTGCTGAAAGAAGAAATCGAACTATCATTGAAGCGGCTCGCTCTATGCTCAGGGAATCGCATCTACCAACTTAGTTCTAGGCAGAAGCAGTCAATACAGCGTGCTTCACTCAAAATCGATCCTCGATAGTTAAGTGACTTAAGAAGACCTCCTATGAATTGTTTCATGGGAGAAGACCTACTCTGAAATATTTCCATATTTTTGGATGTAGATGTTACATTCTGAATGACAGAGATCATTTGGGTAAGTTTGATCCAAAAGCTGACGATGGTATATTTCTTGGATACTACTCGTATCTAAGTCCTTCAGAGTCTTCAACAAAAGAAGACAACATGTTGAAGAATCCATGCATGTTAACTTTGATGAATCTCGTCCCATTCATACTTCTCATACTCATGATGATGATGAAGAATTGAATGCGTGGATGAGATCTCATTATGGGGAACCTGAAACGTATTTCAGCAATTAACCTCCTGCTGAAGAATGTGATGACGAAATCCCTGTAAACCCTTCAAGTGACAATCATCCATCTTCAGGGATGAATGTTACTCCTCTAAATCAGATTCCTATTGCGGAATCCTCTCTTGGAAATTCCTCAGTGAACAACCAAGCTATATCTGAAAATCAATCCCCTGAATTGATTTTAAATGAAGTACATGCTGCTGAAACAACAAGTCCTATTCCAGAAACTGAAGAACAAATCGTTGAATCTGCTGTTGATCTCTCTCCTCAACCACCAGCTCAGCGATGGACTGCAAATCATCCAATAAATCAAATCATTGGTGATCCCAATGCAGGTATCAAAACACGTAGAGGTACAGGTAATATATGTCTTTACGTTAACTTCATTTCTCTCTCTGAACCTAAAAAGATAGATCAAGCTATCTCTGATCCTAGCTGGGTTTCAGCTATGCAAGAAGAACTAACTGAATTTCGTAGTAATAAAGTTTGGAATCTTGTTCCTAGACCCTCTGATAAAACTGTCATAGTAACCAAATGGGTTTTCAGAAATAAGCTAGATGAAAACGGGACTATAATTCGCAATAAGGCTAGACTTGTTGCTCAAGGTTATAGACAGGAAGAAGGAATTGACTATGATGAGACCTTTGCACCTGTTGCTCGTTTAGAAGCCATAAGACTCTTTTTAGCTTAAGGTGCCCATAAAGACTTCAAAGTTTTTCAAATGGATGTTAAAAGTGCTTTTCTAAATGGAAAACTCAGCGAGGAAGTTTATGTTGAACAACCCCCTGGTTTCTCAGACCCTAACCATCCTAGTTATGTTTTCAAACTTGAAAAAGCTCTTTACCGGTTAAAACAAGCTCCTAGAGCTTGGTATGATACCCTTTCTAAATTTCTTCTTAAAGAAAAATTTGTTCGTGGAAAAATTGACCAAACCCTGTTTTTAAGAAAATATAAAGGTCATACTATACTGGCTCAGATATATGTCGATGACATTATCTTTGGTTCCACAAGACCCAAATTGTGTACTCGTTTTGCTGCAAGAATGCAAAAGCAATATAAAATGAGTATGATGGGTGAACTAACGTATTTCTACGTTTGCAGATAAAGCAATCTGACAAAGGAATCTTTATTTGTCAAAGCAAATATGTTAAAGACATGCTGAATAAATTCGACATGAATCAATGCTCAGCGATGAAGACCCCTATGGCGCCTCCTCTGACTTTGAGCAAGGATCCCAATGGGAAACTAGTCAATGTCACTGCCTATCGAGGGATGATCGGATCTCTGTTGTATCTTACAACGAGTAGACCTGACATCATGTATTCTACATGTCTCTGCGCTCGGTATCAAGCTGAACCGAAGGAATCCCATCTAATCGCTGTAAAGCGAATCTTCAGATACTTGAAAGGAACTCCAAATCTAGGTCTTTGGTATCCCAAAGGCTCAGAATTTGATCTTATTGGTTATGCTGACAGTGACTTTGCAGGTTTTAAGATAGATAGAAAGAGCACCACTAGTGGGTGTCAGCTACTAGGTGGAAAGTTAATCAGTTGGACAAGTAAAAAGCAAAACTCAGTGTCCACCTCCACTGCTGAAGCCGAATATGTAGCTACTGGTAGTTGTTGTGCTCAAAACCTTTGGATGAGAAATCAACTCAGAGACTACGATCTCAAGCTCTCTAAAATTCCTATCTATTGTGATATTACTAGTGCTATTGACATTGCTAACAATCCTGTACTTCACTCCAAAACCAAGTACATTGAGATCCGATATCACTTCATCAGAGATCATGTGATGAATGGTGAAGTTGAGCTTCATTTTGTACCCACTGAATATCAGCTCGCTGATCTTTTCACCAAGCCTCTTGATGAAACTAGATTCAATCTACTCATCAGCGAACTTGGAATGTTGAACGCTGAATAAATTTCTTATTCAGTAAATTACAACAAGTGATACAAATAAAGCCTTCAAACTTTCCATTCACTAAACTCTGACTCAGCGATATCTGTGCCATCTCCTCAGGTATTATCTTCTAATCTTTATCACTCTTTGATATCTTTTCTCATCAAAGATTGAATCTCTAAAAATTAAAACTCCTCACTGACAATCCTTTATTATCAGTGAAGAAGATTTTTTAAAATTAATAATGATAAACCTTCCTTATGGATAATTATCATTATAATCTTTTAAAAATAAGAAAATGACACGTCAGAACTTTTTCTGACACACGACGGACCGCGACGTTTCCATTCCAACTCCTTTCTTGGAACGTGCGCCAAGTCATCATTTCTTTTTCAAAAAGCTAAAACCGTCGTTTATCACTCCTCTCTTTCTTTCTCCTCTTGCTATTTAAGAAATTATTTTGCCTCAGTTGCCTCTTTACGCTTTCAATACTCTCCAAAAGACAAAAGAACCTTCGTATCTTCAAGCTTTCTCAAGAACACCAAGAACACGCACTTGTGCATTTTTTCCTTCTCGAAATCACCTAAGGTTTGATCTAAACCTTTAATTAAAACTGGAAACATCTTGTTTCACATCTTCTTCTCTTTAATTGTCTAAAATGCAATAAAAACATATTTTAGAAAGACAATAAAGTCGCGTCAAAAGCCGATCATAAGCGAGCCTGAAGAAGAAGAAAGGCGAACAAAATTCCTTAAGGAATTCGAAGCAAGAAGAATAAGGGTGCCTCAAGCTGAACCCATAGACGGTGTACCAATAAGGATGGTAGATGAATTCTACTTTCTGTCTAGCAAAGAGAGAGAACAAGCATTGGAAGCACAACGTATCAGGGATGAGAAGACAAAGCAAACTGAGAATGATCTTGCTTTAGCAAGGAAATTGCTCAGGAAAGACTCTGCTAAAGACAAGGCGGCCAAGGAACAATTGAAAAAGAGTGAAAGGGTCGTTGAAGCTCTTGTATAGAGAGAACTTGCACAGGAAAACTTGAATGTAGATCCAACCCTTGCTCAACAGAAGATTCTAAGTGCACTATTCGCTGAAGCCACAATTCAGAAAGACAAAGAGCTTGACTGGTGCACTGATAGACTGAAATTTCGAAGATCTGAGGCCAAAATCATTCATGCAACTATTCAAGGGCGACACTCCAACAGAGGTGGTCTAAAGGTATATGTAAGAATGACAAGGACAAACAGAACTGAGAGAGAAGAAGCTAAGTTCCTAAGGATTTATGGATACACTGAATGGTTAGAAATCAGAGACGCCGTTCAGGGTTCCAAATCCAAATTCAAGGATGTGGTGGAAAGAGTACTGGATCAGTTGCTGCAAAGGATGTCACAACACGTGCAAGTTCCCCCTCTCCCTGAACCATCAAAGAAGAAAAGATCAACTGTTGAAGGTGGTTCAAGCTCTAAGAATGAGCATGAAACCAAATTTGATTATCAAAGCATTCTTGGTCATCTTGAAATCCCTGATATTTCAATGCTACGTACCTCTCTCCCTCAAGACCGAAGATATGAAGAAGATGAAATCATCTCACTACCTGAACCTAGTATGGTACTCCTGGATAATGAAGGGTTCTTAGGACTCTTCAGAAACCAAGAAATTCACAAGGCCCCATCCTCTCACATAAAGATCATGTTATGGCGTTGCTGGTCAGATACCCCTCTGATGAATCGACAGAAGACGCTTTATGAGAATGAGCTACAAAGAAGAAACGAGAACATCTCTGATTAGTTATAGATTTCTATTTCCTTTGTAATGTTCCTTCAGTGTACAAGTACTTTACTTTTATTATTGTAATTTCATTTTCCTGTAATTTCTTCAGATTATATTTAATGAAATTCAATCAAAGTACTTTACTCCATCTATATACTAAAAAGATCCCTGAAAAAAAAGGAAAAGGGACAATAAACATAAGAGTTCTATCTTTCTTCTATCTATACTTTACTCACTGATTCTTCACCTTGAAAAATTAATCAGTGAATGTACTTTATGCTTATTTACTTGTAACAATTGTGCTTTCATATCCTTATAAATGAAACTCAATTCAGATAGTAGACTAGCTGAAAAAGAATACACAGATTAGTACTTATAAAATTTACTTCAAATTTTTTTGGTCCTTACTAGTCTCTTAAAGCAATTTTCCTATGTTGCTTAATCATAATCAAATAGGGGGAGATTGTTGATCATAACTCCTCTCGATGATTTGAATATGATTCCTTTTGTATACTTAGTGAAATTCTATTGTATAAGCTTCTGTTAATATTCAGCGATGGCATACGTCGATTACCATCAGCGATCGCTGAAGATCAAGGAACAACAAGCTTATCTCTGAAGAACTGAAGATCAGCTATCACACCAGAAGACCAATCAGCGAAAGTCAAAGACCCTAGCTGAAGAAAGAGATAATCAGCTAAGTGAACTGAAGCGGTTCAGCGATAGCAGCGATTATCTAATCAAAGTGTGAAGTCTTGTGAAGCCTCAGCGATACTGAAGATTCATCCTTGAAGATTCAGAATTAGCGATCAAATGAAGCTTCCTTTACAAGATTAAAGATTGATCTTATCCTCGATGCACAAAAGTCAAACCTAATACCGTGTCAGAAAAGGACGTACGAATTATATCTTATATCCCCATCATATCTGATATGGTACTGTTCATATTCGGCCAAAAACATGGTTGTCTTATTAGCAAGGACAAGCTTCCTATCCAAGCTTGACACGTGGCATATACCTTTTGTCTTGCATTAAATGCAAACGGGTATAAATAAGATGAAGATATCTTCTTCATCTTAATGCATGCTTCCTTCTAGCCTAAACCCTCTTTATTTCTTTCTTCCTTCTTCTTGTGCATCAAACTTAGTGTTTCTTAGTTACAATAGAATAGGTTTTAAACTTGTTCTTATTCCGCTTGTAAATGTAAATTTGTTTATGATATATAAACTCATTTAAAAACCAAAATCTATGATATACAAACTGTTTACTATTTATTAAACTTTTGTAGATCCTTTAGGGACCAACAGCGAGTCTTACCCGCTTGAAACTCGCTCTGGTCACTGTTCGAGCTGATTTTTCATAAATACGGGTTTCATATTTATTTGGCCATAACTTCTTCACCACAGCTCCGTTTTGAGCGATTCAAGATGCTATGGTTTCGTATTTCAGAGCTCTTCAAGATGGTAACAATTAGGATTAGAGTTTACTTGATGATTTGGGATTCCTATACGTTGAAAGGGGTACGATCACCTCTCCGGAATTTTGAATCTAGGTTTTGGATTTTCACCCCATCAACCCTCATTCTCTTTGGGCTCTTTTGTGTATGTTTTGGAAGATATTTAGGTGTTCTTGAAGGGATTACATCATGGATCTAGAGTTTTAGCTTGGGGATCTAAAGTCTTCACGAATGGAGCTCGGTATTGGGATAAAATCTAGATTTAGGCTTAAATCTAGGTTGTGAGTTCATTTTTACCTTTCTAAAACCTTATACATATCAAAATGAAGTATTTTACCTTAATGTGATGTTTAAAATAAGTGTTTCTATACTTGGAAGATTTTGGTAAAACTATGTCAAAATGTGCCATTTATGGGTTTTCTTTGAAATAATGAAATGAGTACGAAGAACGGTTTTAAAACACGCTTATGGGTTTTTGACGAGAAATATGATGTATAAACCTAAATGTTATTTTGACCTAATTTGGGAAGGAAGGTTTTGAAAATATGAATTTTATCATACGATGTTTTTTATGAAGGGAAGTTTTGGGCAACATGTAAGTTAATCTTCACAAAGATTTTGTGAAAGAAAGTTAATACATCGGAAACGATTGTAATCGGAAGTTAATCTTCACAAAGATTTTGTGAAGGGAAGTTAATACATCGGAAACGATTGTATTCGGAAGTTTGACTAGTGTAAATGGATCCATAGGCACATACAGTCGGAAGTATTTGAGGGTGGAACTTGTAATATATCCCAGTTTGGGGTTGAACATGTTCGAAAGAATAATCGAAATAAAGGCGGGTCATTCCCGTAGAAGTTTCCCTCAAAGGAATTAAATGCGTATCTTTTAGGTGTAAATCGTGGAAGAAAAGAAAAACAGATGTTTTGGAAAAGCTTTTTGGTTAAATGTTTATTTACCGTTTTCGAAGATCGACTATCTTTCCATATTTGAATAGTTTGTTCTCACTAGGCTTTAAGTCTAACACTTTTTCTTAAAATGACATGTACAACAGGTGATCAAGCTTGTGGGGCTTGATAGGATGAGTGGAGCTAGGTACCGGTAGTGGCATCCTTTTTGAAGTGCACCTTCGTGTGTATAGATGGGTTATATAGAAGCTCATTTTGAGGATTTAGAGACACCCGAACTTAATCTGTATTCTAAAGTTCGTATAGATTAATAGGTCGTCGTCTAGTATCCCTTTGAAGTTGTAAACTCTCTAACTTCTCCCCATCTTTATGAGTGATGTTTATTTCACTGAAGTTATTCCGCATTTTATTTAGTTTAAATTAACTCCCATTTTTAGGGGTGTTACATATATATATATATATATATATATATAGAGAGAGAGAGAGAGAGAGGGGGGGGTTCAAATGTAAACTCAAATTTGGTTGTGAACGTGAGGACAAATGAGAGCACGATACGTGTTTGAATGTAGATTATTCAGTCTGAATATCACATATGTCGCGCTCTCAGTTGTCCTCACGTTCACAACCAAATTTGAGTTCTCATTTGAACCCGCCCATGTATATATATATATAAGAGTAAACTACAATTTTGGTTTATGATATTTACACGAATCTTCGAAAATGGTACTTGGACTTCAATAACTACAAGTATCGTCCCTAGTGTTAACATTTTGCTTTGAAAATCGTCCTTTGAACTTAACACCGTTTAAAAACTCAGTTAAGTGGGGGGTACTTTTGTCTTTTTACACTTTTTTTAATCTTTTTCTTGGTTTTGACTCTTTTTTGTCCCTCACCTCCAGCCACCACAGAGACAAAATTCTAGTGGCCTTATCTGGCACCTACTACTCCGGTGGTCTTCTTCGGCTTAAATTGAAACCCAACCTAAATCACATCTAAAACTTAAATCTGAAACCAATCAAAACCCAACGTAATTAGATAAAAACCTAATCAAAACAAAAATCAAGGATGAAAAGGAAGAGAGATCGTTTGTGCTTTGCATTTTCGATTGCTTCAAACATATATCCAAAGAAACGATTGATTGTCCATCTTCAACTGCGATGATGTGCTCGCTGGGAAGAGAAAGTGGAAGGGGACAGGGAAGACAGGGGTGGTTGCCGAGAGTCAAATGGGGTGGGGGAGATCATTCTTGTTAGAAAGGGTAGGGGGGTTTGGGACGGTGGTTTGTCGAAGTTGCAGGTGTTGCCGAAGGTTGGCCGAAAACTAAAAGTGAGGTGGTGATGGTGTTGTGCTCGTCAGAAAGAGTCAAGGGAGGGGGCAGGGAGGGTTGGAGAGGGTGCCGGAGAAAACCGCTTGAGACGAGCACACCAGCGATGGCCAGTGTCCGTGTACGTATGTATTATATATATATATGAGCCTAATCAAATTAGAACTGAATAGTTTGTGGAAACTATAAGAACTAATGTGGATGAATCATTTTAAATAATTAATGTTATTTACTAAAACAACATAGAGGGTAAATTGGTAAAATTGGGTATCACATTGGGTATCACAATGGGTATCACATCGGTTATCACAAAGCATCTTATATGTATTTGTGTATCACACTGAGGGTATCAAATTAGAATCACAGTGTGTATCACCTAATTCTATCACACGGACTGTGGACGGAGGGAGGAGATAGGAGAATTTAAAATACCTAAAATGTCCATTCATTAAAAATTTAATCAAAATTACCAAGTTATAAGTTTTCTAATTTAACCATTATTTGTGGTTTATATTGGTTGTTACAGTTTCTACAAACTAATCAATTTTTGCTCGAATTACTCACTATATACGATATATATATATATATATATAGAGAGAGAGAGGGGAATGTTCAAAGGAGAATGTTAATTTTTTACGAGAATATATGAAAGGTCGTTCATGTACAAAATCATACATGATCCGGACGATTTTTCCCATGTGACTTAAGTCACCTGCTCCAGTTAGTTTGAAATCACATATGATTTTGTAATGAAAAAAATTTCTCGTAAATAATTACCGTTCTCGTATGAACTTGCCCCTAGGTGTGTATGTGTGCGTGCGTAAATGTGTGTGTGGAGACCATAAAAATATTGTAAGCCATGTAAACCTATATTTATGGAAATTATGAGGATTCAGTTATTATTATTTGAATATTTAAGAAAATATGATTAATGTTTATATTAAGTAACAATCGATTTATTTATAGAATCAAATAATTCGTAACACCCTGATTTCTATTCAAGTTGAAGAAAGTGTTGACCGGGTGGTCTATTAAAGATAAGCTAATTTCAGAGTTTGAGTGGTGGTGCTGTGAGATAGTGACAACTGTCACAATAGCACCAAGGGTACTAAGAGTATGGTCGTCTTAGCTATTGTGCCATACGATTATGACATCTGACATAATAGCACCGGTGGTACCAAGTGGTTGGTGGTCCCAACAAGTGTGTCATTCTATAGTGACAATGGCACAATGTACCAACCGGTCTTTGGTAAAATGTAATCTCAAGTCCTCTTTGTATTCCACTCTTAGAATCAACAAGATAAGTATTTTTTTTTGGAAGTTAATTATATTAGGTTTCATCCACAAGGCGAGTAGCGGGATCAAAATGGGTGAAAAGTGGGAAAAAAACACCTCAAAACTGCCCCCGGCCTAGTGAGCCGGCGAGTGTGACAGGGCACACTCGCATGCGGCCTCCAGTGGTTAAAAACGGGATTTCCTTCATTTGGCCATATCTCTCTCATTTCAACTCCGTTTTGGACGATTCAAAGTGATATGGTTTCGTATTTCAGAGCTCTTTAAGATGGAGACAATGAGGATTAAATTTTACGTGATGATTTGGGGTTCCCATACGTTGAAAGGTACGATCACCTCTCCGAAATCTTGAATCTAGGGTTTGGATTTTCACACCATCAACCCTCATTCTCTCTTGGGTTCTTTTGTGTATGTTTTGGAAGATATGTAGGTGTTCTTGAAGGGATTACATCATGGATCAATAGTTTTAGCTTGGGGATCTAAAGTCTTCACCGAATGGAGCTCGGTATTGGGATAAAATCTAGATTTAGCCTAAATCTAGCGCGTGAGTTCAAATCTAAACTTATAAACTCAAATACTTGTTGTAAATGTAGTATTTTACTGACTTTTAAACTTGGTTTCAATTAGTTGTGTATTTGGGTAAGTTTAGAGGTTTTAGGTCAAAATGAGGATTTTGAGTATTTTGTTGTAGATGATGAGATGAGCATCATTAATGGTTTAAAATACTTGGAGGCTTTATAAAATGGCATAATCTTTGATTTTGGTACTCAAAATGATTTGACCTAAATTTTGGTAAAACCGACATTTGAAAGGAAATAGTTTATTGAAAGGGTTTTCAAGGTTGGAAAACTAGCAATACGTCTCGTGTATTTGGTCCTTAGACTAGTGTAATGGATCCATAGCCATATAGTCGATTTTGTGGCGGGATTGTTGTCCCTTTTTGGTTGCATAGTAGTCTAGTAGGGCCTTGTACCATTGGGTGCTATGCTGGATCATTACCGGATGCCATTGACTCTATGTATTCGCTAGTAGGGGTCTAGTAGGGCCATGTATTGTTGTGCATATAGTTGGTCGTTGCCGGTTGCCATTGACACATTGCGCGGGCCTTCGTAGGGGTCATCGGGGGCCATGTACTAAGGTGCATAGCCGGTTGTTGCCGGTTGCCATTGACTCTTATGATAGCTCAAACATCGTGTAGTGACCTACTTATGGTATCTGTCACTAAGGATGGAACACCGGGTCTGACCCGGTTCCTTTTAAAGGATCATTACTCATCAAGAGTAAGTTATTTGAAGTGAAGTTAGATGAGATAAAATGCACCGTATCTTATCTTTTAAATGTTTTAACTGTTTGTTCTCACTAGGCGTAAGCCTAACACTTGATTTTAAAATGTGGTTTAGCAGGTAAGCAAGTTGATGGGGCTCTTTAGAGAAGAGCGGGATGGTGTGTCGAGAGAGAGACACCTTTTTGGAGATATGTCTTAGAGCATATATAGTTGGAGTTATAACTCATTCTTTTGAGGATATTAGTAACACCCAATTGTAATCTATAGTCTGAATAGCATAGATTAATAGGTTGTTATTTTAATATCCATGTTTAGATGTAAACTCCCATACTCTATCCCCACTTATTGGGTGATTTTTTTTCATTTATTTCGCATTTCGTTTTGGTTTAATTTTGCTCTAAATTTTAGGGTGTTACAAGTTGGTATCAGAGCTCTAGTTTAAGCGAACTAGGTATGAACTTAAGATGCCTAGACTTAAGCTGAGACTTTAAGTATTAAATTGTGAGTATGGGTAGACACTCTTGAGATAGGAGAGCTTTAGAGTCGACAGAAATACGCTAACTATGAAATGTGACTTTGGAAATAAGAATTCTTACATTTATGATATATCCAAAATATCACATACCTAATGTTATTTTGGGTATATTGTTATGTGAGTTTGCTTATTTTACTATGGTTATGATGAGTGGTGAATGTGTTATACGTATTTATGTTAGTCTTGTCTAAGTCCTATTCAATGTTTGTGGCCGACAAGATGATTTAGACGTGTACTACATCACGTAATAAACCCGAGGACACGAGTAACAGTATTTCTACTCCGGATCTACAAGTGGCAGTGGAGGTTATTCAATCACTCATGATCCCTCTTATTCCAACAACGGATGTGCCAGAATAGATGTTTTGCTTGAAGTCAACCTTGATCAGGGTAATCCCTTAATGGTAGAAGCGGTCTTACAGGATGAGTTCTGACTTAATATGTTGCAGGCGGTTATTTTCGCTATAGCACAACAACATGAAACTTTGCGCAAAATATTCGAGGAAAGGGATGCCAGTAACCGAAGGCATGAAGCAACTGTGCCAGTAAAGGACACCACAACTCAAGCCGACTTCAAAAAATCTATTGAAATCAACCAAAAAAGTCTCATGAAATCAAATCAAAAAAACCAAAAAGTTCTTCGAAATCGACAAAAACACTAAAAAATCCCTCGAAATCAACCAAAAAAGATTAAAAATCCTTCAAATGTTGTGTAATTAGGCTAAAAACACGTTGGATGACTTTGCATGCCTTTAGTCTACCTTAAATGTGACCCCACTAGATAAAAATCTTGGATTCGCCACTGTGTATGTGTGTGTACGATCATGTTAAAGATAAGCATCTGTTTGTGATAGATATAAATATGTACCCCTTAATCTGAACGCAAATTTAAACAAATTATGGAGCTTATATGTAACGTTTTGTTTTATTTTTCGATATGACAACACTAGGGCAAAACACTCCTAGCTCAACATGAGATGATTGTAACCTTACACTTTAAAAGACAAAACACTATTATCTTATGTTTTACATCAATACAGATGTAACCTACAACTTCTTGAATGTGTAACCTTAGGATTTGGGCTTTTGAAGTACCAAATTAAATGGTTTACTTTTAATGGCCCAATAATAGCAACTATCTTTGGGCTCAAAAAAAGGCCACTAATGAATAAATTTAAAAATGAATCCAAAAGACCATTAATCAAATATAAATTCAATTTTTGTTATAAAACATGCAAATTTATCAGCCTATCACAAATGTTACTCCAAAAACAAAAAACAGCTTGTATCAACCTATGAACTACCACTATTTCAAAAACAGTTCATATAAAACCCACTTATATAAATCTATGAACTTTCGGTTTCTCATTTAGGGATGTTTGCGGTCCGGTTTGAACAGTTTAACCCCTTAAACCACAGACCAAACCGTTAATGACGGTTTAGAAAAATTTCAGACCGAGTGGTTTGGAAGCAATTGACCAAACCGGTCAAACTGGACCACAAAAACACGGTCTGGATTGACCGCTTTAGCCGGTTTGAGCTGTTTTAAACTAAAAAAATTGACAACTATATCTAAAATGAAATCTCTATCAATATCGCACACTTGGATAAACGTATATGGAATTATTTAAAAACCGTCTATCTCTAAAATTACAAAAAGATATCGAACAAATTACCAAAAAGTTAAACAAATCAACCAACAATAGTTGGAATTTTGAACAAATATTGAGCAAGACGAACTACGGTTTGGAATTTGATTTTTGAAGGATTTCATAAATTTGCCAATTTAGAAAAGAAAACTATAAAAACATAATGTCTTTGACAAATTCTTTATAATTGGACCATAAAAGTAAAACCTACAACATAAAAAGTAATTACAATGTATACATGTTTTTTGGCGGTCGATTCGGTTCAGGTCGCTCAAAAGAATATTCAAACCGCAGACCAGACCGGACCAAGCGGTTTGACTATTTTTCAGACCAGACCGGACCGCCAGACCGCTCAAACCACCAAAAACGGCCCGGTTTGACTTGGTTTGAACGGTCCAACGGTTTTTTTGAACACCCCTAGTCTCATCTATGAACTTATAAATTTTATAAAATCTAACCAGAACAAACTGTACAAACTCATCAACGCTCCTCTTTCATATATGTCTCATCATAACGTGTGTGATGATTTAGTGATTGTATCGGTTAAGAAACAATAATTATATTCATGTATAAGGATTTTGTAGGGATTTTCATGTGTTTCTAATTTGCATTTGTATTTGTATTTTATTCTCGTACTCTTAAATGTGGTTTTTTGAAACAAAATATATATCTCATTTTCGTATATTTTCAATTTTGCCACCCCACAGCCAGGGACGGATCACAACCGTTGTAATCTCGGGGGCCGAAAATATAATATTACAAAAATTAAAATATCCAGAGGATACGTACGAAAGTTTTTTTAATTCTTTTTCCTATGTTATAATATTAAATTTTAGAGAAAATTTGTTAATAAAGACTAACGGGTAGTTTACCAAACATTTATCCGATAAGCGTTTACCAAGTTATATTATCTTATTGGATGGATATGGCAAGAACTGAGAATATTACCAAGTAAAACAATGGTAGGGATCAAGTGTCTTACCTTGTAAGTAAGATGACGACCCTTAACCAAAGGGCTTTTGGCCTAGCGGTATGTGAGCCCCTTGTCTTCTAGGAGGTCGGGGGTTCAAACCTCACCATAGCTGAGGAGGGTGTGTGAGTTTGTTTGTTTATTCCAATTGCCGTATATAAATATTATATACTTCAAAAAAAAAAAGATGACGACCCTTACTCGGTTAATGTTTACCAGGTAAATTATTGGATATGATATCATTTTGATAGAGTACAAATCTTATCCGACAAGGTAAGTAATAGTGTCAAATTTTACCTTTAAACATTTACCGGATAAGTATTTAGGTAAATAGTATCTAAAACTTAAAACCTTTAAACTATTAACAAAAAAAAAAGTAATACAAATTTATTATATCATTGTATTATTATTAATTAATAAAAACAAAACTTTAAATTATTAATACAACAATAGAATACTATATATAATAACTCAAACATTGTTTTTTTTTTGAAAAATAAACATTGTTTTTTTTTTTTGAAAAATAAACATTGTTGTTTTATATTTTTTAAAAAATATTTTTATATATGGTAGTGCATGAAGAAAAATAGAAATTGTGGAAGAAAAAATAGAGATTGAAAAATATAATATACAAGATTCAATACCGGAACCACTTGGAAGTGACCATAGAGCGTTAACCACTATAGCAGCCACACTATATGCATCATTTAATGGACAGATATGATATATGAGTGAAAAAAGCGGGAAGACCATAGCCCCCCAAAATCCTTATGGAGTTCCGCCACTGTCCGCAGCTATAGTCTATAAGCCATTGATCCGGGTCTATAGGAATTAGACATGTGATATTTATTGAGACCTATTAACGAAAGAATACTTTAATATTTATAACATTTTATTAGTATTTTTTTAAACTATTTAAGATATTAAGTAATTATAAAAAAGGGTTAAAATTTTATTAGCAGGTCAACCTAATCTTTTTTTAACATGCCAGAAAATGTTTTAAAGCGTGTGATTTTTAGGTAAATAGTATCATTGCAATTTTCTTTAAAGCGTGTGATTTTTAATTCATATTACTCTTTTTTCATAAAAGAATTAATAAGTTTAATAATGATCATATCTACATATCAAACCATAACCTTAAGTAGGCTAAAATTGTATTATATTGAATAATGATAACCAATACAAGACTTATATAGGAAAACAATTTACAAAACTAATCCTCTAATTATGAGGTATTACAATTATGATTTAATATGCCCCCACAAGCTAAAGGCGGGACACGACCTGAAGCTTGGATCGAAGAAATTGGAATCGTGGTATGGACAGCGGCTTGGTGAAGACATCAGCGACTTGATCATCGGTGGAAATAAACTGAATTCGTAACTCACCTCTGGATACCTTTTCCCGAACAAAATGGAAGTCAATCTCAATATGTTTTGTGCGGGCGTGAAATACTGGATTGGCAGAGAGGTACGTGGCACCAAGGTTGTCACACCACAATGTTGGAGAGAAATGCATGCGAACACCCAGTTCACTTAGAAGGGCCTGAAGCCAGGTGAGTCCAGTTGCAGTATCCACAATAGCTTTATATTCAGACAGGGTAGAGGAACGGGAGACAATTCGTTGCTTTCGGGAATACCAAGAAATGAGGTTGGAGCCAAGAAATATAGCAAAACCACCTGTAGACGATCATCAGGACACCCGGCCCAATCAGCGTCAGAGAAGGCATTAATTGTAGAGTCAGAGAAGGCGTGAAGTGCACGATTTGAGTTACGTCGGATAAGAAGTCCAAGAGAACTTGTGCCCCGAAGATAGCGAAGGGATACGTTTGACAGCTGCCCAATGATGGTCTGTCGGTGCGTGCATAAACTGACACACTTTGTTGATAGCATATGCAATGTCAGGTCGAGAAAGAGTAGCATATTGCAAAGCACCTACAATTTGACGATACTTTGTTGGATCACCAAATAGAGTACTAGACTCCCGGGTCAGTTGCACCGCCGATGTCATAGGAGAAGGGGATGGTTTGGCATCGGATAGACCAACCCGACGTAGAAGGTCCAAAATATATTGTCGTTGAGACAGGACAATGTCGGACCCGGTAGGGACAACCTCAATCCCAAGAAAGTGATGTAATTGTCCCAAATCCTTTAAAGCAAATTCAGACCCAAGGGTAGAGACCAGTCGGTCAATGTCGGTGTTGTTGTTCCTTGTCACGATGATGTCATCAACATAGACAAGAACGTAAAGGACAATGGAGCCCTTAGAATAAATAAACAACGAAAAGTCGGTCTTGGAACCAACAAAGCCCAATATTAAGCAAAGCACGGGAAAGTCGTTGGAACCAGGCATGTGGAGCTTGTTTTAGGCCATAAAGGGAGCGCTTGAGCCGACAAACATGGTGTGGATGTATAGGATCAACAAACCCCGGGGGTTGAGCCATGTAGATGGTCTCAGTAAGGTTCCCATGGAGAAAGGCATTTTGAACATCGAGGTGACGTAGAGACCAACCTTGAGAGACGACAAGAGAAAGGACTACCCAAATTGTGGTAGATTTAATCACGTGACTGAAGGTTTCCTCAAAGTCGATACCAGGTTGTTGGTGGAACCCTTTAGCAACAAGGCGCGCTTTGTGGCGTTCAATGGTACCGTCAGCCTTTCGCTTAAGTTTATACACCCATTTGCACCCGATAATATTATAAGCATCCGAAAAAGGGATAAGACTCCACGTGTCATTTCGAACCAATGCCGAATACTCCTCAATCATAGCCTTGCACCACTCAACGGATTTATTAGCAATAGTAAAGGAGGTAGGCTCAGTGTCCGTGGAAACGGACTAGGTGACATGAGATGCAGAGGGATCAAAAGGGACACGGGGTTTGGGATAAGGTCTAAGATTCATAGGATGGGTGCGTGCAGCAGGAGGCGGGGACGAAAAGGAAGAGGAAGGTGGGGTAGAGTCGAGTACGGGTTCAGGACTCGATGAAGGGACAGATTCAGGGGAGGGAATAGGAGTTGGGTCCACAGTAGGAAAAGTGGTCGTGGTGGTGGTAGGGGACGAGGGAGTATCGATGGGAAGGTCGGGAGCAGGCCCAATCCTGAAATTTTACGGGCCCTGGGCGAACGATAGAAAATGGGCCCCTAGAACAGAGTCACAAACAAATATAAAATAAATGTTTTTTTAACCATCAGAAGTAAAATTGCATACAATAAATAATGATACGGAGAGGAGGGAGTATCGACGGGGATATGAGTGTGAACAACCGGTTGGGTGGTGGACAAGGGTGGTGGAGAGTGATCAACCGGTTGAGTTGTGGATGGGGACGGATCGAGATTGGAGTTTGGTAGGAATGGGAACACAGATTCAGCAAACCGGACATGACGGGCGACATAAATGCGATTTGTTTTTACGTCAAGACACCGATAACCATGATGAGTCGGGCTATAGCCGAGGAAAACAACATGGAGTGGAGCGGAAATCTAGTTTATAAGCATTGTATGGACGAAGATGAGGAAAACATTGACATCCAAACACCTTAAGGAATAGGTAGTCTGGTTGTTTGTGAAAGAGATGCTCATATGGGGAGATGGAGTGAGAAACACGAGATGGCATACGATTTATGAGAAAAGTGGCGGTGTCAAAAGCATAGTGCCAAAACCGATGTGGAACATTACTTTGTGCCAAGAGGGTGAGGTCGGTCTCAACAATATGTCGATTTCGACGTTCGACAAAACCATTTTGTTCGTGAGTATGTGGACACGTCACACGATGGACAATTCCCATAATAGAGAAAAAGGTGTTAAGATTTCGATATTCACCCCCCCCTTAATCGGTTTGAACGGTTTTGAGTTTGGAGTTAAATTGACGTTTAACCATTGTGACAAATTGTTTAAAAAGATCAAAAACATCATATTTTTGAGTCATAGGATACAACCACATATAACGAGAATAATCATCCACAAACAAAACAAAATAGCGATGACCACTAGAGGCAGGCCCCCAAACGTCACTATAAACCAAATCCAAAACTTTAGTACTTTTAAACGAAGAAAGCGGTAAAGACAACTTAGAAGACTTGCCTAACAGGCAAGTCGAACATAACAAATGTAAAGTTCTATTAGACACAGGAAGAGAAAAAAGACTCAACATGGACTTAAGTAACCTTGGATGAGGATGACCCAAGCGTTGATGCCAGACGCCAGACGAGGCACGTTCGGCAGAGAAGGCGGCACGTTTAATGGACTGGAGTTGTGGAATGGTAAGAGAGTAGAGACCATTACTGCTCGGGCCTGTGAGTAGAGTAGTGCGAGTATTCCAATCCTTCACAACAAAGAAACTTGAGTGAAATTCAAAGAAGACGTTATTATCGATGCAAAGTTTTTGTACATATAGCAAATTCTTAGAGATAGAAGGAACATGTAAAATATCTGATAAGTGGAAAGTTTTATGTGGTGTGTGAATATCGGACAAACTGGCATGTAAAATAGGAAGGCCTTTACCATTACCAACATGAAGAGCATCAGGACCATGATATGCTTCTGAGAAGTCCAGGCTAGAGAGATCTGAAGCCACGTGACTTTTTGCCCCTGTGTCCGGATACCAGTGTGATGGCAAGGATGAAGATGCTTGTGATCTGTTGGTGCTAAAGTGAGCGGTAGGTTGGGCATTGGTCTTTCCTCTATGGTTGGAACATTGTGCTGGAATATGCTGAATGCCACATTTTTGACAATGTCCATACACAGTATTTTGAGCTGATGCCCAACTAAAATCTGGGCCACGTGGCCTACCCCCACGGGGGTTGTTACGGTTGGTGTTCCTACCACGGCCACCACGATTTCCTCCACAGTACCCATTATTTGACGATTGTCGATTACCAAAGAAGGCTTGTGGTGGTGTACCTGTTGGGATGAGGCTTAAGCCGAGAGCTTGCGCTTGAGCAGCAAGTTGCACATAAGTGGTGGAGTTGGCCACGTTGTGGATGGGAGACTGGTTAGGAACCCCGTAGACCGACCAAGTTGCACATTATATGCATGTGCAATATTTGGTGCTCCAGATTTGGACCGCCCATGAACAAACTCATGATCTGCGAGAAGGGCTTGGAGATCATCCACATGTACATCCGTCCCATGAGCGGTAAGAGTAGTGGTGAGGCTATTGAACTCATTGCGATTAGATAGACCTGCAAGAATTGTTAGAACTAAATCTTTTGGACGAACTGGCTCACCAATTGAGGCTAGCGAATCGTCGTATCCTTTTGCACATTGAAGGTAAGTGATGACAGATTCATCGTTGCCAATCTCTAGTTTTAGGAGATTAGTTTTGAGAGTAAGTTCTCGGGAAAGAGACGTGGGTTCAAAAGCACGCTGCAAAGCTTCCCGAATCTCATGGGATGTTTGTTTTCCGTAGAAGACACCATACACTTGTTCCGAGATTGAGGAGAGCAGTACCATCTTTACGTGGTCATCGTTTGTTTTTCAAATCGAAAGAGCGGGGTTTTCCACTGTTTTGTTGTCAGCCGTAATATGAGAGGGAGGACATGAAATTATCCATTAAGGTACCCGATTAATTTGTTTGCCGGGAATAAAGGTTCAATCATGGTTTTCCAAAACTGATAGTTTTCTTGATAGAGACGGAAGGCCCATCGGTGGGCAGTTTGGACGGATTTTTCCGCTACGGTGAAAGCTGTCGGAGATCTTGTCATGTTGTTTGAGCAAAGAAGAAAAATGTTGAATCTGACTGAAGGCTTTCGATGAGAATGGTTGCCGGAACTAGAGTTGACGGCGAGGATTAGGGTTAAGGCCGGCCACTTAAGACTATGATACCATATCAAACCTTAAGTAGGCTAAGATTGTATTATATTGAATAATGATAGCCAATAAAAGACTTATATAGGAAAAAAAATTACAAAACAAATCCTCTAATTATGAGCTATTACAATTATGATTTAATACTACGTAAATTTAATATTTTTATTGAATCACAAAAATATATAACTAATATTTCATATACAAACTAAAGACAATAATAAATGAGAGCAATTTACTTACTAACTCAGTTGATATTCATAAAAAGTAAAGTAAATTACATTCCTAGTCCATGTGGTTTGATGATATTTTGGATATAGTCCCAAATTCGTGTTTATTATACTCGGTGTCCCTGTGGTATGTATAAGTGCACGCAGAGAGTCCCTCCCTCTAATGAAATCCAAAAGATTCCGTTAAACCAGTTAAGTGTAAGGGTATTTTCGTCTTTTACCCTCCCTTTTTGTATTTTATCACAAGGACCAAAACTGTAACCGATTATAATATACTCATTTTTTGTCTTTTATAACAAACAATCCACATGGACCTATCATGTAATGTACGCTTTTATTTATTTATTTTTATTAGATATATATATATATATATATATATGTGTGTGTGTGTGTGTGTGTGTCATCTTATTACCCGTGAACAATGCTAACACCGCCCTCTACACCACCTTCGCCATCTTCGATATCCTCGAAGGTGGTGTCTACAACATCCTCGGTCCCCGTCTCACCCTCTTCGCCGACTGTTGCACTGACATCCTCTATGCCGGATCTTTCCTCTACTACAACCACCACAAACCCCAAGTCTTTGCCATCGTCGTTGGCGCCATACTCGGAATTGTCGTCGGACCTCTCTGGGTCGGGCAGGGGGCTATTATGACCTCATACCCTCCAATCGCTCGTAAAGGAACTTACATCTCTATTATCTGGAGCATATTTAACATGGATGGTGTCATCGGTGGTCTCATACCGTTTATAATGAATTACAACCGTGAAGGGGCGGTTTCCGTCAACGACGACACGTATATCGGGTTCATGATTTTTATGATGATCAAAACTATACTCTCTTTATCGATTCTACACCCGAGTAAAGTAACGATGGATCTTGTTGCACCAATATGAAGTATTTAAACGTGTTCACCAACATGATGTATTCAAATGTTATTGATCGTGCCAGTGGCATGGGCGAGTAACTTTTTTTGCAGTTATTAATTCAATAACGTGACTGGAGCTCTTTTTTACTGTCAGAACCAGATGATTAAACAACGTGTAGGTGATGATATCGGAGGTTGATGACGGAGACGTGGGTGGTGATCGATAGTGAAGGCCATGGTTGAAGGAGTTGGGTTGTAGTTCACGGGGATTCTGATTCGTTTTCAAGCTCGAGCAAAGCTTTAATGGCGGGCAAAGGAGAAAAGGTTGTTTTGCCATCGGTCTTCTCAGAATCAGGGTTTTTCTTCTAGTGTGAAGCTTGAAGGAGAAAAGCTTGTTTGAAGCTTCGACGGTTTTCAGTGAAGAAGGAGAAGAAGAAAGTGTGGGGGTGGGGGTACGAGTGTCTTTAATTAATTTTTTTAATAGGAAAAAGATAAATACATGTGTAGAAAGACAAAACTACCCCTTGAGTTAAATGTGTTAACAGACTTCGTTAGACAAAGAGACCTTTTGCGTGCGTTTTTGCATATTATAGGGACGTTCAGTGTAATAAACGTATTTTAGGGATTATATCCAAAATATCAGCAAACCACAGAGACCAGGAATGTAATTTACTCTAAAAAGTATCTAATCAACTATAAGTTTAATACATCTTTTTTAGCAGAAAGACGAATATTCTTTGCTGATTAAATTAAGTTGTATAAAATTTTAGGATAAATTATGTTTTTAGTCTTTGTGGATTGTTGAAATTTTTTATTTTCGTCCCTATAATTTTGAAATTATGATTTCATCCCCATGATTTATAATTCATCACTTTTATCATCCTTATGATTTAAACTTTATTGCTTTTTTCTTCCATATTCATTTCTATTTAGTCTCTCATATTTAAAAGTAGTATTTAGCCTCAAGAGAGAAAATAGAAATGAATTACAAATTATAGAGACAAAAACTGCAATTTTAAAACCACGGGAACAAAATCTGCAATTTTAAAACCATGGGAACAAAATCTGCAATTTTTAACAAATCGTAGGAATGAAAAATGTAATTAACTCAAAATTTTATAGTTATTTCAAACACTATATCAACGTATATTTTTTAAAAAAAACAATTTAAGAAAACATGATATGTGTATTTGTAATTTAACTACTCCCTCGTTCCAAAATAAATGTTTATATTTTTATTTATGTGTGTCCCAAATAAGTGTTCATTGTAAAAACAATAATTAAATTTTTAATTCTATGCTTAATTAATACACACAAATTTAAGATTTGATAAGATAAATGCATTAATTAGGAGTAAAACTGTCATTAAGTTAATTGTTTAAAATTGTATATTATTTTTATTGTGAACACTTATTTTTGTTTTAGGACGACTTCGAATATTAAATGCAATTGTTTGTGTTCATTAACTATGAAAGGTTTGAAGGACCATGATGTAGCGTGACAATGAGAGAAAAATGGTTTAAGAGGACGACAAGATGGTACATGATATATTATTATATATGTACATACATATTTTTATTATTACAATATTGGACGGGGTAGGTTAATGGCACCCCTACATAGTGCTAATGGCACCCCTAAGAGTGAATTTCATTCTCACACATGTCTATATCAACACCTATTATAGTATCAAAAATTCCGTGTACACCCATTTTAAAGGGGTGCCACTAGAACTCTCCTATTGGACGATTTAGTTAAACATAAAAAAATCATACATACAGGAATGGGTTCACGTGAGACCAGTATGTTTTTGTGAGATACGTGAGACTACATTCACAACAAAACATTGTAAAGGTAAAAAAAAACTCTCAACCTTATCTTTACAGTGTTTTGCTGTAAAAATTTAAGTGTAAAAAAAGTCCTAACGGGTCTCAAGAAAACAATATTCACATGATCTCAAGTCCATATATACAACTTATAAAATATGTTATACTAAAAGCTCATAACGACGTCAGAAGTAAAAATAAGGCGAACATTTAAAAAAATAAAAGGTAAATGTTTTATAAAAAAAAATAGTATGAACTTCTAGGCTATGTTTGGCAAACTAGCTGATAAGTTAGATTATGACTGATAAACTAGTTGATAACTTATAAGGTAGTTGATGACTTATAAGCTAGCTGGTAGCTGATAAGCTAGCTGATGAATAAGTTATGTTTGGCAAAAATTAGCTTATAGAATGTAAAATGATCAAAAAGAGAATCTTGAAAAAAAAATAGTCAATTACAAATATTTCATAATATAACTCAAATAAATTTCTAATAATATAATATGTTAATTATTACAAACAAAATAGTAAAAAATTAAATAATCTAAAATGTTAATGGAATGAATTTAAAATTAATTATTATATATATACAATAAATTTTGAATTTGTTAAAACAAATTTTAGAAAAACTATACATTATCTATGATTTTCAATAACCATTACATATCAATATCAATAAAATTGATCAACTTTACATATTATAATTAATTAATACTTTAAAAAATATAACTAATAATTAAAGTAAATATTTTATTAAAATTATTTAGCATACTTTAATTTATCTATGAAATAAGTATGACTTTAATTTTTATGTATTCTACATAAAAAAAAAAATTAGAATTGTTAGATTTGTTTTTTGATATCTTAGTATATTGAATAATAATTAAAAATAATAAATTGTATAGTATAATTAATATTTATTGTATAATTAAAACTAATTAATAATGTATAATTAAAATTAATTAATAATGTATAATTAAAATTAATTGATGATTATTAATTTTAATTAGTATAAATTTATATTGAATATTAATATTTATTTATGATTAACAGTTAATATTTATTTATAATTAATATTCATTAATAATAAGTAATAATATGTATTAGGGTTAAAATTGGAAAAAGTCTTAAGAAGTTTCTCATAAGCTAGTCCAAGTAGCTTATCAATAAGCTAGCTTAGTGCATCCAAACGATTACTCAAAAAATAAGCTAGCTTATCTTTGTCAAACAATGCCTTAGACGCCATGGCACAATAAAGGTCTTACACAACCACAAAAGAGTTAATGTGGCATCAGAGATGCCTCACAACTCGTACCATGGCGTGCCACATTGGTGCACCTTAAACAGTGTTTGGTACGTAGAATATGCTAGATTGAACTGAACATGACAACTTGTATGTTTAGTGTTTGGCACGACTAGGTTCAGATAAAACCTAGATGGACAAACTTCCCATAAGTGTTGTTTATTGATTTTATATGGTGGCTATTAATTGTGGTGGTGGAAGTAAAGGTGGTGATTATGTAGGGGATGCATATGGCTGAAGACTGACGATGGTTGTGGAGGACGTGGAAATAGTGAATGGTGGCAGTGGTGGCAGCCTACAATGCTGGGGGGTGATAGTAGTGGTATGTGATGGTGGTGGAGGTGGTTGGCATTTAGTGGTGGTCTATAGTGGTGATCGCCAGTAGTGGTAGGGGTGCCGATGGATGATGATAATTATTAAACACATACCATCTTATGGTTATATCAAATAAGGGTAGTAGTGGAATAAAAAAGAATTTTGTCATGTCACATGATGTGTAACAATAAGGCTTTGTCATACCATATCCTAAACAGTATTATATACTACATAGTACATACACCCTTATAGAACCCTGATTAATACATGAACACTTGTAAAGATGCACGGTAAAGAGATATCAAAAAATATATAAGTTAAATTACATCAATTCAATCAACGTTTATATCTATCAAGTAGTGTTTGAATCTTGCAATGAGCATGTTATTTTCTTCGTTTTTGTTAGAGTCTAATATTAGCTGGACTTAAACCATTTCATCTTTATATATCTTGGAACCTTTTTCTGTCATCAAGAGCTCTTTCGGGAAGTAATATAATAGAATTCTACATACTCTTACATAATAACAGAGTCAGATTTACCACTTCAGATATTCGAGACTCCAAAAAAATCATCCAGACCCATTTCGACACCTTGGTATTACCTATTATCCTCATTATAGACTTTGGAACCTCCCTTTTATCCACAATGACTCTTTTATATAATAATCTAAAAACGTTTCGTAGTATTCTTTTAGTTTTAAATAATTATAACATTAGATATTTCATGTAACTACATAAAAATGTTTCACCACATACAACTTTTTTTCAAAAATCGAATTAATACGTTATAGTGACTTGTAATTTATGTAACAAAACTTGTACATTTGTCCATAAATACATCCTTGATTGAGATTCACATGATCCATGAGTAAAAGAATGGGGAAGAATGATTGTGTTTTTCCCTCAAAACAATTAGGGTCATTTACCCCACATATTTTCTTGTCTCATATTTTTATTTTTATTTATCTTCTTAGTCATAAGTAAAGTTTATTGTATCCAGTTATTTTAAGAACTTATAAAACTGTGATAATCTTAAAAACTAGTGCATAATCTGTTGTATTATATGACTTTTTTTTTATCTAAGACTAAGATTTAGAATGTCGTTTATTATATATTTGATTCACAATGTATTTGTTTTATAATGTGAGCATTTTTAGCATGTTTATGAAGCAAAAGTTACACGTAAAAAACTTGACAATGTGAACAACATATATATATATTCATCAATACATTAAATTTTAGCCTTAGAAAAAAATCACATGAAATAATATCTTAAATCATGTGTATATCATTAGTGGAGATTTTTTCTTACCTTTCTCATTGTAACTTTCAATATCACAAGAACCTGACACTATATATATATATATATTGGGAATGGATCATACAAGAACACCCCTCATTAAAGGAATAAAGGAATGCATTTAGGACCACATATGATGTGAGTATCACACAATATAAAATCATATGTGATTCAATGGGGCCCCATTGAATCACATATGATTTTATATTGTGTGGGACCCACATCATATGTAGTCCTAAGAGTGTTCTTTTGTTCCTTTACATTTTCAAAGTTCTCATTTGAACTTCTCCCTATATACATATATATATATATAGTTGGGTTCCGATAAGAAGATAAGTCATGGTGAAAAGTGTAAAAATAGATCTTCACCCTTGTATCAATTCTAAATGAATGTCACTAATGAGGTGTACCGAGATACATCTTATCATTTCCCTTCTAAAACATATTTCATGGGTGGATATGAAATTAAAAGTAATCAATTATTCAGATTTTTTCTTTTATTTCCCACACGATCCCTCACACACACACACATATATATATATATAAGAAAATTAATAATTTACTTTTTCTATTTAGAGATTTCTTTCTCCTAAACATTCATCATGAATACCTCTTATTGATGAAAAATATTAAAATAATAAGATCTCTCTCTATTTAGATATTTCTTTAACTTTAGAGATACAATTTCTCAAATATTTTTCTATTTTAACATACAAGATAGCATAATTGTTGGAGTAAAAGTTTGGTGGATTTTTTTTTGTCTATTTTAGTATAGTTATTAAAAATGTTCTAACATAATTATTTCTATAGAATTGTGTACTTGTAAAATACAACGAGATGTAAACTTTAGTTGTAAACCAAAAATTGAAAATTAATGTGATTTTTCATTTTTAAAATAAAAGCCAAAAACTTTGGAGTATTTAAGTCATGCTTATTCACTACTTATCAATTATTTTTATATAATTCGAGCATGAAGCTTTGAAAATTTGTACATAGACTTTTATGGATTATAAAGAAAGTTCAAATACGAACTTAAATTTGGTTGTGAACGTAAGGACAAATAAAAGTGCGACACGTGTCTGAATATACAAACAAATATTTAGACTGAATAAATATTATATTTAGTCTGAATATTTCTTTGTATATTCAGACTGAATAAATATTATATTCAGTTTGAATATTTCTTTGAATGAGACACATGTCGCCCTCTTATTTGTTCTTACGTTCACAACCAAATTTGAGTTCTTATTTGAACCCGCACCTATGGATTATAAACTTAAATATTTATATCATGTTTACTTATTTATTTATTGAAAGATAGAACCATAAATAAAAATAAATGTTGAAGAAGATGTCACTT
Organism: Silybum marianum; assembly: GCA_036898165.1. Taxonomy (NCBI): domain Eukaryota; kingdom Viridiplantae; phylum Streptophyta; class Magnoliopsida; order Asterales; family Asteraceae; genus Silybum; species Silybum marianum. Next base: position 25,552,341 of record CM072542.1, on the reverse strand, counting down.
GTAAAAAACAGCAAAATCCAAGAAGATATGTTTCTTCTTTGTTTCATTCCAAATCCGTGATGATATTAAAACAAGTTTCGATTTTTTGAAATAATTAAAACAAGTTTCATTTCATACAAACATTCAATTTTGTTCAGAAACTTTGGAAGATTTCTTACACCTGCATTTATTCACATTCTTCCAATTTTGTCTCTTTATAACCATTTTAAAATAATAAATAAATAAAGTTATGATTCAATGTACTCTGATAACAATAATAAATCTGATTGTGGGACCGTTTACGGGGTAAATGTTTATCAGATATCACTTACCTTATTGAGTGAGTTTGGCAATAACATAGAATCTTACCCGATAAAAGGTATGGCAAAGACCAAAGCTATGTTTGACAAACTAGTCGATAAGCTAGTCGTTGATAGCTGATAAGCTAGCTAGTAGCTGATAAACTAGTTGATGAACAAATAATTTTTGGCAAAAACTTGGTAATAAGCATGCAAAAATAAAATGACCAAAAAAAACATTTTAAAAAATTAGTCAATTACAATATTTTATAATACAATTAAAAAAATATTTAAATAATATAATATATCAATACAAACAAGACGGTAAAGAAAAATTAAAATAATATAATATGTACATTAAAAAGAATTTTAATATGATTATTATATATATGTTATAAATTTTGGATTTTTTATAACAAATTTTAGAAAATAAACCTACATTGATTTATGATTTTAAATAATTATTACATATAACATGAATAAAATTAAAATTGGTCAACCTCACATATCCTAATTGATTAATAATTTCTCAGAAACTATGATTAATAATTAAAGCAAATATTTTACTAAAATCATTTTGACACAATTTTATCATCTATGAAACAAAATAAGTATAACTTTAATTTTTATTTAACTTACATAAATATCATTAGAATTCTTATATTTTGATAACTAGATATAATGAATAATAACTAAAAAATAATTGATATGGTTAATAATTTCTAAATAATTAATAGTAATGTATATGTATAATTAAAATTAATTAATAATTTTCAACTAATACTATTATAAATTAATTTATTTATTAATATTTATTTATAATTAATAATTAATATTAATGAGAGTTGTAATTGGAAAATGTAACAAAAAACTTCTCATAAGCTACTCCAAGTAGCGTTTTCATAAGTTAACTTATATCCATCTAAATGTGAACCCAAAAAATAAGGTTTGTCAAACAATGCTCAAGAGTTTTACCCGCTACACCCTTGTTGGGTAAAATACGTTTATCAATAATCCATTTTGATGATCGATAATGTCATTCAACAAGATAAGTGAAGATGGTGACTCTTGTTAGGCTATGTTTGGCAAAGGTAGCCGATAAGGTAGCTTATGACTGATAAGGTAACTTATGACTTATAAGGTAGCTGATGAATAAGTCACGTTTGGCAAAAAGTAGCTTATAAACATGTAAAATGACCAAAAAGTAACTTCAAAATAATAATAATTAATATTAATCAGGGGTATAATCGGAAGAAAATGATAAAAAGTTCAATAAGTCACTAATAAGTCACTCCCAACTAACTTATCAATAAGTTAGCTTATAAGTTAACTTATAAGTCATAAGTTAGTTTGTCAAACATGTACCTAGAAAATAAGGTAGCTTATAAGGTGACTTATAAGTCACCTTATTTTTGCCAAACAATGCCTTAGTAAGTTTTTACCTGATAAACATTTAGTAAATGGTCTCCACCATTTTCCTCATATTATTAAGATCTATTAAAATTCAAATTTACAGTTTAATATCGTATTCGTACAATTTTAAAGACATCATATTTGAACACGATAAAACTAATTGATGCATACATTCAAATATATGATAAGTCTTATACCTTATTATTAGAACAAGATACTGAATAAATTTTGAATTTTCTTTTTCAATAAGGAATTATATGAATTTTCACTTTGGAATAAAACTTTACATCCTAATGCAATGCATTGATACATGCAACTAGTTTGTTAAAAGGATTTCTTTTTCTTGAAACTTATTAAAGCGGTGAAATATGCATAATGTCGTCATTTTCCCTTTCTTTTGTCTTCTGATTAGAGTTGAATTATATAAATTAAAAGTAAATTATTGTTTTTATCAAAAAATTGATTAAAAAATAAATGAATTTTTACTTGACAAGCTAAAATACTATAAAACACAAGCATTTTGCTTATTCGTAATATATATATATATATATATATATTTATAATTTTCCATTAAATGCATCTTGATTTCTCTTTTGGTGTTAATTTATGTTTCATTCGGTGTTAAGATAATAATATTCAATAATCAGTACAATTTTATCATATCTACTAATTATTACACATCCCACAAGTGCCCAAAATGACAAAAACGTACATGCCTAGGACACCATGAACACGGGATTCCAGTCATAGTAGAGGTAGACAAGTGGGTCTAAAGTTTACGGCTGGTAAGGATAAATTACAAGAGACCAGTGTCAGGGACCTGTTAGGATAGATTATAAGAGATCTTGATCCAGTACCACTTATTACAAATTTTTTTAAACTGAACCAGCTGACAGCTACTATGTTTTTGGTATTTCTTGGACATTTTTCGCTTTTATTCGAGTTTAAATAGATATTTGATGTGGTGGTTTATTCACACAAATCAAATACTTGCTCAAAGCTAACAAATACAATATTTAATTAGAGTAAACAACAATTTTCTAAAATAAGTAAATGAATGTTTAAAGATAATTGTATTCAAAACACAATTATATAAGAGAATAATTAATATTAAATTTATTTTTAAATATTAAAAACTAAAAGGTTAAACAACCAAAACCCATAAAACCTAAGGTGTCAAATATGGAGGTGAGCAAAGACGGGTATCCGGTCAAGATTTATGGAATCGGAACTGGTGGTTCTTAGAATGAAGGAAAAAACCGCTTAAGTTGGTTCTTTATCTTTTGGAACCAGAACCGTTGGGAACCCGGTCATGGACGGACCCTTCATACGGTGGCACGTGCCATCGTATTATCTTTCTGCCGAAAGTTAATACGTATAAAAAAAATCATGGGTCTGTCCCTGTAACTGATTCTGGTTACGAGTACCCGATGTCTAAATATTTTTCTAAATTTTATTATTTTACACGATGAAAAGTAATTTTAAGTCTATTACAAAATACAAATGATTAACTTAAAGAAATAAATACAACAAACCGTTAAAATTAATACAATAAAAACTAATAATTATATAAATAAATTATAAACTCTTGAGTCTCGATAGCAACAAAACAACTTCCAAAGCAATTTACGTCAACATATTTAAATATAAATAAAAATACAAAATAGTTTTATTTAAAAAAATAGAGAGTACCCATCGGTTCTGGTCGTGGATACCCAACGGGACCGGGTACCCAGAACTGGTCCCGACGGTTAACGGTTCCAAAAAAATGAGAACCAAAACCAAAGTCAGTACTAATCGATTTCGTATTTTAGGACCGAAACCAATCACACCGATTCCGGTTCTGGAACCAATAATTATGGAGCAATTCGAGTTCTAAAGACGGATAATCAATTCCGATGTTCACCCCCCTAGTCAAATATGTATGTCAAGAGATGTTGGTTTATGAACCAAGGAATGAAAATGAATTTTTCGTTCTTCGATTTAACTTGAAATGAAAATTTAGGTTTTTTCTCAAAGAGTGAGATCATTATTTTAAATTAAATCAAACAGTTCTTTTATATTTAATATTATTAATTTATTTAATACCTCTAATTAAACACTATCCATATACACACATATGTATAGTATTTTCACATATAACTCATTTTCTCATCTATTTCAAAAATAATAAATAGCCCATTACACATCAAAATTCAAACACCCATCCTACCAAAATTTATAATTAAATAAAAAATTCATACACTTTATTTTCACAAAAATAAAAATAAAAAACAATCTAAAGCTCCAAATGAGATGGTGTTCTATTATTGAGCCTTCTCCTTTTACAACTAGTTGAAGAGATAGAAGAATCATCACTTTTGTTGTAACTTAAGCTTGCTGCTTCAAGAACACCAATGGGACTTTGTGGCACTTTACCACTCTTTAAGCTCTTGGTACAACCACCATTCAACTCATTCACCAATTCTAAACATTTAAGAACCTTTTCCTGCAAAAACCCATATCAAAAGACATCAAATTTCATTACTACTACTAAAAAAAAACATCATTCTTGAAACAAATGTACAATCTTTAATTCCTAAAGTACAAGTTATTAAAGCATGATTGCTAATTATGAGTTATGATGAACCCATTTCAGAAAGGCATAGGATCATGTGAGAAAAAGAGTTAAGGTGAGAAGCGTAAGAAGAGATATGGACCATTGATCACTTTTAATCTCATAGCCACCCATAAATTGCGCTTTAGAATGGAGTTAATTTGGTGCATCTCAGTGCACCTCATCTTGGTACATCTCATCCTATGTGCATCCAATGGTTAAGATCTCTTCTCACTTTAACTCTCCTTCTCACCGGAACCCAACCATTTCAGAAAACTAAAGAGGCAATCTTTATCAATCTTTGAAGGAAAGAAACTTTTTTTGAAGCAAAATACAAGTCTTTATGCATAAAGTACCAATTATTGTTGCAAGATTGATATATATATATATATATATATAACTTTAAAGATGGAATATGCAAAACCCCATATCAAAAAAGATATAATTTACTCAATACTATTTGAAATCATCAATCTTTTTAAGGCTAAACCATTAAGAACCGAGTTTGATGCAATTTACATGTCTTTATGCATAAAGTACAAGTTATTAAGCAATAACTCTCGATTAAAATCTAAAAAAACCCATTGCTAAAAGAGGGAATTTAAGCGGTTGTGCTCGATATCATTAATCTTTAAGGCAAGATTCATAATGAAAGCTAAAAAGAATACAAGTGATTACATAATGATTATGAATTATAACTCTCCATAAAAGATTTGGCATCTTTTAAGATCATCATGATAACAATTAAACATGTAAAATATAGAAAAAACATCTAGGAACTATTATATGAATCATTACCTTTTGTACATGTTTAAGAAGGGCAGAGATTTGAGTTTGTCCAACCACAGAAATTGCCACTCCTGCTGCAATCTCAGAAGGTCTGAATTCCAAGAAGTCAATCCCTACATTGTGAAATTACCCTTTTAGCCCTCTTTCATATCAACTAAATCTTATGAAAGAAAGGGGGTATTACACAACAATGTAGCTAATAATTACCATTTATTAAGCATAATATAAGTTGGGTTGATCTCAAAATTAAAGATCTTGAAATGGGTTGATGATCACAATCAAGTTTCCCAATGAAAGCATCTATAAAAGAAAATGGAGTCACTGTTTGCATCCTCCATTTTAATGTGGTCAACACAAGAAGCTCCATTTTTTGAATGGTTTTTGCTTCAAATACAAATCTTGCTTCACAAACCTGCAAAATTATTCATGTTATTCAAATCCCACAAAACAAAATCAAATTTACTTCAAAAAATGGATAAAAAAAACAAGATTTTGTACCTGTAAATCAAGAATTAGGGGTACTTCAGTCTCTTCCATTTTGGATGCAAGTGATAAACAAGTTACTGCTAGCAATTGCATCATCCAAGCTTTGTCTTTCTGTTCATCAAAAATAACATATAAAGATTAAAGATTCGCGAATATAATCCAATAATTGAATTGGAATTTGGAATATTATGACTTATAAGCATTAATTCTTCAAACCATCCTACTTATTTCGTTATATACTTGTTATCATGAATAACAAGATATAGTTTGCAATTATAGATGTTGTTTAATCATGACTAAAAACATAACTCGTTTTCAACATAATGAAGTTTCTTTTGGTAATCTTTGCAAGAAACATAGTTCAAGAGTTAATAACTAATTACTAGTGTTATAATTCATAAACATTGATAAATATTAATAATAATAATAATAATAATAACTTACAGGGAATTCATAGACAGCAAGAAATCTGTCTAAGTAGTTTATGGATAAATATGCACATAAGGGTCCAAAATTGAAATGAGCATGAACCTGTTAAAAACACAAAATCAACCATAAAAAAGTGTTAGTATTTCAAGATTTCCCAAATTTATAATTGAAAAAATAAAACTTTCTATAAATTCTCATAAAATGTTTCAACCCCAGATCAAGAAAATCCCTAATACCCTATAAAATCATCAGAAAATATATATATATATATATAATATGTATATATATATATATAAAGATGATGATGAAGATGAACAAACAAACAAACCTTTCTAATCCAATCAACTGCTTGTTCTCTTGCAAAAAAATCCAAGTTCCCTTTTCTTAATTTCTTCAAATAATCAAAACCCACAAACTGTTGACATTCTTTATCAATCAACACATCCAAACACTCATCACTTTGCAAAGGGAAATCAAGAACAGAGTACTCTGTTTCAAGATTCTTATTAATAAAGATCTCATTTTTATTTAAATTTCGATGATTCCCATAACCCCATAATCCATCTTCCACATTATTATATCGATCATCATCAACATCAACATCATAACATATACTATCATTATCTTCTGAACATAATAAACTTGATAACAGGCAATCAGCCATTAACAAAAAAACCTCAAGAACACAAGAATTTCGAGGTGGGCAATCCCCAATATATAAGATTTTCAGTGATTTAACAACAGAAATAGAACAATAAATACAGATTAAAAATGGGTTTTTTTTGTTAGTTTCAAAAAGGATCGATCTGATTGAAGATTAGGGATAAAAAATTGATGAATTACACACTCTTTGCGATGTATTTTAGCAGAGCAGGAGTAAAATAAAGAGCAAAGAATGCGGCGAATGTAAAGGAGAAAGAAGAAATAAAATGGGTTTTTAGGGCATAGTGAGAGTGAGAAGGAAGAGAAATGGATGCGATTGTGAGTATATATATATATATATATATATATATTTATTTATCATATATATGCGACCACTGTCCCAAAAACACGAATTGAATTCTTTTTTTTTTCTTTTATAAATTAGTTGTATATTAGTATAATACACCATGATGTAAGATTTTAATTTGACCATAGGTTTTAGGTTGGCTAGAAATAAAATATAATATATTAAATGAATTAAAATTTACTTGTTTGTTTGATTTATAGAATATAATTTTGAAATTAATAAAATGATGATAAATGACGAAAATATTCTTTTACGACGTTTATTGTGTTATTTCTTGAATTATAACTACTTCATAATCATAAAATTATTAGTATTATTAATTGGTTGGGGGTAACAGTAATAATGATAATACTGGTGGTGGTAGTGATGGTAGTAGTGGACTACTGATTGTGGGTGGTGGTGGTTGTTGTGACAACGATATATTTTAGGGCTTATAAAGGGTAGGAATATATTTCTCAAGTGATAATACAAAATAGAATGTTCAATTTCTTTAGTAAAACCGAAGGAACGAGTAATTCTGTGATTGGAGGAATTCAAATGAGTTCACATGATTCAATGTTTGCCAAGAATGAGTGAAATACATATAACGAATTTGGTCAACAAAACTGATCATTTTCAATTCTTTTACATTCCTTCAAAATTAAGAGAATTTTAATATTTTTTTAGAGTAAACTCTAATTTTTGGTCGCCGTGCTAACTTTAGAAGTGAGACCTGAATTTTGATAACTCTAGAAAACGTCTTTGTGGTTTTCATTTTGTTTGAAAAGTGGTTCTCTCTCACTAACTCCGTTAGTTTTTTCTGTTAGTGTCAAGGACATTTTTGTCAATTTAAACAACTTTCCTAATTCTCTTTAAAAATTTAATCATATAATATATCGTATAGGAAATTAAAATTCTCCGTAATTATTTTTCTGATAAATATTTTTCTAGATAGAAAATTGAAATCATAGGAAATTAAAATTTGCGTACATATAATAAATTATCGATAAATTATTTCCATTAATTATAGGAATTTAAAATCTGCAAATTAAAATAAACATTTTGTAAATTATTCATAAATATTTTTATGATTAAATGGTTAAATCGGATGAAAAAATAAAAACATTCCACGTCAAAAAGATAAAAAAAATGTAAATTAATCATCAAAAATATTCATAGATGATTTACAAAATGTTTTATTTTAATTGGCAAATTTCAATTTTCTATAGTAAATAGAAAAATATTTATAGATAATTTACTATATTTATTTAATTATTTATATAGATTTTAATTTCCTATCCTAAATTATTTATCAAAAAAATAATTATGAATAACTTACTATATCAATGGATGATTTTAATTTCCTATGATAAATACAATGTATTATATAATTAATTTTTTTAAATAATTAGGGAACTAACCTAATTATAAAAAAATGTCTCTACCACTAATAGAGAAAAGTAACCAAGTTAGTGATGTGGACTACTTTGAGAGTAAAATGAGAATCACATAGACCAAAATTAGAGTTATCGAAGTTTATATCTCACTTTCAAATATTTTACTAAACCATAGGGATCAAAATTAGAGTTTACTCTTTTTTTAAGGAACAAAATATGTCAAAAAAAATAGAATTTGAGGGATTCAAAACGGAATAGAATCTAGTTCAACCACACTTTCAGTTGGCAAATGATAGAATGAAATTTAACTCCCATCATTTGAGCATTCTGTTTAGTTCAGCGAATGTAATTTTCGGATTGAAATTGAATAGTGATAAATGATGGTTTTAACTTTTAATGAGATTGTTATATGAGTAAAGTCTCGTTTTCCTCCCTAACGTTTTTCCCCTATAACAGATCTCGTCCCTAAACTTCATTAGTTACTTTTTGTCCCTTACGTTTGTCCATTTTTAACGTATTTCGTTCTTCCATCTAACAAACATTAACTTTTTTTCATTAAATCCAATAAAACTGGAGGTATTTTGGTCATTACCTATTTTTTATTTTTCTATCAAAAACCCAAAAAAACATATTATATATTATATTATACACACACAGGGGGATTTCACGAGAGAACCAAACATTTTGTGAGATCCGTCTCAAGCACAAAGTAATTTATATGAATGGTTAATATAGTTACGGATATTCTAGCAAAATACAATTCTCATGTAGGGACATTATGGGTATTTTTCGATCCCTCTCTCCTCTCTATTTTTACGGGAAGCAGATGAAATCATACATTGTTCAAAAAAATGAAAGGAGACTTTGTTTACTCTTCATGGATATATTATGTTCACAAAATAAAATCAGACACTGTTCAAGGATTAGATGTCTTTTTGAACGACAACACTTTGGCAATAGTCACGAATTTGAGCGAGAGTGAATGCGAATTAGAACTAAGGTCTGATTGAGGGATTGAGAGGAAAGAATTTAGGGTTGTTCTAATATGATTTTTGATAAATATGGAAGTTATGACATTCCCTAATTTGTTTTTTTGAAACGCAAGTTAACATATACACACTTTCCCTGATTTGTTTTTTTGTCATTAGTTATTAGATAATCATCAATTTACCGTTCCATTACATTAGATAATTATCAATTTATCCCTTAATTATCTGCCTTGGTCGTGAAACTCTCGCTATTATGACCAAGCCCAACAACCCCTATTTTTATGCGTCCAAAAAAGCTTTTAACATCTACTCTGACTGTAATGTTGTATCGAGCATCAGTTGTGAACGCCTTATCTCGATCTCTCTAAACCATCTATGTTGTGTGTAGCTCTTGTGGGTGTATGGGAGAGATAATGGATACGTAAGGTTCTTGGGTTGGATGTCGTCTTGAACGACAACACTTGGCGGTGGGTACGAGTTTGAGCGAGAGTGAAGGGGAATTAGAACTAGGGTCCGATTGAGGGATTGAGAAAGAGGAAGGAATTAGAGTTGTTCTGGTATGATTTTTGATAAACATGGAAGCTATGACATTTGCTGATTTGTTGACATTTATTGACTGTTGACTTTTATCTTTGACTCTTCATTCTTCACTATTTGTGGTCTCAATATACAAATTATTAAGTCTAACACTGGTTGTCATTAATTATTAGATAATTATCAATTTTCCCATCCATTATTATATAAGGAAGAAATTAAATTATAAATAGATTGTATCAAACTCGTGACTTATATTGGATCTCTATAAATTATAAATGGATTGTCTCAAACTCGTGGTTTATATTGGATCTCTAAGATTTAAGGAAAGATAAGGTTTTCAAATGATTATGCCCCTATATACACATACATACATATAAATTAAACTGTATAACAATAGCATTTGTGTTTCTTTAAAGAAAATAAAAAATAAAAACTATTTGAAAAAATTGATATTTAAAATAAATAAATATTGGGATCGATTTAGGCCCGGCCCTGGACCGGTTCTCATAACCGGGCCGAGGAAATATGGTTGGGACCGGGACTGGTTACAACAAAGAGGACTTCGGACCGGGACTAATTTAGGCCCGTCTCGGCCGGGACCGATTTTAGGCCATGTCTATACTCGGTTCACAGTGTGTTGTTTCACATATACTCGCCTACTCGGTTCACATTGTGAACCTTTTTGACGTGTTTGTGAAACAAAAAATATACATAAAAAAGTTCCACGCTGTGACTGAATACATAAGAAACAAACATATTGTGAAATAAATATATGTTAATCAATACATTAAATACTATACTTAGATGGAAAAAATCATGTAAAACAAAACTTTAAGGTAGAACTTCTCACGGGTCTCATAAAGTTTAGAGTTATCAAATGATTAAATCCCTACATACACACAGATGTTTGCAAAAAAAACTTGGATTTCGTTACTGACAGCTTTTTTGTTAGACTTTTCCGCCGGTAATTACCAATGGATTTGTGGCAGATCGCCGGCGAATTGACCATCGATCCATTGGTTATCACAATCATCAGCCATACTTTCTTCGACAATGAGAAGTGTTAAATATTTGAGGAGTAAAGAAGTGATCCTAGCTTGTATAATTGTTATTTTGAGAAGTTGTAAATATTTGAGGAGTAAAGAACTGATCCTAGCCTTCATATGATCAATATTGAATTTGATTGGTCAAGAATCGCGTCTTTGACCGGTCAAGAATCATGGATTTTACTAGTAAAAATTTGCGCCTATACGAAAAATAGAGGGGGTAGTTTTGTAACTTTTACAATTAGGCGGCAAACGGGTTTATATGTGAACACGTGTAATTCACATATACATTATTTTAATCGATTCACATATGAACTAATTAAACGATTTACATAAGAACCTGTGTGATTCACATATGAACTAATTAACTGGTTCACATATGAACATGTGGGTTCATATATGAATAGATTAAATAGTTCACATATGAACTAATTAACGGGTTCACATATGAACATATAGTTCATATGTGAATCACATGGGTTCACATATGTAATAACCCTTATCTGGTTTATTTAATAAAATGCATAAGCTGGGGTGTTGGTGTAAACTTGTTTCTTCTACAGGGACTAGTTGTCTAAACAGATGAGTAAAGGGAGTAAATCTTGTTGCTCTCCTTATTTGGCATTGGAACAGTCTTGGAGAGGGTTTAGAGGGGAAAACATCTTGGAGAAGAAGAAAAAGGTTTTCAGCAAGTTTTGGAAGAGATTGGAGGAATGCTTGAAGAATCTTCATCTCTGAGGTATAACTTCTCTTCTCGATAGTTTGTATCCTCCACTAATGGAGTTTTGATTAAGCTTTGGAATCGGGTTTTCTATTGTGTATCCTTGAATGGAAGGAATGTTTGGGTTTTGGTTGTAAAACGAATTTGATGGATTCAATCAATGAGTTTTATCTAGAAACCCTCCATTCATAGTGATTTCATTTAGTATTCAAGGATTTTAAGTAATAGTTCATCATTTTGGGTTTTCTTAATTTGATGGGGATGGATTAATCCATTTTTAGTTGAGAATTGATGTTAGCATTGGTTTGGATGAATTTTAATGTATTGGTAATCAGTTTGTTTGGTTTCTAAGCATTTAGATTCTTGGTTTGGACCTTGGCATCTTTTGAGCATTTTTTAGAGCTGTCCCAAACAGGGACGTACGCGGGAAGCTCCACGTCCTCAGGTCGCGGCATAAGTCATGCAACTCACTGTTTTGTGAGCTGTTCGGTTCAGTCTGTTTTTTGTTCAGAGCTTGATGTGGGGCATGGTTTAGGGGTTTTTCTTAAGGATCTTAAGGGTTGATAATCCCTCTATGATCAAGTAGCAAGTCATCTAATCAATGAAGAACAACAATTGAATCCAAATCATGTATACTAAACTTTCTTTCTCTACAATCATTTTCTCTCTCTATAATTCTCTATAGAAATATTACAATGAAACTCTCCTTTAGACTCACTTCCAACTAGTTATTTCTACTCTGGACTAATAAAAAAGTCAATCTATCAAAGTAAACTACAAATACAAGCTTTGACCTCTTCATTCTTCATACTTAGTGATCTCGGATACGATATTTTGGACCTAACAGTTAAATTTTAGGATCTTTTAGGTGGTTTAACACCATTTGTTTGACGTCCAATTCAGGTGTTCCGTTTGTGACTAAATAGTCGTTTGAGCGTTAAAGTGGTGTGTCGAATTGTAGGTGAGTTCCCTTAACTTCAAGTTATAATTTTGTCATCGGATTCCTAAATTACTCTAATTATGGTATTTCCATCTTGGAAGCATGTTATGTTTTATGTTCAAATGGTTTATATAAAAATTGGTTATATGAATAACTTATATATCATGATATATTTGGTTTATTGGATATGCACAATAATAGTAGTGTACCTTGAGATAGTGCAAATCTCTTGGGAGTTATATTATGTGTACCTCGAATATGTTTCGAGTGCACATTGGATGGGTGCCTTCTTGGGTCATCTATTTTATCGTGTGTGGAATTATGCGATACACATAACTTAAGTCGCATGTGGAATTATGCGATAAGTGACGAATTTCTATTAATATTGTGCACGATCCGTCAATGTTTACTTGGCTTTCGTTTAAATGAACTTCTTACCGTAAACTTCTATATTCTTGGTTCAAGATTTAAAACTGTGATTTGTTTGGGAATTCACTAGACCTTTTGGTCTAACTCTCATTTTTCAAAACAAAAACCATTTTCAAGGAAGACCTTTGTTGAGAGCTCTTCCAAGGGAAAAAGGAAGTTTTGAGCCGTAACGAGAGATGGGGTGAAGATAGAATTTAATTGCTTTAGTTAGATAACTTCTCAGATGTGGATGTGTCTACCCACTGCAAAACATTGAGATGTAATAGATTATAGAGTTAATACTTTGGTGGTTGTTTGGTATATGAGTATTATTGTCTTCTGGTGAACTTGGATTTTTACAACATATGAACCCCGTTTGTCGTCTATTTGTAAAAGTTAACTACCTCTCTATCTTTTGTATACTCATGCGAGAAATTATTCAATACTTCATAATCAAAACTGCAAATGTTGATCAGATAAGGTGCTAGAATTATTTCTTTACTTATCAAATACTTACTAGTTCTCATATCAACATTTTCATATATATATATATATATATAGAGAGAGAGAGAGAGGGAGGTTCAAATGAGAACTTTGCATATTTAAAGGAACACATTTAGAACCACATATGATGTGAATCCCACAGAATAAAAAAATCATATCCGATTCAATGTTGGGACCCATTAAATCATATATGATTTTTTTATTGTGTGAACCCACATCATATATGGTTCTAAGGGGAGTTCCTTTAAAGAGGGTGGTTCTCGTATGATCCCTCCCCTATATATATATACACACGAGAACCACCCCTCTTTAAAAGAACAAAGGAACTCCCTTAGGACCACATATGATGTGGGTCTCATACGATAAAAAATCATATCTGATTCAATGGGATCCACCATTGAATCAGATATGATTTTTTATTGTATGGGACCCACATCATATGTGGTCCTAAGGGTGTTCCTTTAAATATACAAAATTCTCATTTGAACCTCTCCCTATATATATATTGAGGAAGGTTTAAGTGAGAACTTTGTAAATTTAGAGGAACAAAGGAACACTTTGTGGACCATATATGATGTGGGTCCCACACATTAAAAAATCATATCTGATTCAATGGTGGTCCCTATTGAATCAAATATGATTTTTTAATGTATGGGACCCACATCATATGTGGTCCATAAAGTGTTCTTTTGTTTCTTTAAAGAAGGGGTGTTCTTGTATGAACCCTCCCCTATATATATATATATATATATAGGGGTTGGTTCATTTACAAACTAGATCAATCCTACAAACTCGTACAAACCAAGTTAAAAATAATTTTTTCATGATTTTTTTTTATCAAATGCTATGATTTAAAATGTTATTACATATATGTTTGTTTCGTAATGTAAAAGTTTTACATGTATTTGTTTTCATAAGTTCAAAGTTTCACATGCATTTGTTTCATAATGTATTTTTTCATGTATTTATTTCACATGTAATTTTTTTCACAATGTGAAACAAACATATATGTAATAACATTTTAAATCATAGCATTTGAGAAAAAAAAAATAATGAAAAAATTATTTTTAACTCGGTTTATACGAGTTTGTAGGATTGGTCTACTTTATAAATGAACCAACATATATATATATATATATTTGATGCACCTAGTGACCAGAGAATAGAGAATAGAAAGAAAAAGAGGTCTCCTTTTGCTTTTTGCAACTTTTGAGGGCATCCAATTTTTATTGACCTTCAAATTAGAATGAAATACTTATTTTTTAAATTACTAAATTCATGTTTATAAGTACATTTGTATCAATTATTCAACTTTAAATGCACTTGAATTTCTAACCTTCTTTTCCTTGGAACTTTTGAGTATCTAAAATAGGATAAATTATATTAAAATATAATGTACTTTGTTTTATTTTTCATAAAATTTATTTGAGTGTCTATGATAAAACATCTAGAATAAAAAGTTTAATTAAAAAAAATCTCCAATGACGTTTTGTTTATAGAATATCGATCATTGATTTTTGCATAACAAACAACATTTATTCATATGATTAGAAAATATTTTGGCAAAGTAATTAATTGTGAATCATATGTGATTTTGTTGCATATGTGATTTTGTTGAAAATTATGATTTTCTTAAATGTTGTTTAAATAAAATATAAGTATTTTAAATAAAAATTATGTATGCTTATTTTTAATGTGTGAAATATAAAATGTTTTTTTAAACAAAAAATAAAATCGTATTGAATGAGAACTATAGGGACTATCCATAGTTTTTTGAGTTTAGGGACCTTAGTCATAAATTTTTATATACCACATGACCAAATCCATAATTCACTCAAGATATAATGTGTGTTCTTAATTACATAAAATACATAATACGATTCTTAAAATTGATTTCTTGATACTAGGTTCCCGATAATAAAAATCAAAACAAAATGTGTTGTAGTTTGATGCAATTTATCCACTAAAATTACACCATCTCCTGTCTAAAACTCATAGAAATATAAATGTTTTATCGTTGCCTTAGGATGATCAGTATGTTCCTCAATTTCAATAGATAGAAAAAAGTTCTCATTAAAAAAAAAGATAAAAAAAGAAAAGTCTAAAATATTCGTCAAAACATTTGAAATAAAAAAAAGTAAATAAATTAAAAATTTACGGAATTTGAAAACGATAGACCTAGAACTGGAAATTTCAAAACTAATAACGTCTAGGGATTGACACATAGAAATTTTTAACCACAACCATCATTGTTGGTTAACTTAGACATATAACGTCTTTGCATCTTTTAGTTCTCTTAGACAAATGAATATTTAGGTTGATAATATATCGTTTTACTATATAACTTCTTTATTTATTGAAACCAATAGATACTATTAGATGCACAAGTTGCTATTTGATCCAGGAAAGTAAAAAAAAGACAACAAATCACTTTTAAAAAGTTGGTCATGCAAAATCTAATGTGTTTTTATGTGTTCGAGATGAAATAATATAGTCTCTATATTAAATAAACCTGTTGTTAAAAAACATTCTTTCATATTTTACATTCTCAATCAAGAACATAAACTCTTAATGATTAGTTTTTTAAGATATATTTTTTCTACATTGTTACTCTTGTTTTTTGCTATTTCACTATCATCTCGAAAGCTATGTAATACGTAAAGTTCAGCATCTAGATAAATTCAGCTTTCAATTATACAGATAAAATCAGTTAAAAAATAGTATTAATAGAACCTTCTTTTAGCTTTAAAAACGACATTTTTTCTATAAAGCATGTCACTGACATTGAAATTTAGAATAATTCAAACAAGTTATATAATCAGTACGATATCAAACCATAAAAATTACTTTAAAACATTGTGGTAAAGAAAAATATTGAAAATTTACTTTGGATGCTCTTAAGTTCAATATAAATTAGAAAATAATTTTCAAAAGACACTTTGGAGACACATTTTCAACCCTTTTTACCCTTTAAAATCTTGAAAATTCTCTTTTATGTGGATTTTTATTGGAATTGAAGTCCAACTTTTTTGCATAATTTTAAAAATTCCTTTTGGCAACAAAAAAGTATGAGCCCATCATGCAATTTCCATCCTCAATCTCAATGTATTATTCCCCCATCTATTTCCTCATTTAGATTTTTTTAAATAATTTAGTGAAATTGTGGGTCTTGTATAATTGAATTTATAAGTGAATATAAAAGTGTTACTTAAAGTATAACAAACACACTTTGGAGGATAGAGTGCATATTCATGTAAACTAACTAAAACTCGAGGATTATTGGATGGTGTCATAAGATGAGGGGTCAATAGACTCGCACCCTCTTGTGGGTCCTAGGCGCAACGCCTCCGGTAACGGTTTTTAAATTTTTAATAAAAATATGGTTGAGCATCTTTAACAGATTCGTTAAAATAAAAGAAAATGAAGATTTTAAGAATTTTTGACTAATTTTTTATTACAACATATTTTCCAAAAAAAAGTATGAGAGAAAAATGATTTTTTTTTATCAATCGTACCAATAAAAGTCTATGAAATTAAAT
Organism: Silybum marianum; assembly: GCA_036898165.1. Lineage (NCBI taxonomy): Eukaryota > Viridiplantae > Streptophyta > Magnoliopsida > Asterales > Asteraceae > Silybum > Silybum marianum. The sequence goes on along the minus strand of CM072542.1, from coordinate 25,535,281 downwards.
ATTTAAAAGAGAGAAATATTTGTTTATAAAGTATATTGAATATTTTAATAATATACTATAACACCCCGAGAATTTGTGAACTCTAGATGTTTGTATTAAAACCTTATTTGTATAGTTAAGTGGAAAGGAACCAAGAATTGAGGTAGTAAAAGTAATTAAGGTTTGGTGGTTTTGAATTTTTGTTGTTGTAATTAAAAAGGACCCAGCCAACTGAGTTTTTGCTCAGCCGCGACCTTGCCTGCTACTTGGGGTCGTGTGGCTCCGCGGGCAAGTCTTTGTTGTGGTCCCTAATCTCGTGCACGCGGCTTTTCCTGCGACTTGCGGTCGCGCGCATGGTTGTGCGGGTGTATAATTTCGCGTAGTAACCCCCCTTTTTAGCATAGCCGTTGGTTTTCATCTCATAACTTCCCAAAAATACATTTTGCCCCCATTTTTCCTCTCCTAGTCCAACTTTTGGAGCATCTACTCTCCGTTCCAACCGCTTCAAAGTAATTACTCCTCATTTAAGGCTAGTGATTCAAAGGACAAGCTTCAAGATCATTGTCTTCTTCATCTCCTACACCAAGTCTTCATCTTCTCCACCATTGTTGACCAAACTTTGAAGGTTTTCTTTGAATCGTATTTGTAAGTTATTCCAATCCTTCTAGACTTTATTTATTGTCAAAATCTTTCTTATTAGTTCTCTAGAACATATTTTTAGAAGTATCTTCATTGTTTTAGGGTTTTGGCTATTTTTAGGTGTTTTGGTTGATTTAAGATCTATAACCAAGTATTGTTTAGATCTAATTTTTTGGGAGATATACTTGATGTATTTTAGGTAGTTAAAGGGCTAGATAAAGTTTCTAGTGTTGGATCTTTGTGGATCTAAAATCTTCTAAAGAAGGCTCAAGTGGGGTAAAACCTAGATTTAACGTAAATCTAGCAAGACGAGTTCTAGTTGTTTTGTAAAGGGAAAAGTTCAAAAAAAAACCCAACAAGCTATTCCATTTTGAATGGTTAAGTCCCTAAACTATTTTTTTGAATGAAAAAACCGTTAAACTTTGTCATTTTGAATGATTAAGACCTTAAACTATTGTTTTGAATGAAAAAACCATTAAACTTCCTTATTTTGAATGATTAAGTCCCTAAACATTTTGTTGAATAAATAAAGCATCGAACTTCTAAAAATTGGTTACCTACATCTTTTTTTTAAATAAGCTACCTGTAATTGACTAGGAAATTTTTAAAGTAAAAAATAAACTTAAATTGGCTTTACTGTTCCTAAACCCTATATGATTAAAACCTCACACAAACAATGGTATCGCTCCCCCCCCCCCCCCCCCCCCTGCGCCACTCCCCATTAGCTCAATGTTGTCCATTCTCCATTTCGCCTAACACGTTATCGGCTCCAGCTATCGATCTCCCTCTTTTCAATCTATTTTTTTATTCATCACAAGACGGAAAATCAAAAGATAAACGGTTATAAATAGTTTACTTGAGTTAAAAAAAATGTAAGTAACCAATTTTTAAAAATTTGATAGTTTAATTTCTTGAAAAAAATGTTCAGGGACTTAAATCATTTAAAATAAGAAAGTTTAATGGTTTTTCATTCAAAATGATAAAGTTTAATGGTTTTTTCATTCAAAAAAATAGTTTAGGACTTAATCATTCAAAATGATAAAGTTTAATGCTTTAGAAGGTAGTTGATCCAGTACATCTCGGTGCACCTCATCTCCGTGCATCTCATCCTAATGTGCATCCAAGGGTGTAAATCCCTTCTTACGCTTCTCACCATAACTCTCCTTCTTACCGGAACCCAACCCTATATATATAGGGGCCGTTTCCGTTGCAAACCGTACATTATTTGTAAACTATGTGAACTAATCTTGACCATCCATTAAAGAGATCAACGGTTGTTTTAAAACAATGGCAATATTGTAATTAAAACGAACTTAGTCATTGGATTTTGACTAGACTGTTTGACTGAAGGGTAAATTCAGCATAACACAATTAAAATATACACTTTCAAATTTGGGAAACTATTCGTGAAATATATCATCCAGAAATATATACTTTGATGAATATTGTAGTAGTTTCATGAACTTGATTGTATATCCATGAGCATGATAGTAGTTTAATGAATACGATTTCATGAACCAAAAACCATTTCATGAATAGAGGTTTCATGATTCACACCGACGTTCATCGATATCGGGTTTGGTTTTGGGTTTTCAGTCGCCGGAAAAAATGGAGCTATTCGCCGGAAAAAATGGAGCTATCGACTGAAAATTATATGCATATGAAGATGATGATTTAATGAACCAAAAACCATTTCATGAATAGAGGTTCCATGATTCACACCGATGTTCATCGATATCGTGTTTGGTTTTGGGTTTTCAGTCGCCGGAAAAAATGGAGCTATCGTCGGAAAATTATATGAAGATGATGATTTAGGGATTGATTTGAATTTCCTCTCCGGTATCATGTAAAAACAACAACAGAATCAATAAGATTCATGGTTACCATATTTCTCGCCTTCTATTAATTATTATTATTTTGGATTTTATTTTTAAAATATTATTTATTTTATTAAATGACCTATATGTCCCGCCAGGATTATAGTAATTAAGATTTTGGATTCACACATGCGTCAATTTTTTATTGGTACACGTTGGTTCACAAAGTTTGTAAAAAAAGTATGGTTTGCAACGGAAACGTGGTCTATATATATATGATGCAGGTTGTCTTCCATACCTAAACCTTGATGAGCGCATCTCCGATGAGCTCCGGTCATCGTCTCCGTCGACCAAGAACACAAAAATCTCGCACATACACATTAAAAGCAACCCACCTTTACGAACAAATTGACAACCCAACTTCTTCGTATTCTTGATGTGTGTTTGTGTCCCTGTCTGTGTTCGAAAAAGAAGTTAATATTTCCTGGGTATACACACCGATAGGGACAAAGCCTTCTAGTTATTGTTTTTTAATCAATTTGGTTTATGGGTTCTGCTTAAATGGTGATGGAGGTCACCATAAATTTCGATGGAGAATTCACAGGGACGAAGCCACAGGGACGATACCAGTGTATCTCAGAGATTTCGAGTGAACCAGCCACAAAAACAATTTGCAGGGACCAAATCACAGTTATCACGGTTGGGATGGAGATGATTTACAGGGGTGAAACTGTTATGATGGTGATGACCGATGAGGACGATGGTCCTTGTGTTTTACACACACACACGCGTATGTATATATATATAATATAGTTCATTACGTACAGGTCCCTATGGTATTTTGATTTTTATAAAAGTAAATAAAAATAAAAATTAAGTGCAAAACGGAAAAAACGTGGTTGGACAAAAATACCCTCGACTCTAACGAATCTTTTTAACATCGTTAGTAACCATGTCCCATTTTCAAAGCAAAATCAATACCTGAAGGATTACTTCTTGAGATATTGAAGTTTAAATACCACTTTCAAAGAAAACCTTATACCTTAAGGACTAAAAATGTAGCTTACTCTTTAATGATATATGACCTTTTGTTATGGACTCTTATGCATATGACAAAAAGAACATTGGGATGGAGAAAGAAATTAAAATAATTGTAGTGGTTTTTGAATGACACTTTGGAGATAGATCTCAACAATAAATATTTGCACACACCAAATACCCTTTTGACCACACTTTTCACTTTTACATATCGTTGCATGCATATATATATATATGAATGTTCAAATGAGAACTTTGCATTTTTTAAAGGAACAAAGGGACTATTGTAGATCACATGTGATGTGGGTCTCACATAATATTAAATCATTTATGATTTAATATTAAATCATAAATGATTTAATATTATGTGGGACCCACATCATATATGGTCCTAAATGAGTTTCTTTGTTCCATTAAATTGGTAGTGTTCTCATATGATCCCTCCCCTATATATATATATAGGGGAGGAAGATTCAAATGAGAACTTTGTAAATTGAAAGGAATACAATGTGGACCATATATGATGTGGGATTTAATATTAAATCAGAAATGATTTAATATTATGTAGGACCCACATCATATGTGGTTCACAAAGTGTTCCTTTATTCCTTTAAAAATGGGTGGTTCTCGTATGATGCCTACAATAAAGGGACATTTGTGGATCACATATGATGTGGGTCCCACATAATATTAAATCATTTATGGTTTAATATTAAATAATATTAAATCAGAAATGATTTAATATTATGTGGGACCTACATCATATGTTTTCCACAAGTGTCTCTTTATTCATTTAAATTTACAAAGTTCTCATTTGAACCTTCCTCTATATATATATATAGAGAAAAGTTCAAATGTGAACTCATTTTTGGTTGTGAACGTGAAGACGAATCTCAGCCACTTATCCGGTCAATAAAGGCGGCTTTGACCTGGTTCCCCTCCTTTAATAATCTCCACCCTCTCATGAATCGCGTCAATCCTCCGTGATCGCGTCCACCGTAACCGAAGATGTGTGGCTGAGATTCGTCCTCACATTCACAGCCAAAATTGAGTTCACATTTGAACCTAACCCTATATATATATATATATATTTGTTACAAACCATGTCAATTCATACAAACCGTACAAACCGCATGCAACCAATATATATATTTTCTTAATTTTTTCACGTTTTCTTAATTATTAGGGTTGATTAGTCAATAATATATGAAAAAATTTCATCAAGAATACATGAAGGTTGGTGAATCAAGAATACGTGAAACAAGTTTCATCAAATTGAGAGTTTCATTAAACAATTTCATTTTCCTGAAGAAACAAAAAAAAATTCATGAAAAAAAGAATTATATGAAACAATTTCATCATATTAAACACTTTCATGAAGAAAAAAATTATTCAAAAAAACAATGAAACATACGGTTTGTACGAATTGATGTGGTTTGTAATTGAAATCTCCTATATATATATATATATATAGAGAGAGAGAGAGAGAGAGAGAGAGAGGGGGGGGGGAGGTTCAGGAGAAAAGGTTAAAAAAAGAGAAAACTGAAGAAAACATCCTGAGAGTCCGCCATCTGGATGGTATTTTTTTCTATGCATCAATGCATAAATATGCATTAGTGCACATGCACAAATGCATATAAGCGATTGTAACTCCTTTTTTCTATGCATCAATGCATACATATGCATTAGTGAATATGCACAAATGAATTAGTGCATATAAATGCATGTTACCAGATGACGGCCTCTCAGGGTGTTCTTCAGTTTTATCTTTTTTTAGCGTTTTCTCCTGAACCTCCCTCTATATATATATATATACATATATATGAAAAATCATACAAAAATGCTATATATTTAAAAAACATGAAAACCAATAAAATTATATATGATTTTATATTAACGTGCGAAAAAGTCATGCGGACCTAAAGTTGTGGCCAATGTTCTTTTTTGTGTGTTAATATAAAATTATATATAATTTTATTGTTCTCGTATTCTTCTAAATAGATATTGTTCTCATTTAAATTTGTGTCTATAATTAAGGGGTCTTCATACACACTTTGTGCATAGATAAATTAAGCAGGTTCCTGTTTTTAAAACTTTTTAATTTGTGCGATTCATAATACCCAATAAATTAAGAAGGAAGAGAGAGAGAGAGAGAGAGAGAGAGAGAGAGAGAGAGAGAGAGAGAGAGAGAGAGAGAGAGAGTATATATGAGTTAAATCAAATGAGAACCACAAATATATTATAAACCTGTAAGAACCGATATAAAAATATTTTTACACATGATATTTTCTTCATTAAATGTTAGAACTTAAAATATTGTTTCACATATATTTTTTTAATAATATGATAATTTCATATGTATTTGTTTCACCACGTGAATATTTTTTACGTGTATTTTCAACAATTTTTTCCACATGTAATATTTTCACAAGGTGAAACAATATTTTAAATTATAGATCTTGATGAAAAAATCATATAAAAATATATTTTTATATCGGTTTTCACGAATTTATAATATATTTATAGTTCTCATTTAATTATCGTCTCATATATATATATATATATATATATATATATAATTTGAATTTTTCCTAAAAAATATATTAATTATAAGATCAATTATCTTAAATTAATGATTTATAATAAATCTCACATACCTTATAAAGTTCCCAAATAATATAATCCTGATAAATTAAGATATACTAAAGCTAGAAAGTATAAAAAGGCAAAGATTCTTTTATTGTATTATTATTATAAATAATTAAAACCAAGGCTTACAAGTTAATAAACCATTGAAACCAAACTAATCTTAACAAGAGGGTTTGTTTAAATAACTATTTTAGACATGAGAAGTATATTATTCTTTGTCGTCCACAATGATCAAGATGTAATCTTAAACAAATACAGTTACTAATTTATTATCTACACATATATCCACTTGATCAATTAATTAATCTTGATATTTTTTCAAACAAGAGTAAACTACAATTTTGGTTCCTGTATGTTGTTTATGACATTTTTGGTCTCTAAAGTTTAAAAATTACAGTTTCGACATTTGAATATGCAAAAGCGGCCGGATTTGGTCCTTAGCTCTAACGGCCGTTAGAAGAACCCGTTAGATCAGGGGTATTTGAGTCTTTTGCTATTTTTCTCTATTTTTTCTTTAAAAATGAAAATTTAATTAATATATACAGGTAAGACAACCCCAAAAAAGTCAAAATTATCCAAAAACTTTGACATCTATTTCCGGTCATCTTCTCCGACCAAATCATCGGCCATATTCTTCGGCCAAAATCAAACGCTCCGACAGCCAAACCTAAATCCAAACATCAACATCAAAAGCCAACCCAAATACAAATAAAAACCGAACGTAAATATCAAACATCTAATCCTAACTTAATTGATGAACTCAAATTTAAACCCAAATCAAATCAAAATAAAACCTAGATAACCTTATCGATCTTATTTCATGAAAAACAATTGATTTAAAGAGTTTTACACCAAATTCATCACAGAAACACAATCCATTTAACCAAAATAAAGTTTATATAAAGCAATGAATGCATAATTAAAGAAATTAGGGTTCCAACTAAAATAAATCAAACACTTTCAGAAAGATTTAAATCAAATTATAAATTGGAATACGTCAACAATTGATGAATTGATCAAAATCAGCAAAGATGTTCATCAAATGGAACTAATTAGGGATTTGATTTCAAATGCGAACTAATTTAAGGGAAATTTACCAAATCAATGCCACAAGTAGCTACAACCTTTGAAGATTCATCTTCATAATTGGCATCCATCTGCTTCCGGCCACCACCGGTGTGCTTCGTCACCGTTGTTGTGCTCCTCACCGTGGATTCCTCATCACGGTTGTTATTAGGATCCCCAAGTCGACTGATAAGACTACCCATTTTGAGTCCCAAAGTCTCATTTCGACCGCCATTGAGGGAGGAAAACGGCCAAATCCCGGTCAAACTATAAGACGAAGGATTGGCCGCCGAGAACGAGGTGTCATTTGATTGTGGTGGTAACAGACGCTGGATAGGAGATTAGTTTAGGGTGAGGGTGGTTTTCAGGTTTGAAGGTTTAGAGTGATTATTCCAAGATACAAGCCACCCAAATCCAAATCCAAGAACCAAAATCAAATGAACCCAAAAGAAAAATCACAATAAATCCAAACCCAAATCAAAATAATAAAAATTCAGCAATGTTTTTGGTAACTGAAAACACAAAGTTCTTTGATTTTTTTCAACTTCAATGTCAATGTTGGATCGTGGGTTTTTGGTGGGTAAGAACGGAAATTGGTGGTGGTAGAGAGGTAGTTGGGAGGTGGATTGTGGTGGTAACAGACGTAGGATCAATTATGGATTTGGTCAGCGTGGAATCTGGGTCACCTTGGTGCCGGACGTCGGGTAGGAGAGGGGCTTAGGTTGAGGGTGGTTTTTCAATTTGAAGGGTTAGGGTAAAGGTGGTTTTCCAATTTGAATTATGCAATTCAACAACAATCAAAGTAAGCTACAAAGTTGGTCCCTATAATTTTATTGCTTTATTTGTTTTTTAAAGAAAAAATAAAGAAAAATGTCAAAAGACTCAAATACCCCTGATCTAACAGGTTCTTCTAACGGCCTTTAGAGCCAGGGACCAAATCCGGCCGCTTGTACATATTCGAATGGTGAAACTGTAATTTTTAAATTGTAGGGACTAAAAGTGTTATAAACAACAAACCACAGGGACCAAAATTATAGTTTACTCTTAAAACAAATATGCTAATCTCATCTAAACCAACATTCTAATCATAAATCCATATCAATCCATATTATATACAAGAAAAAACGTAGTTGTAAAGTTGTACAACTAACTTTATTGCATATTAATTAATAAACGACGTTGTTTAGAAAATAGTAACTATCAATGTTTATAGTCTTCGTAATATTAATTAATACTGAAACTTTTAAAGATTATAAATGTTGATAATTTGGACAAATAGACGATTACAGACAACTTCAACGGGTATCACACAGAGTCCCGCTTTCAGGGACACCAATACAAGTGAGCATTTTTTGGCTCACTCGGCGGATGAGGCTAGTTCCCAGTATCGAACCTGGACTTGTGTAGTGTTTGGGCAAAAACTTTCTCCTTTGTTGAGACCTAGTTAAGTACACTAATACCTTAAACCTAAAACAATTTATAGATCCAATAATCTCCAAAGCAATTGAAAATCATAGAGTAAGTTATTGTTAATCCATAACTTAAAACTTACATTAAACTCAAAAATCTTGTTTTTCATTCTTATTAAACGGATTGTCGGTTTATCATATCCATGGGTGGACTTGGTACGATACCATATTTTTTTCCAATATCGTGTACCAATCAATTATAATTTGTATGCAAAATCAAATACCATGTACCAACGAATTATATGTGGTATAAACTTAACCGGCACCCTTTTTTTCGGTTGGTAAAAATGTGACATGTTGGTACTGGTTTTCTACCAACTTCAAGTTACATATATAAAAAGTTGTTATTTAGATCACAATTTGAGTGACATTTTGGTTTAAGGGTTGTTAATTGCAATGAATAAAACTTGCAAATATTCAAATGTTCAAACAATCTGGTTAGAATTATTATGTTTAATATTCAATGCATAAAAAAGCTGATAAATAATTAATAAGTCAGTACCAGGGTACACAAATCCCAATATTGTATACCAACCAAGTTTGCATACTTGGTACAATACTACTAACTGACTATAATTGGTACGGTTTGTACGTATATTGGTTGTTTTGGTTTGATACAAAATTGTCATCCGCTAGTCACATCCCCACACCACTTAAAAGAATTCATAAATCTCATTTTCCATTCATAAAAGATGAGTTATCATAATTACATAATAATGATCTTTTAATTATAGTACTGATATGAAATCAACTATTTAAGAGTGAATTACAAGTTTGGTCCATGTGGTTTTTATAACGCCTCAAGTTCTTTTTTTTGAAATAATTATGGATTACAACCTTGTGGTTTTCAATTTATAACGTCTTTGATCCCTTTCCCTAACTTTGTTAGAAAAGTTATGTTAAGGGATTTAAGTCGAAGGGATTTTTTAGTCATTACATATTTTCGTTAATTTCTAATTAAAGGAATATACTTTAATTTTCAACATCCAATTAAACGCCAGTAAGCCATTACGTTTTGTAGCTTTGACCACTTCCCTCCCCCAATCATCTTCCCCATTGCCTACCATCGATCCTCTTCTCCAATGAAACACTAGCACCATCCTTTATCGAGTTTCAAACCCAATTTTTTTTTTTATCTATATTCAAACTAAGTTAAAAAAAACACAATTTATCGTCATGAAGATCTTAACGAGTTTTACAATCAAATCAACATCAAGATTCACAAATAAATCAAATACCTTAAAATGAAATCAAATACCATAAAAAAAACCTTAAAAGCGCCCACAACATGAATAAACATAACAGAGGAAAAATAATCAAAGTCCCTAAATCGAATTAAAACAACACCCTCTCAAAACCCCAATCTTTGATGCTGAAAACTCTAATGTGTAAGTTCATGTTGCCCCAGGTCATCATTAATATATGTGTTTAAAAGTGTGTAACCTAATTCCTTCACATATTTGAATGACTCAACCCGTAGTCATTTGTGAAAACTTGTAACTCATATTTTCTTGGGAAAATCGTAACCCTACTACAAATGAATGAACCCATATACTAAGAAACAAAATGGATAATGAAGATGAAACATATATGGATCTCGTATTTCGACGAAATGTAGAAGCAGATTTGGAGCTTAGACATAGATAGTGGTTTCAATTTTAACTAGGGGTAAGCACGGTTCGGTTCGGTTTGGTTTTGGCCAAAACCGAACCGAAAACCAAGCCATTCGGTTTTTGAAAATCCAAATGGTTCGTTTTCGGTTTTCGGGGTTTTTTCGGTTCGGTTCAGTTTTAATACCAGATGGCATAAAACGTTTTGCATTTTGGTTTTTGGTTTTTGATTTTCGGTTTTTGGTTTTTTGTTTTTGATTTTCGGGTTTTTGTTCTATTTTAGTATTAATCATATATATATATATTATATATAATATTAATTTTAGTATTAATTATATATAATATTAATTTTAGATTAATTATATATAAGATTAAATTTAGTATTAATCATAAATTATTTTTATATAACTATAATAAAAAAATAAAAATAATTATATTATTTTGGGTCGGTTCAGTTTCAATTCGATTTTAGAGAAACCGAACATCTTCGATTGGGTTTGTTTTTTTCGGTTTCGATTTCTCGGGTTTTTTTTCGGTTTTTTCTGTTTCAGTTCGGTTTTTACTCACCTTAACGAATGAAGACAAAGAGGCAAACAAAGAGGGAGGGGATGAATAGGGATTTGCGGAGATGTGATGGTTTCTCTTATCGTTGTTGCGGTGGGGAAGTTAGGAGATTGGGGCCATATTTGATTTTGTGAATACACACATATATATATATATATATATTAATCATGTGATTATATATATATATATAGATAAGTTGTTTAATATAAAATGAAAAAAGAGAGTAAAATGACTTAATTGTCCCTCTAATTAACCTACAAAACAGAATTTCTTGGACGAAATTAGTGTAACGGACCGAAGACATTATAAATTGTAAACTATATGATACTAATTCATAAAAACAAAAGGTATTAAATATGTTATAACATATAAACCAAACATGTAACTTACTCATTATTTAATTATGAGTGGGAAGCCACTATTTTCTTGGCTTATGTTATGTCTTGGTCTTTGGTTACAAAACATAAAATGGTGGTCATTTTGGATGTACTTTAGGAATCATTTATGGACCACCTTCTAGAGGCAAAATGGATACATGGCCTACTATTTTTGTATGTGTCCATATATACATGTAAAATATTATAAAATCTAGGGAAAATTTCATCTACGCCTTTAAAAGCTTGCTATATTACGTATATATTCTTATAAAATTTGAAACTACATATATATATATATATCCTTATAAACTTGAAAAACTCACATATATATCCTTCTTCCTAATTTGATTATTATTAAACATTTAAAAAATACAAATCATTAAAACTAAATTGAATTTATTTTAGAAACTAGCTTTAATGATTTGTATTTTTTAAATGTTTAATAATAATTAAATTAGGAAGAAAGATATATATGTGATTTTTTCAGGTTTATAAGAATATATATGTAATTTCAAATTTTACAAGGATATATACGTAATATAACAAGTTTTTAAGAACGTAGATGAAATTTTTCCCTAAAATTTAAATAGAGAAATATTTTCTCTTCCAATTTTCATTTTCTTATGTCAAACGATATACTTTTGTAAGCAATATTTAACAGGGTTAATAGTTTGAAAAATGTTTATTTAAAAATATATCATTTAAAAATTAAAAAATGTATTTTTCTTAAATACTTAAAATTTCAATATGTTATGTCTATGTTACGTTAATGTTGTAACTAAGTAAACTTTTTCAAACTATACATTTTTAAATACGACATTTGATAAATATTTTTTTAAATAAAAACCAGATGAAAATATGTTGTTTGTATGCAATTTGCACTTTATAAATAAATCAAACATCTGAAGTACCATTTTAGTAAAGATAAATTGGAGAACTTATGGATCATAATCAATATTATAAATATCTTGTAATAATTATTAACTAATGAAGGATGTATAAATTTGAATTACACTCTTACTTAAAAAAATATTTTGATGAAGTAACTTAAAATAAAAATAATATTTATATTGTAATTGAGTTTTGTAAACTATTAACATATTGAAATCTATGTCACAATATATAATTTGTCTTTTACAAATTCTATAAACCGATTTTGACATTGTGCACTTTAAAAAATTGCAAATCATCCTCAATAGTTTTGAGAAGGGAAAAATGTAACAACCCAAAATTCTAACCGATAATGTTACATGTCTTATTTTCCAAAACTATTTTCAACGATACTATTTGAAAGTGGAAGCGTTATATTAACAATCACACAACCTTGTTAGTTTTTGGTGATTTTAGTGAAATCATCGGTTCATCTTAGATAATTGAATTCACAAGAGAATAATGGAGTTGGTAGCTAAGCTATAATACGGGCTAGGAGGTGTGACGTGCACCCTTGTGTAAGCTAACTAGAACCTAGGATCATGGGATAGTTTTGTATGACGAGTTTTTTAAGTGGCAGATCACAGTGCATGTGTCGTGCGTTTTTTCACTTCAAAATAACATGGATTATGCGCTTATCATCAGTGTGCTATATGTAACAACCTGCAAAAAATCCCATAACAATGGCTACAAATGTTATACATAACACGCCACATTGGAGCTACAATTTCGGTCTCATTCTATGAAACTCTACAATCTGAAATTGACTACAAACTTTTCGCTAATCAACTTCTTCATACAAATAATCCAAATGTCATGAAGATCAAAGTCATGCTTCACAAAATTCCTTGAAAAGCTTCACACATGAAACTTTCAAATAAAACTGCTTCTCACCAATCCTTTACCTTTAAAACGATGTTGCCCTGAAATGCATATTTTTTAAAACAAAATGAGTTAGACCATACGGTCTAGTGAGTAAATCCCGTTAGCATATGATGGCTTAAACACCAAAAATAACTTGAAATCTCAACCGTGAATAGTAAGCATCTATAACACCCTCGGCCCGTGTATTACGAAGGAAAACATAACAACATAACTAACTAACATACAAGGGGAAACCAGAGGTACTATGAATATCCATCAAAATAAATGTGTGGTAGACTAAAGTTAAGACGACATGGATATAATTACAATATATACATAAACAAAAATTATATATCCAAGGGTCGTCTTCAAAATATTCATATTTCATCGCTCTCAATCCCGTGATAATCCTAACTACGATCCTGTACCTGTTGAGGACAAAACAAATCTTGGCTAAGCCAATTGCTTAGGGAGCGGATAACTAATATAATAAAGATAACTGATAATTGGCATGAAATGCCCAACTGAGTAAAATAAAAATAATATCATCAAGCCAAGAGTCAATGATAATTAAGAAAATCAACTGGGTTCGATCATCAAATCAAGAGTCGAGGATAATTAAGAAAATCAACTGGGTTCAAGGGTTGTACGGACCACTCGAACACATGGATATGAGTGTAGAGCAAGACACTCAAATCCCTTCCGATAATCGGTTCCCAAAGACGACTCCCAAATACGGCTCCCAAATATGGTTCCCAGAAACAGTTCCTAGGATCAATCCATTCGTCCTTAAATTGGTCAGTACCAGGCCAGAGCCATTTATTGACATTGGGTTACAATAGCGAGGACATCATGACAATTTATAGCTGCCATGGAGGCGTCACAGCATCGTTGCCCTCGATGTCGTGTCTTAAAGCATAAAATATTCAAAATAGTTGAATACTTGTCAATTCAATCGGTAAATGGCACTCTCGTAAATATATGACTTTTAATCACTTCACATTAAAATAGAATTCCAAAAACGGTGCAATACAAAAAGGATTAAATCCAAAAGTTGTTCAACTCAAAGTCAAGTAACCAATAATAAATACATCAAGATAAAACTATGGTAATAGCTCCAAATAATAATTATGATCATAGACATATTGGACACCAACAATTAAACGAGTTATCAAACTAAAATGTCCAATTATGATTATAAGGATTGGAAATTGGAGTCATGTGATAGATTCCTTGATAGCGAATGAGATAATACTTTACCTCGTTACTACACTAGTGACTAAGAAAATCGTAAGAATCGGGTATCCGTACCTTATATGGTAACCAATGTAGTAAGCATGTAGCCCTATCCCGTTGTAAAATCCACCTTTTTATTCTAAAAATGATCCTAAGTAAGTTTAGACAAGATGGGATTGGATTACATACACTATAAACCTTAAAGCACAAGGTACAAACAAGTAATGCAGCATAATCTCATACACCTGACAACTTTGTACCAACTCGATTTTGAGCATTTTTATCATACTTAGACGTACATTCAGGTGTTAATGTCTAAAGGTTGTAGTACTATTCCTTAGGGTTCCAATCATTTTTAATTCTTGCCATTTGGATCAAATATTGATTTTATATGAATTTTCTAAAAACACTGTGTAAATCCCGTTTTTGCACAAGACCATATATAGAAATGCATTGTTTTGAGCCTTATGGAGCTAAAGTCATGCCAGGATTTAAAGTACGAAGTTGTAGAAAACATAGAGACCTTTTTAACGGTACATTCACACCTTAATCGGATCAACGAATGATTCTATATGCATATGTAACACCCGAATTTTTAGTATCCATAATTTCAAGTTTCGTATGTTTTCGACCTTAGTATAGTCATTTAGAAGTATTGTGGATGTTGATTGATTCGGTTATCGCTTTTGGCAAAAAAAAATCAACTTTTGGTCGGAATTTGCATTGCTCGCGCCCGCATGCCTATTTTCCTCGCGCCCGCTAGCAAACCCCAAAAAGTGCCCGCACGCCTATTTTCCTCGCACCCGCTAGCATCTAGAAAACCCCTTTTTGAATACGATTTTTGCCCTTCATTTCCCCATTTTCTCATTTGTTTCTTCTCCTACTCACCTCTCCCCCTCTCATTCTTGGTTCTTGGTCACTTGTTACTTCCAATCGATTTCTTCATAAGAGTCTGTGAGATTAAGAGTGGAGACTAAAGCTAAAGGATTGAAGCTCAAGATCTTCATCTTCTTCATCTTCATCTTCCACCATTGTTGACCTAGCTTTGGAGCTTTTTCCTAAAAACGAAGTGTGAGTCCATCCTAACCTTCTAAACCTTTATTCTTGTTAAAACCTTTCATTTTAACCTCCTAGAGCTTTGATTTTGTTGTATCTTCCAATTTTGGGGTTTTTGACAATTTTAAGAGATTTTAAGTTTTGACTAGTGTTTTCATGGATCTAATCTTTGGGAGTTATTATTGGTATATCTAGGTTGCTTATGAACTAGATATGGTTTCTAATGAAGGAAGATTTGCAGATCTGGAGTTTTATTCAAATGGAGCTTTTGGAGTAAACCTAGATTTAGTCTAAATCTAGCAAGGTGAGTTCAAGTTACTTTATGAAAACGGTGTACATGCCAAAAATGTCTATTTTGATATATTAACATGTTTTACTTGCTATTTGTCAAGTATTTGAGTATTTTGATAATATGCAATTATTTGATATAAATGGTTTTATAAATCTTACAAATGTTATATTTGGATTTTGACACTTTGATGAATAAAGCATATTTCATGAGAGGTTTTGATGTTTTATTTATAAATGGGGATTATTTGGTGTCAATGATATTTGGAGGATATTGGATTTATAAACCTATGGAATTTACATGTTATGGCATTATGGGACATTTTGTAAAAATACATGAATATGAGTCCATTTGGAAAAAAGGGTGCGTCTCAACAAGTGTTTCCGGTTATTACATAAATGTTGAGTTATAGAACATTTGCTCGGTTTTGACTAAAAAGGGTCTCATGGACATTTGTCCGAGTTGAATAATATTTTACACGTTTTGTGTGCGTTGGTCATTCATTTAGTGTCGTGTAGTTTTATGTTTTCCCAACTTGAGAAATAATTGATTATTGGAAAATAACTTTTGAGCAAAGAGTTGGTGTTGGGAAACTGTCAATATGTCTTACTTGACGTATTTGATTTATAGACTAGAATGTAATGGATCCATAGGCATTTAGTCGGTTATAAGATGGGATGGTTATCCCCATTCGGTCACGTTTGAAGTCATCGAGGGCCTAGCATTATGTTGTTGGTTGTTGCCGACTGCCATTGACTATTACGTCATCGAGGGCCTAGCATTATGTTGTTGGTTGTTGCCAACTGCTATTGACTCTTACGTACGTGCTAAATTAGGGTCATCGAGGGCCTGACACTTATTATGTTATTGGTTGTTACCGGCTGCCATTGACCCTAGCACGAGCTTTAATTGGAATCATCGAGGGCCTTGCATATATTGTATTATTAATGTGTTGCCAATAGCCATTGATCTCAGCTCGGATCATCGAGGGCCTCACAATTATGTTGTTGGTTGCTGCCAATTGCCATCGATTCCTTTCATAAGCTTAACATTTAAAAGTGGCCCACTTAGGTGTTTCGTCACTACAAATGTAAATCGGGTCTCCCCTGTTATCTTCGGATATTTTTATCCCTTTCAAAGGTACGCGTGAGTTAATGGTTTATAAATATGGTCAAAGCTATGTTTCTACCTTTACGTTTATAAACTTATTCATGGTTGTGTGAGTATTGGAATTGGTATCACGTTAAATGAGTATTTCTATTTAAAGCTTTCACTTCTAATGTCATTTTGGTCTAAAGCTTTTTATTACGGAACTATTGAATTTGGGGAAAGATGTTGCTTTTATAATAAGGTTATTTCCTTTGAGAATTATATTTTATCAAGCAAGTCTTTTGGTTTCAAATCAATCATAAACATGTTATAAACTCTTGAGCTCACTAAGCGTTAAGCCTAACCCTTTTTCTTTGTCGGCATGTGCATCAGGTTATCGTTGGGATTGGTACTAGCGACACGTGTGGAATTGAGTGCTAGGAAGTGGCACGATAAAGATTAGACTCTTAGTGATATTTTCCGCATTCGGAGATAGCGACTCTTTTAAGTTTAGTAACACCCGATCCTAATCATGTCTTAGTAGAAGACTTGGTTTATCTTTTGTAGTGGTTTATTACTATTTGTTGTTTGAGGAAATTTAAATATTGTTTTATAGGAAATGATTTGTCTTCCAATGGTGTAATATTGGAAATTTTAAATTAGTCGCTATTTCCAGATTTCAGGGTGTTACAACATATTTAAAAAATCAATAGATCAATTAACTCATTTACACAACTCAAAACACTTAATTTCCATAGATTTGCTACTAAAACCATGATGAATTAATTATGAAACTTTCTCAAACCAACAATAAATTATTGAAACTTAATTCTCACTTCTTTAACCAGATAAATAAATAAAAATAACATCATTTAACAAAAAAAATTCTTACTAATCAAAACCTTATGACTCCTAACATAAACTTTCTCAATTTTGACATAAATCATCAATTTGGAGAACATACCTTGGATTGACTTCTACAACTAACAATTCTTCAAAGTTTATTCACCAATCTTTCAATGCTTCATCTTGTTCCTTGATGCATGAGGAGAATTGAAACAATTTAGGGTTTGGAAATGAAGAGTACGTTCATTGTTAGAGAGAGCAGTCAATTGTAAATGAGACTAAAATAAGATTATTGGCTGAAAATAATGATTTATATAGTTGGCAAAGGAGGTGTAAAGTTTCTATTTATATAATATCTACCCATCATCTATAGCCTAATCCAACATTGGTCCCTACATGGATGTTTCTTAACATTTCTGGTCCTACGCTCAAGAATCCTTGTACATAATTGACCCTTACATAAAACTTGAACTTACACAATTAGTCTAAAATAAAACTACTTTAAGCATGGAAACAAGTAGATAATGCATCCAATTCCCATATAAATCAATATACCAAGATTAGTCGATAACGAAATCTATGGTGTTATAGTATCGCACACTATAAGTATAGGTGAGATATAACCAAATGTCGCATACCACATTGTATGATATACCCTTTTGTCACACAACAAGGATGCAATGTACCCCTTTATCTCACAACAAGGGAGCGATATCTTCCTTTATCGCACATCAAGGGTGCTATATAAACTTTAGTCGCACAACACTCATGCGATATAAACTTTGTCACACCCAATTGGTCAAGTATGCCACCCACAATCATTTACACCGCTACTATCGATTATGCCTCCCGCAATCATTTACACCTCTCCTGTCAATTATGCCACCCACAATCATTTACACCTCTTCTATCATTTTCACGTCCGACAAACCGACCCAAATTTCCATATCAACGAAAATACTACAATAATGACCCACTATACGTCATTCTCAGATACTCATATCAAATAACACATTCTTTCACAAATGAAATCATTTAGTAACAATTTATCAACAATTCATAATAAAATCCGCGTATGTTAACTTTCCCAATAACACGTATTCAAACATCGTATTGTAGTTCTCAATCATGGACAAACCTATATATGAGCAACGGTGGCAAGTGTCATCGTATTATTTCTCTATCGAAAGGTTTTAAAAGTTCCTCAAAATCAAACAAAAAACTTTAAAAATCCCTCTAAATGGTGGCATTAGGATAAAAACAAATCAAACGATGTTGAACGTCAGTAAAAACATAAAGACACCGAAAAAAACAATGTTTTTCATAATTATTTTTTGTCATATATTGTATGGTGCCACCGTATGAAAACAATTATGATCCGTCCCTGTTAACGGTAATTATCCAACCATACCAAATCGATATAATATCAAAATAATAAGTCTTTAATAATATATGCATTTCAGTTCGAAAATGGTTATAAGAAAAACTCACCTCGATCATAGTAAACAAAGAGCTAAACTTTAACCAACATAAAGGATCGATACCGAACACGAGAATCTGAACCATATAAACATGGGTCATAATTATCAAAATAAACTCAATCATCCACTTAAAAGAACCTATTTTTATTCATAAATTTCTTACCACCATAAAAGCTTGAAAGACCATCTTCATCAAATCCATAAATTTCTAACCAAAAATACTCAAAACCAACCTTAAGGTAGAGTTTATTTTGAACGAAACTTTAAAACCATCCCAAATAACATAACAAAACTTAACCCAAAAACATAATAAAACTTAACTTGAAGCAGAAGAAGAAGACAGTTTGTGATCTGTAGAACACCAAAGAAAACCTTAGTCCCCTCCCTTTTTTTCTTTTTCTTTCTTCATCGCTTCACTCCTAAGGATATACATACACACATATCCCTTTTTCTTTAAAACATAACTTTGGAAATGAAAAAGAAAGAGACGGTGGTAGTGGTATTTATACCACAAAAAATTCAAATCACACCCCATAAGCATATTACAAAAACACCCATAGACTCCTAACAATTAAAGCAAGGGTATTACATTAATAGTTGATCAATATGTTATCAGTTGACGAGTACATCAGTTGATGGTTTGTGACTAATAGGGTCATCAGCTGATGAGTCTTCAACCGATGATTTTGCTTCAGATGTATTATTAGCTGATGGTTTTGCCACTAACAGGGTCATCAAATAGTGGTTTTTCCACTAATAAGTTATCCGTTGATGGTTATTTCATCAGCTTTGTAACCGCCTACTACTTATTTCCGTCAATCACTTTCATTTAACGGGAAGTTATTCTCGACATTTAATGGGGAGGTATCACTAACAAGTTCACTTTTGAGAGAAAAGAACTTCTATGGAAGTTTTTGTGGCAAGTATTGTGGCCATATTGTTACTACTGATGTCTTAAAAAACTTAAACACATACCCATCTTCATTCTTGAAAACACAACTCCACCCCTAAAAAAAACTATTGATTTTTCTCCAACTCGAAACTTGCACAAGAAGTTCAAGAAAATCTAAGATTCTTAGTTGACAGTCCATGTGGAAAACGATCTTAGTATTTTACCACTTTATTACTTAAGACTGATCATAGTATCTGGTGTGCACTTGTATGCCAAGGTATTGTTTAATTCGGGTGCGAACCGTTCTTTTATATCAATCGCTTTCATGGGGCTCTTGAATGTCAAGCCCAAGAGGTTGGATCATGGGTTTGAGGTAGAAATCGCCGATGATAGGCGAGTCGTAGTTAGGGAAGTTCTAGAAGGTTGTAGCATTGATATAGAGGGTTGTCTTATTCCGATGTTATTATACCCGATGGCGATGAGTGAGTTTGATGTGATTGTGGGAATGATATGGTTGGTCTAAGTTTGATGGTCTTATTACTTAAGGCATCAACTCTAAAAAGAACCAATTTCAGGGATTTTCTTTCTCATTTCTTCACCCCCACATTTTTCCTTCACCGTTCTCTCTGTTTAATGAGCTTAATGAGACCCAGCTTTTTCAGTCAGCTATATATGACTGTTTGGTTGTGGCTTGATGATATATAGAAAGTGGCTTATTCAGTAAGCTTCTAGGGGGAACTTTATGCAGAAAGCCAAGTTTTTTTTCTGAACCTGTCCCTCCCAATTAAAAAACGCACTACTTCCATCTATGAAAAAACTTTCACAAACAAAAACCCTCCCAGTCTATATAAACAGATTAATCCACATGGTGAGCTTTATCCATACAAGAGTTCATGGAAAACCAACCAAATAGCTCCTTCTAATCTGCATTTTGCAACGTTTTGTCCACTCTACTATTTAGGTCTACTATTTGGGACAGGGGTCATGTTTGCGCACGTCTCACCCCTCCCTCACCCTACCTCTTAGTGGGATATATTGGGATCGTTTGGTTTGGTTTTATTTTGCAACGATTTCCACTTCAAACAATATTTATACATCATAATATTTACTTTATGGAATCGACATCAAAGAAATGCTTGTTGGTGCATCATTAATGAACGAGGCGATCAATACTAATGTGGTATAAACTTTCTCTTACACCGCCCATTTTTTTTAAAGGCATAGTGGCATCAAACCCACGAACGACTACCACGAACACACGTACGCACGCCTCCCCGGTGGTATCGGGCATCCAAGGGCAGCCCACTAATTCGCCGCTGTCCCGACCCAGCTTACGTTGGAACTAGAGTCCAACCACAATCTTTGACTGGGCTGGGGGTAGCCCAGTCAAAGACTGGACCAACCGAATGACTAGGTACTCCTCATGCCCTCAAATTGACTCCCCTTAGATTCGAACCTAGGTAGATTGGGATTAGACCTGGCAAAAAATGACACGACACGCGAACCCGACACAAATTAAATGGGTTTGGGTACAACATTTCAACCCGTTTAAGTAAACGGGTTGATATGACATGACACGAAAATTAAACGGGTAAGGTCAGGGTCAAAAATTTCAACTCGAAAATGACCCGAATAACCTGTTTAAGTATTATAATTAATTATAACAATATTAAATGATATTATATAAAATAATATAAAACAAAAATTGGTATTATAAAAAAATTACGAAATTAGTTTTTTTAAGAGAATATATAAAAACTAACAATATAAACAATGTCATGATTTTCTTTATATAAAGACTTATTTGCTTTTATGTTTCTAAAGTTTTCCATGTGGGATGAAATCCTCATCTTCAAGAAGTTTTAATTAACTCTTCTTTGGGATGGAACTAAAAGTGTGAGCACAACCCATCCCACATTGGTGGGAAATAAAACACAATGCTTTTGAACTCCACTATATGTAGGCCTTTCCCCTCTCTTGTTTTACCATCCAATGTCTTTGCTTAGTGGTTTGAGCTTTTTTGGCTTGAGCCTATGCAATTGTTTTGGTTGGAGTACCCTATAAAAAGGTGCTCCTCAAGTTCTTTTAAACTTTTTGGTATGTTTGTTTAATCTTTATCGAACGAACATAAACGAGTGAGTGTGACCATTTTTTTAAGGTAACTGAATGAACTTTTTTGGTGTGTTTGGTTAATGTTTGTGTTGTTCGCTTGGTTAAGGTAACCGAATGAACATGAGTGTGGCTTTGTTCGTGTTTGTGTTTGTTTGGCTCGTTTATAACCCTAGTTAAACGGGTTAGTGAGTTTAATGGGTTAAGAGAATAAACGGGTTAATCGTATCGTGTCGGGTTAGGTGTGTTAAATCAGGTCGTGTTCAGGTTGAGATTTTCTGACCCGTTTATTAAACGGGTCGTGTTCGGGTTAAGCACTTTCAACCCGTTTAACTCTGAACCCGACACGAACCCGACTCAACACGACACGTTTGCCAGGTCTAATTGGAATACCATCCACAATCCCCCCCCCCCCCCACAGGATGTTATCGCCCTTAGGAAAACCAACTAAGCTAGACATGATTTGTGTACACCGCCCTTTTAGTGTTATACATTTACTGAGTTGAAGATTAAAGATACGTTTAACACTAAAAATACAAGCTTTTTAAGAGTCCATAACCCTATATTGTTACAATTTGCATCTAGCAATTCATGCTAGGCACACATGCATCATTTGAATTAATTTTGTAGAGCAAAATGCATTAACATATTTAGTCTAACTTAACTAAGATTTTTTCTTTTTTAATTGATGTAACAAAGTTTCAATATTTATTTATTTACCCGTTTCGACCTATAATATGTTGCTTTTAGATGACATGGTCCACTCTCATTATAAATCCAAATACATTGCATGTATGTGATTAATGTTGTATATATTAGATCAAGAACAACCCTGCAACATTGTTTGCATTATGGTGGTAATGGGCTTCAAATGGTGTAGGATCAAAGGTAATTGTTTGAAATTTTAGTGAGGTTGAAAATTTTCTTTCATCTCATATTGATAGTATTATTAATATTAGAGGACCTTATAAGCCTTTAACTTCGATTGGGCTTAAAACATGTTTGTGGGCTCATGGTGGGGCGGGGGTTATGGGTGGCAGATCCAATCCATATGCATGAGACCGAGCTTTCTTTTTATTACAAATTGGGGGTTATGGGTGGAAGGTCCAATACATATGCACAAGACCGAGCTTTCTTTTTATTAGAAATTATGGAGATAGATTGGATCATTACTGATTAAATGATAGTTGTTATTTTTCAGTAATTAAATACGATTTTTAGCAGATTAAATTGGTTTTTATCCGAATATATCTCGAAATTTTAGATATATAAATAAAAACAAAAACGTTTTATTAATTAAGGAAAATCAGTTGGAGACTTGGCTTTGTTTGTTTTCTCTAAAAAAACTCTTAATAGGCTCTTATATCTGATTCGTTAAGAGGTAGCACTATTCGGACTGTTTGTTTTTTTTAATTTTTCAGAGGCACTTATTACTTATTGTTCCCTTATCCGTTAAGAGGTAAACCAACCTTTTATTTGCCTCTTATTATTCTCACACTGCTTAACAATGACGTTTCTCAATCGATTAACCATAATTTATCATTTCACTCAATCGATCCTTACTAAATCAATCCTCACGTATCTCAATATATGTATTTTAATAGGATTTAAATGTGTTAAATACCATCAATGACATATTTTCGTTTAAATGAATGCTAATTATACAATTTAGATTTAAATTTCGTAATGATGATGAATAAATATGTGAAATTGTATAAATGCATCTATAAATTCAACAGTATCATTTTTTAATGGGTAAAATATACAATTTAATCCGATTTAGACATTTATTTATTAAAAAAAACAGTCTTATTGATTTAAATTTCAGACTTCAGCACCACCTCTTATTAATCAGAAGTGAAATCAGACTTCAGACTTTCGCACATTTTAAAAAACAAACGTCACCTTAGTCTCCAACAAACTTTGTAGCTCCCAATCCTGGGGAGAAATCTCCTCTTTTGGGGGATTTTATCATATATAAATTATAGCTTAAGGCTTTGTGAAAAAAACTACTACCAGAAATCTAGTTAATTCTTTCCTTAAGCTCTCTCTTTCTACATTCGAAGTTCTTCCTACCTACGATTTTTGCATCTACTTTGCTTTAATTTTGATTGTCATTGTTGTTGACTATTGAACTACTTTAACTGTATCAAATCTTAGGGCTTTGCGACTTTGAGACTCACAACATCAAAAGTAGTCGTATAAAGCTTTTTAAGGACAAGATCTGATCTGTGCAGTTTACTTCATATCGGGATTGATTACCATGTTGGTTTTAATTTTGTGTACCGTAATTTGTTTTATATTCACTAAGTCAACTAGTATGTTTCTACCCTTTTCTGTATATCGATTCTATCGCGAAGGATAGAATCGAGTGTTGTGGACATATTGAATGGGCTTTCTATATGGTGTAAAGCTTATTATAGAGAAAGTTTAAATCTTTATTTTTAATCTCATTAAGAGAAAGATTTGGTCTTATTAAGTAACCATATTATGTTTATTATTGTTTAATGTGAGTAACCATAGTATGTTTATTATTGTTTAATATGAGGCAGAGAAAAAGGAAAGGACCAATACCTCATACATTTTATGCCGCCATGCATGGTTTTTGTTAAAGCCATGGGTGTTTATTCATGTTCATGAAAATTAATTTGAGAAATCTACAATATTGAGAAATTGTCTATGTACTATTTGTTGTGATCTAATCATGTATACTGGGGTCAGCAAAAACTGATCCAAAAAAAAACTGAAAATCCAAATTGTTCGGTTTTGGTTTTTATACCGATCGAAAAAACCGAACCGAACAGAAAAAATATAATTATTTTTATTAATTTTATTATATATATATATATACTATGAGATGTTTTTTAATTTTTTTATTATATATATAAAACTAATTTTAATTTTAAACATCTATGAAATGTTTGTATTTTTTCCAAAAAACGAAACCAAAAATCAAAACATGTCAAACCACTCAGTTTTAAAATCGAACCAAACCGAATAAAAACCGAACTGACAAAAAAACCCCGAAAACCCGAAAACGAACCATTTGGATTTTCAAAACCGAATGGTTCGGTTTTTGGTTCAGTTTTGGCCAAAAACCGAACCGAACCGTGCTCACCCCTAATATACAGTAGTGTTTGCTATGCATATTGAATTAAGAGACAACGTCTAAGAATGTTTTATCCATTACGAATTGTTAATATTGTTTTTCCTATGAATGAAAACATAAACTTCAACAATCTTAAAGGTTTTATTGATTTTTCCATGATATGTTTTTTGTCGCATATAGAAAGTAGTATTGATAAAGTTTAAATCTTTGTTGTTGCGCTCAGTGTTTATTTAATAAAGATATGTTTTCTTTAATGAAACAAATATTTATTATCTTTTATTTTGCGACCATAATCTATATATCACGTTTCATCCGTGTTTAGTAAAAGAGAACGAAGCCTATTTTTCGTTTATCTCGTCACACTTGGATGAGATGATAGAATCCATGGAAAATATAATTTGGTAATATTTTTATAAAGTTTATGTAATAACCCGGATCCTTGTTAGTATTTTAATGTTTACAAGTTGTGTTGTTGGAACCTAACTTTTCAAACTTCAGGGGCTGGTAGTGTAAAAGTCTGAAAGTAGGTATAAAAGGAGGAAAACCCTCATTTATTGGACATTACGGCTGAAATTAAGTGTGTGCAAAGAGTGTATGTTCTTGGTGCGATTTTGGAGAAGAAAGGAGAAGAGGGAAGGATTTCAAGAAGGAGAAAGAATCAATCAAGCATCTGAAGTATAAAAACTCATCTTCTTCATATCTTCTACTTGTTTAGTCTAATAGATGAATAAGGGATTGGGGTTTTATGGTTTAGTTGGTTGTATGATTGATTAAACCCTCAAATCAGTGTTTGTTGGGTTTATAGTGTTGGTATTGAAGTCTATTCTATGTATTATGCATCATATGTCATTCCTTGAGCTAAAATCAATCAAGAAACCTCCATGAAAGGAATTTGGGCATTTTTAGGAATGTTAATCCATGGAATCTATGGATGGATTGGATTATATGGTTATTTGTTGATTGGGGAGGGTTTTGGTATGAGTTTAGACAAGTATTGTGTTTGTTTTGAGGCTGGAAATCGGTAGAATGGTGTTTTTGGGGTTTTTGGTTCGAGCAGGAAAGTGCAGGACGAACAGTGAGTCCCGCGACTTGGCCCGCGGCTTAAAGTCGTGTGGCAAGCCGCGTAACTCACTATTTCAGCATTTTGAACTTTTTGCTAAAAGGTTAATTAAATGGGTTAAGTGGTGTTCTAGCCTAAGGGGTTTATAGGTAGGATGTGTGGAAGTATAATTGGGTCATTAACTTGTAGTTAATTGATCTAAATCAGGTGTTTGGTCGGTGTATTCATAGTTGGAAAGTGAGCTAGGTGGCTTGGCAATTTAGGTGAATTCCCTTGTGTGCTAAACCTTTAAATTGAATGTTTAAATTGAAATGTTTAATTCATTCTTATTGGACGGTGTGTGTCCTTCCTAATGATCAAGGTGTGTGTGATCACATTAGTCACGGTGTGTGTGACATTAATAACTACCGTTGCAACAGGTACATAAGTGTGTGAATAAGTGTGAGTTAATATTCATGATTAACCGTTTTCCTCTTATAACTGTCATGCATATATTAACTGATTGTTTATGGGAATTCACTAGACCTTTCGGTCTAACCCTCTCTTTTATAAAACTGAAAACCTTTCAGGGAAGCACATGGTAGACTGTTCGGGTAAGGGCAAAGGAAAGCTGTGAGCCCGGGTGATGGAAGTGAGGCACTATGCGTTGAAATAGTAGCCTAGATAGTAGATGATTGTAATAATCTTAGTAGCTAGTTTTAATTTCCGCTGCAACATTTGAGATTAAGTATACTTTGGGACCATTTATGTTCAGTTTCGACTTTGTTTTTAAAGCAATAGTATGTTATACTTTTATTTTAGAAATGTGGTTGTTACAAGTGGTATCAGAGCCCTAGTTTAAGTGAATTAGGTGTTCGAGGAACATCTAGACTTAGCCTGAGGGATAGGTGGGACTGAGATTAAGTAGGAATGGGTAGTGTGGGGATTAACCAGTGAGAGTAATTGATAGGTTACAGAGGACTAACGTGTAAGGTAAATTCGGAATCACATCTGGCCAATATCATTGTGAATTTACAGGTACATGAAGATGCTTGAATACCTATTGTGATCTAATTGGTTGTCTTATGTTATGTTCGTTTCAGTGTCAAGAAGTATGACTCGAGGTTCTGTAAGGTCGGCATCGATAACACCAGCGAAAGGAGACCTTCCGATTGGAGATGCTCAACTCGATCAAGTTGAAGTTGTTGTAGTTTCTCCTACCCGAGGAAGGGGTAGAGGAAGGGGTCGTGGAACCCGAAGAGGTGCAGCATCTGTGGGAGCCCTTGAGGGTGGGACTCGAGGCCGAGGTACGATCCGTACTCATAGTCGTGGAGTGGTGACTGAGCCGTTGAACGAGGCGGCGAAATCGATTCAAGAAACTTCTGTGAGTGTGCGTGGTAGGGGACGCGGAAAAAGGGGAGGTCGCACCCAAGAGCGAGGGTTCGTGACCAAGGATGACTTCAATGCGGGAATGGGGAAGCTTGAAGCGGCAATTCAAGCTTTGGCGGGTAAACAACATTCTTCAAGTGCGACTATTCCTTGTGAGGATGATGCGGAGGGGTCTAAGGGAGAAGGAAGTCATAGTCACTTATCCCAAAAGACTACCCCTGAAGTGGAGAGTAAGGAATCGAAATGTTGTAACTACAAGACGTTCCTAACTTGCAAGCCTTCTACCTACATGGGAGAGCGTAACCTGGTTTTGGCATTGCAATGGATTAGGGAAATGGAAGTGGTGTTTGATACTAGTGGATGTGCGGAAAAGGACAAGGTGTTGCATGCCACCACTATGCTTAACGCGGAAGCTCGTTGTTGGTGGGATTTCGAAAGTGGAAAGATTGGTCCGGGAGCGGCTAAGAAGACCTCATAGGAGAAATTTGTGGGCTTTTTTAAGAATAAGTATTGTCCTAAGACCGCAATAAGGCAACTTAAGGAAGAGTTCTTGCATCTAGAGCAAGGGGATATGACTGTCCCAGAATACACCGCAATGTTCTTAGAGAAATCCCGTTTTGTCGAGGCGTATGTCTCAACCGAGGAAATAATGGTGGATCGTTATGTGTGGGGTTTGAAAAATTCCATAAAGGAGTTGGTGATGACAATGAACATATCAACCTTCCAAATAGCGGTTGATGCGGCCGAGATGACCGAGAAGGAAAAGAACCGCCAAATGATGGAAAAGGGTACCGAGAAGAGGAAGTGGGATGGAGCACCAAATGAATCCAAGAAAGCTATGTTCTCTAAGTATGATAATCGTGGGAGTCAAAAGTTTGTGGAGAAATCGTGTGGGAAATGTAATGGGAAATGTAATCGAGTGCACCGAGGAGATTGTGCTATGGAGTCAAAAGAGTGTTTCAAGTGTGGGAAAATGGGGCACATGGCAAGAGAGTGTCCCAACTCTAGAGCATGTTATCATTGTGGATCTTCGGAGCATTTGAGGATGGATTGCCCTCAACTGAAGAAGGGTGTGGTGAGCAACTTCAGTGGGGGACGTGGTGGTGGAGCGGAAAAGAAGGTGGAAGCTCCACGAGCTCATCTGCGAGCTTTTCATATGACAGCTAATGAAGCGAAGGAGGCACCCGATGTGGTCTCATTTACCTTTCTTATTAATTCTTTGCATGCCAAGGTATTGTTTGATTCGGGTGTGAACCGTTCTTTTATATCAACTGCTTTCATAGGGTTCTTGAATGTCAAGCCCAAGAGGTTGGATCATGGGTTTGAGGTAGAAATCGCCGATGATAGGCGAGTCGTGGTAAGGGAAGTTCTAGAAGGTTATAGCATTGATATAGAGGGTTGTCTTATTCCGATGTTATTATACTCGATGGCGATGAGTGAGTTTGATGTGATTGTGGGAATGGATTGGTTGGCTAACAACAATGCGTATATTGTGTGTAATAAGAAATTGATCTGGATAACCTTGCCGGAAGGAAAGGAGGTGGTGATTTATAGCGATCGAAGTGAGATGAAGTGTTGTATAATATCCATGTTAAAAGCTAAGCAATGTTTAGCGTAGGGATGTTATGGGTTTATGGCCTATGTAATTGATGCCGAGGGGAGAAGAAAAGTGTGGATGAAGTACCGATAGTGAAAGAATATCCCGAGGTATTTCCCGATGATCTTGCCGGGCTACCTCCGGATCGTCAAGTGGAATTTAAAATCGATTTGGTACCCGGAGCCGCACCAATAGCCCGTGCACCATATCGATTAGCACCGGCAGAAATGAAAGAGACGATGACACAACTTCAAGAGTTGCTTGATAAGGGTTTTGTACGCCCTACTACGTCACCGTGGGGAGCGTCGGTGTTGTTCGTTAAGAAGAAAGACGGGTCTATGAGGATGTGTATAGACTACCGTGAGTTGAACAAAGTAACGATCAAGAATAAATATATGTTGCCTAGGATAGATGATCTGTTTGATCAACTTCAAGGAGCAAGATACTTTTCGAAGATAGACTTGCGGTCCGGTTATCATCAGTTGAAGGTGAGGGAGGAGGATGTGTCTAAAACGGCTTTCTGAACGAGATATGGTCATTACGAGTTTTTAGTTATGCCTTTTTGCTTAACTAATGCTCCAGTGGCGTTTATGGATTTAATGAACCGAGTGTGTGGTTCTTTGTTAGACAAGTGTGTGATCGTCTTCATTGACAATATTCTGATCTACTCTCGGACGGAAAGTGAGCATGAAGAACATCTTCGTCTAGTGTTAGAATTGCTAAAGCGTGAGAAGCTGTATGCTAAGTTTTCGAAGTGTGAGTTTTGGTTGCGAGAAGTGCAGTTCGTAGGACATATAGTGTCCGAAGGCGGAATCAAGGTGGACCCGACAAAGATAGAGGCTATCAGGAGTTGGGAGCCACCGAGGACACTGTCAGAAGTGAGGAGTTTCTTAGGTCTAGTAGGGTACTACCGGAAATTCATTCAAGACTTTTCGCGTGTAGCTACACCGTTAACCTCTTTGACTAAGAAGAATGTCAAGTTTTTGTGGACCGAAGCTCAAGAGTCGGCATTTAGCTTGTTGAAAGAGAGGTTGAGTAGTGCGCCAGTTTTGTCACTCGGATGGAACGGAAGGATTCGTGATTAATAGTGATGCATCCAAGTTGGGATTAGGATGCGTGCTCATGCAACATGGAAAGGTGATTGCATATGCTTCGAGGCAGTTGAAGGATCATGAGAGAAACTACCCTACTCACGATATGGAGCTAGCGGCGGTAGTTTTCGCAATTAAAATTTGGCGGCATTACCTCTATGCGGTGAAGTGCCAAATTTATACCGATCATAAAAGTCTCAAACACTTGTTTGATCAAAAGGAGTTGAACATGAGGCAAAGGTGGTGGGTCGAGTTATTGAATGACTATGATTGTGAAATCTTGTACCATCCGGGGAAAGCGAATGTGGTAGCCGATGCGCTAAGACGAAAGGATAGAGGATAGCCTACCAAGATAGTGGCTTTTAGAATTGAAGTGTCGCCTACTATTTTGGAGGAGATTAAGAAAGTTCAAGATGAAGCACTCTTAGAAGAAAATCTAAAGAGTGAAAGGATGGTGGGAAATGTTTCAATGGTGCACGATAGTAAAAGTGTGAAATGTTCGGGTGATTGTGTTTGGGTTCCTAAACTTGGTGGATTGCGTGAGAAGGTATTGGAAGAAGCTCATAAGTCGAGATATTCGGTACATCGGGTACAAATAATATGTATCGAGATTTACGATAGTACTATTGGTGGTCGGGGATGAAGAAGGACATAGCTTATTATGTGGAGAGATGCTTGACATGTTTGCAAGTCAAGGCGGAACACCAAAGGCCGTATGGGAAACTTCAACCTTTGGATATTCCAGTGTGGAAGTGGGATCACATAGCGATGGACTTCGTTACAAAGTTGCCGAGAACTCCAAAAGGGTACGATGCGATTTGGGTGATAGTGGACCGTCTCACCAAGTCGGCCCATTTCTTACCGTATAAGGAGACGTACCCAATGGAGAAGCTAGCAAGGTTATACATCGATGAGATCGTGACTAGACATGGTGTGCCATCGTCTATAGTTTCGGATCGGGATAGCCGTTTTACGTCCGCATTTTAGGAGAGTTTTCAGCAAGAATTGGGAACGGAGTTGAATTTGAGCACTGCTTATCATCCACAGACGGATGGACAGAGTGAGAGGACGATCCAGACATTAGAGGACATGCTTAGAGCATGCGTGATCGATTTTGGTGGTTCTTGGGAGACTTATTTACCTTTGATTGAGTTCTCGTATAATAACATTTACCATGTGAGCATTCAGTCGGCACCGTATGAGGCGTTGTATGGACGCAAGTATAGAACACCCTTGTGTTGGAATGAAGTGGGGGAAAAGTAGTTAGCTGGTCCGGAAATTGTGAAGATCACCGCGGATAAGATTGTACAGATTCGTGAGAAATTGAAAGTGGCTCAAAGCCGATAGAAAACGTATGCGGATAAGAGAAGGAAACCGATTGAGTTTCAAGTAAATGACAAGGTCATGCTGAAGATATCGCCTTGGAAAGGAGTAGTGCGTTTTGGGAAGAGAGGAAAGTTGTGTGGTTGGAACCTAACTTTCCAAACTTCAGGGGCTAGTAGTGTAAAAGTCTGAAAGTAGGTATAAAAGGAGGAAAACCCTCATTTCTTGGACATTACGGCTGAACTTAAGTGTGGTGCAAAGAGTGTGTGTTCTTGGTGCGATTTTGGAGAAGAAAGGAGAAGAGGGAAGGATTTCAAAAAAGGAGAAAGAATCAATCAAGCATCTGAGGTATAAATACTCATCTTCTTCATCTTTTCTACTTGTTGAGTCTAATAGATGAATAAGGGATTGGGGTTTTATGGCTTAGTTGGTTGTATGATTGATTAAACCCTCAAATAAGTGTTTGTTGGGTTTATAGTGTTGGTATTGAAGTCTATTTTATGTATTATGCATCATATGTCATTCCTTGAGCTAAAATCAATCAAGAAACCTCCATGAAAGGAATTTGGGCATTTTTTGGAATGTTAATCCATGGAATCTATGGATGGATTGGATTATATGGTTTATTTGTTGATTGGGGAGGGTTTTGGTATGAGTTTATAAAAGTATTGTGTCTGTTTTGAGGCTGGAAATCGGTAGAATGGTGTTTTTGGGGTTTTTGGTTCGAGCAGGAACGTTCAGGGCGAACAGTGAGTCCCGCGACTTGGCCCGCGGCTTCAAGTCGCGTGGCAAGCCGCGTAACTCACTATTTCAGCATTTTGAACTTTTTGCTAAAAGGTTAATTAAGTGGGTTAAGTGGTGTTCTAGCCTAAGGGGTTTATAGGTAGGATGTGTGGAAGTATAATTGGGTCATTAACTTGTAGTTAATTGATCTAAATCAGGTGTTTGGTCGGTGTATCATAGTTGGAAAGTGAGCTAGGTGGCTTGGCAATTTAGGTGAGTTCCCTCGTGTGCTAAACCTTTAAATTGAAATGTTTAATTCATTCTTATTGGACGGTGTGTGTCCTTCCTAATGATCACGGTGTGTGTGATCACATTAGTCACGGTGTATGTGACATTAATAGCTACCGTTGCAACAGGTACATAAGTGTGTGAATAAGTGTGAGTTAATATTCATGACTAACCGTTTTCCTTTTATAACTGTCATGCATATATTAACTGATTGTTTATGGGAATTCACTAGACCTTTCGGTCTAACCCTCTCTTTTATAAAACTGAAAACCTTTCAGGGAAGCACATGGTAGACTGTTCGGGTAAGGGCAAGGGAAAGTTATGAGCCCGGGTGATAGAAGTGAGGCACTATGCGTTGAAATAGTAGCCTAGATAGTAGATGATTGTAATAATCTCAGTAGCTAGTTTTAATTTCCGCTGCAACATTTGAGATTAAGTATACTTTGGGACCATTTATGTTCAGTTTCGACTTTGTTTTTAAAGCAATAGTATGTTATACCTTTGTTTTAGAAATGTGGCTGTTACAGTTTACATGATGTATACTCCTAAAAAGTTACGATAAAAATCTATCCTTAAAAAGGGTCAAAAAAATATGGGTTTTCCGGTTTAGGTATAATTCCAAATTCCGATTTTTTGGATCTATCGCGGAGGATAGATCAAGCACAATTGTAGTGTGGATTGTGATTGTTGGCACTTGTCTTTCCGGATTGTTAAATGTTTTAGTTTGTTAAGAAAGTTTCTAACTTTATAAAGAAACTTATGTTATGAAGAAGTTCTGCATTTTAACAATTGAAACTTTAAACAATATTGGAAAAAGTTTTGAACTTTATTAAAGTTTATGAAACCTTTATTATTAAAGTTTATATCTTTAATTTTGTTAAAGGTTTATTTTTTCAATACCATAAGCGTTAACCAAAATTTTAAACTTTTCCTTTTGTTCTTAAACGGAAAAACAAATGAGATCCGGAAACTCACATGCCATGAACCTTGTAAAATTCAAGAGAGGTCCTAAGAGGTCTAGTCGCCGATCGAATCCAAGGAAACGTCGAGTTGGTGGAGAGACAATACACTTTATTTACCTTATGGACAGTACGCAGCTTGGCTCGGTCAATATGATTATTAAGGAGACTAGACAAGCAGCAGCTAGAGGATGATATTTGGACACTGGAGCTTCTATTCATACATGTGACTCTCAAGTGAAATTTGTAACATATGAGACGGTTCAGGATAGGAGAATGGTCATGTCAAATGAACAAAGAGTCGAGGTTGTTAGCATCGGTGTGGTGAATCTGGTCTTCATCACTGGGGATGCAATCAACCTACGCAATATGTTGCATGTGTCATCCATCCATATGTGTTATGTATCGTTGAGCAAACTGGCGATACATGACTTTAAAGTAAATTTTAAAGGTCAAAAGGTAATCAATAATAGAAAGAAATAGATGCATAGGGAAAGAACATATCCAGTGAGGGGTGTATCACCTTGAAATTGATGATGACTACGAGCATGGAGTCCCTTTTTTAATCGACTATGCCACCTCTGAAGATAGCGATTAAATAATAGCTAGTGAATGTTTTTATTCTAATTTTCAATAATTGATGTGATTACCAAACTCGTTTACCAAGTTGAATCTTTAGTTTTTCTTTTGCATTTCAAATATTCTTTAATGTGTGAACTTTTTTCACATATAAATGGTTGAATATTTTGAATTGCAAAATAAAGAATTAATTATATTGTTGACAAAGATTTGGAAATTGTGAAATGCGTGTAAAACTACGGTTATAAAGTTTTTGCTTTCAGACTATAGAAGTATATCAGTTTAAGAGTTGATTAATTCCGACAGGTACAAATTTGAATTTTTTATCTTATACCTATGGTGGTGAAATATATTTTATGGCATTAGAAGATGTTACATTCTTTTTATACATGTATTTTATTGAGCTCAAAGAATGAAACTTTGATGCATTCAAATAAATGATGTTGAAATAGAAAATCAACTCTAAAAACGAATCTACGTTAATTTAAATCATTCAGAGGTGAAGAATATCTCAATAGAGATATTTCATTGTTGACGCTTCCTTCGTACAAAGTCTCGACATGCCCTTCTGGTCTATCCTTCGTATCCGTTTGATACAAAAAGTAAACATTGGCGCAAGTATACACTGTAGGCTATTGTCGTATCGAACAAG
Source organism: Silybum marianum (assembly GCA_036898165.1). Taxonomy (NCBI): domain Eukaryota; kingdom Viridiplantae; phylum Streptophyta; class Magnoliopsida; order Asterales; family Asteraceae; genus Silybum; species Silybum marianum. The sequence goes on along the minus strand of CM072542.1, from coordinate 25,500,533 downwards.
TAAGAATGGTACAAGTACGGAATATCATTCCCACAGAGATGGTATTAAAGTTCGTGGAATAAAAAGTCCGTTCTTTAACGGAATTGATTTCAGATAGCGAAATTGAAAAAAAATTATTAACTAAAATTGGTTGGTTTATTGGTACTTTTGAAAATTCGTGTATAAATAAAAAGCTTGGTATGCAAGGATTGGTCAAGAAGGAGTTAAGTAGTTGAATAAAAAAATATTATATAGAAATAATCTTCGTCTCATAAAATTAATATTTTTTCGTATTTAAGGTTTACCCGTTTAGATACCAATAGTTAATTGTTAATTAACTTTAGAGATATTTCTACAAAATATTAAAGATTCAATTGCAACAACTTAAAAGACTATCTCTATATAGTCGAAACACCGTTTTATTCTCCTACCGAACTCCAATTCTTGACTTTTTACCTTACACTCCAAACTAAGGTTTTTAGTCTTCCATTCTTTGGAATTTGTTTACAAAAGGGTTGAGGAGATGATCTTGTAAATAATGGAGATGGAAAAGACAAGAAGTGTTAGGGCTTGTTTGTTTTTCTAATTTCAGCACTTAACCTCCACTTATGTCTGAATCGGTCAGACATAAGTGGTTTCAGACTGTTTGTTTTTTTTATCAAATTAAAAGCTTAAAAGCTCTGAATGTGGTCAAAATTTTAAGTGGCAACTAAAACCCTGAAAACCTCTAAACGTAACCATCTGCGCCTCCACTGCTCCACATCTCGATCTCGACTTCAAGCAGGTCGACGATTTCAAGCAGTCGACGATTCCATCAGCTCGATCTCTCAAACTCTCTCTTCTCGATCTTCTCAAGCTTTCGGTCTCTTCTCGATCTCTCAAGCTCTCTCTTCTCGATCTACAGAAGGTAATCGATCTCTTCTCGATCTCTCAAGCTCTCTCTTCTCGATCTACAGAAGGTAATCGATCTCTTCTAGAAGGTATGGTTTGGTTTTCGAAATTCCTGTGCAAACTCCACGAGGTTCCATTTGGGTTTTTCTGCGCAAAACCTTGTAATTAACTGCTAGATCTTGTTTCTGTAAATTTCTGCGCAAAACCTTGTAACTCCACGAGGTTCCATTTGGGTTTATCTGCGCAAAACCTTGTAATTAACTGCTAGATCTTGTTTCTGTAAATTTCTGCGCAAAACCTTGTAACTCCACGAGGTTCCATTTGGGTTTTTCTGTGCAAAACCTTGTAATTAACTGCTAGATCTTGTTTCTATAATTTTCTGCGCAAAACCTTGTAACCTCACGAGGTTCCATTTGGGTTTTCGAAATTCTTGTTTCTCTTCTAGATCTTCTCAAGTTTTCGAAATTCCTGTGCAAACTCCACGATATGGAACCTCGTATTTTTTCTTAGGCAATCGATCTCTTCTAGAAGTTTTAATTTTAAAACTTGGGTTTCATCGTATTTTCTGTTTGGGTTTTTCTGGGCAAAACCACGAGGTTCCATTTTGTTCTCATTGTTTTTCGAATTTCCTATGCAAACCCACTTGTTTGGGTTCTTCATTGTATTTGTTTTCGAATTTCATTGTTTGGGTTGTTCTCATATCTTATGCTTTCTGTTTTTACAGATCCCAATCAGATACCTCTAGAGTCATCCACTGTTGGAGTCTGAAATCAATTCATTCGAACGGTATATCTTCTTCACTTTAATAAATATCTGCAAGCTACATTCTGCAGCAAATATGATATTACTTGATTAATTGGAATGTGCATTTTGGTATTGGGTCTTCCTTGATGAGAAACAAGATGGATTGGATCATCTAAGCTTTGTTAATTGTGCAAGATTGTGGTATATGATATTACTTGATTGATTGAAATGTGCATTTTGGTCATGTTAGAAGTTTCCTCTTAGATGTATCTGTATTGGGTCTTCCTTGATTAGAAACCAGATGGATTGACTCATCTCTACTTTGTTAATTGTGCAAGATTGTGGTATATGATATTCTCATTACTTTTGTTCTCATTCTTGGTACCCATTTTCTTGTATTGGAATGGTTTTATACAACTCATTGCCATTTCTAATTGACTGTGATTTTGAACTTGCAATGGTGGTAAAGAACTTCTTATTGAACTTGGTTTAAACTCTATAAATACATAACCCAATTCACATTTTATTTTCTAGTTTAAACTCTATAAACCAGTCCACATCCTTTATGACTTTTATGGGTTTTGACCATTTCATTCCCTATAATGGCTATATAAGTATATAAGATGTAAGTTTTGTGTAATATATGTTGTTAGCTTTTGTGGGCATTTACATATGGTTGCAAATTGAGGATCTTGATTATAAGCTCAAATGGTTTAGTTGTGTTTGTAAACCTCATGAATGTGATTCTTTATTGTGTGCTAATCAGTGATGGACGAGCCTACACATATAAATGAGCCTACACGTATAAAGTGGAGTGATGAACTTACAAATTGTTTTTTAGAGGCATGTATTGAAGAGATTAACAAAGTAGGTCGAAATGGGGATAGTCTAAAAAAAGAGACTTGGGCTAAGGTGGGAAAAAAGCTTGAGGAAGTTTGCAATGTAAAACTCAACCAAAAACAGTTAAAAAATAATATGATTATTTGAAGGGGAAGTATTCAGGATGGACATACTTAAAGAACATAAAACAGGGAATATTTATGACCCTCTGATGAATACCTTCACCTTATCTAATCAAGAATGGGAAGCATTTTTCAAGGTTAGTTTGTATTCTTTTTTACATTTTTAGATAGTAAAGACAATAAAACGGGTATTATATAAATAATTATCTTTAATTTGAATGCAGGGACATCCAAAAGCAAAAACTTTAAAAACAGCACCATTGGTATTCCCTGATTTATGTATAGCTTTGTTTGAGGGGACTTCTGCTACAGGATCTCGTGCTTATGCCCCTAGTGCAACCCGTGAGAGGACTACAGTTTCATCATCATCATTTACATCTAGTATTCCCACTACTCAAAATGAGGAGGATGGAGATGAGGAGGTTGGACCAACTGTCGATAAATCGAGTGCAACTCCATCTAGACCAAATAAAAAGAGTAAAACCAAGGCCGACATGGAAGAATTGGCTTTTGAAGTGAGAGGTGCAATTCAGACACTTGTTGCATAACAAACCACACTTGTTGCACAAACCTCAAACCTAAATGCGTGTATGGAACGGTTGAACGCTCTTGACCTTGATAAAAGGAGTCCTCTTTATTGTGCGGCACTTGACATTTTTGGCCGGTCATTATTATTAAGAGAGACATGGTTGATGGTCCCTTCAGAACCTGATATATTAAAAGATTGGATTTCGAGGAACGCAAAATCATTGGGTCTCATGGAGTAGTTTTTGGAATTTAAACAACTTAATTGGTTGCGTGTTTTGTATTTGAACATGTTATTTGCTTATCATTTGATATTTGACTATTTGATTATGTGGGTTTTTGTATTTGAACAAGTTTTTGGAAGTTGTACAAGTACTTATTTGGTAATGCATTTGATATTGAACAAACTTTTATTTATAATTTTATTTATGCTTTTAACAGGTTTATCATGGATACTAATCAAATCATCATGGATAATAATAAAAAAATTATGCTTCTCATCCTCATATTCTTGTATATCTATTTGCGACAACAGCGATTGAAAAGGAAAAGAGATAATACATCTGCATTGACTGGACGTCAATTTACGAATGAGCTACTTGGAGGTACTGATCGACAGTGTATTGAGTTGTTACGAATGTCACGTGATGCTTTCGTTCGTCTATATGATCACTTTAAAGGAAAAGGTTGGTTAACGGATAGCAAACATATATTGGTCGAAGAAAAGATGGCTATCTTCCTGATGATTATTGGTCACAATCAACGATATAGATTGGTGAAAAACAGGTTTCAACACTCGACACAAACAATTCATAAATTTTTTCATGAAGTGTTGGATAAAATGATCGAGTTTGCTAAAGAAATCATAGTTCCTACATCATTCAATCCTAATCCAGACATCCCTGGGAATAACAGGAGATTACGAAGAATATTTAAGGTAATTAATAATTCGATAATTGTTGTATCACTTTCCTTACTAAATTTATTTTGACTATTAGCTTTAATGTAGGGAGCAATTGGCGCCCTTGATGGAACTTTAATACATGCTATCGTCCCTATTCAAGAACAACATTTATATAGAGGACGAGGAAAGGGTGAATGTTATCAAAACGTTTTGGCAATTTGTGACTTCAACATGGTTTTTACATTTGTTGTTGCCGGGTGGGAAGGAATTGCACATGATTCTAGAATTCTATCTGAAGCTTTAACAGATGGTGCTATTGGATTTCCGTTTCCTCCTTCAGGTATACTAATGATTATAGAGGTATCATATTTACCATAATAATTATTTTATTAATTGTTTTTCAGATAAATATTATCTATGCGATGTTGCGTATACAAATACTCGAGGATTTATGGCGCCGTATCGTAATGTTAGATATTGGCTCGGAGATTTTCGTCGTCAACGAGCAATGAACAAGTATGAAAAGTTTAATCATTCCCATGCAAAGCTTAGAAATGTTATTGAATGTTCTTATGGTGTCCTGAAAGCACGTTTTCCGATATTGAAAAGAATGGCACCATTTACACTTGAGGTTCAAAAAGACGTTGTTATTGCATGCTTTGCTATTCACAACTCCATACGAAAGGAAGGTTTAAGTGATGAGTTATTTTATGAGTATGATCAAACCAACGAGCAAGGGGACAATGACGAGAATGGGGCTGAAGAGGTTCAATCACATGGAAGTGTCGCTGACCAAACATATATGGCTAGTTTAAGAGAAGAAATTGCGACAAAATTAATGCAAAATGAATAGTGATTCTAGTTGTTATGAGACCTTTTCTTTATGTTTTCTATTGTGTTGAATATCGATTCTAGTCGTTATGAGACCTTTTGTTTATGTTTTCTATTGTGTTGAATATCGATTCTAGTTGTTATGAGACTTTTGTTTATATTTCCTTTTGTGTTGAATCAATTATGTATTTCAGTTAAACTTTTGGATGCGTTAAAAATAGATGGTAGTTTACAAATAGTGTGCATTAGTTGGAAATTTAAGTTGAATTTAATTAAAATGAAACTGATTCAGATTTCAGACTTCAGACTTCAGACGTTTATTAGTTTGCAAAAACAAACAGTCTTATTATTCAGATTTCAGACTTCAGACTTCAGATGTAAAAACAAACAGTCTTATAATTCAGATTTAGACTTCAGACTTCAGACTTCAGATGTAAAAACAAAAGACCGATCGATTCAAATTTCAGACTTCAGCACCACCTCTTATAAATCAGAAGTGAATTCAGACTTCAGACTTCAGCACCTCTTAAAAAACAAACGCCACCTTAGTAAGCATAAAATATGAAGAGAAATACTTGAAGGAAGTAAAGAGCAATTTATAAAGCAAGTAAATTTAAACTAGGAATTAAAGCAAATAAATGACAAGGAAATTAACTAAACTGATAATAAACAGGGCTGTAAACGAACCGAACGTTCACTTAACCAAATAAACGAACGAACATGAACACATATTTTTGTTCGTTTAGTTAAATTAACGAACATGAACAATGGTCTCGTTCGTTCGTTTACGTTCGTTAACATTTGTTTACATTCGTTCATTTACGTTTGTTTATATATATATATATATATATAAATTTATTTATATATTATGACATTAATATGTAAAATCAGTAATTAAATTAAATTTTTAGAATTTCTTTTTTATGACTCCTAAGTTTACCCGATTTTTTGTTTTGGTATGTTACTTTTTAGGAACAAAATAATAAGTAATGGTGGTTTTATTCTATATTAATTTGTGTTTGTTCGCTTATGTTCGTTTATCTTCATTCACGTTCCTTTATGTTTGTTCGTTTACGTTCGTTTAACAGCTTAACAAACAAACATGAACAAACAAATATTCTTAATGAACACAAAAAAATTTGTTCACTTACCATCCGTGTTCGTTCGTTTGTTCGGTTAAGTTAAACGAACGAACACGAACACAAAAAATTTCGTTCGTTTACTGTTCGTGTTCGTTCGTTTGTTCGGTTAAGTTAAATGAACGAACACGAACAAGTATCTGTTTGTGTTCGTATGGTTCGTTTACAGCCCTAATAATAAAGCATGTAAATGAAAACATATAATTAGGACAAGTTTGCAAGAAGCAATCTTGAAGCAATAAAGAAGATGAAATATTGATAACACAAGAAGTCGAAACTTTTATATAAAGCTAAGATCGCTTAATGGGTAAGACTACCATTAAGTGCTTAACTGCCACTTAATTTACCACTTAATCTGCCTTGGTTATGCTATTGCCGAATTCCATAAAAAGCACAAAAGAAACTACACAATGCTAAGTACTTTATATGATGAAGGAATGATTGGAACAATGATGGATGCCTTTACTTCAACCCAACCATCCTACTTATACTACCACTTAATGGATAAGGCTTTTTAGGAAAGCCATGTATGTCATCCATTAAGCAAGGCCCAAACCCACCTACTTAGAGGCCATTTACCAAATCTTACCCGGGTAAGTGTTTACTGGAAAAATTCAACACTATCACTTACATACCGGGTAAGATTTTAGTCCACAAAAACGGCATCGTATGCACAATTTATCCGGTAAGCGCTTACCGTGGTAAGATTCATCGCAATCACTTACCCGGGTAAGACTATTGGTCATTGTTTTTCTTGTCTTCGCTCTTACTGGGAAGATTTTTGGTACCTGTTATATTCCTCCGATAAGGTAATATGGCTTGGTAAGTACTTACTTGGGTAAGCGTTTGGTAAACGGCCCCTTAGCTAACTATTACAATGAAGGAGTAGCCCAAAAATAGATACCTAGAGTTTGATAAAAATGACAAATGAGTTTGATCCAACAACATAGTTTACAAAAGAGAGTTTGGCCACACAAATGTAGGTCTTCAGCCCAAGCAGCAGATCTGGCCCTTTTGTAGGTCAACTCTATAAATTCCTGAAAACGGAGCGAATGAAAAACATGAGTAATGGTGTTTTATATGATATTCAATGGCCAAAAACTCAAGTTTCCTTATTTCTTAGATAAAATATTAAAAAGCTAACAATTAACCTTATAAACTAAAAACATAACTAAAAAGTTATTAAAAAGGACTTAAAGTACCGCTAAAATGGACGTAAACACGATTAATAAATTAACTGTATCAATTTTTCTAAACTTTTTTCTTCTCTTTTTATTCAACTTTTCATCAATGAATAATTATTTTTATTAAAGAGTAAAGTTCACGTAGTCCCTAACGTTTGTCACTTTCAACAGTTTTCGTCCCTCAACTTCGCTTTCTCGGATTTGTCTTTAACTTTTGTTGATTCCCAACGGTTTTGGTCCCTCCCTCTAACGACCGTTAACTTTTTCTGTTAATTGCAATTAAATGAAGAGTATTATGGTCATTTTATCTTGTTTTCTATTTTAAACATACAACTTCAATTTTGGTCCCCGAGTGAAAACCCAACATCGGTCTGCTTCCCTTCCCCCATCGGCCACCTGCAACATCATTCACCATCAACTCACCCTCTTTATCTCATATCCCACTTCATCTTCTTCGATAGCGATTAATTGAACACACAAATCACCTATGATGGTCTGAAGATTCTATTATCTAACAAAAAGATCTTTTTTCATCCATGTACTCTTCTCTCTTATTTCTTTTCATCCCGTGATCCCTCCCCTTCCTATTTGATTTTTCGGCGAACCACCGTCCTTCCACCAAGCTTGCACCACTGCTAGATCCAGATGGTGGCTGGAGAGGGAAATCAAATGAACACCACCACTGGATGTCTGCAAGCACCGACCTTTATCGTCTTCAAGATTTAGCGAGCACCACCTCTAATTCCAGATGCTAGCTAGCACCTTCACCACCATTCTTCCTCCAACCCCCATCAGTCGACCCGTTTTTCCATCATCGTCACCCCTCCCCCCTTCAGTGTCTAGCGATTGTCTTCCAGCGAAGGACCGATTAATGTTTAGCGACCTTTGATTGTTTTCAAGCAAGGGTTCGGGCCCACCATTATTGTAATTTGATTCGAGATGGAGAATATGGACCTTAAAGTAACAATCTGCAATTTATTTCTTTGATTTCTTGAGTTTGATAGCTTGTAATACCATTTGATCTGTCGGTGTTTAACAGAGGGCTTGAGCCATGGATTTGGGTTTTCTTTGGTTAGCTTAAGAGAGACAAATGGAGAGATTAGGTTGGGGGCGATGAAGATGCTTGGGTTTGGATAAGTTTAAAAAAGAGAAAGAGATATTAAGCGGAGGATGGTTAGGCCTTGTTTGTTTTTTCTGAATAAGCTCTTGATATCCTCTCATGGCTTATTCGTTAAGAGGTATGACCATTCAGACTGTTTGTTTTTTTCAATTTTTCAGATGCACTTATGTCTTATTATCCTCTTATCTGTTAAGAGGTAAACCAACCTCTTATTATTCTCCAACTTTTAGCAACGGCGTTTCTCAATCGATTAACCTTAATCGATCATGTCTCTCAATTGATCCTTACCAAGTTGATCCTTACCAAGTTGATCCTCACCTATCTCAATTGATGTATCTTAATAGGATTTAAATGTGTTAAATACCATCAATTGCATTTGTATAAATGAATGTTAATTATATAATTTAGATGTAAATTTTATAATTATGATGAATAAATATGTGAAATTGTATAAATGTATTCATAAATTCAACACTATAATTTTTAATGGGTAAAATAGACAATTTAAACAAATTCAGACATTTATCGGTTTACAAAAACAAACAGTCCTATTGATTTAGATTTCAGACTTCAGCACCACCTCTTATTAATCAGAAGTGAAATAAGACTTTAGACTTCAACACCTCTTAAAAAACAAACGCCACCTTAGTGTTTTGTTATTTTATATATATTTTGTAATTTTTAATATAATATTATTATATTAATTGTAGGATTACATTTATTTATTTAAAAGAGAGAAAAAAATATAATTGACCAAAATACCCTTCATTTAACAAAAACAAATTGACGTCCATTTGACGAAGGGACCAAAAGCCTTACGAAGTGACAAAGGTGAGGGGTTAATTCGAGAAAATAAAGTTGAGGGACGAAACCTGTAGGAAGTGACAAATGTTAGGGATCGAAAGTGAACTTTAGTCTTTATTAAATTATAGAGTAAATTACACTTTTGGTCCCTATGGTTGTATACTTGCTTCAACTGATCAACTCTCACTACTCTTTTAAACAAATACAGTTTTGGTCACTGTGGTTACCACCTTGCTTCGCTTTTTTGGACAAAAAGCTTGATACTGGCAACCCCAAACTACCCACAATCGGCTGCCAATTCCATAATCTGGGGGGGCATACCTGACTCACTCAACGGTTGTGGCTATGAGGGCGACCGGGCTCGAACCCGGGACAATTCGATTTTGGACAAACTTAACCTCCACTCATTACCAATTGAGCTACACGCCATTGGCTTACTTCACTTTTAATCCCTCCGGTTGCCATTTTGTTTTGGATTTGACCCATCTCATTAAGCAAGTATATATGAAATTAAAAGTAGAGTAAATTACAGATTTGGTCCCTGTGGTTTGTTGATTTTTTCAGAATTCATCCTCAGACTTCATTTATTATGGATTTGGTCCCCATGGTATGCTTTTCTGTTGGATTTGGTCCTTCAGCCTAACTACCATCCATATCCTCTGTTAAACTCAAGGGTATTTCAGTCTTTTTGCCATTTTTATATTGTTATACATTTAAAACTTATATTTTTTTTGTTGGATTATGATCTTCTCCACAAAAATAATTTACCAAAAGAAATCTTAAAACCTCAATCAAACCTTAAACCTAAACCAAAAACAAAAATCAAAATCCTAAAACCAAAAACAAAAATCAAAATCTTAAAACCAAATCATCATGAAGTGTACATGAACAGTCATTATCCTTAAAATGAAAACCCAATCGAAACCCCCTTCCCCAACGAATGCTTATTCTTCTCAGATGCAACCTAATCTCTGGCTCCCCATTTCCATCTCTGACGCCCTCTCACTACCTTCCCCGTCATAGATCACCGAAAATACCCCCTCAACCCGTGTTCCTGTTGCAGATGGCTGTGAAAACCCCTTCCCTTATGTTATGTTGCAAATCAACGTAAAAAGTCCCTCCCCCTGCGTTCTCGTTGCAGATCGGCGTGAAAACTCCCTCCCCTGTGTTCCTGTTGCAGATCGACATGAAAACCCCTCCACATGTGTCCCTGTCAGATGGGCCATGAAAACCCTCTCCCCCTATGTTCTTATCGCAGATTGACGTAAAGTCCCTTTCCCCTGAAAACCTCTCTGAAACCGACCTAGTGATGCTTTTTTTTAGGGGTGGGGAGGGGGGGGGGTCTTTAGTTTTGAGAATTAACAAAAAAAAAGCCCATGTACAATTTAATTATTTGGCCCTTCAAGTTTCAATGTATACGATTTAGCCCCTAATTTAAAAAAAATAGTTTTAAAAATATGTTAAAATTAAATAAAATGGAAAATGACCATTTTGCCCTCATTTTAAACGGCCATTAGGTCTAAAGACCAAATGCAACAAAAAATGCATATCACAGGCACCAAATCCATAATAAATAAAGCCTAGGGACGATTTCACTAAAAATGGGCAAACCATAGGGACCAAATCCGTAATTTAGTCTTAAAAGTATTTAGAAGAATATAATTCTGTTTGTTTTTCTAAAGAAATAAAAACCAAATATTGGGTTTGATTGAACAGTCGAGAAAAGATAAAAAGTGCAGCATAGTGGTTTGAGATATAGATCGGAAGAAAATGGTGGAAATCAGCGCCATTGAAGGAGCTTCAGAGCAATCGTTATCGCAAGGATTCAAAGCTTTTTGGAGCGATAGGTTCAGGATCTTGGAAAATTATCGCCCTTACATCCGCCGTCAAAACCCTCTTCCGCCATGGTCAGCCTCCGATGTCGAAGAATTCATCGCTTCCGATCCTGTCCACGGACCTATTGTATGATTGATTAATCTTCCATATTTATATGCTTTTTTTTCTTTGATTTTTGTATATTGTGACGTCGATTGATTGACTATCTCGTTGTGACATCGATTGATTGATTAGGTTATATCAAGCTGAATATAAAAACCTTGTATACGAATTGATTATTTGATGTGCATGATTGTTTGTTTTGATGAAAATCTATTTTTAAAATTGCATGAATCTCTTGCTAGGTTTTTGATTCGATGAGGTAGGTTTTGAATTTTTAATAAACAAAGGGAAAATGAACCAAAAAATATACTCTCCATTTGAAAATTAGGACCTATATAATCTTATTTAGATATGAAGGTAAGCATAATTTTTTGTGTTTGTCTGCATGTATTTTAGATCTATCGTTTTTAATTCAGTTCTTGCTTATATCATTTTTTCAGCCATATGGACAGATAGTTTGTTTCTTTTGATATTTAGAGTTTGAATTTTCTTTTGCGCTGTTTATATACAACAAGTGCAACAAATAAACTCACACCCTTCTCACCTTAGGGGCCGTTTAACGGTTGCTGAATGGGTTGGTGCTGATATAGTGCAAAATGAAATATAGTTGTTGGGTAATAAGAATAAAATCAGGGCTCTGAATGGTTAAAGGGAGACCTAAGATACAAAATCATTCAAAGGGTTTTGGAACCATTAAAAGGCAAGCCTTTTTTTTTGCCAAACAAGATTCACCTCTTAGCGATTTAGAACCCCTTGGGTGAAAAAATGAAAATACACATGATACAAAATACACATAATTTGTTCTTCTTGAGCTACCCAAGAGCTGATATCAGTGGTTCAATAACAACATTCGATCCTGCACTCATATAGAAAATATCCTGTTATCATTACAAATGTCTACCTGCCATTTGCATTTATATGATTTACAGATGAATGTACAAAATAAAATGAAAAAAAAACGCGGGGTATTGAAGTAGATTTTGTGGACAAAATCTATATTATGTATATAATGATGACTATGGGGAATTTAGGGGTTGTTTGTTTACCTCTTAACAGTTCCATTAAGAGGCAACCTCTGAATCGCTAAGAGGTGAATCTTGTTTGGCAACAAAAAAAAGCCCGCCTCTTAATGGTTCCAAAACCCTCCGAATGATTTTGTATCTTAGGTCTCCCTTAATCATTCAGAGCCCTGATTTTATTCTGATCAATTACCGAACAATTATATTTCATTTTGCACTATATCATAAGAGTCTCTTAAGTCTTAATCATTCTGCACCAAATCATTCAGCAACTGCCAAACAGCCCCTTAATTTTATAGCTCAAAAGCTTTTCAGAGAAGGAAACATTGAAATCAATATGGAACATCCCATGTCTTTTATTCAGAAAATTTGTTGTTATTTTTCTTAAATAACCAGTACTGTACGGCCTGAATTAATACGTCATGCTTTTGTGGACTGAAAAAGTGCTCAAATGGATGTTGTAACCAAATTTTGTTTAAAAGTGCCAAGTGAGAATTTTGTTCTGCTGATTTCACCAGTTGAGGCTCACATAAGGAAGACGAACTCTGCTGAAGTAGTTAAGAGACTGTTCTCTTAGTCATCCTTGTGAGGAATTTTGACATCATTTTTCAAACACACAGTACAATGTGGTCACACACTAAGGAGCTGTTCGGCAGTTGCTGAATTGCTGAATGGTTTCGTGCAGAATGATTTAGAGGCTCTTATGATATAGTGCAAAATGAAATATATTTGTTTGGTAATTGTTCAAGATGTAATTAGGGCTCTTAATGGTTAAGGGAGGTCTAGGATACAAAATGATTCAAACAGGATTCACCTCTTAGCGATTCAGAGGCTGCCTCTTAATGAAACTGCTTAGAGGTAAACAAACATCCCCTAACACTAGGCGTGTCTTTCCATTTGATTCTGTGAAAAAATACCACTCTTTTGCTTATCACCAGAAGATGCAGTGTGCCCTTAGGTGTTTTTTTTGGGGATGGTTATAGTGTTGAGCCAAATGCATTTCATGCACTAAACCATATATTGTTTTATATTCAAATAGTACATTAATATGCCTTTGGGTTCTCTTTCATTGTGTTCTGATCGATTATTAGGAATCTTAGAAGAGGGACAGCTGTTTTTTAACTCTCAAACTACTTTCTGCTAGTGTTTTTTTGTGTTATATCTTTTCCTTTATCTGAATGGTTTCATTATACTTCTCGTGTCTATCTTTGTCTTCTAAGAAAATATATAAAATGATTGTGGTATTGCAGCTGAAGACAACACGTGATGCTGTGAAGTTTCTGGCTGTTGGAGGCATAGTTGGAGCTGTGTCAACTGCCAGCTTTGCATGGAAATATTCGAAAAGTCCCCATGGTAAGCAATCTCTTCCAACTTGCTATTATGCTTTTTGGTGCTTAATGGGTCTTTCGAATTTCCCAATGTCATACTGTCAATTCAGTTTTGAATTATTTGTTCAGATATCTCCAAACCTTGATGTATGAAAACTTTATATAGAAACATAAATGCAAAAAGAAAAACACTACCCCTTGTAAGAATAAGTGATTTTGGATGAGCAATCCTAGGTACAATTGCTCCTTTTCATTTAGATTTCTATAATTATCAAAAGCTTCCCATTCTTACAAAATATAATACTCCCTCCGTCCCAAAATAAGTGTGCTTCTCTGTTTCTATTTTAGTTTGCCCTGAAACAAGTGTTCGGGGTCCACTCTCATTCTACCTTTCGTTATGAGATGGAGAAAATCTCTCTCTATTATTAAGGGTATAAGTGTCTTTTAGGGACCGTTACCAAACACTTACACGGTAACCACCTGCCCGTAAAATTCAACACTATCATTTACCTATCGAGTAAGATTTTAATTCGCAAAAACAGTATTATATGCAACAATTTACCAAGTAAGCGCTTACCATGGTAAGAGTCGTCGCCTTCACTTACCGGGTAAGACTTCTGGTTCTTGCCTTGCTCTTACCAGGTAAGATTTTTGGTCCTTATCATATTCATCCGGGAAGGTAAATGTGACTTGGTAAGCGTTTATTTGGGTAAGTTTTGATAAACAGCCCCTTAGTTAATTAAAAAGTGTATATTATATGTTTCTAAAACTGTAACTTTTCCATTGTATTTATGGACATTTATTTTGAGACGGAAGGAGTATTCTTTTAATAATAGAGGGAGTAATGAATTTCTTCATTTCGTGATTAAGGTATAATTGAAGTATAGGCACTTAATTTTGAGAGTGAAGATTTATAAATGTAGTATTTAATTAGGGACTTCTTAAGGTCCTTGAACTAGTTTTGCACATATTGTGTTTAGTTTTGAAAGATTATCTTGGGAGTTATAAAAAGTTATGATTGTAGATTAGCCACAATTTGAACGAGTGGTCTGTTAGAGTCTCACATCAGCTAGACTTGGATTATTTCTCCTCAATATATGTTGGAACCTCTCTTCATATGGGGTTCCACATATTGTCACTAACCCTTTGGGTAGAGGCAATTTACATCCCTACCGTCCAAAGACTCTTAGGGGTTGTTTGGTTCGTTTTCCATTAAGTCCTGTATGAATAAAATTGTCTGTGTGGATTAATCTGTTTGTAGAGATTAAGAAAGTTTTTGTTTGGGAGGTTTTTTTTATAGATGGAATGAGCGTGTTCTTAATTGAGAGGAACATGTTTGGAAAAAACTTGGTTTTCTGCATAAAGCTCTCCCCTAAAAGCTTACTGAATAACTCACTCTCTATATTATTAAGCCACTACCATACAGCTACGTATAGCTGACCAAATAAGTTGCAACTCCCATGGGATGTTTGTTTACCTCTTAACAGTTCCATTAAGAGGCAACCTCTAAATCGCTAAGAGGTTTTCTGTTTGGCAAAAAATAAGCCTGCCTCTTAATGGTTCCAAAACCCTCTATATCATTTTGTATCTTGGACCTTTCTTAACCATTAAGAGCCCTAATTACATCCTGAATAATTACCAAACAATTATATTTCATTTTGCATTATATCATAAGAGCCTCTTAATCATTCTGACCACTTAATCATTCTGCATCAAACCATTCAGCAACTGCCAAACAACCAAGTCACTTTCTATTTCATTAAGCCACTACTAAACAGCTATGTATAGCTGACCAAATACGTTGCAAGTCCCATTAAGCTTATTAAGCTGCTAACAAACAGGCCCTTACCTCCATATGGGATTTACCGAATCTGATTAGGTTGGTTTTGCTTTTTTGAACACGGGTTTGTGGCCATATAAATTTGATCATTCAGTCATGAATATTGATATTTAGGATACAATACCCGTTTTATAGACAATTTTTCATTCTAGAAAATGAAATTATGTTGAAAACGAATGGTGGATCTTTCAGTCATTTCTATATCATTAAGCCACTACCAAGCAACTATGTATAGCTGACCAAATAAGCTGCAAGTCCCATTAAGCTTATTAAGCTGCTAACAAGATTGGGTTGATTTTGGTTTTTTCAACACGGGTTTTTGGCCATATAAATTAGATCATTCAGCCGTGAATATCGATATTTAAAATATACCCTTTTTATAGACAATTTTTCGTTCTAGAAAACGAAATTATTTTGAAAACGAATGGTGGTTTTTTCAGGGGCATTATTGTCATTGGGAGCAGGAGCGGTGGTCGGGATGACTTTTGGGCAAGAAATTGCAAACCATTCTCTTCAATTATACAGGTTAGATACCATGGCTGCCCAGGTTAAGTTCATGGAATGGTGGCAGAAGAAGACCGGAGCTCGGTCTTAAAAACTTGGGAGAGTTGCGGATTTGGGTGTTTTTTCGTGTTGAATTTCGAAAAATAAATTATTAGATAGTTTGCAATGTTTTTTCTTTTGTTTGTTTTTAGTATTTTGGAATTGGAATATGACATGAATGGCTGTTTTTTCCCATGAGTGTGTGTGTTGCTTGGGAAAACAGTAGAATATTTTGGCATTTCTAGTTCAATAATGTTATTTTGGATCCAAATAGTTATTTCTTTTTTAAAAAATGAAAAAGTTAAAATTCTTAACCACAAGGGTTGTGGCGTACTGTTTGAGGCCCTGAGGAGGGTTGTGGCGTACTGGTTGAGGCCCTGAGGGATGTTGTGGAATATTCTATCTGCCTAGGGTTTGAATCCAGGCGTACACAACAATTGTGGTCACTGAGTTTATCAGCGGCTGATGTCTTGCAGTCGGAATTAGATGTGGTGGAATATTCTATCTGCCTAGGGTTTGAATCCAGCCGTACACAACAATTGTGGTCACTGAGTTTATCAGCGGCTAATGTCTTGCAGTCGGAATTTGCCGGGATTGGTCAGATATAGTCTGGGACAATCTTCCAAAAAAAAAAGACAAATTTCTCCAAAGCCCTTTTGATTTACGAGATTTGGTGGGATTTGGATTTTCGCATTTTGGTTTAAAGAAAAGTATGGAATTGGAATATTGTTGTTCAATGAAATCACATGAACATTAGATTCAAAAATGAAATCAAATTCTATAGAATGTAGATGGTATTTTACGTTATTTTTGTAAGATTTATTTGTAATAGTATTTTAAAATGTGTTCAAAAAGTAATAGTCAATTAATAAAAGTAATTTAGTTAATTTCATAATTATTTATAATATATTTTTATCAATTATTTTTAAGGTAGCGTCTGATATGTAGACATGACTGTATATGACAATAGGAAAGGACCGGATGAAGGACCGGATGAAACGGTGTTTGGTATGTGGATATGATTGAACATGACAAGAGGGCTAGACATGATACAACATGATGTGTGTCTGTCTGGTTTTGGTACAATTAGGATTGAATATAACAGTATTAGATAAGAGCATCCACAATACTTCAGTCTTAGGGGTTGTTTGGGATTTGCTTATTTAAAACAACTTATGTTTTTTTTTTTGTAAAATGTTTATCAACTTATGTGGTGGCAAATCAGAGTTTTATAAAAAGTGTTTGAATTAACTTATAATGGTATCACACTGAAATAAGTTAATAAATTGTTTTCTATGGAGTGTTTGAGATTGCTTATAAATTTTAAAAAGCTTAAAAAAGAGTGAAAAATCATAAGGAGTTTTGATAAGTCAAAATGGAGTAACTTATTAAAAAACTCTTTTTCACCAGTTCCCCACCAGCATAAACACTATTTTTTCCCTTATCCAAACATTCAAAACTCTTTTTTACCGGTTCCATACCAGTATAAGTAAATAAATTGTTTTGATAAGCAATCCCAAACACCCCTCTAGAACTACCTTTTCAAGTTTCAACATATAGAAAATCATTTATAAATTTCATCCAATACAAAAAGCTCTTTCAAAGGATTATTAGATAGAACCTAGGAGACAAAACTTTATCAAAAAACTTTTCAAAAAAGTCATCTTATCCGATGCAAAAAAGTTTTTAAAACAACTAAATAGTAAAAAGCCTTTGATGAGTTGTGCATTAAAATTTTACAGGAAGGGTTCAAATGAGAACACCATAAATTTAAGAAAAATAAAGGGACTCATTTGGAACTACATATAATGTGGGTCCCCCAAATAAAAAATCATATCTGATTCAATAAAGTCCATCATTGAAAATTAGATATGATTTTTTATCAAATAAGTCCCTTTGTTTTTTTAAATTTACAAAGTTATCATTTTGAACCTCTTTTTAATTTTATATATCTTCTAATAATTATAAATGATATAAATAAAATAAATATTTAAATTATGTAATTTTATATTTATTTTTACATGATTTTTATATATACCACTGTACCATATTTGAATAAATTTTTCCAATTTTTTTTTTTACTTTATTGTATTGTTAAAATCTTTAATTAAAAAAAATATAACATAATGTACAATGATACAGCAACATTCCATTAAATTATGCATCTAGGATTCTTCTATCACAGGGTGGTGGCGGTGGAAAAAGGACGTCAGTGAAGGGTTTAGTTTTTTATTTATTTATTTATTTATTATTTTCTTTTTACCTTTTAATGTTATAATTAATTAATTTGTACACAATCTTTATATATTTATTGTATAAAATTTATTTTATAAAAAATGTGAAATAACAAAAATGTTCTCATATGACTTTGTAGATGTAGCCACTCTTCGTTTATATATAAAAACAATTTGAAAAAAATTCTCGTTAATAAGAACATAATTTTGAGTAAAATATGATGACGACTTAGAATTTTTATTAATAGATTTTCTAAAGTAGAAAAATATAAAAAATTTAAGATATTTATATTTTAATAGATCCTTAAATAGTTTTCTAAAATAGAAAAAACAAGGAAAGAAAAAGTGAAAGACAATAAAACATTTTTTAAATTAAAAGACCTTTTTTTCCTATCAATGAAATTAAATATACTATTATTTTACGTAAATATTTTTTTTAAACAATATATGATAAATTTATAGAATATAAGAGTAATATAGTTAACTTTTTATTTTTTATTTTAAAGATATCATAGAATATTTGTTGGATTTTAAACAAACATTTATTGTATATATTAAAGAAATAGTTTTTTTTTTTTTTGGCAACATTCGAGTGTGTCTATGGGTTACATGTGATTTTCATTTTTTTTAATTCTTTAAAATTAAAATAAGCGGGAAATTAGAAGGCTGACTGAGTCAGCGTGTTTCCACTACCCCCATAATTCGGCCCCATATGCGTGCGTTGCCAGCATTACGACGTCGTTCCTTCCTCTTCCCAACGTTTTCCTTCTACCCCAAGCTAGCATTATTTTCGTCCTTTCTTATTTATTTATTTTCCATAAATTTTATAAATAAAACGAAAACCAACATTATTTATTTTGTTCTCAAATAAAATCTAACTTATAATTCAGAAAAATTATAGAATAAAAATGGACATGAACATAATCTATTCCTATTTAATAATAAAATATTATGATAGAAATAATTAAAGTTTTTCATGTTATCATATTTTATATATATATATATATATATATATTGGAAATCTATTCTTATTTAATAATAGTATTCTATTTATAGCATATCATGTTTTCTTTATATATTTGGATGTAAATGATGCAATCAATTAACTTATCCTTCATTTAATTTGTTTTTGATTTTTTTATGAATAAACAACTAAATTTTAATAATAAGAATTTTTGTTGCATATAATTTAACACGATAAAATTGTTAGTTTTTAAGCTGTATTTCTATTTCGTTACAGATTAAAATTCATCTGAATATTGTTTTGATGATTCTGTCTTTTTTAGCTATAACTATAAACATGCATTATGCAATTTGGTTCTTAAGTCGAAGTTTATGATTGATTATGGAGAGAATTCATATCGTTTATTCTAAAAAAAGTTGTTCTTCAGCAAAAACAAGTCTAAACACCTGGATCTTCAATAATAGGATCTTCAAATGTGAACTCATTTTTGGTTGTGAACGTGAGGACGAATCTCAGCCACACATCTTCGGTTATGGTGGACGCGATCACGGAGGATTGACGCGATTCATGGGAGGGTGGAGATTATTAAAGGAGAGTGAACTGCGTCAAAGTTCGTCTTTATTGACCGGATAAGTCGACTGAGATTCGTCCTCACGTTCACAACCAAAAATAAGTTCACATTTGAACTTTCCTCTCTCTCTCTATATATATATATATATATTTAAGGGAGGGATCAAATAAGAACCACGCCTTCTTAAAGGAATAAATTGTGGACCACATATGATATGACTCCCACATAATATTAAATCATTTATGAATTTAATATTAAATCAAAAATGATTTAATATGTGATTCAAAATGTCTCTGTGTTCCTTTAAAAATGCATAGTTCTCATTTGAACATTCTTCTATATATTTATATATATATACACTCTGATTGTATTATATGTTCTCCCTTAAAAATGCTATTTCTTTGATAACCTTTTGATTTTAAATTAATATTTTTTTTATCACTAAATGCATGAAACGTATGTTTAAACTTGTGACACCTAATTTTAAATGTAAGAATAAACTGATTTTTTTACTTTAATATATTTAATTATTATTTTTGGAATTAAATGATTTTGGTTTATATGATATAATTAATTAAAAAAATAATTATTAAATTATAAAAACTGACCACATTTAGTAACCGAATACTATTAATTTTGACTCTAATTTCTTTAAAGGAAACAAAATAAAACCTAAAATATTAACAAAATTCATTCTTTCTCTTTTTCTTTCTGCATACCACCACAACACAGTGAAGAAATTCTAGAGAGAGAAAGTGACAGCAAACAAAAATTCTAGAGAGAGAAAGAAAGAAATTTACAAATTTTCTCAATTTGATCTCAGATCCATCTATCTATCTATCTGAATCAAGATTTCTTTTTCTCAATTAAGCACTTATTAGTTTTCAATCAGCAAGAATAACAACTGAAACTGAAATCCCACAAGTTAAAATCTTCAGTATGCAACTTAAAGCATCTGCATTCTCCATTTTTTACTTGCGAAATTACTCGTTTTCTGATTTGGGTTTTTAGGGTTTTTGATGTTTTTTTTTTCGAATTTTGATTTGCAGTTGTAGGTGGCTGGATGTGATTTCTACAGAAATCGAAACCCTAAAAAACGATAATGTTTACAGAAGGGTTAGATACCAATGCAGTTAGATGGGTAAAACAGGTTAGCTTCTAATTATCCCCAAATTTCATACTTTAAGATTTTGGATTTTATATGTATATTTTTTCATATGGGTTTGCTTGATTTACTTGCGATTTTTTGTAATCTGTTAGTTTAATTACTTAAAATTGCTGAAATTATGCTTGTTTTATATTGAATTTTGTATCTTGTGTGTTTTCAGATTCATATTTCGTTAATTTCCATTTATTAATTCGAGTGAAATTAATGGATTTGCTTACGTATACTGTTGATTTTTCTAGTTCAGTTTTGTATCTATTCTTGCTATAGAAAAATTATTAGTATAAATATAATCACTTCATTTTTGTGTAGTTTTGCTTGTTTATACTGAAAATTTTGTATTTATAACATGAACCCATATATTTTCTTTAGAATTTTATATAATAATCACTTGAAATTTTTGTAGTTTTGCTTGTTTATACTGAATTTTGTATTTTGAACATGAACCCATATATTTTCTTTACAATTTTATAGAATAATCACTGAAAAATACTCTGAAATTCTGCTATCTTTTCAGAATCTGTATCGGGTTTTCGTTGATTTCGATATTTTTATGTTTAAAAAAACACAAAATGTTAATCTTTTCTTGAAAGTTAGAATGATAACTTGTTGAACATTGGCATTTTGTAATTTTAACATGAACCCATAAATTTCCTTTAGATTTTTATAGAATAATCATGAAATTCAGCCTTTTTTTTCTGAATCTGTATCGGGTTTTCGTTGATTTCGATATTTTTATGTTTAAAAAAACACAAAATCTTAATTCTTTCTTGAAAGTTAGAATGATAACTTATTGAAAATTTGAATTTTGTAATGTTGATTCAGGGGTCAAATAATCCCAAGAAGGAAGTTCCTTATTTTGCATCAAATCAACGATCCGGAATCGATCCAATTTCTTCGCGAAATGGGGCCCGCGGGTTCGGGCTACCTCCACCTTCGAAATTTCCGATATCTCAAGAAGCTACGAATTCAGCTTCTGAAAACGACATGTCAACTGATTCAGACGGTGAGGTGTACGGTGGACGTTACTCGTTAGATTCATCATCTCCTCAAGATGATCGAGTTCACTATGATCCTGTGCAAAGGCGCCCACAGTATCACGTGTACTCTAGCGATGTCAGCTCTTCGATCGAAACAAGATTTATGATGAAAGGAACCAATAAGAACCATCTAAGAAGTAACGTTTATACTGAGGATGAGTCCGATGATTCGATAGTTAGCTCCGAGTTCTCAACTACACAAAAGATGCGAGTTAATGGAGATATTCCGTCTAGAAAGGTACAATTTGACTTTGACTTTGACTTTGACCTTCATTTTGGTCTTAACATGAAGGTGGGGCCCGGCATAGGGGTGTAAACGAGCCGAGTGGAGTTGAGTAGTAGGTTAATTGAGCCGGGCACAAAAAATTAATACTGGGCTCGAGCATAGAAAATGACACTTTACCTCTTAACGGTTTCGTTAAGAGGTAGCCTCTGAATCGTTAAGAGTTGAATCCTGTTTGGCAAAAAAAAAGTCTGTCTCTTAATGGTTTCAAAACCCTCTAAATCATTTTGTATCCTAGACCTCCCTTAACCATTCAGAGGCCTAATTACATGCTGAACAATTATCAAACAATTATACTTTATTTTGCACTATATCATAAGAGACTCTTAATCATTCTGTTGCAATTATTTTTCAAAAACATAATAAATATGAAATTAAAAGCTAACAACTAAGGAAATGACACTTAGGGCTGTTGTTTACCTCTTAACAGTTCCATTAAGAGGCCGCCTCTGAATCGCTAAGAGGTGAATCCTGTTTGGCAAAAAATGAGTCTGTCTCTTAATGGTTCCAAAACCCTCTGAATCATTTTGTATCCTAGACCTCCCTTAACCATTCAAAGGCCTAATTACATGTTGAACAATTATCAAACAATTATACTTTATTTTGCACTATATCATAAGATCCTCTTTAATCATTCTGACCACTTCATCATTCAGCACCAAACCATTCAGCAACTGCCAAACATCCCCAAAAATAAATTCTTGTGTTTATTCTTTTCTTCGCCTGCAAGTTGTTATTCACATGTGAATAAATAAGTGGGTGTTATCAATTCATGGTCATTTTGATTTTATTATATGTTCACTTATGAACATTGATTATTGCAGGAGTTAGGTGGTCAAAATGTTCATGGTGGAAAGGCGTTTGATGAAGATATTCCTAGTGCACCTCCATTTTTGGGTTCAGTTGGAGAAAAAAACAAGAAAGAAGAACGCTCACAATCCTCCAAATCAAATCATACTTCATTAAGAGCGGATTCGCGTGATTTTGCAGCTAAACTTACTAACGAGAAGAAGACTTCTAGCATAGATCTAAAAGAAGGTCATAAACAAGAGAGTTCAAAACCGTCTAATAGGTTTGTTTTTTTTACTTTCTTGAAATGTTTCTTGAAATCTATGATGTTTCTGATAACAAAGCAAAGGATGAAAGCTTTCACGCTCGCAAAGCACCAAGATTTATGCCAATCGGATGAGTATTTATTATATGGAGAAAAAAATGTAGTATAGAATGCAAAAAAGATTTCTTTTTGTTATTTAAACTTTCACTTTATTGTCCTCAAAATATTAATTTTAATTAGGGTTTTTATGTTTTGGTTAATTTATATAAATTATTAAATATTAATAATAATAAAATAATACAGAAAATGTATAAACTAAAAATCGGAAACTACATAAACTTTTGATTTTGGTGTCATTTTAATCATTTTGACGAAAACTTTCTACCTGATATATCTTGTTATAAAAATATTTATTTTATTCTAATTTAATAAATTACATAACTTACCAAAGGGCCTTTGGCCTAGCAGTATGTGAGCCGCCTCTGGTCTCCTAGGAGGTCGGGGGTTCAAACCTCATTAAATGTGAGGAGGGTGTGTGAGTTTATTTGTTCCATTTGCCGTATATAAATATTATATACTTAAAAAAAATTACATAACTTAACAAAAATATATATAAACGACATTTATTCATGTTTTACGTGTTTTTTTTTGTAATAGGAACGTTTGTGTGGAAAATGGGGCTTCTTCAGGCTCTATTCCTGTTCGTCTTCCCACATTTCACGCAAGGTATAATGCAAAATAATGACTAAAAATCGAATACTTAGGTTCATTTTCATATACCCTTTGAGCTTATATATACATATATACATATATATATATATATATATATATTTTTTATTGAACTCAGCTCACTCGGGCCTTGGCATTCTGTGATGGCGTATGATGCATGTGTTCGCCTTTGCCTACATGCTTGGGCAAAGGGTTGCATGGAAGCTCCCATGTTCTTGGAAAACGAATGTGCTTTATTAAGAAGCACTTTTGGGTTAGTTCATTCTTTACAAATACATTATCAATCTTTTCAACTTTAGAAGCAATAAAGATATTTAATTTACCATCTTTTTTTCCGCATATAGTTTGCAACAAGTGTTACTACAATCGGAGGAAGAATTGCTTGTAAAACGAGCTTCAGAAGTTGGGAGTAAAGGAGCGGGCCCAAAACCGAAGAAAATGGTCGGGAAAATGAAAGTGCAAGGTAATTGTAATTAGATCATGAAATCTTTAATCTATTTTATATTCTTCAGTGTGGAATCTTGATGATTAGACCAAGAAATCTTTTTACATTCTTTAGTGTCGGAATCAAGAAATCTTGAATCCTTCTACATTCTTTAGTGTCAGAATCAAGAAATCTTGAATCTTTTTACATTCTTTAGTGTCGGAATTAAGAACTCTTGAATCTTTTTGCATTCTTTAGTGTCGGAACCAAGAAATCTTGAATCTTTTTACATTTTTTAGTTATAAAAACATTATCTTTTTCCGTATTCTTTCGTTTTTTTCGCTTGATAGAGTTAATTTGGAATATTTTTGTTTATGGGTGTAGTTCGTAAAGTGAGGATGGCATTGGATCCACCTACGGGATGCAACTTTTCGTCAATAAAACCACCCAAAGTTAAATTGGAATCAATTCAACGACATTTTAATATTTTTCATTCCAAATGTTCTTCTGGGTGGCAAGCGGTTCGAAGAATTCCTTTTATGCCTCGTGTGCCTATCGATGGTTCTTTTTCTCGCAAGAGCTTGGCGTACATGCAAGCAAGCACTCAATATGTAAAACAAGTTTCGGGCCTTCTAAAAGATGGTGTCTCAAGTCTACGTCGAACTTCATTGACCAACGAAGTTGTTCAAGGTTTGTGGTTCCAAAAACTCTCTGAATCGCTAAGAGGGTTGTGCAAGGTTTGTGGTTCCATGAAGAGACGGTCTCTGAATCGCTAAGAGGTGAATCCTGTTTGGCTAAAAAATAAGTTTGCCTCTTAATGGTTCCAAAACCCTCTGAATCGGTAAGAGGTTTGTGACTTTGTGCAAGGTTTGTGGTTCCATTAAGAGGCAGTCTTTGAATCGCTAAGAGGTGAATCCTGTTTGGCTAAAAAAATAAGTTTGCTCTCTTAATGGTTCCAAAACCCTTTGAATCTTTTGTATCCTGGAGGACCTGGACCTTCCTTAATCATTCAAAGCCCTAATTTCATTTTGAACAATTACCAAAAAATTATATTTCATTTTGCACTAAATCATAAGAACCTCTTAATAATTCAGACCACTTAATCATTCAGCAACTGCCAAACAGCCTTAACTTGATGTCTTGTCAACTGTTTGTGTAATCGTGTTATTTATCAACAGAAACGTACTCGTGTTTGCTAAGACTTAAAAGTTCAACTGAAGCGGATACAGTTCGAATGCAGCCTGGTTCAAGTGAAACCCATATATTGTATGTATCCTTTCAATTATTGTAACAACTCATCCCACATTGGTAGAAAAAGGAGATTTGGAAGCTCCTTATAAGCCTCAAGTAGTGGGCTACCAATAACTTCCACCATGGTTTTAAGTTGGATTCGAAGTTATTGGGCCAGTCCATTACTTTGGGCTTTGGGGGTGTTACATATATATATATATATATATATATATCGAAGTTACTGACCAATGAGATTACAGTCTGCCAGATAGCCTTGGAGATGACTTGATTATAGAAGTACAAGATTCCAAGGGGAACCATTACGGTCGTGTTCTAGCCCAAGTGGCTACTATCTCCGAAGATCCAGTAAAGTCGTTATACTCATTTCGACTTTTTTGTGAAATCCCGTCTGGGGTTATTTCAAGATTTGAAAACTTATATTTGTATTTATATTTATGGCAGAATGACAAATTACGCTGGTGGTCGATATACCAAGAACCTGAGCATGAGCTTGTTGGCAAGATTCAACTTTATATCAATTATACGACAAGTTTAGATGATGCCCTCAAGGTGAAGATTTTTGAAGTTCTTGAATCTTTTTTACTTTCTTTAGTGTCGGAATCTTGATAATTAGACCAAGAAATCTTGAATCTATTTATGTTCTTTAGTTTCGGAATCTTGATAATTAGACCATGAAATCTTGAATCTATTTTACATTCTTTAGTGTCGGAATCTTGATAATTAGACCAAGAAGTCTTGAATCTTTTTACATTCTTTAGTGTCGGAATCAAGAAATCTTGAATCTTTTTACATTCGTTAGTGCCGGAATCAAGAAATCTTGAATTTTTTTACATTCTTTAGTGTCGTTACATTCTTTAGTGTCGGAATCAAGAAATCTTGAATCTTCTTACATTCTTTAGTGTCGGAATCTTGATAATTAGACCAAGAAATCTTGAATCTTGTTTTACAGTGCGGTTCTGTTGCTGAAACGGTGGCATATGATATTGTTATGGAAGTTTCGATGAAAGTACAAAAAGTTCAACAAAGAAAGTTATTGTTGAATGATCCGTGGAAATGGTTACTTACGGAATTTGCATCCTATTATGGGGTTTCCGATGCTTATACTAAGCTCAGGTCAGATTTATGATTTTTTTAACCTTTTATAAAAAAAGATATTTTAAATTATGATTATTTATAAAGTTTTAGAAAATGTTTCCAGATATCTTTCGTACATCATGGATGTTGCTACCCCAACGGCTGATTGTCTCTCGCTTGTGTATGATTTGTTGTTGCCGGTTATCATGAAGGGACATAGCAAGAGCACCCTTAGCCATCAAGAGGTTTAATTTCCGTTACTTGTTTATTTATATTTATACTAGCGTTAAAAACATTAAACAAAACTGAATATGAAAACATGGAGGAATTATTTGATAAAAATAAATAAATAAAGCTATGTTACAATTTGTTGCATTTTAAAGCCATATTGTTGTTAATATTTTTGTTTTAATATAGTGTAAATCTTTAAACTTGTTATGTTGTTGAATCATATTTCCCCTCTTAAATAACATCGTTCTATTATAGTGAATGTTATTTGCATTATGAAACATCCCTAAAAATGGGTAAAAATAATTGGTACAAATAGTCGGCCCGTGATTAGCGGTGCATTAACCGCCAAATGACCGCATTTTAAACGGAAAAAAGGAGCCGCATAACCGCTGTTTGTAAATAGGTTGTTTTGGTGTTAAAAAAATTAATTTTATGGGCTTTTCTTTTGAATCTGCATTGGGTTTTATTTTAGTCCGACAACATTAAGGCTTTATTATTCTTATTTTTTTGGATTTGGACACCATCATTTGACCTCTCGCTTTAAATAATAGTATTCACATTGTTTTTATATACTTTTTCATTGAATACATATAATATGTTATGTATGCAACTATACATACATATTATATATAGGGTACCCCGCAAAAAAAATGAAAAACTAAGGAACACCTTGGTAACCATTCATCTGGCTGGTATACACATGTGCATACAAGTAACTTTAAGCAATTTGTCCGGTATGCACATGTGCATACCATCATAATAGAAACCAAGAAACGACTTCAATTACTTGTATCCACAGGTGCATATTGTCCGGATGAATGTTTACCAGGGTGTTTCCTCAGTTTTTCATTTTTTGGGGGGTTTCCCTTGAACCTCCCTCGAGTTATGTATGTGTGTGTATGTATATATGTGTGTATATATATATATATTATTTCTAATTACTATATGAACCGCTACTTCATATCATGGTCCTGATCACAATTTCATATTTTGACCGCTATAATATCATAGATGAGCATTTTATCTTCACAAAAACAGCCATTCTACTCTTTAAGGTGTCGTTTTTTTTATGATTTTACCAGAATAGGATATTGGGCGAAGTTGATGAGCAAATCGATCAGATTCTTGCTCTTGTTTTCGAGAACTACAAATCATTGGATGAACAATCTACATCTGGCATAATGGACGTTTTTCGGCCCGCTACTGGGATTGCAGCACCAGTTTTAGAGCCCGCTGTCAAACTTTATAAACTTTTGCACGATATATTATCTCCCGAGGCCCAAAATAAATTATACAGCTACTTTCAGGTAAATATTGATTTGGGTTCACAAGATTTTAATTAGAGTAAATTACATTTTTTCGTCCCTATGGTTTGTTAAAAATTTCGATTTTCTTCCTTGAGGTTTAAGTATTGCGGTTTTCGTCCCAATAGTATATAAGTTATTGCTATTTTCGTCCATATGATTTATAATTTATTGCTATTTTAATCCCTGTGGTTTATAACTCTTTACTATTTTGGTCCCTTATACTTAAAAAGGTAAGAATTACTCTAGGGACAAAAATAGCAATAAAGTACAAACGACCGGGACGAACATAGCAATTTTTAAACCATAGGGACCAAAACTGCAATTTTGAACAAACCATAGGGACGAAAAATGTAATTTACTCTTTTAAATTAAAAGTTGCAATTTTTATGGGTTTTTTTTAAAAAGAAATTTCTGTGATTATTATTATTAGGCTGCTGCCAAGAAAAGATCGAGAAGACACTTGACTGAAACCGATGAATATGTTAGTTTCAATGGTGAAGGGTATTCGATGGATGTTGTTGCTGTTTCTACGGCTTATCAGAAAATGAAATCTCTTTGCTTAAATATAAGGAACGAGATTTTTACGGATATAGAGATTCATAATTGCAATATACTCCCGAGGTTTGTGTTCTCTTCGCGCTGCTTAATGGGACTTGCAGCTTATTTGGTCAGTTATATATGACTGTTTGGTAGTGGCTTAATGATATAGAAAGTGGCTTATTCAGTAAGCTTCTAGGGGAGCTTTATGTGGATGGCCAAGTTTTTTTTTCTTCCAAACCTGCCCCTTTGAAGTTCGAATTAAAAATAGGCTCCTTCCATCTATGAAAAAACCCTCCCATACAAAAACCTTTCCAATCTATACAGACAGGTTAATCCACACAGATAACTTTATCCATGCAGAACTGAATGGAAAACCAACCAACTAACCGAGTAAATCTCACTTAGAAATAGGCTATGGGGGATGGGATATATATAGACCTGCCTTCTACCCCAAAGGGTAATAGGAAAAATGAAGGGTGAAAGTGTCATATATGAACATGGTAATAGGATATATATATATATATATATATATAATTATAATGGTTACCCGGTGTTATATATATATACACGGTCAGGTTCAAGGGAAAACCTAAAAAAAAAAATTGAAGAACACCCTGACGGTATACACAATTGCATACCGGTAATTTGTAACATGCATTTACTTGTGCATAGAAAAAAACGTCTGTATGCATTTGTGCATACCATCTATGCACAAATGCATATTGTCTAGATGGAGGGCTCTCAGGGTGTTCTTCAGTTTTTTTTTTGTCAAGGTTTCCCCTGAATCTCCCTCTATATAGGGTCAGGTTCAAGGGAAAACCTCAAAAAAAAAAAAAAAACTGAAGTACACCCTGGGATCCCTCCATCTGGAAAGTATCCACAAATGCATAATGGTAATTTGTAACATGCATTTGTGCATATGCACTCATGCATAGAAAAAAAATAACTCCAATTGTTTATATGCATTTGTGCATACCGTCCAGATGGAGGGCTCCTAAAGTGTTCTACAGTTCCTTTTTGAGGTTTTCCCTTGAACCTCCCCCCCCTCTCTCTCTCTCTCTATATATATATATATATGTATGACCATGGTCTAAAATTTGGTCTATTAATTGTTTCTCTTTCTCCCAAAAAGGGTTCACTTTAAGATCTAGAAAGAATAAAAAAAAATTGGAACAATTTAGCAAATAGGAACTAAAATATTTGGCACCCTGTTTTGCAGTTTTATCGACCTACCAAATCTTTCTTCAGCAATATACAGTGCAGAACTTTCCAGCAGGCTGCGAGCCTTTCTTGTTGCCTGTCCTCCACCGGGTCCCTCTCCTGTTGTTACAGACCTCGTTATTTCAACTGCGGACTTCCAAAAGGATCTTGCTTGCTGGAATATCAAGTAATATATATGTATAATATATATATATATATATATATTCCCGATTTTTTTTCTTTTTGTTAATGTTTGAGTTACACACATTAATTCGAGTTTCTTTTTTATCAGTCCCGCCAAAAATGTAGTCGATGCGAAAGAATTGTTCCATTCGTATATTATTATATGGATCGAGGAAAAACGGTTATCTCTCCTCGAGACATGTAAGGTGGATAAGGTATGTATTAATGTAGATAAAGATATGGCTATGAAGAGGCAATTTCATTTGAGAACCAAATATTCATTATGAATATTCATGAGAAAGTTATGAATATTTTGGTTCCTTGGTTCTCAAAATATTTACGGTTTCTAAATGAACTTCTGTCTGGCTATGAACTCTGAGCAAAATACTTTCCGTTTACAAACTCTGAGCAATTTCATTCGAGAAACAAATATTCATTGTGAATATTCATGAGAAAGTTATGAATATTCTGGTTCTCAAAATATTTACGGTTTCTAAATGAACTTTCCTCTGGCTATGAATTTCCGTTTACAAACTGTGAGCAATTTCATTCGAGAACCAAATATTCAAAATGAATATTCATGATATTCATTATGAATATTAACAAGAAAATTATGAATATTTTGGTTCCTTGGTTCTAATATTTACGGTTTCTAAATAAACTTTCCTCTAACTATGAATTCCCGTTTACAAACTCCGAGCAACTTTTCAGGTCATCAGATATCTATCTAATTCGCAAATCCAATCTAACGATAAAAAAACGTTTCTAAACTTGCAGGTTAAATGGTCTGGAGTTCGAACACAACATTCAACTACTCCATTTGTAGATGAAATGTATGATCTCTTTAAAGAGACTTTGAATGATTATGAGGTCGTTATAAGCCGATGGCCAGAGTATACCTTCGCTTTGGAGAACGTATGTCCTACTTTGAACAATTTTGATGTCGTTGTGTTTTTAAGTAGGGGTGATCATCGGAACTGGGTACCCGTCTTTGGAACCGGAACCGCTCCGGAACTGCCGGTTCCAGCACCGGAACCGATGTGATTGGTTCCGATTCCTAAAATATGGAACCGATCAAGACCAGTTCAGGTTCTCTTTTTTTTTTGGAACCGTTACCCGTTGGGTACCCTGAACCGGAACCAACGGGTACCGCTAATTTTAAATAAAAAATGTATTAATAAAAGTATAAAACTATATTTCCTTTTAGGAGACTTTTATATTATGAACTTATGATAGCATATTAGCAGTCACCTACGTTCACCTTCACTTCTTCAGTCTACTATCGGATTTTAGTTTCGCTATTTGTTGTATTTATTACTTTTAAGTCTGGTAAATTTTTTATCGGGTTAGTTTTGTAGTTTATAGTTACATTTTTATCTTACACATTGTAAAAAAAATAAAAAATTTGAAACCGGTTACCCGGTACTGGAACCGGTTCTCGGCGGTTCCAGTTCCGGTTCCAAAATATAAGGAACCGGTGTTAGCAGTTCCGGTTCCATGAAAAATGGCCGGGTACCCGGTTATGCTCACCCCTAGTTTTAAGGGTCATGTCTTCTAACTTGTATTATTTTTATAGGCGATTGCTGATATTGAAAAAGCGGTAATTGAAGCTCTAGATAAACAATATGCAGAGGTAGTGGCACCATTGAAAGAGAATATGACACCAAAGAAGTTTGGATTGAAATATGTTCAAAAGCTCGCTAAACGAACCACAAATCCTTATGTGGTGCCTCCCGAGGTTTGTATGGTTGTAAATAAGTATATTATCTTTTTTTTACGTTTTCATCAAACATAGAGGTCTGGTTTATGTATATTATCTTTT
Source organism: Silybum marianum (assembly GCA_036898165.1). Classification (NCBI taxonomy): domain Eukaryota; kingdom Viridiplantae; phylum Streptophyta; class Magnoliopsida; order Asterales; family Asteraceae; genus Silybum; species Silybum marianum. Next base: position 25,468,710 of record CM072542.1, on the reverse strand, counting down.
GAGTTAATTATATATTTGGTCCCTGTGGTATATTGGTTTTAACAGTCTAGGTCCCTAAAATGAAATAATTACAAATCTGGACTCCTGGTTTCCATTTTATAACGTGTTAGGGGGTCCCTAAAATCTAACCCCGTTTAAGTTTTTCTGTTAAACATGTAAAGCACAGGGGTATTTTAGTCATTTTTACTCTTTTTTATATTATATTAAAATCATAGGGACGAAATATGTAATTTACTACTTTATATACCCACAGAGAGGTTCACCATTCAAGGGAAAACACTAAAAAAAGAGAACTGAATAACACCCTGGGGGCCCTCTATCGGGACGGTATGCATACAAGCGATTGAAGCTGTTTTTTTTCCTATGCACCAATGCACATATATATGCATTAGTGCATACGTACAAATGCATGTTACAAATTACTAGTATGCATTTGTGCATACCGTCCAGATGGATGGCTCCTAGGGTGTTCTTCAGTTTTCTTCTTTTTTGGCGTTTTCCCCTGAACCTGACCCTATTAATTTATACTAAAATTTAAATTTTCGGTTGTGAATTCAGCTTGGGATTCTCTTGAACTCGATGAAGAGAATGTTGGATGTTTTGCGGCCAAAGATCGAACTCCAATTGAAGTCATGGGGTTCGTGTTGCATTCCCGATGAAGGAAATACGGCACCTGGCGAACGGTTAAGTGAAATCACAGTTATGCTTAGATCCAAATTCCGAAATTATATACAAGCGGTTGTTGAGAAGCTTTTGGAGAATGTGAGTGCACTTCCATTTATTTATATTTATTTTTTTCATTCATATGTGAATAAGTTGATTGATTTTCTTGGATTTCTTCATTGGGTGGCAGACAAGATTACAAAATGGGACTAAACTCAAGAAAATTCTACAAGATTCAAAGGAATGTGTGGCTGAATCTGAAATTCGAAGCAGAATGCAACCGTTAACAGAGCAACTTACGAATACAATGAATCATCTCCATACCATCTTCGAGACCCATGTTTTTATTGCGATTTGTAGAGGATATTGGGACCGGATGGGACAAGTGAGTTATATATATATATATTATATATCGTGTTCAAAATAATTAAAAAAATACGATCTTTTTTTTTTGGTACTAATGTGCTTTGTGTTACTTCAGGATGTTTTGAGTTTTCTTGAGAACAGGAAAGAGAACCGTTCGTGGTATAAAGGTTCAAGAGTTGCGGTTTCTGTAAGTAGCATTTCTTTTCGTTTTATGAAATATGCAAATTTTGCTTTACATCTTTTTAGTAAAACAAACCAAACAAACTGTTAAAAGATATAACCTTCATCACAAAGAGTAGGTTACCTTGATCTTGTTTTTGTTTATATATATATATATATAGAGAGAGAGAGAGAGAGAGAGGAAAGTTCAAATGAGAACTCAAATTTGGTTGTGAACGAGAGGACAAATGAGAGCGCAACACGTGTCTGATCGTAGACTATTCAGACCGAATAATCAAAGAAATATTCAGACTGAATATAGTATTTATTCGGTCAGAATAATGCTACATTCAGACTGAATAAAATAAAGTATTATTCAGTCTGAACCAAATTTGAGTTCTCATTTGAACCCGCCCCTATAATATATATATATATATATATATATATATATATAGAGAGAGAGAGAGAGAGAGAGGTTTATGGAGAACACCCCAAAAATGAAAAACGGAGGAATACCCTGGTAACCATTCATCTGGATGGTATGCACATGTGCATTGATAACCATTCGTCTGGATGGTATGCACATGTGCATACAAGTAATTGAAGCTAATTTTTGGTTTTTATGCACGTGTGCATACCGGACAAATTGCTTATAAATTACTTGTACCGTCTGAACCGTTATCAAAGTGTTCCTCAGTTTTTTTTTCGTATTTTTGCGTTTTCCCCTTAACCTGACCCTATATTATATAATTATATATATATATATATAGAGGTTGGTTCATTTATATATATATAGGCCAAGGTTAGGTTTCAGCGATGTTACATTTTTAAAACACACTTTTGACATATACAATTATTTTATGCAAACTAATTGTTGATATGTTGATTGAAATTTTGTACTATGATGGCTGATTTCACTATAACTTTTTGTGGGTCCCAGATTGTTACTATTCACGTAATATAGGTGGGACCCACAACCACGAAGTAGCATATACATACTTCGTTAGCAAATCAACCGTCTTCTTTCTAAGTCATTATCTATTTACTTCTTATGAATATCATAAATGTGTAGATTTTGGATGATACATTCGCGTCACAACTACAACAATTGCTTGGGAACGCTCTTCAAGAAAAGGACATTGAACCGCCAAGATCCATCGTTGAAGTGCGTTCAATGCTTTGCAAGGATGCCGCTAGCTACAAGAACGATACTTACTATTATTAGAAAGAAACCGTACATATGAGAAAAAAGATGGTTGATGAGGGGGTTGAAATTGAAGCCAATTTTGTCAAATCCTTTGTTAGTAGTAGCAATTGGTTCCATTTTGTGAGTGTTGTTACATACAACAAGTATAGAAATTGATTTCTAATTCTAGAGAATATAATATATAGATTCAAGAGCACATATATAACATATATATATATATATATAGTCTATAGAATGCAATTTTTGGTTGTTTGTGGTGTCTTGGCTATGTAGGTTGACTTTCTTTGACCAATATTCGAAAAATAAACCACAAAGATTGTGGCGTACTGGTTAAGGCTTGTGGGAGATGAGGCTAGATAACCCATCTATCCCAAGTTCGAATCCAGGCACAAACAATTTGTGGCCACTGAGGAATTATCTCGGGGCTGCATTCTTTAGCAGTCTTAAAATTGAATTGTCAGGGATGATACCCTTTCCAAAAAAATATTCGAAAAATATGAAAATTTGATCAATAACTGTTGGCCATGATGTTGGTATGATTGTAAATCCTTACGGCCAATGGTTCATGATGTTCGTATGATTGCAATTGATCCACAATGCAGGAAAGGGAAGAGAAAAATGGGAAGGAGTTTGGTCGGTTGGTGATGAAATGAAAGAGGTTTGGAGGTAAAAGGGGATTAAATAGCCGGTATAGAAAGACGAGATTGCCCCTGGCAAGTGTAACACGTCGTCTCGTATTAAGCTCTTTTAATGATTCCGTCAGTCATGGGACTAAATTCGTAAGGATTTGCAGACCATGAAGACGACCAATGTACTAAATGAATTAGATGGATGATATTGTAATTTTGAACATACTACAAGGACCAAAAATGTAGTTTACATTAAGTTTGTTTTTATAAAAAGAGTAAATGACAATTTTGGTCCATATGATTTATAGAAAACTACGAACATCCCTAAGCTTCATTTCGTTTCCAAGGAAAAATCGTTGAATCTTCGTCAGTATAGCTTTCGTAACCACTGGTTATACCAAAATGGAATGTCCTTTAGAAGACGTGCTTGACAAAATGGAGATTTTGGTGGGACTCGTGATAGCCGATCCAACTATGTTGTGATCGTTCGACCATAGCTAACATGCGGATGAGAGCAAGAAGAGTGGTCAGAGAATGATAGGTTGTTTATCGACAAAGTGACCAAAGAAGGTTATTGCGACGAGGGGAGGGAGGGTGGTAAAAGACAAAAAAAAAGGTAAAAAGACAAAGATATCTCTAACTTAACGGACAATTTTTTACATAATTAATCAGATAGACCACTTTTAAAACAAATACAACTTGTAATGACTATTTTTATACTTATTAAAGTTTATGGACTTTATTCTTAGCCTTGTGTAAGCCACTAGAACCACAATTATAGCTTCTGAATATATCATCTTGTTTACGTTTAAAATCAACGTGTTTGATCTCAAGATGACATAACTATATACTAGTGTTGGGCCCGTGCGTTGCACGGCGTGACGTGACGATAATTTTTTTATTGGAGTATTAAACAGAGTGAAAATGAAGCGTAATTTCTCATTTAACAATTAAAGAAATATAATGTGAAAAATAAACCTATTTTCATAGTTGTTAATTTGCATATATTCTTACCCTTTTGTTATTACGATGAATTTGTGATATACCACTAATAGTTTTATATTATATTATTTAAAACTCAAACGATATGCCCCACAACCATATTACTATTATTGAATATAATATATTGCAAATTAGTTGATCAACAAGGCGGATCGTATCGAAAATCAGGGTAGCAAGTTATTATAGTAATTATTTAAAAAAAATGTATGATCAATATCAACTCAATAATTTGTCACAAATACATCACCCATCTTAAGCTATTTTATACACCATTTATTCCAATATTTCAACCTCTCGCCGATGTGGATAATTAAAACTCAACCACAATTCGTCATTTGAGAATACTTAATCCTCATGATGTCGCGCTCAAGATCTTTTGTTCTTCTTTAATATATATATATATACAGTGGCGGATCCAGGATTTTTATCCACTGGGGTCCCATTAAAATAGACTAAAGGCGTGTAAAGTCACCCGATGTGTTTCGGAAAAATTTTAAAGTTTTTTAGTTGATTTCAAGACATTTTCTTATTGTTTTTGTCGATTTTGAAGGATTTTCTTAGTATTTTTATCGATTTCGAAAGATTTTTTTGGGTTTTTTATTGATTTCAAGAGAGTTTTTCGGTGTTTTTGTCAATCGCCGGTAAGATGAGATCCCTTGAATTTTTTCACTGGGGGGAATCAAGCCTAAATACAGCATTTTTGATATTTTTTTGCCTATAATTCTTTTTTTTTTTACATTTCACTGGGGGGATGGGACCCCCCCCCCTTTTCTAAGCTAGATCCGCCTCTGTATATATATATACACACACACGAAGAGTAGAAACTTTGAAAATCAAGCGGAAACCAAATATAAAATATTTTTTTATCAAATGTTATAATTTAGAGTAAATTACATGATTAGTCTCTGTGGTTTACACTTAATAACACTGTGCGTCTCTTTTTAAAAATAATTATGGATTTGGTCCATGTGGTTTACATTTTTACATGCCTTAAATATAAATATTATTATATCCACTATCGCGTATATTAAATTTTACATATTGAGAGAAATTTATTTACATAATGAGTTTTTAAACTTATTGATTAGGTATATCATTAACTGTTATGTAAATAAAAATTTAGAGTGTTGTAAAATAATAGAAAAGAACATTGTTGGTGGTTCATCATTTAATATACATACAAATTCACTATGATGTCTCATTTTTCTAACGACTAACCTTCTCATTTTCTCTCATTCCATAAACATCAACTCACCTCCCTCCAAATTATAGAGGAAACCAAAATCATGAAAATTAGGTGATTATATATGCAAAAATAAACATCAAATGTCATTTCTTCTTTTGCAAAGGTCTTTAGATTCGACTTTGTAATTTAGGTCCATTTAGATTTCCCACATGCACGTCAGATATTATTATGTGTTAATGTATGAGGACAGTATAATCATATATAATTATAATTACAATCCGTTAGAAGGATAAGTTAACTCTATATAGTAATAAAAATGTTCAATTTAATCATAACTCTACAACTTTAATAATCAAATTATAACTCCATAATAGAAATCAATTTCATGTCTAAAAAGCTCAAATAAGTAATTCAACATTGGAAAAAAAAAACCGTAGCCATAAACTTCCACAAAGAATGGTATCTATTGTTGAAATCTTTCATTTTATACTTTAAGTTAAATGAAACAAAATATAACATTTTGACATTTATTTGTACTCATTTATATACATTTAATCAATGACATTCAAATAGTACATAACAAAAAGATTACATGAGTTTCTCCATAACAAAAAGATTAAATGAACTTTTACATAACAAAAAGATTACATGAACTTCTCCATAACAAAAAGATTAAACGAACTTCTCCATAACAAAAAGATTACATGAATTCTTGGCCGCATTTAAAAATCTTACCTTGCTTGAAGAAGATAGTAGTTACGTATTCAGATGTTAGTGATTGAAGACATTCTTCTTATTGATTGAGAATTCTTTGATATGTCCACTCTTGAAAGCACCTCTTCCATGTCTATTCCTCAAAGATCTCTTGCCTCTTATACATCCATACAAAATGCATTCCAAGGGTTTCAATAAAGAGAGAATTAAAAATGATTTAATAATGGAAGGAGTAAATGAATAGTCATAGGTTAAATACACAAATGTGAAATTACAAAAAAACCAAGTCTAATAATAAAACACACATATTTTATTTAGGGTAAATAAGTCATTTACATATTAAACAATTTAGAAAATCAAAATTTTGAGAAAATTCATGGCCACAATTCCTACTACACCATTATGCCACATCATACTTGCACCTTATTTCTTTAATATATATATATATATATATATAGAATGTACTTTAATCTAAGAAATTTTATTTGTGATTGAATATATATATATATATAAAATAGTTTATTTTTTTTGGCTTTGATCACATATAAATATTTCTTAATTATTTATGAAAAAATGTGAATCACAATAAATCTTGAAGAGAATTATACTTTTGGTCCTTATAATTTGCTCAAAGATTAATTAGTTTTTGATAATGGTTATTAATTTACGATGTTATGTCTGAGAACCATGAATGTTATGAAATTAAAAAATTAAAGACCATCAGTGTAGATAGTTTGTTTTAAGATCCAAAATTTAAGTAAATATTGACAGGACCACCAATGTAATTCACTCCATAAAAAATATGAGTACTATGTAAATAATAATTAATGATAATTGATAATGGTCGCTTAATCATATTAAAGTCTATAATGAGTGGTGTATAAATAATAATTAACGTCAATGATTATTCATTTATATATAAAAATAGTAGTATTATGTAATAATAATGAATGATAAGTTATATTGTAGGACATTCCTTACGTGTAAATTAAAAGAAATTAAATTGATGTGATTAATCGTCAACTTCATTTTAATTATATATATATATATATATATTAATTATAATCAATTTTTTATTATATTCAATTGTTACGTAAATGAAAACATACATATTATTAAGTTCAAGTCTCATTGTAAATAAAAGAATTAGTAAAATTAAAATATAGGAAAAATATAGAAGACGACAAAAAAAAGAACTTTAAATCCAAACAGAAGCCAAAAGAGAACTATACCATGATTAATCTTCTTAAAGTAAATCTGAAGAAAAAAAATAACAATTAAAAAATAACATATTCAAGTTTGTGGAGCTAATATCATAGATTTAAATACATAGATTAAAAATTCAACTATCGAACTATTATTACCATCAAAACTTTAAAAACTATTGCAAAAAACAAACGCTCAATTCCATTCTAAAAACTTGAGAAAAATATAGAAAACAAAAATGAAAAAATAAAATCTAAATTCCCAACAAAAGTTAAGAATAATACCTAAATCATAGTAAATGTGAAAAAGCGTTCTTGTTGGATAATAGTAGTTTATAAAATGAATAAACAAATCAAGTGATGGAAAAAGAAAAAAATTACCTGAAAAAGATTTTGTTGAATAATAAAAGTTCAAGAAGAAAAATACCTAAGTTGTATTCTCATATTGATCCCGAAAACGATCTTATTAAATAACAACAAATTAAAGAGCTCGAAATAAACAAATCAAGTGATAGAAGGATAGAAAAAAATTTACCTGAACAAAGATTTTGTTGAATAAAAATGGTTTATAAAATGGAAATTTCACCAATTTATAGAGAGGAAAAAAAAGAGATCATTGATGGACAATCATGCAGTAGAAGAGGACACCTCATTATGCTTGATTACTCTTTTAATATATATATATATATATATATATATATATTAATTCAGAGGGAGGTTCAAGGGAAAACACAAAAAAAGAAACTGAAGAACACCTTGGAGCCCTCCATCCGGACAATATGCACAAATGCATACAAGCGATTGAAGCTCCGTGCATCAATGCATATATATGCATTAGTGCATATGTACAAATGCATGTTATAAATACCAGTATGCATTGTGCATACCGTTCAAATGGAAGGCCTCTATGGTGTTATTCGAGTTTTTTTGTCGTTTTTCCCTGAACCTGATCCTGTTAATTTATACTATAATTTAAATTTTGGTTGTGAATTCAACTTGGCATTCTCTTGAACTCAATGAAGAGAATGTAGGATGTTTTGCGCCCAAAAGTCGAACTCCAATTGAAGTCATTGAACAATTTTTTTTTGAATGAATAGATTTTTAGAGCATCTTCAACAGCTTCTCTAAAATACAGAACTAAAGTTTAAAATCTTTAAAATAAATTGCAATCAACTTCAACAGATTCTTTATTTTATAGATTTTAGTATTGATCATATTATTTAAATATTCTATAATTTTATGATCTCAATGCATTTAATATATATATATATATATGGGGTTGGGTTCACGTGAGACAAGTCTGTTTCCATGAGACCGTGAGATCACCATTTTACAGTTGAAACTTCACAGCAAAAACACTGTGAAGTTAAAAAAAATATGATGGGTTCATGTGAGACCAGCCTGTTTTCGTGAGACCCGTCGGAGACCCGTGAAACCACTTTTTACTCTTGAAAACTTCACAGCAAAAAACTGTGAAGGTAAAAAAAATCTGAACCTTCACAGCAAAAACACTGTGAAGGTTACCTTCACAGCAAAAACAATGTGAAGGTTGCCTTCACAGCAAAAACACTATGTAGGTTACTTTCATAGCAAAAATACTTTAAAGATTAATATTTTTTTTAGCTTCATAGTGTTTTTGTTGTGAAGTTTTAAGTGTAAAAAGGTTGTCTCACATGATCCCAACTCTCTCTCTCTCTCTCTCTCTATATATATATATATGGAGGGGAGGGATCATAAGAGGACCACCCCTCTTTAGAGGAACAAATGAACTCCCTTTAGAACCAGATATAATTTTTTATTGTGTGAGACCCATATCATATGTGGTTCTAAAGGTGTTCCTTTAAATATGCAAAGTTCTTGTTGGGTCACCGATGATTTGGTGATGAACCACCTTCCTTTGTATGAATGAATTTTTACAGGTTCTTTTGAAGGTCTGAAATATGCTTCAAGTATTGAAGAGTCAAAGACTATTCAATCAAGGGGTTGTACATCAAAAAGTGGAATTTTGGATGTATCAACCAACTTCAATATTCAGACCATCTTGCCAAGTCAAGATTGGGTCACCAATATAGTGGGTCACCGATGGTACACTCAAAAGTCATCAAAAGTACTAAGGACATCAAATAAGATGAGGGTCATCAAGTTTGATGTCATGGTCACCGACACTATGATCTTGGTCACCGAAATTGCAGGTATATTTTCTAAGGCTGTGATATCAACTCACAAGGGTATACACTTTTGTCACTTAGTGAAAGAAGAAGTTATCAAGCAAAGTGTACACTTATCAACTCCAGCCTTATAAGGTATCCACCGATGTGATACATAGTGAGATGTATCACTTAGCAATTTCAAAGAGATAAGTTCTTGACTCACATCAATTGCAAGACACGTGAGCCAGCAAGAACTTGGGCACCAAGCCTTAATTAAAGACATTCTCTTTTATTCTTATAAAAGGAATATTTGTCTTTTAGCTAAACGGCTTGATGGGACTTCACAGAGCATGAAGAAAAGAAGATAAAGTTATCTGACATTACGTGCTACAAGGAATGGTTCATCCATTATTCTAGTACAAAGGAAGTGGTCTCTTCCTTTGTCCATCAGATAATCTTCTAGCTAATGAAACCTTGACGGTACCGTCCACTCGCATCCCATGCATGGACACTATAAAAGGAGATGAAGTCCTTCCCGTAAATCTCACGCTTTCAACAAATCTTCGCAGTGATTATTTGTTTGATCGTAGCAAAGCCGTGTGCTATAACGGTATTGTTTTAACTTGCTTAGTGTAATAGTTAATTATCGTTATCTATGTGTTTAGTTTGATAGAATAGTCCGCCCGTTCTTTTCCGCATCAAACTATACGTGTGTAAATTTTTAATATTTATATTAAAAAATTTAAAAAGAGTATATTCTGTGTGTTTTATATTCAACCCCCCCTTCTACAAAACCCTCTCTTAGTTAGCCATCTCTCTTTGGGGACTAACAATTGGTATCAGAGCAGTTGGTTTAATCTCCTAAACCAGATCTGTGATGGCTACTACCTCAAATGTTGATGGTACCTTGCAGACCTCTTCCAGTAATACATATGATTTAGGATCTTTGGCTAAACCCCCAAGATTCAACCCAAACAACTTTGGGTTATGGAAAAATCGCATGTTATTATTCTTGGAAGGGATCGATTGCAGGTATCCCAACATTCTCAGTGAGGGACCTTTTGTTCCTAAAATATGGGCTCGCTTTGGCCCTCAAAAGGACGCTGAAGGAAAGGACATAGAGTCAGATGACGAAAGAAGTGAGAAAACTGGTAGATATATCATCAAACCTTCTAACAAATTTAGTGAAGATGATAAACGCCTAGTCGCTTTAGATACTAAAGTCAAATCGCTCTTCTTTGTTTCCGCTTCCCGATGATGTGTATCATTCTCTTCTTAAACCTTCTACCGCTAAAGAGATGTGGGATACTTTGAGTGTCTTATATGAAGGCACCAAAGAAGTAAAGAAATCTAACAGGATCTGTCTTGTTAGAAAGTATGAACTCTTCTCCCATGAAAAGGGAGAATCTCTTTCTACCTACTTTAATCGTTTTAACTCGTCTTCTCAACGATCTCAAAGTTCTTGGCCGAGTTTATGATAATGAAGAAGTTCTCTCGCAAGTTCATGGATTGTCTTCCGATTTCGGGAAACTATTCGTACTTGCATCAAGCAAACCAAGGACTTAGAAATAATGCCTTTAACTCGCTCTCTATGGAACTCTTCTTCACTATGAACAAACTAAGAACCGAGAGAAAGTCTCTTATAAAGGATATCAAATCCTCCTCTATTGCTTTGATAGGTGATTCAAAACCTTCTTCTTGTATTCCTAGAATCACCTATCCTTCTTCTAATTAGAAAAAGATATTAAGAAAGACTCTTCTCATCCGTCGGATGCATACTATAGTCATGATGAAGAAGAAGAATCGACCATTGACATACTTTCGATAGTATGGCAATGCTTGCCGGAAACCTTAAGAACAAAAGATTTTCTTCAAACCGCTCCAAATTTAATAGAAAACCTTTTTCTCAAAAATCCTCTTACGATAAAGCAAATGAAGAATGCTTCAATTGTGGAAAGAAAGGTCATTTTGCTTCGAATGCGTATCAAAAGCTTCTTCTTCTAAACCTTCTTCTTCTTATGGCCATGACTTCTCAAAATCGGCTTCTAGGAAGCATGAAGAGAGAAATAGCCAATCCTCTAAAGAAAATTCTGAATCAAAAACCTCAAGGTACAAGAAATACAAAGCCAAATACAAGAGAGAAAAGGAGAGAAACCAAGGTAAAAATAAAACCTTAGTTGCTGAGGCTCATTGCTGGGAAGATGAGCAAACCTCTGAGAGTGAGAGTGAGTATGTCACTAAGTGCCTCATGGCCAAAATTGATGAGATAGAAGACATGGAGAAATCACTCTACACCACTCTTGTATCTGGCGAGGATCCACTTCAGGGACAAAACCTCAGGTACATCCTTTTACCTTTCTCTCTGATGATCAAAAGGCTGATGCCTTTGATTCTTTAACTGTTGACTTCTGTGACTTAAAGATTCAAAAGAAAAAGGCTGATATGCACATAAAATGTCTAAATGATCAACTCCTCTCTTGCTTTTCAAAACTAAAAGATTTTGACAAAATGAAAGTCGTATCCGGAAAACCTTCGGTACTTAAACGACGGTCTTTACGAGGAAAAATCAAAGATTTCTTCCACTCTTGAAAAGGAACAAGAGGTTCGTCTAAATGGACTAAATCCTCTAAGAATCTAGAAAGGATCCTTCAAGATCAAATCACCAGCAAGGATAAGTCTGGCCTTGGTTATGGAAAAGATGTTCCTCAACCTCTTGACCTTCCACTCCCTTCCTCTTCTGAGTGTCAAGGTTTTCCTGCTGGTTTCCTTTCCGATGACGATGATGATCTCTTCGGTTACTCATCTGAGGATTCTACCTCCGTTCACTCTATAGATCTACTTGACATGCTCAAAGTAGAATCTGGTTCCAAAAAGTTTGGAGTCTTTGTTAAAGCTAAAGAAATCTCTTCTGAGTCTTCAAAGGTTTCAACTTTTCCAAGCTCTTCTTCTTCTCCCAAACCTATCCAAAGACTTTTAAATTCCTTAAGTCACGCATGAGTCAAGGTACTCCCAGAGCAAACCTTTCCTTCTGTAGTTGCTGAGTATCCTTCTTCAAAAAGATTTTCTCCTCAAAAGAAAAATTTTTCTAAATCAAAATTTTCATCTAAAAGGAAATCTCAAATAGCTACTGACTTTATTCCTCGGTTAGTAAACTTGAAGAAATCAAGAAACCCTGGTAAAGGTATTCTTGGACCAAGACCAGGTGTTGGACACCCCTCTTCTTCTCATTCCTCAACCTCTGTCCAAAGTTTAGATGATAGGGATTTTAAAAAGGTCTTTCCTTTAAAGAAGTGCTATAACTGTGGCAACACTCTTCATCTTGCTAAAAATTGCCCAATAGACTTGGCTCCTTGCAAATCTAAAATGCCTTCTAATCCCAAAGGACCCACCTCAAAATGGGTACCAAAATTCTAAATTTGTTTCTGGGTGCAGGTACCAAATAAAGATCATATATGGTACATGGATAGTGGATGTTCAAGACACATGACCGGAAACAAACTTCTTCTCTCTAACTTCTCAAAAGAAAAGGGACCCACTGTTTCCTTTGGAGGAAATGGAAAAGGGGTCACCAAAGGATATGGTACCATTTCAAATGGAACCATCACTTTCTCCAGAGTAGCTCATGTTGAAGGGCTAATGTACAATCCTCTAAGCATCAGCCAAATATGTGATTTGGGCTATAAGGTCATGTTCCAGCTGTGTGTGTGCTTGGTCTTTGATGTACAGAACAAGATTGTACTAGCAGGAACCCGACTGAATGACGTGTACATAATCAACATGAAGGAAAGTGCAATAGGAGAAGCTGTGTGTCTCCTCTCTCAAGAACTAGCCAAACAAAGTTGGCTGTGGCATAAAAGGTTCTCTCATCTAAACTTTAAAACCTTGAACAAACTCTCCAACAAGGAGCTGGTTGTTGGAATGCCAAAAATAGCTTTTGAAAAAGAAAAGCTGTGTGGGGCATGTGAAAAAGGAAAACTCACCAGAACTTCCTTTAAAACAAAACAATGCTCTTCTATCTCTCAACCTCTTCAAATGCTTCACATGGATCTATGCGGTCCAGTCAGTACACCCAGTCTGGGTGGTAAAAAGTATATGCTAGTAATCGTCGATGAATTCTCTAGATATACTTGGGTGTTCTTTCTGAAACACAAGAGTGATCTTCGAAGAAATCATCGTGTTTACAAGAAAGATTGAAAATTTGAATGGTAAACTGGTGAAGTCCTTCAGAAGTGATAATGGCACTGAATTCAAGAATGCTGCTCTGGAAGATTTCTTTGACCTAAAAGGAATCTCTCAGAACTTCTCTGCCGTACGCACTCCTCAGCAAAATGGTATTGTTGAGAGAAAGAATAGAACACTATGTGAAGTTCGCAAGGTCTATGCTGAGTGAATCCAAGTTGCCAACCTATTTTTGGGCAGAAGCAGTTAACACTGCATGCTTTACTCAAAATAGGTCTATCATAGTCAAAAGGCATGACAAGACCCCATATGAAGTTTTCCATGGAAGAAAACCTACAGTTGACTTCTTCCATGTGTTTGGTTGTGCTTGTCACATGCTAAATGACAGAACAACTTGGAAAGTTTGATCCAAAGTCTGATGATGGAATTTTCATGGGCTATTCTCTCTCCTCAAGAGCCTTTAGAATCTTCAATCTAAGAAGACAATGCATAGATGAATCCATGCATGTAAAGTTTGATGAGTTTGAAACTTCTTCATTATCTTGTGATGAAGAAGAATTAAACCTATGGATAAATTCATGTGTTGGTGAAATTCCATCCTCCTATCAAACCAATCCTCCATATAGCAACCCTTCTTAGCCTTCCATAAACACTACCTTACCTTCTGAACCTTCTCTTTCTTCTCCACCTCCTGAAACTAACTCTTTAGAAGACCTTACCCACCAAAACACTATATCTCCCTTAAACCCTTCTTCACCATCCCAAATTCCTACCTCATCCTCTTCTCTACCTCCCTCCTTACCTCCTGCTCTAAAGTGGACCATGGATCATCCAATAGATCAAATCATAGGTGATCCACAAGTTGGTGTAAAAACCAGAAGAGGCATAAGCAATCTGTGCTTATATGTCAACTTTGTTTCCATTGTTGAGCCTAAGCTGATAAATGAAGCCCTAGCTGATCCTAGCTGGGTAATTGCCATGCAAGAAGAGCTCTCACAATTTGAGAGAAACAAAGTCTGGAAGTTAGTTTCTCGTCCATCCAACAAAACAATTATTGGAACAAAATGGGTGTTTCGAAACAAGATGGACGAAGAAGGAACTGTCATAAGGAACAAGGCAAGGTTGGTTGCTCAAGGATATCGGCAAGAGGAAGGAATTGATTATGATGAAACCTTTGCTCCTGTTGCCGGATTGGAAGCTATCCGAATATTTCTTGCCCATGCGGCTTACAAGAATTTTCGGGTATTCCAAATGGATGTCAAAAGTGCCTTCTGAATGGTGAATTAGTGAAGAAGTGTATGTGAAGCAACCTCACGGGTTTGAAGATCCAGTCCATCCATATCATGTATATAGGTGGATAAAGCTCTATATGGACCGAAGCAAGCTCCACGTGCACGGTATGACACTCTCTCAGAATATCTACTTAGAAATAAGTACATACGAGGCAAGATTGACAACACTCTCTTCTTCAAGAAATCACAAGGTAATATCATTCTTGTTCAAATCTATGTTGATGATATTATTTTTGGAGCCACCGATGAATCCTTGTGTGATGAGTTTAGCTCCCTCATGCAAAAAGAATATGAAATGAGCATGATGGGGGAGTTAACTTTCTTTCTTGGTTTGCAAGTAAAACAATCTTCGAAGGTATTTTCATAAATCAAAGTAAATACATTAAAGATCTTCTCGAAAAAGTTTCAATTTGATACTTGCACTACCATGAAAACTCCTATGGCTCCTCCTCTTAAACTCTTTTCGATCCCGATGGCATTTACGTAAATATTACAAATTATAGAGCCATGATAGGATCCCTTCTTTATCTAACCGCAAGTAGACACGACATTATGTTTGCTACTTGTTTATGTGCTCCGATACCAAGCAAATCCTAAAGAATCACACCTAGCCGCTCGTGAAAAGGATTTTCGAGTATACGAAAGGTACCATAAATCTGGGTCTTTGGTATCCCAAAGACTCAGGTTTCGATCTCATCGGGTACTCTGATTCTGATTTTGCAGGTTCAAAAATAGACAGAAAGAGTACAACTGGAAGTTGTCAGTTACTTGGTGGAAAGCTTGTGAGCTGGGCAAGTAAGAAACAACATTCGGTGTCTACATCTACCGCCTTGAAGCGGAGAATATGTAGGTTCGGAAGTTGTTGTGCACAAATATTGTGGATGAAAAATCATTTGTGTGATTACAATCAGATTTTCTCAAAGATCCCAATAATGTGTGACAACTCAAGTGCAATAGCCATTGCCAACAACCCTGTGCTTCATTCAAGATCCAAGCACATTGATATTAGGTATCACTTTATAAGAGATCATGTCTCTAAAGGTGATGTGGAGTTACATTTCATTCCCACCGACTATCAACTAGCTGATCTGTTCACAAAGCCTCTTGATGAAGCAAGGTTCAAGTTTCTCATCGGTGAGTTAGGTATGGTAAACATAGACTAATATATTTTATATTTATATATAATGTATGTTTTATATATATATATATATTCCATATATATATATATATTATATACATTTATATATTTATAACTTATATATGTTATATGTTTTATATATATATTATATGTATACTCTATAGATATATTATATATATTATATTATATATTATATTATATTAATACATTTATATAAAAATAAAAATAAAAAGAAAATAAAAAAAATATATATATATAGTGTCGGTGACTAAGTCACCGACGAAACCTCTCTCTCTCTCTTTCTATTTTTCTCTCTCTCCAAACCCTAACCCTAAAAACCTTAAAAACATACACCTCCACCAAGCCACCAAGTCACCATAAGCCACCCTAACCATCATAGCACCCACCGATGGTCGCCGTCCACCCACCGACACCAACACCACAAGCCACCGACGTCTTCATTCCATCAAGCCACCGACATTGCCACTAAGCCTCGTCATCCACCGACGGTCACATATCCACCAACGGTCTTCTCTCTCTCTCTCTCCGACTCTATCCACCGAAGCCACCGATCTCTCACTCTCACACACACACACACACACACACCGATCTCTCTCTCTCACCGATCTCTCTCTCTCACCGAAGCCACCGATCTCTCACACACACACACACCCACCGACGGTCGCAACCATCTCTCTCACTCACCGACGTCACCTCATAAACCCAAAAAACACTTAGCCACTCCCAGCTCCTCCATGCCCTCTCAAAAGGACATGGTTGTACAAAGGGATATCCCTATTATACCTTCATCAATTTTTTCCTTAGTTGATGAATATGACTTGGAGTCTCCCATCCAAGGTGTCTCTTCAACCACCAAAGCCTCAACCATCTGCTCCCATGTCTTCTCAACAGGGAGATGATCTTATCAAGGCTTTCACCAGTTTCACTCGTGCTACTATCCACCATGTGGAAGTTCTGAAAGATCATGCAACTAAGGAAATGGAAAGAATGGCATTTCTTTCTACTACTCTTAGATCTAGCATTGAAGAGTTGTCGGTGAGTCACCCAATTCTCATGACATGCTTAGATCTCCTACACTTGGATGTCTTTGGTCTTCAAAGAAAGTGGCTTCTCTCAAGCCAAGATTACGTGCTTTCTTCTATCGAGAACTTCGAAGTGCCTACGCTCGGCAAGCCACCGATATTGCTTCTATCCTTGTCAATCAGAAGAAATTTTTGGGAATCTCTTGCAACTCTTGATACAAAGTTGACAAGATACCAACTTCTTCTCCAACGGTTGAACTTGATGTTGGTGATTCCTTCTTTTAGGATAAGGATAGATTTGTTCTTCAAAGGGTTGAACGGGTTGATGCTGTGGGTTCTGATGTTGAAAGAATCAAGATCTTTCTCTTCAGTGGGTTTCAAGGGTTCAATCACTGAGGGGGAGAAAAACAAGAAAGTACAAGAAAGTTGTTGCTGCTTTTCCATCTCCAACCACATATGTGACTCCATCCACCTATGTGACTTCAACCATCTATGTGACTCCATCCACCGATGTGACTCCATCCACCGATGTATTTGCGACCACCTATGTGACTCCAGCCACCTATGTGACTCCATCCACCTATGTGACTCCATCCACCTATGTGACTTCAACCATCTATGTGACTCCATCCACCGATGTGACTCCATCCACCGATGTGACTCCAGCCACCTATGTGACTCCAGCCACCTATGTGACTCATCCACCTATGTGACTCCATCCATGTGACTCCATCCATCGATGTTCTAGCTGCTCTTCCATCCACCGATATTCTAGCTGCTCTTCCATCCACCGATGTTCTAGCTGCTCCCTCCACCGATGTTGCAGCTACAGCCACCGATGCCGCAACTACAGCCACCGATGCTGCAGCTACAGCCACCGATGTTGCAGCCACCGATCCAGCAGCTACAACCACCGATGCTGTAGCCACCGATGCTGCAGCCACAGCCACCGATGATGTAACCAAATCCTAGGTCACCAAGATAACTGAAGCAACAATTGAGGAGGAGGGAGTCAGTGCCCGAACCCTTGAGTTTGATCAAAGAAATGTGCTCAAAATAGCTCAAGAAGAGGCTACTAAATTCACAGGCGCCTATACTCAGGGGGAGAAGTCTAGTGTCTGACTGGATGAAGATGTCAACATTGATGTTAGCTCTGAGGTGGATAAACAAAAAGACAAAGGCAAGAAAAAGTCTATGTGAAACAACCTCATGGTTAGAAGACCTACTCATTACGACTTTCAACTTACCGATCTATGCACAAAATCATTGGATGAAGTCAATCAAATTCTCGATCGGAAAACTAGGTATGTCACTCCTTCAATCTCTAAATTTAAAAAAAAAAAAAAAAAATTTAAAAAAAAAAAAAAAAAAAAAAAAAAAAATTTAAAAAAAAAAAAAAAAAAAAATTAAATTTTTTTTTTGCTGACGTCAGCCACCGACATTGTTGTCACCGACAAAAAAAAAAAAAAAAATAATTAATTTTTTTTTAAATGCTGACGTCAGCCACCGACATGCTGACGTCAGCCACCGATGTTGCTGTTGTCACCGACGAAAAAAAAAAAAAAAAAAAAAAATTTTGGTACTCTCCTAAATTTTCGGTAACTCCCAAAATTCATACTCTGAATTTTGACTCCCCGATTTTAGACAACTAACATCCCTCCAAAATTTCATTTCTTGAAATTTTATTTATCTCCCTATCTCAGAGTTTGGACAGTTAAAATTCCTAAATTTCTCCTCAGATATACTTTTCCCTATATATCTTTGTCAAAATATTTCTCCGAATTCTCTTGCTGTTAAAATTCTCTCTAATTTCTGTCATGATAAAATTCCCTCCAATAATTTTGTCAAACTACTCTTTGAATTCTGTCTGTCAAAATACCCACCTATGTTTGGTCGTCAAAACGACTCGATTGTTGGTGTCAAGATGTCCATCTATTGACTGTCAAAATTCTTCAATCCTCTCTCTTTCAAAAATCTCCAAAGTCTCTGATGTTTCTCTCTCTATTTTTGGATACTTAATATTCTTCACTCTTTATTCTCTCTGATCTCATGAGCATAAAATTCCACAAATTTTGCTCACAAACTTCTCTCTCCGACATATGGACATGGTGAAGAAGAAAAAGAAATCTAAGGTCTATAAATCTTCTACCATTTCCACCTCCGCGCCTGCTTCTACGGCTACGATACCGAAAAAGCCTTCGGTATCTACCCAAGCCAATATCCTTTTTAAGAAGCGGAGGAGTTCCAAAAGCCCCCCCAAGTTCTCCTCAAAGAGACTTAGCGAACCTCAAGGGTCAAATACTCACAAGCCACTCACTGATTCCCAATAATTGGTGAGTGTTGAAATTCTTCCTCTTTGGACCCAGGGAATCCTTTAAAAACTCACTTAGCTCCTTCATGCCCTCTTAAAAGGACCTGATTGTATTTTCGGGGACCCTCACTAAACCCTTCTCAACATTCTCTTTGGTTGATAAGGATGACTTGGAACCTTCCCAATCCAAGGATTATTTTTGTCACTTCACAGCCTTGCACCCAAGATCTATGATCTTGATGACCTTGCACATCTCTATGAAGATTCGACGAAACTGGTCGAATTGGAGGGACTCCCATTTTTCTTGTTCACCAATATCTCCTTCTGGCAGAAATGTTTCCACCTAGTGAACTCTCCGATATATGGGTTTGAGAAATAAAAATAAAAATAATTTTTTATTTTTATTTACGATAGCTTATTTATCCCTACGGTGGACTCCCAAATTTGTTCCACCTTCTCACCTCATTTACTCATCTTCTCCCCTCCCCGCCGAGGGGAGAAAATTCAAAGTTCCCGATAAAGGCTAAATCAACAGCAGCTGAGAGGAGAAAAGAAATCTTCTCAAGAAATCAACTAAGGCTAAAGTATTGTAAGCTGAGAAGGAGAAGAAGAAATCCTCCTCATGCAGCTGAGAGGAGAAAAGAAATCTTCTCAAGAAATCTACTAAGGCTAAAGTATTATAAGCTGAGGAGGAAAATGAGAAATCAACAGAGAAGAAGAAATTTTCTCAAAAAGAGATTTAAGTTGAAAGGGAAGAAATCTTCTAAGTGATAAGATATTAGCTGAGGGGGAGCATCTAAGTGATTCTAAGAAGAATGAGTCGAAAGCAATAGTTGAGGGGGAGAAAATCAAAGACAGACAAAATGTTAACCCCGATGCAGACTGAATTCTTCTCTCTCCCATTCCACAAGGAAGCATTCATGATATCTCAAATTTTTGATCTATCAAATCCAATCTTGCTAGTTCAATTAGCAACAACCATCATCACTGCTCCAGAATATGCAAAGATGAAGGAATTCTCCACAATTTAATCTTCAATGAACTCAAGAGTAGAGATGCTGCAACAATTCCCTTCAAGTACCCAGATGCTTGGTATATATGTAAATTTATTTAAATTTTTTTTTCATATGTTGGACATAATTTTTTTTCATACATACTGTACATACTCAGTTAAAAAAAAAAAAAAAAATCAAAAAAAAAATCAAAAAAAAAAAAAAAAAATCTGAGTCAAAAGAACCCAAAAGAAAAATAGAAAGGGTCAAAAAGAATTCTTTTCTAACCTACAGGTATCATCATCAAATAGGGGGAGATTGTTGGGTCACCGATGATTTGGTGATGAACCACCTTCCTTTGTATGAATGAATTTTTACAGGTTCTTTTGAAGGTCCGAAAATATCTTTCAAGTATTGAAGAGTCAAAGACTATTCAATCAAGGGGTTGTACATCAAAAAGTGGAATTTTGGATGTATCGACCAACTTCAATATTCAGACCATCTTGCCAAGTCAAGATTGGGTCACCAATATAGTGGGTCACCGATGGTACACTCAAAAGTCATCAAAAGTACTAAGGACATCAAATAAGATGAGGGTCATCAAGTTTGATGTCATGGTCACCGACACTATGATCTTGGTCACCGAAATTGCAGGTATATTTTCTAAGGCTGTGATATCAACTCACAAGGGTATACACTTTTGTCACTTAGTGAAAGAAGAAGTTATCAAGCAAAGTGTACACTTATCAACTCCAGCCTTATAAGGTATCCACCGATGTGATACATAGTGAGATGTATCACTTAGCAATTTCAAAGAGATAAGTTCTTGACTCACATCAATTGCAAGACACGTGAGCCGGCAAGAACTTGGGCACCAAGCCTTAATTAAAGACATTCTCTTTTATTCTTATAAAAGGAATATTTGTCTTTTAGCTAAAAGGCGATGGGACTTCACAGAGCATGAAGAAAAGAAGATAAAGTTATCCGACATTACGTGCTACAAGGAATGGTTCATCCATTATTCTAGTACAAAGGAAGTGGTCTCTTCCTTTCGTCCATCGTATAATCTTCCACTAATGAAACCTTGATGTACCGTCCACTTGCATCCCATGCATGGACACTATAAAAGGAGATGAAGTCCTTCCCAGAAATCTCACGCTTTCAACAAATCTTCAGAGTGATTATTTGTTTGACTGTGGCAAAGCTGTGTGCTATAACAGTATTGTTTTAACTTGCTTAGTGTAATAGTTAATTACTGTTATCTATGTGTTTAGTTTGATAGAATAATACTTTGTTCTTTTCCGCATCAAACTATCTGTGTGTAAATTTTTAATATTTATATTAAAAAATTTAAAAAGAGTATATTCTGTGTGTTTTATATTCAACCCCCCCTTCTACAAAACCCTCTCTTAGTTAGCCATCTCTCTTTGGGGACTAACAGTTCTCATTTGAACCTTCCTGTATATATATATATATAGTTTGTAACCTTTGACTGGTTTGTATTTGAATGTGTGTCTATATATATATATACATATATAGGGGCGGGTTCAAACGAGAACTCAAATTTGGTTGTGAACGCGAGGACAAATGAGGGTGCGACACGTGTCTCATTCAAAGAAATATTCAGACTGAATATAGTATTTATTCAGTCTGAATAATGCTTATCCGGTCTGAATATTTCTTTGTATATTCAATCTGAATAATATATATTCAGACATGTATCACACTCTCATTTGTCCACACGTTAACAACCAAATTTAAGTTCGTATTTAAACTTTCATCTATATATACATAATTATTTTAATTTAACTGAATGAATAAAAAACTAATTTATCTCCCGTTTTTTTTTTAAGTTTTAAAGAAATCTCAGTATTTTAAGATTTTCTTATAAACCTTTATTTCAAATAATGAGATAGAAAAACTATTATAGGAGGAGTTTAGAAAACAAAAACATTCAAAAATAGATTTCAGATTAAGAGGTAACTTGTAACCTTTTCTTCAACAACAGGTAAAAATAGAAATTTAAAAAACCCTAAAACTAATCATCGGCCCATCATCGCCCTACCACCACCGTCTCCATCCCGTCGCCCTGCACCACCGGTCGTCTACACCTGCCGCCTCAGCACAGCCACCATTGTCGTCGCCGGCGGTCGCACCGTTAAATCGTTTGGTTTGATTTCAGGTTCGATTTAAGCTACTCAATTGAGGTTATCCTTTTTCTTATTTTAGTCGATTTCATGTTCCATTGGCACCAATATTCTATGAAATTAAGACTTTAATATCATTTGTTTTCTTTTATCAAGACAATCTCTCAGTACTACTGTCAACATTTCCTTTAAATAATAAGATACTCATTGAAAGAGAAACACAAACGGTGGTGAGTGGTGTCTATATGCAAGTTTTGTCTTATATATATATGTGATAGATAGAAGGAAATTATGTACACACATATGGTAATCTCTCTGCAAATTATACAGAATTTATATAGATATTCTTCAGTTAAGCAACCTAAGGGGCCGATTACCAAAACTTACCCAATTAGGCTATCTTTGGCAAAAATAAGCTAGCTTATTTGCAGTGTACACGTTTGGTAAAACCATAAGCTAGCTGAGCTTATTGTCATTTTTTCCAATTATAAATATTATAATTTTTTATTTTTCAATATGCTCTTTTTGGTCATTTTTACATTCTTATAAGCTTTTTCATCAGCTAGCTTATCAACTACCAACTAGCTTATTAGTCATCCGGTAGCTTATCAGCTAGTTTGCCTAACATAGCCTTATTGATTGGCATTAACCCTAGATCGTTGCCCCTGAGAAATTAATCAATACTTTTCATCGTTTATGGCTAGGACTACCGCGGTATCTAATCCCATCCGCTCCACAATTCCTTGTGGAAAAAAAAACTATTTCCTGAGACGGAAATAAAGATATCAAATTTCTTGTAAAATTCAAGATTATTATCATTTATTTACCGGGTATTCGGGTAAGATTTTAGTCTAGCAAAAGGATATCGTATGCAACATTTTGCTTATTTACCGGTAAGACTGTCGGTCATTGTCTTTGCTCTTACCGGATAAAATTCTTGGTCCTTGCCATATTCTTGATCCAGGGACTTATTTATTCAAAAAAAATTTTCTAGTGACTTAATCATTCACAATCCTAAATTCCAATGGGTTTTATTGGACTTTTCACCCTCTTTGTAATACATATTTGATATTACAATAAAATTAAAAATATTATTTTATTTGAAATATTTTCTTAGATCTATAAAAGGAAAAAGTAATTACATGACCAAATCGAATCAATGATTTCAAGTTGATTCCTTAATAATCCGAATCCAATCGCTTGTTTGATTTATAATTCCCATTTCACATCACTCACAATCATCCCCAACCAACAAAACCCCCAATTTCTAGGGTTAATCTTCGCATTAGGGTTTATGCTATTTCTCTTTCTCTACGCTTAATTCACTCATTTTTCCTTTCATTCCTACAAATTATGCAGTCTCAATCTCAGAATCTTGAATCATCATCAATGGCTGACAAATCAACAACGCAAAAAAGGGGAGGCTCCATCAGTGAAGATGACATCGCCCTTGTTCTGCAAAGGTTTTCCTTGATCACAATTTCTTCGCATTCTCTGACAATTTTTACTGATTGCATCTCTATGTAGGATATAAGAAAGAATAATAGTTATTCGATTATGTTTTTTTTTGTTTTGTGTTTAGAAACACACAGATACCTGCACTTTTATTTCATCCCAAAGATAGTTGATCGCAGGATTTTATGATTGAGTTGATATTGTGATTTTGAGAATACACATAGATACCTACATAAATTTTGCAAGGCTGCTTCTGAATAGATTTTCTCTCTTTCTTTTTCTTTACTGTGTTGTAATTTGATTTTTGAGAGAATACATGTACAGATGTTCTTATTCAAAGGTTCACTGATTTTGTCATTATATCATTGTAAATAATTCTTCAATTCTATTGAAATTTAGTATATTTATTTGGGTTGTAACGAATATTCGAATCACTGTAAGATTGGTGGATTGGGAGGCTTTTGCATCAACCCGGTCCAAGCCTCCGAGGTTGCAAAGCCAGTGAACGAAATTTTAGTAAATATATGATTATATATCTATTTATCATTTTAAAAAGTTCATTTAATTGAATAAGGCGGTGTTTGGCTGATAACCTAGTTTTTGAATTGGTGGTATTCTACAGAGTGTTTTAGAAAATGGAATGCCAAATGGGGCTTTTTAGATAAGCACATTGCCATAAACTAGCTTATCGCGGGCATAAATATGCCCAAAATATTCACTTGTATTTGGTTCTTGTTGAAATTGTAGGTATAAGGCCACAACTGTGCTAGATTTGCTTGGGGAAGTGTATCGGTTTCAAGATGTTCAAGATGTAAAGATCGATTGGAATGCATTGGTGAAGCAGACCAAGACTGGCATAACAAACCCTAGGGAATACCAAATGTTGTGGCGCCATCTAGCTTATTGTGATCCATTACTTGAAGAGTTGGAAGATGAAGTTGAGCCTCTGGTTAGTCTATTATTATGTGTATTTGTATACATAATCTATTGAGTTTTTTATTACAATTTTGTCAATAGGGACAGAAATATATATATAGAGAGAGGAAAGTTCAAACGCGAACTCAAATTTGGTTGTGAACGTGAGGACAAATGAGAGCGCGACGCGTGTCTGAATAGACCGAATAATCAAAGAAATATTCAGACTGAATATAGTATTTATTCAGTCTAAATAATGCTACATTCTGAATAATACTACATTCTGAATAATACTACATTCAGTCTGAATGTAGCATTTTTCAGACCGAATAAATACTATATTTAGTCTGAATATTTCTTTGATTATTCAGTCTGAATATGACACGTGTCTCATTTGTCCTCACGTTCACAACCAAATTTGAGTTCTCATTTGAACCCGCACCTATATATATATATTCACTTGAATGTTATTGTGTAACACCCCTAAAATTGGGAGTTAATTTAAACCAAAAGAATTGCGGAATAACAACTACGTAAGACATTGCCCATAAAGATGGGGAGAAGGTTAGAGTGAGTTTACAACTTCTATAGGAATATTAAATGACAACCTAGTAATCTATACAATTCAAATACAGATTAAGTTCGGGTGTCACTAAAATCCACAACATACTCTTCTATGTAACTCCATCTATACACACGAGGTGCACTTCCAAGAATGCCACTACCGGCACCTAGCTTCTCTCATCCCATCAAGCCCCATCCGCTTGATCACCTGATATACATGTCATTTTAAGAAAAAGTGTTAGGCTTAAAAGCCTAGTGAGAACAAACAGTTCAAAATATAGAAAAACCATTTAAACCTCGAAAACGGTAAATAAACATATAACCGAAAGCTTTTCTCAAAATATCTCTTTTTCTTTACTTCTGCGATTTACACCTGAAAGATACGCTTTACTTCTCTTGGGGGAAACTTTTACGGGAATGACCCGTCATCACATTAATCCTCACGAGTTCAACCCCAAACCGGGATCTATTACAAGTGCCCTCCCCAAGTACTTCTGACTATATGTGCCTATGGATCCATTATACTAGTCTATCATCTTAATACAATTGTTTCCAATTATTACTTCTCTCCACAAAACCTGTGAAGTATAACATCTTAATACACTTGTTTCCAAGGTATTACTTCTCTTCACAAAACCTGTGAAGTATAACATCTTGCTTCCCAAAACCTTCCTTCCAAAAATTAGGTCAAATAATAATTTAGGTTTATACATCATATTTCTCATCAAAAACCCATAAGGGTGTTTTAAAACCGTTCTTCGTATTCATTTCGTCATTTCAAAGAAAAACCATAAATGACACATTTTGACCTAGTTTTTACCAAAACCTTCCAAGTATAGAAATACTTATTTTAAACATCACATTAAGGCAACATACTTCATTTTGACATGTATAAAGTTTTAAAGGTAAGAATGAACTCACTAGCTAGATTTAGACTAAATCTAGGTTTTATCCCAATACCGAGCTTCATTAGGTGAGGACTTCAAATCCACAAGTTTCCATCTATAAAACCTTCATCTAGATCATAAACAAACCCAACATATACCAAAATCAAACCCAAATCAGAATTCATAGAACCAAACCCTAGATTCAAGATTTCGGAGAGGTGATCGTACCTTTCGACGTATGGGGGAGTAAACTTTAATCTTCATTGCTTCCATCTTAAAGAGCTCTGAAATACGAAACCACAGCACTTTGAATCGCCCAAATCGGAGTTGAAATGAGAGAGATATGGCCAAATGAAGGAAATCCCGAACTTATGCACCGGATGCCGTCCGCGACCATGACATGCGACCATGCCATGTCATGATCGCCTGGCAAGGTCGCCCGAAGTGTACCGAAACTCAATTTTCCATCAGGTAAAAGCCCGACGACCATGCCTTCGCGACCTTGACATGGCATTGTCGCCGTGCCATCGTAGCCAAACATGTACCGAGAGTTTTGTTGAATTTCTTGCCATGATGCCTTTGCTACCATGCCCTGCGACCTTGACATGGCATCCTAGCCTGTCATGGTCGCCTAGAAGGTACCGAGGCCGAATTTGGTTTCGTTTTTCGCTCCTATCTTCCAATTCATTGCAACTCAGTATTATACCCTTGAAACACATCATTTAACTTACAGATATCAAAATGTTTAGGATGCGAAAATCATTATCTTGATTACGAAATTCCGGGTGTTACATGTTGAGTTTTTGAACCATCGGAGTTGAAAGCAAACCATTATTCTTGTGGAATTGCATTAAAAGAATCACTACAAAAATAAGTGATTTTGGACAAAAAGTTTCAAGTATGATGATCCCTTTTGCATTTACATTTACATAATTTGTCCAAAATCTCTCATTTTTATTTTTATAGACTGCTATTTTGAATCTTTTTTTACCTTTCTATAAAAGCCAAATACGATGCTTCAAAAAGTCGAATCATAAGCAAATGATTTGATGGCTGAAAAAGTTTGTGATTTATGTATTGTTGCTATTTATCAAATTTGAAATCTATGCACATTGCAACTCTTTTAATTGCTTGTAACCTTTTTTATCTACAATTTATTCATCAACATGCCTTGAAACATAAGGGTATCTTATTTTTGCTTAAAACTGGATGAATACCTATTTGATGTTATTGCTGATAACCAGTGTTGAAAACCAACAAATTCATTGAATCTTATTGTTACAAACATTTATTAAATTTATTGAAATACTAATCGGCAGGATGATGATAGTGATCTAGAATATGAACTCGAAGCTTTCCCAACTGTTAGCAATGAGGCTTCCGCTGAAGCTGCAGCTTGCGTGAAGGTAAACAGAATTACAGCATTGAATTTTGTCAATAGGGGCATAAATATATATATATATATATATATATATAAATATATATAGGCTTAGGATCGTGTGAGAAGGAGAGTTAAGGTGAGAAGTGTAAGAAGATATGAACCATTGATCACTTTTAATCTCATACCCATCCAGAATTGTGCCTTAGAAGGGAGTTGATCCGGTGCATCTCGGTGCATCTCATCCTAATGTGCATCCAAGGGTGGAGATCCCTTCTTACGCTTCTCACCATAACCCTCCTTCTCACGGAACCCAACCCTATATATATGTGTATATATATATAGAGAGAGAGAGAGAGAGGGAGAGAGGGAGGTTCGGGGGGGACCTCAAAAAAATGGAAAACTAAGAAATACCTTGGTAGCCCTTATCTGGACGGTATGTGCTTGTGCATACAAGTAAATTAAGTTGTTTTTTGGTTTTTCTGCACGTGTGCATGTTACAAATTACTAGTATGCATTTGTGCATACCATCCGGATGAAGGGTTACCAGGGTGTTCCTCAGTTTTTCATTTTTTTTTGCGGTTTTCCCCTTAACCTGACCCTATATATACACACATATATCACTTTATTTCCAGAATGTTATCCCACTGATGCATTCCCTTCACTGCTTTACTTGCTAAACTAAGGTGATTTTAACACATTTATTTCCATTTTACCTATGAAACCTGTAAAATTTAACTTGCCACATCGAAGTAAATATTTAACCTTTCTTAAATATCTAAATATCTTTTCTGGTGTCAGGCCATTAAAATGCTTAATTTTTTCAGGTGCTCATCGATTCTGGTTCATCAAGTGACTCATGTCTAGAAAAAGGGTTGACCATCGAGGCTCCATTGACCATAAATATACCTAATGACACAAATCCACAATTTGGTGGGATAAATATAACGGTTCCAGTTTCGGTTCCAAAACAGACCCTCCCAACAGTTTCTTCTGCTGAAGGGTTAGATACAAACGGAATTGCAAACAGCAATTTGCCTCCTCGGAGGAAAAGAAAACCATGGTCTGCTGATGAGGATAAAGAACTGTTTGCTGCTGTTCAGAGATGTGGTGAAGGGAATTGGGCCAATATCTTAAAAGGAGATTTTAAGGGTGATAGAACTGCTTCACAACTATCTCAGGTTATTTTATTTATCTATTTTTTATGTTTATCTTCTATATATATATATAGAGAGAGAGAGAGAGAGAGAGGGATAATCCTTTAGAAACTTTATAAAGAGTAGAAACTCGTGGGAACCAATATAAAATCAATATAAAAATAATTTTTTTCATAATTTTTTTTCATCAAATGTTATGATTTAAGTTATTGATTTACATAGGTTTGTGTTCATGTGAAAAAAAATATTACATGTGGAAAAAAAAACGTTTTATTTCACGGTATGAATTTTGTTTCATATGTGATAGTGAATCAACATTTTTTTACACGTAATATTTTTTTTCATACGAACACAAAACATATGTGAAACAATATCTTGAATCATAACATTTAATGAAAAAAAATTATGAAAAAAATTATTTTTATGTTGGTTTCCACGAGTTTCTACTCTTTAAAAAGTTTCTAAATGAAGAAGCCTCTATATATGTGTGTCATATTTTAGACTGAATAATGAAGGGCATTCACAGTGAATAATGAAGGTGAAGTTCATATGTTATTCAGACTGAATAATACTACATTCGGACCGAATAACACTACATTCAGTCTGAATATTTCCCTTCATTATTTAGTTTGAATATGACACGTGTCGCGCTCTCATTTGTTCTCATGTTCACAACCAAATTTGAGTTCGCATTTGAATTGTCTATGGCTTGATTAGCAAATAATCGTATCATAAATTAAGCAGGATCATTCAACTTCCATTAAGTTGGTGGTATTTTTTTCCAATCCTTTTCGTGTAATTATTATCAATGGGATTATGAAATTAAGGGGTTGTTTGTTTACCTCTTAACGGTTATATTAAGAGGCATCCTCTTAATCGCTAAGAGGTGAATCCTGTTTGGCAAAAAATAAGTATGCCTATTAATGGTTCCAAAACCCTCTGAATCATTTTGTATCCTGCAACTTCCTTAACCATTAAGAGCACTAATTACATGATTACATCCTGGACAATTACCAAACAATTATATTTCATTTTGCATTATAACATAGGAGCCACTTAATCATTCTGACCACTTAATCATTCTGCACCAAACCATTCAGCCACTGCCAAACAGCCCCTAGTCATTTAGAAAAGTATTTCATCAAGATAATATAGTATCAGGATTTTACTTATCATTTGCTTGCATAATCTAAAAGTAAGGGCCTGTTTGTTAGCAGCTTAATGAGCTTAATGGGACTCACCTTCCATCTATGGAAAAACCCTCTCAAACAAAAACATTGCCAATCTATACAGATAGATTAATCCACACAGACAACTTTATCCATACAGGACTTAATGGAAAACCAACCAAACAGCCCCTTAATCAGCTTAGTGGGACTCACAGCTTATTCGGTAAGCTATGCACCACTGTTTGGTAGTGGCTTAATGATATAGAAAATGACTTAATAAGCTTCTAAGGGGAGCTTTATGCAGAAAGCCAAGTTTTTTTTCCAAACCTGCCCCTACCATTTAAAAAACGCCCTCCCAAACAAAAGTCTTCCCAATCTAT
Source organism: Silybum marianum (assembly GCA_036898165.1). Classification (NCBI taxonomy): domain Eukaryota; kingdom Viridiplantae; phylum Streptophyta; class Magnoliopsida; order Asterales; family Asteraceae; genus Silybum; species Silybum marianum. The sequence goes on along the minus strand of CM072542.1, from coordinate 25,438,422 downwards.
ACAGACATATTAATCCACACAGACAACTTTATCCATTTAGGACTTAATGAAAAACCAACCAAACAACCCCTAAAACATCTTACCCCCAGATGGAAACAACTGTTCTACTCTATGGATTAGAGGTCAAGTCTGTGTACATCTTACCCTCAGACACCACCTTTGTGTGAAATATACAGGGTTCATTTGCATTTTTTAGTTTTTAAAATATCTTTTCTATTGATATTAATGAAATAATTATTATTTACAGAGGTGGAACATTATTAAGAAACGGAAAAGCAATTCAGTCATCAAAACGGGCTCACAACTTTCGGAGGTACAATTAGCAGCTCGAAGGGCACTTAACATGGCCCTTGATAAGCCTGGAGTTGATAATTCAAAGGCGGCTTCCTCACTTGGTACAAATCTTTATTTTATATCTAATGAGATTTTAATTTAATTAGGATTATAAAATTGGAACAAGTTAGAACTACAAACCAGACTGAAATATGTTAGTATCCATCTTTTTATTTTATGTCCCCCCAAATAAGTGACCATTTAAAAAAAAATTAAGTGTACGCTTTCCAATTCTGCCCTTAATTATGAGATGGAGAATTTTATTACTTTCTCTATTAATAAGGGTAAAATTGTCATTTAGTTAGTTAAATAGTCCAATAATACACATTTCTAAAATTGTGCGTCCTTTTCTAGGAGTTCTAAGAATATTATCCTATATGATACTGACTCTGTCCCAAAATAAGTATCCATATTTTTATTTTATTTGTCCCCAAATAAGTGTCCATTTAAAGAAAAAAGTTTATGTTATCCAATTCTACCCTTAATGATGAGATGGAGAATTTCATGACTTTCTCTATTAATAAGGATAAAATTGTCATGTAGTTAATTAAATAGTCCAATAATACACATTTCTAAAACTATATGTCCTTTTCTAGGAGTTCTAAGAATATATTCCTATACGATACTGTCTTTGTCCCAAAATAAGTATCCATATTTTTATTTTATTTGTACCCAAATAAGTGTTCATTTAAAAAAAATAAGTGTACGCTTTCCAATTTTGCCCTTAATTATGAGATGGAGAATTTCATCACTTTCTCTATTAATAAGGGTAAAATTGTCATTTAGTTAGTTACATAGTCCAATAATCACACATTTCTAAAACTATGTGTCCTTTTAATTGTGGATGTTTATTTTTGAGACCGGGTAGCATTTAGAAACATATATGCTTCTTGAACCATGATGGGAAAAATTATGAGATGTCCATTTAAAAAATAAGTGTGTGCTTTCCAGTTCTGCCCTTACTTATGAGATGGAGAATTTCACCACTTTCTCTATTAATAAGGGTAAAATTGTCATTAAATTAATTAAATAGTCTAATAATTAATGTGTGTCCTTTTCATTGTGGATATTTATTTTTAGCATTTAGAAACATATATGCTTCTTGAAGCATGATGGGCGAAATGAATACATGTTTTTTTTCCAGTATTTAGGTAGCGTTTGTTTTTTAAGAGGTGTTAAAGTCTGAAGTCTGATTTCACTTCTGATTTATAAGAGGTGGTGCTGAAGTCTGAATCAGTTAGGGGCTGTTTGTTTACCTCTTGACAGTTCCATTAAGAGGCAATCTCTAAGAGAGTAAGAGGTGAATGCTGTTTGGCAAAAAATAAGTTTGCCTCTTAATGGTTCCAAAAACCCTCTGAGTCAATTTGTATCCTGGACCTCTGTTAACCATTAAGAACCCTAATTACATCCTAAACAATTACCAAACAGTTAAATTTTATTTTACACCGTATCATAAAAGTCTCTTAATCATTAAGACCACTTAATCATTCAGCACCAAACCATTCAGCAACTGCCAAACACCTGAACAATTACCAAACAATTATATTTTATTTTACACTATATCATAAAAGTCTCTTAATCATTCTGACCACTTAATCATTCAGCACCAAACCATTCAGCAACTGCCAAACAGACCCTGTTTGTTTTTACGTCTGAAGTCTGAAATCTGAATCAGTCATTGATTTAAAAATCCCTAACAATACGGGTGTACGCGAATAAAGAGGAATTAAGAGCTGAATTTTTGTCCCTTTTCTGTCGGCATTTTTGTTTGAAACTTGAAAACTGACATGCGAACTTCTAACTTTAGTTGTAATTGAAACAGGCGGCAATCTTTCTGTGCAACCTACCGCGGCGGAACCACCACTGTCTGCTGCCACACACCCGCAAAACCAATCCCAACCGGATTCTAAAAGAGCGTTTCCGAGAAGTCAACCGTTTCCAACTAGACCGTCACCAAAACCGCTAACGTCAGGCCCAGATGCAGTCAAAGCAGCCGCGGTTGCAGCCGGTGCTCGTATTGCGACCCAATCGGCGGCTGCCGCCATATTGAAGTTACAGCTGAAGGGTGCCATCCACATCAAAACACCGACTAGCGGAAACACTAGATCGTCACCTGCAACCACCCATATGGGTCCGGACTATTTCCGTGATCGATATACTAGTATGGCACCAAGTGGCCCGCGGGCTAACCTTGGTGGCTCGGGCCATGTTAGTCCAAGTGTGGGACCGGCGGTGGTTCAGGTGAATCAGGGCGGTGGTGGACCAGATGTGAATGTAGCATCTGAAAATGGGGATGGAGTTGAGGTTAAACCGGCTGGCTTAGCCGGCTCGCCGGTTGAACCGGTGGTCCAAGAAGATCAAGCGGCGGTTTGTGGTGGTTCAGATGTGGTTCAAGAAAATATGGGTTTGAAAGATGAAGATCGAGAGGAGCAACCTCCTCCAGTTTCCGGTAATCCGCCAGAATCGGAGTGATGATTGCTTTCAATCTTTAATTTTTTTCTTTTTTTCTTTTCTTTTTCTGGTTTTTTTTTTTGTTAGGAATTGTTTTTGAGGATATAATGGTTTTATCCTGTTGACATTTTGGTTTTTTTTGTAAAGTGGTTTCTAGGAAGGTAAAAAGGTTGAGAATGTAGGAATAAGGATTATTGGTGAAATCAAAAGAAATTAATTTGAAGATACATATGTATGTTTTTTTACCAGTTATTCACATGTGAAGATGCATATGTGAATTCATGTTTTTTTTTACGAGATTCACATATATGAGTTATCTATTCTTATGTTCTCAACCTTTTTTGTAATTTTTTTTATTTAAATTCACATGTTTCATATTCTCTCTTAAAAAATAAAAATATTGGGTGAAGGAAAATGAGGGGTTTACGACACAATTTTATGGGAATGTTGTTTTACATCCCATTGGTCCCTCTTCACGAGTGTCGATATCTGTCTCCTGCAAACATATCAAACCGCCAAAGTCCTTATCTTCTTCAATTTGTCTATCATAGTCTCAACTCTGCTCAGAAGAACTCATTTTATATCTTGTTCAACATGTTTTGTTCCATACAACATGACTAGTCTGATATAGAATTAGTCCTTTCGTTCTTAGTAGGATATTCCTGTTACACAACACTCTTGTGACAGCTCTTTTTTTTAACCACCTCTAATTTCAGTTTTAGCAAGATATTTTTGTTACACAACACTTTTGTGACAACTCTTCTTCAACCACTTTGTCTTTATACGGTGGTGTGTAACACTTTATTCGACCTCGCCCCTCTTTCTAAATTATGAAGTCTAGGTATCTGTAATTTTGGGTACTGTTTGTGTCAGACTTCTACCTCATTGTCGCCTAAGTAAATTGCAACCAAAGGTACTTGGGCTTGGAATGACTAATGCACAAGCCTTGTGTTTCCAATGTCGTCATCCACTGTTCCAGTTTAACATTCACCTCTTTTTTCGCCTCTGATATTAGTGCATTATCGTCATTCGTCAGTGAATAACATTCACAGTTGACACTCCCTTGGATATATATATATATATATATATATATATAGTAAAATTTCATCTAAAATCACATAAAAAAGGAACGAAGTTAGTACTGATTTTTGATATGGTATTTTCCATGGGATATGAAACCATGGGCGGATGCACCCAACCTTTACTTCTCAACCTTTTTCGGACGACTTACTCACTGCTCCAACGGATCTGATGGTGTCATAATTCTCAATAATTTTAATATTTGTATTTAGATTATTTTAGTATTTAACTCTCAATATCTTGTTAGTTTTGTACATAATATTGTGTTGTTTATGGCTGTTAATTTTGTTTTACTTCATGAAAACCAAAAAGCTCGAAACCATTTAGGGTGCGTTCATGATAAGACATGACAATTGTTTAACATTTGGTAAGCAAAATTGGACTGGTAAAATGACTAATTTACCGCTAATGAATTGTTTAGTGTTCTTTTAACCAAATAATCAATCTAAATGAAAATTAAAAAATAATATTAATAAAAAATAATAGAAAAACACCTAAATATTAATTAGAAAGCTCACATTCATAGAATAAAAAGACACAAACATCTCTTACTTTACATCTTATTAATAAAATCAAAACTACATAAAATTACATTGATAAATGTTTTATTCTCTTTAAATTTTAATTTTACTTCCCTTAAATTTTCATTTCTTATTTTATATAAATCTTAATAAATTTGTGTAATTGATTGAAAAATATAATAAAAATAAATATTTATTTGCTATTAGCATGTCCCCAAACATTTGTTAAAATATCACATCAAAACACTGACTAGCAGAAACACTAGACCATCGCCTGCAATGGGTTCGGACTATTTCCGTGACCGATATACTAGTATGGCACCAAGTGGCCCGCGGGCTAACCTTGATGTGTGGGACTGGCGGTGGTTCAGGTGAATCAGGGCGGTGGTGGACCGGATGTGAATGTAGTGTCTGGAAATGGGGACAGAGTTGAGGTTAAACCGGCTGGCTTAGCCGGCTCGCCGGTTGAACCGGTGGTCCAAGAAGATCAAGTAGCGGTTTGTGGTGGTTCAGATGTGGTTCAAGAAAATATGGGTTTGAAAGATGAAGATCGAGAGGAGCAACCTCCTCCGGTTTCCGGTATAATCTGCCGGAATCGGAGTGACGATTGCTTTCGATCTTTCATTCTTTTTTTTTTCTTCTTTTTCTTGTTTTCTGGTTTTTTTTGTTAGGAATTGTTTTGAGGAAATAGGAGGATAATGGTTTTAATCTTGTTGACATTTTGGTTTTTTTTGTAAAGTGGTTTCTAGGTATATTGTTTGGAAGGTTTCAAATAAGAAAAGTAAAAAGGTTGAGAATGTAGGAATAAGGATTATCGGTGAAATCGGAAAAAATTTAATACGAAGATATATATATATATATATGTGAATTCGTGTTTTTTTAATTAATTATTCACATGTGAAGATGCATATGTGAATCCATGTTTCCTTTTACCAGATTCACATGTATGAGTTACTTATTCTTATGTTCTCAACTTTTTTTTGTCTTTTTTATTTAAACCTACCTGTTGTTTCATATTCTCTGCAAAAGTAAAAATATTGGGTGATGGAAAATGAAGGTTTTTTTGACACAATTTCATGGGAATGTTGTTTTCCACCCCAATTGGCCGATACACTGTCGATCCTCTTCAAGAGTGTCAACATTTGCCTCCTATAAACGTATCAAACCATCACGGTCTTTATCTTCTTCAATTTGTCAGTGATAGTGTCAACTCTGCTCAAAAGAACTCATTCGGTATCTTGTTCAACATGGTTTGCCATGGGTCCACCTCGGCATCTTTAGTTCTACAATTTCCAATATTTTGTTCTATACAACATGACTAGTCTGATGATTACCTTATAGAATTTTTTTCTTTCATTTTTAGCAGGATATTCCTGTTACACAACACTCTTGTGACAACTTTTCGTTTTAACTAGCTCTGCTTTCAGTTTTAGCAGGATATTTCTGTTATACAACACTCTTATGACAACTCTTCGTTTTAACTTTTAACCACCTTGTTTTCAGTTTTAGCAGGATATTTCTGTTACATAACACTTTTGTGACAACTCTTCGTTTTAACCACCATGTCTTTATTCAACCTCACTCCTCTTTCTAAAGCATGTACCTATAATTTTGGCTACCTTTTGCCCTGATTTCTACCTCATTGTCACTTGCGTAAATTGCATCAAAGGTACTCGGTCCTAGAACAACTAATGCACAAGCCTTGTGTTTCCAATGTTGTCGTCCACTATTTCAGCTTAACATTCACCTTTCCCGCTTTCCGTCTGCCTCTGCTATTGATGCATTATCGTCAATGAATAACTACACAATGGACATTACCGTGGACCGATCCATGGTAAAATCTCATCTAAAATCACAAAAAAAAAAGGAATGGAGGTGCATCTTTGATGTGGCGTTTCCACCGGATATGAAACCATAAGTGGATGCACCCCAACCTCTTTATGACGACTTACTGTTCTAGTCGACTAGTGTCGTAATTCTCAACAATTTTGGTTCTTTTAGATGATTTTATTATTTTTGTCTGAGTCGAATATATAACTCGAAGCCACCTAAGCCATTTAAGGTTAAGGATTTGAAGGTTTGTTTGTGATGTAGGGAGAATTCAAGAGTTAATGAGACTTTTCACTGATCATTGAAAAAGAAGAAAACGGGCTCGAAAGAAACTCGTAAATCTGTGTTAGAAACAGAAAAACAATTCCCTGCGCTACTTCTCCTGAGACTTGGATCGCATGTCTGGTCGTGCACAAGTTCTAAACAGTCGTGAAAGGATTGCGTTTATTTCTTTATTTAATTATTATATTTCTTAATTAGTTTAGGATAATTATTTAGTTTTAGTCATTATTTATTTGTTTTCTAATTAGATTAGGATTATTATTATTAATTTACTTCTATTAATATCTTTTTATACTGGGTTTAGAATTCGGATAACTTTATTTCCATAATTATCTCTTAAGGACCCTTCGCCCGCCCGTCACCAGTGGAAGCAAGCACCTTGAAGGAAATTTCCATCGCGAAGGATTCAATCCAGCCACAGGTTCCCCTACGACTACCTTGTATTAGTTTAGCTATAAATAAGATCTATTGTTGGCAACGAAAAAGTCCGGTACATTCATGGAGGAGGATGAAACAATAAATGACATAACGATTCCTACCAAAAAAAACTATGAGCAAGTCCTTTACAAGATGTATTTAGATTGTTCACAAGGTTCGAGACCCGTAACCGAATACACTACTGAATTTCTAGGTCTTTCTAAACAGAACGAAATTGATGAAATGTAAGGACAAAAGGTGGCACGTACTAGTGGATTGAAAGGCTCGATTCAAGACAAGATTGGACTCCAAACTGTAGGGGTTGTAACTGAAGCCTCAAGTCTAGCCATGAAAGCAGAGTTGATGGAAAGATCAACGTGTACTTCCAAACGAACGATTGTCTATTCGTGAGGAGACACCGGAAAAAGTGGTAAACTTTGCCGACAAAGTTGAAGATAAAGATCTACTTGTCATAAAAGAAATATGTAATGATCCTAAAAAGTCGGCAACATGTTTCAAACCATTAATCAAAGAAACCGAAACTCAACCGGTTGAGGATATTCCTGAGGCAACGAAATCGTTGTCCAGGGTCGTCCCAAATTTTGAGTGAGCCGGACAACGGTCCAGTACAGGCCCAAGGGATATCAATTTACAAATTGGGTTTAGTACATGTTCTTATTACATAAAAAATTAGGGAAGATGATAGGAGCAAGACTAGAAACCTCTAGGTTAATAACAAACAAGCTTACCACTAGACTAATAATAATTTTGTTTATTTTTTGTTCCCAATTAATTTTTATTGTTTTTCTTCTTTATTTCCCTTAAATTAAAACTCATTTATTTTCGTTCCCACTTATAATTGATATTTGTCTGAAAAAAAAAAAAAAACTAAATAAAATTATTCAGATCCAACAATTAAATTTTGTAAAGATTTTTATTTAAAAAAAAAACTCTGATAATACTTGAAAACATATCATTTGTATTTTGTGTATGATTTCGTCAAATATGTTTATACAAGAAATTGGTATGTTATCTTTTGTTGTTGCATTTACTACACATGTATCTTTGGTTTGTTTTAGTTTTTAACGAATTGTATGAGTTTGCAGACGATTTTTTTACTTCAAGAGAGTCATTCACAACCGGCGAATATTTTTTTTTTAATTTTAAATAGTTCTTTAAAAATATGACTGCTACTTTTCATTTACTTAAACTTTTGTAATTTAGAAGCTAGCGAACAAATTTTTTTGTGTTATCCCTATTCCCTAGTGAAATGTACATCTTGTGCGGATTTTTTGTTAGATAACATCATTTTCAACATTGTTATAGAACGTAAAAAAATCGGTGTTTTTTGAGGGGGCATTTTTTACTTATTTCACCCAGGGCACCAAATACCTTTGGACCGGCCCTGTCGTTGTCACAAGTCACGAATGAACAACCTAAAGACGATGCTTCCATTATTATAACAACGAATACTTCGAAACAAATCAAAACAATTCCTGGTAAAGTTCTTGTAATCTTTTACCCTTTTGAGTTTGACAAAGTCTTCGTTCGTATTAAATGAGGGGTTAGATACATCGTTAGAAGGCATTAAAAAAATGCCATCTTTTTGTGTAATTCTCTATCTTCTCGCTAGTTATCGTACTATAATTGCCTTCTTGGTGTCCAACAAAAATTATTCGACCTATGTTGAAATTTGACAACCACTCGTTTCTTTCTCAAACCAAGCAACATGCTCCAGAATCTTGAGCTACCTACCCACATGAAATTATTTTCAATTTTACAGTAAATTACCGGTTCTATCGGTGCTTGAAACAATTTTGTCTTCTCTATATTAATATATCTCTAGAGTCAATAATTTTATATGAGGAACTACTGAATGTTAACTACCAGTCTACCATTACATTTAACCATTAAGGGTACGTTTGGTTACGGAAAAGTATTTTTATTTTTTTAAAAACGTTTTCAGAAAATAGGGTTGTTGAGTTTTCATTCTCAGTTCTCTGTGAAAATTTTAGAAAACGCATTTGGTTGAAATTGTGGAGTTTTTATTTTCCAATTTTAGAAATTGAAGGATGAAACTGTGTGTGTGCGCACACGCGCATGTGTGACTGTGTGTGCGTGCGTGTGTGTTATTCAGACTGAATGTAGTATTATTCAGTTTGAATATGACACGTGCCACGATCTCACTTATCCCGCGTTCACAACCAAATTTGAGTTTTCATTTGAACTCACCCCTATATATATATATGTGTATATATATATATACTAGTAATGTATCCGACACGATGTTGTCCAAATTATTTTGATTATGAAGCCGAGAACCTGAAATGACAATATTGTTTTAAATTTTGTTTTATTCTCTATCTCTTTATATGCTAATTTTATAGTATGTTGTGATTTTAAATCATAAATCAAATGATTTATAAATTCAAAGTTAAAATGTTTCATTGGTCAAATATTTTGAATACAATAGTTTAATAACAATATTTTTAACCCAAATCATTTGTTGTTCTTACTTTTTAAAGATCGACTTATGCATTAGACTATGGTCTATAGTTTTTTGAACTTCTAATAAAAAAATAAAATGCAAAATTTATGTTTGAATAAAAGTATGATAAGAGTACTAAAAACTATATGTTGCATAAAAAATTATTGAGTACCAAGATATTTCAAACCGATAATAAAATGAAACAAATCAGTTGGACTCTTCGTCACGATTTTTGACTTCTTCTAGAAAGAAAATGCATGTTTGACTAAAAATAATTAGGAAATTATTTGTGTGGTGGACGCTTTACAGATTGACTTGAGTTTATATGTCATGTGACTAGTGCTGTAAACAAACTGAACGTTCACCAAAGCGTTCGGTGGGAAGTTCGTTTATGTTCGTTTATTTAATAAACGAACGAACATGAACATATTTTTTTGTTCGTTTAGTTAAATGAACGAACATGAACAATGGTCTCGTTCGTTCATTTACGTTCATGAATGTTCATTTACCTTCTTTCGTTTATGTTCGTTTAAGTTCGTTCGTTTACGTTTGTTTATATATATAAATATATTTATATATTATGACATTAATATGTAAAATCAATAATTAAATTAAATTTTTAGAATTTCTTTTTTATGGTTCCTAAGTTTACCCGGTTTTTTGTTTTGTTATGTTACTTTTTAGGAACAAAATAATAAGTAATGGTGGTTTTATTCTATATTTGTGTTTGTTCGTTTATGTTCATCTATGTTCGTTTATCTTCATTCATGTACATTTATGTTTGTTCGTTTACGTTCGTTTAACGGCTTAACAAACGAACATGAACAAACAAAATTTCTTAATGAACACAAAAAATTTCGTTCGTTTACCGTTCGTGTTCGTTCGTTTGTTCGGTTAAGTTAAATGAACGAACACGAACAAGCCTTCGTTCGTGTTCGTTCGGTTCGTTTACAGCCCTACATGTGACCATTTAAAAAAAAGCTATATAATCGGACTAACGAATTTTAAAATAATCGAATTTAGCCCATTCATTTACAGCCCTACAAGTTTCTTTCTTCCTCTCGTGTTTGCTGCTGTTTGGCTACTTTGATTTTCGTATTTGTTGCGTACAATTGTTTAGCTACTTTGATTTTGTTTATAACATGGCTAGGAAAGATGATTCCCTTCAATCTATTAGCACTCAATTGGATGGTAAAAATTATGTTTATTGGAGTTATGTAATGAAGAATTTTCTGCGTGGAAAACATGTGTGGGGTTATGTCTCTGGTACAACATGTAAACCTACAGATGAGAAAGACGCCAATCATGCTCAATTACAGGATACATGGGAAACTGATAACTATAAGATTATCACTTGGATTAATAACTCTGTGATACAAATCAATTGGGACTCAATTGGCTAAGTATGATACGGCTAAAGAAGTTTGGGACCATTTGGATAGGTTGTACACTCAATCAAACTTTGCCAAACAGTACCAGTTAGAAACAGATATTCGTGCTCTCCGACAGAATGATTCGAGTGTTCAAGACTTCTATGTTGCAATGTCTGATTTATGGGATCAGTTGGCTCTTACAGAGTCTGCCGAATTGAAAGCATTCGGACCCTACATCTCTAGGAGGGAAGAGCAACGTTTGGTTCAATTCTTGATGGCATTATGATCTGATTTTGAAGGATTACGTGGAACTATCCTTCATCGCACTCCTCTTCCCACAGTTGACTCGGTTGTTCATGAATTGATTGCAGAAGAAACTCATCTGAAAGGCTCTAAACTGTCAACTACTCCTACTGTCTTTGCTGTTCCACAACGATCTCATAATGTAAACCAACCCAGACCAAAAGTGGCCATCGATGAATGTGCTTTTTGCAAACAGAAAAATCATTGGAAATCTCAGTGTCCCTTATTACTAAACAAGGGAAAACAGCAGCAACGATCTCTCGGTTCTGCTCCATGGGCACCTCAACAACATAATAAAGCTCCTGGATTGTTTCAGCCATCATTTCAGCCTCGTCCTTCCGGTTCGACCCCATGGGCGCCCCGACCACCATAGTTTACTGTTGTTGCCGCTGCTCCTTCAGTAACGCATGATCTTCAAGACACCACCCCACCACCGTATGCTTTGGATCCTCGGGTTTTTGAGCAGTTCAGACAGTTCCTTGCCTCTAATCCTGCTGCCATGTCCGCCTCTATGTCTCGTTCAGGTTTGTCTTCATCCAGTACTTCAGGTATACCTTCCAACTTATGGATTTTGGATTCTGATGCATCTCATCATATGTCACCTCATTTGACATCATTTGCATCCCTGTCCCCGGGTTCACCCGTTTCTGTTACGTCCGCTAGTTCTACGTCCATGCCAGTAGAAGGTGTTGGTTATGTTGTTACTCCTCACATATCTCTCTCTGTCTATTATATGCCCACACTTGCTTTGAATCTTGCTTCGGTTAGTCAATTATGTAAAACAGGTTATTGCGTTTTCTTTTCTGATTCTCTGTGTTGTGTACAGGACCCGCGGTCTCAGAAGGTGATTGGGATAGACCGTAAGCTAGGGGATCTTTATGTCGTGGATGAACTCAAAGTCTCTGATGTTGCTGCTTCTAGTGTTGACTTGTCTTCCTTTCGTCTGAATCATTCTTCTTCTGATTTTTATCTTTGGCATTCTCGTTTAGGACATGTTTCCGCATCACGTTTACAGTTTTTAGCCTCTACAGGCATTTTGGGTCATTTGAAAAGTTGTGATATTTCTGACTGTAGTGTTTGTAAACTGGCAAAATTTTCTGCTTTACCATTTAATAAAAGTATGTCTTATTCTTTTGCTCCTTTTGATCTTGTGCATTCTGATGTATGGGGACCTTGTCCCGTGTCTTTAAAGGGAGGTTCCACGTACTATATGTCATTTATTGATGATTACACTCGTTATACTTGGGTTTTTCTTATGAAACGCAAGTCTAAATTCTTCTCGGTATATAGTAACTTTAGAGCTCTTATAAAAACACAACATTCTGCTGTCATAAAATGTTTCAGGTGTGATTTAGTGGGAGAATATACCTCTAATGATTTCACTCAATTACTTACATCTGACGGTACCATACATCAATCATCGTGTACCGATACTCCTCAACAAAATAGTGTTGCTGAAAGGAAACATCGACATCTTGTTGAAACTGCTCGTTCTTTGCTACTTTCTTCTGAAGTTCCTAGTGTTTTCTGGGGGGAAGCGTTTATTACCGCTACCCATGTGATAAATCGAATTCCCACAGCTCATAACTCTGGCTTGTCTCCTTTCGAAAAACTATATGGTGACTCTCCTGATTACTCCTCATTACGTGTCTTTGGTTGTATTTGCTTTGTCCTTTGTCCCCATGTTGAGAGGAACAAGTTATCTCCTCGATCTGCCTTATGTGTTTTTCTGGGGTATGGTATTGGTTAAAAAGGATCCGTTGCTTTGATCCGGTAAGTCAAAAACTTTACGTCTCACGTCATGTCCCGTTTTTGGAGCATATTCCTCTCTTCTCTATTCCGGCTCAATCTCATGATGTGACACAGTCAGATCTCCGGTCTATTGATCCTTTTGATGTTGATACTGATGATACTTCTCCTGATGTCCCCGTCCATGAGACATCGACGACTTCTGATTCCCATACGCCTATGACTGCTCCCTCTGCTGATGAGACCACAGATGTCTCCCCTCGTAAGTCCACTAGTACTCATAAGTCCACCAAACTTCCTGATTTTGCTTACTCATCTTATTCAGCTTCGTTTGCTTCTTTTATTACCAATATACATCGGTTGACTGAACTTGATCCTATCGAGAAGCTATATTTGATCCCCTTTGGCAGGATGCTATGGCTGAGGAACTGACTGCTCTTTACCAGACCCACACGTGGGATCTAGTTCCACTTCCACCCGGAATGCATGTGATTGGTTTTCGTTGGGTATACAAGATTAAAACAAAGTCTGATGGGTCTATTGAACAGTATAAGGCTAGACTTGTAGCCAAAGGATACTCACAACAGTACGGTATGGATTATGAGGAGACTTTTGCACCAGTTGCAAAAATGACGACTGTTCGAACCCTTATTGAAGTTGCCTCTATTCGTCAATGGAAAATTTGCCAAATGGATGTCAAGAATGCATTCTTGAATGGTGATCTTCATGAAGAGGTATACATGACTCCTCCCCCAGGTATTGCTCACAAATCGGGTGAAGTATGTCGACTTCGAAAAGCTCTTTATGGTCTCAAGCAAGCACCTCGTGCTTGGTTTGAGAAATTCTCTACGGTGATTACTTCTCTTGGCTTTATTCCTAGTAACCATGATTCAACATTGTTTGTTAGATGTGCGAATGCAGGTCGGATTCTCCTATCCTTATATGTAGATGACATGATTATTATCGGGGATGACTATGAAGGTATTGAGTCTCTAAAACAGGAATTGGCTCATCGCTTTGCTATGAAAGATTTGGGAATATTGCGTTATTTCTTGGGTATGGAGGTTTCTCAATCTAAGAAAGGTTTCTCAACATTGTTTAAATACCGATAGTTAGTTGCCAATTAACTTAAGGGGCATTACCTCGAAATATTAAAGATCCAATTATGACAAGTTGAAAAACTATTATTATAAATTCAACACACCTCTTTATTTTATTACTAAATTCTTAAATCTCAATTTATTAACTTACACCCCAAACTTTAGGTTTTTTAGCCTTTCATTAAATATGGGTTTTTTATAAAGTATTAAGACAAATACAAGATGAACTAAACTTAATGATTATGATTAACTTGGAACTAGAATGTTACTGGAAAAGTAACTAGCGATTATAAAAGCAATTAAAGAAAATGCTCTAGACTAAACGATGATGTTTAACTAAGGTACGATTAGAACCAAAATGTAAATGAGAGAACAAATGGTGATTATAAAAGCAATTAAAGAAAATGGAATTAACATTAAACATATATCACGGACAAGTTTGTCATTAGCAATCTTGAGTAGATTATACCGGACAAGTTTATCGTGAATATTCTTGAGTTGAATGCTTTCGACAATTTTACCATTAGTAATTTTGAAGTGCAAACGAGGACAAGTATATTCTTAATAATCTTGAATAGCAATTAACGAAACGTGCAAACTAGAAAAAAAGATTAAGGATTCGAGAAAGTTGTACGAAAATGATGAGATCGTGCTGTAATCCTAGTGATTATCGAACACCTTCTATTGTAGCAACTTTGAAGATTTGAAAACTAAAACTAGAGAGAATTTGATGGTAACTTGGAATAATGAAAGGTGATGAGCAAATTTGAAACACAAACTACTTCTTTATATATAAAGATGACAACCCACTTGCTAAATAAGGTACACACTAAACATATATAAAATGCTTAATGTATGACTTATACACAATTTGATTGCTTCACTCCTTGGACTTACAACACTAATAAGCTAAACGATGGAAAGCATAAAGGAAGCTAGGATGATGACTTGTGGTTTTGGCTAAACTTCATGCAACATGGACTTGCTTGGCAAAAGAGATGGTTTCCTCCCAAATAGAAGGTACTTAGTTGTAGGAACAATGGAGGATGAAGTTGTCTTGGATGATATGGTTCTTCATTACCTAAGCTTCATATATATATATAGTGGACTTCATAAAGTCATGGCTTAATGAATAAGCCAAAACACAAAATGGGCCGCATATAAATAGCCCAACAAAAATATAAAATCCTGATCCATAATAATTTTGAGAGGTTACAAAACAAAATTAACCATACATTCATGGGTCTTCAACCATCCCAATCTTTCATAGCTCGTGATTCGGTCAGCTCTCTTTTGAATCCTATTATACCTGTAAATAACATAATATAGAAATGTGAGTGATGGCATAAATTATGGCAATTTGGCGTCCAATAATTCACATTTCTTTATTTATATGTAACATTAGAACGTTACTAAAATTACTATTTAAAAGCCTAAGACGATACTCAAATTCTAACTAAAAAAGGTTAAAAGCTTAATAAAACTAGACGTAAATACGGTTAATAAATTACCCGTATCAAACATCTCCAAACTTAAATCATTGTTTGTCCCCAAGCATTGTTTGTCCCCAAGCAATAAATCTAAGGAAAAAAAATGACTCAAAATCCTATGACTTAATGGCTAAAACACAAACTTAAGACCCACATCCTTGAAATACACCATTTTTAACACTAACCAAATAACCAAATTCATTTATCATTCCTTTATATAGTGCAAAGTTTTAAAAATGGGTAACTTCAAAGCCATTATGTTTGTAACAAAATAAAGCATGTCATTCCTTCAATCTTTGATATTAGCATGGTGTTATCTTGATCTTGTGTTTCCTTTCTTTTGATGGATAACTTTGGTATTATCACGCTTTCGTGTATGAGGAAAACTGTATATGTTGAGAGCTTTGTATGAGAGATATGTATGCACTTGTGGTTGAAGCTATGCTTCTTTGAATGTGTTTGTGCATACTTTGTGTATTTATGCACCAAAAAAAAGTAAATTTTGGTGCATTTTTGGGTGTAGAGTGTATGATGTTTGTATGTAGTGTAACTTGAAACTACATCTCCAAACTTGAAGTGTTCAATGTCGTCATTGAATTTTTAGAAAAGCGACCATGAATGACAGAAGGTTAGAAATTAAACATTTAGTGTCAAAATCACGTGGTGAGTGAAAATGATCCAACTTGCAACTTTGCACTTGAGTGGGGAATGAAAAATGACGTTATGGTAAAAATGGTTAAAGCCAAAAAGTGGTGTTAGATGGATGTGTGTACCAAATTTGTGACAAAACAGGGAATAAGAGTGTTCCCCAAACTTCCTAAAAGAGAAAATTACCTACCTTAAAGATTACTAAAACCAACAAGAAATATTGGGTGTGGACCACCCAAAAATGGTAACCCGCATGCATGACCACCCTTCAAACTGATTGTGGTCCCAAAAGAGCCCATGCATGGAGTTGAAATAGTGTTCCAACATGCAAAGTATACCCAAAACAACAAATATAACCTATAAACTATGACTGGCAAACAACAAAGACACATAGTAGATACTAATTAATACCTAAAAGACTCAATAAAACAGCAAATAATATTACTAAATAAAGACTTCAGATCTAAAGTGTAGTTTAGAAATACCAAATTCCTTTTCCCGCGGAGTAGGATGATCCTCCCTTCCATTGCCTTCCTCATTCTTCTAATATCCGATTCCTTGATCTCCCTCTGCCTCTATGACTGCTTGCCTGCTTCTTTCCTGCTCATTGTTCTGAACTCCCACTGGTGTACCTGTCTAAACAATCTCCCGTTCATCAATCTGATTACCTCCTAAATGTGCCTCATTCAGAGAATCCATCGGGACGTTGAGCAAAGACCCAATCTGCATACTGGGCATAGAACTCACTTGCACACCAACTTGAGAACTCATCTGCACACCAACTTGAGAACTCATTTGTGCTCCCATATGTCCTGTTAGCTGACCAACCTCCAGCTGTACATTCTTTAAAGCAAGTTCCAATGTTATCTCTAAATTTGTTATCCTATCCTTCCTTTCTATTATTGTTAGACCCAAATCTGTTACCCGCTCACTATATTCAGCACATTGTTTTTGTAGTTTGACTATCGTACCCCAAAGTTGCCCATAGACCCTTTGTTCTGCCGACTCGACTGCCATCTGCCTCATTCTTTCTTGGTATAACTTCCATGTATGAAATTAGTAGCACTCACCATCTTTTCCTTTCCCTTACCCTTTACCATCTGCTTTTTTATTGGGGGTTCCTCATTTCGATTTGGTATATTCTGGATCACCACCCCATTTGGTATTTTGATTCCCTCTAGTGGCTGGGGTGTGAATAGAACCAGTTGAGCCCTTGGTGGCTCAAGGTAGTTCTCTCGAGCCAGTTGGTTTAGAAAAAGCAGTTGATAAGGGGCGAGGTCAGGACGTGGTTGTCGATTCACAATACCCCTGTGTGGATTTGAAATCGTGACTAGGGAACTAGGGGTTGGTGGAATGGCTCGTATTGGTGAGGCGTCAATAGGTTCCGGATAACCCGAAGGTGCCACCAAAGGGTGGGTTTGGATATTCTGACCCATGATTGACTGGGCTCTGTGTGGATCAGCCAACACAGATGGGATTGGTGCTCAGGTGCTTGGGCCAGCTTCATATGGTCCACTAAGAATCGGTCGAATGTGATTTCGATTCCTAAAAACAACAACGGGAGGCGTTGTAGTTCGATCTGCCTCCCATTGATGGTGGTTGTTTGTACCGGGTTGTCACCCGAGCTATTGGTTGTGTGTGAAGGAAGTAAGTCAAGCACAATAATGGGGTCCTCTCTAGTACCTGTTTGAGACATCGGTTCTGGATTGAGAGGTTCGTGTACCTTAGTGAGTGGCTCGTTGAGGTCGAAAGTCTCTCTCTTTGGTTGCGCACAAATGCCGGCATTAGGTGATTTGGGTGGAATGATAGTGGTGGTTGCTGGTGGATCTTTGTCGGTGAAAATTGATAATGCTTCGATTTGGGTGGTGCTGAGAGGAGCAATAGTGTTTGATGGGTTCGAAGGTTGCTCCTCCATGGCTGACGGACTGGTGGTGCTCTGCTCCGATGATGGCGGTTCCGTCGAGGGAGGTATTTTTAGGGTTTTTTCTGGTGAAGTGGGTGGGGGAGTTTTAGATGAGGAAGTAAAATGGTCTAGGACCATATTTGCGAAAGTTAACAAGGGATTTTTGGTGATCGGTTGAGATTTCGAGGGTTGTTGCGTGGGGGAAGACGAAGAGGCTGTTGATGATGATTTTTGCACAAATGTCACAGAGTTAAAGAAGACGGGTTTAATGGATCTTCTTCCCGATCTTCTTAAAGCTGTGGTGATGAGTGTATTTTTGGGTTGCGAAGCACTTGGATTTTTCTTATTTCGTGTGGATCGTCGGAGTTTCGCCGGTGCTCTCATTCTTGAAGATGAAGCATCAGGGAGAGTAGGTTTTTATAACCTAGAAGCTTCCTTACTAGATGAGGATCAAAGATGAACAGTGAGCTACACATAGGTGATGATCTCATTTGGAGATACGAGGTAACCCATACTGAAGGAAGACGCCGACAGAAGGGAAAGCTACCTGATTTCTTGTGCATGATTACCTGCATGGCTGCAAAACTCAGCTTTGCATTTAATGCTCCGCTGATGTGGCAAGATAATCCAAATAAAACAGCTAATAATTTAAAAATGTAATGTATTGTTTTATAAAAACTCATACACAATCCACTCCTTGGGCCGCCCAATTCGGTACTACACCACAAACCAACAATTCTAGAATTGGGCCACAAGCAAACTTAAAACAAAATCCATTACTTTTTCTAACTATTTACAAAACTAATGGACAAGGTCCAAATTAGTTTTGCCAACTAAAAAAATATTAACTAACTATCAAATTAAGAATTCTTAACAATTTTAAGTTTCTAATTAAAGAAAACTAAAAATATAAAAATTAATAATTTTCAAAATGAGTTACTTTTAAATTTCATCAAATTATAAAACAACTGATTGCTAAAAAAATTTAAAACTCTATTTTAAAGAATTTTCAAAAAACTTAAAAATGGGAGGTTTTAATAAGATGATGAAATAAAGTTTTTTCTGATGGTAAAAACTACGTATTTATCTGCAAATTTAAATTACAACTGTACACAGGTTTCTCTTGGCCTTTTTCAACTTCTCAGATTGATAACCTTAAAGGGTTGATCAATAACCTCCTCTTCTCTAAAATATGGTTTCACACGCTAACCATTGACTTTAAAAGTGGTTCCCTTTTCTGGGTCAATGAGATCCACCATGCCATACGGGTATATCTTAGAAATTGTGTACGGTCCTGTCCAACGGGAATTTAGCTTTCTTGGAAAAAGGTTCAAACGGAAATTGAACAGTAGAACAGATTGGCCCTCATTGAGTTCTTTTGGATGGATCCTTTTGTCATGCCATTTTTTTATGTTCTCCTTGTAGAGTTTGGCATTTTCATAGGCATCATTTCTAAGCTCTTCTAATTCATTTAGCTGCAGAAATATTTTTCTGTCGGCTTCATCCAAGATCATATTTAGTTCTTTTAAGGCCCAGTAGGCCTTATGTTACAATTCTACTAGTAAGTGACAAGCTTTTCCGTAAACTAACCGGTATAGGGACATGCCTATCGGGGTTTTATAAGCAGTGTGGTAGGCCCATAGGGAATCATCTAGTTTTGATACCCAATCTTTTCGGTGAGGTTTCACTACCTTAGCTAAAATTCCCTTATTTTCCCGGTTACATGATTCAGCTAAACAGTTGGTTTGCGGGTGATAGGTTGTGGCCACCTATTTCTTAATACCATACTTTTCTAAAGTTTCATCCAGGAGGTTATTGATGAAATGAGTTCCTTCATCACTAAATAAAGCACGTGGAGTGCCAAAACGTGTGAAGATGTGTTTGTGCAAAAATTTGATAACCGTCTTGGCGTCATTAGAGTGGCAAGCCATGGCTTCCACCCATTTTGACACGTAGTCAACGCCACCAGAATATATGTGTAATTATTTTTGGATACAGGGAAAGGTCCCATGAAGTCAATACCCCAAATGTCAAATAATTCTACTTCAAGGATTCCGTTTAGAGGCATCTCATTCTGTTTGGAGATATTCCCACTTCTCTGAAATTCGTTGCATTTTTCACAAAATCTTGTGCATCTTTATGCACATGTGGCCAAAAGAAACCTGAATGTAGAACCTTAGCAGCAGTTCTACCACCCCTAAAATGGCCACCACATGGTCCTGAGTGACAGTGTGTTAGGATAGAGCTGATTCCTTCTTTTGGTATACATCTTCTGATCACCTGGTCTGCATAAATCTTAAACAAGAAAGGATCATCCCATAAATATTTTTTTGAATCAAAAATTAGTTTTCGCCTTTCATGTTTATTCAACTCCTTGGGAATTACCCCACAAGCTAAATAATTAACTAAATCAGCAAACCAGGGTATAGAAGTTTTGACTGACAAAATCCTCTCATCAAGGAACACTTCACAACTCTTTTCTGTGGGTAATGGTTTAGTCTGGACAAATGGCCAGCTACCTGATTGTCCATGCCCCTCCTATCAATGATTTCTAGATCAAATTCTTGCAAAAGCAAGACCCACCTAATTAGCCTTGGTTTTGCATCTTTTTTGGAAATTAAATACTTAATGGCAGCGTGATCAGTGTGGACAATAACTTTGGTGCCTATTAAATATGATCTAAATTTTTCGAATGCAAAAACCGCTGCTAATAATTCTTTTTCAGTCCTGGTGTAATTTATCTTGGCCTTATTGTAACACCCGGAAATTTCGTATGAATGGATTATGAGAATGGTATTGTAATATTATACTTTATGGCCAAATGGAAGGTTTCAAGTGTATAATGATGGGTTGCAATGGATTGGAGGAAAGGAACGAACGTCGGACAGAAAACGACCTTCGGTACGTTTTGGGCGACAATGGCAGGCTACATTGCGATGTCAATGTCGCAAGGCATAGTCGCCAGAACCATCAGATGCCAAAATTCAGATCAAGGCTTCGGTACGCATTCGGCGACTATGACACGACGACTATGCCAGTGTCATAGTCGCAAGGCATAGTCGCGGGAAAGGAAAATCGGATAAATTTCAAGGGTTTCGATACATTTGGGGCGACTATGACATTGGCGACATTGCCATGTCATAGTCGCATAAGGCAATGTCGCCCGCGAGGTCCAGCAGGCACAATAAGGTGCGATTTTCAGCTTTTCATCTCATTTTATCAGATACGCGTTTTAGAAACGGGAGCAAAAGTTCAAAGGCGATTTTTAGGGCTCATAACTCTTCACCTACCCCTTCCAAGGAGCATTGATTGTTGCATTAAGTGAAGACTCAAGAGTTGATTCCATCATTAAAGCTTCAAGTAGTGGTGTTCTTGATTCCTTTCAGATTCCTTGATCACCTCCATCCTCTCAGGAGCTTTTCTAGGGTTCTCCTAACTCTAGCCTTGTGAGTTCAAATCTAAACTTATAAAATCAAATACTTGTTGTAAATGTAGCATTTTACTGATTCTTAAGCTTATTTTCAAGTAATTGTATATTTGGGTAAGTTTGGAGGTTTTAGGTCAAAATGAGGTTTTGGAGTATTTTGTTGTAGATGATGGGATGAGCATCTTTAATGGTTTAAAATACTTGGAAATGTTATAAAATGAAATAATCTTTGGTTTTGAAACTCAAAATGGTTTGACCTAGTTTTTGGTAAAACTTGGATTTGAAAAGGAAATGGTTTATTGAAAGGGTTTTCAAGGTTGGAAAACTAGCGACACGTCTTGTTGATGTATTCGGTCGTAGGACTAGTATGTAATGGATCCATAGGCATATAGTCGGTTTAAAACGGGATTGTTGTCCCTTTTTGATAGCATAGAAGTCATCGGGGGCCTCTTACCGTTGGGTATAATGCCAGATCATTACCGGATGCCATTGACTCTATGCATGCGCAATTTGGGGTCATCAGGGGGCCGTGTACTAAGGTGCATAATCGGTTATAGACCGGTTGCCAGTGACCATTGCGCGGGCTTTCGTAAGAAGTCATCGGGGGCCGTGTACTAAGGTGCATAATCGGTCATTGACCGGTTGCCATTGGCTCTTACAGTTAGCTCAAACATCGTGTAGTGACCTACTTCTGGTATCCGTCACTAAGGATGGAACACCGGGTCTCCCCCGGTTGTTTTTAAAAGATCCTTGCTCATCAAGAGTAAGTTATTTCAAGTGAAGTTGAATGGGATAAACGCACTGTATCTTATCTTTTAAATGTTTTAACTGCCTTATCCATTTAACTGTTTGTTCTCACTAGGCGTAAGCCTAACACTTGATTTTAAATGTGGTTTAGCAGGTAAACAAGTTGATGGGGCTCTTTAGAGAAGAGCGGGTTGATGTGTCGAGAGAGAGGACACCTTTTTGGAGATATGCTCATAGAGCATATACATAGTTGGAGCTATAGCATATTCTTTTGAGGATATTAGTAACACCGAATTGTAATCTATAGTCTGAATATCATAGATTAATAGGTTGTTATTTTAATATCCATGTTTAGATGTAAACTCCCATACTCGGTCCCCACTTATTGGGTGATTTTATTTATATTCTGCATGTTATTTCGGTTCAATTTTACTCTAAGTTTTAGGGTGTTACACTTATTGAGAGTTCTACCGGCATAGTAGATGGGATGGAAAAATTTTCCCTTTTTCTGACCCAAAACTGCCCCAACCGCCCAGTCAAATGGTAAAGACCAATCAGCTGTGACAACTACAGGTGCTGTAACCAAGGCTTCCTCTAGAATTTTAAATTTTTTTGCACAATCTTCATTAAAATTGAAGACCTGGTCATTCTGCAGTAGCACACAGAGAGGTTTTGAAATCTTTGAAAAATCTTTGATGAATCTCCTGTAAAAACCTGCATTTCCTAGAAAACTCCTTATCCCCTTCATAGTGGTTGGTTCAGGTAATTTTTCAATTACCTCAAGTTTGGCTTTATCAACCTCAATGCCTCTTTTGGATATGAGATGCCCTAGCACAATGCCTTCCTTAACCATAAAATGACATTTTTCCCAGTTTAAAACCAAATCAGTCTCCTCACATCTCTCAAGACTTTTTTCAAGGTTTTTTTAGACAAATGTCATATGATGATCCATACATAGAAATATCATCCAAGAAAATTTCCATGGAAGTTTCTAACATATCTGAAAAAATGGACATCATACATCTTTGGAAGGTGGCAGGAGCATTGCATAGTCCAAAAGGCATTCTTCTAAAAGCAAAGGTTCCATAGGGACATGTGAAAGTGGTCTTTTCTTGGTCATCGGGAGCTATGGCGATCTGGTTGTACCCTGAATATCCATCTAGAAAAATTAATATTCTTTTCCAGCTAACCTATCCAACATTTGGTGAATAAATGGCAAAGGAAAATGGTCTTTTTGGGTAGCTTTGTTAAGCTCCGTATAGTCCATACAAATCCTTCAACCGGACACTGTCCTAGTAGGATAAGTTCATTTTTCTCATTGGATACCACAGTAACTCCCCCCTTCTTTGGTACACATTGTGTTGGGCTGACACAAGTACTACTGGCAATATGATAGATTATTCCAACATCCAACCATTTTAGAATTTCTTTCTTGACAACTTCTTTCATTGCAGGATTTAGCCTTCTTTGAGGCTTAACTGAGGTGAAAGTTTTATCTTCTAAAATAATTTTATGCTGGCAGATTGTAGGACTTATGCCCTTTAAATCTGCTATTGTCCATCGTAAAGCTTTGGTATGAGACTTCAACATGGTGACTAATCTTTCCTCCTGGCCTTTTTCTAGCGATGCAAAAATAATGACCGAAAACTTCCCTGACTCTCCCAAAAAGGCATATTTTAAGTGAAAGGGAAGTTGTTTTAACTCTAGCTCTGGGGCTTTTTCTAAAGATGGGACAAGGGTAGGTCTGTCTTTAGGGTCTATGTAACACTCTCAAATCTGGAAAGAGCGACTAATTTAAAATTTCTAATATTACATCAATATTTAAGATAAATCATTTCCTATAAATCAATATTTAAGTTTCCTCAAACCACCTACACAACTTCCAAAACCGAGTTCCATTCGGTGAAGACTTCAGATCTTTCAGCTACACCTCTAGATCCATGGTGTAATCCTTTCAAGAACACCTACATAACTTCCAAAACATACATAAAAACAAACCCAAGAGAGCATTAGAGTTGTTGGTGCAAAAACTCAAACCCTAAATTCAAGATTTTGGAGAGGTGATCGTACCTTTCAACTTCTAGGAACCCCAAATCATCAAGTAAACTTTAATCCTCATTGTTACCATCTTAAAGAGCTCTGAAAATACAAAACCATAGCAAAAAGAATCGCCTAAATCGGAGCTGTGATGAAGAAGTTATGGCTAAATGAAGAAAATCCCGATTTTAACCACTAGAGGCCGTCCGCGATTATGTCCCACGATTATGCCATGTCATAATAGCATGGAATAATCGCCCATGTCCAATCTAATTCCATTTCTAAGCCACGGTAAAACCTTTGCGATTATGACATAGCCTGGACCGTTTCGAGGTGTTTTTCCTACTTTTCACCCGTTTTGATCTCGTTTCTTGCCTTGTAGATGATACCTAATATAATTAACTCCAAAATACTTATTTCATTGATCCGAAGAGTGGAACACAAAGAGGACCCGGTATGCCACTTTACAAAAGACCCGGTTGATACATTGTGCCATTGTCCCTATAGCATGGTACAATTGTTGGGCCCACCAACCACTTGGTACCACCGGTGTTATTGCGACAGATGTCGTAACTGCATGGCATAATAGTTGAGATGAATATACTCTAAGTATCATCGGTGCTATAGTGACATATGTCACTCCCATATGGCACCACTGCTCAAACTCTGAAATTATCATTCGGTTATTGAATCGCTCGATTCAACACTTTCTTCAACATGGACGAAAATCAGGGTGTTACAGTCTAATGTTTCAAAAGCAACTACTTCCTGAATTGGTTCCAAATCCTCAGAACTGGTGTCTTCTTTTTCCTCACTATTAGACTCCTCTTTCCTCAACATCATCTCCAAACTTTGTTCTTGACAAGACGTTTCAATCAAACTTATAGCAGAACATTCTTCTCTATCATTCGGGTACCTAAGAGAATTAAAAACATTGAATGTTACAGTTTGGTCATGCACTCTCATGGTTAATTCTCCCTTTTGAACATCTATCAATGCTCTTCCAGTTGTTAAAAAGGGTCTTCCTAAAATGATGGGAATCTCATGGTCTACTACACAATCTAAGATAATGAAATAAGCGGGAAAAATGAATTTCTCTACTTGGACCAGGACATCCTCAATTTTACCCTTAGGATGGGCAATGGATTTATCTGCTAACGTTAGTGTGACAGTAGTAGGTCTTGCTTCACCTATGCCTAGGGTCTGAAAAATTGATAAAGGCATGAGATTGACACTGACACCTAAATCACACAACGTTCTACCTATCATTTTACCTCTTACAAAACAAGGAATAGTAAAACTACCTGGATCTTTTAACTTAGGGGGTATTTTGTTAGATATCAAAGCACTACATCCCTCAGTCATAGCAACTGTCTCATACTCTGTCAATTTCTTTTTCTTGCTTAAAATAACTTTTAAAATTTTTGCGTATGCTGGCATTTGTTCAATGGCCTCAACCAATGGTATGTTGATATGCAATTGTTTGAAAACATCCAAAAACTTTTTAAATTCATTTTGCTTCTTTTGGTTCCTTAATCTTTGTGGATAAGGAATGTAAGAAGGGACAGGTATGGTAGTTGTGCTTTTCTGAGCTGTGGGTGTAGCCAGGGTAACCAGTAATTTAACTTGAATTTGTTTTTCATGAATTACAGCTGGACTGTCACGAGAGTGTGACAAATCCACAGTAATCTTTTCTTGGGATTTTTGAACAGGTGGTGCTTCTTTTAAAAACGGATCTGACTCCTTTGGGACACTTTTGATGTCAATGGGTTCACTTGCGGTTGTGGGCCTAATGACATCACAAGTGTGTGATGGAAATTCAGAGTTAACAGCTGTGGAATTCTTTTCAGTCTCTGCTTTGATTGGATTTTCTGGAAATTTCTTTTCAGTCTCTGCTTTGATTGGATTTTCTGAGACTTTTTGTTTAACTTCAAGCAGAAGCTTTCCGCTTCTTAAGGTAATAGACTTAACATGCTCCTTCCCCTCTCTATGTGGTATTTCAGTGTCACCGGGAAGAGCTCCAACATGCCTTTTTCTTACTTCTAACGAGATCTGACCTATCTGAGTTTCTAGGTTTTTGATAGCAGCATAAGTTTGGGTTATAAACCCTTTCATCATTGTTTCCAAGGAAACAGATGACTCAACATTCTGCTTAGGCCGACTTTGGTAGTTAGACTGATTGTTTTGAAAATGACCCTATTGGTTGTTACGGTTACCTTGATTTGGTTGTGAGTTGAAATTGGACTGTCTTTGATTTTGAAATTCAGATTGTCCTTGTGAGTTTTGGGCTGGGGGATTTAAAGTTGGACCGTGCCATGAAAAATTCGGATGTTATCTCCATCCAGGATTATATGTTTGGGAAAATGGTCCAGTTTTATTTACAAAATTCACTTGTTCCGATTTCCAGGACAGTTTTCAAACGAGTGTCCTTCGCCACAGTATACACATTATATTGATTGAGCATTGGATTGTAGAGACATAACATCATATCTCACTTGTTGTCCAGTAGACAGATTTGAAATTAGTTTAGTGAGTTGTGATGTTAATGTTGTGACAGCATCAATCTTTGTTCCTCCAGTTGCCTTTTTCAGTGGTACAGACCGTGGGTCAGACCAATGCCCGTTGTTGTTGGAAATCTTCTCAAGTATCTCAATCCCCTCATTGTAGGTACAAGTAGTGAATGCTCCGCCTGCAGTAGCATCTAGCATAGATTTTGCAGTGACATTTAAGCCACTGTAAAATGTCTCTACTTGTATGCAGTATGGAATGCCATGATGAGGTGTGACGTGGCGATGAGGTCAAGCCTCAAGCCTTACGAGTTACGGCGAGGCCATGGCGTTTTCCAAGGCGTGGCTTAAGGCGACAAATATGTATTTTATATGCGTACATATACTACATAGGGTTGTGTTCTGGTGAGAAGAGAAGTTATGGCAAAAAGGGTAAGAATTAATCTCCATCTTTAGATCAATCCTAATTGAAGATCAACACTAATGAGATACAACGTGATGGTTCGGATCAATTCCCTTCTAAACCACAATTCATGTGTGGGCATGAGATTAAAAGTGATCAACGGTGGATATCTCTTCTTACGCTTCTCACCTTAACTCCACTACTTACATGATTCCATGCCTATATATATATATATATATATATATATATATATATAGAAGAAAGTTCAAATGTGAACTCATTTTTGGTTGTGAACGTGAGGACGAATCTCAGCCACTTATCCGGTCAATAAAGGCGGCTTTGGTTCCCCTCCTTTAATAATCTCCACCCTCCCATTAATCGCGTCAATCCTCCGTGATCGCGTCCACCATAACCGAAGATGTGTGGCTGAGATTCGTCCTCACGTTCACAGCCAAAATTGAGTTCACATTTGAACCTAACCCTGTGTTTATGCCATTGTTCTGAACAATAATGATTAAGTACTTGGCTCGTAAAAACTATAAACTTATATTACATTTACCCATATTCAAGTTTAAAAATCGCAAATTTCCTACCATGCCTTATAACACCATATCACTTGTAAAACCATAACTTTAAAAAAAAACCTGTAACGGCATAACGTGCCATGACGGCCCGTAACGCGTTATCTCAACGACATAAGAGTGTCAATGCGCGTTTTTTAGAACATCATTAACAGCACTTGCTCTTATCCTGGAATTTTCTTTGTCCTCGCTGACCTCTCTTTCCCTTGTGTTATTATGTGGAAAATTGACAACCACATGTTTATTTTTTCAAACCACCTACTCAGCATGATAAATTCTATTTTCATTTTTGCAGTGAATTAGATCTTTTTTTCTACCATTACGTTTGACCTAAATCAATCTTTCATTTTTATCTTTGTCATATTTATTTATGATAATATAAATTGATAAACGTTTAGTTAAATAAGTGTTTGATAATTGACCACTTTTGATAGCATGCAACACCTACTTTATTTAGTCCTCTTTCCAATTTTGTTCCAAAACGAGGTATACACGAAGACTTTCGGAAAGGACGTTTAGGTGAAGATTTGGGTCCTTCTTGATATGGACGTTATATATATATATATATATATATATATATATATATATATATATATAATAAACTCCAAAAATAATTATTTAAAGAAACTGATTATTTTTTATATTTTATCCAGGACCCCATAAAATATTAGGAATGAACAGACTTGAATATATACATTATATACGACTCGATACATAGATTATAAATCACTATAACATAAAGAGTAAAAATAACCATTGCCAATTAACGTAAAACTCTTCTTTGATGTATTGTTGAATTTTTAATATTAATACTAACAATTCATACGATGAACAGATACTTGTCAAAAATTATGAATCGTTAGTATTAATACTAAACATTCTAACATGTGATCAAACTCAAATACGTACCCTCAAATAAGCACTCATAAAACCATCCACCATACTTGCAATTAGCTTTAACGTTGCCTTGTTGTTAACTTGATGAAAGAAAATGATTATTTAAAAATAAATCGACGGATATTATTTGAGTGGTGGACATTTTTGTCGATAAATGTAAAATTTCCAAAATTCAGTCTATAAATAATCACATGCATGACCAATTAATGAATATGAAAAAAGAAGCCAATTTAATTACCCTATTCTTTTCTTTTCATCATGAATGATTCCCATTTCACCCTCAAACTAACAATTCATGAAGCTAAGGGCTTGAAAAACATTAAGCACTTTTGGAAAATGGATCCAATCGTGAACTGTTGGATAAACAAAAATGGCACCTAATCAGACGTGTACACACCTCTCTGGGGGTGTAGATCCTGTGTGGAGAAGCTATATGGAGTTTCTTGTTACCATTAGCACCTCAGACTACCTTGTACTAGACATCAAGCATAACGGTCGATTCGACACGGTGATGGGGAGCAGTTGTGTGTTATAGCCGGAGAAGGTGACCAAAGTAAATGGAGGGGTCGGAGAAGATGAAAGAAGAGGGTTGAATGTAATTTACTCTTAAGAGCTAACTCAAGGGTTGAGGGATGGGTTGAACTTGTGTATTTTGTCAATGTGGAATCTTTGATGTGTTTAATTTGTAGGACATAGAATCTTTAATGTGTTTAGTTTGTTTGGAATTGGACGAATTTCGTTATTTATAAAAATACATTATAAATAATTATTAAAATAATTACTTAATTTATGGTACGTGTATTGTTTTTTCATTTTATGTTTTACATTTTTATCACATTAACATACATAATTGTATATTAACTGTTACTATATGATTGAGTTGATCAAGTTTTAAACTTTGGAAATCACACAACAAACTTTTGGAGACTGCATGAACACACTTACAAAAAAAAATTATCACACATTCATCAAATAATTCAGTCCCAAGACACATTGATTAAAACAAGTTTTGAACATAGTTACATAGTAAAACTATTAGAAAACATCGATTTGGAAAACCACAAGTTCAAAATTTGTGCGTTTTGTTTCATTTTATGCACTTGAAATTGCATTTGTTTGACCTGTATTCGGTGAACCATTCAAAATGGTAGGTTTAGTGAAAATAATTTTTTTATCTATAAGCTTAGCGTTTGAATTGACAAAAATAATTATTTGTATGAGCTACAAGCCTCGTATACAACTCTTATATCTATATCATTGGATATGTATTAATAATCGAAACGCTTTTTTCTAGGAGGATAATTTATTGTTTAAAAAAAAGATAAATATCAAACGAAGAGAGTACAAATTTATATTCAAAGAAACCTTTTTCGTTAACTAGTGGAAAACAACAATTCTTCAAAATGTGGTTTTCTGAATGTTTATGAATGTATAAAGAGACAAGAAATGAAAACTTAGAGGTGTCGAACACGACAAGTAATGTGTCAAAACAGAAATGTCGACCAAGAAAAGCAACGTGTCAAAACAGAAATGTCGACAACGCGTCAAAACAGAAATGTCGACCAAGAAATGTCGACAACGCATCAAAACAGAAATGTCGACCAAGAAATGTCGACAACGCATCAAAACAGAAATGTCGACAACGCATCAAAGCAGAAATGTCGACCACAACAAGTAACGTGTCAAAACATAATTGTCGACCACAACAAGTAACGTGTCAAAACAGAATTGTCAACGAAGAAGAGTAACGTGTCAGAACAGAATTGTCGACCACAACAAGTAACGTGTCAAAACAGAATTGTCAACGAAGAAGAGTAACGTGTCACAACAGAATTGTCGACCACAACAAGTAACGTGTCAAAACAGAATTGTCAACCAAAAAGAGTAACGTGTCAAAACAGAATTGTCGACCAAGAAGAAGAGCAACGCATCAAAACGAAAATGTCGACCAAGAAGAGCAACGCGTCAAAACGAGTTAAGGAGCAAAATAAGTTAGCCTGACAAAGTTTTTAAGTCATTTTTAACATCTTTTATAGTTGGAAGTTATGAATTTTTTTACGTACGTTAAAAATAGAAGTGAAGTGAAATGAAAAAAGATATTAATATTACTTTCTATTTTTTTGGGGAATTATAAAATATACACATAATAGTAAAAGTCATTTTTCTTCTATACTTATTATTTTTATATGGAACCAACGAAATGTTGAGAAATCTCTAATAGCTGAAAACTCTGCAATCGAAGATCATGAGGTGAAGATGTGGGCAACGTTTATCACAAGTAAAAAATAATAATCTGGTTGTGAACGACCAGTTGAATTGAAAATAATTTTTTAATTACATATAAAAAATAATTTGAGAATAATTACAATTTACCTATTAACAATCATTTAAACTTGAAAAACTGGAAAGAAATAAAGAAGACAAGGTGGAATGGGTGTTAGATGAATCAAAAGAGTTGAATACCAAGAGACCTTTATAACAGCAAAACAGTTTGAATGATTTTTATACTCCTTCAGTTCACTAGCATTAGCATTAGCATTCATCAATCATCATGCTGGTAATTCACGGTGCCAAAGACTTGGTAGAAATAAGACCGAGTGAGGTTTCCTCTCCGGCTCTCGGAGTCTTGCTTCATTACCCCGACTACCCTCTGGCTTCTTGCTCGAATACTCTTTTTGTGGTAAATTGAAATTTCTAATTTTGGTTTGATGTCTAATGTTTATATATATATATATATATATAGAGGAAAGTTCAAATGTGAACTCATTTTTTGTTGTGAACGTGAGGACGAATCTCGGTACTTATCCAGGTCGATAAAGGGCTTTGGCACGGATTCACTCCTTTAATAATCTCCACCCTCCCATGAATCGCGTCAATCCTCCGTGATCGCGTCCACCATAACCGAAGATGTGTGGCTGAGATTCGTCCTCACGTTTCACAACCAATAATGAGTTTACATTTGAACCTAACCCTATATATATATATATATATATATATGTTAGCATGTACATACACGTGTATGTCTAGGTGTGATATTGAAAAGTTGTGATGTGCAGGTGTGATATTGAAAAGTTGGGTTAGGTTTAAAGTTTATTTCATTTTTTGTTTAATGTATAGAGTTTAGTTCAGATTAGGTTTATTTGTTTTTGTTTAGGTTTATTTGTTTACCATGAAGATTAGGTTTATTTATTTTCTGATCATAGTTTAGAATTGGATAATAGATTGGATTGTTTTTTGTTGATTTTTGTTGTCATTGTTAATTTGTTAGGATTGCAGAAATAAAGTTATTTCAGTTTTGAAGTTTCAACCTGTTTCACAATCTAACGAATCACAACTAATCAGGTATTATCTTTCTATTCTCTGTATCGTAACAAGATATATTTACACGATCACAACCATCGGGTGCTTAAAATAATATCAAAAAGACAAGAAAAGACAAGAAGAAATTGCACGATATTTGAATAAGTCTTTCTTTCTATTCTCTATACCGTATCATACAGGGTTTTGGTTTATGTTCCTCCCGTTGTATATTTTTTGTTGTATTTAATAAATATTATCGTGGGGATAAGCCGCCTAGTAGACTTGGTTCCAAACCCCTTCAAATAGTTTATTATGATTTTTATACACACGTATTAGGGGCATTTTTTTACCTTTTAGCCACGGACATCTGAAATCTCAAGACCGGCCCTGAGATCCAGTTACACTAAAATAAAAAACCACCTCAAACCACCAGGGGTATTTGTGGTCCCAATTAAGTTATCCTACAAAATAAAAATAAATAAAATATCAAATCTTAATAGAATTGTAAAATAAGTTAAAAATGAAAAATAAAAAACATAAAGATAGATGGTGAGTGTGAGATTCGAACTAGGAGAGCTGCTGAAGCAAGGGAAGCTCTTATATACAACCCAGGTAGAAGGAAATTGTAATCACTTATGAACTTTCTTTCATATATTTTGTTTATAATAATATAAAAAAAATTTAAATTTAAAGACTTTTGAGCAAACGAACCCTCCTGTATGACAGAACCTATTAGTAGTAGGTTACCCCCACTGCAAGAGGGTTTGTTTGCTCAAAGGCCAAAGAATTCTAGAAGTGAAATGATATCAAAGAAAAAAGAATGGACGCGTTCTTTTTAGGATTACAATGGTCTCTATTTATATTATACTGGCGTCGTCTTTTTCTTGGACTTTATTGGTAAGAAGATCGTAGGGCTCAGATTTCATCATTCCAATTTGGATTGACACGCGTAATCATCCAACAGCTCAACGGGACCCACATGTACCGACAACTCACGTCAACCTTACCGATACTTTTGATTTAAGTTACAATTTTGGTCCCTGGTTATTAGTTAAAACTACAAACATGGTCCTTAAGTTTCAATTAAATACATGAGTAAACTACATTTTTGGTCCCTGGTTATTAGTTAAAATTACAAACATGGTCCTTAAGTTTCAATTAAATACATGAGTAAACTACATTTTTGGTCCCTGATTATTAGTTAAAACTACAAACATGGTCCTTAAATTTCAATTAAATGCATGAGTAAACTACATTTTTGGTCCTTGTGGCTTTCACAAATCTTTAAACATGGTCATTAGACTTCAATAACTATAGGTTTTCGTCCCTACTGTTTACAATTTACTTTCAAACTGGTCTCTAGTCAGTAGCTCCGTTGAATTTTTTCTATTAAGTTACGTGTATTTTAACTTTTTATATATTTCCTTTATAGTGGCCACAAGTTGTTTGCGCATGTATTCAAACCTGGGATAGATGGGTTAATTACTAGTCTCATTCCCCGACAACCTTTAACCAGTACGCCACAAGCCTTATGTAATACTCGAAAATTTTGGTGAGTGAATTATATTATTTAAGCAAGTTATTTTGGTTTATAATACTTTTATAATTATATATATATATATATATGTATAAATCAGTTAATGTATATATATGCTTATATATATACACGAAATATACATGCCATTTATGTAATTTATATGGGTAAATGAACATTTTATATATAAGCTATAATACATATCTCATACATGGGTATAACTTTATAGAGATATCAAATTATTAATGTTTTATAATGGAAAGGGGTCATTATATATAAATATGCAGAATTGAGGGGGGCAATTGTGTTAGTTGGTTTACATAGTGGCGGGTCCCACTTAACAATTCTTGGATGAAAATTGAACCTTAGTGCACGATGAGGAGCTTAATTATGAATGAAACAAACAGTGTGTAAGGCGAGCCGGATGAATGCGCGGGTATGTATTCGCGGTCAAAAGGGCCTCTGCCCTAGCGGTATCGGGGTTTTTACAATATAATCAAGGTTTCGGGTTCAAGCCTTGAGAGTGGTGGTTTTCCTAAAAATGGTGGTGGAGTGGTGGTTTATCCCCTAAGGCGAAGGTTCGGATCTCGCATATTGTCCGTATGAATGTCACTGTGGTTCGAATCACTAACTATTAACTTACCCTTCATTTCAATTCAAATCTCCATAAACTCCTCCATCATCTTATTTGGATTTAAAAAGTTTCTTTTTACCTAGTGTCCCTTTTCTTCACCCACGTACATATTCCCCTCTCTTCCATTAAAATTCTTTTCCCATCTCTCTTCAATTAACTTTGAAGGGTTTAAAGATCTCATTTATTGTTACCTCAAATATCAAGATTAGTGTTTTGAAGATCAAGTTCATCTCTCTATTTTTTGGGTTTCTTTTAAATCCTACAAGGTGAGTTCATTTTTAATCCTTACAAACCTAATACGTGTTCTAAATGCTAATGTTTACTCTTTTTAAGTTATAATTTCAAGTATTTATGCATTTAGTTAAGTTTAGATATTTTAGGTCAAAATAAGTAATTTGGGGTTTTGATCTTGGAGATGTGAGTATTTTAAAGGGTTATGTTATACTTGAAAATGGCTCTAGATGAGAAAATCTTTAATTATGGAACTAAAATCATTTGACCTAATTTTCGGCAAAGTTCATATTTCAAAGGGAAACATTTATATAAAGATTTTCGGTAAATGGAAAACTATCACTATGTCTGGTTTAATGTAGTTGATTTATAGACTAGTGTGTAATGGATCCATAGGCATTTAGTCGATTTTATTTCGGAATTGTTGTCTCCTTTATATATGCATTTGAGTCATCGGAGGCTTTAGATATTATTATATTAATTGGTCGTTACCAATTGCCATTGGCTCTTACGTACGTGCCGAATTAGGGTCATCGGAGGCTTTAGATGTTATTGCATTAATTGGTTGTCACCAATTGCCATTGATTCCTTGCACGGGCTTTCATTGGAATCATCGGAGGCTTTAGATGTTATTACATTAATTGATTGTCACAATTGTCATTGGTTCCTTTGCTAAGCCAACATCGAGTAGTGACCTACTTTGTATCCGTCACCAAAGATGGTATAATCAGGTATCCCCCGGTTACTTCTAAAAGATCCTTGCTCACCAAGAGTAAGTTGTCAAGTTTAGTTAATTGGGATAAAGTCTCACACTCTTTTAAATAAATATTTTATGCATTTATCCATTTAACTGTTTGTTCTCACTAGGCGTAAGCCTAACACTTGATCTTAAAATGTTGTTTAGCAGGTGATCGGGTAAATGGGGCTTCTTAGGGAGAAGCGAAGTGACGTGCCGGTGAAGGCACTCTTTTTGAGATTACACCTTATAGTGTAATTATTGGAGATTGTAGAACGATTATTTAGAGGATGTTAGTAACACCCGAATATAATCTATATTCTGATTTGTATAGATTAATATGTTGTTATTTAGTATCCTATTTAAAGATGTAAACCCCTATACTCGTCCCTATCTTTTGGTGATTTTATATATTTCCGCATTTACTTTTCGGTTTAAATTTGCTCCAATTTAGGGTGTTACACCTTGTGGTTAACATCGACGCTTTCACGACTTCATACAACCAAAATTTAATCATCCAACATAGTTGTTGACACCAACACATAAAGACTTCACTCATTTAACTCTGGGTTAATAAATACATAAATAATAATATGAATATGTAATATTAAATACTATATATATATATATATATATTATATCCAATTCAATTCAGGTATCCGCGATTATTAAAATTCAAAACCTAAACCGACCCTTGATATCTAAACATTTCTTTAAAAAAAAGACTATTATAATCAAGATACAAACATGTAAGAGGCGTTTTGTTTACCTCTTAATAGTTCCATTAAGAGGCAGACTCTAAATCACTAAGAGGTGAATCATGTTTGGAAAAAAAATAAGTATGCCTCTTAATGGTTTCAAAACCCTCTTAATCATTTTGTATCTTGAACCTCGCTTAACCATTCAGAGCCCTAATTTCATTTTGATCAATTACCGAACAATTATATTTAATTTTGCACTATATCATAAAAGTCACTTAATCATTCTGTACCAAACCAACTGTTAAACAGCCCTAAGTTCTTTAACCTTAAATATGATGCACTTAGATTACAGAAATGTAAGAATCGTTTTTAAAGTTGATAAGTTGTGTCACTAAAAAATACGACAAATGAATGGGGTATTGCTCCAGTAACCGGTTAAGCCGATCTCTAGTCCTCCAAAAATAATGGCTCTTTTGTATACAATTCTTTAACCAGCTAAGTGCTAGCTATAACTTTTTGGTATAACTGTTACTCACACTCAACTTTTTAAATAAATATATTATAATTAAAAAAAAGATTAACAATATATACATCGAGAAAATATCTCAACACTCCAAACAACTTTGATCGGGCATGAAATCAATATAACAGAGGTCAAGAGAAATTGGAGTGAAGAAATACAATAAATGGTACCTTCTATTTATACTTTAAAAAGGGGTAAAAAGGTAATTTAAGAAGTTTATTAGTTAATTAATTAATTTAAAAACAAATCAACAAAAACCCAAGGGTAAAAAACTTATGCAAGAAACTCACTTGTCTTACACAATTTTTAAATTAAAAAAACCAGTTACATAAGAGTATCTTTAAACCAACCACTAAAAGCATTAAAAATAACTAGTAGACGTACGTGTTGCAATGCAGCGAAATTTTAATATTGTATTAACAGTAATTTTAAAATTCTTGAACTCTTTCAAAATATCAAATTATCTATCGTTATGAACTTATAAATACGCATCCATACAAAACTCAAATACAATCTTAATTTTAAAAGAACAAATTAACACGTTTAAGACCCACTTTATTTGACAAAATGTTTTTTTTAATAATCTGGATTTGTGAAAAAAATTGGAATCTTTGGTGTGTTTGGTTTGTAAGATTTAGAATAAAATTGAATTTCATTATCAATTGATTTTGCCAAAACAAGTATTTTAAACATTTGTAACTCTTAAATATCTAAACAGTAATCACTCTTTATAATATAGTATAGATATAGATAGATAAGGTCATAATAGTGTAAAATAAAAAACTAAAATGAAAAATTAAGATGTTAAATTATGTTTTAAAAATATCTCGGTACGTATTCGACTCTTTTGAAGGTATTGGAAAACGACTATAATCGTTTAATTTATTAAAAAAAGCGTTTTTTAATATACATTAGTTAATATACGGTTATATATGTTATTATGAAAAATGAAGAACTATAAAATAAATTATAAAAATTATAAGAGTGTAAAATATACTTTAAAAATAAAAATTAATTATGATGTTGAATCGTAGAAGTTGTAAAACTTCAAAAACTGTACATAATGCATCAACATTAGAATCTCTTAAATGAAAACGGTGTTAAATGAAAATTAAAAAAGCAAAAAATATAAAAATTAATTAAATAACTATAATGAATAAACTGTAAGTTTTAAAAATAATTCACTGCATATTTATGTTATTACTAATATGATTAAGTTCAAAAATATTTAATATTAGACTCATTTCGAATATATTGACAATATGATTATAATGAAATAATTTGTAAAAAAATAAACATATATTTTAATGTAAATGTGATAGGGTGTAAAATGAAAAATAAAATAATCAGTGATATGAATGAATTTAAAACTAATTATAGTATAGATAATGATGTAAAATGAAAAGGTTTGGAAATTAAATAAATAACTAGTATAAAATATAATTGTTTTTTAAAATAAGTCGTTACGTATTCATGAATATAGTAATATGATTAAATCGAAAAATATTCAATATTTGGCTCATTTTAAATTTATTGACGACACGATTATAATGGTATAATTTATAACAAAAGAAAACATGTTTTTAATACATTTTAGCTAATTTAAGATTATATTTGTTAAAATGGAAAAGTTGTGAAATGAAAATTGAAAAATTGATAGAATATAAACTAAATTAAATAACAAAATTTAAGGGTATGAAGTTTAATTTAAAACTCAAAACTAATTATATTCTAGTTCTAAATTACTGTTGTACCTAATGTAAGATATGTTGTAAATCTTAATTTTTCTAAACATTAACCGAATAACCGTAATTCATGATTTATATAATAGTATAGAGGGATCCCTTAAAGACTAAAAAAACTCTACTTTAACTACATACCATAAAAAAAAACTTAAAATAATATATCTATTTTGTTAATAATATTCTATTAATGTATTAAACTATTAATCTATATATATATATATAATTAAAAAATTTAAATAAAATACTAAGATATATACTTTTAGTGTTCTACTTTATTGACCTACAATTATAAAAGTTAACATTTTGCAACTAATGTTTTAGTGTTATCTTAAAGATATGAAAACGCATTCATTTTGTGTTTTTAATGATTTTATTATTAGATTGGAGATGGTTAACGAAACAGTTTCGAAAGCCCAGTTAAGTAAGCCCAATGGGTGGACTAGTTTGGTCACAAATAACCAATTAAGATCAGTAACTACCAAACCAGATCATAGTACCCGACTTCAACTTTTTTTTTACTTTTTTTTTACATTGTATACGATAAAAATATAATTATAAACTAGAAAATACCGATTTAAAGTAATAAATACAACAAATGGTCAAAAACTAATTCGATAAAAACTAATTATTACATAAACAAACTAAAAAGTTTGAGTTTTATTTATTATTTATAAATACATAAAATATTTTTTATTTATAAGTGGCAAGTAGTTGATACCCAGTGGGTAACGGTTTCAAAAAAATGAGAACCGCAACCGGTCCTGATCGGTTCCGTATTTTAGGAACCGGAACCAATCACATCGGTTCCGGTTCCAAATACGGGTACCCGGTTCCAATGCTCACCCCTACTTAAAATCCATAACTGTCAAATGTTCATAAAACAAACTAACAAACAAAAACACATCTTAAAAACTACATTCCCATTTCCATTTACAAACCTTACCAAAATCCTTCAAGATTGTTTACATCTCAAGAAAAACAAAAGTCAAAAATAAAGCACAACAATCAACAAAAAACTTTGGTTAGCAAAGAACCACCACCATCATCATCACTAGCAAACAAACAAGAGGAACAAATTCATATAATTTTACATTAAAAAAAAACCCCCATCTTTTCATCAACCAAACCGAAACCATCAACAATGAACAATTAATGACCGATTTCTCCCTACTTTTGGTTCGATTCATCACAAACGAAAAGTGAATTTTAATTACCTTAAATCCCATGATTTTCTTTCTCGTTTTTTGTTGGTCTATGAGGAGCGGCTGAATGATCGGGTTCCTTATTAACCGTTGAATCATTAGAATGTTGTTCGATGTTTCTGTCTCTTAAAGGGGCATTATTGGTATTTGACATAGCAGATCGCATAGCTCTAGGTAACCTCAATGGGATATTAGTCTCGACTGTGCTACTACTACTAGTACTACTATTCTCTTGTTTCTTTGGAGCTTCGGGTTCTGCTGATGATTCCGGTTGATCTGATGAAACTGGAATGAGTTGGATTTGTACTGATTTTCGCCATTTCTTTCTAGCAGCGTTAGGTTTCGGTGCATTTGGTTTCACCTGGAAATATAATATCAAAAAAAAATGAAATAATTAAATATATATCCGGAAAAAAGAAGTCGCAAAGATTTTAGAATTGGAAAGGGTTAAGTTGAAATTTTATATACAAAAAGAGGCAAGATCTGTATACATTTTACCCCTAGACCTTATATCTGGATTTACTGGATTCGTTTGGTTTGATTTTCTATAATTTCTCTAAAATAGAGAAGTAACAGTTAAAATCTCTAAAAAAAGTAAATTATACCCAACTCTAACATTTTCTATGGTTTGGAGATTTCAACATTCATTATATCATCCCAATAAACTTTTTTTATCATAAAAAATTATATAAAATAATAATAATATAATCAACCTCAATGGTGGAAACAATTATTAAAAAAAACATTTTTTCTCATAAGCATTCAATTTTAGGGAGTTCTCCAAATTTGGAGATTTTTATCCTCTTTCGCCTGCTTTCTATGTTTTAGAGAATGATTCAGAGAATTTGTTGGTCAGTTGCAGAATGATTTGGTTCAGAATAATTAAGAGGCTCTTATGATATAGTGCAAAATGAAATATAATTAATTAGTAATTGTTCATGATGAAATTAGGACTCTTAATGGTTCAGGGAGGTCAAGAATTCAAAATGATTAAGAGGGTTTTAGAACCATTAAAAGGCAGACTTATTTTTTGCCAAACAGGATTAACCTCTTAACAATTCAGAGGCTGCCTCTTAATGGAACTGTTAAAAGGTAAACAAACAGCCCTTTAATAGTCTAAAAATCTCCAAGTTTTTCCATTTTAGAAAATCGAGAGTGAGAAAAAACTTACAATTTTATTCCCGATATCAGATAACGGCTTCCTTTTCGATCCCTCAGCATCTTTACTCTCAGCCGGCTTATCCGCAAAAGCTGCCTGAAGTATCATCGCACCTTGAGCTGCAAGTGCATTTCCGCTTTGCTCTATTTCCTCATTAGCATCCGATGAATTCACACTGCTTTCACCCGTAACCAATATTCCCGATTCAGCCACCTCTAAAACCGCTACTTCTCGATTACTACATTTTTTCGGGTGACACCCACACGACATTGAACAAACACCCCTAACTGATCGACACTCGCATTTCATCGTTTTACACGAAGATGATTTGCTGCATGAACAACAAGTTTCGGAGGGTGGTTTCTGAATCACGTCTGAATCTCGTTCAGCTAAAGATGTTCTTTTCGATGGTCGCTTCCTTCTGTTTCCCCATTCATCCTCGGATTCTATTGAAAACTCGGGATCGATTTCAAAGTCGGAATGTTCTGATTCAGACGTGTCCATATCTTCCAACAACTCATAAGCTATGGAGTTTCGGAGTCCCTGCAATAAATTTACAAAAATTATTATTACTTCCACAAGAATTCAAGATTTAGTTGCTGAATGGTTTGGTGTTGAATCTTCAAGTGATCAGAATGATTAAGAGGCTCTTAAGATATAGTGCAAAATGAAATATAATTGTTCAGAACGTAATTAGAGCTCTTAATGGTTAAGGGAGGTCTAGGATACAAAACGATTCAGAGGGTTTTGGAACCATTAAGAGGCAGACTTATTTTTTGCCAAACAGGGTTCACCTCTTAACCATTCAGATACTGCCTCTTAATGGAACTGTTACGGGGTAAACAAAC
Source organism: Silybum marianum (assembly GCA_036898165.1). Taxonomy (NCBI): domain Eukaryota; kingdom Viridiplantae; phylum Streptophyta; class Magnoliopsida; order Asterales; family Asteraceae; genus Silybum; species Silybum marianum. The sequence goes on along the minus strand of CM072542.1, from coordinate 25,397,242 downwards.
AACCCAAGCAGAAGAAAATTATAAAAATACCTTCGGTCGTAGATCATACACATGTCCTTCACTGTCGTCTATGGCGGAAACATCTTGATTGATTGTCTTTTTCTTGAAACTCTTTGACATGATAAGCTTCTGCTGAATAACAACATATACTTTCAAAGTAAGAAAAATGGTTTTTTTATTCCAATGAAACTTGCAAGACTAAGGTCATGTTTGGCAAAAATTAGCTAGCTTATTTTTTGAGCTTATTGAAAAAGACCCGTCTGACAAGACATAAGATTACTATTGGTGGCTTTTTGAAAAGCTAATTCTAGCTTACTTTTTGAGCTTATTGAAAAAGACCCATCTGAAAAGCCATAAGATTACTATTGGTAGCTTTTGAAAAAGCTAATTCTAGCTTATCTTTTGAGCTTATTGTAAAAGACCCATCTGGCAAGCCATAAGATTACTATTGGTAGCTTTTTAAAAAGCTAATTCTAGCTTATTTTTAGAGCTTATTGAAAAAGACCCATCTGACAAGCCATAAGACTACTATTGGTAGCTTTTTGAAAAGCCAATTCTAGCCTATTTTTTCTGCTTATTGAAGAAGACCCATCTGACAAACCATGAGATTACTATGGCTAGCTTTTTGAAAAGCTAATTCAGAAAGTTTATTGGAACTTTTTACTACTTATGCCCCTTAAATTTTTCTTTTAGGTCATTTTACATTGTCATCTAGCTTATAAGCAGTTTTTACCAAACATGACTAGTTTATCAGCTAAGCTTAACAGCTAGCTTATTAGTCAACAACTAGCTTTTCAACTAACATAAACCAAACGTTAACTCATCAACTAGTTTGTCAGACATAGACTAAAAACAAATACACAGTCGAGTAAATTACGTTTAGTCTATGTGGTTTGTTGAAAATTTCTGTTTTCATCCATATAGTTTTGAAATTACAATTTTCACCCCTATGGTTTATAATTCATTACCTTTTTTGTCCTTATGATTTTAAATTTATTGCTTTTTTCGTCCCTATAGTTTACAATTCATTTCTATTTTAGTCCTTCATTCTTAAAAGTAGTGTTTTGGCCTCAGGAATGAAAATAGAAATGAATTGCAAACCATAGGGATGAAAACTGAAATTTTAAAACCACAAGGAAAAAATCAGCAATTTTTAACAAACCATAAGAACGAAAAACGTATTTTACTCTAAACATTTTGTGTTTCAAGATGAGAAATAAATCGCATACAAGAAGGGGAAAAAAGCACAAACCTTAAACTTCTCGAGTCGACTAAGCTCTGCCTTCTGCATTTCCACTTGTCTTATCAAATTAACTATTTTTCCCTTCAGACCTCTTATCTCTGAATCTTTCTCTCTACAATCAATCTCTTTATCCCATAGTTGGCACCTTTAGAACAAAAAAAAGATACTTTTTAAATTGAAGTTCTCAAACAATCCTCCATTGATAAAAAATCCAAAAGCTTCAAAAGCAATAAATACCTTGAAGAGGAGGCCAGATTGAACAAATAGTTCATGATGTTTTTGGCTTCAGCAAGAGAACGAACTTGATTCCAACGACCTCTGCCACTAAAGGCCCGTTCACGCTCTTCTGCTTCAGACAACTGTGAAGCCATTGAAACAATAGTGCTGGATGAGGTGGCAAGCATATTCTCGAGAGCAAATATCCTTGAATTTCTTGCCCCAGGTGACATAGTTTGAGCTAAATCACTGCAATACCCCCATGGGGAAATCAAATAACGAAATGAGCAGATATATATATATATAGTTACTCAAATTTGGTTGTGAACATGAGGACAAAGGAGAGCGCAACACGTATCGTATTCAGACTGAATATAGTGTTATTCAGACTGAATGTAGTGTTATCAGTCTGAATAACGTATTATTCGGTCCGACTATGACACGTGTCACGCTCTCCTTTGTTTGCAACCAAATTTGAGTTCGTATTTGAACTTTCCTCTGTCTCTCTCTCTCTCGATATATGTATATATATATATAGAGAGAGAGAGAGTAAATGAAGACATTATAGTGAATTCAATTAAGCAAAACCTTAAAGTTGTTCGCTTTGCTGCATTTGCTTCATCCTTGAGTTCTGAAACCTCCTTAGCCATTTTAATCCTCCTGGCATCCCATATTCATAAAAATAAGTCAGAAAAGAAAATAATTTATATAATAAAAGATATGCCTAATGTTAAGAGTTTGTTGAAAAAAGAATTATTATTAACACTCACTCTTCCTTTTGACGCTCATATTCACAACGTACTTCATGCACACGTACAGTAACCTCAAGTTCATGCTCAATTGCTTGCATAAGTGCCTGTTGTAAAATTAGAAGTTATGTATTCAACAATACAAATTTACTATGCAATTATTATTATCAATTACTACTATGATTTGAGTAAAATAATCAATTCCACATTCAATTATTATACCTGAACTCCAGGGCCACTGCTATTTCCTGCACAAGTGTTTGACCAGTAAATGGTTAAAATGTAAAATGTAAAATGTAAAATAAAAATTGATTGATTAAATGATTTTAATTGAAATTTACCAAATGTTTCACGTGAAGAAGTCTTCTTTGATTCTAGTAACTCCTTCAGTCGTTTTGAAGCCATAGCAGCTTCTTCTGTCTTTCGTTGCAAAACCTAGGACAAGTACAAAGATATATGTATGTAAGTTCAAAAAAAAAGGGAACCAAATAAATAAAAACCTTGTGTATATATATATATGTATATATATATATATTCAACTTACCATTTTCTGTCTTTGATTGAGAGCTAGTAGTTTATGCATCTCGTACTCATTTCTTCTTCCCTCTTTCTTAAGCTATTCATACAAAATATGTTTAATGACAAGTAGCTAAAAATAAAAATATAAGAAAATAATGATATATCAACATGAAAAGAAGGCATGTTTTTAACAAGATATGAGATGAATAAATATCAAAAACATCAATCCAAAAATTATAATCTAGAGTAAATTACAATTTTCGTCCTTGTGGTTTGTTAAAAATTACGGATTTCATCCCTATTGTTTCAAAATTTCAGTTTCCATCCCTATCATTTGCAATTCATTTATATTTTCGTCTCTGAGGCCAAAAAACTACTTTTAAGTATGAAGGACTAAAATAGAAATAAATTGTAAACCAATGGGACGCAAAAACCAACAAATTTTAATAATAAGGATGAAAAAGGTGATGAAATATAAACCATAGGAATGGAAATTGTAATTTCAAAACCATAAGGACGAAAACAGAAATTTTCAACAAACCATAGGGACTAAAAACATAATTTTCTTAGATAAAAGTTATCTATACCTGAAGTACTTCCTTCTCCCTTGAGGCCTTCCATAATCTGAACTGCTCAGATTCTTGCTTTATCTTTTGTTGTAATTGAACCTAAACATGCATAATCGAATAAAAATTTAGCGGCATGGATTTATTAAAAAATATGTTTTTTTAAGATGTCGCTTAAAAAGCTTCTTTGGAACAGAAAAAAAAATACCTTTTGAGTTTTGATTCTATGAATCTCATCTTGAAGTTTTTTCGCTGCCTCATCGCTCCTTTGTTTTTGTCTTAACAATTGTGCTTGAGCATCTTGCTTCTTTTTTAACTCCGCAACCTGAAATTCAACAACATTATAGAGTTATTACTCCTATAGTAGTTGCATCTGGGTTGGGTTCCAGTGAGAAGGAGAGTTATGGTGAGAAGCGTAAGAAGAGATCTCCACCCTTGGATGCACATTAGGATAAGTTGCACCGAGATTAGGTGCACCGGATCAACTCCCTTCTAAGGCGCAATTCATGGGTGGGAATGAGATTAAACGTGATCAAGGACTCAGATCTCTTCTTACGCTTCTCAACTTAACTCTTCTTCTCACGCGATTCTATGCCAGTTGCTTCTTTGGTCATAAATACAAAAGGTTAAAACACTAGATTTTGATCCAGAAGATTTTCAGCAATTTGAAAACTTTTGATCATTTTATGAAGGTAGGTCGTACATCTATCCAAAGATTATATTGATATATAGTGATTTACACATATAGACAATTGCTACAATTTTATTATGACGATATTAATGAATTTATCACATATAACAAGACTCAAGTACGAAAAATAATTTTTTTCCAGGTAAAAAAATTATAGTGCTGAATGTATAGATAGTTAACAACATTTATAAAACATCATATAATTATTCATCATCATTACAAAATTTACGTCTAAAATATGCCATTGATGGTATTTAACACATTTAAATCCTATTATAATACATCAATTAAGATAGGTGAGGATCGATTTGGTAAGGATTGATTAATCGAGATACGCCATTGTCGAGTAGCTAGAGAATAATAAGAGGCAAATAAGAGGTTGATTTACCTCTTAACAGATAAGAGGAAAATAAGACATAAGTGCCTCTGAAAAATTGAAACAGTCTGAATGGTCCTACCTCTTAACGAGTAAGACATAAGAGGCTATTAAAAGCTTTTTTTTAAAACAAACAAGGCCTTAATGGGCTCACCTGGGCTTCCAAAAAGTTCAACTTTTGAAGATAATTTTCCTTCAACTTCTGAGTGCTATCATCAGATGTGGATGAAATATTTGCAAGGTTGCACCTAAGTTGCTCAATCTCTTTCTGTCAATTAATCATAGAAATTAAAAAACAAATTAACTTTTTTGCTTAAAATTTAGACAAAATCAAGAATGAATAACGAAGAAAACCTGCAAATTTCTCTTTTCCTGTTCCAAGTCTTGAACTTTCTTCTCATAATGTTGCTTAAGAACAGAAGTATCACCACCCGCAACCCGCTTCATTTCAGCCTTTCATGTATTACAGAAAATTAAGAAGAAAAAATTAGCAGCTTTACAAGTAGTGTTAGAAACGTAGTGCATTCAGACCAACTAATCATAAGAGTTTTATCTTTTTGGCAAACAACTTATTGTAGTATAAATACTCTTCAAAAATCTTTGAGCTTGATCAGTTTTCACATTGATATTTCTAGCTAGCCTTTCTTATTTAAGCAGTGATAAATAACAACTTCTCAATTCAACTGCAAAAAAATCACATTTTTGGATAATCAATGAAATGGGAAAGTGAAATTGCTTATTTCACCTTGGTTGTTCATATGCCCATACATATGTACTCAATATAGTATCGCTGCCACTTTAGGAGATAAACCATGTATCTAAGGGTCTGTTTCTAAGCAGCTTAATGAGCTTAAAAGGACTCACAGCTTATTCACTCAGCTATACATGACTGTTTGGTATTGGCTTAATGATATAGAAAGTGGCTTGTTCAGTAAGCTTCTACGGGAAGCTTTATGCAGAAAGCCAAGTTTTTTTCCCAACCATCCCTTCCCAATTAAAAAACATGTTCCTTTCATTTATGAAAAAAAAAAACCTCCCAAACAAAAACCTTCCTGATCTATACAAACAGATTGATCCACACAGATAGTTTTATCCATACATGACTTAATGGAAAACCAACCAAACAGCCCCTAAGTTAACAATAACCTATTAGCTTGTACCAGCACGGCACCAACGCAAAGCAAATTCCGTATTACTTTGAATTGACTTTTTCAATTTATGTTGGCTGTATAGTATAAAGCAAGCAAAAGAAAACATCTTACCTCCTTTTGTTCAAGCTTTTTGTCCAATTCTTTAAGCTCGTTGTCAAGTTTCTCTTGCAAAGAACAATGTTCTAGCTCCTTCTCCTCGTCTTCTGAGTCACCTACATACAGATAAGCATGTAAATTGATATAATTGCTAACTAAGGGCATCCCAAACAGCATTGCTAAAATACAATGAGTTTTCTTTCTCTAAAATGCTCCAACAGTATTGCTATCTTGTTTGCTATTTTAGGGAGAAAACTCTAAATATAGAGAGTTCTCTAAAATCTCTAAATTAGGAGAGAGAAACAATATTTTTAATATATACAACCAATCAAAACTATTGAAGTTAAATATGTATGACAGAGAAATAATATTTCATTAAATGTATTGAATCTTTTAATAATATAGTAACGATGAATTCTCTAAAATAGAAAAGATGTTGGAGACTTGGAGTTGGAAGAAAATATTTTTAGACATTTTGACTTTTCATTCTCTATTTTAGAGAAATTATAGAAAAGCTGTTGGAGATGCTCTAAGTTGCTAACTATACAAATTCAACTACATTTTGTGATAAAGTAGAAAGAAACGAAAAAAAAATTGCTTTGGCATCAAGACAACATTCCAAATTTGTATACAGCAGCTTACCAACTTCAGCACTTTTAGAATCAGATTCTGGGAATAAACTACTTTTTGGGTGAAGAACGTTTTCATCCAAATCCAGATAATCAATGAGTTCACTACGTTTTGAAGTATTCAATCTTCGCAACCGCACCAATTCTCCTTCTAATTCTTGAATTTTTGACACATAAGTTTTCAATAAGCCCACGTCCTGAAAGTTTTGAAATGTTCAGATATTTTTTTCTTAATTTAATAAGCCAGTACATAACAGAAGTCTAGAAGAAAACTAAATTAAAAACCTGATTTGAGTCACAATCGATCTCGTCCCATGGTTTACCATCACGAGCAGATTCAATTTTAAGCAACAATCTGTCTTTTTCAAACTGAAATAATAAAATGTGTCAGAACTAGTTGATCACGATTCATGCCACTTGTGATGCAACATTTTTTCATATTCAAATAAAACAAAGTTGAAAATAGGAAGGAGCACACTCATCTATTCTAACTCTATTTGGCAGTTACTGAATGGTTTGGTGCAGAATGATTAAGAGGCTCTTATGATATAGAGCAAAATGAAATATAATTGTTTGGTAATTGTTCAGAATGTAATCAGGGCTCTTAATGGTTAAGGGAGGTGTAGAATACAAAATGATTCAGAAGGTTTTGGAACCATTAAGAGGCAGACTTATTTTTTGCTAAACAACATTAACCTCTTAACACGATTCAGAGGTTGCCTCTTAATGGAACTGTTAAGAGGTTAACAAACAGCCCCTTACCTGAGCATCAATTGCTTGTTTAGTCAAATGTTCAACACTGATTTGTTGTTCTTGAAGTTGCTTTTGCAAGTTTCCGTTACTTGTTTCAAGCACTGATATCTTCTGTTTCAAAATCTGACAAACAAGAGATAGAATCTTAAATCCTGCATTTAAGAGCATCTCCAACAGCATTGCTAAAATAGATAAAAATGAGTTCTCTTTCTGCAAAATGCTCCAACAACATTGCTATCTTGTTTGCTATTTTAGAGATTTACGGAGAAAACTCTAAATATAGAGAATTCTCTAAAATTCTCTAAATTAGGAGAGAGACAATATTTTAATATATACAACCAATCAAAATTAGTAAAGTTAAATATGTAGGAGAGAGATAATATTTTATTAAATATATTGAAAATTTTAATAATATAAGTAACGATGAAATCTCTAAAATAGAAAAGATGTTGAAGTCGGAAGAAAATATTTTTAGAAATTTTAACTTTTCATTCTCTATTTTAGAAATTATAGAGAAGTTGTTGGAGATGCTATAAAGCATGCACTAAGAGCATCTCCAAAATGGAGAAAATAGGGATTTTGGGCCAAAAGTTTGATCCAACAGCTTCCCTAAAACTATCTCCAAAATGGAGAAAAGCAGGAGAGATAAAGCTTTTTTCTCCAAATATGGAGAACACCCCAAAAATGATTGCAAAGTGAAACCACCAATAGGAAAATTGAAAACAAATATTTAGAGAGAGAAATAATATTTTAATAGATGAATTGACCAATGTTGGTTTCTCCAAAATGGGGAAATCTACTGGAGATGAATGTAATTTTTTAGAGATTTAACTTTTGGTTCTCCATTTTGGAGAATCTAACAACTTAAAAAATGCCTCACCTGAAGTTCTTCAAATGGTGTGGAAGAGTCACCCTTCACATAAAGAAGCTCAGCTTGCAATTGTTCAATTTGATTCTTCATTCTTTGCATCTGAGCTGTAACTGGATCACGATTCACCTACATAATAAAAGAATATAATATTGTCCTGATGAAATAATCAATAGAAAGTTATCTTAAACTCTGGGAAGCAATCAATCTTACAATAGCTTTGTTTTGGATGTTACGAGCTCGATTAGCATACTTCAATGTGTTAAGGGTTTCTTCTGCATTTGTGTCTGCCGGACTAACACAAGCTACCAAAAAAACAAAAAACAGAAAATAATTATATTAATACATTTGCAATAAGCCACATGTTAAAGAACCTTAGTTCAATCTTTTTAAAGCTCAAACGTGATAAAGTTTCATAGCATCATACCTATCATAACTGTTTTGCTATTTCCTCCAAGTGAGTCCTGAAAAATAATGCATTTAAAAGGTGAAACTACAACACTTGAAGTGGAAACGAGTTATTTAAACTTTTGTTAAGAAGACATTCTACAATTTTACTTTCATACCTGTAAAAGACGTGTTAACTTGCTATCTCTATAGGGAACATGGCCTCCTTCTTTCCGCTTTTTATCATCACCCAATGCACTTATCACGTTTCCAAGAGCTAATAAACCCTTGTTGATATGAATTCCTGAAACCACAAGGAACAACATTAAACATACAATCCACATAAATCATCAACGTATAACTACATCAAAAACTCAATATATATGTAACTTAAAACAAGGTTGCTAGGCACTGAAAGTAAGCACACCGATCAGAATTCAATTGCATAGCAAATTCAACAAATAATATTCAGAAAAATTATATATGCTCTACTGCAATGAAAAATGTGATAAATGTTATCAAACCTTCCCGTAAACGACTCCCATCAGCTCCTGTTCTTTTTGCCCGTTCTGAACCAGCAAGGTCGACTAAATGAAGTTTAGCACACAGTATATCATCTCCGTTATCATCTCCATTTGTTACGCCAGAAAATCTTTTTTGTTCCATTGAAATCGTGAAAATGGCATGTGATCGACTGAATCAATAAAAATGTTGATTAAGCAAAGTTGATACATAAAATGATACATCATACATGTAAAATAATTGTTGTCTAAACAAAGTAGATACATAAATAGCTACATTTATAAATCACAGTATATATAATCTGAAGATGTAACATACAGTTTTCAATTATATCAAATTTATGTGGTAATCTTCTTTCAAAAACCTACTTAAAGTAATACTACAAAATCTACTTAGGGCCTGTTTGTTAGCAGCTTAATGAGCTTAATGGACTCACAGCTTATTCGGTCGGCTATACATGATTGTTTGGTAGTGGCTTAATGATATAGAAAGTGGCTTATTCAGTAAGCTTTCAGGGGGGAGCTTTATGCAGAAAGCCAAGTTTTTTTCCAAAGTTGCCTCTCCCAATTAGAAAACAGACTCATTCTATCTATGAAAAACCCTCCCAAACAAAAACAGAGATTAATTCACACAGACAGCTTTATCCATATAGAACTTAATGAAAAACCAACCAAACAGCCCCTTAAAGTTATACAACAAAGACACTGCCTTACTCAAATACAAATTAATCCCGGAAAAAAAGAGCGATAATAAAGGAAGAAACTTGTGAATGTAAACTCAAAACAAACCTTGATTGGCTGTTCATATTTGTACTCCCAGTCGCACGGCAAACAGATCCACGCAAAAGAAATGAAGCCATCTCTTCTTGTGAGGTGACTTCGGCCTCTGTCACGCCAGCAAGAGAGATCCCACCATTAGCCGTCTCCCTTATTTGAATAGGAGCCCTAGAGGGACCCGCTGGTTTTCCATTCCCTTCTATTTTAGAATAACCCATTGAATTTGATTCCAATAAATCAAAAACCTCCTCCTTAAAAATCTGAAATGTCAAATGGTATTACAGGAAATAATTAGATACAAAAGAAAATGTAATGGTAAAATTTTGAAGAACTTGTTTTTTATTTACCTCAATGAAAGACACTCTGATCAAGAACTCAGTAGTGCCTTTACTCTCTTCTACTCGTTTGAATATCGTTTGCATCACATTGGGAATAATCCCATTGCTGCTTTCTCCGTTATAGTTCGTCCCCATTGTATAAGTTTTACCGGAACCCGTCTTTGGCAATAAAAAACAGCAAAAAATCATAAGTTTCAAAATTATAACATATACTTCTAATTTGTATATTATGGGAGAGAACAATCATCATAAAAATAAGAATACTTAACAGTTCTGACATACATAATTTGCTATCATAAAACAGGTTGTCTAGTAAAAGAAAACCAAAATACCTGTCCATATGCTAAAACTGTAGCATTGTAGCCACTAAGAAGTGCGTCAACAAGAGGAGCAACACAGTCATCAAAAATCCGAGAAGATGGAAGGCCGGTACTCCCATAGACATAATCGAATGTGAAAGAATGTGAACCAATTTGAACCTAATTCACATAAAACAACAACAATCAATAAAAATCTCATCACTTTTGGCACAAAATTCACCAAAAACACATCAAAAAACTTCACTCCAAAATATAAAATACTTGAAATAACAACCGAGTTAGGGTTAGTGAAATAAATTTGAACCTAATTCACGTAAAAACAGCAACTCCAATATAAATCTCATCATTTTTGGCACAAAATTCACCAAAAACAAATAAAAACACTTCACACCAAACCATAATAAACTTGAAATTAACAACTAAACTGAGTTAGGGTTAGTAAAATCACCTGAGGTTCACCTGGAGTTACACTGATACAATCAGAGCAACCAACAAGAAGCTCAGGAGTAACCAAAGGTCGAACATTAACCGCAACTCGAACTGATTGAGATCCGTTTTTTCCATCGGAACTTTCCATCTCGATTCAGATTTTGTGAAACCCTAAAATCGAACAGCTAATGATTGATTAAACCACACAAAACTTGATGTTACACATACAATTTCATTCCAATTTGCAGAAAATGTAGTAGAAATCGATTACCTTTGCTAGGGCTTTCAACTGTGTGTGTTTCGCGTGTGTGTGTGTGTGTGAGAGAGAGAGAGAGAGAGGGAGAGATTTTGAATTTGGAGAGAGAGGGAGACTTCTGTTTTTGGATTTAGAAGAAACGGCGCTTTCAGATTTGAATGAATTCAAATAAAACTTTTCAAAACAAAATTTTGTCACGTGACTTGCATGTGATGTTACTCTATTAATTATTTAATTATTACCTTTTACTTCTTCTTTTACTTGCTAAAAAATTTAAAATGGTTATTAAAATTATCCAATTTTAGAAAGTGTTATAAAAATTGTTCTAAATTTGAATATGCTCATAAAAACTATGTGATCATTTAATTATATTTTACATGAATTTTTTAGTTAAAATTACGTACAATAATTAATTCTAAAAAACATTTTAGTTTTAAACTTGTAATTAAATAATTTGACTTTAGTATTGAAAATAAAGTCAAAACAAATTTACCCTGATCAGAGCATCTCCGATAGTTATGTTAAAATTTCTCTAAAATAGTATATTAAAAGTTAAAATTTTAAAAAAAACTGCATCCAACTACAACAGTTACTCTATTTTAACAATTCTATCATAATTAAATTATTAAAATATTCAATATATTTAATATCCCATCAACTTTTTTAAACAAATTTTCAAACAATTGGTGGGAACTATTAAAATAATCATTTTTCTCTTCTAGAGATTCTATAAATTTAGAGATTTTTTCAATTTTTTTCATTTTCTATTTTAGCATAAAGGATATTATAGCTGTTGGAGTACTAAAATTGTTAAAATAAAATTTTTTCTACAATAACCGTTGGAAATGCTTTTACAAAATTTTAAACTTGATTTTACAACTTTGTATAAAAAATCAACAATGATTATATACCTTGTATTTAATCAAAATAACGAACCTAATATACATCATATTGAGGCGAAAAGTTACGGAAACATAACTTTTACAATTAAACTGTTTTGTAATAACAAATACAAAAGCAATGAAACATGTGAGAAAAGTTGTATTTGTTTACATGATGGCTTTTTGTTTGTTTATATTTAACTTTTATTATTTGACCATAAGTACCAAAAAGTCAATTTATATTTTATGTTTTACAAGAAAATACCACATGTGGGGTTCTATATTAAGTTTTGGACTCAGGGTTGTTTACTAAATTTTATATTAAGTCTTGTATGGATAAATTTGTTTGTTCAAGTAGATCTAACTGTCTAGATCAAAATGTATCAGTGTTTCCCTTTTTTCTGAATCAACTATCTGAATGAGAGAATTGACCATTTTACCCCTCAAATGAACTATACATTGTTTAAGCTGTAAGTAAACACTGTAGAATGTTTATGCGAAAAAACCGGGGTTTTTTCATTAAGTTGTAAGTAAACACTCTATAATGTTTGTGTGAATAAGCCCATTAAGTAAAAAGTATACACCCCATTAGTAAGTTTAGAGGGACATGTGCATCTAAAAGAACTTTTCTATAACGTGACCAGTCGCAAAATTTGTTCTATTCATATGTCTAATATTAAGAAAATGAATGCAATAGCTAAATTATCAAAAATAAAACGGGTTGCATATTGCAAATATAAACTTTCATATATATATATATATATGTATAAATCAACTATGTATAGACATTGCATATTTTACGTATGTGAACCAACACATAAAGCTAGTTCGTATAACTATTGGGTTTGTAAACGAGCATGTGTGTATATATAGGGATACTATCAAAAGACAACCAAATGGGGGTTGCACCAACTAGAATCGTGCAAATACGTCATGGTAACCCGAAGGGGGGAACGCATAGGTGAAGTGTGGGAGTGGAAGTGTGGGTGGAGAAAGTAGCCAAGAGGGAGGGAGTTGGGAGAGTTAGAAGAACTTTATAGGGTGTTGGAAGGAATCTCACCTATGGGAGGAAGAGGAGATCGGGTGTTTTGGAGGTTAGATACGCAAGAGGGATGTTTGGTAAAATCTCTTAGAGGTGTAATAGAGGATAGACGGATCGTGGAGGGTCTCATGACAGCAACCACTTGGTTAGAAACAGTCCCAAACAAGGTTAGTATTTTCATGTGGAGGCTGAAATTAGGCGACTATCGCCCCGTATGATCTTATATAGGATGGGAATCGATCTAGACTCCATACTATGTCTAAGATGTAAAGAAGGAGTGAAAGATGTAGAGCATGCGTTGATAAAACGTGAGATGGTGAAAAGATTATGGAGAGGAGTTGGAATATGGTGGAGGGTCGATTTGGAAGCGGTGAACTTGGTAACCGACTTACTAGAGACGGAAACCAAAAGAGAACCAGGGACAAACGAATGCGAAGATGGACAACATGTATATGGTGCCTTAATTGATTAGGAACTAGATCATATGATATTTCATGCTAGTTTACTCTTAAGGATGAATAAGTGAAAGATACACAATATGATCGACGATTTACTAATGTTCATTTCTATAACTCTTTTTATTGTTGTTTACCATTTGAATTTAACTGCATCTTTAGTGTAAACTCACAAACCAACCACCCCTTACTTTAAGTCTATTGTTCCTAAAGTATAGAAAGTGAAATTGTTGGTCCCAATAAGGGTCTACAAGAGTTAAGTATTAAGTAAACAGTTTGTAGAAGGGGGGGGGGGTTGAATACAAACACACAGATTTTAGTTTTTAAATGAGTTTATAGAAAATGATCAAATTTACAGTTACAAGCGGAATTAGAACAAGTTGAAAACCTATTCTATTGTAACTAAAGAAACACACAGTTTGATGCACAAGAAGATGAAAGAAAGAATACAGAAGGTATAGGCTAGAAATAAGCATGCATAAAGATGAAGAAGATATCTTCATCTATTTATACCCGCTTGCATTTAATGCAAAGCAAAAGGTACATGCCACGTGTCAAGCTTGGATAGGAAGCTTGTCCTTGTAAATAAGACAACCATGCTTTTGGCCGAATATGAACAGTATCGTATCAGATATGATGGGGGACATAAGAGACAAGTCGTATGTCCTTTTCTGACATGGTTCTAGGTTTGACTTTTGTGCATCGAGGATAAGATCAAACTTTAATCTTGCAGAGGAAGCTTCATTTGATCGCTGACACTGAATGTTCAAGGATGAACTTCAGTGTTGCTGAGGCTTCACAAGACTTCACACTTTGAGTAGATAATCGCTGCTATCGCTGAACCGCTTCAGGTCACTTAGCTGATTATCTCTTTCTTCAGCTTTGGTCTTCGACTGTCGCTGAATGGTCTTCTGGTGTCATAGCTGATCTTCAGGTCTTCAGAGATAAGCTTGTTGATCCTTGATCTTCAGCGATCGCTGATAACAATCAGCGTATGTTATCGCTGAATTTGAACAGAAGCTTATCTAAGGAATTTCACTAAGTATAGTAAATGAATCATATTCAAATCACTGAGAGGAGTTATGATCAACAATCTCCCCCTATTTGATTATGATTAAGCAACATAGGAAAATTGCTTTTAAAAGATTAGCAGGGACTTATAAAATTTAAAATAAATTTTCTAAGTACTAATCTGTTATCTGAATTGAGTTTCATTTATAAGGATATGAAATCACAATTTTTACAAGTAGAAGAGCTTAAAGTACATTCACTGATTGAACTTTTAGAGTGAAGATTCAGTGAGCTAAGAAAAGTTAAGAAGATAGAACTCTTATGTTCATTGTCCCTTTTACCTTTTTTTTTCAGGGATCTTTTCAGTACGAGATGGAGTAAAGTACTCGAGTGTATTTCATTAATTATAATCTGAAGATATTACATAGAAATGAAATTACAATCATTAAAGTGAAAGTACATTTACACTGAAGAAAATATTACAAAGGAATAAAAAGCTACTACCAATCAGAGAGGCTCACATTTCTTCTTTGTAACTCATGTTCAAAAAGCATCTTTTGTCTGATTACCAGAGGGTCATTAGACCAGCAGTAACAGTATAAGATTTTTATGAAACGAGTAGGGGCCTTATGAATTTCCTTGTTTCTGAAGAGACGAAGCTGTCTTTCATTATCCAAGAAAATCATGCCAGATTCAGGGAGCGAGATGACTTCATTTTCTTCATATAATCGATCCGTAGGAAGAGAGGTATCCAGCATAGATATATCAGGGAGCGTCATATGACTGATGATTCTTTCAAGATCAAATTTGACACTATGTTCATTTCTTGAGCTTGGGCCTTCTTCAGAGGTTGATCTTCTTTTCTTAGATGATTCAGGGAGAGAGGGAACTTGTACATGTTGTGACATTCTCTGCAGCAACTGATTCAACTCATCTTCTACCACATTCTTGAACTTGGATTTGGAACCCTGAATGGCATCTCTGATTTCGAGCCATTAAGTGTATCCATATAACCTGAAGAATTTTGCTTATTCTCTCTCTGTTCTGGATGGCCTTGTCATTCTTACATATACCTTTGGACCACCTCTGTTGGAGTGTCGCCCTTGGATAGTTGCGTGAATGATTTTGGAATCAGATCTTCGAAAGTTCAGCATCTCTGTGCACCAATCCAGTTCTTTGTCTTTCTGATTTGTGGCTTCAGTGGTTAGTGCAGTGAGAATCTTCTGTTGAGCGAGAATGGGATCTACATTCAGGTTTTCTTGTACAAGTTCTTTCTGAGCCAGAGCTGCAGCGAGCCGTTCACTCTTTTCTAATTGTTCTTTTGCTGCTTTGTCTCTTGCTGAATCTTCCTTGCTAAAGCAAGATCATTCTCAATTTGCTTTATTTCTTCATCTCTGATCCTCTGAGCTTTCAAAGCTTGTTCTCTCTCTTCTTTGGATAAAAAGTAGAATTCATCTACCATCCTGATTGGTACAGCGTTTATTGGGTCTTCATGGGGTACCCTTATTCTTTTGGATTCGAATTCCCTTAGGAATTTTATTCGCCTTTATTCCTCTTCAGGCTCGCTTATAATCTTCTTCTGAACGCGACGACGAGGAATGAGGCCATCTTCTTCCTTAGAGTCAGTTTCCACTATGTACATAAACTGTTCTTTAGAAGAAGGTTCCCTCCTTGTGGATGAATCCTTTGGGGGACAGGGATCACTGAGGGAAGGAGAGAAAGGAGATTTATCAGAGAGAGGGTTTGAAGGAGGAAGGGTGTTATATGGGGATTCAGAGAGAGGAGTAATATAAGGGATAAGCTGAAGCGATACCTTATCAGCCGTCTCCCCCTCTGATATAGGGATGGTGGCCTCAAGATCAACCACTTTGGTTGAAGGTCCAGCTCCGTCCCCCAAGGGCTCTAGCTGAGATGTGCTTGGTCTGGATAATCTGAAATGCTCCATTGCAAATCCCAAGTCATCATCATCATCATCATCCTCATCTCCAAAGTGAGGGATGTGTTCCTCCTCTTCTTCTTCTTCTTCTTCTTCATCATCATCATCTTCTTCATCATCATCAACAAGCTTCTGGTCTTTGAATGTAAGGAGAGATCCTTTCATCTGGAAACCGTCGATTGTGCTCGCCGATAAGTTCGTCAGCGAACTCTTTGGCCACCTTCTACCCCTCAATGTTATCATGGGGCAGAACGTGGACCATCAGAGTGCGAACATTCGTGTGCACGGCCTAAAGCATGGTCCGATCAGCAGTAGCAAATGAGGGACCAGTCTCACTGAGCCTTGAGAGAGCCTGCATCATGTCAGACTGAGTCTTTTGAATAGACTCGAGGACAGCGGCCTGAGCATCAACCTTTTGCTCAATGTTGATGAGGGATTGGTGAAGGTCCTTGTGGTCGTCCTTCAGAGTCTGAACATCAGACACCAAGTTGCTGACGTTTGTCTTCATCCCTGGGGTGCCAGCGATCTGTCGGAAGATCAACTCCGCAAAAGTTTGCAGTGTGTCCAGCCTGGCTCTGGTGAGAGCACACTCATTGACCAGATGATCAATGGCAGGGAATGTGGGAGCAAGCAGGGACACAGAAGGCAACTCAGTGACCCTGGGAGGAAGCTTGGGGGCAAGGTTCTCCATCTTGACATCCCTGAGCTTTTTGGCACTAGGAGGGCGCTGAGGAGACTTTATCGCCGTCTTCGAAGTGGTGGTGGTGGTGGTGGTCGCTGTCGCCGAGTAGACATTAGTAGTGGCAACAACTGATGACATTGACAAAGAGGCGAGAAATGAATCCGGATCAGATGATGGATGAAAAATAGCATTATTTTCCTTGAGAATATCATGAGGATTACTCTCAGGGACTACTTTTGCAGAGGTAGTGTCCTGAGGATCACTGACCAGTGTCTTAGATTATCTGAAAGAGATACTCTGAGGTCCTTTTAAATTGGCTTTCCAAAACTCAGATTGCCTAAAAAATTTTGAGGTTTGGACTGCGTGCATTTCAGCATTATCAGAGATAGGGACAACTATCACTGAGTCACTTGCTGATGTGAGGACCAAAGAAGTAGAGATGGAAGAGGTAGAGAAGGCAGTGAAAGTAATACCTGATCCAGCTTCAGCAGAGCTGGCTATAACACCTTCAGAGACCTTAGTCCCTGATGGTGGTGGTAGTGCTGATGAAGCTTCAACGGCAGCAGAAACCGTTGGAGTGGCTGTGGATGAGGTGGTGTTTGTAGTACACCAAAATCAGAGAGGATGGTCTGTTGAGAGACCACCTTCTTAGGCTTCTTTGGGGCGATGGTCTTCTTATGACCATTAGTGGGGGTTTTCCTCTTAGCAACAGTAGTGCCTTGTGTACTCCCTGAGGGGATGGGCAGCGAGGAGGTCACTAAAAGAGGTGCTCCTATAAGTTGTAGCATATAGGGAGTGATAGGAGCATCACCTGGACGTTCATCCAGGTCCAGGGACTTCTTCCCTACCATTGAGAAGGCAAAGTCACCGACTCTCGGGTAGCTCTCCCCGAAAGCCTCTTCAAGGATGGTGGAGAAGAAACGGGGGTAAGGGATAACAGGATGTCTGGTGGAGGCGTTGAGGCGGCTGCACATATCGCTGAAGATGTAGTCAGCGTAGTTCAGAGGATGACCCGTGCAGAGAGAAAAGGAAAGGTCTTGAAAATGTTTGCTCGCCTGATCGTGGGAGCCAACCTTGGACCCTAGGCACTGAATGACCTGGGTGAAAATATATTGCCAGCGAGCAGGGAGTCGCTTCTTTTCCAGCTTTGAACCCACCGTCTTCACTGAGGGGTTCTCCCATTTGTAGCCAATGGATTCCAAGAAAGCATCTATCTGCTGCTTTGTTGGTTCAAAGACCCCATTGCTCATTCTTCTTGTGCTGAGGGAGTCTTAGCGCCTTGCGTACAAACCCCGCTGAGAACGCGAAGAAGCCAAGTTCGGGGATCGTGAAGGAAATAGCAGGAAGGACAGTGCCTTTGTCTGTTTTCAGAGTGGTACATTGCGCCGTGTACCAGAGAGCCTGAAGGTGAGAGGCAATGCCCACTGGGTTGTGGACGAAGGCATACATCAGAGGGCACGCCTTGAGGAAGGTTGCAACGTCCTTGAACTGAGGGCGTTCAGAGGGAATGTCCACCAATGCAATGTAATTGCATGGATTGAAGGTTGACTTTTCCAGCTCAAATTGACAGGTTGGTGCGGCGACCAACTGGTTAGCAGTAACAGATTCAGCGACGTTGGAAGCAGATGCCATTTCTGTAGGAAAAATGGCAACACCGAAGAGATAAATCATGGTTTTAATACATGAATGTATAAACCAGAGTTTTGGTATAAAAAGTACCAAATGTAAGAGCAAAGAAACAAGTATTTTGATGAACAATATCAAAATGCTTGTTGGCAATAATAAAAAATTTAAAGGTAAATAAAAAAATGATAAAAATTTAAAAAAAAAATTGTTCTAAGAACAGGGTTTTGAAAGAGAAAAAGTTTTTCACTTTAAAAGCAAGATTTTATTGATTTTAAGAATGAAATAGATAAGAAAGGTGAAACTAGTTGTTTCCAGTTCTTAATATAAGGTTTAGATCAAACCTTAAACGTGTGAAGGAGAAAAACACACAAGTGCGTGTTCTTGGTGTTCTTGGAGAAAGCTTGAAGAATCGAAGGTTTCCTTTGCCTTTAGGGAAGTTATGAAAGCGGAAGGAACAAAGTAAGGCAAAAAGAATGCTTAAATAGCATGAGGAGAGACAAAAGAAAGGATTGCTAAACGACGGTTTTAGCTTTTTGAAAAAAAAGATGATGACCTAGCGCACGTTCCAAGAAAGGAGATGGAATGGAAACGTCGTGGTCCGTCGTGTGTCAGAAAAAGGTCTGACGTGTCCTTTTCTTTTATTTTTAAAAGATTATAATGATGGTTATCCATAAGGAAGGTTTATCATTAATAATTTTAGAAAAATCTTCATCACTAATAATAAAGGATTGTTAGTGAGGAGTTTTAAATAAGAGAGACATTCTTTGATGAGAAAGGATAACAAAGAGTGTTAAGAGATTAGAAGATAATACCTGAGGAGATGGCCTAGATATTGCTGAATCAGAGTTCAAAGGCTTTATTTGTAATCCTTTATTTGTCACTGATTAAAAAATTATTCAGCGTTCAACATACCAAGTTCGCTGATGAGTAGATTGAATCTAGTTTCATCAAGAGGCTTGGTGAAAAGATCAGCGAGCTGATATTCAGTAGGAACAAAATGGAGCTCAACTTCACCATTCATCACATGATCTCTGATAAAGTGATATCGGATCTCAATGTGCTTGGTTTTGGAGTGAAGTACAGGGTTGTTAGCAATTGCTATAGCACTTGTGCTATCACAGTATATAGGAATTTTAGAGAGCTTTAGATCGTAGTCTCTGAGTTGATTTCTCATCCAAAAGATTTGAGCACAACAACTACCAGCTGCTACGTATTCAGCTTCAGCGGTGGAAGTGGACACTGAGTTTTGCTTTTTACTTGTCCAACTTATTAACTTTCCACCTAGCAGCTGACACCCACCAGTGGTGCTTTTCCTATCAATCTTACAACCTGCAAAGTCACTGTCAGAGTAACCAATAAGATCAAATCCTGAGCCTTTGGGATACCGAGACCAAGATTTGGAGTTCCTTTCAGGTATCTGAAGATTCGCTTTACAGCGATTAGATGGGATTCCTTCGGTTCAGCTTGATACCGAGCACAGAGACAGGTAGCGTACATGATGTCTGGTCTACTCGCTGTAAGATACAGTAGAGACCCAATCATTCCTCGATAGGCAGTGACATTGACTGGTTTCCCATTGGGATCCTTGTTTAATGTCAGAGGAGGCGCCATAGGAGTCTTCATCGCTGAGCATTGATTCATGTCAAATTTATTCAGCATGTCTTTAACATATTTGCTTTGACAAATAAAAATTTCTTTGTCAGATTGCTTAATCTGCGAACCTAGAAAATATGTTAGTTCACCCATCATACTCATTTTATATTCTTTCTTCATTCTATTAGCGAAACGAGTGCATAGTTTGGGTCTTGTGGAACCAAAGATAATGTCATCAACATATATCTGAGCGAGAATCGTATGACCTTTATATTTTCTTAAAAACAGAGTTTGGTCAATTTTTCCACGAACAAATTTTTCTTTAAGAAGAAATTTAGAGAGGGTATCATACCAAGCTCTAGGAGCTTGTTCTAACCCGTAAAGAGCTTTTTCAAGTTTAAAAACATAACCAGGGTGGTTAGGGTCTGAGAAACCAGGGGGTTGTTCAACATAAACTTCCTCGCTGAGTTTTCCATTTAGAAAAGCACTTTTAACATCCATTTAAAAAACTTTGAAGTCTTTATGGGCAGTATAAGCTAAAAGGAGTCTTATGGCTTCTAAACGAGCTACAGGGGCAAAGGTTTCATCATAATCAATTCCTTCTTCCTGTCTATAACCTTGAGCAACAAGTCTAGCCTTATTGCGAATTATAGTCCCGTTTTCATCTAGCTTATTTTTGAAAACCCATTTGGTTCCTATGACAGTTTTATCAGAAGGTCTAGGAACAAGATTCCAAACTTTATTTCTACGAAACTCAGTTAGTTCTTCTTGCATTGCTGAAACCCATCTAGGATCAGAGATAGCTTGATCTATTTTCTTAGGTTCAGAGAGAGAAATGAAGTTAACATAAAGACAGATATTACCTGTACCTCTACGTGTTTTGATACCTGCAGTGGGATCACCAATAATCTGATTTATTGGATGGTTTGCAGTCCATCGCTGAGCTGGTGGTTGAGGAGAGAGATCAACAGCAGATTCAGCGACCTGTTCTTCAGATTCTGGAATAGGACTTGTTTCAGCAACAGGTACTTCATTTAGAATCAATTCAAAAGAGGTTTGGTTATTTACAGAGGAATTTCCAAGAGATGAATCAGCAACAAGAATCTGATTTAAAGGAGTAACATTTATCCCTGAAGATGGATGATTGTTACTTGTTGAGTTTACAGGGATTTCATCATCACATGCATCAGCTGAAGTTTGATTGCTGAAGTATGTTTCAGGTTCCCCATAATGAGATTCCATCCAAGCATTCAATTGTTCATCATCATCAAGATTATGAGAATGATGAACGGGATGAGATTCATCAAAGTTGACATGCATAGATTCTTCAACGTGTTGTCTTCTTTTGTTGAATACTCTGAAAGACTTAGATACAGAGGAGTATCCAAGAAATATACCATCATCAGCTTTGGGATCAAATTTACCCAAATGATCTCTGTCATTCAGAATGTAACACGTACATCCAAAAATGTGAAGATATTTTAGAGTGGGTCTTCTCCCATGAAATAATTCATAGGAAGTCTTCTTGAATCGCTTAACAATCAGGGATCGATTCTGAGTAAAGCACGCTGTATTGACAGCTTCAGCCCAGAATTGAGTTGGAAGACGCGATTCGCTGAGCATAGAGCGAGCTGCTTCGATTATAGTTCGATTTCTTCTTTCAGCAACACCGTTTTGCTGAGGAGTTCTTACTGAAGAGAAGTTGTGAGAGATGCCTCTTTCTTCAAAGAAACTAACCAAGGTACTATTTTTTAATTCAGTGCCATGATCACTTCTTATGGAACGAACAAGTAAGTTGTTCAGTACTTCCATTCTTTTGATAAAAGATATTATCATTTCAGGGGTATCACTTTTGGATCCAAGGAAGAACACCCATGTGTATCTGGAGTATTCATCAACAATCACTAAAGTGTATTTCTTTCCAGAGATTGATTGGACATTGACAGGTCCAAAGAGATCCATGTGGAGTAGCTGAAGAGGAGTGGTCACTGAAGAAACTTGCTTTGACCTGAAGGAGGCTTTTGTCAGCTTTCCCTTCTCACACGCTGAACAAAGAGATTCCTTTGTAAATGTGTGATTAGGGAGGTCTCTGACTAAGTCTTTTTGAGACAATTCATTTATCGTCTTAAAGTTGAGATGAGAGAGTCTTTTATGCCATAACCAGTTTATGTCTGTGGATGCTTTAGAGATGAAGCACACGTTCTCAGAGTGAGAACTATTCATGTTTATGACATATACGTTTTCAACTCTTTTGCCAGAGAGGCGAACTTATCATTTCCGTCAGTGACAACACATCTATTCTTTAGGAATAGAACTTTGAAGTCTTTGTCACACAACTGACTAACGCTCAAGAGATTGTGCTTTAGTCCCTCAACGTAAGCAACACGAGAAAAAGATGTGGCTCCGTTGGATAGAATTCCATATCCTTTAGTGTATCTTTTGCCATTTCCACCAAAGGTCACTGATGGACCAGCTTCTTCTTTGTAGTCAGAGAGCAGAGATTTTCTGCCAGTCATATGCCTCGAGCATCCGCTATCAAAATACCAGATACCTTTGGCACTCTGCATATAATAAAGATTAATTGTTTAAAGGTACCCATACTACTATGGGTCCTGCTTGGTTAGACATAGGATTGGCGGAAGTACTACTAGCTGAAGAACTCTCTTCAGTGGATATCTTCACCTTAGTTGGTTTAGCAACTTTGGTGGATTTCACTCTCGCTGATTTATCAGCTTGAGCTACTTTCTTTCCATGAGCTAGTTTATCAGCTCTAGTAGCATTAGGACACTTGCTTGCAATGTGGGTTGTTTCACCACAGTGAAAGCATTTCCTATACTTAAAAGGTTTGGAGATAAGAGAGGGAGCAGGAAGTTTCTCAGGGATAGGTCCAAGAATTCCTTTATTCATGGTCCTTGGAGGTATTATAACCTTGTCAGGGGTAGGAGTGAGATCGATTTTAATCTTGGGAGTTGGTCTCTGAGAATAATCAGGGACCTTCTTCCCAGATTTAGAAATCTTCTCAGAGGACTTCTTGTTCTTATCTAGAGTTTTCTTATTCTTAGGAACATGGTCAAGAAACTTGTTTTTGATCACCTTCTTAGAATAATCCACGGGAAGCTTCTCATTAGAGAAAGAGGAAGAAGAAGTTGAAGAAGAAGGATCAGGGATAGAAGAGACAAACATTCCAAACTTGAGCATGGAACGATCATTCTCTGATTCTTCCTTTTCAGGGTTATAGCCTAGCCCACTTCTCACTTTCATAGGTATTTGGGCATTGATGATCTCATTGACTTTATCAGAAGCCTTACACCATCCTTCGATGGTTGCCTTTTCAGACTTGAGATCAGCGATAGCCTTTTCCCTATTAGCGATAGCTTGTTGTTTCTCAATGCTTATTGTTTGATTTGCAAAAACTTGGTCTTTGAGAGAATCCTCAAGTTTGGAAAGTTCTTTGATTCTTATGTGGCAATTTTTTAATTGTTCAGATAAGTCAGTGTTAATATTCTCAGCCTTTATCTTTCCATTCAAAGCGTTGTAAAAATCAACAGTCATTGCATCGAGAGCCGACAAGTTATCTTTTTCAGAGAGTAAGGAGTCAGAGGGAATGTTTACCTGAGTAGACGGAGACTCAGAGGAAGAAGTTTCAGAGACTTCTTCAGCATCCTCTATTCTTGCCATTAGACAGAGAAGGGCAAGATCTTCTTCATCGGAACCAGACTCTTCAGAGGTCTTGGCCCGATCATCTTCAGCATCCCAGTCAACTTCTTCAGCGACAAGGCCTTTGCCTTTTTGCTGGTTTTTCTTCATATCTCTGTATTTGTTTTTCATTTTCAAATACTTCTCTTGTTTATCAGAGGTATGGGAGGTAGTGGGAGCAACAACTTTCTTCGACATGTATTCACTTGCAAAATGGCCCTTTCTCTGACAATTGAAACAGATCGCTGAGGCTTTTTCAGCGGGCGACTTTTTCTGTTTTTCAGAGTCAGAGAGGTTAGAAGATTTTCGAAAATTGCTCTTTCTAGCAAATCTTTTAAAGTTGTTGGTTAAAAGAGCTAGAGAGTTATCAAACTCATAGATGTCAGCATCAGTGAGTTGATCTTCTGAATCAGTTTGACCTAATTCAGTGATGGAGGTGATAGTAGAAGAAGAACCATTTTTAGAAGAAGTTCCTTCAGAAGTCACAAGTGCTAAAGAAGTACTTTTAGCACATTTGAGTTCGTTAAGAAGGTTTTTCCTTAGAAGCTGGGATTGTTCCTCATTTAAGAACATACCATATAATGCACTTAATGACAAAGTTTCAAGATTCTTTGACAGTTTTATACATGTAGTGTACACTGCCCATTGATCAGGGAGTGCCTCCATGAATTTTGTCAGAATTTCAGCGTTTGAATATACCCTATCGACTGATTTAAGATCAATCAGCAGACAGTTAAATCTCTGGTGAATTTGAGAGAGAGATTCACCCTTTTGATACATAAAGCTCTCGTATTTTCTTACAAGGTTTATACATCAAGTTACTTTAACCTCAGAAGTTCCTTCATATTGGATACATAGAGTATCCCACATGGCTTTTGAAGTTCTCAGTTTCATTACAGAATGATATACTTCATCAGGCAAAAACATTGCTATTATAGATCGTGCTTTCGCATCAATAGCAACTTCTTTCTTGTCTTCCTCAGTCCATCGATCTGGAGTTTTTACAATACTCCTTTCAGCGACGGCTAGGGTAGTAGCAGTGGCAGGTACAGCTGCTACTATGGCTATAGGAACGAAAGGTCCGTTTTCTACATAGTATGGGATCTTAGGATCAGATCCCTCTAGAAAAAGTGACATTCTTTCTTTCCATAAAGGGAAATTATCATGGCTGAACCTTGGAGGTTTAGCTAAAGATCCGTTATCGTTGTAGTTTGTATTAGGGTTTGTCATTTCAAAATATGATCTAAAGAAGAATATTTTAAAGAGAAAGATAACAACACCGCTCTGATACCACTTGTTGGTCCCAATAAGGGTCTACAAGAGTTAAATATTAAGTAAACAGTTTGTAGAAGGGGGGAGTTGAATACAAACACACAAATTTTAGTTTTTAAATGAGTTTATAGAAAATAAACAAATTTACAGTTACAAGCGGAATTAGAACAAGTTGAAAACCTATTCTATTGTAACTAAAGAAACACACAGTTTGATGCACAAGAAGATGAAAGAAAAAATACAGAAGGTATACGCTAGAAAGAAGCATGCATAAAGATGAAGAAGATATCTTCATCTATTTATACCCGCTTGCATTTAATGCAAAGCAAAAGGTACATGCCACGTGTCAAGCTTGGATAGGAAGCTTGTCCTTGTAAATAAGACAACCATGCTTTTGGCTGAATATGAACAGTACCGTATCAGATATGATGGGGGACATAAGAGACAAGTCGTATGTCCTTTTCTGACATGGTTCTAGGTTTGACTTTTGTGCATCAAGGATAAGATCAAACTTTAATCTTGCAGAGGAAGCTTCATTTGATCGCTGACACTGAATGTTAAAGGATGAACTTCAGTGTTGCTGAGGCTTCACAAGACTTCACACTTTGAGTAGATAATCGCTGCTATCGCTGAACCGCTTCAGGTCACTTAGCTGATTATCTCTTTCTTCAGCTTTGGTCTTCGACTGTCGCTGAATGGTCTTCTGGTGTCATAGCTGATCTTCAGGTCTTCAGAGATAAGCTTGTTGATCCTTGATCTTCAGCGATCGCTGATAGCAATCAGTGTATGCTATCGCTGAATTTGAACAGAAGCTTATCTAAGGAATTTCACTAAGTGTAGTAAAGGAATCATATTCAAATCACTGAGAGGAGTTATGATCAACAGAAATAACTTTTCACAACCAATCGTTGTGGATTACCATTATATAAATTGTAACCTGTAATATGATATTAATATTATTTGGTTTCGACAACCACCACTTCCCACATGAAAGGGTGCATAAAGAATGAAAAAAGAAAAAGAAACATAAACTGTATGCTCATAGCCTCATATGGCAAGTGTGGTCTTAGGCTCTTAGCCTTTCTTTATGCGTGCATTTGTGCACCAATTTGGTAGAGTCATATATTTGGGATTTGCACAACCAAAGTAGGATGTGCTATTGTGTAGAATGATGGTGTAACATATTGGGGAAACCCAAGGAATTATTCTTGAGTATGAAATTGAGGATTTTTTGGTCTATTTTTTTAAAATGTGGTTATAAATATTCGTCAATAAGTTATGCAAGTGGTTGATACAATCGTGGTGGTTAATTTGCCTTGTATTTTGGCACGACGAGGTAGTAATGATGCATACCTATTAAACATTTTAGCAAGTTATGGCACGAGCATGTCATTTTTGAAAATGTACAAGTGTTTCATGATTAAAAACAATTATAACTTGTGTAGGTATGATTGCAAGTAGAATTAGATAAGCCTACACATGTAACACCCCTAAAAATGGGAGTTAATTTAAACCAAATAGAATGTGGAACAACTTCAAATAAATAGACATCATCCATAAAGATGGGGAGAAAGTTAGAGAGTTTACAACTTCAAAGGAACATTAGATAACAACCTACTAATCTATACAATTCAAAATACAGATTAAGTTTGGGTGTCACTAAGTCCTCAAAATAATCTTCTATGTAACTCCATCTATACACGCAAGTGTACTTCAAAAAGGATGCAACTAACGGCATCTAGCTTCACTCATCCCATCAAGCCCCACCTGCTTGATCACCTGTTATACATGTCATTTTAAGAAAAAGTGTTAGGTTAGGTTTGAAGCCTAGTGAGAACAAACAATTCAAATATAGGAAAGTCATTCAAACTTCGAAAATGGTAAATAAACATTTAACCAAAACTTTTCTAAAATATCTCTTTTTCTCTACTTCCGCGATTTACACCTAAAAGATACGCTTTACTTCTTTTGAGGGAAACTTCTACGGGAATGACCCGTCATCACATCAATTACTCTTTCGCACAAGTTCAACCCCAAACCAGGATCTATTACAAGTGTCATCCTCAAATACTTCTGACTATATGTGTCTATGGATCCATTTACACTAGTTTAACTTTCTAATACAATTGTTTCCAATGTATTAACTTCCCTTCACAAAATCTTTATGAAGATTAACTTCCGATTACAATCGTTTTCGATGTATTAATTTCCCTTCACAAAATCTTTGTGAAGATTAACTTCCATGTTTCCAAAACTTTCCTTCATAAAGACTTCGTATGATAAACTTCATATTTTCAAAACCTTTCTTCCCAAAATTAGGTCAAAATAACATTTAGGTTTATACATCATATTTCTCGTCAAAAACCCATAAGGGTGTTTTAAAACCGTTCTTCGTACTCATTTCATCATTTCAAAGAAAAACCATAAATGACACATTTTGACCTAGTTTTACCAAAATCTTCCAAGTATAGAAATACTTATTTTAAACATCACATTAAGGTAAAATACTTCATTTTGATATGTATAAAGTTTTAGAAAGGTAAGAATGAACTCACAAGCTAGAGTTTGACAAAACCCTAGAAAAGCCTCTAAGATGAAGAAGAGGAAGAAAACTTGAAGAACACCACCAATGGAAGCTGTAAATGTTTGACCCACAATTGAATCTTCAACTTGGAGGGAGTATGAAATGAGGGAAGATGAGGTAGGTGAGGGTGTTATGAACCCTAAATCGCCTTCAATGCTAATCCTCTCAATACTGAGTTTTGAAATCTGATTTATGGGACATAGAGCTGAAAATCGCATAAAAAGGTGTTTCTGAACAAAACGGGCGATACTGCCACAGCGATAGTGCCATGGCAGTATCGCCTGGCACCATCGCACACAATGTACCAAAAGTCCCTTCTCCATCTGCTCGTTTTCTTCTTCGGCGAGGCTGCCTCGACGATGTTGACATGGCACACTAGTCATGTCACACTCGCCGCTTTGTACCGTAGCACCCATTCGCAACCTGATTCAAACCCCATGTGATGTTGCCCTGGCGATGCTGCCATGGCAGTCTCGCCTAGCAGCCTAGCCGGGGATGCTCCCAGTGTGGTTTGCTTCGTTTTTCTCGTTCGTTTCTTCCGTTCCAAAGTTACACGATAATAACCACATGAAATACTTCGTCTAAGACGGAATACCATAATCTTAGGATGGAAGTCTCATAATTTTGATTACAAAATTGTGGGTGTTACAACACATGTTGTGGTAAGTTTCATGTGTGCATGTTATATTTTTTATAACTTTCAAGCATACTAAATGTTTAGCAGGTCATAATGTTAAGTCATGAATGAAAATGTTTTGATGAGTGTAAGAGGACAAGCCCATAAGGAGTCGGTAGTATCAGGCAAGGTACCACCAAATATGTATATACTTAAGGGCATGTTTGGTTGGATTTTCATTAAGCTCTGTATGGATAAAGTCGCCTTTGTTCATAAAGTTGTCTGGATGTATTAATAAAATTGTTGTTTGTTTGTTATGCTTAATAACATGTTTGAACAATAAAAATGACAATTTTACCCTTCTATTTGTTTTTTGTTGTGTTTTTATATCCAAACATCAAGATCCAATAAGAACATAAGTAAATAAATCTGAAGATCCAAACATGAAATTTTGTTTACATCTCAATCTCAATCACAAATCTAAATACAAAATAAATATTTGAAGTACATGAAATCCAAAAAAATAAAACGAAAATATGATCCTTAAATTAGAAAAAAGAAACCAGTAGAAGAGATGAAGAACAAGAAGCTTGAAAAGCTTCAATCTGCAGCAAGGAGGAGATGAAGCTTCTTTCGATCTGCATCAAGGAGGAGATGAAACTTGAAAACCTTCGATCTATTAAAAAGATGGAGATGAAACTCGAAAACCTTCGGTTCGATCTGCAAAAATATGCAGGTTGTGGTTGAGATGAAGCTTCCTTCGATCTCTAAAAAGTTAGAGATGAAGTTTCAAAAAGCTTCATCTTTGAAGCTTCCTTCGATTTGCTTCCTTCGATCTCTGAAAACCTTCCTTCGATTTGCAAAATGCTGCAGAAAGAAGGAGGAGATGAAGTTTCCTTCGATCTGCAAAAATCTGGAACTAGAGATATGCAAGTTTTGGTGGAAATGAAGCTTGAGAGAGATAGGATGAGAGGAGGAAATTGGTGTCTGTAAAAAAGGGGGGGGGGTATTTTAAAGGGGTATGTGGTGTATGTTTGCATAAGGGTACCTTCTCACATCTTACTTGCTAAGCGCGCTTCTAAACCATTAAGCCACTTCCAAACAGACCCTTAGTTTGATAACTCTCATTCTGAGTGTTATTTTCACAAAAAAAATGTGTTTTTATTCCATTTTAGTTTGCGTTTTATGTGTTCGTGTTTCTCTATCATATTTATTTATTTTTATTTGGAGTCGTTGAGGATAAAAGTTTGTATTAATAATAACAATAATAAAAAGGTTATCCTATTATATATAATATATTTTATCTTTTAACAGAAAAAAGGAATAAATATATTATAAAAAAAGTCCAAAATAATCGATGAGTTAACAATTTTTTTTAATTGTAGTGGGATCGTGATTAATAAAACAAATATCATCCAAACCAAATTGAAGTCTTACTTTATAAAAAAAAATGGTCCACATCATTTGTCATGTAAGCAAATAATGGTGACTTGTATGCCAAGTCATTCGTCATGATACATTGTGGATGGTTAAACATGTCATTAATATTTTAAAAGCATGTTATCTAAAACAGGAATCAAAACAATGTACGTTGCTCTCGCCATTGTACCATGGGAACAGATGACGAATCTGTTTAAAGGTATCGTGTACAACACAAGCCTCGACACTAGTTTTATATTTCTGAACTGTTCTTCTTATTTTCTATTTTACTTTTTTGTTTGCTACTCTTTATAAAGGAATACGTTTCCTACAATTATAAATAAAATAGTATTCTGCTTCTACTCCCTTTTTAACAGGACTTTCTTGTAAAAACTTGAAGAAATATATCTCTAAAAAATACCCAAACACCAAGTACACTCTCTCATATTGATTTTTTGACTCTCAATAGCCTTATGCTCGTTTTTTGTATATTAAACCTACAACACTTAATAAAGTTCGCTAGAAATATCAAAGTTTTGTTTGTTAGTGATCAAATCTTAAAGGTAAAAATGTAAATTACTATTTTTGTTGTTTGTCAATGTGGCATAAAATTAGGTACGAGCATGGTTCACTTTGAGCGATTTAGAAGAGTGGTTCACAAACTTTTTTTATACACTTCAATTGAAACAAATAAACTCAGATACCCTCTTCACCTTTGGTGAGGTTTGAACTCTTGACCTCCTAATAAGTCAAAGGATCACATACCGCTATGCCAAATACCCTTTGGTTTGGTTTCACAAACTTGCAAGCCAAACTTGTCAAAATGGAAAAAAAAAACAACCAAAAACCAAATCTGTTAAGCTAATTGAGCGGTTTATATAGGGGTGTAAACGAGTCGAGTCGAGTAGAAGGTTAATCGAGTTGAGCTCAAAAAATAAACACTGGGCTCAAGCTCAACTCGAGCTCGATTAACTTTTTCAATATTGGGCTCGAGCTCGAATTTTTTTAGTTATCGAGCTCGAACTTGAACTCGATGTTCATTTATGGGTTCGAACTCACGATCGATTAACTCCTTCATCGGCTTGAGCTCGATAATTTTTATATTTTTATCGTATTATACAATAAATAAATGAGCATGTTTGACTCGAAAAAGTGTATGTAATGCTCGGCTCGAAAAAGCGAATCGAGTTTTCGAACGAGTCGAGTCGAACATTAATATTATAAAGCTCGACTCATTAAGTTAAACGAGTAACATTAAGTTTGAAATCAACTCGAGCTCGAGAATTAATAAGCTCGAACTCGAAATAAACGAGCTTAAGCTTGAGCTCGAATAACTCGTTAAAAGCTCGAATCATTTACACCTATAGGTTTATATCAATTTTTGTTATTGGCCTCGTATAACTTGGTTATTGAGAAGCTTTGGACCATCCATTTTTGGAGATATGATTATGCACATTCATATTATATTATATAGTGTCAAACTAATGTTTTCATGTTTAGCCAAAACTATGAACCCAACAATATTTTACAAATAAATATTTTTATTTAATTAGGTGGGTGGCTTAAATGGACCTATGGTTGAACATACGGAATAACTAATAGAATTCTTTTCTTTCAGTTATTCTTTTGCCTGTTGAATAGGGTGTTTTAAAGAAAATGTAGGGAGTTGTGAACATCACATATAAGTTGATAGAGAGAATATTGTTGTGGTTTGGCCATGCTGTAGGAGACAGATGGCGACTCAGTTCAGGAGGATGGAAATTGTAATGGTCAAGGGGGTAAAGAGGAGTGGTAGACTAAGGAGTCGTTTATCTAACACTTACTCGGTAAGTGCTTACTAGGAAGAGTAAACATTTTCACTTAACTTACTGGGTAAAATTTTAGTCCCATTAAAACGACATCGTATGAAACATTTTTATCCGGTAACCGCTTAATGTGAAAGATTCGCAGTTATTGTCATGTTCATTCGATAAGGTAAAGTGACTTGATAATCCCTTACCGGGTAAACATTTAGGCAACGTTTGTTTTTTAAGAGATGCTGAAGTCTGAAATCTGAAAATAAAAGAAAAACAAATAATTTGAATGTGAGAATGTCTAACCGATTCAAACATAAAAGGTAATTAAGAGCTGGAAAAGGAAAAACAAACAAGGCCCTAGTAAACGACCCTAAAGGAGAACATAGGATGAGTAGTCGAGGCTAGGCATGGTCATTTTAGGCATGATTAGGACGTCATACTAGAGGAAAATATACGAGGGTAGCACAAACAATATTCGAGTAGGCAGAAGGTTGAAGGAAAGGTAGTGAATCGTCAATTAGGTTATAGAGTTATATGTTAGACTAGGGGTGTACAATTTTGCTTATATGTTGTTGTTGACTTCTAAACCCATTTTTGTATTTTATCGTTTCTTGTTCGGGTCTCTTTTGATCCCTCACCATTTACCTTTTTCCTCAGTTTCTTTTTGAGAACTCTAAAAAACAATTTTTTTTGTACACTTCTCACGAGCTGACAGTTTATACCTTGTACATAAACAACCACTCTACCTTGTAAACATCAGTTTACATACATCCCACCCCTATACCCTACATTCAGGTTAGATATATTGGGTTCATTCACAAGGATAAACCTAGGTGGTGCATGTGGTGGCACGAGCCACCATTTCACTCCTCCCTCATAGTATAAACAAACGTACGGTCGGAAAAGTGTCATCGTATATATTTTGAAACTACAATGAAGACACAAGTTTTCCTTGGTATAGTTGATTTGCAAGGTTTTTCTTTCACCTTGACCTTAGTTAGTGTCATTTTTTAGTTGTTAGCTTTTAAATTCAGATTTATTACGTTTCTGAATATTTTTGCAATAAAAGATCTGAACACAAACCAATGATGATTTTGTAAAATATCTCTTTATATTTCTTTCTTATAGTCATATGCATTTGAAATCTTTTAAATCCGCCTCTCCTTGTTCAATTTGGTGTATATAAATAAAAACATTACATTTTTTCAACGAGTCTTGATGACAGATCAAACAAAACACGACATTATAAGATCATTCAATATTAATGAAGACATGATTCGTGATCACGGGTTTGTGTGGTTGGTTTTCCATTAGGTCATATGTGGATAAAATTGTCTGTATAGATTGATTTGTTTTTTTGGAGCATTTTTTTATAAATGAAAGCAACATGTTTTTTAATTGAAAATGGCATATATGGAGAAAAAAAAAATATTTTCTGTATAAAGTTTCTCTTAGAAACTCATTGAATAAGACTTTCATTTATTATTAAGTCACTCTCAAACAATTATATATAAATAATCGAATAAACTGTAAATTTTATTAAACTCATTAAACTACCAATAAAGATATCCTAATCATATCGGATTGAATTTTGATTCATTTTATATATGTGTAAATTTGTAAAACCATTAAACATATCCATCAACTAAAAGGCATGTTTTATTAATTAAAATCACATTTCACATAGATGCTTGGTTATATTTCCAAACGGATTACAAGCACAAATTTTGATTTTAGATTTAAAAATAAAATAATTAAATTTTGAAAAATAGATAAATAGTTATAATAACAAAATCATATTAAGGGGCCGTTTACATTTTATCCGGATAAGTGCTTACCGGCAAAATTCAACACTATCACTTACTTGTCGGGCAGATTTTTGAGTTTTGAGTTGGGGGCAGATTTTTGGGGGGTGTTAAAAAACTTCTAAAACCGAATAATTCATCCAAACGAAAACGGTTTAAGGTTATTCGTTTTTGGCTTAAATGGTTCGGTTTACTGAATAAAGATAACTTATTCGGTACATTTTTCATTTAACTTTTTTACTTTTGGTTAAACAACACATTATACTCTTATTCATATACTTTTTCTATTGTGTTTAAACTTAAAGCAAATAAATACATTACAAAATAATACAAAATTCGACTGCTTCATAAGAATGAAGAATATGAGTAGAGGAACAAACCGTTAAACAAAACTGCACACTGGGGTCTCTAGATTCTATACAAAATTGCACATTGCAATCTTCATATTCTAAACAAAATTACAATTTGCAAAATCAACATTATATTACCATTTAACAACTAATACAATTTACCATATTCATCCAAGAAGTTAAGAATTTTTTTTACCCTTAGCCACATATTTTAGTAGTTGAGATCCTTTTACATGTTCAAGTTGGGGACCCATTAATAAGACTTGTTTTAAATGTTTTTTTTACCATTGGCCATGCATTTTAGTTGGGGGCACGGGACCCCTACAAGTGAAGTGTAGATCCGTCCCTGTTACTGGGTAAGATTTGAATCCACCAAAAGTGAAGAAGTTTGCCTGAAGAGCGGTCTCAAGATGTTTGCCTACGCGTGCGCAACTTCGGTTCAAACATGCTGACCTCCCGTTAGATTTTTCGATGTGCAGTGCAGGGCCATAAACCACCATGCATGATTTGGTACACTATACCTTTGCACAAGTTCATTGGAAGATTGTCGGTAGGGGTGTGCAGAAAATCAACCGATCCAATTGGAACCGACCGATCCAATTAGAACCGACTGACTATAATTGGACATCTAATTGTAATTGGATCGGATCAGATTGAAATATTCAACATCCAATTTGGGTTGGTCGGTTCTTGGATGACAATCCAGAACCGACCGAACCGACTAACATCCAATTACCATCTAATTAATTGTCCGATGACCATCCAATTATCCATCCAACCATCATCTGACTATCATCCAGTTAGTTTGTCTTTAATTTGTTTAATTCAATTTGTTTTTGTGCTGGTTTTTGAATTTTTAACTTCACTTGTGTTGGTTTAAACACATATTAAAAGTGTTTCATTGTTAAAAAAATTGGATTGAATTAACACATTGGATGGATCCAATCACTTTGGATCATCCATTGGATATCCAATAAAAATATCCAATGGATGGAACCGAACTGATCCAATCATTCATTGGATCGGTTTAATTCGGTTGTCCGATGTTAATTGGATCGGTTCGATTATTAAAATCCAACATCCAATGGATGATTGGATCGGATCGGTTCCCCTCACATCCAGTGGATGTCAACCGATGAACATCCCTAATTGTCGGGGCCAATCGGGGAAGGGGGCATGTTTGGCTCAACAAAGCCATCTCAAAGGACGAGTATGAGGTCATGAGTAAAGTAGCAATGTTGTTTTGGGCTATTGGAAAGCTCGTAATGATAAAGTTTGAAACCAACAAATTACACAGGTGAATGACATGATGAAATGTTCTCTGTACTTATGTACCAATGGGTAGATGTTAAAGACAAGGGGAGGTTTATGTGACGAAGCTTCCTAACATTTGTCGATGGGAAGGAGGTCTGGTGCAAACCTCCGTACGATAGGATAAAGGTCAATATTGATGCGACCTAACCTTGTTCACACAAATTGGGAGATTCTCCTTCTTGTTGCGTTGCTCGAGACCATGATGGAAGTTTCATTTAGATTAAGAGAGCAAGTAGACGAGGAACGGTGGAACCAGCCATAACATAAGCAATCAACTTGAATGAAGCATTGACTTAAATAAATACTCAAGGCCGGAGACAAATGGTGGTAGAACCAGACTGAGACTGCTTATCGGGAATCCACCGTGGGAATAAAGGAGGACTGCTTTTATTTATTTATTGGGACCAGCTGCGCTTGTCTGATCGTGATCCAAACCCTTCGAAGTAGTACGGGTTTGCAAGGTGATTCTTCGGGACGCCCATAATGCATCACACTGTAACTCATAATATCACGCTAGAAACTGTTATTTCTATGCAAATTATGATAATAATGAAACTGTTTTGCTTCAATATCTCTTGTATCTATTGTTAGAGTTTTTCTTATAAATATTAGAAGTTTCTTTAATGTCAAAAAAATATCGTAATCCATTATAATAATTAGTTTCCAGAAACGGATATTCAAACACGATGGTACATATATATATATATATATATATATATGATGTTACATTGGTCCAAAAAGAATATCCATGTTTTCAGAACCGGGTCGGGTCGGGTTATACCCACCCAAACACCGACCAATTTCGTCACGTTTTATATAAACGTATTCATTTTTGCATCATTTGTGTGGCCAATTTTCGGCGACTCGGTGAAGCAAAGATAAAAAAAACACACACACAGCGCACGTTAGCTAATAGCGTCCTCTTTCTTTCTGCCACGTCACTCAAATCAATTACACATTTATCCATATTCATTCAATAGTCCTCTTTGTCTCCTCAACGGCGCAAGTTATCGGAAAAATCTACTTTCCTCTGACTTCCACCGTCAAAATTCCGCCGGAAAACCTTCTGATACACACTTAATTCGTCGAAATCTCAATCGGATCTCTGTTGTATTGTTCGTGATCAGGTCAATTATTTGTTCGATTTGATGCATTTATTGATTCATGTTCAAAATGATTGTTTTTTTATTGTTTTTAGTTGGTATTTATAGTTTACGGAGTTTTTGGATGTATTAATTGCATAAATTCTTTGTTTATTTCTTGTTTGGTGAACTGGTTATAGTTATTGATAAATGTATTATGGGATTTGTGGCATGTAGTATTTTGTAGCAATTTTTGATGCTCTAGTTTTGGTTTTTTTCCTCTTTCTTGTGTGTGTGTGTTGATTGTTAATGATTAATAGTTACATGTATGCGAATTTTGTTTCCTGTTTTAGCTTGTGGATTCATTTATGTAGCTCTTTGTTTTGATTTTCGATAGTGTGATTTGGTAACGGAATCTGGAAGTTTGTTACTGTGATTTGTTATAGTCACTATGAACGTGTTCTTGATGATACTTAATAGCTTAAGAAAGAAGAGCTAAGATCTTAAAGTTTGAATGCTGAATGGTTACTCTTTATTCTTCAACTTGAAAATGGAAATTGTTAACTTTTAGTTTTCTCATGGATTGAATGATTGGGTGTTCTGTTGGTGATGTCCGAAACTATGTATTCTTTACCTCTTAACAGTTCCATTAAGAGGCGATCTCTGAATCGCTCAGAGGTGAATCATGTTTGACAAAAAATAAGTCTGCCTCTTAACGGTTCCAAAACCCTCTGAATCATTTTGTATCCTGGACCTCCCTTAACCATTCAGAGCCCTAATTTAATTTTGAACAATTACCAAACAATTATATTTCATTTTGTACTATATCATGAGAGACTAAGAGTCTCTTAATCATTTTGCACCAAACCATTCAGCAACTACCAAAAAGCCCTTAGACACTATTACCATGGTTGTTGCTGATATGCCCTGGGTTTTGGTAAAAGGGCAAAACACTTTCACTTTTGGACACTTCAAGAAAAAAATACTTTTAGTGTTAGGCTTCTAATTGTTTATTTTGCTTAAACAAGTATTATACATTCAGTAATGTCGGCCAGAAGTTTTACAATTATATATCCACTGCGTCTAAAAAG
The DNA here is from genome assembly GCA_036898165.1 of Silybum marianum. Lineage (NCBI taxonomy): Eukaryota > Viridiplantae > Streptophyta > Magnoliopsida > Asterales > Asteraceae > Silybum > Silybum marianum. The sequence goes on along the minus strand of CM072542.1, from coordinate 25,360,106 downwards.
TACCAGGTGTTACAATTCATGGAGTTAGGGAGTACTCGGCTTCTGAAAGTTGAATGTGTATTTGATAGGAAGATTTTTTTTCAAACAAACACACGTTCTACCTACTAATCAACATGTGTGATTCAGTGTTCCATTAGGATCAGGGGTTTTGTCAAGGTTCAGTTTGGTATAAGTATGATACATTAAAGAATTCAGTTCCTATGCTTACTTATTGGCAGCTGTGGCATTTATTTGATATATGCAGAACCTATATTTGAAACTTTAGTGCCATTTTGCTGACTTCTGTTTAGTGCAGGATCCAAGTCTACATTAGGTCTTAACTTCTGGGATATTGCATCTTTTTTTTTGTCTACAATCTCTCCATAATGGCTACAACTGGTTCTTTGCTGTTTTCCCGGGAATTGGGGATCAATAGAAATACTGTATATAACAGCCAACCTAAGGTGCACAGTTTTATCTATAGGTTATTGCATATCTTTTTCTCATAACTAATTAACTGATAGCCAAAGATTAATAACAAACTAAAGAACTTTAAGTAGGTTTCAGATACTTCACTTTTTATCCATTATATAATTTTTGTTTTGAAAACTTTTTCAGGGGAAGAGATATAAGGGACACAGATATATTTTTGCTGGCAGTCTTTCATCCAATACCTCAGTATGTTTCTAAGAGATTGTTTTTTTTTGCCGAATATCACAAAGTTACTACAACATCGTCTTTTTTGGTAAAGTTTCCAAACATGAAATGACCTATAGACCAAAATAATGACCAAAAAGGCCATTTAATGTTTGGAACTTTATAGACCAAAATAAGGTTTAGAGTGTAATTTTGAGGAACCTTATAGACCAAAATAAAGTTCCTCAAAAGTTTCATTATTGAAGGGCATTTCAAATATATGCCTAATAGTCAAATACTTCCATTAAAGTATGTGTCTAGTTAAAAATAACATTTATTTTCTGGTGGAGGAAGTACTTATGCATATGCCATTAACAACCCTTCAGTTCTACTTTGTGAAATTTACTATACATGGTGTTAGGAAACATTTATTATGTCTATTGCATCTGCAGCTACAAGAGGCTTGGAGTGTACATCTTTTGACCATACGGGAGTCAATAAAACCAGTGCCAAATAGGTGTAACATTTTAGTTTGTCGATCTCTTTTCACACCAAATGGAGGAAACCAGATTCCTATCTTAAAAACAGCTGCTACAGTATTGACAAGGTGGTTTTTCCCCCTTTATGTGTTTGCATCTCTAATTCTCAACTGTTTTCATTTCCCTTTATATATATATATATACATATATCTTTTTAGGGTTATGCAGCAAAAGGCTTACGATCGTGTGAGAAGGAGAGTTAAGGTGAGAAGCATAAGAAGAGATCTGAACCATTGATCACTTTTAATCTCATACCCATCCATGAATTGCGTCTTAGAAGGGAGTTGATCCAGTGCATCTCGGTGCACCTCATCTTGGTGCATCTCATCCTAATGTGCATCCAAGTGTCGAGATCCCTTCTTACGCTTCTCACCATAACTCTACTTCTCACCGAACCCAACCCTGCAGCAAAATTACTATCTAATTATGGGTTCGTAAATAGAACCCGCTAGGTGTTCTTAAGCTTTTCTGGTCCAAAAAAATGTGATGTCTTCAATGAATAAGTGTGTTAGACTGTAGGTATTTGCTTAATAATTCCACATTTTTGTACCTTCCCTTTTTCCCTTCTATTTTTGTTTTATTGAACTAGGGGTTGAAGTGAAATGAATGAGTGATCCAGTTAATATAGCATGTTTTTTATGATTCCTTTCCGTGAATCTGGTTGATGAATGCTGTAATTTCCAAAAGATCAATATAAAATTACTAAGAAAAGCTTGAGAGATCAACAATGGCAGAAAGATATGACATGCAATGAGAGAAAAAGTCAACATGTCATATATCTAACAATGAGTTCTTACAAAGTCAAATGTAAAGAACAAAGTTATTTATACTAAGGCAATACAAGCTTGAATACAATACATTTCATAAACCCAACAAATGCGATTAACTCTCTGCTGTTAAATGTATAACTTGTTTGCTGCAGGTCTTATGAAGCTTTTCATGGCCGGTCTCTTGTAGTGCAACTGATTCCAGCTATTGGAATTATTGCTTTTGCTGCATGGGGTCTTGGACCTTTAATGCGTGTGTGCAGGATCCTTTTTCTCCAAGTACGTATATGTATATATATATATAAAATTTGGTTTTATGATCTTAAGTGGCTAATTGTCTTACCCCATAATTACTTTATACAGAAGAGTGATAATAGTTGGAACAAGAGTAAAGAACAACAGGTGATGACATCATATATTCAACCTTTGTTGCTATGGGGAGGTGCTGTAATTATATGCAGGTGAAAGTAGCATCTTTGGATATATTACCAGATATTTGTTGGCAATTTTTTTTCTAACAGTAACTGCTCACAGAATACTAGACCCAATTATTCTACCTTCTGCACCAAGTCAAGCTGTCAAGCAACGGCTTCTGAATTTTGTACGTTCATTATCTACGGTATTGGCGTTTGCATACTGCTTATCAAGGTAATAACCTATCTTGTGGTTCTCTACTTCTCTTATGTATTAAATGATATCTAGACTTCTTTTTCTTAAAATGATTTATAGTCTTCGCCTCTTGGGTCACAAGTAGAGATGGCAAAATGGGCCCGGCCCGGCCCGAAACTGGGACCTGTAAGGCCCAGATGCGAGCCCGGGGGTCGTAACCGGTTATGGATTTTAAAGATTTCTTCGGCCCGGCCTGAGACCGGTTGCAGGCCCGGTTATGGCTCGGTTTTCAGCCTGGCTCGATTCCAATTCAAAAAACTAGCCATTAGTTACCATTATGTTACCCCTGTTTTGAGATTTTGACCCTTTTTTTTGTTTTTTTACCCTCAAAAACACTATAAATAAGATATGTGTTGTATGAGTTTAGACACCAAACTCACAAAGCAAAAAACATTCAGAAATCTCTCTATCATTCATGTTTTCACGACTCGTTTTTAATAATTAAATGTAATTTTAAATAGTTACTAAATAGAAATTATAATAAAACGTATTTTTAAAGTGTATTTGAGACTTTGAGTGACCCAATGAGATATCTTCAAAATAGAAATTTGTAATTTTTTAAGAAGGACCTATTTTGGGCCCGTTTACCTGAACCAGTTACAAGTCTACCCTATTGGGGCCACCCTTTAACATCCGGGATCCAGCCTGGGACCGGTTACAGTGAACAGTGTTCCGGCCGCGTCCGATGTGGGCCCGGCCCGATTTTTTGCCACCTTTAGTCACAAGTAGGCCGTTCTTTACCACTGTGTGTGTAGTGTTGGTTGCAACTTGTAAGCTAGGCCCATTTACAAAACATGACTTATTATTGGGTCATTACTTACCTTGATAGGCCTCTTTGTTGGAAGTCAACATGTTGACTAAATTTATTCAATTGTTTAGATATAGTTTATGACTTCCATGTGATTGTTGATATTTAGACAATGCCGTATTTTTGTTTTGGCAGCTTGATACAACAAACACAAAAATTCTTTGCGGAGAAAAAGGATCCTAGCGATGCAAGAACTGTATGTCTCCATGATTCTAGTATATATCCAAATTCTTTAGAATTGCTTGATACCAACATTATGCAAAGTATTATTACACCATATGAAAAGAGGAATCTTATTTTGCTTTAAAAAAGATATAAGTTCATGCGTATGGGGCGGGTTCAAATGAGAACTCAAATTTGGTTGTGAACGTGAGGATAAATGATAGAGCGACATGTCTCATATTCAGACCGAATAATCAAAGAAATATTCAGACCGAATATATTATATTCGGTCCGAATAATGCTACATGCAGACTGAATGTAGTATTATTCAGAATGTAGTTATTCAGACTGAATAAATACTATATTCGGTCTGAATATTTCTTTTGATTATTCAATCTGAATAATCTACATTCAGACACGTGTCACACTCTCATATGTCCTCACGTTCACAACCAAATTTGAGTTCGCATTTGAACTTTCCTCTTATGAATATAACTATAAAAGATAAGCTATTGTGGTCTCAGAATAACTCATCTCACAAGTATTTTGTAGCATAATTATTTGTTGTTGCTTTTATTCTGACAAGTTATAGATATTGCTGTTAAGTTTTTTATTCTTTTTTGATCTTTTTATCTACAGATGGGTTATGAATTTGCTGGAAAAGCTGTTTATTCAGCAGTGTGGGTTGCATCTGTTTCTTTATTCATGGAGTTGCTAGGTTTCTCTACTCAGAAGTGGGTCACAGCTGGAGGGCTCGGTACTGTATTGCTCACACTTGCAGGCCGTGAGGTAGAATCTCATTTCTACAATGTTGTTTAGCTATTTCAGACTCTTTTTATTGCAAATAGTCATTATTTAATGTAATTTTCTTGTAGATATTTACAAATTTCCTTTCGAGTGTAATGATTCATGCAACAAGGCCGTTTGTACTAAATGAATGGATTCAAACAAAAATTGAGGGGTACGAAGTCTCTGGTACAGTTGAGGTATGTATTTTTTGTATAATTTTAAAACTTGAGGTCATGTTTGTTTACCTCTTAACAGTTCCATTAAGAGGCGGTCTCTGAATCACTAAGAGTTGAACCCTGTTTGGGAATAAATAAGGCCGCTTCTTAACGGTTCCAAAACCCTCTGAATCATTTTGTATCTTGGACCTCCCTTAACCATTAAAAGCCCTAATTTTTTTTTGAAAGGCATTAAGAGCCTTTTAACCATTCTGCACCAAACCATTCAGCACCTGCCAAACAACCATTTTTTGAGCTTATTGAAAAAGCTCCATTTAGTCAGCCATAAGCTAGATTTTAGAAAATCTACTTACAGTAAAGTTTCAATGAGCTCCAGGGAATTTTCCCCATTTTTCCCAATTAATTTTTCATCATGTCCTTTTAGGTCATTTACATCGCTATCTAGCTTATCAACTAGTTTTTCCTAAATATGACTAATTTATCAGCTAACTTATTAAGCCAACAACTAGTTTTTCAGCTATTATCAGCCAACAACTAGCTTATAAGTTAGTTGCCAAACATATTACTAATAGTTACAAATGCACGATATTTGGTGTAACTACCGCTTTCTGTCAGTGATCTTGTTCACATCTTATTGATTCAGCATGTGGGTTGGTGGTCCCCAACAATCATAAGAGGTGATGATCGTGAAGCTGTTCACATCCCAAACCATAAATTCACAGTGAATGTGGTGAGAAATCTGAGCCAAAAAACTCATTGGCGCATCAAGACTCACCTTGCTATCAGCCACTTGGATGTCAACAAAATTAATGTGAGTAGTATTCTTATGATGGGGGGTCTTCTTTTGAGAACCCACGAAATTGTGATAACCTTGAGAACTCACTACAAAAAAAATGATTTTATGAAAAAAGCGTCCTAAAAGAATACTTTATAGGACACAAGTGTATAGGACCAAACCAGAAAGTGTCCTATCTAAAAGCGTTACACCTATAGCGTTACAATAGGTGTATAGGATGCTTTTAGGCGTTTCAACAAGTTTTTAACGATGCTTTTAAATAAAGTGTTCCATTAGCTATTTTATAGGACACTTTTCAAAAGTGTCTTATACACCCATATTTTTATACAACACTTTTGTTTATATGACACTTTTGAAAAGTGTCCTATAAAATAGCTAATGGGACACTTTATTTTAAAAGCATCGTTAAAAACTTGTTGAAACGCCTAAAAGCATCCTATAAACCTATTGTAACGCTTTTAGATAGGACACTTTATGATTTGGTCCTATGAATTATTCTTTTAGGACGCTTTTTTATTTTAGGCGTCCTATAAAATCATTTTTGTTGTAGTGACTGACTTGAGCATCATGTGTTATTTCATATATTTTTTTCCATCTAATACTAGAATTTGGAATATTGAATAACATATATTTGTTTTACATATACTCGTTTCACAATGTGAAACTTTTTGGAGTGTTTGTGAAACAAAAAAATACATATAAAAAAGTCTCACATTATGAAACGAGTACCTGTGAAACAAATATATGTTAATCAATACATTAAATACTATGCCTGCATAGAAAAAAAATCATATGAAATAACACATGATGCACAAGTTCTGAAGGTTATCACAATTTCATGGGTTCGCAAATGATTAAGCCCCTTCTTATGATTACTATATTAACACATGGGATTTGGTTGGTTTTTTATTTATTTATTAAACCTATGATTGCAATATTAACGCGTGGTATTTACCGGGTTCGTTTGGTTTCTGTTTCATGCGTTTACTCTAAATTATTGGCTTATTATATTTTGGGCGCAGAATATTGTGGCTGATATGCGTAAGGTTTTGGCCAAAAATCCTCAAGTGGAGCAGCAAAAGCTGCATAGGCGAGTGTTTTTGGACAATGTTGACCCTGAAAATCAGGCTCTTTTGGTAAGTCGTTTTTTGATAAAAATGAAATGCTTTTTGTTTTACACAATCTCCAATCTCTGTTTTTCATTCTGTTGGTCCGATCTCAATTCTCTTCACATAAAGCAAGTGGGACCCACAATCAGTGGCAGATTCGGAATTTTTTTCACTTGTGGCACTAAATAATTACCTTAATATATAGAATAAAAATTAATTATAGTTACCAAATGCAGTCCTATACACTAAAACGAGTAATAAACAAAATATGATATAGAAGTTCATGTCCTATATTAAAAATCTTTCAACTTAAAACAACAAAAATGTTTAAAATGATAAAGTGAGAAGAATATCAAAGAGTCGTTTTTGTTTTTGATCGGAAAATTCTGAAATTAGATAGCCGCTTTTGATTTTGAAAAAAATTAGATAGGTCTTTAGTAAGGTTGGTTATCTGGTAAAAAATAATTATCTGGTAGGTTTATTTTATTATCTGTTAACAAAATGGACCCATCGATACATTTTGGTTTGAAAGAATGCTCTAGCAAGATAGAACAAAGGATGAAATTCTCCGAGAGAGAGAGAGTCTAGATATTTCATATTTGACAAAATTAGTCAATTTTTTTAAATTAAAAATACATGTCAAGTTAAACGTTACATTTATTTCTGACGCAAGGATAAAAAATAATTAGTTGCTAATGTTATATATATTCTATGCTCTTGTTTTTGTTTGACAGATTATGGTTTCTTGCTTTGTGAAAACATCACATTTTGAAGAATATCTTGGTGTGAAGGTAAGAGTTCTTTTGCTTTATAAAAGAACCAAATTAAACTAAACAAACCCAGTATATCCCACCCGAAGGTAGGGTCTGGGGGTATAGGATGTACTCTTAGGCTCTTACCTCTTAGGCTCTTATCTCTGTTTCCAGAAAGATCTAGTCAGCATTTTGGTGTGACAATTAGACTTGGGCTGAACAGAACTAGCTGTTTACTTACAGCTTAATGAGCTTAACGGTCTGGACGGCTTAATCGCTCAGCCATATAGGTGTTTTTCTTTATGGCTTAATCATTAAGCCAAAATGGCTATATGGAATAAGCCAGGATCCCTCGTTTATCCCCATTAGGCCACCTCAAACAAATTAACGCCAGAAATGCATAAAAAATGATCCAACCCTCTCTTTTTGCATCCCTCAAACCCACCGGTTTCTCATCCCTCGGTTAAAGACATACTTATCTAGACAAATAACTTAACTCATACAGAGCTTAATGGGAAAAAAAAGGTAAACAAGTGGCATCATAAAAATGCATTTTTTTCAGTCCCCACCAAAATAGGTGGAACAAAAATCAAGATGGGACAAACTTGATAAATTACTGAACTACCCATGTCATTTTCAAATCGGGTATATATATATATATATATATATATATAGAGAGAGAGAGAGAGAGAGAGAGGAAGAGAGAGAGAGAGAGAGGAAAGTTCAAATGAGAACTCAAATTTGGTTGTGAACGTGAGGACAAATGAGAGCGCGATACGTGTGTGTGTGTTTCAGACTGAACTCAAATTACTTATCAGACTGAATAATCCAAGAAATATTCAGAGTTTCAGACTGAATATAGTATTTATTCAGACTGAATAAGACCAAATTTGAGTTCTCATTTGAACCCGTCCATATATATGTGTGTGTGTGTATATATATATATATATATAGTCTAAACTACCCATGTCTTTAAAATCCTAAAACCTTCCACAACTAAAAACAGGAAGCTATATTGTTGGATCTCCTGAGAGTAATCAGCCATCACCGAGCTCGTCTAGCCACACCCATTCGTACAGTGCAAAGAATCTACCGTGATGCCGATATTGACGACGTTCCAATTTCCGATATATTCACTCGTAATCGAGCACCTTCTAACCGTCCATTCCTACTTATAGAACCTTCTTATAAAATCAACGGAGATGATAATAATAAACCTAATAACCCTTCATCTCGACCCATTAGTAACCCCGAAGAAAAAGATCCTAAAGTCACAACAACTTCAGATCCGCCACTAGATCCTAGTACAAAACCGACCCCCGAACTCAAAACCTCAAATGTGGGACCCACTACAGAACCATCACCATCATCATCATCATCATCATCATCACCATCACCATCATCATCATCAAGATCGTCGGCATTGGATGATAACATAGTATTAGGTGTGGCTCTAGAGGGTTCGAAACGGATGCTTCCCATTGAGGACGACGAAATGGGACCCGCATCCTCACCTACGACCCACTCAGAGCCAAAGGAAATGGCTAGTTGTTTAAACGGAAGTGGTGGTGGGCCCACTACTACGACTAGCGGTAAAAAAGACCAGAAAGACGATCAGGGTTCGTTAAGCACCGGCACCAATTCAAACGAACAAGAAAAAAGGTGAACGTTTTTTTGTGTCGTTTTAGAGACCTACCGTCACAAAGCTGGTTTTTAGTAGGCTTGCATTTTGTAAATTATTAATTCCTTTTTTGCCCCTGCGTATTGGCTCAATGGTGGGATGGTGGAGGGTCCCGAGTTTGAACCGGGTCCCACCACCTGCCACCTGATGATTGTGGGACCAGTACGGTGGGGTCAAAGCATTTGTACCCTTTTGTATGTGTGGTGGTCATTTGATAGGAAGTAGGATATTAAATCTTGATTGGAATGATTAATATGCATACATACATAGAATGGGAACTTTTAGCTAATATAGGCTTTTTATAAGTTTAAAATATAATGGAAAGTATAAAAAATATGATTTTTTTTATTGCATATAATGAGAGTATTGGAAGTCTGATTTTTATTTTGTTGGATAAAAAAATTAGTCACACGTTTCATCCTTGGCCCATTTCATATGAAGACAATAATATTTTTATATATTTTAAATCTTTCTTTATTCAACTTTTACATTTTCTTTCGGATGAGGTGTATTCATGTGATTGGTGGTCAATAATTTTTTTTTTGTTAATGACTGTGAATGTTCGGACCAACTTATGTGTGTCTCGACTATTTAACAGGGTCTGATAAGTGATAATAACTTGAAAAATCCCCAACGGTCGTGAAAAGATGCAAACTTACAACCAGGGGCGGACCTATTAAGCCCCAAATAGGGTCCCATGACCAGCTCAACTTGTAACTTATTTGCGTAAGTAATGTTAACCAAAAAACAGAAAAAGTCTTTTGAAATCAACAAAAAACCTGAAAAAGTCCTTGAAACAAAATGGTGGAATCCAATTAAAACATATCGGACAACTTTACAGGCGTTGATCCATCTTAAAGTTCACCATTACGAAGGTCACATGCATGCTTCTTTGTTTTGAAATTTAGAAGGCCAAATTGGTACCTTTGTTGAGGTATACTTTGCATCACATGTTTTACCATGAAAATCATGAACTTGTTGTGCTTATTAGCTGACTAGTGATTAGGGGTGACAGAAAGTGACCCAACCCGTCAACCCAACCCATTAGTAGCAGGTTGGGTTGAGATTTTCAATTCATTTAACTTAAATGGGTCAACTCGCCTAACCCATTTAATAAATGGGTTGGGTTGAGTTGAAATTTTCGACCTGTTTTCAACTAATTTACAACCCATTATCAACCATTAACAACCTATTTTTAACCCATTAATAACCTATTTTTAACCTATTAATATATTTTATTTTTAATAATAATAATAATAATTAGTTAATAGATTCAAAATATGAATTTTAATGTTAAAGTGAAACTTGAAAGGAAAAACCCTACTTAGGTGGTTGAATTTTATCAAAACTTTGAACTTTGAACAATTTATTTAGTTGGTAGCCATGTGGTTGGTGTTTTATTAGAACTTTGAACAATTTATTTACATTTGTGGTGTGTTTTACTGGAACTCAGAGGTTGTGTTGTTAAAACTTCGATTTGGACTTGTTGTTTTATTTTATTCATTTAAAAGTAAATGGGTTGGGTCAACCCATGTTAAACCCATTTATTTAACAGGTTGGGTTGAGATTTTCGTAAACAGGTCAACCCAGGTTGAACCCATTTAAGTAGCAGGTTGTGTTGGATGGAAAATCTCAACCCATTTAACAGTAGGTGTGGTAATGAGTTAGGTTGGGTTGAGATTTTCAACCTGTTCAATAAGTTGAACCCGAATTCGAACCCAACTCATTACCACCCCTACTGTGATATGCGTCTTAAAGGAAAGTCAGACCAATAACAATAAAAAAACATAGAAGTGTGCATCTTAAAGGAAAGTCATACCAGTAACGACAAAAAGACAGAGAAGGTGCACCGGACCTCAAAAACATGTTATCATGTTCGATTCATTATATATTAGCTACAATGATACAATATATTGCATTTAGACTTAGAGGTTGTTTGGTTGGTTTTTTATTAAGTTTTTTTTTATGGATATACCTGTCTGTGTGGATTAATCTGTCTATATATATCGGGAAGAGTTTTGCCCGAGAGGGTTTTTTCTTTAGATAGAAGAAACATGTTTTTTTTTAATTAAGAGAGACATGTTTGGAAAAAAAACTTCACTTTCTGCATAAAGCTCCTCCTAGAAGCTTACCGAATAAGTCACTTTTTATATATCATGAAACCACTACTAAAGAGTCATCCATAGCTTGACCGAATAAGTTATGAATCTCATTAAGCTTATTAAACTGCTAATAAACAGACCCTTACGCTGTGTTCTCGAATTTGGAGAGAAAAGAAATAGATGGAAAAAAAATGAGAGGAAAAGAATTTTTTTTATTTGTGTTAAGTGAAGTAAAAAAAGGAGGAAAAAAAAATAATTTTCATGTTTTTTAAGAGGAGAGAAAGGAAAGAAAAAATGTCATTTTTACTAATTCGCTTTTTAAGATAATATAATTTAAAATAAAAGATCAGGTAATTTTGTAATTTTATTAATTTTTTAAATGATTTTAATTTCTTTTCTTTCTTTTCCTCCCACGTTTGGGAGAACAGTTTTGGAAGAAAACTAAACTTTATTTTCACAGGTTTTTTTCCCACTTTCTTCAGCTTTTCCTTACTTTCCCTTCCTTTCATTTACTTCGTAAAATGAGTTTTGAGAACACATCGTTGGTAGTTAGTCTAAGTCATTTGATATTTGTTTAAGTTTCAATTATATATGTTAAAGATATTTCCATTGCATGCCTTCTAAGAAACAACCTCTCTAACTCTTGAGACAAATATAAAACCTACCTATATTACTTTACATCCAAATAGAATATACTTATAATTTGTTTAGTTTAATTGTTGGTTTATTTAAGAGATGTGTAAAGATGGGGGGTGTGACACAACATACAATCCAACATGTCAAATCAAGAATGCCAAAATTTTCAATTGAATGATAAAGTCTATACACACACACACACATACATATATATATATATATATATAATATTACATCATATTCATTCATATCCTATATCTATATCAGATATACTGGTTTCGTTTGATTTGATTCATAAACTCAACATATAACGAGTAAATAACATTTCAAACAATTGTAGTTGTTTAATGCTACATTTAATGAATAAACAAACAAACTATTGATGATCTTGACACATGCAATCGGGGATCGGATAGGTATATATGGATTGCGTCTCTTTTCTTACCCGAATTTGCCCTTGTCTATTCTTATGCCCATTTTCTATGGCATGTTGAAATTCCGACCACTTCATGGTTTCGTTAAGAAAAAGTTGGCTCAACAACACCATATTCGGTCTTATAGTCTTCATGTTCTTATATGCTCGATACCCTAACTAGAAAAAAGAAGCACAAATAACCCGTTTTTTTATATCAAATAACTTGAAGAGTATGAAGTTTTTAAGAATCATAATCGGGTTTTCTTGTAAATATAGCATCCTTCTTGCCAATATGCAATGAAAAGATGATTTTTTTTAACTTGGTGTAACAAATGTTCAAATTTTGTATACATTTTGACCGGCAACCGATAGATCTTGTAACTATTGATGATGATTTAGATGTCTAGGTTGTCAATTTATATTGTAATTCTTATGTATTTTGCAAGAATGAACAATTTCGTATAAGAATGTCGAGTACAATGGTAATTTTTTTGGGAAATTTACAAAAATAGCTTATCAGTAAATAGGGTTTCACTTTTTAGTCATTTTCCGACTCAAATTCACTTTTTAGCCAATCCGTATGCATATGCGTAATGTTTCTGCATATGGATTCCTTTTTTTTTTTGGCCGAAAACCAATCCTTACGCATATGCACAAGCCTCTTTTTTTGAAGTATATAATATTTGTACACGGCAAATGAAACAAATAAACCCACACACTGAGATTTGATTTGAACCACTGATCTCCTAGGAGGTCAAAGGATCACATACCGCTAGACCAAAGACCCTCTGGTCATATGCGTAAGCTTTCTGTGTAACAATTGACTAAAAAGTGAAACCAGCTATCAGCTTTGGCTACTTTTATAAATTTCCCTTATTTTTTTTCTTCATAATTTATACAAAATTGCTCGTTCTTAGAAAAATGTAGCGATTCTTTGTTGCATTTTCAAAGAACAATGATTTATATGCATAAACAATAAAGAAGAATATGATGTTTGAGGTAAAAAGCATACCATTGCATTATGCATATTTCCCGGGGAAGCCGAGATGAAAATGTCGGTATGCATACCGACATAATAATCGACGGCCGCTAATAACGACGCCTTTCCTTCAACTTCGGCCCGTTCTTTATCGGAGGCAAGGCTTTTTTTATCTTCCATAAGCGGAAATAGTTTACGCAATGTAGAGATCCTTGCTTCTCCACCGTAAACCTTTTCTCCAAAGACAAATAAAAGAAAGTTATGCAATAAGTTGCTTTATTTGTGTTCCGAGTAAATAGGCATAAATTTTGCATCGGGTTTTTATCGTCAACAAACCATCATTTTTGTAAAAATAACTAGAAGTTGTAAATGAGAAATTTGGAAGTGAAAGCATGATGGTTGTTTTATCGTCAATAAGACAGGACCTGAGTGGGACGAAAATGCATTTTTTCAAGATGGGTGAATTACTAAAATACCCATGCAAAATTAAAATTACAAAGTGCATTTTTTTCCCGTCCCACCAAAATAGGTGGAACAAGAATCAGGGAGATGGAACAAGATGGGTAAATTACTAAAATACCCATGCAAAATCAAAATTACAAAATGCATTTTTTTCCCGTCCCATCAAAATAGGTGGAACAAGAATCAGGGAGACGGGACAAAAATGGGTAAATTACTAAAATACCCATGCAAAATCAAAATTACAAACCACAAGAGTTGTGGTGTGCTAGTCGATTCCTTGAGGGATGTGGTAGAATATCCCATCTGCCCAGGGTTCGAATACAGGCGTACACAACAATTGTGGCCACTAGTTGATGTATTGCAGTCATAAATTGCCAGATTAGTCCAGGCATAGCCTGGGACAGCCTTTAAAAAAATTCAAAATTACAAGATGGTTATTGTTGGCATTACATTTTCACATTTATCCAAAATCTCTAATTCTTTCATGAAACCCACACTTTCTCAAGAACTTTTAAGTTAGAAGTAGTAAATTACTTGTTTGCCCATTAACATCATCACAAATAAATTGATGGTATTGATTTGTGTAATATCCCACATTGGTTTTGGGGAGGGGAACAAAGGTTTCCTTATAAGGAACTTGATACCTCCTCTATCAGACGCGTTTTAAAACCGTGAGTTCAGGTGTGTGAACAAAGCGGACAATATCTGGTACGATTGGACTGGGATGTTATAAATTGGGTGTAAGAAGATTCCTTCTTGTCTTTTTCTATCAAGGGTATTTTAGGAAATGCCATAATTTGCCCAATAATTTCTTTAAATTCAAACGTTGGTATTTAGGATTTACCTTATGGGATGCAAGATAGAGGCGTGTATTATTATTGAAGCCCAACGCTCTTAATAGTAGTCCGATCTCTTCAGGAGTCAGAGGACATCGGCCCTGTTGTCTTAGCTCATCGTTACTAAACTGAGTTTTCATAACTCGTCCCTGCCAAATTACTTGACGGTATTTTGCAAGAGCCAATTTTTCGGCTTTTCCACCACCAAAATCACAAGCTGAATGGGCAGCCATATCCTGTGCAATTAAATAATGTGTAATTATCCGTAATTTAAAAACGTGTAATTATTACACTTTCCAATTAACTAAGGGGGTGTTTGGATTAGCTTATTGACTTCTTGGAAAAGTGCTTATCAAAAGTTGATAAGTTAAAATTTTTGACTTCTTAAAAAATGACTTATTACCGGTTTGGCACCAAATAAGTTGTTTTTGCCAAACACTGAAAATGACTTATTACCGGTGCCACACCGGAATAAGTCAATAAGTTGTTTTGATAAGCTAAAACAAACACCCCCTAAATGACAATTGTATTTGTACCCTTAATAATAGACGACAATTGTACCCTTAGGGGGTGCGTTTGGGCCAAACATGATAGAATAGAACATGACAGGACAGAACAATTGTTCAACGTTTGATAGGACAGAACCGGACAAGACAGAACAAACAAAATGACCAATTTACCCCTAATGGGATGTTTATGTATTTTGATTAATTATGTAATTTATTAAGTTATAATAAGATAAATAATTTTTATAACAAAATATATTATTAGAAAGTTTACGTCAAGACGAACGACACTAGAATAAAAAGTTTATGTAGTTTCCAATTTTTATTTTGTACCTTTCTAAATTATTTTTTTATTATTAATATTTAATAAATTACATAAATTAATCAAAATATAAAAACCGTATTAAAATAATATTTTGAGGACAGTAAAGTGAAAGTTTAAAGAGCATCAAATACAATAAATAAAATTTAAAGAATGAATAAAATGTAAAGAGGAAGACTTATTTGATGTTTTAGAAGAGAGTTAGGTTTTATTTTGAGGTTATAGTGGTAAAACATAGGTCTGTTCCACATAAAAGTCTTGCCAAACGTGAATCGGTAATCCTTGTTCTGTTTTGTCCCGTGTACCAAACGTACCCTTAATGATAGAGGGAGTAATGCATTTCTCCATATCATAATTAAGGGTAGAATTGGAAAGTATACATTTATTTTGTGACAGAGGGACTATATCCAAATCAAGTAGTTAACAACATAGGTGAAGATAGACCAACATCTTCATATAAGATCATGAAAAATAAGTATAGAAAGGAACATACTTTATCAAAGCGGAGATGTAAAACGATGAACTTTCCACTTCCAATTTCACCCTCCACTTTTTCATTCAGACGCTCATCTTTTGCTGCTAATTTTGCATTAGGAGGGCTTCGAAGGCGTTGAACAAGGGTGTCACCCAACTTTCTAATATGGGGAACGAAAGCTAATGCTTGGAAGTTAACTTTACAACGAAGAAGTTGGATCTCCTTAGGTAGGTTATCAAAAGCTAAACGGTGTGAGAATGGGGCAATTGCAGCAATCCCATAACTGAAAACAATAGAAATCAAAAGTCAAAATGTATTATGTAGAATATAGACCTCATAATAGCTAAAAGAAAATTAAACCACTCCTCCCACATGGTACATAAAACTAACATCAATGCAGGCCATGATCATATGTTTACTCGCATTGGATTATAGTAATAGGGGGCGGGTTCAAATGAGAACTCGAATTTGATTATGAACGTGAGGACAAATGAGAGGGCGACACATGTCATATTCAGACTGAATAATGAAGGAAAATATTCAGACTGAATGTAGTGTTATTTAGGGACTGTTTGGCAGTTGCTGAATGGTTTGGTGCAGAGGGATTAAATGGTCAGAATGATAAAGAGGCTCTTTTGATATAATACAAAATGAAATATAATTGTTTGGTAATTGTTTTTTAAAGAAATCAGGGCTCTGAATGGTTAATGCAGGTCCAGGATTCAAAATGATTCAGAGGGTTTTGGAACCATTAAGAGACAGACTTATTTTTTGCCAAACAGGATTCACCTCTTAGCGATTCAGAGGTTGCCTCTTAATGGAACTGTTAAGAGGTAAACAAACAGCCCCTCAGTCTGAATAATACTACATTCAGACTGAATAATACTACATTCGGTTTGAATATTTTCCTTCATTATTCAGTCTGAATATCACACATGTCGTGCTCTCATTTGTCCTCATGTTTCACAACCAAATTTGAGTTTGCATTTGAACTTTCCTCTAATAATAATAATTCTGTTGTGGTAAATATGGTCCAACTGAACTCTAAGATCAATACGCATGAGCTACACGCCATAATATTCAGAACACCATACTATAATGTTTCAATTTGATTAGTACTAGAATGCAATGACCTCTAAATTGTCAATATTTTAAACAGTACAGTTATTAACGAGAAGCACAACATGAGAATATTTCGTCAACTCCCATCTCAATCCCATTAAAATTGCAACATTTCCTTTTTTGGAAATTCTTAATCTAATTTACTTACTCCTTTCGTCCCAAATAAGTGTCCACTTTCAAAAGTGCCTATTTTCCAATCCTACCCTTAAGAGAAATTCATTACCTCCTCTATTATTAAGAGTAAAATTGTTATTCAGGTAACTAAAAAGTGTAATAACTAAGGATAGACACGTCATTTAGTCGAACACTTCCCTTAAACTAGTCAATTATTACAGTTCTAATAATCTGACAATGGAGCATTTTTATATATGTGTCGATTTTTACCGAGTAAAATAAAAGATTATCACAAACCTATTTAGAATTGGCAGAACATTTTCGAGATACCACTTGGCAGAGGCATGGACAGGTGCCGTTTTAATTCTTGTAGCTCGTATGCCTGTGCCATAATACTCCCTTGTACTCCAAGCGTACTTACTTGGAAGCTCTTTAACTATGGAGACTTCATTTTGCAAGACCTCAATAAAGTGATCAACGTCAAATATATCGGTGAAAGAACTGCATAGTAAATGTATCTTTTTACCGGTGGATTGTGAGATAAGAGCTAAAAAGCAAGAAAAAAAGTCGATATAGTAGCCTAGTAGAGGGAGGTTCAGGGGAAAACCTCAAAAAAAAACGGATGAACACCTTGAGAGCCCTCCATCTAGACGGTATGCACAAATGCATGCAAGCGATTGAAACTGTTTTTTTTTTCTATGCATGCACTAGTGCATATACACTAATGCATGCTAGAATTACCGGTATGCATTTGTGCATACCTGTGCAAATCGCGCAAGCGAAGCCGGGAAACGGACCGCAGCGCAACGACTAGGACTCGTGTCGGAGGACTTTTGAGCGTACTGCCATTTTAACCCTTCTCGGGGGATTCCATCCACAAACCCAAAGTTTATGGCTGACTGATATGGCTCATCATCATTTAGCTATTGCATTTATTTTCAACAAACGAAGGGGGAAAGCTTGCTTTGCTTGCTGTAGCCCTATTTTTAGGCTTGGTAAGTGTAAGCTATTGTTGTAGGCTCGAGAAGGGGAGAAAGAATAGCGACAAGGTTAAGTTCAGATTTGACTGTTTGCAGCATGGGAGCAGATTACCCAAAAAATACCTGGGAGTTTTCTATTTGGGCTTCCCTTTTTCCTTTTATCGAGCATAATGATTCGAATCGGGCTTTTTGGTAAAATTCTCCAGATGTAGGGCTCCCAGGGTGTTCTTCAGTTTTATCTTTTTTTGACGTTTCCCCTGAACCTAACCCTAGCCTAGTAATACCTTGAATCTTGCCAGACAGGATTTACATCAAGGTGTGGGATTACTAGTGTTGCATTTAAGATTTTAGCAACAGCAACTGCATCACAAATCTTCGAAGAAAAGATTTTAGGGAAGAAATAAAAAATAAAAAATAAAAAATAAAAAATAAAAAATAATAAATAATAAATAAAAAATAAAAAATAAAAAATAAAAAATAAAAAATAAAAAATAAAAAATAAAAAATAAAAAATAAAAAATAAAGACATGTAACCAATTTTGTGAATGTTTTTAGAGCATCTCCAAGAGCTATGCTATATTTTTTTTTTCTAAAATAGAGTAAGAAATGTCAAAATCTCTAAAAAAATTTACTTCCAACTCCAAAAGCTATTCTATTTTAGAGATTATAGTATTTTTTATATTATTAAAATAATCAATATATTAATAAAAAATTATTTGTCTCTTCTAAACATTTTCTTTCAATGCCTCTTATTGGTGGGATGATTAAAATATTATTCTCTTTCTAAAAAAAAAGTGGGTTTTAGAGATTTCTCCAAATTTGGAGATTTTTATCTTCTATCTCCTCTTTTTTCTATTTTAGCATACAAGATAGCATAGCTCTTAGAGCAAAAAAGTTGTTAAAACCTAGCTTGTTTGTGTGTTCAAGAGATAAAAGAGCACGCACCCCCATCCTTTGCTGATTTAATCCACCATCAAGAAACACCTGAATATACCCCCGGGATTTCTCTGGATTGACTTCAAAAATAAAATTGTGATTTTGATTAAAGAGCGATTATAAATGAAAAGAGAAAGTCCTGGGACCAAATTGGAACGATAAAAAAAAGAACAGATTTAAAATATAAATAGAATGATTTAAAGAACCCACATGAGACGCTAGCAGCATCGAGGCAAGGTTTCCACCCTTGGTTAGCCAATGGAGACCAAATATCAGACTGTTGTTTTTCAGACTGGATAAAGTGGAGGTATTTGATTAAATATATATGATAAATGTTAAAGAGTTCCATATAACTTTAATTTGTAAAATGATAAAGTTAAGACCTACTCACAATTTGTTGATGTAAAGCACCTTCTAATAGGTGAATGTGTTTAGGACTTGGAGCATTCCATTCCTACAACAAGAAAGCTCATATGTAAAGGAAAGAAACAACCGGCAAGTAATCAATAGTTACTTGCATGATATATTTGCTGAGCTTGACTTCATATGACAATTGCATAAAGATCTTGTAAGGGAGTTGGGAAATTAGTGGAATTAGCATAGATTCATGTAATTGATCATGAAGTTCAATTATAAGGCTCTAGATAGACTTTCTAGTAAGCAAGTAGAGGCCCATCCCAGTATCGTTATGATTAAAAGGCATTTGAAGAAAATCTCCAGCATTCCAACATATAAGAGGCAGCTTCTGAATCGTTAAGAGGTGAATCCTGTTTGGCAAAAAATAAGTCTGCCTCTTAATGGTTCCAAAACCCTCTGAATCATTTTGCATCCTGGATCTCCCTTAACCATTAAGAGTCCTAATTACATCCTGAACAATTACTGAACAGTTATATTTCATTTTGCACTATATCATAAGAGCCTCTTAATCATTCTGTCCACTTAATCATTCTGCACCAAACCATTCAGCAAATGCCAAAGATGAAGCTGCTTCACATGTGATTTTGCACTATCGTGCTATTTTAAACTTAGGGGCTGTTTGGTTGGTTTTCCTTTAAGTCCTGTATAGATAAAGTTGTCTGTGTGGATTAAGCTGTCTGTATAGATTGGGAAGGTTTTTGTGTGGGAGGGTTTTTTCATAGATGGAATGAGCGTCTTTTTCAATTGGGAGGGATAGGTTTAGAAAAAAACGTGGCTTTCTGCATAAAGCTCCCCCTATAAGCTTAATGAATAAGCCACTTTCTATATCATTAAGCCACTGCAAAAAAGTCATGTATAGCTAACCGTATAAGCTGAGAGTCTTGTTAAGCTCATTAAGCTGCTAACAAACAGGCCCTTATTCTTCACAATAATCAGACTTAATCAGTTAAAGAAGATCCACATTTTCCAACCGAGGGTCAAATGGTTCTACAAATAAAAATACAAAAGCTTTAGAACTTGCTTTTCCTATAAAACACACTCCAGTAGTTAACAAAGAACACTCACATTCGCCTTTTTGGGTTTCAAACGAGCCCTCAAAGTAGATACCAATCTTCTTGGTGTAGAAATATATACAATGACTAAATTAACTATCAAAATCATTTCAATTAAGACAGTTTGAAGCTCAATCGCAAACCTAATTCAATTTCAAAACCCTAAAACACATAGTTTAGGTATTCGAAATGATAACTTCTTTCTGATCATTGATAAACTATACGAATACATTGACAAGAGATAGAAATCATACCGAAAACATCGAAGGATAAGCACGGCCCAAAGGATCAAAGAGATTAGGGAAGAAATTAGGGAGAAGGATAACGAAAATTCCAGCGAAAGCAGCTCTTTGTGCCTGAGTTTGTAAGTACTGAAGCTTCATCTTCTTCAACGTAATCAGAAACTGCAATAATGCGCATTTGTGAATGGATCAAGCGTCGAATGGATGTAGCAGATGAAGTAGGGTTTTTGAGTGATGAAAATTGGAGAAATCTTGATCGATTGGATCAGAATCAGAAACTACGAGAAGCAAGAAATGGAGGTTTTCAATGGCAGCTGCTTTTGGTTCCATGGATTTCATTTTATTTTGCTATCAATTTTTATTTTTATGAGCAAAATTTATCAACATTTATTATTATATGCATAATTTTCTATTTTAGGGGTGTTTGGGATTTATATTTTTTTTAAAAACTACTTATCAATTTATGTGATCATAAGATAGGTTTATGGTTAAAATGGTAAATTGGTTTTTATAAATCATAAGTTGGTTTAGATAAGTTAAAAACTTTTAACTTATTAAAAACTCTTTTTCACCGGTTTCCGTTGGTATAAATCGTTTTCTTTTTTCCTGTCCAAACACTGAAAAGTGTTTTTCATCGGTTCCACGCTAGTATAAGTTAATAACTTGTTTTTATAAGCAATCCCAAACACCCACTTAATTCATGAAATTCATAGGGTATGTATAAGAGTATCTGCGAGAGATTTTCTAAAATTTCTTTAAAATGGAGAACTAAAAATCAAAATCTTTAAAAAAATTACATTCATGTTCAACAAATTCCTTATTTTGTAAAAACCAACATTGATTATAATATTAAAATATTCAATTTATCTATTAAAATATTAGTTTTCTTATATTTATTTTCAAACATTCCTATTGGTGGTCTCACTTTGTAATCATTTTTAGAGTGTTCTCTATATTTGGAGAAAAAACTTTCTCTGTCCTACTTTCTCGATTTTGGAGAAGCTCTTGGAACACATTTTTGCTTCAAAATCCTCATTTTCTCCACATCTTGGAACACATTTTTGCTTCAAAATAAGTGGTGCTTATTTCGTGCTTTAGAGTTTAAAACTATCTATCAAGTTAACATCATTAGTCTATAGGTCCGTTAAGTCAGTCATGGGTTCTTCACGTAAAGGGACATTTTGGTCTGTTTACGTCTAATCTGTAGAGACTAAAACCCAAAAGCAGCCATAGAACATCAAGACAGGGATCGGGAATGTAATTCACTCTTTTATTTAAAGTTTAAAATTGTCTATCGAGTTAACATCATTAGTCTAGATCCGTTAAGTCGGTCATGTGTCCTTCACGTAAAAGAGCATTTTGGTGTTTTTACGTCTAATCTTTAGCGACTAAAAACCAAAAAGCAGGCATAAAACACCAAGACATGGACCGAGAATGTAATTCACTCTTTTATATAGTTAGAATATTTTTATGGAACAATTTTAGTTTTAATTCATTTCTCCCGGTAATATACTGATCTTGTAAAATTTGGTGACATGAATACTCTTATCATTATGATATCCACGTTATCGAATGTTACAAGATCAACAGAGTACTAGTAGTTAATAGATAAAAATAAGAATA
Source organism: Silybum marianum (assembly GCA_036898165.1). Taxonomy (NCBI): domain Eukaryota; kingdom Viridiplantae; phylum Streptophyta; class Magnoliopsida; order Asterales; family Asteraceae; genus Silybum; species Silybum marianum. The sequence continues at coordinate 25,338,024 of CM072542.1, read as the reverse complement.
TTTGATACATTGATCAAACTTTTTTTGTTACATTAGATAAGAACTAGGAGCCCTTTACCAAATGCTTACTCGGACAAGCGCTTACCAAATTATATTGCCTTACCGGATGAATATGACAAAGATCAAGAATCTTACCCGGTAAGAGCAGTGAGGACAAAGGGAATGACCGAGAGTCTTACCCGGTAAGTGAGGGTGACGGCTCTTACCAGGATTAACGCTTACTGGGTACATTGTTGCAAACGATATCATTTTGGTAGACTAAAATCTTATCCGGCAGGTAAGTAAGTGACACTGTTAAATTTTTTCGATAAGCTAGCAAGGTAAGTTTTGGTAAACGACCCCAGGACAAACTTTATTGCCATTTGTCTCATTCTAAAACCGTTGTCCATTATAAGTTATACAATCCTTTAATTCTTGTGGTATCGTTTTATTTTTGAGTAAATTACGTGATTCATCTCTATATTGTAAATTCTAAACCCAAAATTATGAATCTGTTTTAAAGATTTTGTAGGATGACCGTTTGTTCAAGCCTCTACGTTTTCCAAAATTCCCATGTACTTACAGAATGGATCAAAAGCTCACGGACGCTAAATTTCGTGTACCCCGTCCATCGATCACGTATTGATAAATCGACACTTTATTGAAGAAAAAGAATCTTGACAAATTAATGATTTATTGAAGAAGAGAGAGGAACAAAAAGAATTAGTTGAAATAATTAACTAGGAGTTTCATGTTATTTTCTCTATTTTAAATAACAAAATAGAGAATGTGTTGAAATAAAATAAAGGGAATTTCATCTATATTTTTTAAAACTTTCTATATTAGGTATATATTTTTGTAAAGTTTGAAACTATGTATATATCATTCTAAACCTCTAGAACTCACATATATTTTCTTATCCCTGATTTAATTATCATTAAAACATTTAAAAAATACAAATCATTATCGCTAAATTGAATTTATTTTTATAAATTACTTAACTATCCTTCAATTTAGAGATAATGATTTGTATTTTTTAAATGTTTTAATAATAATTAAATTAGGAAGAAGAACATATATATGAGTTCTGGAGGTTTAGAAGAACATATACGTAGTTTCAAACTTTACAAGGATATATACGTAATATAGAAAGTTTTAAAGGATATTGATGAAATTTTCCCTAGAATAAATAACAAAATCTCTATTCTAGAGAACTTGTTGAAAATGCTCTACACTTATGCAAATCATACAAATATAATTGATACTAATATAACTGGTATCGTTTATAATTAGTTGGCGGTACCACACCAACTATATAAAATTGGTTGGTACGTAGTATTTAAAGTTGTATACCATGATAATATTATACCATACCGACTTATTTTTTATTTATTTATTAATTAATATTTAATCAATAATAAAACACATTTTAATCTTAAATTATCTTATTTTCTATTTGTCTAAACTCTAAATTTATATTAATTTAAAGATTCATATGAGGAAAGCCTGTTATTTCTATTAATTTTATTTTTGTAGTTTCTATTAGTGAATTCTTTCTCATATCTATACGAAGCTACAATTATTTGTATATATAGGCATAACTGATACAACACATATCAATATATTATATAAATGTCTGACGATTTTAGTACATCTACTTAGTAAAGATATCAATATAAAATAAATATGTAACTTTAACTTTTATGATGTCGGTACAAAACCGTACCAAAATGTACCAACAAAAAAAAGTTGATATCAATAGGGTTGGTTAGTACACAGTAATTTTTTTTTATACACAAATTATAATTGACTGATATACACTATAAGCAGAAAAAACATTATATTGTACCATACCATAGTTCACCCTTACAACTACTACCACATAAGACTAGATTCTTTTTTTCAGTTAAAAATTCAGTGAAACTTAAAAGCAACATGAAATTGTTCACCGATCTTATTCTTAATCAAATATCCCCTCCATAAAATTCCAAAACAAACCTTTTTACCATTCTGTAAAAAAAAAAGGTATGACGTCACCCTCTGAAGCATATCAATCACCAAAAGATACAATACCAATTAATAACAATAGTTTTTTTCATTTTAATTGTTACATATCTTCCAACATAAATCAATAATTAAAACACCAAATTTCAATTATCACCTTCAATAGGCGATTCCCGTTCATTCATTCGCACCCTTTTGGTACGACCATTCGGTTCCATTTCAGAACGTCGAGAAGATAATGCAAGATTATCTTCGTTATCATCATCATTTACCATCTTTAACAATGGTGATTTTGGTTGATCTCTTATCTCATTGATTCTGAGTTCTGTATTAATTTGATCATTTCCGTTGATAACTTTTAATGAATCTGGATTCGATTTTTTCAAATTGTTGTTTTTTTGACAAGATCCGCTGCTTTTAGAATCTCGAGATGAAGATGGGACTTCAGATGTGATTCCATAGCCTAGCTCGAGATGAACTTCTGTTGGTGAATAAACCGTTTCCACCACATCTTCCTGTTTCAAGAAACCAACACCATATTATGTTAAGACTACTTAAAGATGAATGCAAAAGAACACAAGGGTACACAAAATTAACTCAAATCAATCTCCAACACCAAAACGAAAACAAAAAACTGAGTCACCTGGATGGTATGCACATGTGCATACAAGTAATTAACGTTTTTTCTTGGTTTTTATTCACAGGTGCATACAATCAACTGAAGCTATTTCTTGGTTTTTATTCACATGTGCATGTTATGCACAATGCATATCGGACAAATTGCTTTCAAATTACTTGTATGCACATGTGCATACTGAACTAATTGCTTACAAATGACTTGTATGCACATTTGCATACCAGACAAATTGCTTACAAATGACTTGTATACACATGTGCATACCGTTCAGACCAACAGTTACCAGAGTGTTCCTCAGTTTTTCAAATTTTTGTGCTTTTCCCCCGACCCTACCATTGCTTTCATGCTTAAGCATCATTCTTTTAGGATACTTCGTATAGATGCTTAACGTTTCTTTCAAATTGAGGGATTATTCGAAATCCTCAATCATTTACTTCATATGTAAAAGTTAGGTGATGATGTACTATGCCACGTAATTTGGTTAAGGGTCCTATGCGATTAATACACAGACTGAATTAGATGGGGGAGAGTGATGTAAGCGGGTGAAAGAATTCCGAAAGGTTTTAGGGTTTTAATTTAACACGGGTAGTTCAGTAATTTACTTATCTTATCTTATCTCATTTCCCTTTGATTGGTGGGACAAAAAAAATGCACTTTTCTCCCACTCATGTCCTAGCCTAATGTCGAGTCAAACGTAGGACACCAAAATTCTGTAATGTCTTATCCGCCCTTTTTTGTGTACCACACGCACATGAGCACACCGCTTAAGCAACATGCTCGGTGTAAAAATAAAAATAAAAATAAAAGCATGGCTCCAATCCTTGCTAGCCCAACACCATTTTTTTGAAGATCTATTTCGAGTATTGGGTTTGGGGTTAAATGACAAAAAACTAACTATATATATATATATATATAGGGGCGGGTTCAAATGAGAAATCAAATTTGGTTGTGAACGTGAGGACAAATGAGAGCGCGACACATGTCATATTCAGACTGAATAATGAAGAAAAACATTCAGACCGAATGTAGTGTTATTCAGACTGAATAATACTACATTCTGAATAATATTACATTCAGATTTCAGACTGAATGTAGTGTTATTTAGTCTGAATAATACTACATCCGGTCTGAATATTTTCCTTCATTATTCAGTCTTAATATGATACGTGTCGTGCTCTCATTTGTCCTCACGTTCACAACCAAATTTCATTTGAACTTTCTTCTCTCTCTCTCTCTCTCTCTCTATATATATATATATATATATATATATATATATAAGTGCAAAATACCCAAATGACAAAACTAACTGGAATTACAAATACCTCGATTGGTGGCACGGGAGAATTTTTGTACCCTTCAAACGTTGTTTCGTTGAAAGATGGAAAGCTCATGGCCAGAAAGGATCCTGGTTCAAATGCCGCTTTTAAAGATACATCGGCATCCACTTCACATGGTTCGGTTGCTAAAGATAATGATGGTAATAGAGAGATTTCAATTCCATGATCAACTTGAGAACTTTGGCAATCCGTTGAAGGATTACACGTTTCCGGAAAGAAATTTACAACAGTTCCTTTATGGATGTTGGTTTTCGGGGAGCTTAAGTCGCAAGATTCTTCAATGGCAGCCATGGATGGAGCTTCATGAGAAGGTTTTTTCTCTAAGAGATCATAAATCAATCTCTGGATAACTACCCTTTTGAGAGATGCATCAGCAGGCGGAAACCACTCCTCATTTAGCTGAAAAATGGAGTTACGTATATTACTTTTAACAATAATAATCCGTAATAACATGAAAAATTAACGCATATAAGATTTATCGGTGAGGAGTGTTTGTGAGTTTTGCCGTATTACGTATATAAATATATTATAAACTTGAAAAACTAGATGCTGAATAGACGGAGGTGAAATCTAGTATATTATAAAGTGCTATAAAATACCTTTAAAAGAGAATCAAATAATAGTTTGCATCTATATCTGCTTAAATGTCATGGGTCTAGTTCAGGTTCTGGGGAAAACCACAAAAAAGAGAAAACTGAAGAACACCCTGGTAGCCCCCTCCCCCTCCCCCTCCCCCTCCATCTGTCTGGACGGTATGCACAAATGCATACTGGTAATTTGTAACATCCACTCGTGCATAGGAAAGAACAGCTTCAATCGCTTGTATGCATTTGTGCACACCGTCCAGATAGAGGGCTCCGAGGGTGTTCTTCATTTTTTTTTTTTTTTTTTTTTTTGAGGTTTTCCCCTGAACCTCCCTCTAAATGTCATTATGTATTAAGGGGTTTCTTGAATTACTATTATTCATATAAACAGAAAAAACAAATGTTATTATATGAAGTTTAGAAACTGAAAATTTCTAGTTATCAAAAGAGATATCACAATTTATTGACTAAAATTGAAGCTTGTATGAAAAACAGAGAAGAGATCCAATATATGGTGCTACAATCACAATATCTCACCAACCATTCAAAAAGGGGATAGAGTCAGAAAGGGGGTTCTAAGTATTATTTTCTAATTTCTCAAATTTAAGGTTTTCCAGAATAATATTTCTACTTAATAAGTGCTCTACATATACCACTCACCATCTTACAAGGATATAAAACTATAAAAAGGACAACATCAAGAAGATAGTAATAAACAAAGCTTGTCCCTTTTAACAAACACATGTACGTTGAGGTATCCACAACTATTTCAACTGACGAGGGAGGTTCAATGGAGAACACTAAAAAAAAGAAAACTGAAGAACACCCTGAGAGCCCTCCATCTGGATGGTATGCATTAATGCATACAAGCGATTGAAGCTGTTTTTTTTTCTATGCACCAATGCTTCTATAATTACATATGCATTAGTGCATATGCACAAATGCATGTTACAAATTACCAGTATGCATTAGTGCATACCGTCCAGATGAAGGGCTCCCAGGGTGTTATTCAGTTTTCTCCTTTTCTTGGCGTTTTCCCTTGAACCTGACCCTTCAACTGACAAGCTATTAAGATAAATAAAGAATTTAAACATTAAACTGAAACGGATGATACCATGAGCTTAAAAGATAAGAAGACGGTTTACTTACAAAGTTGACACTCTGTGTGACTTTGAATGGATTGAAATTAATTGGAGCTTGATCCAAGAAAAGCTCTACATAATGGAGCAAGAATAAGCCACAATCAAATGAATTCGGCTGCTGTGGTAACTGCAAAAAACAAGATTTCAGAATTTGACATCTATAGTAAATGAAAGGCAAGTCATTTATTAACTCTAAAAACTACTGCTTTATGTTTTCCCGTATCCATCTTTTGAAAGTGTAAACTAGATAGAAATAAGTGTTCAAAAACTGTTAGGGGAATTTGGTTCGCAAGATTCTGACGGAATTGGAAGGATCAATTCCATTGACCAAATTCCACTAAAGTGTTTGGTTTACCTATGGAATGGAATTGAATTCCACACATTCCACCATTTGGATTTGGTCATTTCATCACAATTGAAAAGGAATTCAATTCCATTCCATCCCTTATTATCAAAAAGACAAAATTCTCCACATCTTCCCTACTTGATCTGAACCACCACCGATTTGAACCATTGTCAACCACTACCAATCTAAACCACAGTCAACCACCGCCGATGACCATCGATTTGAACCACCGCCGACTACCGTTGATCTGAACCACCGTCGAATTGAACCACCGCCAATCACCGTCGACCACTACCATCGATCTGATTCCATCCCTTAACCACCGTCGATCACTGCCAATCTAAACCACCGTCGAACACCACCGATTTGAACCACCGTCGACCACCGCCGAGCACCACCAATCTGAACCACCAGTGACCACCATCGACATGAACCACTGCCGACAACCATCGATTTGAACCACCATCAACCACCACCGATCTGAACCATAGTAGTTGGATTTCGAATTCAAAATATCCAAAAAGGGTATTTTGGTCATTTACCATCATTCCAATTCCAAAGCTACATTATGTGAACCAAACAGACATATTCCAATCCCTTTAACATATTCCATTCCAATGTCTATCAACCAAACAGGTGGTTAAACCTATAACATTCCATTCCAATTTCTTCAAAGTCAAATTTCCTTGACATATTCCATCACAACCAAAAACATTCTGCGAACCAAACGCACCCTTAATGTTTTTGGAAAACCAAAATTGGTTTAATTTTTTGTGTAAACACCAATTATAATTGTAAATTTGAATGTGATGTCTTCAGGGGTTCACAAAATTGGTTTACACATTCACAATTTGGCTTTAATGACATTGAGGTTTCAATCCCAATAAAACAAAGTTTCTGTCTTTTTTCTTTTTACAAAATTTCATCTTTGTTTGAAAACCAAATGGCCTACCCGAAAGTGTTCATTTTTTGCAGTCAAACGAAAATCACAATACATTACCAAATAAATCGTCAACAAACATAAATGTTACCACAAAAAGGCCATAGTTTTCATGCTTTGAAACTAATACCATTAGACTCCATATTATGTAGAAATTACAAATGATGCAACATTCCAGATTGAGACAATAGGAGCCACTACTCTACTCTTAGGGCCTGTTTGTTAGCAACTTAATGAGCTTGACGGGACTCAAAACTTATTCGGTCAGCTATACATGAATGTTTGGTAGTGGCTTAATGATATAGAATATGGCTTATTCAGTAAGCTTCTGGGGGAGCTTTATGCAGAAAGCCAAGTATTTTTTCCAAACCTGCCCCTTCCAATTAAAAAATATGCTTCTTCCATCTATGAAAAAACCCTTCCAAACAAATTTTTTCTCAATCTATACAGACAGATTAATCCACATAAACAGCTTTCTCCATATAGGACTTAATGGAAAACCAACCAAACAGCCCCTTAGGGGATGTTTCTTTACCTCTTAACAGTTCCATTAAGAGGCAGCCTCTGAATCGCTAAGAGGTGAAACCTGTTTGGCAAAAAATAAGGCTGCCTCTTAATGGTTCCAAAACCCTCTGAATCATTTTGTATCCTGGACCTCCTTTAACCATTAAAAGCCCTAATTACATCCTGAATAATTACCAAACAATTATATTTCATTTTGCACTATATCATAAGAGTCTCTTAATCATTCTGACCACTTAATCATTCTGCACCAAACGATTCAGCAACTGCTAAACAGTCACTTAGTCCTTTGTTTTGAAGGGATAGGATTTCAAAAACAACAATTTTGGATAAAGATCATACTCTTCTGCTTATGTAAAACAAAGATAGAAACCACACACGATACCTCAAGCGATATAAAGCGCAGATTATCAAATCTTTTGGAGATATCTTCAGATGCCTTCTGTACCCTCCCTTTCCACTCTTCCTTCAAGTAACTGCATTGACATATCCATATGTAAACTATAATCATTCAAGTTTCTCTCTTAAGGAATAGAAATGAAACTCAGGAAACGCTTTTCGTCCCTATGGTTTGTTAAAAATTGCGGATTTCATCCTTGTGGTTTAGATATTGCGCTTTTTATCCCTATAGTCTGTAAATTATTGCTATTTTCATCCATAGGATTCATAGTTTATTGATATCTTTGTCCGTGTGGTTTATAATTCTTTACTATTTTGGTCCTTGTACTTACAAAGGTAAGAATTGGTTCAGGGACGAAAATAGCAATAAATTACAAATCACAGGGATGAAAGTAGCAATTTCTAAACCACAGGAATGAAAAATGCAATTTTTAACGAACCATAGGGACGAAAAATGAAATTTACTCTAAAAAAATGTTAACCGAATTTCATAGATGGACCAAAGGGTACTCAGTAACCCCATTTTCCTGAAGCGTGTGTGAGTTTAATTTGCCAAATATAAAAATTATATACTTTTAAAGACAATTCAAGTGTCAGAAATATCACTGCTTATTTAACTTAGATTATGATTCAAAAGAAAAATCAAATGGTTTACCTTTGCATAAGATCTTTCAGGCCGGTATGAGTGCCTTTGAGAGAATCCATATGCAGAACACATGGCACTTTAATCAACTTGGTAACATCTTTATCTAAAACAGAACATAACATTTATAATCAGAATACCGATATATATATATAGGGATGGGTTCAAATGATAACTCAAATTTGGTTGTGAACGCGAGGACAATATGAGCGCGAGACACGTGTCATATTCAGACTGAATAATCAAAGAAATATTCAGACTGAATATAGTATTTATTCAGTCTGAATAAGCGCCCCTATATATATATACATATATAACCAAATTTGAGTTCTCATTTGAACCCGCCCCTATATAATATATATATATATATATAGAGAGAGAGAGAGGCGTGTTCAAATACAATCCCTCTAAATCTTACAACCCATGCAACCCACTTATCCACCATCCACTTTCTTTTAATTTTCTTATTTGTTTTATTTTTAGTTAAAAGAAGTTACAACCGACTAAATCCTAACCATTGATGATCAAATGGACGCTCCTGATTTGGTTGTAAGGGTTGCACGAATACAAAGGGTTGCATAATAACGCCCCTATATATATATACACACATGAACAGATTTAAGACAAATGAAAACCGACCTTTGTATGTGGCCACTTCCCCAAGATGACACAATACAATAAGACTCCAGTGATAGCTGTCAAAACAACTCACAGGCTCTCAGATGATTAAATGAATTCTCCGAAGTGTAAAGATTGAAATAGTTTTTCAACTTACTTGTAATTTACAGGAATAAAGACATAATCCTTCTGAAAAAGGTTAACTTTTCTTGTCCACTTTCTCACACGTTGAAAAGCTTCCTTGCCTTTAAAGGCATCAAGAGGATCTTTATCTAAGTCAGCTAACTTGCGGAAGAAGAAACTATTGAAAAAATGAAACCTGTGTCTATCCTCAGGCTTTATTTTGTTCTTCAAGTGTCTGTCATTAGTTACAAATTCAACACTTGTTAAAATGGTGAAGTTCTCACTGAAATGATCAATTAGAAGGCATCATTGTGAAGGAAGTAGGTACTTTATGACTGTTAGAATATGTGGAACCCCTAGATCAATCTCCAAAAGAGCCATTTTAAGAGAAAGAGGAGGTTCCCAACATATATACAGGAACAATGGTCCAAGTCTAGCCGATGTGGGACTCCAACACGCCCCCTCCAACGGAGGCTAGATGGACACAAATTGTCCCAGGGTGTCGAGAGGGGGTTAGCCAGAGTGCTGAGTCCTGAAAGTGGCAGACCTTGGCTCTGATACCATGTTAGAATATGTGGAACCCCTAGATCAATCTCCAAAAGACCCTTTTTAAGACAAAGAGGAGGTTCCCAACATATATACACGAACAATGGTCCAAGTCTAGCCGATGTGGGACTCCAACAATGACTATAAAAGAAAGCATACAAAAATAGGATTATCATATATAACGACTTCTAGGCCAATATGCAATTTTTTTATATTTGCAATGTGGATTGTTACGAATCTAATTTATTCTATCAAATAAGAAAGATATAAACCGCCAGTAGAGAATACTAAATTGAAAAACCCCAATCCCCTCCATCTCACCAAGAAAAAAGAAACCCTAGTTATAATAAATGCACTACTGCCTTTATATCTCCTTTCTCTGTTTATCATATTTATTGCTAGAGGAGACACCTGCAGTATGAACTCAGGCCTTGGTCTCCGGGGCTGTTTGTTTAACACTTAACAGTTCCATTAAGAGGCAGTCTCTGAATCGCTAAGAGGTGAATCATGTTTGACAAAAAATAAGTCTGCCTCTTAATGGTTACAAAACCCTCTGAATCATTTTGTATCCCGGACCTCCCTTAACCATTAAGAGCCCTGATTACATCCTGAACAATTACCAAACAATTATATTTCATTTTGCACTATATCACAAGAGTCTCTTAATCATTCCGAGCATTTAATCATTCTGCACCAAACCATTCAGCAACTGCCAAACAGCCCAGCCTCTATACCTTGCCTATCTTTTGGAAGGTTCTTAAGAACAATGTTAAGAGGAAGGTGCAGATAAACATACTTGATATATAAGTCAATGATGGTATCATTGACAAATGTGTCTGGCTGCAGTAAGTCGACGTCTCTCTTACTAACAGAAACAGCATCAACATCCCCTTTTGGATAAATAATTTCTTCAAAAGGCTGATCAAAGCTGCAAGCATCCAAAGGAATGTAAAAGTATTGGATCAGCTACTAATGTTATTGTTTCCTGATTGATTAGTTTTAAGCTTTTCATAGACCACCAAGGAATCGGGAAAAATAATTTAAAAAAAGATATTTATGTTCAGCATAGTGTGATAGATTTACATATAAAACATACATGATATATACACTTCTACTTGTAATATTTAAATCAATCACGCAGAATCTCCTATCAAGTGATAGACTAATGCTGTGTTCTTGAATTTGGGGAGGATAGTAAAGAAAAGAAAGGAAAGGAAAGGAAAGGAAAGGAAAGGAAAGGAAAGGAAAGGAAAGAAAATAAAAATGTCATTTTTACAAATATACCCTTTAAAATGAAAGGTCGGATAGTTTTGTAATTTTAATAGAAGTGTTCAAAAAAACCGTTGGACCGCTCAAACCGGTCGAATCAAGTCAAACCGGACCGGTTTTGACGGTTTGAGCGGTCTGGCGGTCCGGTCCGGTCTGAAAAATAGTCAAACCGCTCGGTCAGGTCTGCGGTTTGAACATTTTCTTGAGCGGTCTGGACCGAACTGACCGCCAAAAATAAACATATATTAATTGTATTTATTTTTCATGTGGTGGATTTTACTTTTATGGTCGTGTTAAAAAAAAGTCCATCAAAACCATTTTTTTAGTTTTTATTTCTAAACTAGCAAGATCCAAATTATCTTTCACCTTCCTTAATGTTTGTCCGAAACTATAACTATTGTTAGTGGATTTATTTAACTTTTTTCATTTGTTCAATATATTATTTTAATTTTAGAGATATATGTTTTTTTATAATTCGGTATACTATTTTTTTAATAGTACTATATTGACAGAAATTTCATTTTAGAAATAGATTTCATGTTTTTTAGCTTAAAGTCCATAAGAGGTCCAAACAGCCTAAACCGGTCAGACCAGACCGCCTTTTGGTGATCCGGTTTGACCGGTTTGGTCACTTTCTGTCAAACCGCTCGGTTTGGAAATTTTCTAAACCGTCATAATGGTCTGGTTTGTGGTTTGAGGGGTTAAACCGCCCAAACCGGACCGCGAACACCCCTAAATTTTAATAATCTTTTTAATGGGTTTATTTTTCTTTCCTTTCCTTACCTTTCCTCCCACATTTGGGAGGAAAGTTTTTGGAGAAAACTTATCATTATTTTCCTTCTGTTTCCTTTCCTTTCTTTCCTAAAAACGTTTTGAGAATACGAGTTTTTTTCTTACTTTCCTTCGTAAAATAGGTTTAAAAAACATAGCATAAAGCAAATTGTTCAAAGTATGAACTTTTATCATATGCTTTTAACTCATTGCAATATTACAAACAACTGAACAAGCCATTTCAAAATGAGTAAAATTGGGAGGGAATGACACATGGAGACAAACATTGTTTCTACATTATAGAAGTAAAACAATCAAGCAAAAAACTAGCTTTTCCAATACCAAAGAAAATTTTCTCTCACTTACTTTGGAAAATATTTCGTAAAAGATGCTTGGGTGTATTCATAGACAGTGCCCCTGCAACAATAATTGCATGTTATGATCGAATGAAAAATTACCAAAAACTTGACCATATTTCAAACAAATGAGCAATTTAAATAAAAATTTCCCTAACCCACATCAAGTAACTGACTGAAGTATAAAGAAGAAAAATTCAAACTTTGACTTCTAAAGTAAAAAATTAGCATTGTTGTTACACAAGTGGGCATGCCTCCCGAGGAAGATGTGTTTAGAATATATAGTTATTAACAGGTATTAAGATGCGACCCAAGTTGTAATATCCCATATTGGTCGGGAAGGAGAGCAAAAGTTGCCTTATAAGGGACTTGGATACCTCCTCTATCAGGCGCGTTTTAAAACTGTGAGTCTAGGTGTGTGGACAAAGCGGACAATATCTGGTACGGTTCGCCTGAGATGTTACTGATGGTATCAAAGAAGCCGGGAACTGGACTAATGTGCCAACGAGGACGCTGGGCTCCCAAGGGGGTGGATTGTAATATCCCACATTGGTTGGGAAGGAGAACAAATTACAATCCACCCCCTTGAAACCAAGTCCTTTACCAATAAGCGAATAATTTGATGTTCCCACTTCAGATTCTCATTCAGTCCAAATTACTGCCATTCAGCTGAACGGAGAAAACTTTCTTTGCTGGTCCCAATCAGTGCGAATGTACATTCGTGCTAGAGGAAAATTGGCTACTTAACAGGTGTCAAGATTGAACCTGCCCTTAAGGACTCCACCTATTCTACTTAGGATACTAAGAATTCAATGGTGACAACCCGGTTGGTGAACTCAAATGGAGTAGGATATTAGCTCTAACTATACGTGTTATCACACTGCTAAGGAGTTTTGGGGAAATGAACTCAGATTTTGGAAACCAATCTCAACTATATGAGTTGATTATGGAACTTGGAGAAATCACCCAAGTAAGGAAAACGTTTCTATTTACTAAATATTATAATTCCCTTAAACACTTGTGGCAAGATTTAGAGCTATGTTGCAAAATGTTTAGAGTTTAGGCAGCAACAAGCTGCTGTCATTCAAAGAACTTTAAAATACACACTAATGCAGAGGAGTAATTTTTACTGATTAGTAGTAATGTTGTGTTGAGATTCAGGAAATGAACTCAATGAGTGAAATGTTGACTTGAATGATGCAAAGATAGTCTGGAAAGACCTTTAAAAGCAAAATAGGATTGTGTTTGCTTGTATAATGTATAAAACAATACCAATATTTGTCATTTTTAATCTAAATATTTGCACAGAATGCCACACCAATTCTTCTGCAAAGCACATTTCACTATAGTTAAAACCCACACCTTCTGGACTTCATTAAAATTAGTTTCAGTATCAAAATCAGCAAAATTCTTCAAACTCATCCTCTGAATCAGTGTTTTCTCTAATCTATACTCTAAAATAAGCTTTGAAGTCCAATCCCTGAAGATACGATACTTGGTCGTACCATTCTTGAAAGTGTCTACACTTGCCCAATTCCATTACTTATTTTTGTGATAACAAACATCTGAGCGTAAAAATGACTTCAAATAAGGATGGCACACAAATAAGATGGCCAGAAAACAATGATTTCCCACGAGGTTTTAAATAGACTAGTAGATACTATGATTTAAAATAGGCTGAGAGTAATAGAGAGATAATTACCAACTGACCTATCTAAAAATAAGATCTTATAAAAAACTCGATTAAAAGCACAAATAATCATCTAGAATACATGTATCAATTCTACAAACACATAACAATCAATAATTGTTGGCATCCATATCTTCAAGTTTAGACATAAAAAGTAAAAACAAACATCAGACTTCCAAATAGAGATGATGCCATTGGCTAATAATATAATTTAAAGACGTGTTGATAGGGTGTTCTAACTATAGATAAATAGATAAATCACTTTTAACAACTAGCAACAAATATAAAAAAGCAAGCAATTTGCCAGAGAACTCACTCTGATTCAAGCATACTGCTCCACAACGATTTGTACATGGCATTTAAACATGTGATTGCTTCTTGTCTCCCATACCAGTTAGTGCCAATAACTGCAAACTTCAATTCGGTACCTAAATAGGAGTACATAGAGGAGGAATCAAAAAGACCATAATACAATATGTACGACTTTTTGTCAAGGAACTATACAATGGCAATTCTTTTATCACTCTCACCATAACACAATATGTACGGGGCTGTTTGGCAGTTGCTGAATGATTTGGTGCAGAATGATTAAGTGGTTAGAATGAATGATTAAGAGGCTCTTATGATATAGTGCAAAATGAAATATAATTGTTTGGTAATTGTTCAGGATGTAATTAGGGCTCTTAAATGGTTAAGGGAGGTACATGATACAAAATGATTCAGAGGGTTTTGGAACCATTCAGAGGCTGCCTTCTAATGAAACTGTTAAGAGGTAAACAAACAGCCCCTACAACTTTCTATCCCACAATATATACAACACCTTCCACTGTTGGATATCCTGTATTTGATTACTTGATGTATTTCCAAATTAAGAAGTCCAATTTACTCTCACATCTACATCTATATCAATTACAGATTTAAATTGAAAAAAAAATGAGTAGTTTATTCTCGCTTCTCATAGTTAAGCTTCCCCTCTTTTCCTATGATTTAATGTACTATTGTACATTCTCAATATCTTACTTAAAAGCAATATATCATTTTCAGGAGCTACTACAATTAGCATTTTCCTCATATGAATAAGAAGCCTAAAATAAGATGAGACGAGACCTATATTACATAGTCCATGGTGCCATTCACAGGGCTAGGCTCATGCAGTGCTCTATTAGGGTACATGAAACATATCTATATATATGTTGTGTAATAACACATATATTCAAAGATCTTAGAAATTAGGTAACTTTAATAAAATAAAATAAACATAATTAACTTAAGGGGACCAATTTCAATTCTATTTTGGTGAGAAAGAGGAAGTATTGATTGCTTGAAAGAAGATCTGGATAATTAAGGTCATCGTATATTCATATGAAATAAAATAAGATAGCTAAATATGTTTATTACATTCTTTATGACCTGCAACTAGTATATCCTTTTGCTATTAACGATATACGAAGAGAATGATTATGAAACAACATAATCAAAAGTTGAATCATAATTTATACACAACCTTAGAATCAGAAGTCAGATGAAAATATCATTCAAGTTGGAGGAGAAGAGGTTGAAAATGTTAATTGAATTGCCTCTCCTCCCTTATTTCTACCCTCTCTTCCAAAAGGGCTCGTTATTTTGAATTGTGAGATAGCACAAATAATTCCTTATGAAGAAAACTATAACCGAGAGAAGTGACTTACGATGATCATGGTTTTAAAAGGCGTTCAAAGATTGCATCTCTGGGTACTCCGGCGAGATGTAGGCTTGAGGAGGTGAGGTAGGAAGCGGCGGGAGTTAGGCTTTCTTAGGGTTTTTTTTTTTTAATCTAAGCCTTCCAATATTTAATATTACTTCTACTAATAATTAATAAATATTCAGCGCTCTTCCTATTCAATGTTCAAGAAAGGTTTTCACTTCCTCACACCTCCTTCCATCATTTAAACGCATTCCACCGGTTTCTCAGCTGCTCTTTTTGCCATCGTTCCATGCCTTTGTTTCACACATTCCTCCCATTGTTCCATGATTTTGTTCTTCTTTGATGATTTCCGCATTCTTTTGCTGAGTTTCTGCTTAAAGATATATATTTTGTTGTTCTTTTTGTTATATGTTTTTGGGGGTTACGCAGTTACGCCTCTTTTTCATATATATAGCGGTTTGAGTCAAATGCTATAGCTATCTTGATAGTTCATTTGTCAAACTGCAACACAAAATCATCTAAAAAAGGAGTAAAGGATCACGTGATCCAATTCGCGATTCGTGGGGGTGCCAACAAATCTAGCAACAATATCATCACTACATGCTATCAAGATACACAAAGATACAATATAATACCTCTTGATATTTAAAGAAAAATATGTAAACATAAAAATGCATGTTACCCCATATGACCACTCGTATTAATTGTCATATAGAAAAAGAGAAACAAGATGATGGCTGAGAACCCACAATACAAAAATCACGTTATGATCATGTCATATTTTTCTATTTTCTATTTTCTATCTTCTATAATTTCATATTTTACCTTTTGTCATCAAGGTGCACACCATATGAGGTCCTTCAGAGAGGCAAAGGTCGGTCAAGATTGAAGAAAAATTTGCACAAGTGATGTATGCAAAAAGAGCTTCCTTAAGATAAGGGTGCATTAATAGATTCCATTCACTTGGGCAAAAAGTTGATTACCGGCAACCCTAACCGGCCCCACACGGAACCCGCGTCCAAGGAAACCAATGTGAGAGGGCTTTTTTTGACTCACTCAGCGGCTGGGACCGAACCCAGGACCTGTTATGTATTTGGGCAAAGTCTCCCCACCCCTTTGCCAACTGAGCTACATGCCAGAGGCAATAGATGCCATTCATGATTCATGTACTTGAAACCTAGGGGGCTCACCTCTTAAACCTTTACTTATAGGGTTGTAATGTTCTATAATTGGTTATGCTTTTACTTTTAGCCTACCCCAACTAGTTTGTGATAAAAGGCATGTTATATGTCTAGAACACACAATGCACCACACATCATGGTTGATTTGGGGTTGGTATCCAACTTGTGCCATGTGTTGTGGTTACTATGCTTTCTGTTAATGCATTTGAACATCCTCACAAACTCTTCAACTAGACCAAGAGCCATTACATTCATATATATATAGAGGAAAGTTCAAATGCGAACTCAAATTTGCTTGTGAACGTGAGGACAAATGAGAGCGCGACACGTGTCTGAATGTAGATTATTCAGACTGAATAATCAAAGAAATATTCAGTATGAATATGACACGTGTCGCGCTCTCATTTGTCCTCACGTTCACAATCAAATTCGTGCCTATATATATATAGATTGGACACACTAAGATGAACGGTGGCAAAAGAAGTCAACCTGCAACTCGAAGCCACTTATTATGACAAGACAAATAGAGACGAAAGGAACAATCATGATAGAAAGAAAGAAGACGAAAAGGAACTTCAAAAAAGAAAAATAATATAAGATAGGAGAGCAAAGAAGAGTTCGCTTGAGACAAACTAGGAGGAAGGTAATCCGAGGGATGCAAACCTAATTTTCACTTGTCTACTTAGGCAGTAGACAACGAAAATAATTTGACTTCAAGCAATAATATGACCATTACAAAAAACACAGCCATGACTGACCCGATCAAAGAGACACTCAAAGCACACACCTTGCTCCAACTATAAGCAACCTTCTCTCCTCCTGCTGTCTAATAGCCTAGGCGTCCCCTCAATTGAGCAGTTAAAATTCCGGTGGTTTAGCAGTGCTATAGTGGTTAACGGTGGTCAAATAATGGTTCTGCAATTATCAGCATTATTTACCGCTATTTGACTGCGAAATGGACATCAAAAAAGTGGCTGCATAAACGCAATTTCTCCCTGGGCTGTTTTGGTTGAACCAAGCTATTTTGTGGGCACATGTTGATACGTATTGGACTCTACTTTTAGCGATTATTTTTTTTACGGATTATGTTTTTATATATTCATCCCCTCCAAAGAGATTCAGCCACACTTCCAGATTCAATCGGCTTTTTCCAGGCTTCCAGGCTCCTGACCTCCTATAATAATGTGTGATAATCTCTATTCACCAGAAGCATCCAATATAGAAACGACTTTGCCAATATTTAATCTATTTTATTTGACTAATCAAATCTTTTATGGTATATGACTAATAAGAGTCATATGACACTTGGTTAAAGAAGTTCCTTTCCTTCTGGTATATGACACTTCTGTTATAGAAACAGTACCATTTTCTTTGAATTTGTTTACAGAGATGTTGGATAGGGGAATCAAGCCTAAACCTTTTTTTTACCATTGTACCACCGCTTTTTACCAACGTGATAACTGCTATATCAAAGCACGGACCTCACCACGATTTCAGAAAATTACCGTCTTAACTGCTTAGCACCTCAACAACCAAAGTGTTAAGGGGCTGTTTGGTTGTTGCTGAATGGTTTTAGTGCAGAATGATTAAGTGGTCAGAATGATTAACAGGTTCTTGTGATATAGTGAAAAATGAAATATAATTGTTTGATAATTGTTCAAAATGAAATTAGGCCTCTGAATGGTTAAGGGAGGTCCAGGATACAAAATGATTCAGAGGGTTTTGGAACCATTAAGAGACAAACTTATTTTTTGCCAAACAGGATTCACCTCTAAGCCATTCAGAGGTTGCCTCTTAATGGAACTGTTAAGAGGTAAACAAACAGCCCCTTAAGTCTTAACTTTGGTACTTATACATGAATTACCAAATGGTATGCATACACAATACAATTTGACATCATACCATAATGTGGAAGTGCTCTGATAAAACTCCTTTTTCTATAGGAGCTGTTAGGACCAGAGTAAAACTTTGGAAATTCAACTACTAAAAATTGACAGATAAAAAAATATGAGAATAACATCATAGAAATATCATGACTATAACCTGAAGGGCATTCAACGTTTTCAGCCTGTATTCTATCTTCTGTAAGTACATGAATTGTCACAATTGCCATCTGAACCTGCATAACGTTCAAGGTTCAATTCTGAATCATGGAGACTAAAGAAAACATTGTTGCAAAAAAGATAGTAAAATTTAAACTCAATATGGGACTTACCAGCTCATACCAATGAGATTTGATATTAAGTATATCCTGAACTCCCCATTGAGATTTCAAAGTTTTGTCATCTCCGTCTAACGTCAAACCCTCTATTTTGATGCAACTGCTAGTGAAAGTTAGAACACAATCTGTACAATAACTATCACAGTACACCATATGATCAGGATAGAGGACAACTGTTATTAAGTCTTCATTTTCCTGTAATCGTTAACAAAAGAACAGTAAAAATCCAAAAAACAATCCACAAAAGAACCTAAGTTCTCATTTTTACAATACAATATGGAACATCACAAAATAAAAAGCAGGTTATCCAAATTTCTTTTAGAGATAAACAAGTTAGTTATTCCAATTTTCTGGGGGATAAGGGTTTTTTGAGTCAGGAGTTTTTTGTTCCTTTCTTTCTTTGTAAAGTGGTGCTGAATTGATTAAATAATCTAAAACTAAGCACATATAAATAAATTTACATCTTGTTGTTAAAACTTTCAAAGTCACTTTATAAGCATCATATGATGTATGAAAGCACAAGTAAGATCTTTTAGAGCCCAACTCTTCACCTTAATTTGAATTCACAAAGAAGAAAAATAAGAAGTAAACTTCAAAAAGCACCAAGCATCTAATTTGTACTCAATGTGATTATTTTTCACCGTATATGGAATTATGGATCTACAACAGTTCCATTAAGAGGAAACCTCTGAATGGCTTAGAGGTGAATCCTGTTTGGCAAAAAATAAGTTTGTCTCTTAATGGTTCCAAAACCCTCTGAATCATTTTGTATCTTGGACCTCCCTTAACCATTCAGAGGCCTAATTTCATTTTGAACAATTACCAAACAATTATATATTTCATTTTTCACTATATCACAAGAACCTCTTAATCATTCTGCACTAAAACCATTCAGCAACAACCAAACAGCCCTTAAGTTGATGTCAACTACAGAACAAAAGGATGTTCGAAGCTCGGAAAAAAAAATATAAAATCACATGTAGATATAGTAGGGCCCGCATTGATGCCTCCACGGAAAAAAAACTATGAGAAAAAGATACGTCTTTCAATATGGTTCGTCTTAAATAGGATCAATATCATTAAGCAGCTCACACACTCGGATGGCCTATAAATAATCCAATGTCTTATATGGAACTTATGCAGTGGAAAAAAAAACTAAGAGCATCTCCAACAACTATACTAAAATAGAGAAAAATGAGATTTTTAGCAACTTTTTTGCTCCAAGAGCTATGCTATCTTGTATGCTAAAATAGAAAAAAGAGGAGAGAGAAGATAAAAGTCTCCAAATTTGGAGAAATCTCTAAAACCCGCTTTTTGAGAAAGAGAAATAATATTTTAACCATTCCACCAATAAGAGACTTTGAAATAAAATGTTTAGGAGAGAGAAATACTATTTTATTCATATATTGATTAATTTGATAATATAATAAATACTACAATCTCTAAAAAAGACTAGCTCTTGGAGTTGGAAGTAATTTTTTTATAGAGATTTTGACTTTTCTTACTCTATTTAAAAAAAATATATATAGTATAGCTCTTGGAGATGCTCTAACATAGACTAATGTGGAAATGGAGATGAAGGTGCTTGAAAATCCTACTGCATGCTTGTAATTTCTGCTACACGTTACTCTTTATAATTAAACAACAAATGAGATAGCTTAACAAACAAACTAGAGGGAGGTTCAAATACAAACCAGTTAAATGTTACAAACTATACAAACTCGTACAAATGCTATGATTTAAGATACTATTACACATATGTTTGTTTCATAATGTAAAAGTTTCACATGTATTTGTTTTCATAGGTTAAAAGTTTCTCATGAATTTTTGTATGCAAAAGTTTCACATGTATTTGTTTCATAATGTAAAAGTTGCACATGTAATTTTTTCACAAGGTGAAACAAACATATGTGTAATAATATCTTAAATCATAGCATTTGATGAAAAAAAATCATGAAAAAAATTATTTTATATTGATTTGTACGAGTTTGTATAGTTTGTAACATTTAACTGGTTTGTATTTGAACCAGCCTCTAACAAACTAATACAAGACACCAAAGCAAACACGCCATAAGTACTCACCATTTCCAACTCGCCAGTGCAATGATCTGAAGATGGTTGACAAAAAACACCTGGACACAAAAGAATTAAACATTTTAATGCAAATAACAAGGTCCAATTAACCAATAATATATGGACCCAAAGGATTGTCACCATTGAAGAGAGATTGTCATGTAAAATCTTCCTGAATGACTAGAGAAGAACTTCAAAATTTTGGCATAAGATCAAACACTCTTCAAGATTTCATTAAGTAGAAATTAAGTTCTGTCATAGAAATGGAAAAAATGGACTGCAATAAATTCTGAAAGTTCCAGAAGAGTAAACAGCATGGCACTTTATACAAAATATGCAGCAATTACCATCATCTTCTGCAATATTGGAACAAGTTGACAAATGTATCTGATATAATTCATGTGGATCCACATTAACTGCCTCAACCTACAGCCAAATCAGTTTATGTTAGAAAGCTTCAAACTTTCTGGATTTCTGAATTTTGAACACGTGCACACACACACACACATATATATAGAGGGAGGTTCAAATACAAACCAGTTGAAGGGTACAAACTATACAAACTGGTTCAAATCAATATAAAAATAATTTTTTTCATGATTTTTTTTCATCAAATGCTATGAATATTATTACACATATGTTTGTTTTATAATGTAAAAGTTTCACATGTATTTGTTTTCATAAGTTGAAAGTTTCTCATATATTTTTTTATAAAAAAGTTTCACATGTATTTGTTTCGTAATGTAAAAGTTTCACATGTAAATTTTTTCACAAGGTGAAACAAAGATATGTTCAAATTTCAATAATATCTTAAATCATAACATTTGATGAACAAAAAATCATGAAAAAAATTATTTTTATATTGATTTGAACCATTTTGTATAGTTTGTACCCTTCAACTGGTTTGTATTTGAACCAGCCTCTATCTCTCTCTCTATATATATGTATCTCATTAAAACATACAAGTTCAGATGAATTTAATTTGCTCTTTATAGGTGAAGCTGATGCAGTGACTTCAAGAACCTCTGATTCAGAAGGTGCATTAACATCTGGTCCAGATAAATCAGTTGTAAGTTCTGTATGAAATTGGGTGATTTCTTCCGCAATGCTAACAACGTCAACTGAATCCAGCATTGTATTAGGTTCGAGCCTTTCTGAATCAGATTGTGGGAGTTGTTCTGTAAATGTAACATTATCTGAATAAGGTAATAAATTATGCAGAAGAAAATCTTCTTTGCCACTAGGGAGATATCAATGCAATTAATGCTGATTGTATCAATATCCAAATATGGACGATAATTAATCTCCACAGAAAATGTATATTTACAGTGGCACTTCAAAGAAAATAAATAAATATATATAAGCAAATTGCCACAAGTGATCTCAAAATGCAGGAAAACTATCTCCACAGATAAAGTATATTTACAATATGATATAAAAACTGATATTCATTCCCCTAAATCCAAATCACCCATAACAGAAACTTATAGGGAAAAGATTATTTAACCCCTAAAATTGCAGATTTCACGTGTAGAAAATCCACTCACATTTATCTTTTCTATGTAACTTCTACTGTTTCTATGTGAATTGCACTAGGATCCCAGAATTATCTTCCCTCTAGAATGTACAGACCTCCAATGAGTGTTCTCCCTATCTTTGCTCATATTGGAATGATTCATAAATTTGTTACAATTTGAGCTTATGCGCTCATATGTTAAAGTCAACATGGACATTGCAACTGAAATCAATAAAAGATAAATTTTGAGCTTATATACTCCTATCTGATAGCAAACACATTAATGTTTACATAAGTGGGCTCATTAGTTCCTTGTTGCTTTCATTTACATGAAGATCCCCTTACACACACACACACACCACACACACATATATATACATATATACGGGATGTTATTGGCAGGATGAAACTAGTCAATCTGCTACGGTAATCTTGCAAGTTTCCACTAAAATGTAAGTGAGTTTTGAGTAATGAAACAATAGTCAGGCTCAACTCACACGTGACACACCCATCAAAATATAGCCCACCTCTTTTTTAAGGCTAATTTATGGCCTTTTTTTCTTTTGTATTTCTCATTAAATTATCAACTTAGAAACAGATAAGGTTATCCCTTTCTGTCCAACTACCGAAAGATCACATATTCAAGCCATGGAACCTCTTTGCTAGATATGACCGAAATGATCCACACAGACACTTCTCTTTCCAATCATTACACGGGTAAGGTGCGTTAATACACCAGACTTTCCCGTTTTGATCACATTCAGCACAATTGGTGAACTGCCTTATCTTGAGCAAGATGGGCAAAATGCATCAAAATACAATGAAGTTTGATTTCAATATTTAGTATAACGATAATTTTTTCCTTCAATTAGTTAAAGAAACTTCCAAATCATCCTATTTTGATACTAATTCATCTAATAATCACGTAAAATCTTATGTGGCACCAACTTTTTGTTGAGTTGAGAATTGTTCTTTTAAGAAAAGTACCACATGGTATTATAGATAGTATTATTTGATGGGGTAAAATCATCAAAATGCAACGAAACTTTCCTTAGTTCCTATTTAATGTAACGTTATATATCCGTATTATTTGATTATGCGGATTTTTGATTAATTTTTTATTTCCCCTCCTCGTTTTGCCTTCCTCTCCTACTTCCTTTTTTAGGGTTTCTGTTTCTTTAGTTTACTCTTAATAACTTGTCCCTTCAATACTAAAAAACCCTTCAACAACATCTCCAAAGCTTTCCTTTTGATCACTCCCCTCTTCAATACTAAAAGATTTAACATGCTTAACCGCTTAGTGGTTAAAATGAGTACGAAATAAAAAAGATTTGAAAGTTTGTTTCACTAAATATGAACCAAGAGACAAACTTCGTTGCATTCCGATGGCGATGCGTTTTATTTTCTATGTCAAACATAAAAATTAGTTTCCATATCAGCAATATTTATCTTGTTTAACGGGTTACAACCCAAAATGGGCACGAAACAAGAAGATTTAAAAGTTCGTTACTACTGGAGGAAAAAAATTCCATCTCTAATCTTCATGCACTTTAATACATTTTGCCCAAACAAAGATTATAACTTTGAAGTGAATTTCATGCCAATAAAAATCTTAGGAAAATGAAACACTACCAGAGTCTCCACATACATAAAGCAACCAGTACTTGACTTCAAAGTCAAAAATACCCAGCATAGTTACAACTAAATCGGTCATCAAATACAATATTTGTTTGTCATAATTCATAAATAAACACCAGAAACTTCATAATTGCAGTTTTTTTCTTCTTTTGAAGATCAAATTTCCAATAATGATTCCAAATTCCAAGAGTAGAAATTAGAAAATGAGTCTGTTTGACCTCAAAAAGTCAAATATCATCCATGTTCATTGTTCTAAGTAACATACTACTACGACCATTAAATCATAAATCAAATTCACCAAAGCAAAGATTAACATCAAATATGAATTTAGAAACGAGAACTTACTGGTATCCATGATTGTATACTGGTCAACGGCATCACCTGAATTTTCTGCCATGCTCATAATTCTAAGAGCAGGTTCAGAAACATCGAATTCTTCTTTTCTTATAATCAATCTTCATATCTCGAATTGCATAAAAGTACTATACATATACTAGGGTTCTTAGAGAAATCGTTGTGAACAGTGATGAATTGACTTCAGGAACTAATTTTCTTACAAAATATATTTTTTGGAGTAAACTACAGTTTTGGTCCCTCTCCTTTGTAGATTATTTTGATTTTCGTCCCTATAGTTTGTTTGTTCCACTTTTTCCATCATGATTTTTCATTTTGATAGGATTTGGACTTTTCCTCTAACGATCGTTAACTTCTGTTTGTGAGGAGCATTTGGTTTCATCCCTAAACTTTGTTCATTTAATGGAACTCGTCCCTTAACTTCATTTATTCCATTTTTCGTCTATCATGTTTGCAAAATTCATTGGTTTTAGTCCCTCCATGTAATGTCGTCTCATTTTGGGTTGTTAAGCTTTCTCACGTCCTTCATACATGAGAGCAGCTCTGTCCTTCTCCGTTCTCCTTTCTTTCCCTCTAATTTAAATAAGTAGCATTGATTTTTTTACCTCTTATTCCACTCTCTACACTAGTCTTGAGCTTCATTTGTAGGGAAACAATGGTGATATGTAACATTGGGTTTGTTGTAATCATTCGAACATCATGTATATGTTATAATCTAGGGCGTCGATTCTATTGTTGTTAAAAAAATTAAATCTTTAATTTCATAGAGATCTAGTTTTTAGACCTAATTCTTCATGTCCATGTTTAGCAATGACAACATTTGTGGGTTTATTGGTTGGATTGACCCGCATTATGGACATTACTCCCGAGTTATTGAAGTCAACATTGAAGAATGATCCCACAAAGCAACTGCTCCAGAAGCTCATAGATTGAAAATCATTTTGGCTATCAGTTGGGATGTCCTTTGTAATGTACTTTTTTAGTTCACCTAATTTGTTGTAAAGGTCAACAACGTTTTTCTTTTGGTAAAATGAACTATTGTGCATTCTTGGCAATTTAACTATCATCAATCTATCTTGTGGCAACTTGGAACCAAGCAACATAAGTTTGTAATATTTGCTAATACAACATAGTTACACAAACAAAGGGAACACATTTGACAATATGTTGAACAAAGAATATCGACCAAACGGACATAATGCAAAGAACTTAATGCATCATTTTTCACAAAGCAATTATATTCAAACTTGTTTACATGACGAAACCATGATAACATTTACATTGACCAAATCAATATTATAATTATTACCAGCTACCCCCAACCAAAAGACTTTATGCATACATCATTTGCCACATGCATGTCATATCATTGTATCCTATACCCTTACTATGCTACATGACCTTGGTGGAGTAATCTTTATGTAGTACACATATATAGGCCATATTGACCTTCCATTGGTTGGATTAATCTTGAAATGATATATTGGTTTCCAAGTATCAAGATGGTAAAAAGGATGCACCTAGTTTTCTGATAAGCCAATTACTTCCCCATCTAGTGCACTATACCATACTACCACAAACTGCTTACGAGAATCCCTATTAACTACCATCATCTAGATGTGCAAACCTTTTTCTTTAGATCTACACAACATTCATGTCGTATTCCAATTCCTAATATTTATGTTCATCATGCCAAAGTACACTATATTAGGTTACTTCTGACTTTATGGAGTCGAGTAATTTGGTAGCCATTGGTGTAAGTGGTCCAAAAGACTTGTGAATGTTCTTTTGCGAATTGACTAATTTTTTCATTAAATACATGTGAAAGTACGTCGAGGTAGTTATGATAGGCTTGTCCCATGTAAGACTCGTGCTTGTGTAGATGCTCTTTTTTGGATTATTGGATATTAATATTTTTCATTTAATGTCCATTTTTAGAGATTAATAGTATGTTTTATCTTTGAAGGTGTTGGGGTCGATCAGATAGAAAATAAGGGATTTTTTGACCACCTGGGAGATTTTCACGACTTTCTATGCGACTTGGGTCACAACTGAAAAGTCGCATGGGATTGCCAGAGAGTTAGGCAACCTAGAATGCGACCATGGTCACATATGGGTTTTTGTGCAACAAGGGTGACATGGGAGACTAGGCGTGCAACATGGGTTGCGACTAGGGTCGCGCCACCTTCCAGATTCGGGTTTAAACTCATTTTTGACCTATAAATTGTCATTTCTCACCTTTAAATCATTTCTCCTCCTTCCCTTTTCTATCGCTTCATTACTGTTGATCTAAAAGGTATTTAAGACTGATTTGTGAGGGTTTGGTAAACATTTAAGTCAAGGTTTCATTTAAGCTCCAAGTTTCTCCTCCAATATTTATAGCTTTTTTTTTGTTATTTTCTACATTTCTCTAAGATCTCCTACAAGATTCTACAACTATATACATGTCAAAATGCTATATTGTAGTATCTCAAACTTTCATTTTACGTATTTCATGATTTTGATGAGTTTGAGCCATCTAGGTCAATTTTTTGGAAATTTGGGGACTTCACATTTTTGATAAAATTAGTGTTGGGAATTATTTATTATGTTATGAGGACGATTTCTTCAATTCATAATGTATTTTGGAAACCAAAATCAAAAGTTGGTCATTCCATCGGGTTGGTTGATAAAAATGGGGATTTAACCTACATGACAACTTCTTGTTCACAAATGTTTATGTATTGGACATGGTTTTGGCATATCTAGAACTTGCGAGGTATGAAACTGTAATGCAATGGACCTATAGGCATATGAGTCAGATTTATTGGATTAAATAGGATTAATACTCATATAATATTGCTCCAATATTATATGAGTATTAATCATATTTAATCCAATAAATCTGACTCCTATGCCTATAATATTGCAGCATGAAATAGACATTGGGTATTGATAACTCACTTTTTAGAGTTAGTTATTACTCTTTTTTAGGCTTCTATATCATTTTATTTACCCATTTTACTTCTATCACCTTCATTTCGTCTATTTGTTCTTAAGTGATGATGAAATACCAATAATTAAATTTTATGCAAAAAAAGGATGTCACTGTGAACAGTGGGCACTCGATGATACTTTTGGACAAATACTTGCTTTGCTATTCATTGGTCTTTAGGTGCAATAATTGGCAAATTTGAAGCATGCTGGAAATCTCTTGGAGATGGGCCAAATAGTATTCACCTTTTGTACTATAGTGATCATTTACTCCTCTATCCAATGGAGAAAGACTTCAAGAATTCATATATAAAGAAGCATGGAGGAGGCATTCATGATCATCCCATCTTCAACCAAGAAGCTTCAATCTAAGTCATCTCTAGCATTCACTCTTGCTCTTGAAGACTATTAGTGTAGCATTTAATTCTGCAATTTAAATTCTGTAATTTTATATTTCCATCATCTTAATTTATGCACACAAGTCATCCTTACTAGACATGCTACTACTTTGTTTTAATGCAATTATCTTTCAAATATTTTATTTATAGTATGAGCTAATCACCTCATTAGGTTTGGTGTGTCCCAAACTTAAGGCTAGTAGGCAACATGCGCTTGGGTGTTGCCATCGTTGTTAATTCTTATCTTTGGTCACTTGAGTCAGGATTTAACTCAAGGCGGTTAAGCCAATCACTTACAAAGTATTAATATTAAATCTTAAACCCAGAGATGGGCGGATTCGAAATACGGCTTAAGTGATGCACAAAGATTTGAGAGATTTTTTGATAATCACGTAGAAATACGGATTTTGTATGATATACTAAGGTTCAAACTTTTGTCGAGTTTTATATAATAAAGAAATTTGGGTTAATTCTTTATACTAATCGAACTTGATTTTACGTATCAAACATAGGTAAATCGGCAAGCTTATAAATCAACAATTATGGAGACTTTATAGGTACTTTGTGGAACACGGTTTATAAAAGTTCATTTTCGAGAGATCAGGATTTATAAAGACATTCTTGTGATACAAAAAGTACCTAACCATTTGTTACTATAAAATGCCTTAAGGAAAAATTCAGACCTATACCATCTTTCAATTATAAGTTTATTTCACTTCCCAAGCACTTCAATCAACAAATCATGATTTGTCTTCGAAACATGTTCAAGAACTTCATGGATGGTCTCTAATTCTCAGTAGACCATTCCCTGTGGAAACGATCTTGATACTATACCACTTTATTACTTATAGCGATCATGGTGTCGGTGCGCACTTGCACCGCCACTGGTGGGGACTTTTATGACCATTGACCATTGACCATTGTGTGAATACTTACTATTAATAGCTATCAGGTATTCATAGGCAATATGGTGTAGACTCTTGGAGTCGTCCATCGACCATTTGTAATACCCCGGAACCAATTTTGTATAAATAAAACTCAGTTTGGGTGGATGGAGTCTAACTCTCCAAACTTCAGGGACTAAAATTGGGCAATGAGAAAAGTGGGGTGAATAAGAGGGGAAAACCCTCATTTTTTGCATTTTACGGCTGATATTTCTAGTAGGTGTTTGTGTGTGCGATTTTTGGAAGAAAGAAAGGAGAAAGAAGAGAAAGCTCAAGAAAACAAGAATCCATCATCCAATTTCAGGTATACCATCTTATCTTCTCCATCTTCAAGCTTTACTGAGTCTTTTAGGTGGAGCGGAGAGGAAAGTAGAGGACCCCACGAGCTCAAGTTCGGGCTTTTCAGATGACGACTACTGAAGCGGATGAGGCTCCTGATGTGGTGACAGGTACCTTTCTTATCAATTCTATGCATCCCAAAATGTTATTTGATTCAGGTGCGAACCGTTCTTTTATATCAACTGCATTTATGAGACTCTTGAATGTCAAGCCCAAGAAGTTGGATCATGGGTTTGAAGTAGAAATCTCCGATGATAGGCGAGTCATGATGAGGGAAGTTTTAGAAGGTTGTAGCATTGATATAGAGGGTTGTCTTATTTCGATGTTGTTATACCCAATGGCGATGAGAGAGTTTGATGTAATTGTGGGGATGGATTGGTTATCTAGCAACAACGCGTATATCGTGTGTAAGAAGAAGTTGATTCGAATTACCTTGGCGGAAGGAAGGGAGGTTATGATTTATGGTGATCGAAGTGAGAGAAAGTCGTGCATTATATCCATGTCGAAAGCTAGACAATATTTAGCCAAAGGATGTTGTGGGTTCATGGCATATGTGGTCGATGCCGAGAGGGAAAAGAAAGGAGTGGAAGAAGTGCCCGTAGTGAGAGAATATCCTAAGGTATTTCCCGATGATCTTGTCGGATTATCTCTGGATCGTCAAGTAGAATTTAGAATCGATTTGGTACTCGGGGCCACGCCAATAGCCCGTGCACCATATCGATTAGCGCCGGCAGAAATCAAAGAGATGATGACGCAACTTCAAGAGTTGCTTGATAAGGGTTTTGTACGTCCTAGTACGTCACCGTGGGGAGCACCGGTATTGTTTGTCAAGAATAAAGACGGGTCTATGATGATGTGTATAGACGACTGTGAGTTGAACAAGGTAAGGATCAAGAATAAGTATTCGTTGCCTAGGATAGATGATCTGTTTGATCAACTTCAAGGAGCAAGTTACATTTTGAAGATAGAGTTGCGGTCCAGTTATCATCAGTTGAAAGTGAGAGAGGAGGATGTGTCTAAAACGTCTTTCCGGACAAGGTATGGTCACTATGAGTTTTTAGTTATGCCTTTTGGCTTAACTAATGCCCCAACGGCGTTTATGGATTTGATGAACCGAGTGTGTGGTTCTTTGTTGGACAAGTGTGTACTCGTCTTCATTGATGATATTTTGATCTACTCTCGAACGGAAAGTGAGCATGAAGAACATCTTCGCCTAGTGTTGGAATTGCTAAAGCATGAGAAGCTTTATGCAAAATTTTCGAAGTGTGAGTTTTGGTTGCGGGAAGTTTAGTTTCTAGGACATATAGTGTCCGAAAGCGGAATCAAAGTGGACCCGGCAAAGATAGAGGCTATCAAGAGTTGGGAGCCACCGAGGACACCGTCAGAAGTGAGAAGTTTCTTAGGTCTAGCGGGGTACTATAGAAAGTTCATTCAAGACTTTTCACGGGTAGTGATACCCTTGACCTCGTTGACCAAGAAGAACGTCAAGTTTGTGTGGGCCGAAGCTCAAGAGTCGGCATTTAAGTTGTTGAAGGAAAAGTTATGTAATGCGCCGATTTTGTCACTACCAGACGGGACGGAAGGGTTCGTGATTTATAGTGATGCATCCAAGTTGGGATTGGGATGCGTGCTCATGCAACATGGGAAAGTGATTGCATATGCTTCGAGATTGTTGAAGGATCATGAGAGAAATTACCCTACTCACGATATGGAGTTAGCGGCGATATTTTTTGCACTTAAGATTTGGCGGCATTACCTCTACGGGGTGAAGTGCCACATTTACACCGATAATAAAAGTCTCAAGCACTTGTTCGATCAAAAGGAGTTGAATATGAGGCAAAGGAGGTGGGTCGAGTTATTGAATGATTATGATTGTGAAATCTTGTACCATCCGGGGAAAGTGAATGTGGTAACCAATGCGCTAAGTCGAAAGAATAGAGGAGAATCGACCAAGATAGTAGCCTTTAGAGTGGAAGTGTCACCTTCTATTTTGGAAAGGATCAAGGTAGTTCAAGATGAAGCGCTCTTGGAAGAAAATCTAAAGAGTGAAAGGATGGTGGGAAATGTGCCCATGTTGGTGCATGATAGTAAAAGTGTGAAATGTTTGGGTGATCGTATGTGGGTTCCTAAACTTGGTGGATTGCGTGAGAAGGTTTTAGAAGAAGCTCATAAGTCGAGGTATTCGGTACATCCGGGTACGAATAAAATGTACCGAGATTTACGACAATATTGGTGGCCGGGGATGAAGAAGGATATAGCATACTATATGGAGAGATGCTTGACATGTTTGCAAGTCAAGGCGGAACACCAAAGGCCTTATGGGAAACTTCAACCTTTGGATATTCCGGTGTGGAAGTGGGATCATATAACCATGGATTTCGTAACAAAGTTGCCAAGAACATCAAAGGGGTACAATGCCATTTGGGTAATTATGGACCGTCTCATCAAGTCGGCCCATTTCTTACCGTATAAGGAAACATACCCAATGGAAAAGCTAGCAAGGTTGTACATCGATGAGATCGTGACTAGATGGTGTAACATCGTCTATAGTTTCGGATCGGGATAGCCATTTAACGTCGACATTTTGGGAAAGTTTTCAACAAGAGCTGGGAACGGAGTTGAATTTGAGCACTGCTTATCATCCACAGACGGATGGACAGAGTGGGAGAACGATTCAGACATTAGAGGATATGCTTAGAGCATGCGTAATCAATTTTGGTGGGTCTTGGGAGACGCATTTACCGCTGATTGAATTCTCGTACAATAATAGCCATCATGCGAGTATTCAAGCGGCACCGTATGAGGCGTTGTATGGACGCAAGTGTAGGACACCTTTGTGTTGGAATGAAGTGGGGGAGAAGCAATGTGCTGGCCTGAAAATTGTTCAGATCACTACCGATAAGATTTGACAGATTCGTGAGAAATTGAAAGTGGCTCAAAGCCGACAGAAAACGTATGCGGAAAAGAGGAGGAAACCGATTGAGTTTCAAGTGAATTATAAAGTGATGTTGAAGATATCACCTTGGAAAGGAGTGGTGCGTTTTGGGAAGAGAGGAGAGTTGAGTTCTCGATATATAGGACCGTTTTTTATAAAGGCACGAGTGGGTGCGGTGGCTTACAAGTTGGATCTTCTGGAGAAGCTCCGAGGTATTCATAGCACGTTTCACGTGTCTAATTTGCGTAAGTGTTTAGCGGATACGGGTGTGTCAGTACCACTAGATGATATTCAAGTGGATGAAAAGTTGGGGTATGCGGAGGAACCGGAAGCGATCGTGGATCGCAAGATTAAGAAGTTAAGAAACAAAAAGATTATACTTGTGAAGGTTCATTGGAAGTTCCATAAGGGGCAAGATGCGACGTGGGAACCGGAATCGGAAATGAGGAAGAAATACCCTCAACTTTTCGCTTGAGGAATTCCGGGGACGGAATTCTTTTAAGGGGGGTGAGACGTAATAACCCGGAACCAAGTTTGTATAAATAAAACTCAGTTTGGCAATGAGGAAAGTAGGGTGAATAAGAGGGGAAAATCCTCATTTCTTGCATTTCACGGCTGATATTTCTAGTAGGTGTTTGTGTGTGCGATCTTTGGAAGAAAGAAAGGAGAAAGAAGAGAAAGCTCAAGAAAACAAGAATCCATCATCCAATTTCGGTATACCATCTTATCTTCTCCATCTTCAAGCTCTATTGAGTCTTTTGGGTAAAGAGAAAGCTATGGAGTTTATGTTTTGGATGATGAATGGTTATGAAAAGTTCTTTAATCATTGGTTATAAAATGAATTGGTGTTTTAGTGTTGGTTTCTTCATTTGAGCAATGTTTCTTTGCTTATGGGTTTGTATTCAATGAAAACCCACCATGGATGAACCTTGGTTCTTCAGTGAGGCTTTAATCCATGGATTCTCATGGATGGAATTGGATTAATTTATGTTTAGGGATGAGTCTTAGGTGTTGGGATTGAGTTTTATGCCTTAAAATTGAAGGAAATCGATTTGGGTTTTGATTTTGGGGTTTTATACTAGTATGGTAATTGTGCAGGAAAACAGTGGCTAAAGCGAGTCTCTGGCGAGTCCAGACTCGCGTGAAACTCGCTTAGCCCACTGTTGGGTGTTTTTCACTTTTTAGTTCGGTGTCGGTTTGGGGTTCTAGCTTGGGTCCTTGTTTGAGGGGATGGTAGATGAGTCTTTTAGGGTTACTTTGGGGCTTGTTAACTCATGGTTTGGTAACCTAAACTCAGGTGTTCGGTTGGAGCATTTGTAGGACTCAAGTGTGATTAGTGGTTGGCAAGCTAACGTGAGTTCCCTCGTGTGCTAAACTTTTATAATTAAATGTTTTAAATTGAAACGTTTAATTCTTTTATATTGGGCGGTGTGTATCCATTTTAAATGATCACTGTGTGTGTGATCATGTTAGTCACGGTGTGTGTGACATTAATATTCTACCGTTGCAATAGGTACATAAAAGTGTGATTTAAGTGTGAGTTGATATTCATGACTAACCGTTTTCTCTTATAACTGTCATGCATATTAACTGTTGTTTTGGAAATTCACTAGGCCTTATGGTCTAACCCTCTCTTTTATAAAATTGAAAACCTAATCAAGGAAGCACATGGTAGAATGTTCGGGTAAAGGCAAGGGGAAGCTGTGAGCCCGGGTGATAGAAGTGAGGTGCTATGCGTTAAATAGTAGCCTAGTTAGTAGTTGATTGTAATAATCTCAGTAGCTAGAGTTATTTCCGCTGCAACATTTGAGATTAATCTTACTTTGGGACCATTTGGGTTATGTAATTGCCATTTTTAGAGCAATGATATGTTTTATTCTTATTTTTAGAATCGTGGTTGTTACACCATTGACCAACATAATGTTATTTCTAGTGAACGAAACCTAGAGTCTTTAGAGATCTCAAGCTATAGATCATGGGTGGTTGAACTTAATGACTATTGACCCATAGTGAGGCTCATAGAAAATAGATAGGTGACCTATTTTTGTATTCCGCCATTATTAATGGTAAATCGAGTATCCCCCATCATTGCAAGATATGTTTCAGCTTTATGATCTTAAATTATATATTTTGCAGTTGTCCCATTTTATTTAACAATTTAAATTTCCTCATATTTTAGGGGTGCTACAAGTTACTATCGGAGTTGT
This sequence comes from Silybum marianum, assembly GCA_036898165.1. NCBI lineage: Eukaryota > Viridiplantae > Streptophyta > Magnoliopsida > Asterales > Asteraceae > Silybum > Silybum marianum. The sequence continues at coordinate 25,303,655 of CM072542.1, read as the reverse complement.
AGTTTAAGTGAAATATGTATGAACTTAAAATGTCTAGACTTAAGCTGAGACTTTAAGCGATGATGTAACACCCATGATTTTGGAGGCTTCCGTTTATGTTTATGGTGGTTGTTTGACCATTAAAACGGAAATTTAATAAAGGTTTACTTAGTTATCATGTTTGTACGTTCAATGATCGAATTGGACAAGAAAATAGGAGAAATCGCACAAAACGGAGCCCCAAGACCTGGCTTGCGTCCCTGGGTCACGACTAAAGGAGAGCATAACCGGGTACCCGACCAATTTTCATGGAACCGGAAACGACGGTTCCTGGAATTTGCAGAACCGGAACCGCTAACACCGGTTTCTTATATTTTGGAACTGGAACCGCTGGGAACCGGGCACCCAATTTCAATTTTTTTACATTGCATACGATAAAAAAATAATTATTAACTACAAAACTAATCCGATAAAATTTTACCGACTTAAAGTAAAAATACAACAAATAGCCAAAAATAATCTTTTAAAAACTAATTATTACATAAATAAACTAGAAAGTTTGAGTATTGATAGCAACAAAACGACTTACATAATATTTCATGTTAAATCGTGAACACCTAACAAATAACATAAAAAGTCTAACCTAAAAGGAAATATAGTTTTATTAATATATATATATATATAATATTTTTTATTTAAAATTAGCGGTTACCCGACGGTTCCGGTTATAGGTACCCAGCAGGACCGGGTACCCGGTCCTGGAGCCGGTCCCAGCGGGTACCTAGCGAGTAACGATTCCAAAAAATTAAGAACTGGAACCAGTCTTGATCGGTTCCGTATTTTAGGGACCGGAACCGGAACCGGAACCAATTACATCGATTCTAGAACCAACAGATGTAGAAGCTCCACGTTTAAATGTGGAATGACAACTTCTAGATAAGGTGTCGGACTATGATAGGAAAATGAACCACTTGTAGATCTGACAAGGATTGAACCAACAATAGAGGTACAGAGAGGACCAGAGGTTTTGCATGTATAGTGCAGAATCTCTTCTGGAAGCATAGTGCAGAAGCTCTTCTGGATGCATAATGCAGAAGCTCTTCTGGAAGCATAGAGCAGAAGCTGAGAAGCTCTTTTGGATGCATAGTGCAGAAGCTCTTCTTGATGTATAGTTCAGAAGAGGCTCTACATATATAGTCCAGAAGCTCTGCAACTCTGGAAACTTGAACATTCAGCACGTTATACTCCGTCTCTTGATCTTTATACACGGGGTCTGGTTCCTCCGTAACGACCTTTGGTTGCGGCTCTAGATAATGATCTTTGGTCTTTCATACTTTAATCACAAGTTTTCCTTTTTACACTTTCAACAATAAAATTGGGACTAACAATCATTTGTAAAAAGGGAGCAAGATGAATTTAATAGTCTCTTAACTTAGGAGGATCATGGTGCATTTACGAGCACTCCATTTTGGGTTTTCAACCAAATTCACATCAAACCATTATTTTTGTTTTGGAATAATTCAGTGTTCTAAAAGATGCGTCATGACGTGTCATGATGTAAGACGCCTATTTACCTTTATGGTAGGTCTATAGCATTTGCATAAAGTGTGGCTCACACCATGACGTCTTGAGGCATGCTTTTTTTTTACAAGGCATGACTTTTTTCAAAAAATTTAAAATTTAATTTTCTTATTCTTTTAACTTTTGTGTTTGTACACTTTTACAAATTTACCTGATCACGTCATTCGCAGTTTAATGGTTAGAACGAATTTGCAAAACCCTCCAACTTTCATTTTGAATATTTGATCACGGTCTTTTTATATAATACTAGTTAATATATATATAAATTTTCTTTTCCTAATATCAATGTAATTAATATCATTATCATTTAATAACAAAAGGGAAAAAAACACACATATACACACACACACACACCTGTTTGTGACATATAAATTTGTCGTCTTATAACACACTTTAAAAAACGTTGCATCCTTGCTGTGTTATGTAAGGCTTAAAAGCTTGACCTTGCTGCCACACCATTTAGAACATTTGTATCAATACTTATTGATTAGATTATTTTGCAAACATTGAATAACACTATGTAAACACTTGTTTCATGGTAAATTTGAGAACATAGATTTGATCATTTGAAAACATACTTAAAACTTACTTTTAAGATAGAGATGCACAAGGCCTAGCCTTTTGGGACTTGGACCTAGACTTTCTAAACCCGTTTTCGTTGAGCAATAAAAAAGACCCTAACTTTTAATGCCATGCTTAGGATAATTGAAAAGAGGCCCGGCTGGACTTTTTCAAGTCTCGAGCCTGCTACCAATATTTCAGTTTGATCAAGCTTTAAGGCTTGGCCTGACCAGGCTTTGAGCTCACTAGACCTCAGTTTTCGGAACCGAGCTTAGGCTAGGTTAGGGCCACACTTCAAAACTTGAATTTTTTTGTATATATCTAGATATGAATCTCCCACATGTAGAAGCATTTTAAGAAACGGTGCTACAATACCTTTCATTAACTAGTAAAAAATTATAAGGAAAAACACAACCATCAAAAACAAAACTAATATAAGGTCCTCATGAAAAGAAAAAGACTACAAAAACAAAAATGAACAAAAAGGACAGATTACAAATTTACAATACACAATACAAGAAACAAAAGAATAAAACAAGTCATAAATAATAACTTTGAAAATGTAAGTTACAAAGTCTTGATTTTGTTTCCATACAACAAACATAATACCAATGCATTACAATTATACACTTGAGCTAATGCACAACACTTCTTATTCACTTGGAAACCCCATCACCAACCACACCACCTTTTCCATGGTTGTTTGCCATCTTCAGTTAAAGGGTAACCTGATACATATATGGTACATATTGCTTATATACAACACCAATATATATATATATACCATTAATCAAATAGAAAAAACAATAAATGGTAAAAACTCATGAAAACCAAACCATGATTCATATTATTTCATATATTTTGTTCATTGTGTATCATATATAAACCTGTTTTTGTTTTTCCACACATAATACAATCCTAAACGTTTTACATATAAAACAACACTATATCAACACTTCATTTTCACATAAGATGTTTCATAACAAACCTGTTTGACATTTATAGGAGTTGTATTTGACAAACTGTTATACATCTAGGCCGTAGAAAATGATTTGACCTTTGATTATACCCCTAAAATGAACCACGGATAGATACGCGATTTGACTTGTTTATCATCTTGACCTTTGGCTAGACAGACCATCGTTTACAAGTTATAAAACTACAAAGTTGGCATCCTATATCCAAAGACGTTACAATAAGTTGTTAAGACAAAGTTAGACGACATATACAACCAAAATGACAAACAAACTATATCGTCTTGTTAACCTTTTCATGTCACTTTTGAAAAGTATCCTGTCATTAATCTTTCAAATTAATGACACTTTTTCAGAAGTATCTATGTAAAAAGCAAGCAAGACGATATACATTTCGTGTCATATGTGGTTGTCCAACTTCAATTTGTATAAAACTCGTTAAGTCGACTAAGTTCGTCCTACCAACCCTTTTTTGAAGCAATACTTCCTCCGTCCCAAAATATGTCCACAACGAGAAAGACGCGGTTTTAAAAATGTGTAATGATTAATGACTAAATGACACTTTTAGCCGTGATAATAGAGAGAAAACCTTTCTCCATTGTGGACACTTGTTTTGGGACAAATTAAAATAGAAATGTGGACAATTAATTTGGGATGGAGGGAGTATAATATTTATATATGGCAAATGAATTCAACACTCCCCTCATATTTGATAAGGTTTTAACCCTTCACCTTTTGGGAAGTTAGGCTCTTTTAGTACTTTATCTTAACACATTAAGATAGAACACTGGTTTTGGTCTTATAAGCTTAAAGTCGCATTAAATACTCTATTAAAAGACCTATTTTTTTGTAATGACAAGTGTCATTTTGATGTTACACAAGGAAAAATGGACGATTAATTTGTGAGGAAGGTGTAACGAGCTTACGCTAGTTTTAGAGAAGTATCCGAGCAATCATCCTCGGGAGGAGGTCCACTGTTGCAACTATACACGTTAGTTGCAACAGACTCCGAAGATTGTCCTTGATCTTCAGGGTTAATTACCGAATTCTCCAACTCCGCAGCCGTTGCCCGATTCCTCTTGCCTTTCGAAATCAAAGTCATCATCTACACAATCACATACACATAAACACTATTGAATTAGTTAACAATTATATAATTTTTTTTTGAAGAAAAATATAACTAGAAGAGCCTTGCTTGTTGTTTCAAGAGCTTGTTCTCTTCCATCAACTGAAATCCCTGTATATTTTCAATAGAAATTCTTTATCAATACCATGAAAATGTATATAAATCTAAATTTCTTTCAAATCTGGAGTCGGTTTTTGACTTCATAGAGTCAAACCAAGTATTTTTCGAATTTAACCCTAAAAGGTCGATAATCGACTCTAGTTTTGAGATGGCTGGCTATAACAAATGCTCGTTAACCTTTTGTTGAAGATTCGCTATCTCATTTGCGATCCGTTCATCCTGAAACAACACAAGAGTTCCTTTTAAAATTAACTATCGATCACTACGAAAAGAGTACGCTTTTGTGACGGATTATATTCTAAAACCAAAAATAGAGTAAGACCACAAAGGAATGTGAATCTAGCATGTGAACAATCACTACAAGAAAATCGTCACTATAGGATACCAAATATATCTAAATGTTCTAATAGACTGCTTTACAGATCAAAGAAATGACGTGTCTTTATGTAAAAATGTTATAATAAGTTGATATAACAATTTTTATTTGAAATAAATTGTCAAATTAGCTTCTTCTTTTTTTACACTTTTCAGAAATGTCTTATGGACATCTTTTATGGCACACTTGTTTTTACAAGCCTTTTTCAAATAATGTCATATATAAAAAGACCAATAAATAGCTTTATTACAAATTTGTCATTAAAAACTTGTTAGGATGTCAAAAGTGTTTTATCAACTTAGTGTAACACCTTCTTAGGTCCTATAAAATTAAGTCCTATAAACATTTAAACATATTTGACGTCATGTAAAGCCGATTTGTTGTACTGAATATTGTATTATTTCATATATGAAACTTAATTATGGACAAAAAAGAATCTAGTTAAAACCTTAGTTTGGAGCACACGGTTGAGCCCCCCTTCGAGCAAGTTCTCGAGCCGTTGAAGTTCTTCTAGGGTTAGTCCGTTAAGGTCCTCGCCACGTAATTGGCTGTTTTCGTGTGGAATGAAACCATACACATTAGCGACAAATTAAGATTCACGTGTTATGAACTATGTGAAAGTTAACAAAAATATACCTTAGTTCACGATTCCTGTCGAGTACCTCTTTGCCCATCCTCGATTCATCGCTTTCCACAAGCTACAAACACATATGTTGTTTTATTTTCGACAAATGATCCATAAAAAAATGATACTCCCTTCGTCTCAATAAGTGTCCACTTTAAAAAATACGCACGTACTTCAAATTCTACCCTTAATTACGAGTTCGAAAAATTGTTCACCACCACAAAATCGGGTTTATAGGATGCGACAGACGTCTAAATTTCCTAACAGACTGTTTTATTGGACTTTAATTTGTCAATAAAACATCATATCTAAAAGCATTACAATAAATTTATAAACGTTTTTGGATATCTTAATAAGTTTTTCTTATCACGTTTTAAAATAAAGTGTGGTATTAGTTATTTTATAGAACAATATTTTAAAAAATGTGTTATAAAAACAGATGTATTATAAAAAGATGGGTTGATAAAACATTTTTCAAAAGTATCCTATAATATAACTAATACAACATTTTTAAATGTTCTAAAAAACTTGTCAAAATACCAAAAAACGTCCAATAAACTTATTGTAATACTTTTAGATATAATGTTTCTCTGTTTCGTCCTATAAACACAAGTTCTGTAAAATGTACATTCTTTTTTTTTCTTGAACAGAAAACAACAATTTATTAAAGCGCTAGACAGATATTACAAGACAAAAAAAAAGCAAGAGAAGGATTTTAAAGCCATCCATACCAGTTAATTTTGCAATCCCTACTCCTAGTATGTACCCAATTAAAAAGAAATCGTTTTTGATATCCTATAAACTCTTGATTTGAGAATGAAATCTCATTTTATTGAGATAACGAAGAGGATATAAAACGAAACTTAACCTGTAGATTGAGAGAAGGTTCCCCAACTTTATCGACATTATTTGTTGAGTGGAGTTTATATTTTCCCAGCAACTCTTGCATGCTAATAAACAACACCAAAAACAAAAATGTTTAAGTTTATATATAAACAGAAAATTGAATTGTTTTAAAAATACTTATTGATTTTTGTTTTTTGGGAATAGATTAATTATGAGATGAAGTCTTGAGAATTCTTAAATATCGTATATATTTGATTGAATGACCTTATATTTGGGATAGATAATAGAGGTTTCAGAAAAATGTTTCTTAATGTTTAAATAGTAAAATTAACAAGAATATTTTAGAAATTAAAAGAAATTTGTATCCATTAATAATCTATACTTATTATTTTATAAGTTATATAATGCTCTTAAGAAAAAGAGTTTTTAAGATGAAAACCTAATATTATACTCCCTTCGACGTCACAAAATAAGCGTTGAAAAAGAAGCAAAGTTTAGAAATATGTAATTATTACAATTTTTAATTAATAAAGGAACAACTTTACACTAAACTATAAAGTGATTTTTTTTTCCATCTCAAAATTAAGAATAAAATGGAAAAATAGACATTTATATTGACTGCAAAACTACAAGTAGAATATCAAGAGCCAAGGTCGTGTTAGGGGGTGTTCCAACAGGGAAATTGGCAAAAATAGCCATTTCTCCTTCCTAAATTGGACCTCTAGTCATTTACCCAAATGTCACTACCTAAAGTCCCACCTCTTCTACTTGCGGGCCTAAAGACAAAAAAAATCAGATTCAACCTAGGTTCGCAATTGCAGAACTGGCACTACCACTTGATAACGATAACCTAGGTTGAATTTGATTTTTTTTCCTGTTTTAGCTAGCTCCGCAAGTGGAGGAGATAAAACTTGCGAAGGTAGTGACATTTGGGTAAATTTGATTTTTTTTTTCTGTTTTAGCTAGGTCCGCAAGTGGGGGAGATGAAACTTGCGAAGGTAGTGACATTTGCGTAAATTAAGGAGATAAATAACTAGAAAACCAATTTATATAAGATGAATGACTATTTTGACCAATTTCCCGTTTCAATATTAGAATAGAAACATTGCTTAAAAATTTTAGGGTCCCCTCAGATAACCGAAAGACTCGTTAACTATTCTGGGGGTTAATGGTAATCAAAGTTTACCATTAAACTATACAATCTTGAATCGCCTTAAATTTTATCCCGTTATACATATCTATATACTATATTATAAAACATTTGTCAAAAACTCTTAAAAACCATTTTTATGCATGTAATACTGTTTACTGATGCATATTATTTAAAATTCAAGATTACAAGTAAATTGTACGTAAGTACAACTTATTAAAGCTTCATTTTTTAACTCATGTAACTAATTGCAGATAAATATAATCAAAACACAGGATAAACATCCCATTTTAAATATAAAAATATAAAACATAATTAGCATAACCATTGAGTTCTAACATAATTGTTAATTATTATCTTTATAAAAAATTATGTTATTAAACCAAAAATAAATTACTTCATAATTAAACCTAAATTAATTATAATAAAAAAAAACTTTTAAATGAAAATTAAAATCGTTTCTTCAAAACCACATAAAAAAATTATAACATCAATTGAGACAAAAAAATAAACATTAAAATAGAGATGCATCTCGCTGCATTACACGAGTATCAATCTAGTATAGTTTAAAAGAATCTTTCTACTCAAATAAATTTTGTATGTTATTTGTAGTTTTAAAACATTTGCTTTTTTCAATTCATTAGAGCATTAAGATAATATTTAGAATACACTTCTATTTTGTGTTTTATTAATTCTCGTACAATTAATCTATAATTTGTACAAGTAAGGAGAACTCCATACAAATTGGAACATCCCTAGTTAGAACTATCCTCAAAAGCTAAAATCAAGTGGTAATCAAATATAATCCTTTTTCAATTTGTTGTTTTAGAGAGTTAAACAGATACAAATTGGACCATCGAACAATATATTAAATTAAATTAAACTAAACCAAATTTAGAATAATCTATCTAGCAAGATAGCTCAAGTATATATATTATTTAAGAAAGAAAAACGATTTCTGTTTATTTATAATTAATAGAAGAAAATAAAACAAACATTACATAAATAAGAAATGATGATTTTATTTATTTATACAAAAAAAAGGTGAAATTTTCAGTAGAATTTTATTATTTTTATCATAAAATAACTAATTAATTCACTTAAATTACTAGTTCATTATGCTTTTAAGAACCCTACTCTCCCCTCTCCCAAATGCAAAAAAGTTGGGTAGAAAGAAAGAAAATCCACTACCACAAAAGGGAAAGATTGACGATGGCAAGAATGGAATGGAAGCAAAAATCTCAATATGTATATGATTATGTTTCTAAAAGTAGAAACTTTAAGGAAACAAAATAATCATATTAAAACAAAATAGAATCATATATATGGATATTTAATTGAGCCGTTTACTATTTAATCTTCTACAAAGTTAGGTTTATTTCAGGGACTGGTTTGGTTTATAAAATTTTAAATCTAGCATGTAGCACAAAATAACTAATTGGTTCGTCGAATCGTATGTTTTCAACCATATAAAATAAGGAAATCACCGTTAATTAATTGATGTTAGCGATAAATCGACAAGAAGTTGAACCATTTACTTAATGTTTAGAAACTTTCCGTGAAATTTCAAACAAAGAAAATCGATAATAGACGTATACTAAACCTATAAAAGAATTACCAAATTGCGTAGTAATAAGAAAATCTCTACGTATTTTATAATTGATAAAAGAATATATATATATATATATATACGTATATAATTGATGTTAGCGATAAATCGACAAGAAGTTGAACCATTTACTTAATGTTTAGAAACCTTCCGTGAAATTTCAAACAAAGAAAATCGATAATAGACGTATACTAAACCTATAAAAGAATTACCAAATTGCGTAGTAATAAGAAAATCTCTACGTATTTTATAATTGATAAAAGAATATATATATATATATATACGTATATAATTGATGTTAGCGATATACAAGAAGTTGAACCATTTACTTAATGTTTAGAAACCTTCCGTGAAATTTCAAACAAAGAAAATCGATAATAGACGTATACTAAACCTATAAAAGAATTACCAAATTGCGTAGTAATAAGAAAATCTCTACGTATTTTATAATTGATAAAAGAATATATATATATATATATATATATGTATATAATTGATGTTAACGATAAATCGGCAAGAAGTTGAACCATTTACTTAATGTTTAGAAACCTTCCGTGAAATTTCAAACAAAGAAAATCGATAATAGACGTAAATTAAACCTATAAAAGAATTACCAAATTGCGTAGTAATAAGAAAATCTCTACGTATTTTATAATTGATAAAAGAATATATATATATATATGTATATATATGTGTGTGTGTGTATTGACGGATTCCGGTGAGAAGGTGAGAAACGTAAGAACATATCTTCATTTTTGGATGCATATTAGGATGAGATGCACCAAATCAATTCTCATATTAAAACCGATTCATGGGTGGGTTTTAGATTAAATGTGATAAGGGTTTAGATCTCTTCTTACGCTTCTCACTTTAACCATCATTCTCACCCAATCCTTTACATGTATCTATATATATATATATAGAGAGAGAGAGAGAGAGGAAAGTTCAAATGAGAACTTTTGATTTTTAAGAGAACAAAGGGACACATTGTGGATCACATATGATGTGGGTCCCACATGATATTAAATCATTTCTGGTTTAATATTAAATCATATTAAATCAGAAATGATTTAATATCATGTGGGATCCACATCATATGTGGTCCACAATGTGTCCCTTTGTTCCTTTAAAGAGTGGTGGTTCTCGTATGATCCCCCTCTCTCTCTATATATATATGTATATATATATATGCATATATATACATAGAGAGAGAAAGATATTTTCATTTTGAAGCTTAAGATATTTTGAAAGCGCTTATTTTATGTAGTATTCATAATAAATAATTTTAAATAATAATAAATATCATAATCCATAAATATTTGTTACGGCATTTATTATAAATATTTATCACATTATTTATTATAAATATTACATAAAATAAAAGGTTTCTAGTTCCTAAATTCAAATATTCAAGATTTTTAAATAAACATCATCATATGTATATATATTGTGAATGTAATTGTCATTGTTTAATTTAGAGTTAATGAACAAACTAAGAAGATATCATTTATCCCCTTAATTTATATATTGTTGTCAAATTATTTTCAATGGTGGGAATAGTTATTTGCAAAGAAAACAAGCAAAAGAATGCAAAACCAATACTTTATTATATCCTCCAATTAGAAGATACTTATGTCAAGGGAATTAGTTTCTTAATTGTCATATTTAAATTCAAAGATAATATTGTCTCACTGCAAAAAGAATATCTGAAATCACTTGCCCTAAAGCTATTTCTAATTCTTTTTTATTGCATTTATAAACCTATAAAGAAGATCTACTTTGACTTTATAAAATGAAGAAAATAGTTAATTTCACTAGAAATTAACCCAAAAAAACACATATCAAGTACTCAAGAACCCTAAATCTGTACTCTTCCACTCACACATACATACACAATCCCACTACCCAAAAAAGGAAAGACTAAGATTGCATAAATGGAAACACAAATCTTGCTATATATATCATGTTTCTATAAGTAGAAACTTTGAAAATTGAAGTAAAATAAGTAATCCTATATATAAATATAAATATATATAGGGTGTACAGTAGTTACAAGTACCTTGAACTAGCATACTCAAAAAGTTTTCCGGTGGCCGAAAAGATGACGAGAGCAACATCGGCGTCACAAAGTACGGCGAGTTCTTCAGCTTTCTTCAAAAGCCCTCTTCTTCTCTTTGAAAAAGTCACTTGTCTTGCAGTTATATTATCGATCTTTCTTATCTTTATCTTCTCTCTTGCCATTTTTAACCCTTCTGCAACAAAGGGTTTCTAAATTTAGAAACAAATCCAATTAAAAATAAAGAATTGTTAATTTCTTGAACCAAGATTCGAAGTTTTAGATCTAAACACAAAAACCCACAAAGAAAATCAACAAAACCCACAACTTTATTTTTGTTGATTTTCATCAAAACATGCAAAAGGAATTGAAGAACATGTTTTTAGGATAAAAGATCAAGATTTTAGATGGGTTTTTTAAGTGATTTATTTTACCTTTTTTTTTCCTGTGAAGGAGGTAGATGGATTTGGGTCGGGATTCTTGGAGAGAATAGTGATTTTGTACCAGAAGAGTCTTACCAATAAAAGAAGAAAGAGAAAAAAGAAAAAGAAAGGGATAGTGTTTGTGTGTGTATGTGTGCGTGAAGATGTATGTATTTGTTTGTGTGGGATTCCGAGAAAGGGAAACTATAACCTTCCTCTAAATAGCAAAACTAATCCACTTTAACTTCAACCACTTACCACATTTGATAAAAAAAATCTACTTCAATTTAAAAATCTGGATATTATTATTTTTAAATAATTTTAGAGTAAATTAGAAATGTTGTCCCTATCAATTGCAAATCATACGGGTTTTGTCCACATAGTTTAGAAATTACAAAAACTTTTACATGGTTTAGATTTTATTTTGGATTTGGTCCTTGGTTTTGACAGTCATCAAAGAGGCTCTTTTAAATAATCCCATGAGCTTATGTATGTGAAAGCAATTTGGTCATTTTAGCTAGCTACTTTTTTAATTAATATTTCCAATGTACAAGTTTAGAATGCTTATGTAAAAGTTTGTAATACATTAACGAAGAAAAACTAAACTAATTAAACCCTACTCTAGTAGGCGCACAACCTCTCATATCTCTGCTTACATCCCCTGGCTTTTTGGGTAAATCCCACCCTCAAACAGTCCTTAGTGGAAATCATTTTCCTAGGTTTGAATCCAAGCATTGTTAAAACTCTTGTGGTAATGGAGGATGACCTATGATGAATTCAAGTCATTCGTGGTCGCCTGGGTAGACTAATCGTTATGCGTAAGCTAATCCAAATATTCACAGTTACCCAAAAAACAACCCCTCCACTCTAGTTCTTCGATAGCCCCACCACCACTACAAAAGTGAACAACAAATACAAATTCCAACTACTTTAAATAACAAACCTATAATCAAATATATACCATGTAAACTGAAATACAAAACCATATATTATAAATCAGGATTGCCTTAAAAAATCCCTAAAAACAACAACAAAACTTAGATCTTCAAAAAAAAAATCCAAAGTAGAAGTAGATGAAGATGATGATTAACAATACGGGGTTCACGAACTGTTTAATATTGTTTTTCTTGTTTCTCGATTACTCTATTCATGGTCTTGGTATTTGGACTTCGGTTGTACAATTTGTTGAGGCTCTGCTTTAAATCTACAATGGTGCTTGACGATGGTGATCACGGATGGTGAAAAGATGAAGATGGAGGTGGGATATATAGTCACATATGTCATGGACCCTCAAGCCTACGACGACAGAAGTAGGTGTAGATGTCAAGAAGATGTAGAAAGATAGAAAGAATGAATGAATGAAGAGAAAGTCGGGATGGAGGAATTTCAAATGATCAATGGTGGTGGGAGTGGGGAAGGAAGAAGAAGGACGATTTGGGGTTTATTTTTTGTTCTAAATAAATGCTTTAAGAACTTGTATATTTGCAACAAAAACTTGTGCGATAGAAACGACAATAAGGAAAAAGGTAAAAGAATGAAAATACCGTCACATCCTTAGCATGTGGGTAACTTAATGGGAGCAATTTTAATGATAGTTAAATCCAGGGACAAAATACATAGTAACTATGAAAACACAAAAAGATTTTGTAATTTCTAAACTATAGGGACGAAAACCACCACTACTAGAAAATTGAGTATTTTCAACGAAAATTTTCAACGGAAAATTTTCTATGAATTTTAAAGGGATTATTGACAAAAAATAAATTTTCTACGAATTTTCAACGAATTTCCGTTGAAAATCTTTCACAAAATACATTTTCAACCAAAAACTTTTTGACGAGACATTCCGTTTAAAAATTTTTGGTTGAAAATGCATATATGTCTGTGAGAGATTTTCAACGGAAATTCTTTGAAAATTCGTAGAAAATTTATGTTCTGTCAATAAGCCTCTAAAATTCGTAGAAAATTTTCAACGACATTTTCCGTTGAAAATTAATTTCCGTTAAAAATACTCAATTTTCTAGTAGTGCATATGATGAACTTGTAATTTACTACAGGATCCCAACCCTATATATGTAAATGAGTATATAGCCACTCAATCATATGCTAGCCAAGGTTTTAGTACAAACAAATATCAACCTGTTATACCCGGGTTTATAATATTAGAGGCCCAGGGGTGTGTTATGTTACTTTTCCTTATCCTAAGGGTTTGTATTACGAAGCTTTGATGAGTCATATATATTGTTGGTCCCAAAGGAGTCTACAAGAGTTCAAGAATATAGAAACAGTTTGTAGAAGGGAGGGGGGTTGAATACAAACACACAGATTTTTAGTTTTTAAATGAGTTTATATTGAATAAACAAATTTACAGTTACAAGTGGAATTAGAACAAGTGATTAAACCTATTCCAATTTCTATTGTAACTAAGAAATCACACAGTTTGATGCACAAGGAAATGAGAAAGAAAAGAAGCAAAGGTTTAAGAAATAGAAAGTAGCATGCATGAAGATGAAGAAGGGATCTTCATCTATTTATACCCGTTGCAATTAATGCAAGGCAAAAGGTATAAGCCACGTGTCAAGCTCTCATTGAAAGCTTGTCATTTGTTAAAAAAACAACCATGCTTTTGGCCGCGTGTGAACAATACTAAATCAGATTTGATGGGGACATAAGAGAGTATCCGTACGGCCTTCTCTGACATAGTATAAGGTTTTGACTTTTGTGCATCAAGGATAAGATCAACATTGATCTTGCTTATAGACTTCACTTGATTGCTGAACTTGAAACTTCAATGATGAACTTTCAGAGTATCGCTGAGGCCTAGCAAGATTTCACACTTCTATTTAGACAATCCTTGTTATCACTGAACCGCTTCAGATCACTAGCTGATTATCTCTATCTTCAGCTTGATCTTCGACTTTCGATGAATGTTCTTGTGGTGTGATTGTTGGTCTTCAGATCTTCAGAGATAAACTCAAGGTTCCTGAGTTTCAGCGATCGCTGAGTACAATCAGCGTATGTTATCGCTGAATTTGAACTTTAACTTACAAATGGAAATTTCACTAAGTATACAGAGGAATCATATTCAAACCATTGAGAGGAGTTATGATCAACATATATGACTCATCACATTGGGTTTACCTCCTAAGACTTAGTTTCTTCACAAGTGAGTTTTCATACAATCTTTTAATGTGTGTTGTGAGCTCTAAGAAAAAGTGACTTGGAGATTTAAGAGTATCAAGTAAAGATTATTTTATATCAAAAGTTGCAGGTATGAAACCCTTCTTTGTTGTCTTCTCCATTCTAGGGTTTAAGAATGAGTTTTAGTTGGTGATTTGACACTACTAGAAAATTGAGTATTTTCAACGGAAATTTTCAACGGAAAATGTCGTTGGAAATTTTCTATGAATTTTAAAGGGATTATTGACAAAACATAAATTTTCTACGAATTTTAAACGAATTTCCATTGAAAATCTCTCACAAAATGCATTTTCAACCAAAAACTTTTTGACGAGACATTCCGTTGAAATTTTTTTGGTTGAAAATGCATATATGTTTGTGAGAGATTTTCAACGGAAATTCGTTGAAAATTCGTAGAAAATTTATGTTTTATCAATAATCCATTTAAAATTCATAAAAAATTTTCAACGACATTTTCCGTTGAAAATTAATTTCCGTTGAAAATATTCAATTTTTTAGTAGTATGAGTTTTTTTTGAAGTTGTTTATTCATGTGGTTGATTTGAGTATTTGGTATGAAGTAATTTTGGTTAAATCTGTATAGAAATTGATTCTTGGCAGCTTATCTTGAGTATTTCCATATTTAATGATTTGGTCATATGGTTTCCTCCATGATTGCGTATGAAAACAATATGATTCACATGGAAGAAAGGAAGATTTTAAATCCTTAATATATGGTTCTTTTGATAATTTTAATTCCATTAATTTAAAAGCCTGGAATAGAGTTGGGTTTGAGTTTTGGTGTTGTTGGGTCGAAACAAGGGAAGAACGGCAAAACAGTGTGACACAAGTAGCCACGTGTGAAAGCTTGTTTTCCAAAATTTTGATTTTTTTTCTTTGAGTTGTTTTGGGGTCTTTTAAGGTACCCTTTAGGTATCTTAGAGATTGTTAAGAGTTGTGGTAAAGTTTATTTGTGTAGATTGTGCTCCAAACTTATCTGATTCAGATTCATGTGTTCGATATCGAAATTTGTTACCTGATAAGAGTATAGAGTATAATCCTGATCAAGGTGAGTTTTCTTACAAATCTTTAAACTGAAATACATATGATATGAAATGATTTCAATATGAAAGAATGTGTTGTTTGATATGAGTATTTGAGGATGACATAAAGTAGGTCATTACTATTGTGTCTATTTGATACCTATTGTTTTATACAAAGTAACACTAACAGAGATTTCCTCACTAGACCTTGTGGTTTAACCTTCATTTTGTTTTAAAAAATGTGCATTTCAACGCAATCACATTCAATAGGTAAAGGAAAAGAAAATATGTAATATTTGGTGACTGAAATGTATATGTGATGCTTATAGGCGGGACTGAGGTTTTTGTCTGATGCATGTTTGTTTGTTACGAGAAGTTATGAAACTGTTGTGTACAAGTTGTGTGGTCTAAAAGTATGTAGTAACTCCTACTAGTTTTATCATCGTGTTAACTTTGGAACCAATATCTAACATCACTATGAGTTATTTTATGTAAAATATGTGTTATATGTGATAGTTGTTGGTAGGTTGTTTTAGTACCACCCATTTAGCCTAATAAATATTTGGTTTCATAAGTATTCTAAATTGTTTCTTCATCTAAATGTTGATCCTAATAAATGAACTCTGATCATCTTCCCTATATACTTGGATCTTAGTAAATGCACACTGATCATTTTTTCATCGAGAACACATCTTGTATCTAGGACATGCATCATGAATGTTGTCAAAAATCAACATCCATTATTCATGACGAGTATGGACACGCGTGCTCTAGGTGGTTCCTCAGTTTGTGATGAAAATTCAGTTCTCAACCAAACTTTCCTCTCTCTCTCTCTCCCGCTCCCCCCTCTCTCCCCCGCTCCCTCTCTCTCTCTCTCTATATATATATGTGTGTGTGTGTATGTATGTATATATAAAGGGTCATTCATGGAAGAACTTAATGTCTTGTGAAGACCGTATAAAATTACAACCTCTCACCAATTTAAAACAAAAGGCAATTTTGTTATTATTGCCAAATTAACCATCCTTTTTTAAGTAGGCCGAAAGTTATAGGAGTAATATAGGGTGTTAAAATCCCTCTCCTATAATTTTCAGTCTCTTTCTTTTATCTGCTAACTTCCGTCCCTCTCTCCCTTGATTTCCATCGTTTTTTTCCCTTCTCCTCCCTTCAAATATGGTGTGCATAATGTACAAAAATATGATCTTTCACATCTTGTATACATATCTTACATAATTTAAAGATGACTTGAGTGATTCACAACATTCTTACATAGTCTAAAGATGAACCGAGTGTTTCATGTTGTGAACCATGCTTAAGGGTCTAAGGAGAGTATGTCAATTAAACTACAATTTTTACAAACACGTAAATATCTACATGCATGATGAAGCCCACAAAAATATATTGATATGTAAGTTTGGATATTTGCATGGTTTTAAATTGAAAATCAACGTTGCTTCGTACATTATATAGCATTTTCACAATGTACATACGTACCTTAAAGAAAATTTGGAAATTACAATTAATTTCACTAATTGTTAATGAATGTGCTACAACATAATTGAGTTTAACCACAAGACTTATGGCGTACTGGTTAAGACTTGTAGGGGATGAGACTGGGTAACCCATCTACTCTAGGTTCGAATCCAGACGCAAACAACTTGTGGCCACTGGGAAATTATCTCAGGGCTGCATGCTTTAGCAGTCTTAAAATTGCTAGGGATTAGTCTAGACAAAATGGCTAGGATACCCTTTCCAAAAAAAACATAATTGAGTTTGTAGGATGCGAAAAAAAATTAAACGTTCTAATAGACTGTTTTACAAGACTTAATTTATGAAACCAAAAAAATAAAGCTTTCTATATAAAGACATTTGTAATATGTTTATAGAACATTTTTAGGCGTCAGAACAAGTATATTAGAACATTTTTATAAAAAAATATCGTATCAGCTATTTTATACAGTGACGGATTGAGGCTAAGAGGATGGGGGTCACATGACCCCAACTAAATTTTCCATTTAAGGCTAAAAAAAAAGATTAAAACCTTTTTTTGTTATGGGTTTCCCAACTTAAACATGTTAAGGGACCCCAACAAAAATTTTAAAACATTTTTTCTCTTAAGAGTTAAGACTTAAACCCACATGATTTATTTTCACATTATAATGTAGGGAAAATTATTGTTTTAACCATTTCAGAAAATCATATACCCAAAATATCCAAAATCTCTCCCAACTTACCAAAATAACCAAAATTTTCAATAAAGCATTAGTATGATACTAAATTCTTTTTCCATTTCGTATGGTTTGAATCCCACACACACAATGCATTTCGTATACATACCAAATCCATTTATATGCACACACACAACCATTTCGTATGTTTTAATCCCACACACACAATGCATTTCGTATACATACGAAATCCATTTATATGCACACACACAAACCATTTCGTATGGTTTTAAAGCATTTCGTATGGTATACATAACTCATTTCGTATGGTTTTTAAAGTTACCATTTCGTATGGTTTTTAAAGCATTTCATATGGTATGTTCAATCATATGAAATGATATGTGTGTGTGTGATATGCCATAGTAGGGAGACATGTGTGTGTGTGTGTGCATGCATTTCGTATGGTATGTGTGTGTGTGCGCATTATCATACGAAATGGTGTGTGTGTGTTTGCAAGGTCATACAAAATGGTATGGTATGTGTGTGTGCATGTATTTCGTATTATATGAAATGGTATGTGTGTGTGTTGCCATACGAAATGGAGACATGTGTGTGTGCATGCATTTCGTATGGTTACGAAATGGTATGTGTGTGTGTGTGATGCCATACGAATTCCAATTATGTGTGTGTGTGCGCATGAATTTCGTATCTATACGAAATTGTATGTGTGTGTGTGATGCCATACGAAATACAAAAGGGATTTAGTATCATACTAAATGCTTTATTGAAAATTTTGGTTATTTTGGTAAGTTGGGAGAGATTTTGGATATTTTGGGTATATGATTTTCTGAAATGGTTAAAAAAATAATTTTCCCTTATAATGTATCATGTTTATTGAAGTTGAGTGAATTGTATCCTAATGATTTTAATCGTATGGAAAAGATCGTTCTTGAGAAACAACTTAACAGTACTATGTGATTGTGCGTCAAGATGAAAGATTTACCGATTTGAATGGTATTGCCGAGCTTGCTAGATTGATGGCGGAGACAAAAAAATATACAACTTTAAACCCTTATATAGTGACCCCTACTATAATTTTTTCTAGATCCGTCACTGTTTTTATAGTATACCATTTGAAATAATGTCTTATAAAACAAGTAACCTATAAATAGATGAGTTTATATGATCCTTCTAAAAAAAATATCTTATAAAATAGTCAATACGATACTTTATATTAAAATTATCTTTAAAAACTTGTTGAATCACCTAAAAACATATTAAATTAAGTTTTTTATATTCTTTTTTGACAACTTGTTAAAGTAGTACTATTTTTAAAAAATCTTTAGTAGATATTTCATTTTAGGTTTTTGTTACCTGTGATAAAAAGTATTTGAAAAAAAAAGTATATTTTATGTTATGTGGACAAAATTAAAGGGGGTCCGTACAAGAAGGAGATGGGGCCAGCTACATGTCTTGTGGTTGCCTAAAGAATAATTATCTACCCTACTTAGTGACGTTTTCAATAGTTTTTTGCTAAAGCTTTTTCATGTTATAAAATTTATTTTATTTACTTTTAGTTGTTTAATGTGAAATTGTGAATATACTTTTGGAATACTGGTGTAGAAAATGTTTAGGAGTGAACATGGTACAGTACCATGTTTTTTTCCTTAATACCATGTACCAATCAATTATAATTGGTATTTAAAAATTTATACCGTGTACCAACCAACTGTAGTTGGTACCAACTTATTTCAGTTGGTACGGTATTTATACCAACATCTCAAAGTTCATAAAGTTTAAATGTTTAATATAAATATAAACTAATAACATGATGTTTAAAGTTTAATAGAAAGTTTATAAACCTATCCAAATGATTTAATAGAAACTTTAGACAGTTTAAACTTTACAAACATGTCCAAACTGTGTTGAGATTAGGTTAGGGTTGCTGCTTGCTATTTGATATATGAAATGAGACTAAAAACTAATAAGTCTAAAGTCTAAAGTAAACTAAAGACAGTAAGTGACTAAGTGAGGCCCAACCAAACCTAAAGCGAATTGTAAAAAACAAAAAAAAATATGAAACTGTAAAAACTAAACTGTAATTAATTATTATATAATACATTTAATTCATTTAATTCATTTATTATATAAAAAAATAATGTATACATAAAAGTCGGTACGGTACGGTACTACCGTGGTATTGGATTTTCGATACCACGTACCAACCATGTTTGTGAAATTGGTATGGTAGTACCAACCAATTCAATCGGTACCAATTTAGTTGGTACCAATTAAATTGGTATGGTTGGTATCATACTTGGTTGGTTTGTCATGGTACATTTTTGACACCCTTAATTGTGTTGACTATTTAATTAGATATATAGTATTTTTATAACTGGTAAATATTTGAAGAGTAAAGAAGTGATTTTAGACCTAGCCCTTCGTATGGTCAATATTGGATTTGATTGGTCAAGAATTACGACTTTGACTGGTCAATAATTGCGGTTTTTAACTGGTCAAAATTTGCGGCTATGTGAAAAATAGAGAGAATAATTTCGTAAATTTTACAAATAAGCGGCAAACAGGTTTGTATGTGAACCTGTGTAATTCACAAATTTGTTATTTTAACTGATTCACATATGAACTAAGTAAGTGATTCACGTATGAATCCTTGTGATTCACATACGAACCCGTGTGATTCAGATATGACCATGTAGTTCACAAATGGTTAACTTGTTTGCCTCCTATTTGTAAAAGTTACGAAACTACTCCTCTATCTTCCGCATACCCATGTGAGAAATTATCTTGTGAAAATTGTTGACCACATGAAAAGCTAGGATCATTTATTTGCTTTTTGCTTCTCAAATACTTGCTACTTCTCAAATGAGTATTTCCCTATTTATGTTTAATATTATATAAGGTTTTAAATGATTCGTGACGTAGCGTGTCGAGAGATCAAGCCTCAAGCTTTATGAGTTTTTAAGGCATGACTTAATATGAAATATGTGTGTGTGTGTGTGTATATATATATATATATATATACACACGGAGAGAGAGAGAGAGAGCGAAAGTTTAAATGAAAACTCATTTTTCATCGTATACATGAGGACAAAGGAGAATGGCGACACGTATCACATTCAGTATGAATAACGAAGGGCATTCAGCATGAATAAGAAAGGTGAAGTTTATACACTATTCATAATGAATGGAACAACATTCAGTATGAATAACACAACATTCAATATAAATAAAACATGACAATTATCCATTCAGGATAAATAACCTTTGGGTGCAGGGGACACATGTCACTCTCTCCTTTGTCCTCACGTGCACAATGAAAAACGATTTTTAATTTGAACTCTCTCCATATATAGGGATGGGGTCTGGTGAGAAGGGAAGTAAAGTGTAAAAAGAGATCTTCATCCTTAAGTTCGGTTAAGGACTCCCGATTTGTGTTTGATGACAAACGAAATTTTTTGTAAATAACTCACCCATCGTACATGAATTTTGCTTATCGTCTTTTGTCTATTGATGAACTTTAGGGCTTGGTGATCGGTAAAAAGTACAAACTCTTTTTGCACTAGGTAGTGCTCCCATTGCTTCAAGGCTCGGAAAACGGCGTAGAACTCTTGATCATAAGTGCTCCACTGTTGTCGGGCTTCACTTAGCTTTTCACTAAAGAACGCGACCGAATTCTTCTCTTGGGAAATGGCATCTCCTACTCCTAGTCTCCTACTCCCCTTGCATCACATTCAACTTCACACACTTTGTCAAAGTCGGGAAGAGCAAGAACAGGTGCGGTGCTCAATTTTTCTTTGATCAAAGCGAAGCTTTTGTCTTGATCGAGGCCCCATTGAACCTGCCTTTCTTCAAACACTCGGTGATAGGGGCGGTGATGGTACTGAAATCTCGTACGAACCTCCGGTAGAAGGTTGCTAATCTGTGAAAGCTCTGAAGGTCGGACACGGTTTTTGGAGTCGGCCACTCTTTTATAGCACGTACCTTCTCTTCGTCGACCTCTATGCCGGTTTCTCCAACAATAAATCCCAAAAATAGAAGCTTGTTGGTGCAGAAAGTACACTTTTTCAGATTGACGTATAACTTGTTCTCTTGAAGTACGGTTAGAACTTGTCGGAGGTGTGCCAAGTGCTCTTCTTTGTTGCGGCTATATATGAGTATATCATCAAAATATAATACAAATGAATCAATAAAGGGTCAGAGGACTTGGTTTATGGTTCTCATAAACGTACTTGGGGCATTGGAGATTTCAAAGGACATGACTAGACATTCATATAGCCCGAAAGGTGTTTTTAAAGTCGTTTTCCACTCATCACCCAGTTAGGTCCGGATTTGGTGGTAGCCGCTCCGGAGATCAATTTTTGAAAATAACTTTGCACCGGCTAGTTCATCAAGCATGTCTTCTAAACGAGGGATGGGGAGCCGATACTTGATGGTGATCTTGTTGATGGCACAACTATCAATACACATCCTCCACTGGTTGTCCCTTCTTTGGAACGAGGAGAACAGGAACGACACACGGACTTAGACTTTCCCGAATGAATCCCTTCCTTAAAAGTCTTTAAAATCCTTGAGCATATCTCTAACTTCTTTTGGGATTTCAGGATCGGTTTTTTCAACATTCAATAGTCCTTTAACGACTATTGGGCAAAACACTTGGGACTCCTTGAAAGCATCTTCAAGATCTAGTTTACAACTAAAAAGTTATCACCTTTCTTTTTCGGAACCTTGTTGAAGTGTGGCACGGGCGCCATAGCGATCTTGCGGTCGCCCTATCGAAATATCATAACGTTGTCTCTTCCTTTGTAGATCACGTTGTTGTCGCATTGCCACGGTCGGCCAAGTAAGATATGGCACACGTCCATATCGAGGACATCAGAAAGAACGTCTTCTTTGTAGTATTTGCCTATGGAAAGGGGAACTTGCAAGATCGAGTCACACGGACTTGAGGCCCTTTCTTCACCCATCCGAGTGAATACGGTGCATCATGTGGTTGAGTCGGTAGACCAATGTAGTCTACTAAATTTTGAGAGACTAGGTTTTCACAACTCCCATTATCGACGATCAAGTTGCAAACTTTTTTGTTGATGGAGCAGTAGGTTCGAAAAAGGTTCTTCCTTTGGCTTTCCTCTTTTGGGGAAAGAAGGAACCGTTGAAGCACAATGTTAACCGTTTCTTCAAACTCTTCTTCCGCGAGATCGGCATTTTCATACTCGTCTTCTTCTCTACTTGTTTCACCGTCTACAAGTCCGAAAGTCCACCGATTACTACATTCATTAGAGTGGTGACCCGGTTATCCACAACGGTAGCATTTGAGCCCCGTTGGCTTGGCATAGGGATTGACGGGTTTTGGTGCCATGGGTTTTCTTTGAGAATCGGTAGTGTTAGAGTCACATGGAGTTTGATTCGGCACCACACTTTTTCCCTTATCAAGTGTAGAGCTGAAAGTCTCGGCGGGAGTTTGGGTAGAATACATACGGTAGGATGAGGTTCGTGTAGACTTCTCCATGAGCTCGGCCTTCATAGATAAATTCGATGCTTCTGTTACCGTCCATACGGTCTGGAGCCCGATCTTCTCTTGTATCGAACTCTTTAGTCCGTTGATCTACCGGGCAACTCTTTGACCCTCCGTCTCGCCGATTTCGTTTCACTCGGAGAGTCGTATGAACTCCGTTGTATACTCAGTTACGGGTCTCGAGCCTTGGGAACGATCCAAATACATCTTGTAGAGGATTTGCTCATAGTCTTCCGGTAGGAATCTCTCCATCATTAGTTGCTTCATTATTCTCCAGGAATGGACCGGACATTTTCGTTGTCTTTGTCATTGGGCTACTAGTTTGTCCCACCATTCGGCGGCGGTGCTTTTTAGACAGAAATATACCATCTTGATTTGTTGGTGTTCCGGAATCTCCATGATATCGAAAAATCAATCGACCTCGATTTTCCAGTCTAGAAACTCTTCTACGCCCATGGTTCCATAGAAGTAGGGGATATCGGCCTTCATTCGGTAATCGGGGTCTTTTCGGGGAGGATCGGCTTCTTCCTCGGTTTCGGATTCAGAACTGGAACTAACGGTCGGATTTGGTCGGCCACCACGTGGTGGTCGATGTCGATCTCCTTACTTGTCTCATCTTCGTCGTTCATTGTTGAGGGTGTTGATTTGGTTGGCGAAATTGGTGGTCATGGTGGCGAGGCTCGCGGTAAAAGTCGTTGTAACCCTATCGAGATATGGCTGGGTGAGGGGTTGTATATCTGCCATCGCGAAAGTGAAGAGACTGGAAGTATGTGCTCTGATACCTATGTCAAACCCAAAAGAAATATAGAATAAACTCCACAAGCGTGAAGCGTAAAAACGATTGAATTCAAAAGCACTCGTAAAACTAATAATGCTTTGATTGATAATTGATTGAATGAACAATTAACAAGACTAATATGGTTTAAATAGGCTAGGAAATAAAGTTAAGCTAGGAAACATTAAAAGAAAAGGAAACTAAAGAAATAAGGAAAGCTGAAAATAAGGAAAGTGCATGCATGATTTAATGGTCACATTCTTTTCTTTTTCCCTTTCTCAATCTGTTCTTCGATCTCCATCGCAACCCACTCTATATTAGGTGGGCAATAAATTAAAAGTGATCAAGGGTTTAGATCTTTTCTTACGATTCTCATCTTGACTTTTTTTCGCATACTATCATTCGTCTCTCTCTCTCTCTCTATATATATATATATATATATAGGGTCAGGGGAAAACCTCAAATAAAGAGAAAACAAAAGAACACCCTGGAAGTCTTCCATCTGGATAGTATGCTCAAATCCATACTGGTAATCTGTAACAAGCACACATGCATATGAACGTATGCCTAACAAGCACATACGATCGGTCATTCTCTTACTTTCTTAAATAAATATCATTCTCGTATGAACCCAACTCTCCTTATTTCTCTCTCTCTCTCTCTCTCTCTATATATATATATATATATTTAATTTCACGGGTTCTCAAAAGAAGGTCCATATATATATATATATAGGGGAGAGATCATACGAGAACCATCCCTTTTTAAGGGAACAAAGGAACAATTTGTGGACCACATATGATGTGGGTCCCACATAATATTAAATCATATTAAATCAGAAATGATTTAATATTATGTGTGTTAGGACTTTATTTAATTGTGTCAAAAATAAGGAAACGTTACTTAAATGTAAACATGACAAGTGTATAATGTCATTCTCTTAGTTTCCTTATATCGTTTAGTCCTTTAATATAAATAGACGCATAGGGTCATTGTATGAGAGTGCATAACATTGAGAGCTAAATTGCTAGAGAGAGATCTGATCTTATAATCAATACAAGTAAGATACACGACTTCGGATCTTCATTAAACTGTGTGTTCTTCGTGTTTTACTTAATTATTTAAGTACTTGATCATATTCTGGGATCCACAATGTGGGACCCACATCATATATGGTCCACAAGTGTCCCATTTGTTCCTTTAGAAATCAAAAGTTCTCATTTGAACCTTCCTCTCTCTCTCTCTCTATATATATATATATATTTATATATATATATATATATATATGGACCTTCTTTTGAGAACCCCTAAAATTATGATAAACTTGAGAATTGGTGCATTATGGGCTATTTCACACGATCTATTTTCATCTAAGACTAGGATTTTGAATATTGATTTACATATATTTGTTTCACAATGTGATTGTTTCATATGTACTTGATTCACAATATGAACCTTTTTGGTGTGTTTGTGAAACAAAAACTACACGTAAAAAGGTCTTACATGGTGAATCGAGTACATATATATGAAGCAAACACATTATCAAACAAATATATGTTAATCAATATATTATATTTAGATGAAAAAATCATGTTAAATAAAACGCTAAAGTAGAATTTCTATGAATCTCACAGATTTTGGAGTTTCAAATGATTAATCTCCTATATATATGTAGGGTTTGGTTCAAACGTGAATACAGTAAAAAAATCGAAAGCACTTACATCACATGTGATATTAGTGTGAAATCACCTGTGATATCAATGGTATGGTTGGGTTCAAACGAGAATATAGTAAAAAAAGTCGAGAGCACTTACATCACATGTGATATCAGCGTAAAATCACATGTGATTATGAAACATATTCAATGTAAAGGTGTGCGGGAGACTTCGCCCACGACCTAGGTCACAACCAAAGACATCCATAATTACATGTGAGTTCAGTGAAAAATCATATGTGATATAGGTGTTCTTGTATTTTATTATTTGAACCTCATTCCGTCCGTCCATCCCTTTCCATCTTTCGTCTCTCTCTCTCTCTATATATATATATGTGTGTGTGTGTGTGTGAGAGAGAGAGAGAGAGAGTACATGTGTGTGCGCGCGCGTATGTGTGCAAAACTATTAACAAAAAAAGAACCATGTGTAGAACTTATAAAAATTGATATCAAGAGCTAATACCGAAAAATGAAACTTCGGTTGGTTGTATATTCGTGTACATGGGAAGAATTTAGGGTTCTAAGCTTCCCTGTTCTTATTGATTGAAGTATTTTTCAGTTCAATCAGATCCCACCTCCGTTATGAAATATTAAATGATTAGAATTAATAGTCCATAAATTAAACATAAAAGGTTAAAAAATCTATCCACGTCTTAACACATGCCTTAAGAAACAATGCACCATAGCACGTCGTAACACGTCAGGGTCGTGCCCTGGGGTTTAACTTGGTGGAAGATGTAACATTCACATTTATGCAAGCAGGGGAGGGATCATACAAGAACACCCCTCATTTAAAGGGACAAAGGAACACATTTAGAACCACATATGATATGAGTCCCACACAATATAAAATCTTATATGATTCAATGGGGCCCATCATTGAATCAGATATGATTTTATATGATGTGGGGCCCACATCATATGTGGTCCTAAGAGTGTTCCTTTATTCTTTTAAAAATGCAAAGTTCTCATTTGAACCTCACTGTATGCAAGTATACCTTACTCTTATTTTATAATTGTTTTTGTTTCGGGTTGATTTTTTGTGCCAATTTTGTTGGTAAATTGTATGATTATTGCGTGGAAGTAAGATAGAAACATGCACGACCTGCAACGCGACTTAAATTGCATTAGCTACTAGAGTCAATAGGACACAAGAACATGCACAACTTTTGCCACGATCTATGTTTTTTAGTCAATTAATATTCCACCCTCCCTAAAATCGATCCTACTCTCAAAGTTTAACCTCTTGGAGCTTAAATACTGATCGAAGTTTGAAAATAAATTACTTTGAATATATTTCAACAATGGGAGCAAGTAGCTATAGAAAATGTGAAGATTTTTTTTGGAAATGTGAAGGTTTTGGAGTCAAATAAAAAAATCTAAGTTGGAGCTATATCGACCGATGACTTTTTTCAAATATTCTTCAATGTCAGCGGCTAATCTTCATTATCGGCAACGTCACTTGCTAACACAAAGTATACACTAGCGCAAATAATAAGTAACACTACTAGAAAATTAAGTATTTTCAACGGAAAATGTCGTTGAAAATTTTCTATCAGTTTTAAAGGGATTATTGACAAAACATAAATTTTCTACGAATTTTCAACGAATTTCCGTTGAAAATCTCTCACAAAATGCATTTTCAGTCAAAAACTTTTTGACGAGACATTCTGTTGAAATTTTTTTGGTTGAAAATGCATATATGTTTGTGAGAGATTTTCAACGGAAATTCGTTGAAAATTCGTAGAAAATTTATGTTCTGTCAATAATCCTCTAAAATTCGTAGAAAATTTTCAACGACATTTTCCGTTGAAAATTAAATTCCGTTAAAAATACTTAATTTTTTAGTAATGTAAATGATAAAAAAAAAATGTTTGTCCATCATCAAATCTTCACTTTAATTAAGTGGGGTTCAACATAAAACATAGATTCAATAGTAGAAACATTTGATAACGATTATGAATCAAAAGTATAAAATGTTTGATAATGGTTGGTTAAGGAAAGGTTAAGAGAAAATGATTTTTCTCAAATTAGGTTTTTTCATAAGTAAAATGAAAATCAATCTTTTGAACCCCTCTATATATGAGTGTTTTTGTCATATGGAACTCTTTTGATACGATGAAATCACCATATCCCTCCCACAATTATCATATTCAGTCTTAGTTCTCCCCATCTTGCCGGCGATTGACAAAAACACTAAAAAATCTCTTGAAATCAATAAAAAAACCAAAAAAATCTTTCGGAACCGACAAAAGCACTAAAAAAATCCTTTAAAATCGATAAAAATAATAAGAAAATCATTGAAATCAACTAAAAACCTTAAATTTTTTCCCCAAACACGTTGGATGCCTTTGCACGCCTTTAGTCTACCTTAATGGGACCCCAGTGAACAAAAATCCTGGATCCGCCACTGCTCGTTGGAACCTTATCATTTAGACAATAGTTATAAATGATAGTTATAAATAAACAAAGAGATGTATGTAACAACATATTATCGCTACACAAATCGATAGGGTGCCGATTGTGTCGTGTTCATGTTGGCGGGTTAACAAACCAGGAAAGTTTAACCCGGACACGACCCATATAACTAATCATGTCATATTGATCAACCCTAACCTGTATATGTTTAACCTGTATACGACCTGCGTAACCTATTTAACTATACGGGTTGGTGGGTCGTAAACGGGTTGTCAGGCCAGATAGTAATACAACCAAGTTTAAATATTAATACAAATAAAAAGTTCAAACACAACAAATTCAAATTATAATACAACTAAGTTCAAATGTTAACTTAAAGTTTATTAGAGGATATCCAACAACTTTCCAAAATGGAAAAAATGAGGATTTTAAGTCAATGTTTTGCTCCAACAACTTTCCCAGAACGATCTCCAAAATGGAGAAAGTATGAGAGAGGAGGTTTTTCTCCAAATATGGAGATCAACCCAAGAATAATTACTATATGAAAGCACCAATAGAAAAATTTAAAAACAAATATTTAGAGAGATAAATAATATTTTAATACTATAATCATTATTGGATCCCTAAAATGAATACTCTTTTGAAGATTTTAAGTTTTGGTTCTCCATTTTGGAGAATTTGTTGGAGATGCCCTTAGAATTTGTAGCCTCCGTTTTGTCTTCGTGAAAGTTCATATTCATTATGTTTTGAGTTAGTTTTCAAACATCAACACCCGGATCGACTGCATAAGTAATAGAAAAAAAGAATATTTAATACATATGCACTATAATCAAACCCTTATGATGTAAATTATCCAGCATTAAGTCATATATACTTAATGAGATAAAGAGGGAGGTGACCCCTTAAACGTATAGCTAGTGCTTGGAGTGCATCATTTCATGTGGACAATAATGCGACATGCGTTCATTGTGTCGAAACCAGAACCATAAAATACTTTAATGGCCGGCATTCTGGTTGTTTATGTCCATAAATAGTACCTTGTTATTCATTGTAAGAATAGAATATTTTTGTATTATATCCTTAGCTTTAGGATGGTCTCATTTCTGTTTTGGCTAAAGATCAGGGTTTATTAAAGTTCTAGGTATTCGAGAGGGTTTATTATGATGTTGGTGTTACTTCTTGTGCTGTAGAAGTCAACAGTTGCAATTTAGTTAATTAACTCATTTTGTCTTTCACTCGAAAAAGAACGTGTCAATGTGTATTTTTCAATACATAGATCATTATGGCATGACCATTGTGTCCCACGTGGTCATATCAAAACATATATGTATCATTGTCCCAAAGTTCTTTATTGGTGACAAAATGTGATTTAATGACCTAGATAATCTACTAGTTTAACACATTTATTTCTCTAATGTATGTTCATTTCATATCATTAGAGTTGATGTACATATATACACATTTCCATTCTTATATTATGATTTCCAATTTATACGAACATCTTAACAAGGTTCTATTAACATATTGCTTTAGTGACTACTAACTTCTATGTCATTAGGCAATAAGGAGGTGACAGTTCATCGTCTATGAATTTGGTTGGAGGTTTTATAGACTATTAATTCAATTAATATTAGTCTATCTTTTAAGATTATGTGAGATTTCCCACAAAAACACTCAAGTTCTCCTCGATACATTTCTACACAGAACGAAGAATATTGAGAGTTTTATATTTGTAACTTTGATGTATTTCTTTACATTTATAATAGTTAAATATTTGGTTTTTCATTAGCAAATGAAATTAATTTAATGCTTAAAATAAATTTCAAATAAACTTATGCTTAATCAATCTTAAATTAATTTGGTATAGTTCATTTCCAGCTTGTTCTCTTATTTTGGTATGAGCGATTATTAGCACGTTTTTCTTCTTATATTGTCCATTATCTTTTAGGCAGTAGTTTCATCTCCGCTCCAAGAATTGTAAAGTCCTTTTCGACTCTTGTCATGACCCTTACCATTTCCATGCTTTTGTCCATAGGGTGTATAGATGTCACCTATGTGAAATTGTTTTTAACTCACTGTACTTTGGAGTTGTTTCCACCAACACTTTCATTATTGACCACGGAAATTTTCTTTGTCCGAACATGTTTAGTATTGGAAAATGAAACAACTTTGTTATATCTCTCAACCACTTACAATAGGTTGATGAGTTTGTCTAAAGATTATACTCTAGCTTATATTGGTTCATTAATATGATTACTGATATATGAAAGGTGGAAAACTTCCGTGAGTTTCTTGCCATGAAGATTGAGATGCATGTTGAGAAATAATATTTCTTTGTTGAAATCAGTCACCTTTTTGCAATCGAGCGGGTTTCATTCCACTGTATGATTAGTTGGGAAATAAATGGTAGTGGATACTCCTGATTTTCCTTTTCAGGGCGTCCCATAGTTCTTGGGGATTCTAGTTAAGGATATTCCCTATAAAGGTTGTGACTGTTGTATCGTCTCAAAAATCTCAAGGTATTTACTTGTAACTTAACAGGTGATTTGGTCAATATGTTTTGATGGATTTTACATATTTGCATGTGTTTTTACGAACCTATCTTATGGTAATCAAGTTCTTTCGAGATCATGATGTGGTAAATAATGGAGAATATATGATTTTCTAATAACTATAGTCTATAATCATTATATTATGAATAAAATTTCATTATCATAATAATATTGGATTATTGTGTGTTTAAATTTTGTTGATAATACTTCATCAATATTTCAATTTGTGAAAATAAATCACTCAATCTATTGGATTTCCAGGTAGTAGGGGAATCACATGGATTTCTTAAGTCCCTACAAACCTTTGGACTATTTACATCCGTTTGACAAAATCCAATCAATATTTTATGATTTATTTAGCTTGAAGATACATTATGGTTATGAGTTTGACATGAAGCCAACTTCAATGTTTTAATACCTTAATAGTACTTTTAGG
This sequence comes from Silybum marianum, assembly GCA_036898165.1. Taxonomy (NCBI): domain Eukaryota; kingdom Viridiplantae; phylum Streptophyta; class Magnoliopsida; order Asterales; family Asteraceae; genus Silybum; species Silybum marianum. The sequence continues at coordinate 25,272,412 of CM072542.1, read as the reverse complement.
AGATTTTGATAGAAAACTAAAATATTATGGAGGTTGGAAGTATAACTTCCAAATATCAATTAAGATTGAAAATAATGAGTAAGAACTCATAATCAAGATAAACATTTGTATAATATTTTAACATTTTCATGTTTTTTTTGAACTCATAATCAAGATAAACTTTTGGTGAAAGGCCAAAATATATATGGGAATCGGAAATGTAACTTCCAAAAGTCATTATAAGGTTGAAAATTATAAGTAGGAACTTATAATTAAGATAAATATTTAAACATTATGAGTATTCATTTGGGCAAAACCATAAAATAAAATAAAAAATGATCATCTAAATTCCACAATATAGGATAAACTAATGTAACAATCACAAGTACAAAGCCATGGAAGTTATACTAGTTTGATTAAAATTAAATGACATTAAACCAAAAACAAATTAATTCGACACAAATCAAGAAATAAATTAATTTAACAACCTAATATAATAATATAATAAATATTTAAATAATTAAAAGAAAACAACATCTTTCGACTAATGGTAATCATATATATAAAGTCGAATAGCATGAGGTTATTGTATCAAATACAATGAAAACAAATTAATATTAATTACAGTGAATTACAGATTTAATCCTTGTGATTTGGTGAAAATTACAACATTGCTCTTAGACTCATTTATAAAATTAACATTACGTTAAACTACAAAAAGTGATTAACCAAACAAAATATGCACACATTAAAAAGAAGAACTACCGATTTTTAGAAAAAAATCGTTATAATAACATGAGTTAAAAAAAAATGTTTTTCATTTTTGGAATAACAAAAACAAAACAAAAAAAATTATATGTGCTAAACACATACACTTGACAACTTATTAATATAATATTCTAATGTATATCTTTTCCTTATATTAAAATTATACATATATATATATAATTTATTGTTTTGTATTTTAATTTAGAGATAACATCTTTTTTATTGGAAATCTTGTATATATTCTTAATATAAAGGATTACGATTTGATCTATAAATCAAAACTTATAATATAATCAGGAAATTAATATCGCATAGAAAACAAAATATACATAATACATGAAAAGTATCAACAATATTTGTTAAGCAAATTACTAACATAGATAACCTGCTAATTTCAAAGCACATAAACATCGCGTATTTTAAAAAAATGTTTTATAGGAAGCTTCATTTACAGTATGTGCAACAAATTTTTACAATGTCGTAGTGCAAAACAATCATCATGATGACACAAACACATACATATGCACATTATATAATATAACATTAAATATTATGTTACTAAGAGCATTTCCAACAGCTATTGTAAAATAGAAAAATGGAGGATTTTAGCAATTTAAGTGCTCCAACAGCTATGGTATATCAATTGCTAAAATAGAAAAATGGGAAAAAAGAGAAAAAAAACTCTAAATTTAGAGAATCTCTAAAAATATATAGAAGAGAGAGAAACAATATTTTAATTATATTCAACCAATCAAAATAATTGAAGTTAAATGTGTAGGAGAGAGAAATAATATTTTATTAAATGATGGAATATTTTATTAATATTGTTAATGATAAAGTTACTAAAATAAAGTACCTGTTGGAGTTGGATGCAAATTATTATAGAGATTTTGACTTTTAATATGCTATTTTAGAAAAATTTTACAATAGTTGTTGGAGATGCTGTAACGATATATGATTCAAAGGTTCAATACATGTACTCCGAATTAGTAAAATGAAAGTCAACAGTAAAGTTATAAAGATGTTGCAAGAACAACAATCAGCAGCCGTTTGGTCATAATTATCATTAAACAGTTATAAAGTATTAATAGCTACTAATGAACCATCAATTGAAAGTCTAACATAAAAACATACCTCGAATCAAAACCAATACGATAAGCACCCTAGCTTTATGTCTTGACCAATTTCTCTTTTGACGGAGCATCGTACTGATAACGTATTAAAGGAAAACGAAATAAAACAACAATAAAGTAGGGAGAAGGAATCTGTATTTCTTATTAATCATAAGCCCTTTAAATAGGGTCGATTACATCGATATAATGATAAGTATGGAAGGAGATTTACTCCATAAATAACTCTAACCCTTTATGTCTATCTCTATCTATATCGTCATATCCTTTAAACAATGACACACTTATCCTACAACAAGTTAATATATATAAAAAAAAAGCTCTGATTTGGAATAATATTGTTACACATGCCTTTCTTTAAGTGAGTAATAGGAGTCATAAATTTTGTATTAACTAATAACTGGATGGGGTGTCTTCAAAACCCCATCCTTGCGATTTCTATATTATAATGCGTCTCTAGCCTCTTGCTAGTGCTAATAAAATTGTTGTTGTTAAATATATATATATATATATATATAGAAAGAGGTTCATGCGAGGACGATAACTATTTACGAGAATGCGAGGACAATTCTCAGCCAATCATTTTGTACATGAAACTTTTCATGTACAAAATCACATATGATTTACGTACAAAATCATATATGACTAGCCGCGACTTTTCCCACGACTTGCCCACGAAAAAAATCGTGCGTGCCATTTTTGATCATTAGAAAATCACATATGATTTTGTATATGAAATCATATATGATTTTGTACATGAAAAATTTCATGTACAAAATGATTGGCCGAGGCTCGTATTCTCGTAAATTGGTATCGTCCTCGTATGAACCCGTATCTATATATATATATATATAAATCAAAAATATTTTTTTAAAAAAATATGTTTTTAAATCATAAATGATAATCGGGTTGAATGGTCAACCCAGGAACCAATATCTCAACCCAAACACGTCCCGTATAATAAACGAATTGACTGATCAGAAAATTCAATCCAAAACCATTTATTTTTCTGTCGGGTTCGTGTCATGTTTCGTCTTGTTTTAAAAATTGCCACCCTACACAAATGATAAGGATCAAGTGAATATGTACGATCATTAATTTATGTAATCATTACATTATATACTATTAACCCTTTTCCCTAAGTGCCAAAATTTGAGTAGAGACATAGTTTGTATCATCCTAGTTAAAGTTTAGTATTAACTTTCTTGATCTCCTATAATAGATTTAATAAATTTCATACCCCGATATCATATAGAGGTTAGTTCATTTACAAACTGGATGAATCGTACAAACACGTACAAACCATGTATAAAAATAATTTTTTCATAATTTTTTTTCATCAAATACTATGATTTAAGATGTTATTACACATATGTTTGTTTCACCCTGTGAAAAAATAACATGTGAAAAATACATGTGAAACTTCTACATTATGAAACAAATACATGTGAAACTTTTACATTATGAAAACAAATACATGTGAAACTTTTACATTATGAAACAAACATATATGTAACAAGATCTTAAATCATATCATTTGATGAAAAAAAATCATGAAAATTTTATTTTTATATATGGTTTGTACGTGTTGATCACATAAACAGTAAGCACAATTATGTTATAATGAACGTGAGTAAAGCAATATGAACAAAGTGATTTTAGAGAATTTCCGTAGTCATATATCTCACTTTGATATCGATTACAATGAAAGAATAATCTGATTTTAGCTCTACGTTAATCGACACTTTTAATGATACCCTAGACTCCTATTTATATTGAAAGGTCTAAACTAATTAAGGAAGGAAAGTGTTTAAGGAATTATAAACTTCCTTTTACAAATAAAGCATATCCTTTCCTTATTTTGTCACAATTAAAATAATAGACCTAACAATCTCCCCCTTTGTGGCAAAATGAGTCTTTACTTTTTCAGCTCGAACATGCCTTCAAATCTTCTCAATGTTTGACGAAACATAATCCTTTCATCAATTAATCTGATAGCTTCCAAGAGAGAATTTCTTCTGGTTGAGTTCATCCTTGTTGTCTTCTTCTTATCAGTAGCAATCTCCGAAGCTAGTCTGTTTCGAATCCCCGTTAATGTTCCATCAGAATATGCAGCAACTTCATCAAACCTCAGAAATCTCTTTTCGCCTTTCATGTGCATCCATACAACTCCGTGTGCTGGGTATGACAGAACAGTTGTAACATCATACTTATCCAACTCAGGAATTGTTTGATTAGGCTTGACGATATGAATCTTCTTTTGTTCGCTTTCAATTCCTCGTTGCAAATCATGAAGATAGCTGTATCTGAGTTCTTTTTGAATGTGACACACCACCGCTCTTAGTGCTCTTTGTTCATCCTCATTTCTTCGCTTCTTGTCTCTTAAGTCGTGATACAACGTTTCAAAATCCAAGATATCAAGGTTAGAAAAATCAGCTTCGGAAAAGGAATATACTTTACCATCTTCTCTTCGGACGTTGAAGGTTGGATACCCGACTTGAAAGACTCTATCTGAACCAATCTACATAATCCCAATTATCCGGTGTCGTGAAATTACATTGGAAGGTTTTAGAGCTCTCATTTTCAAGATGTGCACGTATTCCTTAACTTGAGCTTGATCCATCTCCATTACTAAATGAATGTGCGCCAAGTCTTCAGGTTTCTTTTCCTTTCTGAATATCCGTTCCATTGTTTCTTCAAGATATGGCACCCGGATTTGTTGATTTACCCATTTGGACTTGCGTTTAGTTAGCATTCTTTGCCACCGAATTTGATGAGGTAACTGTCTCGATTCATTTTGATCTCTTGAAGTGTAGTTCTTTATTGCGTGCATCAAGTTCACATAGTCTTGCTCTTGGAGAACCGGTTCATATGGGTCTTTAAACCAGTGCTTCACAGAGTTCCTCAAGTTTTGAACATCAACTGTTGTTTCATTTGATTCCGGTTCAACATTAGCTGTTTCTTCATTTGATTCCGGTTCGGCAGCTTCAGATGTACTTTCGAATTCAATATCTACTGCGGGCTTTTCAACCGTTGGTGTATTGACTTCATGAGTCGTTGGTGTGTGCTGTCTTTGATGGGAAGATGGCGCAGATGGTGCAGTTGAAGTTGTAGAAGATTGTCGTGAACGTGTTCTTGAGACCCGGCGTGTCTCCCCCTCAGGGCGATTTGGAGCAGAGCTCGGATCGTCCTGATCAGGTCGAGGTCGAGAAACAGAAACAACCGGTCGACAAGATTCTTGAATTTCGGCGTGTAGAGCGGTGATGGCACCCAGAAGTTCATCATGATGTTGTTGCTGAGACGTGTGCAAATCACTTAACTGTTGTTCCATGTCAGCTTTGAATAATTCAAACTCATATTTGGTGATGGTGGGGATTTCCAGATTTTGCCTCAGTAAAACCATTAAAGAATCTTCCGGTTGTCCCCGAGCAGTGGCTTCGGCAAGTAGATTGGCATATAGCATCGGCATGAGCTCATCATTGTTGTATTCATTTCGATATGGTGAGGGAGGCCGAGTGCTGGGGCCCGGTGTTGGATCTAGAGGGGTGTGACTGCTGCTAGGTCTGGAGGAACTAGCCTGATTCGGATCAAGTTGATCGGAGCGAGCAGCGGCACGTATTTCTCTAACAAAAGCTTCTCTTTCAGCAGTCATCAGTATAGCATGTTCGTTTAAAATGGCTCTAGCTCGTTGTAACTGAGCGTCGATAAGTGCTTGAGCCGAGGGGGGAATAGTAAAAGCTGGAGTCAAGGTACCTGTTTGGGAAACACCAGGATCACTTAGATTACCCGTTGACATAATAGTTGAAAAAGCTGTATGACCTACGTTCAGTGATGACATAGATGTAGCACTGGTAGGATGTCCTCCCAATCCTCGTGAAATGTCCGGAATGGACATCACTATAGGTGTTCCGACTGGGCCACGAAGGCTCTCAGTGAGTGTAGACACGTGTTCGCTAATTGGCTCTAGACTCGAAGTGCATACAATCGAAGTCGAAGCAGGTGAGCTACTGCCTCTTGTTTCAATAGCTGTGCCTCCCGAATGGAGGGGAGCTAGATAAGGAGCTAGACTCACAAGTATGTTTGAAACTGTTGGCTGTTGGGAGCCTTCAGAGTGGCTAGGGGGGCGTGCATGTGCGCTGCTAGGTTCACAACGTCTTGTCCACTAGTCATACCCAACGAATGAGTAGGGCTAGTTGACGCGGTTACCTGGATGGGGGAATCTGGTCTCGCGCTCACTATAGTTTTTCTCTTCCCATCGCTCACGCTCACGCTTTCTTTTTCAACTAATACACCCTCCTCTCTCCTTATCTCTCCAGTAAAAGGCTTAGTGAAGATGTCAGACATTGATCCAGAGACCTGATCTGCTTCAAAGTCAAATGGTTCATTCGGCTCGTCATGTTCTTGATCTGCTTCAAAGGCGAAGGGTTCATTCGGCTCGTCATGTTCTTGATCGGCTTCAAAGGCGAAGAGTTCATTCGGCTCATCATGTGCATCAGTTGTTGCAGTAGGTTGTTCATCAGTGTCCGATGTAGAATCGGATAGGGGTGGTTGTGGACCAATGCGACTAAGAGCTTGTTCTTCGATGGCAGCAGTTCTCGGACGGCAGGAAAGGGGTTGATAATCAGATTCATCTTCATCGGACGATGAAGGTCGTGGGCGAACACGGTTATGGCTAACGAGCATTTTGAAATGTGGAGTAGATCGTGAAGTAGACTTGTGGGTTAGTGGGTGGTGGTATTGGGATGGAAAGGGCAGCAGTTGTCGGGACTGGCTGATCAGGTGCACCGCCCTCGTTATATCCCCTAATAATACGCTCATCACCCTGTTCAGGATCCCCATGATCCTAAACCTGCTCATCTATTCTAGCACCCTCTCCTTGCACAAGATGTTCCTCGCGGATTGGCTCTTGGGCAGGCACGACCGGAGGTGGTTGAGCCATTAAGCCTTGTCTCTCCCTATAAGCTATCACACTCGATGCAGTCTGATCAGCATAGGCAAGTAGTGCTTCAGGATTGGCATGATGAAGTTAAACTGGCGATCATTGAGCTTGAGGAACTTCAAGGAGTTGGTTGGTCCCAACGGTGATCCGGTGCATCTAGGGATGTCAGGTTTGGAAGATAGCATGGCATGGATAAAGATTTGAAGGAACCGTTGGAATGGTACGAAGGCACGATCGCGATAGTTTGACTTGTCTTCAACTAGCTCCACGAAGTCCGTCCAGATGTGCATCGCTTAATCATAATGACGGTTGAAAGCGATGCCGTGGAATATTCATAAGGCCGCAGTACTGGCCTTGTCCATGCCAATGTGTTTGCTAGTCAGACATCGATTGACGATGGTGAATAGCGAAAACCAAATCTGTGGTAGATACATTCTTTTGAACTGGCCGGGGCTTGTGAGGGGTTCGGGGGAGTTGTACCTAAGGGCCCGTATGTCGGCACAAAGCTGTTGTTCGGTTGCAAAGGCATCGTACGGGCGTTCGTCTGTGGCGACAGGCAGGCGGAGGATGTGACGAATCCGAGAAGGTGTTAAGCGGGTGACAAAATCGTCAATTTTGGCAGTAAAGTGGTGGTCACCGTCATCAGGATGGTATGTTAACGTATACCAGAATTGCTGTAGGTAGGATAGGGGTACCCGATGGTCAAAAGCAAAGGCATACCGTAGTGGATGGCGTTGAAGGATATCGATGATGACTTGGTGTTCGATGGTGATGCCAAAATCGAGACGGTGATTGTTTGGCTTGAGTGATCGTAGTTTGTCTCGGGGAATCAGGAGGTCATCTCGGTTGACCGTGTTGGTACTGGGCTCAGTGGATCGTTCAGAGGGCATAGGATGTTCATCGTCTGAAATGTTTGGATCATTGATGGCCGCCATTAGAACTGAAATGAAACAGTTAGCAAAGCATAGAAGATGTCAGTACTAAGAATGAAAGCAGGCTAAAAAAAATCCAAGTCTGGATGTCGAGTCCTAAGGAATCGATAAGCTCGAATATCGAGTCCATTGGAGTCGATAAACAGGTTTATCGATTGCTATAGGATCGATGAAAACACGAATGTCGAGTCAAGCTGGATCGACATAAAGACTTGGTGAAGTTTTGAACAAACCTGTGAGAATCGACAAGAAAGATGTCGAGGCATGGGGACTCGAGAACCACAACCAAATCGAGTGAAAGAAAGATACTTGGAGAAGAGGAAGTGATTTTATCGATCCTTAGAATGTCGACAAAAATTATGTCGAGACCTAAAGGGTCGAGAAAAGTACTTGGACATTTGAAGACCAAAATTATCGAACCGATAAGACACGATAAAAAGTTATGTCGGGTCTTTGAGGGTCGATAACAAACACTTAGAATTAATGAAGATCGGGTTATCGAACCTATAAGACTCGATAAGAACTTATGTCGGGTCCTTAAGGGTCGATAAAAAATACTTAGGATTTTAAATAAAAGGTTATCGATCCTATAAGACTTGATAAGAATTTATGTCAGGTCTTTAAGGGTCGACAAACAACACTTGTGATTTTTAAAATAAAAGGTTATCAGTCCTTTAAGACTCGATAAAAATTGATGTCGGGTCTTTGAGGGTCGATAAAAAGACTTAGGATTTTATGAAGATGGTCTTTATCAACCATAAGGACTCGACAACCATCTAAGTCTTGTCTTTAGGGATCGATAAAAACTCAAAAAACATAAAGAAAACCTAAGTGATCTGAACCAATACAAAATGGCCTAAAAACTGAAGTAAATCCTATGGCTAGGTGCGATTAGTGATAGGGAACAAGTATAAAGTTTAGATAAATCAAATAAGCATAAAGAGAACCCTAAATTTTCACAGAAAGTGATGAAGACTCGGAAAACCAGGGTTTTTGTAGAAAAACCGAACAAATTGAATGATCAAAACAGTAGCATGTGATGAATGAAAGTAAAAACACCAAGATTTAAATATGATAAGGAGAAGATTGCGAACCTTGTGGTGTATTCTGATTCCTAAAACTCGAAGATTTGAGAAACTAATTCCTGGAACTCAGGTAGTCGAAGGGTCTTTTAGAGAGAGAGGGAAAATCAAAACTTGTTTGAAAAGGAAGGGAATGAGAGTGGGGCCCGAGATATAAATAGTGGGTCATCGGGTGATGACACGTGGCAGGCATTCATTTGGCCGAGAAAGTGGATGACATCAGCAAGATGTCGAGCGTTCTTTTTGTTGGGGCAAGCATGGTCGACAAAACTAATTTTATCGGGCCATTAGGGGTCGATAACTTTTGGAATCTGATTTTCAAAATAAGTCTGTTTTGATTTCAAAAATTAAATTCGTGCTCCCCCGGGAAATAAGAAAACTTTGCTCCCCCTACGATCGTGAGATAGTAAAAACGTACCTTGTCGCTCCCCCTCAAAAACTGAACCGGTTAGTCAAAAAAACATAGTCTAAAAGAAAGAAAGAGAGAAAAAACGATGAAAAATACATAACTGTAAAGTAATTTCAAAAGTCAATAAACGAGAATCCAAGAGTGATGCAGATTCACAGTCTTTAGAGAATGGGAATGTGCATAAAACTTGGATAGACGTTTTGTGTATTTTGAAAAATCTGATTTAGAAAATCAGGTTTTAAGGTTCAGCATGCCCAACTTGGACACTAGGAACTGGAAGCGTTTCTCATCCAAGGCCTTGGTGAACAGGTCGGCAAGCTGTAGTTCTATATTTACAAAGTATAATTTAATCGTACCTCTTTCGACATGGTCTTTTATGAAATGATACCGAACGTCGATATGTTTAGTCTTCGTATGTTGGACAGGATTGCTTGAGATGGCAATGACGCTTTTGGAGTCACAATAGATAGGAATCTTATCAAACCAGAATCCATAGTCCTTGAGCTGTATGCGCATCCACAGTACTTGAGAACAGCAACTTGCAGCAGCTATGTATTCGGCTTCCGCAGTAGAAGTGGAGACGCAAGCTTGCTTTTTCGAGGACTGTTAGTCCCTGTTTAGAGATGGCTAACTACAAGAGAGTTTGTAGAAGGGGGGGGGGGGGTTGAATACAAACACACAAAATATACTCTTTTTTAATTTTTTAATATAAATATTAAAAATTTACACACAGAAGTTTGTTGCGGAAAAGAATAAACACACTATTGTAACAAACTAAACACACAGATAACAGTAATTAACTTATACACTAAGGAAGTTAAAACAAGACTGTTATAACACACAGGATTGCCGGAGTCAAACAAATAATCACTTTGAAGATTTGTTGAAAGCGTGAGAATTATGGGAAGGACTTCATCTCCTTTTATAGTGCCCATGCATGGGATGCATGTGGACAGCTGTTAAGGATTCATTGGCTGGAAATATATCTGATGGACAAACGAAGAGGCCAATCCTTTTGTACTAGGATAATGAATGAACCATTCTTTGTAGCACGTAATGTCAGATAACTTTATGACTTTTTTTTCATGCCCTGTGAAGTCCCATCAAACCTTTTAGCTAAAAGACAAACATCCCTTTTATAAGAATAAAAGAGAATGTCTGAATTTAAGGGTTGGTGCCCAACTTCTTGCTGCCCACGTATCTTGCATTTGTTGTGAGTCAAGAACTTATCTCTTGAAAATTGCTAAGTGATACATGCAACCATGTATCACATCGGTGGATACCTTGTAAGGCTGGAATTGATAAGTGTACACATTGCTTGGTGATCTTCATTTTTTACTAAGTGTTGGAAGTGTACATCCTTGTATTTGTGACTTGATATCACAGCCTTTAAAAAGACACCTGCAATTTCGGTGACCAAGATTATATAGTGTCGGTGACCATGAATACAAACTTGATGACCTCATCTATATTGATAACCCAATACTTTGATGACTTTGAAGTGTACCATCGGTGACCCACTACATTGGTGACCCAATCTTGACTTTGGCAATTTGATCTGAATATTGAAGTTAGTTGGTACATCAAAAGTTTCACATTTTGATGTACAACCCTTGATTGGATAGTCTTTGATTTTTCCAAACCTTGAAACATATTTCAAACCTTCAAAAGAACCTGTAAAAGATCAATCAAATAATAGAGAGGTTCATCACCAAATCATCGGTGACCCAACAATCTCCCCTATTTGATGATGATACCTGTAAGTTAGAAAGAAATACTTTTGACCTTTTCTATTTTTCTTTTGGGTTCTTTTGACTCAGATTTTTTTTTTGACTGAGTATGTACAGTATAAGTATAAGCATAAATATGTGCAAAAAAATAAAGATATGAACAAGAATTTTTGAAGAAGAAAAGTATGAACTTTTATTAATCAACACACAACATTGCACAACACACATAGTACATGATTAAGAAAGTTCATACTATTAAGTGTAAGCAATCAAGAATCAGAGGGTTCTCTTCTTTTGAGTTCATCCAAAATGAGTCTTGTAATCCCATGATCATCAATTGGAGGTACACCAAGAATTGCAGAGAGAAACGATTTGTGAGCCCCTGGGATGTCATAGGCTCTGAAGAAACCAATGTTTCCAAAGATGTCCTCAAAGAAAACCCCAAGCTCAGGTGTAGTCAGCATAGTTTGCTCCGGGTAAGCAATAGGAGTCGGAGTGGAAAGATCTATACCCGAAGCATTTATCTTGAGTACTAGCTCTTTGTACTTGCTCTTGCTCTTTGAGATACACTTACCAACCTCCATCCATTCTGTTACTCCAAGGACTTCCAACCATTTAATTTCATAAACCTTTGAGAGAGTGTCGGCTCTCTTGAGGGTGTCAAGTAACTTGGGAGAATTTTTGGTTGGAGGTTTGATGGTGGCACTGAGAATCTTTGACTCATCCTTTCTTGTTTTCAATCTTCTTTTGAACCACTCCACCTCTTTAGTCTTCTTAGCTTCATCAACCATTTTCACAGCTTCAGATTTTTTCTTTAAGATCTCAAGCTCATTTTTCTGAGCTTGAAGTGCATCTGTTACCATGGCATGGGTGGCCTCGTCTTGAGCCAACTTGAGTACATTCGTCTGATCATACTCAAGCTGAGCTCTAATTGCTTCTTCCCTTTCTGCTTCAGTCAAGATTACCCCAATAGGGTCGGTGAGTAACGGAGCAGGCTGCAATCTCAGAGTGTCAGCTTCTGGACCTCTGTTTATTCTCTTCCTTTTCTTTTTCTCTTCTTGCTGTTCTTCAAAAGAGAGAGGTTTCTTTCATTTGGATTTTTCCCTTCTTTTCTTTTCTTTCTTCTGTTCAGCTTCAAGGGATCGAGCACTAACACTCTCCCCCTTAACAGCTGCTTCAGATATCTCGGTGACCAGGGGGTTGGTGACAGTGGTGACCACGTGAGGAGTCACCTCGGTGACCGTGGTCACACCACCATCGGTGGATGGGATGGCAGAGTCGGCGGCTGAGGTGGTGGTGGCGACATCGGCGGCTGAGGTGGGTGTGGCGACATCGGCGGCTGAGGTGGTGATGGTGGCATCGGCGGCTGGGTGAAGAGAAGCAGTAGCAGTAGTGGCGTCGGCGGCTGGATGAAGAGAAGTAGTAGCAGTAGCCTTCTTATTTTTCTCCCCCTCAGTGGTTGAGCCCTTGAAACCCACTAAAGAGAGAAATGTCTTGACTCTTTCCATATCTGAATTTACAGTATCAATCTTCCTTTCAACCCTTTGAATAACGAAACTATCCTTATCCTGAAAAAAGGAATCACCAACATCAAGTTCAACCGTTGGAGAGGAGGTTGGAATCTTGTCAACTTTGTTAGAATAGTTGCAAGAGACTCCAGGATTGCCTTCTGATTGGTAAGGATAGAAGCAATATTAGTGGCTTGTTGAGTGGAGGCACTTCGAAGTTCTGTAATAGAAGAAAGCACAAAATCTAGGCTGGAGAGAAACCCTTGCTGAAGACCAAGGATATCCAAGTGCATGAGATCTAAACATGTCATGAGAGTTGGGTGACTCACCGACAACTCCTCGATGCTAGATCTAAGAGTAGAAGAAAGAGAAGCCATTCTTTCCATTTCTTTAGTTGCTTGATCTTCCAGAACTTCCACCCGGCGGATAGTGTCATGACTGAAATTGGTGAAAGCTTTGATAAGATCATCTCCCTGTTGAGAAGATATGGGAGCAGAAGGTTGAGACTTTGGTGGTTTATCATCTTCATTATCACTTGAGGAATAATCCACCAAACCTGTAGGTTTACTTGGGGGATTTAGCAGATGTGGGGGAGACACGTTTAGGAGAGTGTCTATGAGGGGATTCCTCAGTTATGGGTTCCTCAACACCCTTGGCATGTGCGGGAGACGTACTTGACCACGGTGTAGTATCGGAAAATAAAAAGTCTGTAAAATGGGATGCTCCATCAAGTGCATCTGGTTGTGATGCACTCTCATGTGGGATGTGGAAAAGGAGCTGTGAGAGCTCAGGGGGTGGAGAAGAGGTACCTTGGATGGGAGACTCTAAGTCTTCTTCATCAACTAAGGAAAAAGTTGATGAAGGAATAATAGGGATATCCCTTTGTACAACCATGGCCTTTTGAGAGGGAATGGAGGAGCTAGGATGGGTTAACTGCTCTTTGGGTCGAGTAGGAATATTTTCAACACCTACTGACTTTTGGGAGTCAGCAGGTGGCCTGTGTGTTAAGACCCTTTGTGTACCTTTGGACTTCTTTGAGGAAGTCCGTGGGGGGCTTTTTGAGTTTCTCCGCTTTTTGGGTTTTTGTGCCTGGGTAGAAGCCAAAGGTTCTTTTGGCTTCGTGGCAACAGTGAGTGCGGGGGTAGATGTGCCCGTCGCCTTGGATCTCTTTCGAGATTTGGGCATATCACTGACTCTGGGTGCAGAAGGGATAGAAACCATACCTGAGGGTCTTTGAAGTCTGGGTTCATTTTCACCCCACGTAAGAGTTGCATTCCTTGCAAACTCAATCATAGAAGGTCGAAGAGGGTTGTCGGATGCCAAGACTCCCCTTTTTCATTATTTGATTTCCCACTTGATGAAGAGGGAGATCATATCTAATATCATCCCTTTTCTCAAGTTTGTCAGCCAGCTTTGCATTAATAATTAGAGAGAAGAGGCGTTGGAAGGGTACCTGAGGACGTCGAAGAGTGGAGAAGGATGATATCATTTCATTGAAGAAATAGCTTGCAAAGTCTATTCTTCTTTGAAAGATCGAGTATGAGCCAATTCTGTTACTTGTGAAGGTGACTGATCAGGACCACCTGTCTTCTTGCTCAAGCAAAGAATAAGGTGAGCAAATAGGATGTTCCAAATGCTTCCCATATTCTTTCTGAGCAAAGTACCTGGACCCTTTGATTTTAATCCCCTCTTTTCTTCAATGTAATTCATAACAGACACCACCATTTGGTGTTCATTTCCAAGTGGAAAAGTCTCATAAGAATCATAAGTAGGAAGCCTAAGAATGTTACGAACGTCTTCAACATCAAAGACCACATCATTTTCATCATTGCTAAGAACAAATGCCAAAATCTGATCTGATGAAGCATCAAATGTGCAAGTTAACCAAAAGTTTCCTAGAAGAAACTTACTCATCTTTGGCTTAGCTGTAAGTGCATATTGGAGAGGACATCTTTGAAGGAACCAGCAAACATCATTATACTCAGGATGAGCATTGTCAGTTCCAATACGTCCAAAATAGTTGCATGCAGGAAATGAGAGAGATCCAAAGGTGAGGGTTTGTTCTTCAGAAGCTTTGGGAGAGTTTGATGGAGAGATGGTGGAAGACGCCATGGATATTCTTGAAAGTTGCAGGTTTGTTCTTGAGAGAAATATGGAGAAGAAGAAGGCGAGAAAGAAGGTAAGTGAAAGTGGGGGGAAACGGCTATATAGGAAAGAAATTTCAACTTTAAAAAACAATGATGACTTGAGGTGATTGAAAGGTCAGAATTCTAAGGGTTTTAGGGTTGAAATCGGCGCATGCTTTCTGACACTAATGACGTTGATGATGTCATTAGGGATAAGTTCAAAGAATCTTAGTCACCAAGATTGGTAAACCAAGGGTTATCTTTAAATGGTTAAAGAATGTGAAGGGTTTTAGAGGTTACCTCGGTGAGTGGTTTGAATGTCGGTGGATGAGAGGTCGACGTCGGTGGCTTAGGTTTAGGAGAGAAAATGTCGGTGGCTTGAGAGCCCAAGAGAAAGAGGAACGTCGGTGGCTTCGAGATAAACGTCGGTGGCTTCGAGATGAACGTCGGTGGCTTTGAGATGAACGTCGGTGGCTTCGAGATGAACGTTGGTGGCTAGAGCGATGACATCGGTGGCTAGGGTGTTAACGTCGGTGGCTAGGGCAACGGTGGATCAAGGCGGATGACGTCGGCAACGTCGGTGGATGTCTACGTCGGTGGTTCGATGGTGGTTTATCGGTGGTTGAGTCGACGGTGAATGGTGAGTACCACGTCGGTGGGTCTTCGACGGAAGGTGGATTGTCGGAAAGTGACGTCGGTGGCTGGATTGATGGTGGTTACACCATCGGTGGCTGGTGGCTATGGGAAGATGGTGTCGGTGAATGATTTTTAGGGTTAGGGTTTAAATATAGAGAGAAGGCGATAGAGAGATAAAAAGGGTGCCACGTCGGTGAGCTCGCTCACCGACTTTATATATATATATATTATTTATTTATATATATATATAATATACACATATAAATATATTTATATAACATATATAAATATATATACTATACATAAATGTATATGATATATATACACATATAATATATAAACATATATATATTAGTCTATATTTATCATACCTAATTCACCGATGAGGAACTTGAACCTTGCTTCATCAAGGGGCTTTGTGAATAGATCAGTTAATTGATACTCAGTGGGAATAAAGTGAAGTTCCACATCACCTTTAGAGACATGATCTCTTATAAAGTGATACCTGATATCAATGTGCTTAGATCTTGAATGAAGCGCATGGTTGTTGGCAATGGCTATTGCACTTGAGTTGTCACACAGTATTGGGATCTTTGAGAAAATCTGATTATAATCACACAGCTGATTTTTCATCCACAATATTTGTGCACAACAACTTCCAGCAGCCACATACTCTGCTTCAGCTGTAGATGTGGACACTGAATGTTGTTTCTTACTTGACCAGCTCACAAGCTTTCCACCAAGTAATTAGCAACTTCCAGTTGTACTTTTTCTGTCTATTTTTGAACCTGCAAAATCAGAATCAGAGTACCCGATGAGATCGAAACCTGAGTCTTTGGGATACCAAAGACCCAGATTTATGATACCTTTCAGACACCGAAAAATCCTTTTCACAACAGCAAGATGTGATTCCTTAGGATTTGCTTGACATCGAGCACACAGACAAGTAGCAAACATAGTATCAGGTCTACTTGCTGTAAGATAAAGAAGAGATCCTATCATGCCTCTATAATTTGTAACATTAATAGAAACACCATCAGGATCAGAATAAAGTCTAAGAGGTGGAGCCATAGGAGTTTTCATGGTAGAGCAAGTATCAAGTTGAAACTTTTTCAGAAGATCTTTAATGTATTTACTTTAATTAATGAAAATACCTTATGGAGAATGTTTTACTTGTAAACCAAGAAAGAAAGTTAACTCCCCCAGCATGCTCATTTCATACTCTTTTTGCATAAGGGAGCTAAACTCATCACATAAGGATTCATCGGTGGCTCCAAAAATAATATCATCAACATAAATTTGAACAAGAATGATATTACCTTGTGATTCTTGAAGAAGAGAGTGTTGTCAACTTTGCCTCGTATATACTTATTTTTAAGAAGATAGTCTGAGAGAGTATCATACCAGGCACGAGGAGCTTGCTTCAGTCCATACAGAGCTTTATCTAGCCGATACACATGATATGGATGGACTGGATCTTCAAACCCAGGTGGTTGCTTCACATACACTTCTTCAGCTAGTTCACCATTCAGGAAGGCACTTTTGACATCCATTTGGAATACCCGAAAATTCTTGTAAGGTGCATGGGCAAGGAATATTCGGATAGCTTCCAATCTGGCAACATGAGCAAAAGTTTCATCATAATCAATTCCTTCCTCTTGCCGATATCCTTGAGCAACCAACCTTGCTTTATTCCTTATGACAGTTCCTTCTTCATCCATCTTGTTTCGAAACACCCACTTTGTTCCAATAATGGTTTTGTTAGATGGACGAGGAACTAACTTCCAGACTTTGTTTCTCTCAAATTGTGAGAGTTCTTCTTGCATGGCAATTACCCAGCTAGGATCAGCTAGGGCTTCATTTATCAGCTTAGGCTTAACAATAGAAACAAAGTTGATATATAAGCACAGGTTGCTTATCCATCTCCTTGTTTTTACACCAACTTGAGGATCACCTATGATTTGAACTATTGGATGATCCATGGTCCACTTTAGTGCAGGAGGCAAGGGAGGAGGTAGAGAAGAAGATGAGGTAGGAATTTGACATGGTGAGGGAAGGTTAGTGGGAGATATGGTGTTTTGGTGGGTAAGGTCTCCTGTAGAGTTAGTTTTCAGGAGGTGGAGAAGAAAGAGAGAGTTCTGGAGATAAGGTGGTGTTTATGGGAGGCTGAGAAGGGTTGTTTTTATGTTGACCTGAGGGATTGGGTTGAGAGGAAGATGGAATTTCACCAACACATGAGTTTAGCCAGAGATTTAGTTCTTCTTCATTACAAGATAATGAAGATGTTTCAAATTCATCAAACTTTACATGCATAGATTCATCCAAGCATTGTCTACTCAGGTTGTAGATTCTGAAGGCTCTTGAGGAGAGAGAGTAGCCCATGAAAATTCCATCATCTGACTTTGGATCAAATTTCCAAGTTGTTCCCTGTCATTTAGCATGTGACACGCACAACCAAATACATGGAAAGAAGTCAACTGCAGGTTTCCTACCATGGAAAACTTCATAAGGAGTCTTGTCATGCCTTTTGACTATGATAGACCTATTTTGAGTAAAGCATGCAGTGTTAACTGCTTCAGCCCAAACATAGGTTGGCAACTTGGATTCACTCAGCATTGATCTTGCAGCTTCACACAACGTCCGATTCTTTCTTTCAAGAACACCATTTTGCTGAGGAGTGCGTACATCAGAGAAGTTCTGAGAGATTCCTTTTAAGTCAAAGAAATCTTCCAGAGCAGCATTTTTGAATTCTGTGCCATTATCACTTCTGATAGACTTCACCAGTTTACCATTCATATTTTCAATCTTTCTAGTAAACCTGATGATTTCTTCAGCAGCATCACTTTTGTGTTTTAGAAAGAACACCGAAGTATATCTAGAGAATTCATCAACAATTACTAGCATATACTTTTTACCACCTAGACTAGGTGTGCTTACTGGACCACACAGATCCATGTGAAACATTTGAAGAGGTTGAGAGATCGATGAACATTGTTTTGTTTTAAAGGAAGTTCTAGTGAGTTTTCCTTTTTCACATGCTCCACACAACTTTTCTTTCTCAAAAAATATTTTTGGCATTCCAACAACCAGCTTTTTGTTGGAAAGTTTATTGAAGGTTTTAAAGTTTAGATGAGAGAACCTTTTATGCCACAGCCAACTTTGTTTGGCTAGTTCTTGAGAGAGAAGACACACAGCTTCTCCAATAGCACTTTCCTTCATGTTGATTATGTATACATCGTTTAGTCGGGTTCCTGCCAGTACAATCTTATTCTGCACATCAAAAACCAAGCACAGACACAGTTGAAACATGACCTTATAACCCAAATCACATATTTGGCTGATGCTCAGAAGATTGTACATTAGCCCCTCAACATGAGCTACTTTAGAGAAAGTGATGGTTCCATTTGATATGGTACCATAACTTTTGGTGACCCCTTTTCCATTTCCTCCAAAAGAAAAAGTGGGTCCCTTTTCTTTTGAGAAGTTAGAGAGAAGAAGTTTGTTTCCGGTCATGTGCCTTGAACAACCGTTGTCCATGTACCATATATGATCTTTGTTTGGTACCTGCACCCAAAAACAAATTTAGACTTTTGGTACCCATTTTGAGGTGGGTCCTTTGGGATTAGAAGGCATTTTATTTCTGCGAAGATCCAAATCTTTTGGGCAATTTTTAGCAAGATGAAGAGTATTGCCACAATTGTAGCACTTATTTAAAGAAAAGGCCCTTTTAAAATCCATATCATCAAAACTTTGAACAGAAGTTGATGACTGAGAAGAGGAGGGGTGACCGACACCTGGTCTTGGCCCAAGAATGCCTTTACCAGGATTTATTGATTTCTTCAAGTTCACTGATCGAGGAATCAAATCAGTAACTATTTAAGATTTCCTTTTAGATGAAAAATTTGATTTAGAATTTTTTTGCTTTTGAGGAGAAAATCTTTTTGGTGAAGGATACTCAGTAACATTTGACGGCTCATGGGAGTACCTTGACTCATGAAAACTTAGAGAATTTAAAAGTCTTTGGATAGGTTTGGGAGAAGAAGAAGAGCTTGGAAGAGTTGAAACTTTTGAAGACCCAGGAGAGGATTCTTTAGCTTTAACAAAGACTCCAAACTTTTTGGCATTGGACTCTACTTTTAGCATGTCAAGCAAATCTATTGAATGGACAGAAGTGGAATCCTCAGATGAATAATATAAGAAATCATCATCGTCATCGGAGAAGAAACCAGCAGGTAAGCCTTGACACTCAGATGATGGAAGTGGAAGGTCAGAAGGTTGAGGATCATTTTTTCCATATCCAAGTCCAGACTTGTCCTTACAAGAGATTTGATCTAGAAGAATCTTTTCTAGATTTTTAGAAGATTTAGTCCACTTAGAAAGAACCTCCTGTTCCTTTTCAAGAGTATTGGATATCTTTGTTTTCTCTTCAGAAAGGTTGTCATTTAAATACCTTAGGTTTTCTAGATCAGCTTTCATTTTGTCAAAGTCCTTGAGTTTAGAGAAGCAGGATAGAAGTTGATCATTTAAACATTTAATGTGCATGTCAGCCTTTTTCTTTTGATCCTTTAAATTGCAAAAGTCAATAGTTAAAGAATCAAAGGCATCAACCTTTTGATCATCAGAGAGAGAGATAAAGGGGTGTACCTGGGGCTTTGTTCCTGAAGCAGATCCCTCAGTAGAGACGAGAGCAGTGTAGAGTGACTTTTCCATGTCTTCCAACTCATCAATTTTGGCCATGAGGCACTTTGTGACATATTCACTCTCACTTTCAGAAGTTTGCTCAATTTTACCTTTACTTTGGTTCCTTTCTTTTTCCCTCTTATATTTAGCTTTATATTTCTTATATCTAGAAGTTTCTTTTGATTCAGGATTTTCCTTAGAAGAGTGGCTATTTCTCTCTTCAGGCTTCCTAGAAGCTGATTGGAGAAGTCATGGCCATAAGAAGAAGAAGATTTGAGATTAGAGGAAGCTTTGGATCTGCACTCAGAAGCAAAGTGACCCTTGTTTCCACAATTGAAGCATTCTTCATTTGCTTTGTCAGAAGAGGGTTTTTGAGAAAAAGGTTTTCTATGAAATTTAGAGCGGTTTGAAGAAAATCTTTTATTCTTATGGTTTCCAGCAATCATTGCCATATACTATCAGAAAGTATGTCAATGGCTGATTCTTCTCCCTCATCACCAGCAACACTATAGTACGCATCTGATAGGTGAGATGAATCTTCCTTAATATCGTTTTCAGATTTAGAAGAAGGATAGGTGATTCTAGGAACACAAGAAGAAGATTTTGAATCACCTATTAAAGCAACAGAAGAAGATTTGATATCTTTTATGAGAGATTTTCTCTGGTTCTTGGTTTGTTCATAATGGAGAAGAGTTCCATAGAGAGCAGTTAAAGGCATTATTTCTAAGTCCTTGGTTTGCTTAATGCAAGAACCTATGGTTTCCCAGAAGTCTGGGAGGCAATCCATAAACTTGCAGAGAACCTCTTCGTTATCATACCTTTTCCAAGAACCTTGAGATCATTTAACAGACAGTTAAAGCGATTAAAGTAGACGCATAGAGATTCTCCTTTTTCATGGGAGAATAGTTCGTACTTTCTAACAAGACAGATCTTGTTGGATTTCTTAACTTCTTTGGTACCTTCATATAAGATACTCAAAGTGTCCCACATTTCTTTTGCAGTGGAGAGGTTTAGAAGAGAGTGATACACTTCATCAGGAAGAGATACAACAAGAGCAGATTTTACTTTAGTGTCTAGAGCAACTAGGCGCTTGTCATCTTCACTAAATTTGTTTGAAGGTTTGATGATATATCTGCCAGTTTTATCACTCCTTTCATCATCTGACTCTATATCTTTTCTTTCAGCGTCTTTTTGCGGGCCAAAGTGAGCCCATATTTTAGGAACAATAGGTCCCTCACTGAGAATGTTGGGATACCTGCAATCGATCCCTTCCAAGAATAGTAGCATACGATTTTTCCATAACCCAAAGTTACTTGGGTTGAACCTTGGAGGTTTGGCCAAGGATCCTAAATCATATGTACTACTAGAGGAGGTCTGCAAAGTACCATCAACATTTGAAGTAGTAGTCATCACAGATCTGGTTTATTGAATTAAACCAACTGCTCTGATACCACTTGTTAGTCCCTGTTTAGAGATTGCTAACTACAAGAGAGTTTGTAGAAGGGGGGGGGGGGTTGAATACAAACACACAGAATATACTCTTTTTAAATTTTTTAATATAAATATTAAACATTTACACACAGAAGTTTGTTGTGGAAAAAAATAGACACACTATTCTAACAAACTAAACACACAGATAATAGTAATTAACTTATACACTAAGGAAACAAGACTGTTATAACACACAGGATTGCCGGAGTCAAACAAATAATCACTTTGAAGATTTGTTGAAAGCGTGAGAATTATGGGAAGGACTTCATCTCCTTTTATAGTGCCCATGCATGGGATGCATGTGGACAGCTGTCAAGGATTCATTGGCTGAAAGTATATCTGATGGACAAAGGAAGAGGCCACTCCCTTTGTACTAGGATAATGGATGAACCATTCTTTGTAGCACGTAATGTTAGATAACTTTATGACTTTTTTTTTCATGCCCTGTGAAGTCCTATCAAACATTTTAGCAAAAAGACAAACATCCCTTTTATAAGAATAAAAGAGAATGTCTGAATTTAAGGTTTGGTGCCCAAGTTCTTTCTGCCTACGTATCTTGCATTTGTTGTGAGTCAAGAACTTATCTCTTGAAAATTGCTAAGTGATACATGCAACCATGTATCACATCGGTAGATACCTTGTAAGGCTAGAATTAATAAGTGTACACATTGCTTGGTGGTCTTCATTTTTCACTAAGTGTTGGAAGTGTACATCCTTGTATTTGTGACTTGATATCACAACCTTTAAAAAGACACCTGCAATTTCGGTGACCAAGATTATATAGTGTCGGTGACCATGAGTACAAACTTGATGACCTCATCTATATTGATAACCCAATACTTTGATAACTTTGAAGTGTACCATCGATGACCCACTACATTGGTGACCCAATCTTGACTTTGGCAATTTGATCTGAATATTGAAGTTAGTTGGTACATCAAAAATTCCACATTTTGATGTACAACCCTTGATTGGATAGTCTTTGATTTTTCCAAACCTTGAAGCATATTTCAGACCTTCAAAAGAACCTGTAAAAGTTCAATCAAATAATAGAGAAGGTTCATCACCAAATCATCGGTGACCCAATAAGGACCAACTTACCAGTTTATCGCCTAGGAATTGAATGTGACCCGATGTGCTTTTACGATCAAGCATGCACCCGGCATGATCGGAATCTGAAAAGGCAGTTAGTTCGAAACCCGTATCCTTGGGATACCATAGGCCAAGATTAGTAGTACCTTTTAAATACCGAAAAATACATTTGATAGCACTAAGGTGAGTTTCCTTTGGAGATGCTTGATATCTAGCGCATAGACATGTGGCAAACATTATGTTCGTCGACTAGCCGTTAGATACATTAAGAAACCAACCATGCCCCGGTAGTTTTTAGAATCTACTGCTTTTCTCAAGGGGTCAGCGTGTAGTTTTGAACCTGGAGACATGGGTGTACCAATCGGTGTACATGACGTCATGTTATATTTACATAACATGTCCAAGATGTATTTCGATTGGTTGATGAATATTCCTGTTGAAAATTGTTTTATTTGAAGACCGAGGAAAAAATTCATCATTCCCATTGTTGAGGGTTAGTTAAACCGAAGATAATGTCGTCCACATAGATCTGAATAAGCATAATATCACCGTCTTCCCTTTTAATGAAACGAGTTGGATCGATTTTACCTTTGGAGTATCCATTTTTCACTAAATAGGCAGACAGGTTGTCGTACCATGCGCGCGGTGCTTGTTTTAAGCCATAAAGAGCCTTGTCGAGAATGTACACATGATTTGGCTTTGAAGGATCGACAAACCCGTCCGGTTGGGAAACGTAGACTTCTTCGCGCAGAACCCCATTCAAGAAGGCCGTTTTGACGTCCATTTGAAAAACCACAAAATTCTTGTAAGCCGCGTATGCTAAAAACATTCGAATTGCTTCAATACGGGCCACGGGGGCAAATGTCTCATCATAATCAATCCCTTCTTGTTGGCGGTATCCTTTTGCTACAAGCCGGGCTTTGTTGAGTATGACAATCCCATCTTCATCTTGTTTGTTTTTGAAAATCCATTTGGTACCAATGATGGTTTTGTGTTGTGGACGAGGAACGAGGCGCCACACTTTCAAGCTTTCAAATTGATTGAGTTCGTCTTGCATGACCACAATCCAATCAGGATCATTCATTGCTTCTTGAATGGATGTAGGTTTGATCTTGCTTAGAAAGGAAGAGAACAAACAATCATTGGCCGAGGTGGAACGTGTCGTGACTGGTCTGGTTAGATCTCCAATAGTCTGACTTGCTGGATGAGATCGGACCCATTTGGTGATATGCGGAAGCGGTTGAAATGCATTTGGGTCTGGGTTAGGATCAGCATAAGTACCGAGCGGAAGATCTTGAACAGATTCTAGGGCTGGTGGTACGGCAAAGGATCTTGTGGAACGAGGGACATCCGTGGGGGATGAATTTGATGGTAGGGGGAGAGGATATCGGTGCAGTAGGGAGTGGATTGGAACTCGGTTGATCATTTGTAGGAGCGGTAGTTTGAGCGGGAAGAGCATCAGATTGAGCGATAGGAGCGGATGTAGATGAGCTTGGAGTTGCAGCAGTTGAGACGGTGTCCGAAGAAACTGGCGGTCCAGTAAGATTGGTAGTCTCGGCAACCTCCAAGATAGGCGGAGTGATTTGATTCGAGATATCAGTGTGAGAATCAAAGTAATCCGAGTAAAAGTACTCGAATAAATTATCCAGATCGAAATTAGTAGCTTTGGATGTAGAAGGTTGAGCGGGGTTTGGTGCAGGTTCCGAGCGGAAGTGATCGGAAGCTAAGATACCGGTGAGTGCGGGTCCAGAACTGTTGTGTTCAGGAGCCATTTCGGCTTTAGGATCAAACTGAATATTGACGCATTCGGTGACACAACGAGCAAGTTTCATGTAGACCCGATAAGCTGAGGCATTTGGAGAGTAGCCAAGAAAATAAGCTTCATCGGCTTTTGGCTTGAGTTTACCACGATCTTCTTTTTCATTGAGAACAAAGCAGCGAACACCAAAGGTTCGAAGATGATCGATGGAAGGAACGCGGTTGTAAACCAAATGATATGGTGTCTTGTTGAGTCGCTTGTTGATGATAGATCGGTTTTGAGTGTAGCACGCGGTATTGACGGCTTCGACCCAAAGATAAAGTGGTAGTTTGGAGAAAGTGAGCATAGTTCGAGCCGCTTCAACAAGTGTACGATTCCGGCGTTCGACCACACCATTTTCTTGCGGAGTGCGAGCCGCAGAAAATGTGTGTGAAATTCCCACTGATTCGAGATAACCGTCAACTGAACGATTCTTGAATTCGGTTCCATTATCAGTGCGAATAGTTTGAGCGGTAAGTTCTAGTTTGACTTGAATGGTTTTCAAGAACGTAATAATGGTTTCGGGAGTTTCATCTTTGGAGCGAAGGAATTTAATGTAACATCCTCAAAATTATCAAGTGTAATTTATATTTCCATAGGATAAGGATTCGATGACATTCTATACGAGTATAACATTAGAGTATTTTGAGAAAATTTTGAGTTTTAAAGTTATATACCATAATGGTATTTGAAAATTATTTATGGAAATAAAGTTAGTATAACCATTTATTTATGTGTTATATTAGATATAAAGAAAAGAGGACAGAGTTGAGGGAAGGAAACAAAAGAAGAAAGAAGAAGAATCGAGAGGAGAAGAGAGAAAAAGAGAAAGTTGTGTTTTTTCCGGATTTTCGCACAGCACAGCGCGACTTTGATCATCGGGACTGATCGACAAGCAAACTTTCTAACTCACTTTTCTTGAATCTGAACGGTTGGATTTTGATTTGGAAGAGTTTTGATATGATTTTCGTACCAATTACAGTAGCGTTTTTTTTGGGGTTTTATGGATACGAAAACAGAAAGAAAACCCCATTTTAGGCCATGATTTCTTAGGATTCAACCTTTCTCTTCTTCACAGAACATGTTCATGTCGTTGAGAAGAGCAACATACTCAAAAATCAGAAGGTTTGGTGAAGGTCTCGATGGTCAATTGAAGGTATGTCTTTGATTCATGAAAGTTGTGTTTTAGGTTCAAGAATGTAAACTTTGGATATATTTTGGTGAATACTTTCTATGGGACAATACATGTTTTGATAGGAATATTGAGATGATATTAGATGAAATCAAGAGAGAAAGTTTCATCCATACATACATGTTTTGATAAGAGATTAAAACTTGGAATGAAAACAGTTGACTTTTTACAAAAAGTCAAACTAGTTGCTTAAATGTCAAATTGATTGGTTTTATGCCAAGTTAAAAGTTGAAGTTGAAGGGGTTTAGTTATGAAAGGTATATAAAGGTGTTTTAATGATCAATTTAACATTTTGTATGTATTTTGATGAATTTTCAAAAGTATAGGATGTTTATGTTCGGTTTGAATAAAGATATGGATATCAATGCTCTAGTTGGACCTTAAGTGAAATAATGAATATATAAACCTTCTAACATATCTTATATTGTAATGTAGATATTTTGAAGGTTCTAATGCAACACAAGAGTTGTTTGAACGTGTTGCTAGCATGATTGTGATGATATAAATGTTATATGAATTGTTTAGGTGTGGAGGACGGCTACACAGGATATTACTAGATTTGAGTCGATCTAGCTAAGGTGAGTTCAAGTATATTTTAAAGGGATACACATCAAATATATGTATTGTGACATAACTGAATTATGTTGTTTGTGTTCGAATATGTTTTGTGAAAAATGCGTGTTTTATAAATTGTTCTAAAGTGCGGTTATTAGATGCTTTATAAAAGTAATGTTGAATGTGAAACAAGCATGTTAAGTGATATTGAAACACTATTTGGAATATAATTTTGAAGTATTGAAATTTGAAGTTTACTAAGAACATGCTTGAGTTGTTGTGATGGACATATGTGATATGTTGGATTCTTGATGCAAATTGAATATTATAATAGAACGTGAGACGTTCAGATTTATATGTCTAAAGTCCGGGGTTGGTATAGATTTGAAATATCTTGGAATGGGTGGATACATATTGATAAAAGACATAGGACGTGGGACGTTCACTAAATATGTCTAAAGTTGGAGGGGCTGGGAGCCCAGTTAGGCGGCAATTTAGGCATATGGCCCGGGGGGGCCAAATACATACAATAGACCTGGGAGGTCATAATTATGTATGTACCTAGACCTGGGAGGTCAAACTTACACACGTACATGGACCTAGGAGGTCCCATAACATGCCTAAGTTAGCCAACGGTATTGATGAAATGCTATGCGCTTTTTCATCGGCCGGTCATGGTAGGACTTCCCTACCTAGAGATCAATAATGTGATTAACGATGGTATATTGTAATGAGTCAAATATAGCGGGATGGAGAGTCTTTATGAAAGGCTTAAGACATTATATCTATTATATGTGGGACATATATATAGAAGAGAATGAAACGAGTGAAGTTTGATATTTATACTTGTTTCATTATAACATATAAATATGTTATGGCTAAACATATATGTTATTGATGTTTGTTGAAAAAGTAAGTAATTGTGTGGGTTGCTTATATCAATATTTATGATTATGCATTGTTTTGAAAATTATGAGTGATTCTGATTTTATTTTAGGTTTAATGACGTAAATCTTGAACTCACCAGGCGTAAAGCCTGACTTGTTTTGTTTGTTGATGTGTATTCCAGGATCAGATTATTTTGGTGCAGCCGATAGTGCTAGCGATAAGAATTACTAAACTGGTACATGATATGGTAAGATGATGCAATGTTGTTGTTCCGTTTAGGAAAAATGGAAATGATTTAGCTTCCATTAGTATTGTGATGGGAATTGTAGTAATATTATATTGGAAACTAGTTTTATGTATATAAACTAGCTCTTATATTTGTGGCTTTTTGTATAATTTTCTTTTGGGAATCATATTACACATATATATAAGTGGGATACGAAACAGGTATATGAAGAATTTACGAATAGGTCATGCCGAATTTTCGTTAGATTTGTTATCCCAAAAGTAGGGTGTTACATTTAACCGACGTAAAGCGAGAAAAATCGTCAACCATAACTAGAACATACTTCTTACCATGAATACTTTGAGTCCGTATCGGGCCACACAAATCCATATGAATGAGTTGAAGGGGTCGTGTTGTTCTATGAACCACCTTGGGTTTGTGAGAAACCTTCTTCATCTTTCCCATCTCGCATGCATCACATAAGTGAGGTTTGTCAAACTTTATTTTTGGAAGTCCGGTTACTAATCCGTTAATGACGAGGTGATTGATGTTCTTGAAGTTTCAGTGAGAAAGCCTTCGGTGCCATAACCAAGTCTTTGGATTAGAAACATTTGAGATCAAACAAACATTGGAAGGTGCGGTCACTTGGGAAAGATCTATGGTGTAGAGATTGGATTTGCGTGTGCCGGCTAATATCTCCTTTCCGTCAAAAGTTCGCACGCAGCATCTCTTGGGTCGAAAATTTACTTCAAGTTGTTTGTCACAGAATTTGCCAATACTTAGCAGATTATGGCTCAGGCCTTGGACATAGGAAACATTTGAAATTGTGAGATTGTTGTGAATTATGTCACCATGTCCTTGGATGGGTGCTAAGGTGATTGTTGCCAAATTTAACGAATCCGCCCTTTTTCTCCTTGTAATTGGCAAGCAACTCCTTTTGTCCGGTCATGTGTTTGGAGCAACCAGAATCTAAGTACCACACATGACCGATCTGCACAAAATCAGGCAGATTTAGGTACCCATTTGTAAATGGGTCCTTCGGGGTTAGTTGACTTTAAACCTTTGGGTACCCACTTGAAGTGAGACTTAAGATCGTTAGTCATGGTCCTTTTAGGAACCCATTTATAAACAGGTGTATGAGAAAAAGAATTCTGATGAAAATTATAAGAATTATGCATGTTCGGAAAATAATCACAATCATAATCAAAAGAATTTAAGCGCACAAAGTCATTCACACCGCAATTTGAGCAACAAATTTGATTACATGAAATCTTAATTAAATGTCGAAACGAATGAATAGTATATGGAAATAAATGTTGATGTTTTGTTCTTTTGACATACGTAGAATTTGTAAACGAAAATTTGTCTTTATTGCGAGATGATGACTTTGGAGAGCTTTTGCCTTTTTCAACCCAAACTTGTTTGGTTTTTAAAGTATGAACATCTGAAACATCAATAGGACGTTTGTTAGTGATTTTTGGAGGAAATTTATTTTGATTTGTTTTGTTAACCGAAGAGTAAATCGTTTGACTTGTGGAGCACTCATTTGGATCTTTCGGAAGCAAAACTGATTCAATTGGCTTTTTTCCTTTGTCCAACAACTCCGTATGAGTTGGAAGTGTAGGGTTAAAGTCAAATTCAGCAGTTAAATCATTTAAACATTCGTTGTCGTCAATTAAAGAATGGTTAGAATTTGTATCCGAAGAAATCTGAGATTCAAGGTTATCTAATTCCTTATTGATTTGTTCTTGTGAGAGAGAACATTTCTATTTTGGAGGACACTGGTTGGGATCAATCGGGAAGTATGAAAAATCGCAATCATCTAAATATGAGCTGACAAAGGCTTTACAAGAAAAAATATTTGAAGTTGTGTAAACTTCGGGGTTTTGAGTTTGTAAAACTTTGTTTTCTAAAGTTTGGATTTTGGCGATTAATGCCTCTTTTTCCTTATCCGACGAAGAACGTTCGTGTTCCAACATTTTTTCAAGTTGAACAATTTGTTTTTCTAAAAATAGAGTGGGAATGTAGGGTTTACATTCAGAAATCTTATTTTGAAGTTCTTCGTCATAATACAAGGAAAAATAGTCATTTGGAAGAGTTGTTTTTGAAGATTCCTCTTCTATGTTTTGAGGATAGCAGAACGGAATTTGATGAAAATTCTTGTTTTGTCTTTTACAATCTTCCAATTCTTCGACATTGGACTCCGACTTCATACAAGGAATTTTGTAATCTGGACCAAGGTTCAGATATTCGAATTTATAGATAGTCGGAGTATTATAGATGGCCTTTTCTAGATGTTTTGGATTATCAAATCCTAACCCAGCTTTTGAACTTAACTCTTTTGGAATGTTTAAGTGAATTGTGTGCTTAGTTTGTCCAATTTTATACAGTTTTAGTCCCAAATCTTTGAGTTTTTCCAAAAGGTCTTTTCTTTGAAAACTCACAAATTCGTATTTTGATGAAAAGTCTTCGGTCTCTTTTTTAGATTTTTTAAGTTGAAGTGTGAGATCCGAGATTTGTTGTTTTAACCGAATGTTTTCTTCTTGAAAAGCAGTTTTCTCCGTTTGACGATTGTGTGCAATACTTTGTGATGTTGCAAGTTCGGCTTGGTAAATTAGCAATTGATTGTGATTATTTTCTAAGTGTGCTTCTAAGTTGGAAACCAAGAGTTTCTCGGTTTTTAACTTGGATTATAATTCTTTTAATTTAAGCATCGTATCATTCATTTGAGAAACGAAAGCGTCATAGTCAGAATGGCTTACCTCGGGTGTGAAGTCGGAAGCGTTTGAAGTGGAATCATCAAAATAAGCCATCAGACTGAAGTGTGCTTGGACATCGTTTTCCTCATCATCATCATCATTGCCTTGGTTGAGCCATTGTTCATCTTCCGCCATAAGAACTTTGTGAGTCTCCTTTTGTTTAGCCAACATCAACTTGTATGTGAAGTAGTTTGAATCTTTGACGACGGGCTTTTTGCGTTCACGGGCATAGTGACCGGTCTTCCCGCAGTTGTAGCATAAACTCTTCTCACCCTTGAATTTATCTTCCGGTTTAACTGGCGGACGTTGCTCTCTTGATTTTGCTTCGAAAATTGTCTTTCGCTCATAATTCTTGTTACCCGAATCATCCCGTTGTTGATTTGGGTTAGAGCAACGGGCAAACTTTTGTTGAAAGTCTCTTGTGAGGAGCGCCAACTGTTGTTGGAATTGAGCAATGTCCGGATCATAATCAAAGTCTTCATCTTCTAGTTCGGAGATAGCCTCTTGAGGAGAGTTATGAGAAGTAACGGGGCTAGCTTTTGCAACTAGAGCTATGGGATCAGAAGACTTTTTGATCTTTTGGTTGGCTTCCATGGCTTCGAGCACTTCTTCTTCATCTTGAAGGAGGGTTTCATAGACTTCATGTAGATCGAGATCAGCAAGATATTTGTTGTGTTTAATTTGATTGGCAAATCGACGCCATTCAGGCAGCAAGTTGCTTACAAACTTTACGTTATTCTCGATCTTTGTTTTGCGAATCTCATTCTTGCTTAGTTCATTTACTAAGTGCACGAACAGGGAGTAGGTGACCATGAGTTTTCACTTTCTTTGGCTTTGAAGTCCTCATACTGAGAGATGCAATTTGTAATTTTGAGTTGGGTCCCGATTTTTGTGCCAAGCATGGATTTCTCTATTTCTTCCCACATGGCTTTGGCATTTCGTTTATGGCTGTCGATACTCATATAGATATCATTCGGGATGCTCATGAGGAGATATGATCTAGCAAGTTGATCTCCTCTCATGATTCTCTTTTCGTTTTCATCATATGCAGATTTAGGTTTGACGTCTTGTCGGGCAGGGAGGGGAGGTTCTGCATTTGGGTTGGCCGGAAGAGTATGATAGAAAACCGGAGGAGGGCCTTCATTGATTGAACGCATGATTTCATCGGCGAAATCATGACGTTCAATAAAGTCAAGGAAGCGGTCTTTCCATTGAGAATATTCTCCGGGGAACAGAATAGGTGGTTTTGTATCTGAACCAATTGTCATTGCTTCGCGAGTGGTCATTGTACTTTTGTTTTGAAGATCTCGATCAATGAGTTTTTGGTAATTTTCTGAGGTGTTTTATGAAACAGAAAGTTTTCTCGATTAACACAAAATCGATAAGATAGTTTTCTCGGGTGACAAATGATCGATAAATTTTTTTATCGAGTGGTATAGACTTGATAAGAGGTTTTCTCGGGTAAAGTGGACTCGATAAAAATTCTTAAAAAAGAATTTTTGAATCGATAAACAGGAAGTTATCGTCACAAGTAATCGATAATTAAGTTTTCTCGATTTAAAAAGAATCTTTTTGGCTTGACAGAAAAAGAATCGAGAAGATTATATCGATACAAGAGGATTCGATAGATAGATCTTGTCGATTAGGAAGGTCTCGATAAAAAATCAAGACTACTTAATCTGAATTCTCTTTAACTGATATACCAGAAACCAAAAACAATAGAGTTCTTGACTAAAAAGAACAAGTCTTTTTATGGACAAGAATGTTTAAGTTTTCGAGTTTCTTATTTGTTCAGTTAAAAAAAAATCAAAACTACTAGAGTTTATGGTTATAACTAGATAATTCTTTAGTAAGAAAAGCTGCAAGAGTCACTAGTTCCTGAGTTTTCTTGTGTAAAGAATTTCAAAAGTAATTAAAATAAACTAGAATAATTTTTAATTAAAAACAGATTAAATAATTTTGACAGAAAATCAAGATTAACACAGTATGAATCGACAAGAATCTATGTGACAGAAGCCTGAATCGAGAAAAAGCGAATTTAAACAGAATATAAGTTTTATCGGGTATAGTGAACTCGATAAATATTCAAACGAAAGGAGTAAGGATCGAGAAAACACACATGAGAAGTTTTATCGGGTGAAACATTGTTTAGTATGATTCGAGAAAAATTCAAGAAAGCAGTAATCGAGAATTTTTCCTTCTGTTTCGTGAAAAACTTCAGAAAATCGGAAAAAAAACTCTGATCGTCTGCTTTGATACCACTTGTTGATCCCAGAAACAGTAAGCACGATGATGTTATAATGAACGTGAGTAAAGCAATATGAACAAAGTGATTTTAGAGAATTTCCGTAGTCATATATCTCACTTTGATATCGATTACAATGAAAGAATAATCTGATTTTAGCTCTATGTTAATCGACACTTTTAATGATACCCTAGACTCCTATTTATATTGAAAGGTCTAAACTAATTAAGGAAAGAAAGTGTTTAAGGAATTATAAACTTTCTTTTACAAATAAAGCATATCCTTTCCTTATTTTATCACAATTAAAATAATAGACCTAACAGTACGAGTTTGTGCGATTCATCCAGTTTGTAAATGAACCAACATCATATATATAGAGGTTAGTTCATTTATAAACTGGATGAGTCATACAAACCATGTATAAAAATAATTTTTTCATAATTTTTTAATCAAATACTATGATTTAAGATGTTATTACATATATATATATCGTGTATTTTAATATGCTTGTATTTCTTCAATCTCATTCCATCAAGGACCTAGAAGATGTTACTATTGTTTACAGGAGGGCCAATCCTATATTTGATAATGCAAGTCTATTTCAAGATATTATCAAACATTCAATGACTTTTTTGTCATTATGTTCTTTGATAACCATGTAGATGTCAATATCATCAAGTTAATAGATGTTATCATATTATGGTCATAAAAAAAACAATTATTACGTTCATATAACATCCTATTGAGTGTTCTCATGGTGAGTCATCATGTCGAGTACATAAAATCCCCATCATGTGCATATATGTGGATGATACTTGCTTGTTTTTGGTCCAAAGATGAAATTCTTAATGATAGTTGGTTGTATTCACCTATTTTTGCAATAATAGCTTGGTAAACTTACTCTATGAAAATACAAGCGAAAGCTTGAAGAAAAGATAAAATGTGAACTTTCGCGCCTTCGAAAAGGCTTTAATTAAAGTGGATTCGGGAATGGGTGCGTCCTCTCAGCTTTAACTTGTCGCTATCTCAATCACTGAATTCAATTTCCATTTTTTTGATTGTACGGGTGCCGAGGGGCTTCTATATAAAGCGAAAGCCCTCCGGACAGAGGGAAACTTCATATAAATCCCTACATATACTAGCCATTATCGTATTTCTTTAATCTTAGGCTCGAAGTAATATTTGACCAAGACATTTAGAATACATATATTATTGTTATAATTAAATAGAACTGTTAGAGTCTCACATCGACTAGACTTGGACCATTGTTCTTGTATATATGTTGAAACCTCCTATTTCTTCTCAAGGACTCTTTTGAAGATTGATCTAGGGGTTCTACATATTCTAATAAGAACAATGAGTTTATTATAAATATAACAATTAGACAATGTATTCTATTAATCATAACTCCTTGTTTACAATTATCTAATGATGATCATATCAGTAGTTTACTAGTTCAGTTCAATATCAGTATGCTCAACAAATTAACAAATCAGGTAACTTTTCATGTGCTTTCTTGAACGAGATACATGACTAGTTCATAATTATATGCATGTTACGTGTTTACAATTGAATTAATTGTTTTAACACGTTACAAGTATTTTAGAGTATCACAATTGTTATGCATGAAATATACATTAAAAAAACATATATAAGAGGGAAAACAAATTAAGCCAAGACATCGATTTAGTTTCAAAAGGAGAAACGACAACCAAAGTTTTACTAAGGACAAGTATATCTCCAAACGTCTTTGTACGAAGTCAAGTGATGAGAGTAGTAGGTGTTCCCTATCATTAGGACTGTTATCGGTTGACTGTTATCGGTTGATGTAAGGAGAATCGAAACGATCCAACCATCCAGTGGATGTTGGATTTTATCAATCGAGCCGATCCGATTAACATCGGACAACCGAACCGAATCGATCCATGGATGATTGGATCGGTTTGGTTCCATCACCGGATATTTTTATTGCATATCCGTCGAATATCCAATGGATGATCCAATGTGATTGGATCCATCCAATGTGTTAATCTAATCCAAATTAATTACTCATTTTTGATATGTGTTAAAACCAACACAAGTGAAGCTAAAAATTCAAAAGCCAGCACAAAAACAAATTTTGATTTAACCAAATTGAAAACAAACCAACTGGATGATTGTTGGATGATAATTGGATGTTGTTGGTTTCGTTCGGTCTGTTCTGGACTACCATCCAAAACTCGACTGATCCAAATTGGATGTTGAAATTCTCAATCCGATCCAATCCAATTACAATTGAATGTCCAATTATAATCGATCGATTCTTATTGGGATCGGTTAATTTTCTACACACCCCTATCCATCACCATACAAGACATTTATAGATCTCTTAGTACAACATATGTATTAATTTTGCATCAATAGTTTTAGTGCTTCTCATTTCTCAATATATATTTGCATATATCTTACACATTGCGGTTCTTTAAGTATATTTACATATTAAGTTTTTGTATATTTTTAGGTAGCTTTCTTTTTAAATGGTGCTGAAGTCTGAAATCTAATTTCACTTCTGGTTTATAAGAGGTGGTGCTGAAGTCTGAAATCTGAATCAGTTAGACTATTTGTTTTTACGTCTAAATTCTGAAATCTGAACCGATCATTGCTTTATAAATCCCTAACAATATAGGCGTACGTGAATAACAGAAATTAAGTGGTGAGGTTGCCATTTTTTCCAGATGATTTTCAGACTGATGGTCTAAAAAAACAAAAAAACAGACGGTCTGAATTTAAAAACGTCTGAATGAATTAGTGATAAGTGGTTATTAATAGGTAAAATTGAAAAAACAAACAGGGCCTTAATATGATCAGCATGCATTGTTTTCAGTATTTTTATATGCAAACCATAAACTCACTAAGGTTATTAGCTGATTAATGTGATGGATCTCAAGAGAAGTTCCAACAAACAATAACAAAAGTAAGGGAAATGTCTAGTTAGGTTTCACATTCTAGTTTCTATATTTCATGGCTTTTGTGTTTTAAAGCTACAATTTGTGTCTTTCTTCACATGCAAGTAAAAATGCTATACAAATAAATATTCTTTGATAATGTAATGTGATTATTTTCTATAATGATAATTTCAAAACATGATTATTTGTCTTATAAGATATCTTTCAAAAAAAATTGGCTATTATTTATACACATCATGACTAATATTTTTGATCTTATGTTTTAAACTCTTACCATAAAACACTTTTCTTAATTGTTATTTGTTTTCTAATTCGTGTTAAATTTTAAAATCTTATTTCACTTCTGATTAATAAGATGTGGTATTAAAATATGAAAGCAAAATTAGAGGGTGTTTGAGATTGTTTATTTAAAACAACATCTGTTTTTTTTTTGTAAAAATGTTTATCAACTTATGTCTTGTCAAATTGAAGTTTTATAGAAAATATTTGGATTAGCTAGCTTATGACAGTATCAAAACGTAATAAGCTGGTAATAAGGAGCTTGGATTAGTTTATACATGTAAAAACACTTTATTATCGGTACTACATCGGAATAAGTTAATAAGTTAGAAGGGGGTACCTTATCAAAAACTCCTTGTTACCGATGCCAAACCGATATAAGTATTTACTTTTTTTTTCATCCAAACACTAAAAACTAATAAATAATTTAAATAAGCAGTAAAACACCCTCTTAATAAGATTGTTAACATAAACTAATAAGCGTTTAAACCAGGGATAAGAGGATCTGAAAAAGAAGAAAAAGTTAACAAACAATCTAAATTAGTCAAGATCTTACTGAATAAATGATAAAAGTTAAATAAAACAATCTAAATTAGTCAAGAGAACCTTTTAGCTAAAAACAAACAAGGCATCGTCACATTATTACGCGTCAATAACTAGTGAAACATAAATAGTTTTTTGCAATGATAATTATTAAGAGCATCTCCAACCGCTATTGTAAAATAAAAAAAAAAGATTTTTAGCATTTTAATGCTCCAACAGCTATGGTATCTCTAATGCTAAAATAGAGAAATGCTAAAAAATGGTCAAAAAATCTCTACATTTAGAGAATCTCTAAATGGAGAGATAAAGTATTATTTTAATAGTTCCACCAATTATTTGAAAGGTTGTTCAAAAAAGTTGTAGGAATATTAAATATATTGAATATTTTAATAATATAATTATAATAGATTTGCTAAAATAGAGTAGCTGTTGGAGTTGGATGTAAAAAAATTTAGAGACTTTAGCTTTTGTTATGTTATTTTAAAGAAGTTTTAGCATAGCTGTTGGAGATGCTCTAAAATTCTAAGTACACTTTTCTAAAAAATAATTCAAATCTGACTAACTTTATAAGTTTTTTAAACGCAATTACAATAAACACAAAAGGAAATCACATTTAAAATTTATTGTTAGCAAAAAATAAAAACATTACAAAAATGATAGTTCACATTTTAAAATATGAGAACTCTAAAATCTGAGACCATACTGTTTTTTGAGAACCGTGACACTGTCTTTTTATACTTGAAAGTTTACAGTAGAACACCGTGAAAGTAATCTTCATAATGTTTTTAATGTTAAAGTTCATATTTTTTTTACTTTCACAACGTCTTGTTTTACTGTGAAATTTCAAGTGAAAAAATATGATCTCAATGATTTTAAAAAAATAGGCTCGTCTTACGTGAATTCATAGAGTTGCACTTATCTATATGAATTGTTTTCACGTAATCTTAGTTGTAATGTGAGATACTTTATTTAACTATCTCACTGATCATTTATGAAGTTCTTTTTTAATTATTTAAATTTAATCATTCCTTTTCTCTTGTTATTATTCAATTGGAATTTTGGCATTTCAATGTGTCTTAAGAGTGATCATGGTTTTGGTATTATTCAATATCACATTATCACTCATTTTTTTCACATGTTTTTATCTTTCTGATAGTTTATCATGTCAGTGGAAAACGATAGTGATTGTTAGGCATTACGACAAAATAATCTTATTGAAATGATAGAAGTCGTCATAATAGATGACAATATTGTCTTAGTAGCTCTATCACGACGACAATCATTGCTATAGAGTTCGTCAGCACACGTGATCACAATATCGTATAGATATACCTTTGATATCAACAACATGTCAATTCACTTCAAAATGCTTATGCTACAAACTTGCAATTGTACACTAATTTCGAGGTGGACACTAATTTATAAGCAATCTACAAAAAAAAGTTCGAGTAAAAAACTTCTGTGCAAACAATCTGTAAAGAAAAATGTACATCTAAGAAACATGTGTTCAAACCATTTGCAAAAACTGGTACCGCTAAGAAACATATGTGCAAACAATCTGCAAAAAAAGTACTGTGCAAACAATCTACAACAAAAGTATTTCGGGGCCCAATCAATAATTTGACGTGATATCAGTGATAAGACATAAATGGAAATATAGAACCATACTATTGACTGGCTAAGTATTACACATCGAGAATAAATTCATGGTCACATAGAAAATAAAGTTACTCGACTAAACGACCACTGAAAATGTGTTTATGATAAACGAACGATATTAAATTGTTAGGGAAACCGTTAGGAGGAAAGGTTACTTGGCACAATAGTTTTTTTTCAAAGTTCTTACTTCACATGCAAACAAACAAATGGAATTAAGGAAACATAGATCAAACATGTTAATTTATACTGGTTTATCAACTTAGCTACTCCACTTTCATGGAACCCACCTTGAAACACCCTGATCGAAAAGTGTGTTCCTTATGGTATAACAAAACTTTGTACAAATATAAGTACACAACCTTCATTTAAGCAAGAGTTTAAGTGTATCTCATACACACCCAAATACGAATCACTTATGATGATAAGATTTTCAATGGAAAAACACTTGTGATTTGAATATCAAATTGGATACATTTTTGTTTTTGTTTTCAATGCTCTCAAATTAATATGATGAATAGACGTGTTCATCTAAGCCGTCAAACCGTCTACACACAGAGGACGATTTAGATCTTTTGCAGTTCAGGTTGCTGTAATCTTTTTGGGAGGATAATCATGGATGCTATTGGGTTTTAGTAGTCGGTTACCTAATCATATCTAATAGAAGATTTTACAACATTCCAAATCTACCGCAAGTGTACGGTTCAATAAAGTAATAAGTACGAAGTACGAGTATCGATCCAAGGAACTATGAGACTAAGTACCACAAGGTTACTACTAACTGAATTGTTGAAAAGGTGATTGGTGTTGTAACTAATTAATCTACTTATTTAGAGAAATGAAAGCAAGCTCACACAACCAATGGTTCAAACAAGGATATCAACTAACACGAAGAAATTACTTTTAATGATTAGAGAAGGCTAGGGATTGGATTTCATTTGCATTCCACCAATATATACAAGTTACACATTCATGAATCATTAAACAAGGTCGAGTGTGGCTATTCCTCAAATATTCACTACTCTTTCTCAAGAAATAGCAATAATATATCATGATTTGTATCTTAAAATGTGGATCCCAGTATATTAGGTAACGATGTGCTTTATAAAGAATAATCAATAAGAACATGAAAAACACTATTAATATGATGAAGATCCGATGTCGGATATCTCACTTGAATGGAATATCTCGATTACAATGTAAAGCTTACAATAATATGACTTAGTCTAAACCTCTCTAGAATGATAAGAATTAATGATCTACCTTCTAATGCATACTCTAACCCTCTATTTATATGTATAGGAAATACGGTATAAGGAAAGTAAAGATTAAGGCATTATACACTTGTCTTATTTACAAAATAGAATGTTTCCTTATATTTAACATTAAACATTTCCTAATTAATGACTTTGTTGACTTTATACTTTAGCCCTTCACGTCTTCAATAGTTGTCATCTCGGATACAATATTTTCAGACCTAACAATCTCCCCCTTTGTATTCGAGATTACATTTCAGCAAATCAGCACTTTTGAAGACCATGAAATTTTGTCAACAAATCTTCTTCTTGAAAATTTTGCTACCCTACGAATATGAACACTTGAAAAGCTCCGTAGCTCCCCCTTAACCTTAGCATAACGTTCAGTAACAGAATCTCGCAGGAGCCACGATGTGGTAGGGTAAATTCTAACTTCTAGTAGATCATGTCGCATGACGAAGAAGACAGTCGAACGTCGGGTCTAAATGTTGCGGCATCCTGAGTTTGTCGGGTTAGATTGACGCGATAAAGAATGATGTCGGGCCAAGTGGAGTCGATAAAAACTGATGTCGGGTCAGGCGTAATTGACTTGAGTCGAATAACTTTTAGAAACCCTAAGTGCGGATAGGTCCGACAAGTATGAATAGATAAACCGAGTTGTCGAGTCTTTAAAGTTTGATAACAAAGTTTCTCGGGTCATAACTTTCTTGTTCCTTTCTTTTCTTGTTTCTTCCTTTTGATCTATTTGCACGTGTCTTTGATACACTATTTCTCCCCCTCAGAATGATAAGGAGAATTCGAATCATTATGAACATTATCAAAGACAATAAGTGAAAGCGCGAATGTGGAATAGTGGGTAAGAGACTAACATAGAAG
This sequence comes from Silybum marianum, assembly GCA_036898165.1. NCBI lineage: Eukaryota > Viridiplantae > Streptophyta > Magnoliopsida > Asterales > Asteraceae > Silybum > Silybum marianum. The sequence goes on along the minus strand of CM072542.1, from coordinate 25,232,692 downwards.
CACGAAAAGCAACTATTATCATTTAGATAAAAAATAAATTCAATTAAGTGGCCTATTTTCAGTGTTGGCATTGGTTTAGCACTGATAGGACTTCCAGTTATCACATATGTAAGTTATAAAACTTATATTCTCAAATTGTTCCGGCATAAACACGAAGATATGCTTGTGGAATCACAAAGACTCGTGCAATGTGTAGAAATAATTAAGTACTGAATGCTATTTTTAAGGCTCAAGATGTGAAAACTATTCACAGAATCAATGTGCATTGAATGTGAGTTTGGAGACCGGAGGTGTGTCTTTCTTTTTCAATATCTCAATCTTCTGAATGAAGAATAGATAGATGATATGCTAAATCTCCGTGATATATGAAACAAGAATCTTTTGTGAGATACTTGAATAGTTGGGTGGGGTGACACAAGTTATCGACATTGGGTCCATGTCTATTTCAATATTCATCTCCAAAGAATTGAGAATGAATAGATTATTTGGCTACCCGGATAACTGTTTAGGTTTGGTAAGGACCAATTTACTTTTAAGTCCTGTCACACCCTCACTTTTTCCTTTATCTCACAAGCACTCAATTTTATACCCTTTCAAAATATCTATCCTAGGGGTGTGTTTCATGGGTAGGTCCTTCCGGCTTTGGATTGACCATAAAACTTCTAAATCCTAACACACAAAGAGTTGAAACATTGAAGTTCGGGTTCTGAATTGATATATTCAGAAGTCATAATGCAAATTAAAACGGGTTCTGAACTAAAATATTCAGAAGCCAATATTAAAAACAGGTTCATAGCTGAGATACTATGAAGCTAATAATATGGTAAAAATGTGGTACTCCCCCTAAAATATAAATAACCTTTTGAAAGATTGTCATGTGATGTGAATATTCAGAATTTAGAACACACATGACGTACCTACAAAACAGTTCACAAATCATAGAGACGAAAATCATAGTTTACGCTTAATGTAACTTTTATTTAACGCAATATTTAAAAAATATATAATTTTCGTCAAAATCACATGTGATGTGTAGTAGAACACTTTACTATGTATAAGATCGCATGTATTTCAAAACGTAATTCATAATTTACAAATTTCACATGTAATGTTGTAGATAACTTCCATTTTTTTCAACTTAAATTTACTATAATCAAATATCAAATAACAAATATGATATTTTTGACGAAAATTAGCGATTCCTTTTTGGAAAAAATAATGTTACGTACAATATTGTACATATGATATTTGTAAATTATGAATTACCATTTTGATGTACATGTGATCTTATCACATTGAATATGTTATGTTACACATCAAATGCGGTTATGTTTTCATTATTTTTCTTTTTCAATATTTAATTTGATTTATTGTTTTCACGCTTTAAATCATATGAGATTAGATTTTTTTTCTTCAAAAAAACAATTAATTGTGAATCAAATTTAATTTTAACGGAAATTGTAATTTTTAAAAAATATTTCCTTCAATAAAAAATAAATTATTTAAATGAAAATTATATACGCTTGTCTAAAATAGAAAACATTTTTTTAAATAAAAATGTAAATCACATTAAATTCATAAACATTTATTCTTATATAAATAAATTACTTTTATGCCTTTATTTATTAAATTTTGAAATAATTTATTTAAGGTATTATTAAATAAATTATGTGGTTCAAATTCGTATTCATATTTTTTTTATTTGAAATTGTGTGTTATTTTCTCCTACACGCACACACAAACGGACGTCTCTGGAACTTCGCTCTATAAATTTCCCAATTTCCTATGCAAAAAATAGAGATGGCCACCAAATGCAGTATTCCAATGATTGATCTAGACGATTTCCCTAATCAGTCATCCAAATTGATAGCAGCATGTGAAGAATGGGGATGTTTCAGGTTGGTTAACCACCATGATGTCCTTCCCTCAACACTGATGTCTGAGATGAAGTCAGTGGCCAAATCACTCTTCGATTTACCGGTGGAGATCAATCACCGGTGGAGATCAAGCGCAGGAACGTGGATGTCACTGCCAGAAGTGGATATATAGCTCCGATAATAGAAAACCCGATTTACGAGGCACTAGGATTGTACGGCACAGATTTTCATCATGAAGTTGAAACCTTTTGTTCTCAATTGGATGCCTCACCTTATCAAAGGTACTCTCACGCTCTATTTATATTTAGGATCACCAATTTTGACCATGATATCAGTCTACAATCTCCAATTTTTTAGAATGAGTCTCTCAGATGTGAGTAAAGAGAAAAAAATGGGAGTCGTTAGATTTATATGGACGGTCTAAGATGCATGATGTCAAATAGACCACTTTCTTGCTCCCGGAGTGAATTTTCTAACAAATAACTAATTTGTCAAAACAGTACACATGGTTGTCATAATTTGATATTTAGAAAAAATATATATTACGCATTTACTCTAATAGTTTTGGGATTCTTATAGAATTGGTGCCTAAATTTTAGTTAATATAAAAAGATTTGTAAGGTTTATATTTTATTATGACTTTGGTCTTTCATCTAAATGACCGTTTACTATCTTTGTCAATTGATAGGGTAAAATCATCATTTCACCATTTTCTAGTATTTTGTCAATTAATTTTTTTTTTGAAACAGAGAGATTATTACTAAATATGTTGGAGCAGTTCATGAACTTTTTATAAGGATCGCGGAGAAATTAGCTGAAGGTTTAGGGGTAAAAAGTGAAAATATCGGATTTGAGAATTGGATATTCCAAATTAGGATGAACAAATACAACTTTACTCCACAAACTGTTGGGTTATTTGGTATCAAAAAACACACAGACTCTAGTTTTCTAACCCTCCTCCAAGAAGATGAGACGTTGATGGTCTAGAAGTCATGGACAAGTCCGGTCACTTCATTCCCGTAGACCCATGGCCTGGGAACCTCATTATTAACATCGGTGACGTGGCAACGGTTCGTATTCAAACCACCATTTTTTAAAGTACATAATATTTTTATACCGTAAAACTGACACACAATTCTCACGATTTTTCCATGGTTTCAAACGTCATGAAAATGATCATCTTTTAACTTTTTGACTAAATATACCCATTTTGAATCATGATCTTTGACGGTATTTGAAGATTTGGAGCAATGGAAGAATTTGCAATGTGAAACATAGGGTGCAATGCAAAGAAGCAACAATTCGTGTAACGATTGCATCTGCCCTTGTAGGACCAAGAGAGGCAATCGAGCCACCGCCAGAACTTGTGGACGTTGATCATCCCCGTGTCTATGTGCCCACTACATATGAAGACTACGGGAAGTTGAGGTTCTCCACAGATTTGCAGGCAGGTGAATCTCTCGCACTACTGCAGACACCAAGTTCTGAAAATTGATGAACCATGGTTTATTCACCCTCCATTGTTTGAAGAATAAAAATTTTCAATTAGTTTAAAGTGATGAATAATATTTTTGCAAAGAATTGTACCACCCTCCAATGTTTGAAGAATAAGATTTTCAGTTAGTTTAAAGTGATGAATAAGGTTACAGTTAGTTCTAAGTTTATTTGGATTACACCTTAGATTCTATGACTTTAGTGAACACCCAACCCACAAATTATTTTCTATCTTTAATTTTCACCAAACTATTGAAAATGATCTTTACTGTTAACCAAAAAACATATTCAATGAGGAAGAGAAGGGAGGAGGAATTAACATCCCCTTTTCGCGTGGTCCAGACGGGTAGTGTCACCAACGGGACTTAAAGTAAATAGAAACAATTCAGAGCTACTAAGAAACTCCAAACATCGATTACAAATTTCTAAGTAATATATACAACTCAAAAAGATTACATTCCGAAAAAGTTTTTATAACTTAGCATATTAACATCTAAAAGTGAGTATGGAAACTCTAAAAGTTGCACTCTTGATCTCAAGTCCCGCCCTATCAATCACTTGGAACCTACCGTGTCATAAAACAACAGGGTTGAGCAATAGGGCTCAATGAACAGATTATAATATAAATTCGAAATAACAATTGGTAACATCGATAATAATTGGTAACATCGATAACAAAGTGGAAGACTTATGATTCAATAAATATAAATTCACAAAAACCCAAGATGGTCCGCAATTCTCAATTCAAATCATAAAGTAAACAAAGTTGGACAATTCACGTTCAAGTGCTCGGTTCATAATCCTCTCTTCAAAAGCATAATATAAATAAAGTCCGTCAATTCTTGTTGTGTTCGTGGGGTGGCCAAACCACACGAACTATTGGGCCGGCGTGCAGGCACACACCTCGAGTCCCCCCGTGAATTTAACCATGGTCACATGGTGGTAATCCTAGGATCGATCCATCCGCCCTGGAGCCAATAAAATCAGCCTAGTCCACAAAGTGGGTTCACGTAAGCCACTATTGGGGTTAACCATGTGGACCGAGTTCACTTGTAGGACTCCATGACTACAAATCCGTCATAAAAGGCATCCCAACTAATGTGCCCATTAATTGGTTGTTCTGAAAACAAAGATCACGAAACAGGCGCCACTACCCAGATGGCTTCCATAAAAAGTCACATTTCGATATATAGACTTCACAAAATTGAAATATGAGAATAAATTAACAAAACTTGAAAAGATTCAAACATATGGTTCAATGGACTAAAATCAAGTATTCACAATAAAGATTCAACTGTTTAAATGTTTAAAGACGTATTTCGTTGACCACTTACAAGAGATCAATCACAAGACGATGAACCACCATTTCGAAGGCTCAACTACAACAATTAGTTGCCCAAGAGTAAAAAAAAGTGAAATCCGTACCTTAGCCAAAGTTAAGAATCAACGCACGATTAGACGAGATTAATGGTAAGGTTCGACTTGATTGTGTGCCTAACGAATGCATAAATTGATTACTATTTAAAAGGATGTAATCCTAATTCTACTAATAAGTTATTTAGGTCCTACATGTTTAATAATACCTTAAACTTTAAATGGGACAGTCGGATATACAGTTTCGTTCCCGGTTTTTAACAACTTATGTCCCTCTTTCGTAAGCATTTTTACCGCATTTAGAGGCCAACACATAAAATACTATCTAAATGAAAGTTGTAGTATGTTATATTATGAATCTACCAGTTTTGGAATCATAGCATTTGGATCATCCATCAATTATATACTGAGTTTACAAAACTTTAGTAAAATCCCAAGTATAATGTTAACAGCCCTAAAAAGGCACTGTTTTGAGCCACTTAGATCCAGAAATGACGTCTTAGACCCTTCATGACAGTTGTAGCATACATTAAGATATTTCTACCTGCAAAATATGAGCTTAATTCGACTTATTGTTTATGAGTTATGCATTGTCAAAGTACGGACCTGCACTAGTCGGTAAATCCAATTTTCACCATTTTTCCCAACTTAGCTTTTATGATCCCAACTTCATGAATTGCTACATTTAACGGTCCTAAAACATACTTAACATATCAGATATTACAATAAGGCTTAATGATCACTAACCTAAGCTTAATCATGCAATTCGACTGTTTCCGACATTTAATCAAACATTTCGTGTACGGTTAACTAAATACACATGATCAAACCATATTGAACCAATAATCTAACCTTTTAATTTCTACAATAATAATAACAATCCTAACATTTTAAACAAGTAAGGTAACCAAATTTTGATAACCTTAAGCCTTAAATTTAACATATACACAATTGGATACAAAATTTTAAAAAATCCTACCCTAAACACCTTAACCAAAACGAAAGAATTTATACCTTTATGAATGATTCATGTTGGTCCCTAAAGGGTCTACAAGAGTTCAATAAATAGTAAACAGTTTGTAGAGGGGGGGGGGGGTGAATACAAACACACAGATTTGGATTTTTAAATGAGTTTATATATCATAAACAAATTTACAGTTACAAGCGGAATAAGAACAAGTTTAAAACCTATTCTATTGTAACTAAGAAAACACTAAGTTTGATGCACAAGAAGAAGGAAGAAAGAATAAAGAGGGTTTAGGCTAGAAAGACGCATGCATTAAGATGAAGAAGATATCTTCATCTTATTTATACCCGTTTGCATTTAATGCAAGACAAAAGGTATGTGCCACGTGTCAAGCTTGGATAGAAAGCTTGTCCTTGCTAATAAGACAGCCATGTTTTTGGCCGAATATGAACAGTACCATATCAGATATGATGGGGACATAAGAGAGAATTCGTACGTCCTTTTCTGACAAGGTATTAGGTTTGACTTTTGTGCATCGAGGATAAGATCAATCTTTAATCTTGTAAAGGAAGCTTCATTTTATCGCTGATTCTGAATCTTCAAGGATGAATCTTCAGTATCGCTGAGGCTTCACAAGACTTCACACTTTGATTAGATAATCGCTGCTATAGCTGAACCGCTTCAGTTCACTTAGCTGATTATCTCTTTCTTCAGCTAGGGTCTTTGACTTTCGCTGAATGATCTTCTGGTGTGATAGCTGATCTTTAGGTGTTCAGAGATAAGCTTGTTGTTCCTTGATCTTCAGCGATCGCTGATGGTTATCAGCGTATGCTGTTGCTGAATATTGACAGAAGCTTATACAATGGAATTTCACTAAGTATACAAAAGGAATCATATTCAAATCATCGAGAGAAGTTATGATCAACAATCTCCCCCTATTTGATTATGATTAAGCAACATAGGAAAATTGCTTTAGGAGACTAGTAAGGACTTAGGAAACATTTAAAGTAAAATTTGTAAGTACTAATTTATAAAGTATTTTTCAGCTAGTCTACTATCTGAATTGAGTTTCATTTATAAGGATATGAAAGTACAATTTTTACAAGTAAATAAGCATAAAGTACATTCACTGATTGAATTTTCCGAGTGAAAATTCAGTGAGTAAAAGATAGTTTAAAGAAAATAGAACTCTTATGTTCATTATCCCTTTTACTGTTTTCAGGGATCTTTTCAGTACTAGGATGGAGTAAAGTACTCTGATTGAATTTCATTAAATATAATCTGAAGAAATTACAGGGAAATGAAATTACAACAATAAAAGTAAAGTACTTGTACACTGAAGGAATATTACAAAGGAAATAGAAATCTATAACTAGTTAGAGATCTTCTCGTTTCTTCTTTGTAGCTCATTCTCATAAAGCGTTTTCTGTCGATTCATCAGAGGGGTATCTGACCAGCAGCGCCATAGCATGATCTTTATGAGAGAGGATGGGGCCTTGCGAATTTCTTGGTTTCTGAAGAGTCCTAAGAATCCTTCATTATCCAAGAATACCATACCAGGTTCAGGTAGTGAGATGATTTCATCTTCTTCATTTCTTCGGTCTTGAGGAAGAGAGGTACGTAGCATTGAAATATCAGGGATTTCAAGATGACCAAGAATGCTTTGATAATCAAATTTGGTTTCATGCTCATTTTTGGAGCTTGAACCACCTTCAGTAGTCGATCTTTTCTTCTTAGATGACTCAGGGAGAGGGGGAACTTGCACGTGTTGTGACATCCTTTGCAGCAACTAATCTAGTACTCATTCCACCACATCCTTGAATTTGGATTTGGAACCCTGAATGGCGTCTCTGATTTCTAACCATTCAGTGTATCCATAAATCCTTAAAAACTTGGCTTCTTCTCTCTCAGTTCTGTTTGTCCTTGTCATTCTTACATATACCTTTGGACCACATCTGTTGGAGTGTCGCCCTTGAATAGTTGCATGAATAATTTTGGCCTAAGATCTTCAAAATTTCAGTCTATCAGTGCACCAGTCAAGCTCTTTGTCTTTTTGAATTGTGGCTTCAGCGGATAGTGCACTTAGAATCTTCTGTTGAGCAAGGATTGGATCTACATTCAAGTTTTCCTGTGCAAGTTCTTTCTGTACAAGAGCTTCAGCGACCCTTTCACTCTTTTTCAATTGTTCCTTGGCCGCCTTGTCTTTTTCAAGTTTCCCAGTTTGCTTTGTCTTCTCATCCCTGATACGTTGTGCTTCCAATGCTTGTTTCTCTCTTCGCTAGACAGAAAGTAGAATTCATCTACCATCCTTATTGGTACAGCGTCTTTGGGTTCAGCTTGAGGTACCCTTATTCTTCTTGCTTCGAATTCCCTAAGGAATTTTATTCGCCTTTCTTCTTCTTCAAGCTCGCTTATGATCGGCTTTTGAATGCGACGCCTGGGAATAAGGCCCTCTTCTTCTTCTTCAGAGTCAATTTCTATTATGTACATAAACTGCTCTTTGGAAGAAGGTTCCTTCCATGAAGTGGAGTCCTTTGGGGGACGGGGATCACTCATTAGTGGTCTCCCCCTTAGATAATGGGATAGTGGCATCCAGATTTACCACCTCTTTTCCTTTGCCTGAGGGACCGAATTGTCCCTAAGAGGGATGTTGTCCGTCCCCCAAAGGCTCTTGATGAGAGACTCCAGGCCTAGACATTCTGAAGTGCTCTAAGGCACTTCCAATGTTATCGTCATCTTCGTCATCATCCATTCCCCCATAATGAGGGATAGGATCTTCTTCTTCTTCTTCTTCATCCTCTTCCTCAGCATCATCTTCATCAGCTTCAGCAGTCAACCCTTCAGGGAGGGATGATCCTGTTCGCTGGATGTAAGGAGAGATCTTTTCTCCAGGGAACCTCTGGTTGTGCTCTGCAATGAGTTCATCTGCAAACTCTTTGGCACATCTCTCCCCCTCGATGTTATCAGGAGGTAGACAATGCACCATAGAGTGCGAACGTTGGTCTGAATGTCCTTGAGCTTCGTATCATTATCCTGAAGCATAGTCTGATCGGCAGCCTTGAAGGAGGAACTAGCCTCAGAGAGCTTGGTCAACATCTGCATCATATCGGATTGAGTCTTTTGAATAGACTCAAGGACGTTCGCCTGAGCAGCGATCTTCTGCTCCAAGCTGGACAGTTGGACAGGTTCTGGTGAAGGACCCTGTTGTTTTCCTTCAGAGAGAAAACGTCAGAGATGAGGTTGCTGAAGTTGGTCTTGATCGCTGGTGTCCCAACAACCTGACGGAAGATGAGTTCAGCTGACGTCTGAAGGTTGTCAACCCTAGCGCTGGTGAGAGCTCATTCCCTGACCAGATAGTCAACAGCAGGGAGTGTAGGACTAGGAAGGACAATATGAGGGAGTTCAGTGATGGGAGTGGGAAGCTTGGGAGCTGCCATCTCTGTATTGACCTCTCTAATCTTTGCAGCACTGGGATGGCCCTCAGGAGACTTCCCCATCTCCTTGCTGAGTGGAGGAGCGCTGGTGGTGGTGGTTGTTGTCGCTGTCCCTGAAGTGAGGAGAGAAGCGACACCTGATGATGACATAGATAAAGATGCCAAAAACACATCTGGATTAGAAGATGGATGAAAAAATTTATTTTTCTCCTTGAGAGTATCATGAGGATTACTCTTAGGGACTACGTTTGCAGAGGTAGTGTCTTGAGGATCACTAACCAGTGTCTTAGAGTATCTGAAAGAGACACTCTGAGGTCCTTTTAAATTGGCTTTCCAAAACTCAGATTGCCTAAACAATATTGAGGTTTGGACTGCGTGCATTTCAGCATTATCAGGGATAGGGATAACTATCGCTGAGTCATGTGCTGATGTGAGGACCAAAGAAGAGGAGATAGAAGGATGTAAGAAGGCTGTGAAAGTAGTACCTGATCCAGTTTCAGCAGAGCTGGCTATAACACCCTCAGTGACCGGAGTCGCTGATGATGGAGGTAGTGCTGATGAAGCAACAACGGATGAAAAGACCGTTGAAGTGGCTGCGGCTGCTGTTGGTGTTGGTAGTACACCGAAATCAGAGAGAGTGGTCTTTTGAGAGACCCTCTTCTTTATCTTTTTAGTGGCGATGGTCTTTTTATGACCATTGGTTGGTTGCTTCCTCTTAGCAGCAGCAGTGTCCTGGGTACTCGCTGTTGGGATGGGCAGCGAGGTAGACACTAAAAGAGAGACTCCAATCACTTTCAGCATGTAGGGCGTGAAAGGAGCATCACCTGGACGTTCCTCTATGTCCAGGAACTTCTTCCCCACCATGGAGAAGGAGTGGTCACCGACCTTCGGGTAGTCTTCCCCGAAGGCAACTTCCATTATTGTTGCGAAGAAACGTGGGTAGGGGATGACGGGATGTCGGGTAGCAGCGTTGATGCGACTGACCATATCGCTGAAGATATAGTCAGCGTAGTTGAGGTTGTGGCCGGTGCAGAGAGAGTAGGCGAGATCCTGAAAGTGCTTGCTCGCTTGGTCATGCGAGCCAATCTTCGACCCAAGGCATTGGATTACCTAGGTAAAGATGTATTGCCAGCGAGCAGGCAATCTCTTCTTTTCTACCTTTGAGCCCACCGTCTTCAGCGATGGATTCTCCCAAGCATAGCCAATAGAATCCAAGAATGCGTCGATCTGCATCTTGGTGGGTTCAGCGCCCCATTGCGCATTCTTGGCGCGGGTAGCAAGACGAAGAGCCTTCCTCACAAAGCCAGCAGTAAAGGAGAAGTAACAAAAATCTGGAATCTTGAAGCCAATAGCAGAGAGCACGATCCCCTTGTCCGTGGTGAGCGTGGTACAGTGAGCTGTGTACCAGAGAGCTTGAAGATGAGAAGAGATGCCCACAGGGTTGTGGACAAACGCGTACATTAGCGGGCACGCCTTGATAAAGGTAGCTCCTTCATTGAAGTGAGGGCGATCAGCGGGTACGTCAACCAATGCAATGTAATTGCAGGATTTGAAGACAGCCTTCTCCATTGGGAAGTGGCAGGTTGGTGCAGCGACCAGAGTGTTGTCAGTAGTTGCAACAGCAGTGGTTTCAGTAGTCTTACTTGTAGAGGCCATTTCTGTAGGAAAAATGGGAACACCAAAGAGATAAATCATGGTTTTATACATAAATGTATAAACCAGAGTTTGGTATTAAGAGTACCAAATGTAAGATTCAAAGAAACAAGTATTTTGATGAACAAGATCAAAATGCTTGTGATAAAAACAATAATATAGAAGATATTTTTAGAAAAAGTAGAAGATAAATAAAAATGGATAAAACTTTTAAGAAGAAAGTCTTCTGTTCTAAGGAAAGAACTTAGAACAGGGTTTTGAAAATAGAAGAGTTTTTGAGTTTTAATCCAGATTAATTTTATTTTCTTCCTAAAAATATGTTTTTATTGCATTTTTAGAAGATTAAAAGAAATGTGAAACAAGATGTTTCCAGTTTTAAATAAAGGTTTAGATCAAACCTTAGGTGATTTCGAGAAAGAAAAACGCACAAGTGCGTGTTCTTGGTGTTCTTGAGAAAGCTTGAAGATACAAAGGTTCTTTTGCCTTTTGGAGAGTTATGAAAGCGTAAAGAGGAAAACGAGACAAAAGAATTGCTTAAATGGCAAGAGGAGAGAGAGAAAGAGAGGAGTGCTAAACGACGGTTTTAGCTTTTTGAAAAAGAAATGATGACCTGGCGCACATTCCAAGAAAGGAGTTGGAATGGAAACGTCGCGGTCCGTCGTGTGTCAGAAAAAGGTCTGACGTGTTCTTTTCTTATTTTTAAAAGATTATAATGATAACTATCCATAAGGAAGGTTTGTCATTATTAATAAAAAAATCTTCATCACTGATAATAAAGGATTGTCAGTGAAGAGTTTTAATTTCAGAGATTCATTCTTTGATGAGAAAAGATATCAAAGAGTGATAAGGGTTAGAAGATAATACCTAAGGAGATGGCCCAAATATCGCTGAATTAGAGTTCAGCGAATGGGAAGTTTGAAGGCTTTATTTGTATCGCTTGTTGTAGTCACTGAATAAACATTATTCAGCGTTCAACATACCAAGTTCGCTGATAAGTAGATTGAATCTAGTTTCATCAAGAGGCTTGGTGAAAAGATCAGCGAGCTGATATTCAGTGGGTACAAAATGAAGCTCAACTTCACCATTCATCACATGATCTCTGATAAAGTGATATCGGATCTCAATGTGCTTGGTTTTGGAGTGAAGTACAGGATTGTTAGCAATGGCGATAGCACTAGTACTATCACAATAAATAGGAATTTTAGAGAGCTTGAGATCGTAGTCTCTGAGTTGATTTCTCATCCAAAGAATTTGAGCACAACAACTACCAGCGGCTACATATTCAGCTTCAGCGGTGGAGGTGGACACTGAGTTTTGCTTTTTGCTTGTCCAACTAATTAACTTTCCACCTAACAGCTGACAACCACCAGTGGTGCTCTTTCTATCTATCTTACAACCTGCAAAGTGACTGTCAGAATAACCAATAAGATCAAATCCTGAGCCTTTAGGATACCAAAGACCTAGATTTGGAGTTCCTTTCAGGTATCTGAAGATTCGCTTTACAACGATTAGATGGGATTCCTTCGGTTCAACTTGATACCGAGCGCAGAGACATGTAGAATACATGATGTCAGGTCTACTCGTTGTAAGATACAGCAGAGATCCAATCATCCCTCGATAGGCAGTGACATTGACTGGTTTCCCATTGGGATCCTTGTTCAAAGTCAGAGGAGGCGCCATAGGGGTCTTCATCGTTGAGCATTGATTCATGTCGAATTTATTCAGCATGTCTTTAACATATTTTCTTTGACAAATAAAGATTTCTTTGCCAGATTGCTTAATCTGCAACCCTAGAAAAAACGTTAGTTCATCCATTATACTCATTTTATATTGCTTTTGCATTCTTGCAGCGAAACGAGTACACAATTTGGGTCTTGTGGAACCAAAGATAATGTCATCGACATATATCTGAGCGAGAATGGTATGACCTTTATATTTTCTTAAAAACAGGGTTTGGTCAAATTTTCCACGAACAAATTTTTCTTTAAGAAGAAATTTAGAAAGGGTATCATACCAAGCTCTAGGAGCTTGTTTTAACCCGTAAAGAGCTTTTTCAAGTTTGAAAACATAACCAGGATGGTTAGGGTCTGAGAAACCAGGGGATTGTTCAACATAAACTTCCTCGCTGAGTTTTCCATTTAGAAAAGCACTTTTAACATCCATTTGAAAAACTTTGAAGTCTTTATGGGTCTGAGAAACTAGGGGGTTGTTCAACATAAACTTCAGATCCTTGTATTTGTTTTTAAATTTCAAAAACTTCTCCTTTTTATCAGAGGTCTGGGAGGTGGTAGGAGCTGCAACTTTCTTTGATCTACATTCACTAGCAAAGTGACCCTTTCGCTGACAGTTGAAGCATATAGCTGAGGCTTTCTCAGCGGGCAATGACTTTTGCTTTTCAGAGTTAGAGAGATTTGAAGGTTTTCAAAAGTTTCTCTTTCTAGCGAATCTTTTAAAATTATTTGTTAAGAGAGCTAGAGAGTTATCAAACTCAGAGATGTCAGCATCAGTGAGTTGATCTTCTGAATCAGTTTGACCTAATTCAGTGATGGAGGTAATAGTGGAAGAAGAAACATTTTTAAGAGGAGTTGCCTCTAAAGTCACAAGTGCCAAAGAAGTACTTTTGGCACCTTTGAGTTCATTTATGAGGTTCTTCCTCAGAAGTTGAGATTGTTCCTCATTTAAGATCATTCAATATAAAGCACTTAAGGACAGAGTTTCAAGATTCTTTGACAGCTTTAGACATGTAGTGTATACTGACCATTGATCGGGTAGTGCCTCCATGAATTTGGTCAGTATTTCAGCGTTAGAGTACACTCTGTCTATTGATTTAAGATCAATCAATAAACAGTTGAAACACTGGTGAATTTGAGAAAGAGATTCACCTTTATGATACATAAAACTCTCATATTGTCTTACAAGGTTTATGCACCTGGTGACCTGTACTTCAGAGGTTCCTTCATATTGGATACATAGAGTATCCCACATGGCTTTAGAAGTTCTCATTTTCATAATAGAATGATAGATTTCATCTGGTAAAGACATTGCTATTATAGATCTAGCTTTTGAGTCAATAGCAATTTCTTTCTTATCTTCTTCAGTCCATCGATTAGGAGTTTTAATGATACTCCTTTCAGGGATGGCTGAAGTAGTAGTGGTGGCAGGAACACCAGCTACAATAGTTGTAGGAACAAAGAGTCCGTTTTCTAGATAGTAGCGGATCCTTGGGTCAGATCCTTCTAGAAACAGAGACATTCTTTCCTTCCATAATGGAAAATTATCATGGCTAAATCTTGGAGGTTTAGCTAAAGATCATTGTAGTTCGTATTAGGGTTTGTCATTTTAAAATAGTTTATAAGAAAAATATTTTAAAGATAAAAGAAACAAACACTACTGTGATACCACTTGTTGGTCCCTAAAGGGTCTACAAGAGTTCAATAAATAGTAAACAGTTTGTAGAAGGGGGGGGGGGGTTGAATACAAACACACAGATTTTGATTTTTAAATGAGTTTATATATCATAAACAAATTTACAGTTACAAGCGGAATAAGAACAAGTTTAAAACATATTCTATTGTAACTAAGAAAACACTAAGTTTGATGCACAAGAAGAAGGAAGAAAGAATAAAGAGGGTTTAGGCTAGAAAGACGCATGCATTAAGATGAAGAAGATATCTTCATCTTATTTATACCCGTTTGCATTTAATGCAAGACAAAAAGTATGTGCCACGTGTCAAGCTTGGATAGGAAGCTTGTCCTTAGTAATAAGACAGCCATGTTTTTGGCCGAATATGAACAGTACCATATCAGATATGATTGGGACATAAGAGATAATTCGTACGTCCTTTTCTGACAAGGTATTAGGTTTGACTTTTGTGCATCGAGGATAAGATCAATCTTTAATCTTGTAAAGGAAGCTTCATTTGATCGCTGATTCTGAATCTTCAAGGATGAATCTTCAGTATCGCTGAGGCTTCACAAGACTTCACACTTTGATTAGATAATCGCTGCTATCGTTGAACCGCTTCAGTTTACTTAGCTGATTATCTCTTTCTTTAGCTAGGGTCTTTGACTTTCGCTGAATGATCTTCTGGTGTGATAGCTGATCTTTAGGTGTTCAGAGATAAGCTTGTTGTTCCTTGATCTTCAGCGATCGCTGATGGTTATCAGCGTATGCTATCGCTGAATATTGACAGAAGCTTATACAATGGAATTTCACTAAGTATACAAAAGGAATCATATTCAAATCATCGAGAGGCGTTATGATCAACAATTCATAGAGTGGATTTCGAATATATAATTGTTATATCGGCTTGTTCAATAAATTGGGAAGAACTTTAGAGAGAATATGACAGTTTAGAAAGAGAGAGAGAGAGAGAGAGAGAGAGAGAGAGAGAGATAGAGAGATATGAGCGGGTGTAAAATTCAGGGACGATGGAATGCAATTTACTCTATGGATATTGATATGCATACATATGATATTTATATAGGCATGAGATCGTGTGAGAAGTGAAGTTAAGGTGAGAATTATAAGAAGGAATCTGAACCCTTGATCACTTTTAATCTCACGCCCACCTATAAATTGCACTCCTTACAAGAATGATCTGGTGTATCTCGGTGTATTTCATCTCGGTGCATCTCATCCTAATGTGCATCCAACGGTGGAGATCTCTTCTTACGTTTCTCACCATAACTTATCTTCTCACCGGAACCCAACCCATTTATATATTTGTTTTTTAATATATAATTATTAGGAGTTTGAAAGTTTGACGGTTTTAACCCGTCAATATTTACTTAACGTTATTATAATTACGGTACAATACGGTTAAGCTAACGAAAATGTTTTTAAAACTTGGGTCATATAAGGAAAGAGGAAGAACAAAGGATGAAAAAATGGGAAAAAGGGAAATAACGATAGTATATATACTGATGCATAACATGATCGTCGAATATGAACGCATGTTTATATTCGTTAAGTTGACGATATAGACGATGATTTTAATTTTACAATAACTATGTCTCAAATTTCTTATAGCATGATTTCTGAGTACGAAAATTATCTTCAAAATCACATACAAGTACGTAAATAAGTCAACGAATTATTGTTTACAACTAGATTTGGTTGAGGAATTTGGCAAAGATTCGGAAAAGAAAAAACAATGATTAATTTAATGTTTTAACATTTAATAAACATTATGTGTTTAAATCAATGTTTTAGCATTTATTAAATGTTGTGTGTTTAGTATAATTTTTCGTTTTTTATTTGGTGAATCAAAAACAGTTTATAAATTAAATTAATTATTTTATTTATTTCACTTTATTATAATTATTTAATTAATAAATTATTTGATATTAAGTTATAGTAAATAATATTTAATTATATTTTTTATTATTTGATTAAAATACAGTTTTCTATGATGATGAAATGTCATTTTCGAAATTGGTAAAAAATCTTGTAGTGAAAGGTAATTTCTAGATAACTTCTAAAGTTGAAGCAATACAATATTAGCAAATGTTGAGTGATTTAAGATTATGTATTATTGCATTTCTTTTTCCAAGTTGGAGTACGTGTATTTGCCATGCGGGCCATGCCTAAGGGGCTGTTTACCAAAATTTTCATTAAGTTCTGTATGGAGAAAGTTGTCTGTCTGGATAAATTTTTCTGTCTGGATAAATTGATGCTGTTGTTTACTTTGTATCTGAATCAACATCCTGAATGACAGAAATGACCAAATTACCCTTTAGTATGAATTATACGCTGTTTAATAACCTGTTGTTTATTTTTTTAAGCCAAATGATAAAATACTTAAAGGTAGCTGATAAGGTATCTGATAAGGTATCTTTTTCGTTGAAGTGTTTGCCTTAGGCTATGTTTGTCAAAGGTAGCTGATAAGGTATCTTATTACTGATAAGGTAGTTTATGATTTATAAGATAGCTGATGAATAAGATACGTTTGGCAAAAACTAACTGATAAACTAGTTGACAAATGTAATATGACCAAAAAGAACATGTTTAAAAATTATCCAATTCTAACATTATATAACTTAAACAAACAATTATTA